>JARFIW010000839.1:555000-1932500 GCA_036346225.1 Platerodrilus igneus
TAAAGAAAGAAAAGGACAATTATTATAAACAAATATTTACTTTTGATAGTAGAAAACCTAAAGAAGTTTGGGCTGCTCTAAATGGTGTATTGAGAAAGGAAAAATACCTAGTGTAGACGATATTGTATCAAAAGCAATGCCTTTACAGGATAGGAACCAATTACCGGATAAATTTGTTGAGTACTTTTACAACGGTGTTAAAACGGTACAACACCATTGTAGCTTAAAACATGCAGAACCTATTAATATTTTATATAATACAGAATGCACTTTCCGCATACCATTGACAACTAAAGATTTTGTTCTTAATGTGATACAGAAAATGGACATAAAAAATCTCCTGGGTATGATAATATAAGAATTAAAGATATTATGTTCTTGAATGACGAGATATATATTGTAATTACACATTTAATTAACCAAATGCTTAAGAAGGATTGTACCAGATAAGTTAAAAATCAATAGTTAAACCAATTCACAAAAAGGCAAATACATGGATTACAATAACTATCGCCCAATATCAATACTTCCTGTAATAGAAAAGGTATTTGAAAACACATAGCAAGTGAAATGAATAAGTTTTGATGAAAAATTCTATAATTTGTAAACAGCAATATGGGTTTATAAAAGGTTTGGGGACAAACAATCTATTTTCCGAATTCTCAAATTATGTGAACGCCAAACTGAAGAATAATATGCATATTTTATGCTTATTTGTTGATTATACAAAAGCATTTGAAACAATTAATCACAATATTTTGTTAAACAAATTACGTAGTCTGGGAATTAAGGGAATTACACTTCAGTTGTTTAAAACCTACTTGCATGATAGAAAGTTTGTAGTTAAAATCAATAATCACCATAGTAAGGAATTTATAATAGATGAGGGCGTACCCCAAGGTTCAGTGCTTGGGCCACTACTATTTAACATTTACATAAACGCACTGCCAGAGGTAATAAAACACTGTAAAGTTTTAATGTTCGCAGACGACATATTGTTGATATCGGCACATAGATCATATCAAGTTGCAGAAAGTAATATGCAAAGCGATCTCGATAGCTTGAGTAAATGGTCGCATGACAATTGTTTAGTAGTTAACACGGATAAAACAAAAATAATGCACATGATTACACCCTACAACCAGCAAATAGAACCTAAAGTTAAAATTCACTCGTGTAAATGCTTCCAGTTGCAGAAAAAAATTAAACTAGAGACGTGCTTTACTGATTGTAAATATGTAACATCGTGCCGAACTTATAAATATCTGGGAATTACGGTTGACAATTACTTTCGTTGGGATCACCATATCAAATACATATGTAACAAACTTAAAATAGTTTTATCTAAATTATATTATGTAAAAGATATTGTACCGTTTAATGTAAAAAAGACCTTATATCTAGCATTGGCAGAGTCGGTAATCAGGTATGGGCTGGAAGCATGGGGATATGCAAGCGATTGTTATCTTAAACATATACAGCGAATACAGAGGAGAATTTTAAAATAGTTTGCAATTCCGGTTCAGGAGTCAAGCTAAACGAACTTTTGATAGATGTAACCTTTTAGGTATAAGAGCATTACTATTTTATAAAATAATTATGGATAACTATTTTCTATCATCATATTTGGTCAAACAAAGCTTTGGATATGAACTGCGGCATGAAAAGTATACTGTACCGCGTGTTCATAATGAATACTCAAAAGAACACTTTCATACATTGTTCCTAAATTAATGAACGAACTGCCAGACGATTGTAAAATATTTGTAAATATGGCTAAGTTGAAAAATGATCTGAGGAAATACTTAGTTAAATATAATGTATAGTAGTAATTAATATAAGCGTCTAGGGCTAAATTATTATATTTTATTACTTTTAGCAATAATCATGCAGTTACTGGAGCTACAAGATTAAAAATCATAATAGAATTGCCAATTCCTTTGTAACTGTATTAATGTTTTCATTTACATTATTATTTTAAAATTAATATTCATGTTTAATTTAGTTTCAATTATTATTTTAAAATTAATATTCATGTTTAATTTAGTTTTAATTTAGTTGTACATTATCTTAAGTTACTTACAAAAACCGTAGAATATAGAAATGTAAAATGATTTTAACTAAGCTAGAATAATTTTAATTTTAACTAACCTTAACATTAACATTAACATTAGCTATTAATTTTTACATATTAGTTAAGTTAAATACTAGAAAATACATAAATATGATAGTTAATATATTCATTACTTATCTTATAAAAATTAATACATAGCAGGGATTAATTATAAATTATGTAAATAGAGGGTTGAGCCAAAACTAAATAATTTAGAAATCAAAACAATGTGTATATGTAGGTTGTACTATTTAGATTTACTAGACAATTAATCAATAAGGCAACTCTACAAAATTCATAAAATATTAAAACACCTTGTCAAGCAACGTTGAGTTAGCTTAAGGTGTATTATTTGTAAAAATAAGAAATAAATAAATTTGAATTTGAATTTGAATTTGAATTTGAATTTGAATTATTATTATTATTATTATTATTATTATTATTATAATTATTATCATTATTATTATTATTATTGTACCTTTCTTGCGGCAACGTTTAGCTAATAGCTGCTCCTCCACTTAACCTCCAAAATATAAAATATTTACCAAGTAGAATACACACTTACATATACAAGCACAATATTATTATTTTAGCGCGCTCAAACAATAGTTATGATCTACCTAATATCGTAATATGTAACATGCAACCAAAACTAACCATGGAGCAAAAGTATACGGTATTTTTTGTAAAAATAACCCAAAATTTTCTTTTATACAATTCCATTCTGTAGTTTTACGGTATAATTAAAAAACATCTTTGAAATAAGCAGATGTTGTGTGTAGGTCATCATCATCATTAGGTCTTCAGCCTTGGAACTGGTTAGAGGCGTACCTTCATTGTTTCCTATTCTGAGTTAATTGTTTTCTTAATATTTACCTTGTTTTACAAACATTCAGTGGTATGTGAAGGGGATTTGGCAACCTGCGGCTACCAAGATCACCAACACTTAGACATTTGCCGAATTAACTGTTTTTCAATAAATTCTTTCTCACAATCAACATTACTTAAAAATTCTGCAAAACCAACACCTGTGGTTGCTTAAAATAACTATCAGGTTTAAGTACAATAGATGGTACTTGCGACGAGCTATTTCAAGTATATTTATTGATGTAGTCTTTGGAGCACCCACCAGCGCTAAAATTCACAATTCTTTCCTTGTTTGTATGCTTGTTGTCTTCGAACAAAGGCGCTGCTCTCTCTTGTTAGATATAGCTCGGTACCCCTTCTATTGTTTTCTAGATAAATACCCTATTTCATCGATATTCAGTGGTATGTAAAGGGGGTTAAACAACCTGCGGCTATCAAGATCTTCCATCACTTAACCGTTCGCCGAATTAATTATTTTCCAATGAATCCTTTTGCAGAATCAACATTAGATAAGAATATTGCAAAACCAACACCAGTAGCTGCTATAAATAATCATCAGGTGCACGTACAATTATTTTTTTCGTTTTTAAGGTTACTGTCTTGGAACTGGTTGCAAGTGTATTTCCATTGATTTTGGAACAGAACTAGTGTACATATTTCCCTGAAATTTCCACAGCCTACATTAGATAAGAATATTGCAAAACCAACACCAGTAGCTGCTATAAATAATCATCAGGTGCACGTACAATTATTTTTTTCGTTTTTAAGGTTACTGTCTTGGAACTGGTTGCAAGTGTACTTCCATTGATTTTGGAACAGAACTAGTGTACATATTTCCCTGAAATTTCCACAGCCTACATCTTTGACTATCTGTGCGCAACGGTCTAACCTAGGTCTACCTCTACCTCTCTTTTGTCCTATCTCTGCTTCTAATATATTCCGCACTATTCCTTCATGCATTAGTATTTGTTCCTTATATAAGCTATGAACTATCCATCTGTCCCTAAAACTTATTCCAATCTTTTTAGTACATATTTCGAACATTTTTCTCCATTTTACATTGTTGTGTTTAGGTAAAGTAGATAAATTTTTATTACGTGTATTAAAACTGTGCATTTCAGTCGACAAATATACTTTAGAACACAAATAGGGAGGTTTTTTTTTTATAAGGATCTTATGTATAAAAGTATTAGTAAGGTCCAAATACCATAGCACAATAATTAAAGTGCAACAAAGTGAGGAGTCTGTCGGCGTTTTTCTCAGTAAATGATCCAAAATATTTACGTAGAATGTCGAAATTTTAAGCTACTAAACGCTTTTGTATGATGCTAATAACGTGTTTCTTAAATGTAAGTTCGGAGTCAATCATCATCATCATTAGGTCTTCAGTCCTGGAACTGGTTAGACGCGTACCCTCATTGTTTCCTATTCTGAACTACCTACTCATTTCCATAAAATTTCCACAGTCTGCATCTTTCACTATCTACGTGCATTAGGCTGATCCCGGCCTACCTCTACCTCTTTCTTCTCCTATCTCTGCTTGTAATATATCCCGCACTATTCTCCAAAAATCCTATAGAACGTATGCTGCCCTTCTGTTTCTCCCAATTTTTTTTTGTTTTCAACAACGACTTCGACAATTTTCTCCTTGTAGAAACATAGAAATGTTGATTGTCTTCAAACATAGCCGCTGCTCTTTCTTGTTAGATGCATTTCGGTTCGCTTCTATTGTTTTACAAATATATACCGTATTTCCTCAATATTCAGTTGTATATGAAAGGGGTTAATCAGCCTGCGGCTACCAAGATCTTCCAACACTCGAACATTTGCCGAATTAGTAGTTTTCTAGTATATTCTTTAAACAACCAGCATTAGTTAAAAATATTTCAAAACCAACACCTGTGGTTGTTTATAATAATCATCAGATTTAAGTGCTATTATTTTTTTCGTCATTAGGTTTTCGTCTTGAAATTGTTTGGACGCGTACCTCCACTTACTTATATTCTGAGCTAGCCTACACAGCTTCCTGAAACTCCCACAGCATCGGTATAGCTCGGTTCGCCTTCTGTTATTTTCCAATTATATGTCCTATTTTACCGAGATACGGTAGTATGTGAAGGGTGTTAAGCAGTCTGTGGCTGCCAAGATCCCAATAAGTGCTTTGGCACTTTGAGAATATTGAGAAACCTGTAGTTGCTTATAATAATCATCAGATTTAAGTACAGTGACTTTTTTCGTCATTAGGTTTTCCACCTTGCAACTTGTTGGACACGTACCACCATTGATTTCTGGTCTGAGATAGACAACACATTTCCCTAAGAATCCCACAGCTTACATCTTTTACCATCTGTATGCAATAGTCAAGCTAGTTCTACGTCTGTCACTCTGTTTACCCATCTCTGCTTCTATTATATTTCGCACTATTCTCTTATTCCTTAGTATGTAACCTATCATCCTATCTTCACTATATTTTACTATTTTCCACATACTTATTTCTTCCCTACCATTTCTAGTTCCTCTTTGTCCTTAGCTATGTCTGTCCGTGGTATCTTCATCATACGTCTGCAGCACCACATTTCAAAGGTTTCTATCTTTTTCCTGTCCGCTTCTTCCATTGTCCAAGTTTCATAGCTGTACATTGCTGTGCTCCACGCATATATTGTAAGCAATTTCCTTGTTTCTATCTTCGCTGTCTTTCAACACATTAGCTGTTTTTCTTGTTAAATGTAGCACGGCCTTGTCCAAATCTTTCTTTTATATGTTTTGCGCTCTTCCCATCTCGCGTTATTTGGCTTCCTAGGTAGCAGAAATCTTTAACCTCTTGTAAGCTCTCGTTACTTATCTGCCTTCCTGTTTCTGATTTATTTTCCCCTCCTTTGATTACTAGTACTGTAGTTTTATTTTTGTTAATTTTCAGACCGTATCTCTATAGAACCTTTCCATTTCATTAAGAGCAACTTCTACCTCTTCTTTGCTAAATGCTAATACCGCTATATCATTTGCAAATCCGAGCATGTCAATCTTTCGTTCATGCATAGTAATTCCAAATGCCTTCCTGCATTTGACAATTCTCATTGTTATTATATACAAGTCAAAAATTAATGGTGATAGGGCACACCCCTGTCCTATATATTTCCTTATAATTACTTCTCTATGTTCTTGCTCTAATTATATTATCGCTGTGTGTTCTTTGTATAAGCTATGTGCTTTCCGTCTATCCCTACGACGCATTCCAATCTTTTTGAGTATTTCAACATTTTTTTCCACTTTACATCGTCGAATGCTTTTCCAGATCGAGAAACCCTATATACACCCTTTCCCCTTTTTTTATTGTTTTCTCCATTATCATCCTTAGAGCTAGAATAGTCTCCCGTGTTCCCCTGTTTTGCCTAAACTCAAATTGGTCTTCTAGTATTTTTCAGCTCGCTTTTCCATTCGTCTTTGCACAATTCTAGTTAATGTTTTTGACACATGTGCTGTCAAATTTTTTGTTCGATAATTTTCACATCTATACGAGCCTCTTTTTTTTGTCTAGTAACTATGATGCTACGTTTGAAGTCTTACAAATTGGAAGACACGTACTGCTGCTGCTTGTGCAGCGGTTTTTAGAGTTTCTGCTTGCACTTTATATGAACCCCGTACCGTACCATTTTTCAGATCCTCTAATGCTACTTTAAACTCATCTCTAAGTATAGGATATCTCAAGTAATTGTTTCAATGTCGGATTCTTGTTCTAATGCTGTTAGTTTCTCTCCTGCATATAAATTCGCTATATATTCTTGCCATTCAACCCCTTTCTCTACATTTTCTATAATGACGTTGCCTTCCGCGTCACATATTTTTGGTATACAGTTTTATATTTCTAAAATTCATTTTAATTAGTTTGTATGTTTCGTCTGTGTTTCCTATTTCCATCTTAGCTTGTATCTCTTTGCACTTTTCATCAATTCATTGTTCTTTAGCTTTCCTGCATTCGCGGTGAACTTCCCAATTTATGGTTTTCTATTTTTGTATTTTAGTCTCTCTTCTATTAGATTCAGAATATCCTTTGTTATTCATTGTTTCTTATTTTCTTTTTGTGTTGGTGTCTAACTGAAGTCCTAAAATATTCATACATTGTGAAGATTTAGTTTTTGACTCTTGACTTGTTACCAAACCTTTTGGTTCAAAAAAACCTCGTTCAAGCTTGTTACAAAAACTACACATCGGATTTTTGGGGATAACTAACTAAAGGATGATTTTTTGAAAAGGTGGTTTTAATTTCAAGATTACCCTGTTTATTAAAACATGCATAGATTAAAGTACTATCAGCATATAAAAGATATGAGCAAAATTCTAATATTTTGTAAAAGTTAACAGTATATACATTAAATAATAAGGATTTTAACACGGAACCTTGTGGTACACCTGAGAATATTTTTATGTTTTGAGACTCCTGTCCCTGTAACTACTTCTTGGCACCTATAGGCTAAATAATTTTCAACAAACCTCTAATAAACTATCAAAGTAATAGCAGCTAGAATTCATAAATAAGTCACAAGAACAAACTCAACAAGCAGGTATTTCATTACTAAGCGTTTCACATTATCTGATGTTGTATATGAAGTAAGGTTGTTCCATTAATGGTTGCTGATTTCTAATCAGTTCAGTATTTATGTAGTCTGTATAGTATTTTATTTCAGATGTGACAAGGTCAAATTGTTATTTGCTTCCTGGCATATTTACGAAAGTAAGAGTTTTCTAAAATCAGATGGATCTTTTGATCATTTGTACATACCACATTCTAATACTAGTCAATTATATACTAAAATGCGAGTTTTGAAAGGGGTAACTTTGTGATATTTGTCCTTGAATGAATGTGTCTAAAATATAACTGTTTAGGTATTGAAAAAGAATAGTAACTGGTTTAGTAAATAAGACTTTTGTGAGTTGGTAAATAGGATTTTAGATTTGGAAAATGCTTTTAGTTTGTATTTCATGATGATAGGTTTAAGTGCACAAAGTTATAAATAAACGACGCATCATATACGATCACTTTGCCTATACAAGTTCATGTTTTTTTGGTTCCTTGGAGGATGAAATATTCTGCTGTTAGATTTCAGGTTCTCAATCACGACGCAATGAGGAAGCGCATTATGCTAAAGGGGTAGGTAACCTGCAGAAGTTAAGTAAAATTTATAACACATACACGCACGCACACGCACACACACAAACGCGCGCGTACACACACACACACACACACACAATTCGCTTGTATAAAAACAAAAAGTTTTAATAAATTTCTTACCTTTATTATAAGTGATTGAATTAAATTTCTCGGCAATCTCTTTGTTAGATTTTGGTTCTGAATTAAGGGGTTTTGAAGATGGCAGCGAATCTGCATTCAAAATAGCTAAATGCTGTTCAATAACAAATTGTTTATCAAACTCCATATCGGGTTCAACCTGCAATAAAAATTGAAGCGCGTATAGTTTGTTACATGAATATCTTAACTTTTTATTTAAAAGTTGCAGTAGCAAATAGAAATGCATTGAAGAAGGTTAATATGTTGGCGAAGGAGTTTTGGTAGGACACTATAAATATAATTTCAAGGTAAGTGATGTATATAATATAACTAATTCGGAAAGGTTAGAGCGTCTAATCAGTTACGATGGAAAAACCTAACAAAATTTTATTCAATGTCGAAAGGCATAAATCCCTGTTTTAAATGAAAAAACATAATGTCATTGTTTGCAATTGCTTAAAAGTGGAAATGATTTCTCATCTCGTGTTAGGGTCAACCTTAATTGTTCCTTGTTGTTTCATATATTCTACTGTTAGTGAACTCCATGTTGTCTTATCTGATCCCATTTTAGGCATTGACACCAACAATAGCAAACGAAGCCTTATAGAGATCCTAGTAATTCAAAAAAGGAACGCTAGGAGTATCGATTCAAATATGTAGCAGGACTAGAAGTATACTACAATTCAATAAATCCGATTTAAATCAATTTTGACTTTATATAAAAATATATTCTACCAGCAACTAAGGTAATTGAGAGATACGTAGCAACTAACACGTATCTTGGCGTAAGAGTGACAAACATATAGGTTTAAAAACCGTAAAGCATATATTAATAAATATATAAAATGGTATTATTTTTGTAGGTTTCAGGTCTTCTTAAATAATCAGTACTCTTTTTTATAAATCTAAGCTTTCGGATATAATCAATCCTTTGTCAAAGATATAAAGCGAGGCTATTAAAAATAAAAATACATTTGTTTAGCAATACAAACATTAAAGATATAAACTTGTTGGAAGTTAGGTAAAGTTTTTTTTTTGTCTTTTTATTAAAAAAAAACAAGTTTATATCTTTAATGTTTGTATTGCTAAACAAATGTATTTTTATTTTTAATTTATATCTGTAGCCTCGCTTTATATCTTTGACAAAGGATTGAATATATCCGAAAGCTTAGATTTATAAAAAAGAGTACTGATTATTTAAGAAGACCTGAAACCTACAAAAATAATACCATTTTATATTGAAATTAAGGTCATTATCTTTATAAAGAAGTTTAATAATATATATATATATATATATATATATATATATTGTTTAGAGATAATGACCTTGCATAAATATGATGATATATGGTAAATGGGTTTGAGGTCAATAGCAAGTACACTGTATATAAATCATGACTAATTTAATTCATAAAAAGGAAGATCATTCTGCAACAACCAGATCATTTTTAGGGAGAATCATAACATGTAAGTTGTATAATACGTTTAAGTTAAATATTCAAGTTTATAATTAAAAAGAAACGCACAAAAGAAATGTTTTAAAAGCAACGAGTTTTATCAAAATGAACATGTAATCGATAAAGGTAAACAATCTGGCATACTTGCGATATAATTACATCATTCAAAATATTAACGCATAAATAAGTAAACGCATTGAAATACGTCATTATAGAAATGTTAGTACGTGATCAAGGACATTGTATTTTCATAAAATTCAACATATTTGGATTATTAAACAATAAATAACAGACGGTCCGTAATGGGATAAAATTTGAACTATACCATACACAAATAAGACTACGTGACAGAATGTAATAGAAGTTTGGATTTTCTGAGAAATATGCTACATAATATAGAACGCCTACGTGAAAAATAAAGCATTTTACTAAGAGTCTAGACAGGAAATTTGGTAAAATACCAGAGTCCTGTAGTGATAGTGCAAGATGCAACAACTTAATCTACAAACACGCGAAAACCAATAGGAAAAATAGGTAGGTGGAGTCTTTAAATAATACCAAAACCTCGTAAACATCCAGTATCTCTATAACCAAGGCACGAACCACGTCAAAGAAAAGCAAGTTACTACACAAAGTAAACTTAGTAAAATAAATAATTGAGTGAAATCAAAGTGCAAAATCAAGCGCTAATAAATACAATAGAAGCGGCCGTTTGCTTTTAAAAACGTGAGGTAAATCATTACTTAAATGTAATTCTAATTTTTAAGAATTTAGGATTCTAAGTAACCTTCACATAACGACAGATCAATTCTAAATAACCTTCGATCAACAGCGTATGAATTTTAAACAAAAATTAAATTTCAAATAAGCTATGAGGAAACTTCAAGTTAACCTACAACTAAACTACAAGTCATTCCAAGTAATTATAAAGAGTAAGCAAACTCTAAGAATTAAATAGTGAAACTGGTTTTTATTTTTCTTTTCTAAATGGTTACAAGGCTAGCCTCGCGCATGGGCAAGTGTAACGAAGTCTTCCGACATAACTAGGGGTCTATTCCTTGGGTAGAGCTATGAGAAATGGGGGGGTAAGTCGAAATCTGATTGTAAGTCAAACTTAATCCAAAACAAATAGGCGCCACCAAGTCCTGACTTATTTATGATAATTGCGTGGTATATTTCTAGGGGCGGACGTGGAAACCCAAAGAAAAAAAATCGCCTTCGATGACAAAAACCCGTCTTAACAAAATAAGACGCTGCTCCTGTAAGAAATTGTAATAATTAGATTAATAGAAAGGTGGAACACTATTTGTGTCCCGCAAACATACCTAAAGAAATATTAAAAAGATATTTTCTATATAAAATTGGCATCAAAATTCTACTCTTAAGGATATTAGTTTCCTGCTGTTAGGTTTGACCATATTTGATCAAAATAAAAAACTTTAATCTTGAACCAATAATTTACTCAAAAGATTCTCTTTTAAAACAAAATGCAATGCAACAAAATTTCATAAATAATTAAATGAGTTCGTGAACTTTAAATTAAGGTTTATCAAAATAGTTGATAATCAAACATTTTACAGCTTAGTGTAAACTTGTTACACTAAAAAGGCCGACCCGTTCAGATCTGTTCAAGAGGATTACATTTTAAAAACATTGTTACTCAAGTTTTTGCTTTTCTAAATTATTTGTATTAGTTTTAATTTCTACTAAAAAAAAGCAGATAACAAAAATATTCTTGTTTACTCAACTTGGGCAAACGCTGTTCGAAGCATTTGTTTTCTAGAACACATCTGTCAGCAGTATACTGCAGACAAACAGGTGACGTCAGTAACACCTGTTGCTGTTACTAACGGTACATAATGAACCACGTGTATGGTTTCTAAAACCATCAAAATAGTGAATTATAATTTTAACACTGGAAAATTCTAGCACAACAAATAATTGAAATTTTTATAACATTCGTACTTTTACCTAATCAAACAAATTAAAGTGTTTCTAATGTATAAACCTTCAAAAAAAATTCTTAAAACTAACTACGAACCAAAACTGCTTTTTGTGGCCTTGAAGAGGTACTTGTAATATCAAGCGGAATTTACTGTATGTTGTGTGAACCCAGCTCATCCTCAACAGCTCCTAGCACATGGAATTGCTCCAGGTGTCGTATTAAATGCAGTCACAATATATTCGTCAGCTGCAGCATATGTTGAATCACGCTGCCTTACCAAATAACATCTTTACGTTGTGTACTAAAATGGTCTTCTATAAATTAGTCAAATTTTCCATCTTCTAAGTTGCTTTTTACAGGTTGTAATACAAAGTGGTGTTTTCAAAGTTGCATTCTTTAGTGTTGTTTTTGCGCTAAATAAAATATCTCAATTAAACAATTTAATAACGTTCTTAGGATACCAACCGCTATTTAAAGATGTGTCACGACTGCTCAAAATTTATACGCAAATTGCCAGCCTGCGTTTTTTCGTACATCTTGATTCTACTATCTCGCATGGCCGACTGGTTATCAATCTCACTCGGACGAACGTAGTGTCCCAGGAGGGGGCTGTCAACCAAAACGCGCTTGCAAATTGCTATCGAAGACACAGATATTTGACTATACATAGAATGCTACATAAAGATGCCGCTTTAGCGTAATACCAAAGTTGTTAAATGTATTTTACTTATTATTTTAATAAAAATGTTTTATAATTCTTGCACTTTTATGAACGGATTTAATAACCAAAAATTAAAATTGTTACAATAGAACTAACCAAATATCTGGGTAAAAACTGAAAGAAGAATTAAAGAAAAATTAATTAATTTTCTGGTCAACGAGTTGAGGAAACTACGCAAGTTATGTAATCCCCCAATTGATATATGTATAAAGAAATAGAATAATTGAGAAATTATTAGAAATGTTAGAAATATGCTAAGTAAAGTGCAACATAGTAAAACAAGGACAATTTTTACAGTTTTTTAACGTTCATGGGAACGGAAGCGCTACTTTGTAGCGCAGACGATAGTGACACTGCAGATGTCAGGTCACAGGCGGTCACCGACGGTCACGTACCAAGATTACTTTGAAAGTAAGATCAAAACAATGTATTTATGAATAGAGTTAAGAATAAGCAGACATGAGATCTGCAAGTTCCCACAGTCATGTGAGGGGGTAGGGATATTATAAAAAGCCCGGAAGCCCCAGTCGACGACAGTTAATCCATCGATCAGCTTTAGTATTGCAGTTCGTTAGATTACTCATTTTTTGTACATTTAATTAATGTATTGCGTACTTAGAATAATATTAATTCAAGATTGTCAAAATTCCAAGTAAATTCTGTATCAATAATAATAAATTGTTAAGAAGTTTGGAAATGGTTTTTTAAAAAGGCCGCTCCCAAGCCACGAACCTTAACTCGCAGAGAATTAAATTGGAAACAATCCAGGGGTGCAGACCATCCACATATAGAGGCAGTTCTAGGAAACAAACAGGTAAAACACAGGTCAGAGATTTATAATCCTTTATTAGCAATAAGACTGTATTTTCATATTTTTAACATTTTTAATTATTTACATCGAAGTATTTGTAAGGGTCATCAAAAATCTTTTAAAAATTTATAAAAATAGATAGATCATTTAAACGTTCAAAAGGGGGTCCAAAGTGAACTATAGTGGTATTTTTGCTGACTTTCAGGGCGTCTGATTTTGGTGGAATAAGATAAATATTAGTATATTATTCAGGGGCTAATTTTTGAATATAAAATCAAATTAAATAAGTTATTAAAATACAAAGTGTAAATATTGTCGATTACTATAAGAATTTTTGGTTTGCTCCATTTACATTATTTTAACAGCTAGGAGCTAGAGAAAGAGGGTGTGAAACAATCTCTATTCTCGTGTCGTTGGGCACGCTGTGTTGAATAGATTGAGCTACCCAAGGCAGATATATAAAAAGAGCTATACACACAAGGGACACTAATACATGGAATGCTTATTTTATTATTATAAACGACACTAGACAATAACAGCGACATAATACAATACCAAATCAATTTTATGAAGGCCTAAGTAAAATAAAAAAGAATTAATCTTTGTTTTGGTAGATGCTCCTACTTATTTTCACTTAATTTGTAAAAAAAATTAAGATTAAAGCATTTATTTACATCATTGTTATAACAATTGTAGAGAAAGGTCCATGTATAATCGGTTTGATCTTTGACAGATGAAATTAATTATTAATATTTTTTATAAATGTCAACTAAGGTATAATACTAACTACTATAATTTTTAGTAAGCAAAATAATTGTATTTTAATTTTAAATAAGTGGTATATGAAAATTTGAAGAAAAAAATTGTGTGCTGATATCTGTTTTTTTAAGTAATTAAGGTGATAAAAAAGGGGTTGTTGATTTTGGATTTTCTATAAATAATGTTGTGTTTTTTGTTGCTGAAATTAATTTTTTTTTAAAAAGTTAAAGGTATTAAAATTGAACAAAAAATAATCAACAAAGGAGTATGTTAAAATCATATAAAGCATTATAAAAGAATTAAAAGGTTTGGCACTTGTTCGTCGAATGTGAGTGTTGGTTGTAGTTATATTGGTGATTGGAAGCTATCAAATATGTAAAAGTTTGCAGCCAAAGCAACAGGATTCCACTGGCAGAAAAATTAAATTTTATTTTGAAAAATCAATACAAGCAATTGTATCTGGGTAGTACCGTAGCCGCAGTACTAGGGAGCATTCAACACAAGCGTTGGTGGTATCATTTTAAATCATTAAGACGTTGTAGTTTTGAGTTTCATACCTAAGACAAAAAGGTGGATTGTTGCACTTAAATTTGTAATTTCATTTAGATATACAGACGTTTTCAACCAGAAAACAGCATGTTGAGAAAATAGAAACATTAAATAACGATTTAAAAATATTAATTTCATTGTAGCCTACAGAATTAGTTTTCTTGGAGATTGATTTTGTAGATAATTTTGTAAACGTACTGTTACCACACCCACACACGATTATATAAAAAGTTAGGTTAAGAAGTATGTGGGGTAAAGTATATAACAGTGAATTTTTTGTTATTTAACTGGTGTTTTGCCAGCGTCTCTAAGAGAGGACGCGTCTAAATTTATTTATTTGATCCAGGTCTAAGCTTGCACATCGGTTATATGTGGATTAAAATTGTTTCAATGTTTAATATTGATCTGAGAACGAGTTTTGTGTTTTGTTTTTTTTTTATTTAAATGTCGATTTTCAGTAATTACACAAGAAGAACATTGAATTATGTCATACAAGTTGTTGTAAACATTTTGGCGTCAAGATATTAGTCACCTGTGTAGGTTTTCTGAAAAGAAGGGATTTAGAGAACGTTTGCCTACATTTAAGTGGTTTTCGAATTAAAAATTATCATACGATTTTGAGTTAGCCGGAGTCGAAAACCCGTGCCCAATTAGTAAGGTGTAAAATTTAAAGTAAATAAAAAAATAATAGTAGTCGTGAAAAAGAGATAATTATGAATAATAAATATAATAAAATAAATATATATTGCCCCCAACGTAAAGCTAGAAAGGGATGATTTAGATTTGTAGCTTGGTGGGGCGCATCGCGAGTAGTGTTTTATTAAATTGAATATAGGGGGATATGTCGGATGAGCAGAGACTCACCAGGTCAGGGAGAATGTATGGGGTCGAAACTGTTGAAAGAGCTGCGGGGGATGCTAGGAATGAATCTAGGGTGCATATAGAACCAGACATAATGATTGTACAACTGATAAATATGAATTAAAAGATATTAAGGTTGTTAATGTCCTTACTAGACAAGACAAGAAGGTCTTTAGGTAAAGTTAAAATGGCATATGCTGTGCTGAGACAAGAGGTGAAAGCATCGCAAGCTGAAGTAAAGAAATCCCAAGCAGAGGTTAAGGAACGACTGGAGCAAATTGCTGGAAGAATTGAAGGGATAGAAGAGTCGATACGAGGTAGTTGGGGTGCATTTAGAGATGAGGTAAGGATGGAAGTAGATAATAGGGTTAAGGTGGTCGAGGAAAATTTAGTGACACGTTTGTTGGAGCTAAGGGGTGGAATAGTAGGAGTGGATCTAAGACAAACGAAAAGTCTTCAAAATTCAAAAAGGGACTTAATAGAAATCATTCAGGTAGAAAATTTAGGAAAAAGAGAATTTAGAGCAGGCATAGCAGGTTTTAAGAACGCGATAAACGAAAAGTTAGAACAGTTTGAAGGGGGAATACGAGAAATCAGGGAGCAAGTAACAGGACTCAAAGGAGGACGCATACGTACTTACTATTTAGTACACTGCAGAAACGGACATGGCACGTTACCGAAGTTTAAAGGGAGACGGTTTGAACAGCCTATGCTATACCTTGACAAGATGGACGGAATTATGCAAAGAGAGCCGGAAAGGGTTATATTACAATTAATAGCAGCGAGTTTAAGAAGACATGCTGAAAAATGGCAGAACATTGTTAGGAAGACATAATTAGTATGACCAATTTTGAGGACTTTTCAAGACCAGTATTGGGGCTATGTTAAACAGATCAATGTCAGGACCAGATTACTTACAGGAAAATATAAAACTAACATGGGATCGAGAGAGGAGTACGCGATAAATCATTATAACCAGGTGCAGCATCTTACTCCACATTTTAGGGAAGAAGAAATTATACAATTTCTATCTAGACATATGGAAGCTGAATAACTAGGGCGGTAGCCGTTTAAAATATAAAGACTTTAAGGGAATTTTTAGAAATATTACAGAATTATGACTTGATAAAAGAATTCGAATCAGATAGGAGGGGTACATATGAACAAGGAGACAGGACTCAAAATGACAATCCTAGAACGGAGAGTAGGTTTGAAAACCAAAGACAGGAGAAAAGATACGGTTAGAAGCACCACACGTATCAAAACAGTGGACACAGGCATGCGTATGAAGGGGACCAGAACCAGAACCAAAACTGGACTAGAAGCGACCGAGAAAATGGGGAACAAAGTCATCGTAAAAATGAATTTCAACGTGGAGACCAGAATTATGGCAGGGTACATATAGAAACTGAACAAAATGGCTATAACAGGGAGCGGAATGCAATCCCAACAAAAAATCGTCATATAGGACTGAGACACATGACGACAACAGGTATGAATAAGTAATCGGGGAATAGGATTGAATTTGCAGAGGTACATGACTAGTCCTCTGGGTTAAAAAAAATCTAATTTTGTAAAACAGTTTGTTAGTTTAGGATTAGATTTAGAGTTAGTTAATTTGGGTACAACCAGTTATAGTTTACTGTATTCTTTGTTAGAAGAAACGGGGGAGAGAAAACGGAGCTTACCGTTTTTATATTTAAATTTTAATGGATATCGATATGTTGCGTTGATTGATAGTGGGTTCGAGCTGTCGTTAGTGAAAAGTGATATTGTAGTTCAATTTTTAAGATAAAAAGGCTAAGAGTTTATAGTCAGCTATGAAGAAAAAGATATCGACTATTGATGAGATGTATTGTGTACCAATTTCAATAGGTGTGTTATAACTAAAGAACGCAGAGTTTTAGTAGCAAAAGGGCTATCGTTAGATTTTATAATCTGAATGGATGCAATTGAAAAATTTGGAATGAAACCTGATAGGAAGGATAGGAGCATACAGATTTTAAATCTTAAAAAGAAATGGGTAGTAGTTCAAGTGAGGGACTAGATGGTGTTATAAATGATTATGGGACGCGAATGGATAAAAGGGACAGTATATAATTAGGAATAGTCAATGGATTTGACAGGAATATAATAGGGATGAGATTAAAAGTAATATAGGTTTAGGGATGGATTTTAATAAAGGCCAGAAGGATATTAGAAGTGATATTGTTACGATACAAATAGGGTATAAGCAACCATTTTCAATCCTTCAATCTTAAAATATCCAACAAAGTGTAATTAGTCATGTAGTAGTTAGATCACGGTAAATTACGAGAATTTATATTCTACGAAATTGAATTAGTAAGCTTCTTCTTTGCGTAGATTAATAAAAAGAACCGACCACAAGCATGAGATGTCCAGAAACGTCGAGCGTCATTCTTAAGACGAATAATAGTAATAAGTAATTCCCAGTTGTGATTAGAAACTGTATATAATACAAGACATTGCTTAGTCAAGGGTTAATTGTTAATCGTTAGTTATTCTTTAAAAGTTAATCTTTAAGAGTTAATAGTCAATGAGTTAGTGAGTTGTTAATTGTCAAGTGTTAATAGTTAGTTAACAGTTAATTGAAGTTGAAGTTAAAGTCAGTCAGTCAACCAAACAATGTAAGTTTTATTTTATCTTTTCATGTTTAGATTTAAGGCCTTATTGTAAGAAGAACTATAATTTGCTTTGTTAATAGATGTGTTATTGAACGCCGTGTTTAAATCATTGTACCATGTGTGTGTGTGTGTGTTGTGGTAAGGTAAATCCTGACTACAATCCCCAAACCTTTCTATAGCAAAACCCCCGGTCACAACAGTTGGCTAGATAGCTTATATTAAGCTATCTAGCTACTTGTAACTTTTTCACAGATATAGCAAAAAAATTGGTTTTATCGGCAAAAAAAAGCAAATAACTAACAAGTAATTCCTATATATATTTTTATGTGTTCTGATAAATTGGGATTTGCATATTTTAAGAATAAATAATTCATAAAACGTAGGTATCCTTTAGCCATGCCTGCAATTAATTTTTTTAATGTACTTTACTCTTGTAGATATCGATATTTATTTTATTATTTAAAAATTTGATTTTTTTTCTTTCGCAAATGGTAGCAAAATAATAGGGAATAATTTATATATTGTTAATTTTTTTATTCTATTTTGTGTAGGTATTTTTTTTAGTTGGTCAGATAGCTGAATATTAAGCTATCTAATCACTTGTAACTTTTTTACAGATATAGCAAAAAAATTTGTTTTATCAGCAAAAAAAAAGGAAATAATTAGTAAATAATTCCTATATATATTTTGATGTGTTCTGATAATCTTGCTCAGACAGCTTAACAGCCCTTAGAGCAGCGAGAGAATGCTTTTCAAGATTTAAAGAAAATGTTTTACCATGAATTGTCGTTGAAGTATCCAAATTTTGTAGACAGTTTTATTTTAAAAACAGATGCGTCGAATGCAACAATAGGTGCAGAATTACTTCAGGTGTAGGAAGCTATAGAGGTGCCGATATGTTTCATATCCAGGGTATTAAAAAGATATGAGACGAGGTACTCCACTGCAGAGAAGAAGATGTTAGCTATTGTGTACGCCGTTAAGAAATTAAGGCTTTATTTGTTGGGAAATCAATTCGTGATAGAATTAGGTAACTACGCTGTGACGTTTTTAAAGAAAACAGCATTTTAAATAATCGTTTGTATAAGTGGACTTTCGTTTTACAGGAATATGATTTTGAAATCAGACATAGGCCAGGGCAAGAAAACGTTACTGCAGATTGTTTCAGTAAGAAGGATGTAGGATTTGAAGCACGAAAACATGATAAAATTTTAGTTGCATAACAACGTTTTGAAGAGGAAGGAAGGTGTTCGAATGAAAGATTCACGAGGATGCAAGGATAAGAGGAAATAAGTGCTATTAGAGAAAAATTGATAAGGGAAAGTTTAGAAGAATATAAGGGTTATAATTTGGTGAAAGGATATCTGACAAAAAGAATCGGGGACAATGAGGTTTTAGTCCTTACCAGAGATTTGGCGACAGAACTAATTAGTGAGATCTATTTGACGTATGGACATATTGGAATCAGAAAGGTTTTCATGATTTTCAGAGAAACATTTTTCACTCGAAATGATATTTCCATTGTGAAGGAAGTTGTTAACAGGTGTAAATTATGTTTGATTTGGAAGGAGAAAAATATCGTTCTACAAAACGTACCATTAAATATTACTGCAGATAAATCACTAGATCTAGTTTCCGTGGACTATCATCGAATTTGATACCAGGACAGTACCGTTATAGACACATTTTAGTCATGGTTCACGTTTTTTCTAAATTTATAAAGGTATATCCTATTAGCCATTTTGAATCGACCTGCACCTTGCCGAAGTTCTAAATTACTAGAACAGGTGAAATGGCTTGCGTGTTCTAATGAGCTAAAGAGCCAAACTACAAGTCCAACCAAAGCAGCAGGGTCGTTAGTGAAGAACCACACTAAGACAGGTCCCCGAAGGAGGACAGCTGCTCTTTCGGTACTTAGATTGGCAGAGAGATTGGTCGGTATGGCAGTTTAAGACACACTACCGCAATGTGGAAGGCAACGGGAAACAATCACCACATTACTTCCCAAATACCCAGCGTACTAAAATTATAATAATATGATGGCACTCTCTGGGGTAAAAGATTCCGGAGTTAAAATAGTCCCCCACCCGGATCTCCGGGAGAGGACACTTCGGAAAATGCAATCGGAAAGTTAAGTATAAAAGTCGGGAAATTCTGCGAGTCGAAGCGTGGAATGTTAGAAGTATGAAGCAAGTAGGTAGGCTAGAGAACCTAAACATCAAAATGAATAGGTGATCACTAGACATAGTAGGGATCAGCGAAGTTCGGTGGCCAGAGGCGGGGGGCTTTTGGAGTGGAGCCTTCAGGGTCATTCATACAGGAGCAGGGGAAGAAAATATGGGTGTGGGGATAGTTATGCGGATACTGTGTAAAAAATTACTTACAAAAAAACGAAAGAGTGCTCATGGTTAAATTAGAATCTAAACCGGTAAACACAGTAATAAACAGGTATACATGCCCACCTTTAGCTACAGTGACGAAAAGGTAGAAGCGATCTACAAAGATATCGAAGAGATATTAAAATACGTAAAAGGACATGAAAATTTAATAATTACGGGGGATTTTAATGCAGTGGTAGGTGAGGGTACGGAAGGAGCAGTAGTAGGTTTATTTGGTTTAGGCACGAGAACCGACAGAGAAAATAGGCTGGTAGAATTTTGAGACAAGAACAATTTAGTCATCACAAACACGTTATTTCAACATCATGCTAGAAGACGATATACGTGGAAAATGCCAGGAGATATAGGAAGATATCAAATAAATTACATTCTTGTTAGAAAACGGTTTAGGAATCGAGTAAAAAATTGCAGAAGCCACCCTGAGGCAGATACAGACACTGACCACAACACCGTAATTATGAAGGCCGCACTTAAATTAAAAAATTTGTTACAAAGATAAGGAGGTGATCTTAGTTGAACGATTTTGTGAAAAAATACAGCCGCGTGCAAGAAACGTCTTTTGTTCATATTAAGCTAGTTAGTTTCCTTGAGTTTGTACGTTATGCGGTCTCGCTGTCAGATACCGTGCACTTATCTCAAACAAGAGTTTTGCACCAATTGGATTTTGCTAGTCGTTGCTAGTCAATGCACGGTCCATAAAGAACATCGCAATAATTGAAATGCGAAAGCACTATTGATTTGCATTACATTTTCTTGATATCCTTGTTCAGAGATCGTCTATTATCATAAATTAATTTTAAACCACAATACGATTTGCGTATGCAAAGATTTATGTGTTCTTTAAATCTAAAATCTTTATCCAAAACAACAAATAAATTTTTGTACGAATCCTTAATAGCAATTGCCATATTTTTAATTTTAATGCTTATTTTTTGTAGAGCTGCACTTCTATTAATAACGGAATCAAAGACTAAAACCGCCGGCTTAGAGATTGATATTAAGTGAATGTAGTTCAGCCAACTCTGTTAATCTATTTAGATCCTCGTTGATAATATCACATGTAGTTTGAAGTAAAGACGGATTGAACGACAGATAAACCTGTGTGTCATCTGCATATTGATGAGAAAAGCAGTGTTTAAGCGCAACATTACATAAATTTATTGAATACAGTGTATAACAATAATAGCCCTAGTACGGAACCTTGGAAGACCCCACGTCGGACGGAGCATAGTCGTGAACGATTACCGTCTAATGCAACACATTGAAATCTATCAATAAGGTAACTTTTAATTAAATTCATATCACTATTTTCAAACTCGTAATGATTCAATATAGCATAAAGTAATTTATGATCAATCGCATCGAACGTCTTTGAAAAATCAATTGAAACTAGCACAGTAAGGTTGCCGTCGTCTGTGGCTCTCACTATGTCATCAGAAATATTAAGTAAAACCGCCAAAATACAGCTAAAATTACGTCGAAACCCTGATTGATAGTCACCTAGATGAGATTTCTATTTAGAGATTGTCGTATTTTGGATTCCATAACTTTTTCCAAGATCTTTGACACCACTGGCAAAATGCTGATAGGCCTTAGATCTTGCAAGCTTTTTGGGTTTTTATATTTTGCGATAGGTATAATGTTTGCAATTTTCCACGCTTGCGCAAAAATGGCCTGTATTATCAATGAATTAATTATGTGTGTAATAACGGGTATAAGAAATGAACAGCAAAACTGTCTGTTAGAACTATATTTAAGTTGTCATTACCAGTTGCTTTAGTTTTGATAGAGTTTATAATTTTACCTACCCCCTCCTCAGAAACAAGCGTAAATGAAAATGTTATACTTAAATTATATTTTTTATAGCTATACATTTTGAACGTACTGCCATTATTTTCCACAACTCCATTTATTGAACTAAAATATGAGTTAATATCATCCACATTCTTTAAGTGACTAGGAAAATCACAATTCTTCAGCTTGGAATATATTCCACAGCGTTGTAAATCTTTCCATAACGTTTTTAAATTACCCTTATTTAATGCACTGGTGAGATAAGCCTTTTTTTCATTTCTAATCGAAAGTCTGGTTAGGTTGCGCAATGATTTATAGTATGTCCATTGTTCTGGTTTGAGGCATTTTTTAAAACCTTTGTAGGCTGCATCCCTTAGATTCTTCAATAACCTCACAACATCAGTTATCCGGGGAGTTTCTGTTTCCTAAATACATACGTTTTAAGGGGAGGATATAAATCAAAGAGAGTAATTAGGCTTTTATTAAAGTATGTTATTTTTTCATCTACATTATTTAGGGAATGAATGAATGGCCAGTCAATATTTTGCAAGGAGTGATCAAAATTTACAAAGTCAAATTGACCAAAATCTTTAAAGGTGTGCACTTTAGGCAGTTGTTTATGTGTACTGACTACGAAATTGTAGAAGACAAGTTCATCATCTGAAAATCCACTAGATGTTTAGTGCCTCGTGCACCAATAGTGTCAGTATCAGTTACAATTATGTGGTCTATTAGTGTATGACTATTGGATGTTATTCGTGCTGGATCTTTAATTAGTTGAGTAAATCCGAAACTGGCGAGCAATGAGATATAATATGCTGATTCTGTATTATCAGGTTTTATTAAGTAAATATTAAAATCGCCTACACGTCACTTGTTCATACAAAGGCAGCATGGTGATACACACACGTTCAAAATTATAAATAAAGGTCCTATACCTATTCCTATGCGGCAAATATATTGTACCTAACGATATCTTTTGTTTGTTGCAATTTAACTGAATCCAAAGCTGCTCATAATCGGTAACATCCTGAACAGGGATTTGCTTTATCTGTAAATATGGCTTTGTATACAATGCATTACCGCCTCAAAATGTTTGTCGATCCTTTCTCAGTAAATTATAGCCTGGTATTTCAATTATATTATTAATAATGTTATCGTTGAGAACTGTTTCAGTAACGGATATGATATCATATCCATTTAATGAAACATGTTCACGAAACAAATAAAAGTCATTAGTTATAGATTGCGCGTTTATGTGTGCCACAGTCAATCCACTCATAATTTTGCACCAGTAAATAGCAGTAATAAACAATAAATTGCAATGACAAACAAAAGTAGAGACTTAGATACTAATACAGATCATAGTAACCCCGAAAAAAAAATTATTTATTACAAAACCTGCAAGCCAACTAAGAGAGTATTTGCAGGAAATTTTCTTTTATTTATACTGCTCACACATAGACGCATCTTGCTGCAGTAATCAGTAATTAGTTTTAATATCAATTTTAAACCATATTTTACTAAAGAAGGCAATAAAAGTATAAGAGCTAGAACTTTAAATGAAAAACTTAAGGACATATTCATTTAAGCAAAACATGCATCCATTACTAGTTAAGCAGTAATGATACCAAACAATGTGTAATTATATTTATCAAAACTAATCTAACTAAAACCTATCTACTCGTAAAGCAATAAGAGAATATTCAATATTTAGAGTTTGTTACGAGATTTTATTAATGAGTTCAATTTGCTTCGATTATTAATGGAATATACTTTATTATTTATTTTAATTTTTCTTCCTCCATCAAGCGTCCATACACATGTGTAACTAAATTTTGCACATGCCAACTTAATAATCTCTAATTAACTTTTTTGCACAAATCCTCTTTAATAATTATACCCGTGCTTTTAAAATACTTACGATTACTAATTACCAACTACCTATATTTGTAGCTAATAAATTTAATAATCACAGCACGAGGCTTGTTAGTAATCGCACCAATTCTATGGTGGGGCTCTATGTGATCCCTGCTGAAAGACACATTTGCCTTTTCCTTTAGCACCGCAATCATTTTTTCTTCCAGAATCTCGCCTGTACTTTCTTGTAGACCAAAGATACGTAAATAATTACGTCTGGAGTATTGTTGAAGCTGTTTCACTTGATTAGTAAGTACTTCATTTTCTTGTTTCAAGATATTCAACGAGTTGTCCATCTGTTTCTTGATGGAATCTAGTTTTACTTCCCACTTTATCCATATATTGTCTATAATTTTTCGAACAAATTTATCATCATCCATAAAGTCGATATTGTTTCTTTTATTACATCAACCAGCTCAGATTTTTGCTCGGGCGTGATAAATGGCATTTTAATTTATATGTTATTGGCTGCAACGGAGGAACTACAGAATACTCTACACGACTTGCGAGCTCGACAATTGCCCAAATTGACTACTACCTTATATTTACTTAATAATATCAAATCTTTATAGTCGAAACCCACCTAACTTTTATATATATATTGTTGTGGATTTAAAGGGGTAAATAGGTGCATACAATAAAATTTTATCAACCATGTATATCAATAATTTCTAAGGCAAATGTATTCATTTAAAAGCCAACGCTCAGTTTTATCGGATACTAAGAAGCAGAAAATCGAGGAATTGTTATTTTCAAACGGTCAATAATTAACAGAAACGCCTGTTTGTTAAATGTTACGTTCAAAAATTTGAACATACGTTAATATAAGATTTCATAGAAATTGTTTTCAACCGTCAATTTGTACAAACAGCTAGGGTAACAAATATCTTAAGGAGCGAGTGGAATGGACAATCAGCAATATACAACAGATAGAGACAGATATAAAGCAAGCATTGAATTGAAAGTCACGTAAGATATACATGTGGAGTTGATATAGGACGTCGACAATATCGATTTTCTGTAACTCAATTGGGGTTTGGAAGGAGACAGCAAACGTGCATAGAATAAAGATGAATAGCGGTTAGGCGGAGCTTTGTGACGGCAGAGAATTTTGTCATTGGTTGAAAGCCAACAGTTTTCAAAACAAACGCACCGCGAAGATAGAAAACGAATTCTCTATAAGCAGCACGTAGCACGGGAGAAATTTTCCGAATTTAGCGACGGTTACGTTCAAAATTTTTAGAAACCGCTTTGGAAAATAAGCTTTTAGAATGAAACGGGTCCGATAGGGGAATGGAATAATGATATAAATACCCGAGCGAAAATATTAAAGCTCTCTTTTCTTTTACTTCGACCAAGTGCTGACTACTGATTTAGACTACCATAATAATAAAGCTTTTGGTTAGTAGTTTGTGTGTGTAGTAAAGTTACCTTTAATATCGTAGTTGAAAATATAAAACTGTAGCAGCGGACCTAAGTTATTAATGTGATGCACGAGTTAGTGCGTATTTAAATAAAAGGTCCGGCTACTACGACAAAAATTATTAAATGGATGCATAATATATGGGGGTAAGCAGAACTAGTAATCAATTTTGTGCGCGTAATATATGGGTATGGAATGGTACTGTGAGACTAAGTGAATATCTTGCAGAGATATCAGATGGTAGCGGCCTGTGGATCCGACAAGCAGCATAGTATATGGAAACAACACCGAAGGGTTTTCTGGTAACCATCTCCGACGTGAATGAAAAATGAAGAATTCTCCAGATAATTAATGTGAAATTTCTGTTGTTATATAAACATTTGTGCAATTTTGTGTTGTGTGGTTGACTTTTTGGCGGCATATTCATGGTTTTAGAAACTTGTTTTAAAAAAAACATGTACAGGACAATTTACTAATTCTGAGTATTAAAAAAGGATGTATTTAGAATATATTAAAATTTTATTCAGACTCTAAATTGTGTTGTAAAGGATAAACGGGTCTGTAAATTTGTTTTCGTTAATGCAAGGTTTAAAAGGCATATACAAACAGAACTGGGTTATAATGAGCTCACAATACTCCAGTGTGAAGTCAATTTAGGGTTACTTGTGGGGCCCATCTACTCATATCTAATCGAATTTGTTTAAAATCATTATAAAAATTAAGGACTTTAAAACATACCATAAATTGATCTGGTAATTAATGTATCAAACTGTTTGAACACATGTGTAAATATAATTTATCTGTTAATAGGTGTAAATAAAAGGTTGTATGGTTGTATTATTTGGTAATTTTATTGGATGGTGTGTGAGTGTGAAAAAGGTATGTATGTACATTTAGGTATTCGAGAAGAGGCCCAGCTGAGCTAGCCAGGGAAGCAGAAGAAATTCGAAGGCGTCCTTAATAAAAGGGTAAGAAAATTTTAAATTTTTGAATTTTTTGCATTTTTCATATGTTAGCCCAGGTAGGACACGAATTGTACTGAGGTTCCACGGCAATTTTATGACGCCCAATTCGTTGGACTCGAATGATTTTTAGGAGTTAAAGCGAGTAATCCAGAGACTGTCCCAGCTTCCACGGCAATATATATATATATATATATATATATATATATATATATATATAGCAAAGTGCAATGAAATATCCGCAAATAAAATAATCAAATAATAATAAACATTCAGATTGGCTAACGTGTTGTTTTTCCACTTAAATCCGTCTCTGGTCCAACCGTTGTGTGCATCCTTCATCTAGCGCCTTAAATATACTAACATACTGCATCAAACTCCTTCACCATAAATCAATTCTTTTGTTCCATTAATAATTGTTTCAGCATTTTGTTAAACTTGTTCCTATATTTATATAGACTGGACTCCAGTAATTATTTATATTTGTTTCCCGTAATTGTTTAGAGCTGTCTCCAGTGATCCTTTAGAGATTCTTTGGCGGTCCTTTAGGGATTCTTTGGGGGTTCTTTAGAGTCGTTTTTCTATTAAAGATAAACGACAAACCATTAATTTTCCATATTCAGCGGAATTATTTCATACTTCACACTAACTTACCTAACGTATATATTTTTGGTCTTCAGAGAGGTGAACTATACTTTACTTCATGGTCAACTTATTTGTTTACAATTCCGGTCATATTTAAATGCATCGACTATCTATTGACAAGCGCAAAGTTCGCTGTTGTATAAACTAGGTTTTCGGATATTCCATGGTGTAATAGTTGTATATTAACATCAACGCGTTCCTCATGTCACGTACGATTTCAAGTTAATCACATTGATTCGCTTGGATTTTCATACTTTTAGATAAGTAAATCGTTGTTTGTTTAAATAAATTTGGTGAACTTTGATTTATAATTAACATGTTTTGTTTGTTTCTAATAAATCAAGTGTCGATTTTAATTCTCTAGTCACGTAGACGAAATACATTGTATGGATTAAATAATCTGTATTTTCTATCCTACGCATTATTAAACCTGCGTGTCGCGTTCCAGCTTGCATATATGTTATTTCACGACTTGCGAATTAGTTTTATTCAAATACATCCTCAAAGTATTTTTCATTAACTAAATTAATTACGATTATTATATATATATATATATATATATATATACAGGGCGTGTCATTTACTTTCCAGTCTAATCATCGTATTTCTTGTTTTCTTTAAAAAACTGCGTGGTTTTCTGAGCCTTTATGTATTTTATGTGGAGTGCGCTATACTCTTGGTCCTAACTACCCCTAAATGACCATATTTACACAGCAATATATATATATATATATATATATATCTAAATATATACATGTTGCAGTGGTTCACCTCTTTTTTTGGGTTGTCATAAAAGTGCAAAAAAATTCTATGTTGAGTATCTTCTGAAAATGCTTTCAAAATTTTGAAACCTCGGCTAGCTCTGCTCACTGCGTCCTACTAGATACTCGCCCCTGTTACTCATTCTTCCAACCACCTTTGTAGTTAACAATAAAAATAATTAAAAAAGATTTTGACAAACACAAACAATCCTTTTATTCTGCTAACATACAAGATCAATCTTTACAATTTCAAGTTACAGTTAATATTCACGTTACAAAATCCCCATTAATTTTATGTACCTCAACATTTCACATTTTATTAAAAGCAGATGTGCCTATCCTCTATCCTTACCTTGCTTCCCCGGTGTATGTTGAGCTCAGTATAAACCTTGTTATTTCCTGTGCATCAAATATTGCATTTTTAAATTATACTAAAGACCAATTTACTTCTTACAGTGGTAACATATTATTCAAGTATTTACACCCTCAGATTAATAATAGAAAATTGTCCTTTACAGGTGTCCATAAAATTAAATTTTAGTTTATAAAAATTTCTACCACAAAGTAAATAACCAAATCACTCGTAAATCAAAACAACTATGCATCAGCACAATAGTTTCAAAAATATAAATCGATACCTAAAATGTTCTTTCAGATTACCACCTCCATAGTTGACGGCTCGTACCTGCATTGCTCCATCGCTAATCTGAAGTCGCCATCTGTCAGACTGCACGTACGATAACCAAACCATACCTCTTCGTCCAGTTAATGATGCCATCAGCACCCTCGTTCAAAATATAAATGCTTCTACTTACGAAGCATCTAGCTTTTAATTATTATAATTTATTTCAATTCAGCCCGTTATTTACTCTGCACCTACTTGTGCGTTATAAACACTTGTAATAACTTTTGGCGGACTGCATTCTACGCGGTATTAAAACTAGGATGTTCTTCAAACTACCATCGAAAAGTCAGATGATAAGAGTGAAATATAAAAGCGAACAATAAGAGAACGAATGTAACTTGCGCCTTCCTTATATATTCTAAGCAGTTAGTTTGCACTTATTTTCGTTCAGCATTCTTTGAAAACCTCCAAACTGCCATTCAATTCTAAAAATTTATCATACAAACATCTAACGAACTTTTAAAAACCGAAAATTCGTCCATCACACCTCGCTTTTACCACAAAAAACTACGTACGTTTTCTAACCGTTTAAATTTACCGTGAATTTTGTTTTCTTTTATTCCCCAAACAAATCCAATGCACGCCCCTTATGTACGCGTCTATATCGTTATTGCAAACCTGCTTTTATAACATTTCCAGTCTTTGTCTTTTTGTTGCCCCACTATTACCATGGTGTCTATCTACGGTTAATGCTCCCTTCTTATTTGAAAAATCGATATCGTGTAACACAAACCTGTTGCATCTGCGCCTTGCTATTAGCATCTATAAATATACTTGTTTACCACGCGCTTGAAACATGTTTGTCATTTACACATCTGTTATTTTCATCTCACTTTGGTATGTCTTAATGATTCTCTGCTGACGATCAAGAAGCGGAGTAGGTTCGATCATCTCAAATAAAGCATCACCTAAAAAATTTAGATAGTGTCCTGCATTTATCTTGTTTGGTAAAGCTTCTAATTCAAGCAGATCTTCGTTAAAGGTACCAGCCCAAGTATTGACACTAAAACGGTATTGAAATCGCGATTGTCTAATAGCATGTGGATTTTAAAGATTCCATAAATGGTAAATATGAGCGTTACTAAACAATCTCTAGTAAATTGGCCCTCACCTGTTCATAATATTTTACTTAAAAATAATGGATAATCAGAAATTTTTTAACAACCATGTACAAAACTACACGACGACTGTAATATTTGGGTTGTAGTGCCCGGACGCATGGAATGTGGTAGGCGTGCAACTATTTGCGATTTAGTATGAGCCAAACAAAGTTTGGCGAAAAGCCAAATTGTGTTGCGATACATCTACTGCTTACTGTGGGGTACTACAACACTGCATTAATTACATTTTCTTCGTTGTGGACAACACCTCTAGTATTATTACCTCGATTATTACGCGGAACAAGTGACCAAGTTTCTCTGAGTCGCTAAAAGATGCTGCCAAAAACCATATAAGAAGCTTGGCGTCTATCAAGAAACCTTCAGTGATACTCTCTAAACACTTGGCTGTTAGCATCGCAGTACCGGTACACATACACAATGTTTGCACATTCATTTACCCTGAACTCATTCATTTTTGAAATTTCAAATTACTTCTAATTCTATGACAACTTATCAACAATCGCGAATGACGTGCATCTGTGGTTTGTTTAGCAATTTCAAGGCATTCCTGTTTATTTCTTAAAATTGTTTTAGCTCTTCAAGTAATTGGATTATAAATACTCCCTGTATGTTTGTTGTTGTGTGTTTTGTATTTTTCTTAATTTATCTTGGGTATTAAACCACTCAGAATTTTTAAAATGGTCTTTATTTACGTTTCGATCCAAGACCTAGGATCGTTGTCAAAATAATAAAAAAATTTAAGTTTGACATTTATGACACAAATTGAAGGTGACTTTGATTTATTAATGTTTGATTTGAAACATTAGGTAAAATTTTTTTAAGTTTTTTAAGTTTAGAAAAATTGGATTATAGTTAGGCCAGAAATAAATACTTAATCTAACAAAATTTAACAGAATTTACTCTATATATGATTGAGAAAAAATAAGTTCAAATTACACGAATTTGAATAGATTTATGGATTCTAACTGTATAGTAAAGGATTGCTTTATTTTAGTAGAAAAAGTTAAGTTCTAATTTATTACGGACAAATCCTACGTAACGAGAACAGTAAAATATTTTTTTAATTAAACAATGTAATTGGGATAGATGAATTTCTGAAATATATGTTAAAAGAAATCTGTTTCTACGGTTGAGACAAGTAATCGTTCTTGCTAAAGGTATTTGAATAGGCCAACGAATTTTATAATTGAGATAATTAAGCTTTCAAAATTCTAAATCAATGGAGGATATCATAAAAGGTGTAGACTATTTCGTGAAAGCATGAATTTTTAATTCTGGTTATTATATAAAATAGTAATATAATAAGTGCGTTGCCTAATATTAGTTAATTTTTAAATTAAAAGAAAATTTTACTTACTTCGTGTGCAGCCATATATTCAAAATATCTAGCAAATCCTTCGTGTAGCCAAGCGTTATCCCACCATTCTGTTGTTAACAAATTTCCAAACCAAAAATGCGACAGTTCGTGAGCGATAATGTTACAAATTCGTTGTTTGTCCATCGCCGATGACGCGAACCTGCTATATAAAAATAGCGCTTCTCTAAAAATAAGGATTAGGAAGCACAAATTCTTACTACCGCTCATTCACCTGTACGTCACAAGACCCCAATTTTCCATAGCGCCTGCTGAAAAATCCGTAAGAGCAACATGATCTACTTTTCCTATGCTCTGTTCTTCGAACTTATCGTTTGTAAATTCTTCCATTACGTTCATTAGTTTTTGTGATTGCGTTAAGCCATAACCTGCTTGATCAAACTCGCCTTGGAAACGACTCCATACTCTATGAGGAATTCCGCTTGTTGGGTCCTTAGTTTCAGTATAATAAAACTTAGAGATTACAATTCCAAGTAAGTAAGTTGACATCTTTGGTGTAACCTTAAATGTATGAGTAACCATTCCTTCCCTGGTGGAGGTTCTGCAATTTGGGATTAGTTTTAAACTATATATTTATTAATTTTAATAGTAATAGTAATTTCAATTTCTCATTTTTTTATCTACCTTCTATGAATGCATTATAATTTTTTTAAATCAGAAGAGTAAAGGTGACTATAACTCATTAGTTTTATTAGTTCAAATTTTTAAGAACAATTCTAAAATTGTATATATATAATATATATATATATATATATTATATATATATAATTTTAGAACAACACATGTTCAAAACTACGCTTAAGGATCCACATTCCTCGGCAATTTCAGTTAGTACAGCATTAAAGGACTCTCCTGTTTGAATAGATTAGTACATTAATCTTAACTAAAACTTTATGGTACTATATTTACAAATAGTAATATAGAGGAAAGTGAAGGGTTGTTCAGTATAAATCACATAAACTAAATATAAGAAAAACACCAACGTTTCAACTTATACCCAGAATAAGCGTATGTCGAACTTCCAACGTCTGAGTATTCTTACTACTACTTACTGTTTTAAAAAATATATACCTTGTTCAAAGATCCCAAGTAAAATTTTGAAATCAGAAATTACTTAAAGATTAAAGTTACTGCTTCTCACAATCAAATTATTAAATATAAAATTCGAATTTGTATATCTTCATAGAATCTTTTATACAAAAAAAAACAGAAATCTAACATTTGATTTCTGGAGTTTGGAAAAATTCCTGATTCACCACTTCTAAATGCTTTACTTATATAATCCTTTTTTCACGGGACAACCTTTTAACAAAATTGCACACGACCTTTCCAGCACAAAACAAAGACTAATTTTAATTTAGATTGAAAAAAACTTACTTTCTCTTTATAGTGCTGTGTATTGAGAATTGATGCAAGTTCTATGAGTTAAAGTTCTATTAAAAGTTTTTTCCAGAAACTGCTTGAATGATATCAGCATAATTTCCATCCATTTACCTAATATAAGAGGTAGCCTCGTACACCAAGCGTTTTAAATAAAGGTGTACGCTTATATAATTAATTATTGCAAATTGATCAATATGGCGTTTGTTTTTCTCATTTATATATATATATAATTATATGTAATTATAGGGTTAATTTAGGGGTAGGTTAAGTCATTGGGGTCGTAGAATAGATAAGGGAAACTCCCAAGTGTACTTTGAAACTGTGCAGTTACTATACTTGAAAGTGCTAAATATTTACGTGAATAATAAATTAAATTAACAGTAAAATTCTAGAGTGTATAAAATTGTGCCGTACTTCTGAGACGGCTCTCAATTACCATCTCAATTACCATCTGAATTACAATCCGAATGACATTCGAAAACTACCATTACAATCTTAAATTACAATCAAAATAATGTTACGATTACTGCTAGAACTTTAAATAAAGAGCCACTACGATCAGAAATACAATTTTGGAGAATGCTGCCTGTATAAGCAAATTGATGGTAAATATTCTATTGCGGAAATGAAAAACCTTTCATTGAAATAAACGCAACAATAACGATTTGGATATCGACTACAATTCTTAGGAGCACCTACTAAACCACTTCAGGTTAGAGATTTTGATATAACTTATTTTTAAAACTGTTTTATCTCAAATACTTTGGATATGATTTATTTTTATACTGTTTTATCTCCATAATAATTTAAAGTGTAAGAGCCGACAAATTGGGGTTTCTTGTGTAAATTTGTGAAAAGCATATACATCTTGAAACGTTTCAATAGGTCTTTAAAGGTAATAAAAACCTCGTTTTGCTGGCTTGATTTTCTAAAAATATGAAAGATGTAAATAATTTAAAAAGGGGAGAATATATTCATGGTCAAATTGTAAATATTTAATCATTATACTGTGTATTTAGAATTGCTTTAATTAATTGAATCAGCTAGTCAAGGCAAAGAAAATTATAAATTAACATTTCACAAGTGCTTGAATATCAGGGGCGAATATCACAGCATTTTTATGGCAACCCAAAGTTAGGGGCGAGAACACCGCTAAAACTAAATTAAAAATTGAAAAGGAAAATTAATAATTTAAAAATGTGTAGAAACGAGAAATTTAAAAATTTAATTTTGTAAAAGAACGAGTAAAAATTTAACCTAAAAGGGTTAGGAATTGAAAATCGGAAGGAACTTGAAATATTATTAATAATTTAAAAATTTTAAAAATGGATAAACGAATTAAGGAGACCAGGGAGGCATTGAGGAACCAAGGGGTTGAAACAGGATCACAAGAAAGTGTAATTCTACAAGATACATCAATAGAAGTGCAAGGACCACAATTAATGAGGAGTCAAAGCGAGGAACAACAGACGTCGCAACAATCGGAAATGATGCAAATTTTATTAGCGTTAACGAGGAAAATGGATGAAAGCGAAGAGGCCATTAAAAACCACATTAAAGAGAATTGATAAAAACTCGGTGCCGATATAAAAATTATAAGCGACGGATTAAAGGAAAGTAACCACAAGATCGCGGAAATGCAGCTACACTTTGAAAATAAATTCCCTAGAATGATGGATGATGTAGATAAAGTTAGAGACGAAGTTTGGAAAGTAAAATTAGATCAAGAAACATCCGAAAAAGAAACAAATGACCGAAATACAGATTTAGGTAAAAAGATGCGGGAAATTCAGGGAAATTGTGAATTAGGACTTAATGATGTAAATAAAGAGATGGGTAGTTTAAAATCAGAATTTGAAAATGTGAGTAGAAATCGGGGATTGCAACACACTAGGATAAATAGACCGGAAATTTCAGTAGAACAATATTCCAAATTTTATGGAGACAACAAGATAAATCCTAAAGTAGTTTACTTAATATAAGAAAATTAATACAGGGATCAACGGATGAAAGGTATAATTTAAACTTCGTCAGATCAATGTTGAAAGGAAGCGCGGAGGTATGGTTTGATATAATAGAAAATGAAATCGGGACATTTCAAGAGTCTGAAAGTAGGTTTTTGAGAAAATTTTGGGGGATAATCAACAATACAAGGCGCGAGATAATTTAATTACAGGGAAATACAATCAAAATTTAGGAGTGACCAGAGAAATATACGCTATACAAAAATTCAGTCTAGCGAAGCAATTAGATCCGCCGATGGAAGAAACACAAATCATAAAATACTTAGCGGGACAATTTGGCGAAGAAATCAGACATTATGTAATGATTCAAAATATAGTAAATAGGGAGATTTTCTTGGAATATTTACAACGTTGTGATGAGTTAGAACAAAGTCGTGTATCGGAAGATAGGATGGCACTAAGGCTGCGAGAGGGTTTAGGTAGATTGCAAAAAATACAGAAAACAATAGATCAAACAATAGGGGAAATTATGGGGACAATTTTATAGAAACAACCACAATAACTACTATCATAATAATAATTTTTGAAGGCACTGGAACACAAGAGATACTCCAAGAAGAGAAGCAGAGCGGACGAATCACGACAGAAATATAAATCAGTGTACGCTACAAATATAACATCGGGATCAAGCAACACAAACTATAAGAATGAACCGTACCTATGCAGAAGTTACGAGTCAGGCAAAACCATCTACTTCGAATCAGGATTTTTGAAACAGGACAAACCAAGCAAGCCCCTAAAAATAAATGGATACGAACACCAGCGTGAATACATAAAATGGGAAACGGAAAAGAAAATGAATAAAAGCTTATTACCGATAATTAAATTGAGAATTGGAAATAGTCGAGGTGGAACACTCATTGATACGGGAGCAGAAGCGTCGTTAGTGTCTGAGGACTTTGTTAAACGGGAAAAATTAATAGGAAGCATGATGCCCATGAGGAAATTAAATTTAATAGCACGAAATAGCAAGAGATTTGCAAGTGTGAGCAAAATAATAGTTCTGGAATGCGAAATGCGTAAGATAAAGTTTGAGAATGAATTTATAATAATGCCGGGGTTAAGAGTAGATGCAATATTTTGGTATGGACATGATAGATAAATTGGGTTTAAAAATAAATGCCGAAGGTAAGGCAATAGATGTAAAAGGGGAAAATATAAAATGGGACGATGAGGAGAGTATTGAAGTCCAAGGAGGCTGTATAAATATTAATAAATTTGAGGGCGAAGTTGAAATAAAGGGGGATATTGATGATAATATAAAATGTCCAGAAGAAGTAAAAGAAAGGGTAGAGGCATGGTTAATAAAGAATTCAGAACTAATAGGATCAGAATCCAGAATAGCAAAGGGTTATGTGCATAAATCAGAAGTTGTAGACACGGAGCCGTGCAATGAAACTCCGACAGAAAGAGAATCCAGAAAATATATCGGTTTTTATATGAAAGGGCAAAATTATAAGTGTGAAGTAGTTCCTTTTGGTTTGTTAGGAATTAAGGATGTGATATGGGAACCGTATGAAGAATCTGTGAGTAATGTGTTAATTTTAAAAAGGACTTGGAAAGAAGTTGGTTGAAATCAAATTTTGTAGGGAGAAATGTAAACAAGAGGAAATGTAAGTTCTTTCAGGTGGAAACAAAAATTTTGAGACATGAAATAGGATACATTAAAGGGAAAAGTAATGCAGAAAATAACTTAGCTTTAGAAAACAATTTCGAAAAGATAGTGAATATGGGAAATAAGAAAGATAGGATTATTGCCGAGAGAAAACTTTTGATAATGGAGAAAAAAAGATAAACTAGTGAAAAAAGGGATATAATTATAAAATGGGATAGTTTAACAATAAGTTAGAATAGGAAAAACATAGGATAGGACAATCATAAATTAGGATAGGAAAACTAAATTTGAATATCATCATAAATTAGGATGGATTCGTGGCTAGGTAATGTACATATTGTAATATTAGAAAACAATAGAGCATAAGATAGGTTAATAATAAAATTTAGAATAGGTGTATAGGTATAATATAATCAAAATAGGAATAGGGATGTAAAAATGATGCAGGAGTTGTGTACATAGAGAAACAAGATAAAAATAAAATATTTTTGATCAATGTAAGTTTTGTGTCACGTTGGGCGCCACAACCGACATTTTCCAAAAATTTTTATTTTAATTTGAGGGATTAATGCTGTAATTATAGGGTTAATTTAGAGGTAGGTTAAGTCATTGGGGTCGTAGAATAGATAAGGGAAATTTCCAAGTATACTTTGAAACTGGGCAGTTACTATACTTGAAAGTGCTAAATATTTACGTGAATAATAAATTAAATTAACAGCGAAATTCTAGAGTGTATAAAATTGTGCCGTACTTCTGAGACGGCTCTCAATTACCATCTCAATTACCATCTGAATTACAATCCGAATAACATTCGAAAACTACCATTACAATCTTAAATTGCAATCAAAATTATGTTACGATTCCTGCTAGAACTTTAAATAACGAGCCACTACGATCAGAAATACAATTTTGGAGAATGCTGCCTGTACAAGCAAATTGATGGTAAACATTCTATTGCGAAAATGAAAAACCTTTTATTGGAATAAACGCACCAATAACGATTTGGATATCGACTTCAATTCTTAGGAGCACCTACAAAACCACTTCAGGTTAAAGATTTTGATACGACTTATTTTTAAAACCGTTTATCTCAAATATTTTGAATATAATTTATTTTTAAACTGTTTTATCTCCATAATAATTTAAAGTGTAAGGGCCGACAAATTGGGGTTTTTTGTGTAAATTTGTGAAAAGCATAGACATCTTGAAACATTTCAATAGGTCTTTAAAGGTAATAAAAATCTCGTTTTGCTGACTTGATTTTCTAAAAATATGACAGATGAAAATAATTTAAAAAGGGAAGAATATATTCATGGTCAAATTGTAAATATTTAATCATTATACTGTGTATTTAGAATTGCTTTATTCAATTGAATCAGCTAGTAGAGGCAAAGAAAATTATAAATTAACATTTCACAAGTGCTTGAGTAACAGGGGCCAATATCACAGCAATATATACATATATATATATATATATATATATATATATATATATATATTATATATTTATATATATATATATAGAGTAGAGCTTCTTATATCCGACCTTCCCATAACCGACTTCTCCCGATATCCGACTAGGTGAGTCTGTATCTACTGCACTACGTATATTTTGTTTTCGTGTCACAAACTGTCAGTTCAGCCGTGAGTGTTGATGTGGAATGTATTCTGACTATAATCTTTTACTGTTCTGTGTTTGTTAACCTCAATACTGTTTGTGTTCTTCCCCGGATTGTGAGGTGTTTTAAATTGAGGTTACGTGTGTGACAATGGCAACTCAAAAACGTAAACGTGTTTGTGTTTCTCTGCAAAAAAAACTTGAGGTGTTACAACGATTGGACCATGGTGAGTCTGTTGCTAAGCTAGCTGGTCAGTTGGGTGTAGGGGTGACTACGGTAAAAGACTGAGAAAAAACCCGTAAAAATCTGGAAGCGTACTCAACGATAGTTGAGACAGGTGGTGCATTAAAAAGTAGAAAAGTGTTTAAAAAATCAAAACTTGACCTTGTCGATGAAGCGTTATGGTTTTGGTTTTGTCAGGAAAGGCGCAAAAGAACGCCATTGTTAGGTCCCATCGTAAAGGAAAAAGCCATAAAACTGCATGAATAGCTGGGAGGTAATCTAGAAAAGTTTAGCGCTAGCGAAGGGCGGCTACATAAGTGGTTGTTGCGTCATGTTGTGTCATGTTATAATTGCAAGAGAAAGACTATCAGCTGATGATAATTCTGCTAAAGAATTTGTAGAAATATTTGAGACGTTGGTCACGGAACAGAAAGTTGTACCCGAACAAGTGTACAATGTTGACGAAACGAGCCTAAATTACAAAATGCTTTCAAAAACCACAAAGCTTGCTAAAGACAGGCTCACAATCGCAACTTCTAGCAATGCCACGGGAAGCCGCAAAGTGTCGCTGTTCTTCATAGGAAAATGTAAGAAACCAAGAGCATTTAAAAATCTAAACGTGGCAACACTTCCAGTTTTTATCGGAATCAATCATCTGCTTGGATGGTTGGTGATTTACTTAAGGAGTGGTTTTTTGACAAATTCGTCCCCGCAGTAAAAAACATTTAAAGTCTAAAACTTACCTGCTCGTGCTATTTTGCTGTTAGATAACGCTCCTAGTTGCCCCTCTGAATGTGAACTAAAGAAAGGAAACATCAAGGCTTTATCTTTACCGCCCCATGTTACACATTTAATACAACCAATGGATCACGCTGTCATAGAGTGGTTGAAGAGAAGATACAGAGAAAATATGTCGGTTCTCTGCTGGAAAAAACAAAATAACGTAACCTTTTTAAGGCGATAAAAGGTTTCAAGATAAATGACGCTATCTACACTGTTGCTGTAGCTAGGGACAAAATTAATCGAACTATCCATCAGACGGTTTGGAAAAAGATTTTGCCAACATTGAAACAAGGAGAACCTGAGACAGAAGCAGAGGTTGGGACAGACAACACAGAAGTATTACAAAATCTACAACTGTTGAAGCTGATGTTTCGAAAATTACCAATTAAGATCTCAACGACGACGAAATCATCGCTGCTGTGCAGAACAAAGCCTTGGAAGAAGAAATTGACTTGGATGAAGACGAAACCACCAGTGACAAAGTAGTAAGTTATTCTACTGCTAAGGACGCCTTCGAGGTTGCGCTGAAATACATCGAGCAACATCCAAATGCAACCCCAATGGACGTATTATGGGCAAAAAGGTGGAGCGACACTTCCACAAAGTCATGATTTTAAAAATTCAAACAAAAATCCATTACTGAGTTCTTTAAATAGGAAATGCTTAGATTTACAAGTACAATAAAGTTGTATTACAGTACTGCGCAGCTATTTTTCGACTTAGAAAGAAAGTTCTACAAGAAGGAAAGTTCTTCACGATAACACCATTTTTGAAGATTTTATTAAATAATCGAAAGGAATATTTAATTAGAAAAGTACTTTGGTAATTGCTATTTGAAATGAAAATCTTTTTTACGAAGAATCTTGTAAGCTAATTTGACATCAATTTAAAATAAGAAGATATTTTATTACGAGGAACGTTTTTATGGATTCTGCAAGTATTACCTTTAGATTTATTTTTAACCGACTTATATTTAATGTAAGGTATAATAATAAATGTTAAACATATAATATTTTTATGTAAAGCGTTTTAACAGGAGAATTTGTGATCAGAGTTCGAAATACTCTGACCTTTTAATAGGGTCTTTGTCAATAATTTAATTTGGCCAATACAAATTTTACAAACGTAAAAATAACGATAACCAGGTAAACCATCCTCTAAATAATAAGTTTCATTCTGTAAATTTCAAATAAGGTAAGTACAATTTTTGTTTGTAATCAATACTTCTTAGAAATTATTTTATGATTGAAAGAAACAGTATTGTAAATGTTATAAATGCTTTTGTATGAGAGAAAATATTTAACACTGCCACAATCACCTTGTATGTGTTAGAGTAGAACGGACAGCACAAGTCACTAATAAGTGGGTCGCACTAATGACGGAATAAAACGAGAAATTCTTGAAAACTTGCATCTGATAAGCGTGTGATCTTTGAAATGGAATCACGTAAATACTAGTACCTTCTGGAAAAGAGATAATTTTTATATATAAATGGGAACTTTGATTAAAAACATTGATTCACGAATTAGACCGCAAAATGTTGCTTTGATTAAGCCGTAGCATGTTACTTTGCGAATATGATATTTTGAGTATGTAATGTGCATAGCGTAATTAATAATTAAAATATAACGTTGATGATAAAATGGAACAGTGAATAAAAGAGTAAAGTTAAACGTAACTTGCATATAAATATAGAAGCTATTAATTGTAATGAAAATGAAAAATTCTTCAAGATGAAGAGCTATTTAAAAATCAACTTAAATAATTAAGCCGAAGATGTAGACTGGTTTCTAAATGGAGACCTTATGCATAATTTTGTAAACTGGAATTTGACGTTAATTAAAACATAGAAGCAAAAGCTGTTAATTGCTAATGGGAAAATCGCTTCGTGGAATTTTTTTAAGTATTACTTTTAAAACATTATTTGTAACTGATGTTTGAATGTTGTCATTTAATTTAAGCTAGAAAAAGTCAAAATCAAATAATATTTTTTTGTATTGTAAGAGTGTTTACCAGGAAGTTTATGATCAGAGTTAGAAACACTTTGATGCTTTAATAGATTATCTGTCAAGGATATTTTGACCAGACAAACCTTACAAGCGTGGGAATGAAAACCAGGTAAACTCTCCACAAGAGAAGAAATTTTAGTTCTATAAATTGTAAGCAACATAAGGTGAGAAATATTTTTAAGTCAACAAGCGATTGTTAAGAATAGGTTTATGTTTGAAAGGAACGATGTTATACATGTTCTAGCTGCTTTTGAATGAGAAAAAATATTATAGACTGTACAAATGCTTTATTGTATTGCCGTGTATGATTTCATTTTGAAAACTCCTACAATCTCGTTGAACTATACAGGCAAAGTAAAGTTAGAAAGGAAGTTAAGTCAACGATTTTAAATTTTACAATCTTTTGTATCTGTATCACAGCACTCTTTAGTGACGTCTAACGCGAGGGGTTGTCACAGCTATATATAATTCTGAAGTTACCTCTGTAAAAGCCCCACAGCTTGGGTGTCCATTTATATTGTAAAGTTAAGCCCTCGAATAGAGTCCCTCAATTTGGGTTGACATTAACTTGCTACGAATTTACCTGTACGAAGTTCGCCTACACTCCTGGGTCGACATTTATTCTTCGAAATTTCCTCTGCTAAAATATGCCACGACTACTCTTCTACAGACTAAAAATAAAACTAACTACTCTACTAAAAAAAAAATAAACGCTGCTACGATAACCCACCTACATTTATTTACAGATTCATAAACATCAAACATCTTCAGAAACTCTTTATTTACATATAAATTGTCTTACATACATTTCTTTTTTCAAAATAAAACATTTATACCTCATATATCCCCGGATTAATTATTACCCTAAAATAAAGTAACAGGGCTTAATCATCCATCTTACGTTACCACTGGATTAACACGAACTCATAGTAAACATAACCACTCGTAAACATTTCTGCACAATAAATTGCCAAATAGTCCCTCTTACCTTGTACATAAATAAGTACGTCAAATATCGAAATTTTATATACATAAATTCCCAAACAAATAAAACAATAAATTAATATATCAAGATAGTTCAATTAAAAGTTGAAAAAAAATATTGTCTGTTAGTTCATAATAAGATACCAAGAAATCACTAAAAGTCATTACACCAGTTATGCACAAAATAATTTAAACCAAATTAGTTGCCTGGATTTTATTATCAGCCAAGGATCTGCTATTTCCATCAACAACTGCTGCCTTTCATCATTGACTGCGCCTACAGGAACGTCAAAATCTGGATTGCACCAGCTGCAACTGCACACTGCTATTGTTTTCTACCACAAACCAGTATGACGGTACATCCAAACTCTCCCAATTCTGCTACTGATCCGGTTTATTCTTTGTATGCAGCTAAATCACTCAACCATAGACCTCTACTTAATTTTATGATCAAGCTTTGTACTCTCCAACCAGCTACATATTATTAAGCAGTCTGTACTTACTTTTCTCACTATTAACATTTATAAATTGCTTTATTAAAAGCTTGTTGTAACTCAATACCAACTTGTATTGGTTGTATATTACAAAGTTGACTTCTAGCTGTAAGCAAATTTATCACGAAGAACGTAAAAATGGAAGAGAGCCCCACTATTAACATTCGGTGCTTGTATACACTTTTGTGCCCACTTAAAACTTGTCAACTCCTAAAACGTTGTTCAATGCACACGCAAACACTGTCAACCGTCTTTAAATTCTATAAAAACTTGTATATAATCATCAACCGTCAACGAAATCTTAAAATTATATGTTTAAGTTTCAATCGTCTCAGTATTCTATGAAAAATAAACCCTGCTGGAACAAGATATCATTAAACATGCCTCTATTGTTCAATCCATCTGCCTTTAACTTAAACACTCACCCTCCTATCTCTCACTTCGTCTAACTACCAATTGGTTTTCCTACCATTACCTTGCTTGAACCTCAAGCTTCACGAACCCGACAATACATCTCTCTTTCTTTCCCTCATATTTCCTAAATAACCCATCTTTATTCTCCTTTAACAACTTGTATTTCTAACCGACTACAATTTGCCCTACTAAACTACGTCTATATTAATACGTGGTATTTCTATCCTTTACTCTCTATCCTCTAACTTTTTCTTGCTCTCCTTCATGTTAAACAAACACTTAATACACGATATATCTATCCTCCTTCCAATCATACTACAAACGTAATAATCCCTTTTCGTTCCGTGTTGATACTTGTATTGAAACCGTTTACATTTACCCATACTACTCAAACAATCGATCCCTGTTCATTGACCCCTGTTATCCTTCAGAGAATTGTTTTGTTATTTGTGTGTTATCTTTAACGCTAGTTAGATTTTAGGCCTCTTGAGGCGACTTTTTAAAACGGCTTCTACCAAAAACTCTTCTTACAAATTTATTTAAAACAGAAATTACAATGGAAATTAACAAAAGGTTGCGTTATAATCATTATTGCGTTTAACAACCAAAACTACTTTTTGCTAATTAAATTAATTAAACAAAATTGAGTAGCTTAAACAACCAACAATGTTAAAGTTGTGAAGCTCGAGATTGACTGAGCATCTTGGACTTCTGAAGGTATTTATGCTGTCCCTGACCCTCACACTGCTTGTGAGAACCGCAGAGACTATGTCTGCTATTTTCTTTATTCATTTATACAATACAAAGTAACAATCATAATTCTAGCAATAAGTTTCTTACAGTCTATCGTGACCTGCATCTGCAGTGTCAAGTTACGTCTGGAATACAATGTATTCACATCCGTTCTCATGTCTGGTATATGAACTTTCATTAACCTTTTGTAATATGTCCTTCAATTATACATTGTTGCATCAAACTTGAGTTTTAATGATTCTATTTAATTATACATATATATATATATATATATATATATATACATATATATTGATTTGGGGGATATGTAACTCGCTCCTCATTAACATGTTTTAAGAGAAACTGTTTTGACCAAAAACCTTAACAATAGATTGATACTCCCTGTATGTTTGTTGTGGTTTGTTTAGTATTCTTCTTAATCTTCTTTGGGGATTAAACCACTCATAGTTTTTAAAATTATCTTTATTAACGTTTCGATCCATAACCTAGGATCGTTTTCAAAATAATAAAAACTTCAAGTTTGACATTTATGACATAAATTGAAGGTGATTTTGATTTATTGATGTTTGAAATATTTGGTTTGAGTACACTAAGCAAAAATTTTTAAAGTTTAAATGAATAATTGCCTTCAATTTGTGTTACGGCCTGGGGCCGACTTTTTTAGGTAGCCAATACGCTTAACGTGAAATCAGCTGATTAATTTTTATTGTAAAAATTCAATAACTTGGGAATTGGAAAACATTTTTTAACATGTTTCTATTTATACAATTTAGAGGATGGTTATTAAAGAAGTGTGCAATTGCATTATTAAAAGGTTCAAGTAGTCGTTTTTTTATATTTATTTTGAAGGGGAAATCATTATGATTTAGGCTACCTCTTTGGTAGATTTTAACATTGTTCTGAGGTGACCTTATGGCGGGTTTACACTTGTCAGATACCAATGTTGTTCTATGAAGGTTGTATATGGATCTGAGGTGAAATAAAACATAAAATTAGAAAACAATAGAAGGGAAGCTAAATCAGAATATAAATAAGTGCAGGTACGTGTCCAACCAGTTTTGAGATGAAGATCCAATGATGATGATGATGAAGCATATTAACAACCCCTGTAAAACAGCATTGGTATCTGACAAGTGTAAACCCGCAATAAGGTTACCTCACAACCATATACAATTTCCGTTAAACAGTATTGGTATCTGACAAGTGTAAACCCGCCATAGGGTTGCCTCAGATCCATATACAACCTTCATAGAACAACATTCGTATCTGACAAGTGTAAACCCACCATAAAGTTACCTCAGAACAATGTTAAAATCTACCAAAGAGGTAGCCTAAATCATAATGATTTCCCCTTCAAAATAAATATAAAAAAACGACTACTTGAACCTTTTAATAATGCAATTGCACACTTCTTTAATAACCATCCTCTAAATTGTATAAATAGAAACATGTTAAAAAATGTTTTCCAATTCCCAAGTTATTGAATTTTTACAATAAAAATTAATCAGCTGATTTCACGTTAAGCGTATTGGCTACCTAAAAAAGTCGGCCCCAGGCCGTAACACAAATTGAAGGCAATTATTCATTTAAACTTTAAAAATTTTTGCTTAGTGTACTCAAACCAAATATTTCAAACATCAATAAATCAAAATCACCTTCAATTTATGTCATAAATGTCAAACTTGAAGTTTTTATTATTTTGAAAACGATCCTAGGTTATGGATCGAAACGTTAATAAAGATAATTTTAAAAACTATGAGTGGTTTAATCCCCAAAGAAGATTAAGAAGAATAGATTGATAGTTCATAAATAAAGAATAGCAACCGATTATTTTGCTCTCCTGCAGTTTATAATAGCATGCCGTTACTGTGTTGCAATTAACCAACAGAATTAAATAAGCATTAATGTAATAGCAATAACATATTTTAATTGAATGATAAACTGATAAGGTATATTTGTTTATATACACTTTTTTGAATCTTCTGAGCTTTAAACTATGAAACCATGAAATTTGCAATAAAAATACTATGTACAAAGAAATTGTTAAGTGTGTATTGAGTACTCTTTAGATTGGGGTTCCCTTAAAGAGATCGATAGTTCAACCAATATCTATTATCATGTAATTTAACAAGAGTACTAAATAACTATAGAAGCAATTACTTACCTATCTTTAGTTGGTGTATTGAACAACGCATTATAGCTTTCCGGATATACTAACGTCAATTCAAATTTGGATTGAGTCGCTGGTTCATCAAAACAAGGAAACAGCTTACGAGCGTGGGTAGGATGAAGATGTGTTGCTAGTGCAATCCTAAAATACAGAATTAAAGCAAATTAACTGAAGATCAATAAAATCTGAAATACAGTAATATGTAGATACTCTAAAACTGTATCTATCAAATTTCAGACAGTAAAAGACCCAAATAGACTTGACTGTATTAGCATAGAGACTAGTCATTTTTTTGAGTACCTTTTGGATTACTATTTGAATTACGCAATCTAGTTATACTGGAAAAGGTTATAGACAGGAAGCAACGCTTAAAATGACGGCTATAAGCCAAGTATTAAATATGTAAGTATTTTAGGTAGTTAATTACACAAAGTAAATTGATAAATACTATCGTATTATAGTTAATAAGATAAAATAATAACTTTGACTTTTATGCAAGGCCCAAATGATCATTTTAAGTTGAGCTAGTAATTAAATTGATCATTTGGGCTTTGCATAAAAGTCTAAATTATTATATCATCCTATTAACTGTAATACGATAGTATTTATCAACATACTTTGTGTAATTAACTATCTAAAAAACTTACATACTTAATACTTGACTTATTGCCATAATTTTAAGCGTTACTTCTTGTCTGTAACTGACATAAGTCAAAAACTTGACTGTCAAATATGATTGACGAAAATGCCAAACGCAATTACAAGTTAGATTGATGTATTGTTGTGTACACGATTTAGATTTGTACATTTTCCGATTGTTGTCATTGGTCTCGGTGGCGTAATTGGAAATGGCATGGTCCTAGAAAGACTAAGATACAGGTTCAAGTCCTGTCCAAAGTTTTATATTTTCCATCTTGCAATTACTAGCTCTATTTGAAATAATCATTTGAGCTTTGCATAAAAGTCTAAGTTATTATTTCATCTTATTATCTGTAATACGATAGTATTTATCAACTTACCTTGTGTAATTAACTACCTAATATATATATATATATATATATATTGCTGTGATTAGGGGTTATTTAAGGGTGTATTGAGTAGTAAGGGTCGTGTAGTAACTGTAAATAGCAATAGGAATCAGAAAACTGAATTTATTTAGCACATTATGTAAATAGCAAGCATTTAGCACCCTGTATATAGACCGTAATTAACTTTAAACAATGCCAGTAAGCACATCTTTCAATAATAAAACGCGCATTCAGAAAAGAAATAATCGTACATGTAATTAAACTACGTTGGGAAGTGTTTAACAAGTTTATAAAATAAAGACGCAAAAGATAAGACAGAACCTAATAGATTCTCATGCAATTATGTTTGTGATAAAGAACGAACAACGAACGCTTTGATAAGAAAACGCACTTTCAAAAATCAGTTTAAATAAATACAAAAGCAGCATTAGAGTTACATCATTTATTTTGTACAATTATCTAAAAGCATTATCTACACAAAACAACAGACGTAAGTTGAAAGTCCGGCCACAAAAACAAACTATAAGGCAATTAAAAATTGTAAATAAACAGCATGACACGGAAATACAAAAGAGTTTTATCAGAAATCAGCTTGAAAATACTGGACAAACGTGGTTGGTCGAAACAATCTGTAAAACTGCTTGGAAAACCAATCCGAAGGTAGTGGGAAAAAGCTATATAACATCCACAGACGATTAGGCACCTCAGTCTCAACTTGAAGCACGTCGAATTCGCAACACTTTTGATCAGAAATTTACGCGTCAGTTGAATAAAATTTATATTATAGAGTGAAAATAGTGCTGCGTTAAGAATACATGAAGAGGTTTTGCCGTTTTTTTTAGAAAACGTGAGTAGAAATTGGGTAAGTAATTTACATTAAATATTCATAATGATACATGACTTCTAGACTATTTTTGGTTCAATTCTAATCAGCGTCAAAAATAATTCTAATCCATGGTCCTAAGGCGATAATTCTAATTATGGGACAACTCTAATTCGAATCCTCGTCGAAAATATTTATAATACGCTGCTAATTTATGATCCAAAGTTTGGAATTTCAAGTGGTATTCAAGGGAAGAGATTCAAAGCATATACAGAGAAATATCGAATAATGCAAAAGGTGATTTTGGAAACAAGGGGTAACCGTACTGAAATATTGGTTTAACAAAGCAGAGCATTGGTTTCGATTGAGGATAACAAAAGGGTGTTGATCCACAACACGAAACAACATATTAGGAGATCGCAGGTCAGACCTACTTAATTTTAGGGAATGCTTTTAATTTAAATTTTAATACTGATTTATTAAATCTAAAACTTGTAAAGAGTCAACAGGAACATTGCTTACGTTGAAGTACATAATAAATCATAAAAAGGTCTCGAACGTTTCAGATTTTTTTGTAAAGTTTTAGTTTTTTGTGATTGTATTTTAAACAAAAAGAATATAAATTTTGGAATAAATAATCCATATAATATTAATTGATTGAAGAGTGTATTTAAAGAATTACAAAAATTGTAAGGTGTAAATATTATTTCCTTTATTATATGAATGTTGATTGACTTCGTTTTATCAATTCAAACAGGTAATCATAAAGGGGTGAAAGAAAATTAATCATCGTAACGTTGCGCACTCTGTGTAGATTAAAAGGGCTAACCGTGGCATAATAATAAAATAAAAGTAAAAGATTAAAGTGAGAACACAGAGCGGTGGCGTTAAATAAAACGTTTATAAAACCGAGTACCGCGTTATCATATCAATATATATTATATATTGCTATGATAATAGCATGATTTAGGGGTGTATTGAGTCATAAGGGTCATGCGATACATGTAAATATCATTAAAGTTCAGAAAACCAAACAATTTAATCATAAAATGGGACTAACTCGACAATTAAGCAGAAAGCCAATATCGAGCACACTGTATATATATCACAACTAACTTTAATTCATGAAATTACATCATATTTAGTAAGATAAACAACTTGTACGTCGTATAATACATTTTAAACTAAATAACCAAGCACAAAATTGAAAAAAAGTACGCAGGAATAATGTTTTAAACGTAACGAGTTTTATTGAAATAAATACGTAGTTAGCGAAAGAAAATAACCTGGCATACTAGCTATAAAAAAACCTCATTCAAAATATTAACGCGTAAATAAATAAACGCATTCAAATACGTCATCATAGAAACTTTACCACGTGGCCGACAACATTGTTTCTTCATAAAATCCAACAGATTTTGGAGTACTAAATAACAAACAACAAATGTTTGGTTACATGATAAAATTTGAACAATAGCAAATATAAGTAAGAGGACGTGACTTAAACAAAGTTTCAAAGTTGGATTTTCTGAAAAATACACTATGCAAAGTGCGTGCCTGCGTGGAATATACATCACCTCGACACGGGTCTGGATGGTAAATTTGTAGAAAATCTGAATGCGGCAATGATAAAGGCAAGGTATAACGCCTCAATTAACAAAGTACGCGAGTAAAACTAATAGCATAGCTGGAAGGAGAACTCTTTATAGAGAACGCATACTTAGTAATCAATCAGCACATCTTCGACCAAGGCACAAGCTATAACAATTTAAAGCTGAATATTACGCGAGTAAAAATAGAAAAATTTAAATAATTATTTAGCGATAGAAAGATTTTAAAAATCGTGATAATTTCAGTGCCAATAAATATAATAGAAGTTGCCGTTTACTGTGTAAAACGTAAGCAATAATTATTAGGTAAACCTAATATTAGAGTTTAATAATTTAGGGCTCTAAGTATACTCTAAGTATCCTTTAAGTATACTCCAAATTTACTCTAGATATATTCTAAGTAAATTGAACATCTATTCAAAATATACTCTGGGTAAATCTACATAAACTCCAAGGTGAACGATTTTAAGAAACGAATTTAAGCATCGAAGGAAAATTTAATCAACAAAGGGTTATACTGGGCGAAAATGTACTACGCAATATGCAAGAGAACTTAAATGGAAACAATCCAGAATGATGACCAACCACATGCTGAGGCAGTTCTAAGAATTAGAAACGAGCAGGGAGAACGCAGGTCAGAGATAAAAATATTATTTATTAGTATAATGCTTTATTTCAATTTTTAACAATTACAATTTTTATATATTGAAGTATTTAATTTGTGAGGGGTCATCAAAACTTTATTGAAAATTTATGTTGAGAGAAAGAAGGTCATTTAAACGTTCAAAAGTGCTTCTAGTAACATACAGTGGTATTTTTGCTGGCTTTAAGGGAGTTATGATTTGGGCATAATCAGACAGATACTATTATAATTGAATCAAAGTATCAAAGTTATTAAGCTATAAAGTGTACATATTCTTGGTCATTATACAAATTTTGGTTTGCTTCGTTTATATTATTCAAATAAAAAGAAGCGAAAGTAAAAGGGGGATTAAAATCTTTGCTGTCGTATCATCGTGCGCTCTGTATGAATTGAACTCAGCTAGTCGAGGCATATAGAAGAGGTGTCTTTAAAAATTTAAAATAGAGGTTATTTAGACAGAAGCAGAGCCGACGACACGCATATCGTATATATATATATATATATATATATATATATATATATATATATATATATATGAAGGCGGTGGGTTTCTGTAAGCTCTATTGTTCATTTGTAAATTTTATAATAGCCAGATTTACAGCATAAAAGTACTAACTTACGATTACTGCAAGCAAAGTAGTTAAACATCATAGAAGCTATTCCCAGAGATGTGTCTAAAAGCTGTCTACAGTATCAAGATAAGGAAGTTCGAAAACGGTTCGATATTTCTAATGTCGACATACGTACACGGACACCCTAGCATACACCCACATGTACGCATATACATATACATGGGCACACGCACGGTCGCGCACACGCGCGCCAGTATAGAGCATACCAAGTAATCACACACATTCCGGTTGTCTTAAATCTAGCATGCGTGTTATATTGCGGTTTATATATCTTTGAATTTATATAATTATAAACCACACATTAGACAAAGGTTCTTTAGTGAACAACATCCTAGTATACTACAACTTTCGAATGGTAGCGGGCTCTCGAAGGTTTAATCCGATTTGAATTTGTACAACAGACAACAGGTACTGCATTGATATTCTTGCTATTTCAAGTTTTACAGCTAAAAGATCTGGCTTTGTTTCTAAAACTTCATAACCACACTGTGTTCTGGGCTCTTTTCTCAGAGTTACACACAATTATTGACTTGCCTGACTTCCCGGTTGCGCATAGCTTACTTAGTTTCTGGAGCAGCTTATTGGTAATCGAATTAAAATGTGTAAACGATCAACAAATATTAAAAATACATGATATTCTGTAATACGGCAGCCTATTCTCTCGATTTCCAGTGACTTATAATAATCCAAAGAAATGTACGACGGGGAAACTAGGAAAGAATCAGAAAAGTATTAAAGAGACTTCAACTCGCCACTTGAAAATCGCAATTATAATGTAGATAAGCTGGTAGAGACTGTAATCAATGCTATCAACATCAACACGCCAAGGTAATACCTGCTTATCGTCTCAAAAAACTGAAACATTGACTAAGTATGGCAGATTCTTATGCTGGGTAAAACATGCCACCCGAGATAGTTATCTCTATTAAATGAACGAAAATACAATTTTTAACTCGACGCTTTGGCTATCCTTGTTGAATTCTCTTAACCTCACTCGTAATCCTTACACAGCAGTCCATTTTGCAAAAAATGGAGATATAAATTATTTAAAATATCTTAATAAATATTTATTCAACTGTCATAAAAATTCAAAATTTCGATTTTGTGGTCATGTTTAGTATTTTCCAATGCCTTTAAAATAAACCGAATAGTGCAAAAAATGTCACTTCAGAATTTTTCAACTTAGAAATTCTAAAATAGTTATTTATTATACAAGGGAAAAAAGTAGTAGATTTTTGCTCGAGAATTAAAATTTTACATTTTTACCCGTGTATAATACGCTATTTTTTTCTGCGACAGGCAAAACTATGATTTAATATTGAAAAAAATATTACAATATATTAAAGTCAAAAAATCAATCGATGTCAAATTTGAAATTTCAAACAAGTAGGCTGTTGTACTTATAGGGATAGTTAGACTTGCGTTGCTAAGGAAAGCTTTAAAGTAATCAAGTATCTGTTAATTTAATTCTGAGAGTGGTTTCAAAAATTGCTTACTTAAGTTGTTTATATCGGTTGTTTTGAATATTCAGAAATCAGAAATGGACAGTTTTGGGCTTCACGTTCACACAGGTATTGCGGTTACGCGACGAAGTTATAATACGTTGTTATGTTACACCCGAATGTTACGAGTGTGGACCGGTTTTAAATTAGATATCTTCGTGTTCTTACTTATTTGCACAAACCCGGGAAAAAAGTGCTCATTTTTCTCGAGGAAAAAAGTAAATACATAAAAGGTGACATTTTGTTACCTGTCAAGAAACATTAAATGTCAAATTTTTTTCCCGTCACAGACAAAATTTATTTTCTTATGTCCTTTTGTCCCGTACATCTTAAACAACGTTTAATGCTAAACTCCGATTAAAAGACAAAAATTGCTTTGAACCGTTCTGTAAACTGAAATTAAATCCATCTAATCCGAGAATAAATTAAACTGTCAATTTTGAGGGTTTAATAATTTACCCCTAGTTTAAAGTCTCGTTTCATATTTAAAACCTTACTTTTTGTTTATCTTATTTTAATAATTGCTATTGATAAATTGATATAATCTTGTTCGGCAGCAGCGATTTTCCCTACTTAATTTTTTTATTTTTAAAAAAACGTATTAAATATTCAGCTTCTCTGTAAATGCCGTCTTGCAACTTTTTCTCTTGAGGTAACCTAATGGGATTTTTCATTTCCCAGATGTCTTTGTACTTGACGCAAGTAGAGATAATAAACATTTTTTCATCGTTTGTAAAATTTCAGGTACTGGATCAATTTTTAATAACGTCTTCCTGCACTTCAATTGCTCCATATTTAAATAAAGTAATATATAAAAATCTAACTGAACCTCAAAATCGTATTTGATAATTTAATGCAATTGCCTAGCAACCAGGTTACTTTTACAAAATTGCCAATTGCTGGAGTATTAAACTTCGTTGAGTTAACTGGAGATAAATCTAGTACCTTACGAATCAACCACACCTTAATCGTTGGGTAAAATAAAACTTAGATTAGATAAACATCGTTTAAAGTAAATACGGTACAAATGGCCCTTAGATACAAAACAAAAATGTCAGGTATTCGTTTGAATACATTTCATTATCTTAGGTTTTGTTTTATTTCTCATGTCGATATTATATTTAATTCATTCTATATATCGCTATTTCTGTATTTTCTTTGCTGGAAATATGACACTCTCTTGTTTTGCACCTTTCACTAATTTTTGATAATGCTACATTATCATCAATTTTCATTAATGCATTTTTTTTTGTAATAAATATAGATTACTTTTTGACCTTTATAATCTATTTGTGGAAGCGTATATTTACTGTTTCTAATACTTTTATGCTTCGCTTCAATCTGAATGTGAGTATGAAGTTGGATTCAAACCACTCATCTGTTCCTGGCTCTTCTGGAAGAATTAGTAACGCACCTCTTCCGAAGATAGGACGACCCGTACTTCTACTTGGTGTATCCTGTTTATCAATTTCTATAAGATTTGCACTGTTTTGGGACCAAATCTGAAGCATTTTATTGGCAACTTAATTGCTTTATAAATTAAGTAATTTGGCGTTTTTTGAAATTCCCGTCTTTGTATTTTAGATTTCATTTTCCGTTCATCCACCTAACTTAGATTTTCAATCTGTGTTAAATGGTGTATACTGGCAGAAAGCTTTTCTATATATCTATTCTGCATATTTGCCATAGGTATTCTAACGTTCATCTTTATTGTCCGGGTCCATCATTGTTCTACCTACGTTACCAACTCTTTAAATGTTTATCTATAATAAGCTATATCTCGTTTATCAATATTTAATACATATTGCATCTTTTTTTTTTGCTTAACCTGCCTACATACTTGTGCTATTCGTTTTCTAATTATCTATATTTTTCGCGGCTTTTTTAATTACCATTTGTTAAATGTCCGCTTTTTATACCAAACGTAAGTTAACTAGACGTCGCTATTTGTTTATAATTAAATAATCTTTAGTTCCACTGAAGAATATCCTTCCCATTATGACCTTTTCTGTATTCTTCTAAATCATCTTCAATTTTAGTTAATTCTTTATCTATACTTTTATGTTTTTGTAAGTTGGAAGTATTTAAGTTTATTCGTACATTTTCGCCAGCCTTTACTTCTACCAACTTTGAATTGTATTTACTTTCTATTAAATAGCAGTGACTATGAATAGCTGCACTTAGGTGATCTATAAGAACCCATACTTGGTTTATGGCTACATTTATGTGTATGCAGGTTACCTATATCATGAATATTTTCCACGTACTGCTTACGGTTATGCAATGAATAAATCAATTTATCTTTGAGATAGAACTCAATTAGTCTAACGCTTCATTTAGTTCTCTTTTTTCAAGTATATGCACCAACAAATTTTTTGTTTTTACATACGGTTAAAACTACCTATTACCAGCAATCCCGTTTCTACTTGAAATTAGTAATACAAACTTACCATTTCCATCATCCTGACTTAGTGCAGTCACATAAACCTGCACTTTGATTAATTGTTTTGCTTTACTTGATGACTATAACCTTGCACTAGAGTGGATGAATCTTAATTCTCCAGACATTTGCATAACACCTGTCTATGCAAAGCGGCGCATTCTATTTTAACCTAACTACTTCATTCTTCAAGTTATCTGATTTCCTTATATTTAAGATTCCGAATATTCTACGTTTCAGTTTGTAGTTTTTCTCGTGTTTTGCAAATAATTTTTGTTCCATTTTCTTTAATGAGTATTAAACCGTCCCAGTAATCAAAATCGGGATGTCATGCAATCAACAAAATGTGGGATATTGTAAAAACGGTTCGTTCTTATGTTATACTGTATATCCTGAGAAAGAAGAATGTACACTGTTGCCTTAATAAATCCAAAAAAGGTGACGGAAAATATTTAAAAATTTTCGGGATACGGAACTGACACCTAGTTTGTTAGTCGCGCGTTTCGACCGACGGGGCAATGCTTGAGGCTACTATATCCTATGTTCAAAAAGAATATTAGATAATAAAAACGTTGTTGCAGCACTCACATTCATGCATTAAAGAATGCTCACGTACGCATGGGTACACGTGCAAACAAATATACACTCAAACACGCGCTTATGCACACGTGCATTCAAGACATTCAATAATAATCAAAATAGCCAACCAGACCTCAAAATGTAGAGTTATCAAACAGACGTACAAAAACTTGTTTATATAATCTCCATACTTCTTTCTATTTATAAATACACTGTTGAACACGAATTACCGGTTAAATAACTAAATGGTATAATTCAGAAGTAGTTATAACCTCATAAAATACTTTATTTTAAATCAAGAACTTTTCAATTAGCTAAATGGCGTGCAGTGATTGTTAATGCAGGGTAGGCAACAAATTAAAAACCAAAAACTTACCATAGGTGTACATATGTTCTGCATTTTAAGTATCTAAAAGCGAGTTTGACTTGTATATACGCCTGGCACTACGGATTATATGTATCACTAGCAAACTATTTTTTGTAAATTAAGTCAATTCGGCGGTCTTTTTTTAAAAATTCACTCAATACATTGTCATAGAAACTAGAAGTTAAGTTTTATATCACTTACGTTTCGTCTTCTTCTTGGTTCTCTACAAGAAGTTAAAGTTTTTTCGTATATTATATGACTTTCATTATAGAACATTGCTACCTACGTTCATTTACGGCCGATGAATTAAAAACCACATCGATTCCGTTTCTATTCCTCCAAGAACATCATATATATTTTATCTGTTTATAATAAATACGCTTGCAAATAACTTTCAATATCAATCTATCTACTCTTAAAACGACGAGTTTACGCTATAAATTCTATAGTTGGCACCTTGTTTTGAGTATCCTTTAACTGGCTGCACATTACTATAGCGTAAAATTAATCCTTATACTGCTACGACCGAAAGACTCGTTGAAATAGTGTGTTGTATTATTTGATAAAGCTTGAGTCGAGTTTTCTAATCTTCTTTTTGGTATGTTGATAACGCGAGGATTGAAGCTCGAATACTTTTTATTTAAAATAACTTCAATTTGATTCTGCAGTTCGTCCTTATATGTATTTTTCTAAACTACTCGTTCTATTACTCCAAGAACAATGCACGTTTTTTTAAGAAGTGTAGATTTTGGGTGTATCGGTAAGTGCTCCTGACTTATTAATACTATTAGTACTATCTGGCTCTTAGCTGGAGGCCAAATTGTTTTTAAGCAGGCCGATTATTCTTCTTATGTAGAACCAACTGCGCTTTTATGTGTTCCGCTGTTGCAGCGAGTGTCGCAGCGCTCAACATCTGTCGACGGTGGTAACGCTACACCTGGACACCAGCACCCTTACGCTTCACTGACTCACCTCCATGGATGCCATGGGCACACGATAATAGCAGAAACTTGGAGGAATGTTGTATTAGTCTTCCCATATATTGGGAGCAACTTTTTGTATTCCTACTCTTGTTGTTCGTGCTCGCTGGTTCTTCATAGTACTTTACTACATGATTATTAGAATTTGTTGTACCGTAAATAATTTTTTTTTTAATTTTAACACCCTGGTGTTATGAGCAAGTCTAAACACTAATTTTTCTTTTCTTTCTTTTAATACTAAATGTTAGAAATGCGCACTCCGCACGTAAATTTTTAAAATTTGTTCTTTATAATACAACTATTTATTTATTTTTTTGTTGATTCAAATCGAATTCTTCTTTATTTAATTAATTTTTATTGTAAATAGAAAATCGATGACGATGCATTTTTTGTGTTGCTGAAAATTCCCCCTCTCCGCATTGGTAGTTAGCCCGGTATTTCTACGTTTCTTGTGTTTTGTTTCCTCATCGTGATTCGTCCGGGTCCTCACTTTAACTATCCTTTCTATTTCTGTCTGCATAACGGAGCAACATTTCAACAAAGAGTTTAAACTCCACAATTTTTTTAAGGATATACCTAATATCTACAACTTTTGACTGTATTATGTTAAAGAGCACATCAGTCTGTATAAAAATTCTGTTAAATATTGCTAAAAAGTAATTAAATTCAAAGTCGCTTAAAATAGATTCATACATTCTAGCTGCAGAAAGCGTTTCTGAATCCCAATTGATCGGGTTTTTGGGTAATTTCAGTGAAGAGTTCAATCAGATTTTTGTGTTCACTAAAAATTATATTATAAACCCACCGAATTTGTACAACACATGGTAATTTTTCTTAATCTTCTTTGGGAATTAAACCACTGATAGTTTTTAAAATCATCTTTATTAACGTTCGATCTATGACCTAGGATTGTTGTCAAAATTATTTTTACAACGATCCTAGGTCATGGATCGAAACGTAAATAAAGATGATTTTATTGAACTTTATTGACGTTTCGATCCATGACCTAGGATCGTTGTCAAAATAATTTAGGTCATGGATCGAAACGCAAATAAAGATGATTTTAAAAACTATGAGTAGTTTAATTCCCAAAGAAGATTAAGAAAAATGCTGAACCAACCTCAACAAACATACAGGGAGTAACACATGGTAACTTTATTGAACAAAATTTATTATAAAAGTCTGTATGTTTGGTGCTAGTACGAAAAAATGTTGCTAAGTTATAGTTATATATAGTTATAGTTATCATAAAACTTACATTTGAAATATCTTGTAGTGTTCTTTTTCTATTGTTGTAATTTTAAAAATTGAATGGGTCGTCCCATTTCAATTACTACCTGTTTTTCGTTATAGGTTTTAGCATTGAACCTAAAGGTATTCGTTTTTAGTCTCTGAATGCAACTCATATCTGCACTACGCTCAGTAAACACATGTCACACAGAAGCATTCATTATTTTTTATTATGTATATGATATTGTATTAATGATAAAATAAATATAACACAAAGAAGTTACTCCCCGGACGCTACAAGACTAGTCAAGTCGTTACAGTCTGCAACCATCGCGATCGATGGTAAACGATAATTCGCGACCAAGATTTATGCTTCCGCACCTATGAATGCCTCCAAGAATGTATAGGGACATCTGTTTCTGCCTTCATGGATTTCTTATGGTATACCTACAGGATAATTCATTATATCTTGTGCATGTAGTTATTCGGTTATTCGGGTGCGTATTTTTGGCGAAATATTGATAAAAATATTTGTAATAAATTAATTTGTTAATACAAGTATTAAAATTAGTATAAACTACTCGTTATTGAAAATGTAAATGTTTTTAAATTAAATTTGATAATGTATTATTAAAATAAAAAAATATAAAATATACATATACATTCGTTCTTTTTCTAGGGTAGGCAGCATTGCCTTTTTGCCTATATTACATACACGCCACTGCTAAATGGTCAATATAATTCCAACATTAAGGCAGATAGACAATTTAGTGAATATTTCAATATGAACACTTTTATTAACTACTTCAATAGTCTTTAATACTTACTCATCAACGCCGTCTTTGGTTTTGTACTTGTTTATGTAGAAACCTCGCATGTTATCTTGCAGGACTCCGGTATAATCAATAGACAATTCATGTACGACGTCTTTTGTCATCGTTTTCCCAGATGCAAATTTAAGTGTAACTGTTTGATGGGATTCATCGTTAGATTGCTGATTTGGATCTAGTAGTTCGTTGCCGTCATCATTTTGATTCTTTAACGAAAACTTATTGGTTTTGATATCCAAACCCGCAGAATGTAGAGTAATATCTTTTCTCGTATCGTGATCACTTTGTACGTTTATTATTAACGTTCCTTTAAACTTATGTGACGTCTCAAATCCTTTCTCCAAAGTGATCGTAATTTTATAAAGCTCTGGTTCCACATCATTGACTAATTTAAGGAGATTGTTAGGGTCCGAAGATCCACCATTTCTGTTGTCAATCGATTTTCTTGACGATTCAACTTCATGTGTAATTGGAGCTGTGCCATAAACGGTCACAACCGCAAAAATACTTACTAACGTAAAAGTGCTTATCTGCGAAGCCATGCTAAAAACAAGATAAACTTCATTGGTAATTTTAGTTTGGTGAGAGATTTTAATAGCAAAATTAAAAAAAAAAAGCATAAAAAGCAACAATACTTCAACACTTTTCATTATTGGTTTTAATTGGGCAGCTACTTTTAATTTTCAATAAGCCAGTGTTTGATTCTAAATTATTTGCAACATTAACGGCATAATTTAAATTGCTAACTTGGGTTGGTGTTCGAATATTCCTAAAAAAGATGTTAATAGATTGCTCCAAATATGATAAGTTTTTAAATTCATTTAGTATAATTTTTTTAGTGGAACGAAATAATGTATTGTTAATTCAAAGTAAGGGTTTATCTAATTTGCTGTTTATAAATACGTGCCATTAAGACTTAGGAACATGGAATGATAATCTGTATGGATTCCGAACTTTCCTATAATGAGAAAATACATCCTATGGTTAGTAATTATTAAATGTAGTATCAAGACGAATATATTTTCACTAGAATAAATTGTTTAAACATTAATTGTCAATGTCAGTCTCATTGAGTAACGCAATTTTTCTTCTTATTATGAACCTAATTCTTACAGAAAGATGTTCTCAAGAAAATTGGTCTATCAATAATCTATTATTGGCGTTTATGAGTGTGGAGTAAAATTTTAAACTACAAAACAATGATAGCGCTATATATCCCAACTTTAAGCAATTATTTTTTATTTAATAATTTCAAAACGCGTTCAGCACAGTTTTATTCATAACCAACTACAAAACTAAAACTTCTGTGAGATCTAGAGAAGAATTTCCAATATAGATTGTTATGTATTTATCATCCAATACTATGGTAATATAGTATAACAGTAGAATTTATTTAAATTTAAAACAAAATCATTTAATCTTCTATGACAAATTTAACTTGAGAGTTAGATTTGAATTTCCTAGTTAAAACCATTTAAAATAAATAAGTATTGTTAGGAGCTTAATTAACAGGTTTATGTTTCGTCTCAACAAGATTAATTTAATATGCAGTTTGTTAATTCTAATAACTTTATGTAACGTTAAAGTTAAAAAGAAAATAAATTAGAGGTGTGGGTGTTATTTAGCATTGCATGTGCTGAGAAAATTTAATTTTAGTTTTTAAGAGGTTTTCTAAAGTACTTTACATTTTCTAACTTAAAATTGGTTAATAAAATAAAAAAGTGGATATTGCTTTTTAATTCTAGTTCTATACCTTGAGTTTCTTAATTTAGCAACACAAGGGCAGAATTTTTTTTTTACGTACAATAGTTTTTATTTAGCGCATTTATAGTTCCGTAGACTAACCTTTTAAATGTTTGTTTAGGACAGACAGCTCCTTCACTTATAATGAATGCGTAGCACTACTACAGTTTTCGCTCACTGATAAAAATTACATTACAAATAGCACCCACATACTGCTAGTAGAAATTATTGCAACGCCTATATAGAAACGAAATAATAGTTTATCTTATCTTATCGAAAACTCTAAATTCCATTTATTTGCCTACATTAAAAGTAGCGGATCCTAGAGTTACTTGAACTTTTTATAAATTATTGAACGATTTTATTTATTCGATTAGTATCATGGCTTTTATTAAATACTTGGTAAAACTTTTACTAGAAGAGAAAAATTTTAACTTAATTTTAGTCAAAGCCGACAGTAGGGGATTTAGGAGGTATTTAGCGCAGCGCCACCGCCACCGTGCCACTAACAGTTTTTTAATGGGTTTTCTAAGTAAAAACCCATTAGCACTACTCGTTTTTAATGGGTTTTCTCATTAAAAAGCCCATCAACACTAATCGTTTTTAATGGGTTTTCTCATTAGAAACCTATTAGCACTAATCGTTTTTAATGGGGTTTCTCATTAAAAACCCATCAGCACTAATAGTTTTTAATGGGTTTGCTCATTAAAAACCCATTAGCACTAATCGTTTTTAAGGGGTTTTTTCAATAAAAACCATTTGCATTAATCGTTTTTTAATGGGTTTTCTCATTAAAAGCCAATTAGCATTAATTGTTTTTAATGGGTTTTTCTCATTATAAACCCATTAGCACTAATCGTTTTTAAATGGGAAAACTCATTAACGATGTTATCATTTTCCCTTACGTCACATCTGTCATTACCGTCACCGCGATTTAACTTAGGTTAGACAACCCACAATACACATATAACGTGGGTAGGACAACATCTAATGCACTGACAGCGTCTCTCAGCACTTAAACGTTTGCAACCCAACGTCACAAGCACCATCCTAATCACTTTTACACTGGATGATCCGTTAATTGGGTATGAACCCTAATTGCCGGGCGATCTAACCCTGTTTAAATTTTTAAAATCGGAGTATACCTTACAAAGTTACACTCTGTTAAATTCCCGAACCTTGAGGTCTTTTTTGTCTATTTAATTTTAACTCGTTTTTGTTTATTTACTTTTAACTCTATGTTTAAATCCTTTTCGGGCTCCAGGTTTTGTAAATCAGTTTAAACTTTTTGAAGGGAAATTTAATAAAACACTTTAAACTTTTGCTAAGTGTATATCATGCTATTTATTGTCTACAGAATAGTTACTAATAAAGCAATTTAATTTTAAATAACTTCTACGTCATATTTTTGGAAATGGTAGACTTGTATATTTTTTTAATGAATCACCAAGAGAAACTACATGCTTAGTGTTATTAAATTTAATCATTAATTTTCCGAGCGCGGTTAATTATTATCTAATATCTAATTTGTTTTAAATAAAGAAATCGAATACTTGACTAGATTTAATGATTCACTAATTGCCGACTCATTAGTTTGAACAATTTGATTATTATTTGTTAAACACAAACAACTTATATGACTAGTAATGTTGTTCACTAACCTAGGGATAATTATTCATTCGAGGTCAGTCAATTTCTTCCTAAGCGAAATTTCGTTTTCCCTAATGCAAGTAATAATTAATTGTATTTACCGGAATTAAAAATTGCTTACTGCTCATTTTGAAAAACTCCCCGTACAACTTTCCATAGTCACTATTAACCGCATATTTGGTGACCCTAAAAGAAATGCAATTATCGACTACACCACTTTCAACCTAAGAATAAAAAAAAATAGTTTAATACTTCTATTAATAATTTTTGCTAATGTTGGCAATACAAATAAGTAAAACAAACTTTGTCAAGTAATATTAGGTTTTTTAAAAATATATACATCTATAACATCTATAAACCGCTGTGATAACCGGAGTCTGGTATATCTGGGATAGTCAAATCTCTAAACATTTGCGCAAGCGATTGCCTCGCAGTCGCATCTTTTAAGTACTGGATGCGGTGGCATTTAATAATTTCCAACACTGTAAAGTAATTTAAATTGTTGCAACCATTAAACAAAGAAATACTCGCACGGTTCTGCTCCTCTAATAACCTTTGAACTCTTTCTTCGTCCGTCGTATTTCCACATACATTTTTTATATCGCCTATAAATTTTTCGTAAAATTTTGGAAAGGTTTCTACACCTCAACTTCTCCATTTTATAACAGATTAATTCTCACAACTCAGGCAGCACAACAACATTCCGAACTTTCGTAATTTCCATATCATATAGATTTTCTTCTTAGAATTTATTCGCTACCCATATACTTCTATTAAATATTTCGGCAATTAGTTTCAATCTGAATTCACGTTCCACTGTAATTCTAAAACATCTCCGCCAGAAAAACCATTTAATCTTACGCTTGCTAATTCTTGGGTAAATTGTAGGATTCCAAATTCCAATTGAAAATTGCAAAAGTTTCTTCATTTAAAGTAATCTATTTTTATAGCATAATTTTGGCACATTCTACTATTACAGATAATTTGCACGACTAGTTGCAGACCACCGTATAAATCAAAACCAACTTCTACGATGTGATGGTGAAAATTTGATGTAAAATACATAGCGCATAGGTGGCCCCACCTACCAGTTTGTCGATGCCTAATGGCACTCTTACATCACTTGTAACGTCAACACCAGAAAAATCCATCTTTAACTTGTAATTTTGACCAACTCGACGATAATATGACAACTAATGCTCTGGAACATCGCTCCCTCGTCTTTTGTGCTGACGACCGAGCGTGCGCAGCTACTTATTATGTTAATTGGCTTTATATGCAAGTCTTAACTGGAAAAGTGACACTTATAATTGTTTTAGAGTGGGTTTTACCGGTTTGTATATATCCACCGACATGATTTTTAGAATTTTGATAAAAAATTACTCAGCGGTATTTTTAATATAACTCCGTCGTATAAGATATCAATTATTATTGTGATTTTCCCCAGGTTCTCAAATCCTTCGGAATTTTTTTCAAATCGAACGAGTCTTTACTAATTTACAGATCAACCTTTTTCAAACCATACGGTGTTCATCTTTAATCTATTTCTAAACAGCGTTGCTCTGTCTTTTGAGATAAACCCATCGTGTAACCTATCAAATTAGTATAAAATTTCTTGGGAAATCGAAATCAATTATCACGCCTTTTAAAATTAGCTCCAACAAAGACGCGCATAATGTTTTAATGTTCCAAACCTAACAACAAAACACCACAGCACTTTTATTTAAATTTAACTCAATAATAGAGTAAAACTCAAAAAATATTTATTAATATCTAGAATTGTTAAAATTTTCAATTAGTGCATTCACATTCAAATAATTAAACCAAAAGGTTAAATATATATTAATTCTGCGCAGTAGGCTAGAAAGTAGTTCAATAGTCTATTTTAGATCTAGTTCAAAATAAGACGTATCTTCTAAATAAGTTTACTGAAATTATTATCCTCAGCCTTGCATTGTTTTGTTAATGACGTCTGACTATTAGTTATGAAAGGTACTTTCCTATAATTCTAGTTAGTATATGGGAATACACATTCTAGTAATTTGATTTAAATTAGGTGAGTAAAACGACAAATCATACTTACACTTTCTCTATGTGCATAAATACGGGGAAAATGATACTAATGGTTCTTTTTGAATTTATTTTTGTAAAACGTAAAGTCGTTCAAAGTGTAATAGTGTTACAGAATTTTTCACCTTTGAAAATTTCGGGGTAAGGCAACATTTTAAAACTTGCATGTTTAAACTGCGATTCTCTATTGTTATTCAGCAACTAAACCTGCAAGACACCTTTTATATTACCCGCTTGTAAACGTTGAAGAAATTAATATCTACATGTATAATTCAAAAACTGTTAATAATTATTTTTTCTAAAATGAATATCATAAGTATCTCATCGGAGTGTGTGTGTGTGAAAGCGTTCTTACTGGAGGTGACACCGTAAACAAATACAACGAGTAGCACATAGAGATGATTTATTTCCAGGAGGAACTAAAAATTACAGACGATGAGTGGCAGCAAACTAAGGATTTAGAATGTATAAACGCAGCAATTCAGTTAGAGCAAACCAAGTTTCTATTTGAAAAGCCATACGCCATAACAAAATCTTCTTTCATAATTGTAGGCCTGAACCCGTTCGACGATTATAAAATAACTTTAAGATTTATTGACATCATTTCGCAGACCGTATTTAGGATGTTTACATCATATCTTCCATATATTATACGCACTGTAGAAGTTGGCGTGCGAAATCAGATATGCAAATTTGACAACTTGCGTTTTTATTTAAATAAGGATTGTTTAGTGAAGATGGTGGTGACATTTAATGAGAATTATATGTTATTTACCAAAGGAACTTTAGAACGCTCTTTAGGGATATCTCAGATTGTTCTCAACTACGCTATTACTGTAAGAGAACTATAGAAAAAGAGTATCCCTGATATAGATCTTTTTCTGTTAGATGTAGCGATGGAAAGATATAATAGGAAAGATGTTTTACAGAATCTTGCACATGATATAATTAAAAGCAAATACAGTAATAGCGATATTGGGTCATCTTATACGAATTTATAGGAACCTATCCAAGTTTGTTTAAAAACAGTATTTGTAGACAAGTTGAGTATATGAAAGAGTACAACAGGTTTCCATTCTACGCATTTACAAGCGATGTTTAAATTTTAAACTATATTTTTTAGAGAAATTTCTGTCACTATAATCCTGCATATTACAGTTTATTCTCTTATACCTTTCTAAATTGTTGTATTTTAACTACAGATATTAATAGCTGTAAATAAAATTATGTTATAGTTTTAAATAAAACTATTCTGATTAATAATTTCGTAAAACGTTTATAGCACCCTTTTAATAAATACACTTCTTTGTTATAATTCTTTTCATGAGAACTTAGATACCCATTTCAGTTATGTAGATATTTGAAGAATTATACAATACCAATGTATACTGTCTATTTTATAACATAAATAAGCTAACATATACAAAAATAATATGTAAATTCACATAAATCATTTCTTATGATAGTAGTTGGGATGGTTAAATTTTTGTTTTAAAACTTACAACTTGCTATATATTCCATCTGAATATCTACCAAAAGTATTATAAACCCCACCTCCTCGATTATTTCTATAAAATCACTCAAATCTTCGTGCATTACTGACACAGCAGTACAGTGCTGTATTGCTTCCTCGTATGACTGACACATAACCCATTTTACGCCTTCCATCGAAAACCGTTGCCCGCATTCTGCTTTTTTTACTCATAGAGCATTGCAAAATCTTTGAATAACCTCCCCAAAGTATTTATAAATATTTGCTTAATCGTCTCTTTAAACTGTATACTCGTCAAATTATAACTTCTACGCAAACAATCCTTTTGTATGAGCTACTCTCGTTCGGATATGCCCCGATTGTCACCGATTTGTGTGCACGCACGAAACAACAGGTAGGGAATGGTATCCTATAAACTAATTCATTACATTCCTTAGGAAAATGCTTAAGACTTTAAAAATAATTATAACTTTTTATAAATATTTATGGTTTCGATTTGGAACCGTGTCATTTTATAGCCTAAGGTCGACGTTTTGCCCACTTTTGTAAGAGGCTTTATCAGGACAATAAATAAAGATAAATATAAAATAATAATAATAATAATGGTAAAATATTAATTAGACAAGTGTAAAAAGCATGAAGAGTTACTTCTGAACTAACAGACTCGCTAGCCCAATTAAGCCAAATGTTGTCTTGTGGTAAAGTAGCTGGTGAAAGTAGCGAAAGTGTTGGTTTATATATGGCGAGAACTTGATGCTTGAGTGATCATGAATAGAGAGGAGTGTGTAACGGATCAGTGAACGTTGCGGTTCTGTTTTTGTGAACATAGGCTTGTTTTCCAAGTGGGAGAAAGGCAGTAGCCATTGTCCTTGTTTAAATTGTTAGAATTTTTAATGATTTCTGTGGATTCTCTGATTTTTCTATTGTAGAAAAATGAAATTCTGGTAAATAATTTTGTCTTGTCAAAGTTAATGGTATGGCCTGCTTCATGTTGGTGTTCGGCCACTGCTGAGCGATTGTACTAACTTGTTCTTAAGCATCGCTTAATCTCGTTTAGTCTAGTCTGCTCTGACCGTCCTGTTTCTCCTATGTACACTAAACCACAGCTGCAAGGTATACTATATACGCCTGGATCTTTTGGAGTTGGTAATATTTGTGAAATTTTATTTGCAGACTTGTAGATTGTTGTGATGTTGTGTTTACATAATTTTGCCTATTCGGTCTGTTACTCTGTGTATATATAGAAGGATTGCTAAATATCGTGTGTCTTAATAACAACGTGGTTTGGGGGTTCGTGTTGGATGCAGATGCCGGCTTATTACTTTGCCGATATCTGAGTTGCCATAGCCGTTTTTTAAAAGACTGGTTTTCGGATGGGTCAGTACATTAGATAAATGTTCTGCTTGTGAAATCTTAATTACACGGTGTAATGGAGAGTTGATTACCAATGATTTTTGTGACGGATGATGATGTGACGACGCATGTAGGTATCTGTCTGTGTGTGTTGGTTTTCTGTATACAGAATGACCTAGTCGTCCTTTGGGTTGACGCTCCACCAGAACGTCAAGCAACGGCAGAGTTCTGTTCTTTTCAATTTCTATAGTGAACATAATATCTTTATGTTGATTGTTTATGTGATCTAGAAAATTATTGAGCGTTTGGTGTCCATGGGGCCAGATTACAAAAGTGTCATCTACATAACGGAGCCAAGTTCTTGGTTTAAGGTTTACGGATTCCAGAGCCTTCGATTCTCAAGGCTCCATGAATAAATTGGCCACAATAGGGGATAGAGGTGAGCCCATGGGTGTGCCAGAAGTATGTTTGTAAAGTTGCCCGTCAAAGACAAAATAGGTAGAAGTTAAGCATTTTTCAACGAGCGTGGCTAGGTACTCAAATTCGATTTCTTGAGGTAGGAGTTGTTTAATAGTGGAGACAGGTGTCTATGAAACGTACGTTAGTGAATAGGGATGTTAAATCAAAACTAACTAGTATATCATCAGGGCCTAGTTCAATATTTGCGATTAGTTCTATAAAATGAGTGAGTTTAAGTAAGGTCGAAAACAAAATGATAATGACGAGAGTGGTTCGTGGATGTGAGTGTTTCGCTTGTAAACTGATTTTGTGGATTAGGTTAACACGTCTGAATTGGTCTTAATACGAATTCAAAATCAGCGTATATTACAGTGGGAACTTTCATGTTTCTCTAAACGCTCGAATTTTAATATGTTCTTACACGTCACATTCCCGTATTTGTTCACGCTTGCTTGGGTAGTGGGCAATTCGGTGTACACATGATTACAGTGGTGCTTTTGATGCCGGTTTAACTGCCACTTTGCTCTAAACCCCTGAAAACATCCATCACATTAATGCAATTTTCTCTTACCTCGGGACAATAGACTCGCCACAAATCACGACATATCTTTCATTCAACAATAGCGACTGTTCCCAACGTTATCGTCAATAAGTAATAGGTTAACGTGTATATTTCTTTTCTCCGATCTATAATATAACGGTCCAACAATTTCATATACCATCTTACCGTGTTTATTCACTGCTTCTAATCCATACACGTTTACCGATACAGCTTTATTTTTATTTTCAAAATTATGAATATCAGGCACTTTTGTTGGAAATGATATATTGTCCCAATTAAAAACCGTGCTAAAGTGTGGATACGTTTGCGTTCGATATGGATTTGTCTCTGTTTGATAAATACACGAAATTATCGTCCAAGCAAAACAATGTTCGTCGTTGTTTTGCAGGTTAATGACGGCGTGCTTATTCTCGATCGGCCGGGGTATCTTGATGCATGAGGACGACCGCATAGGATTGTATTGTTTATACTTAACGCTACAAATAGAATCCTATATAATGCCCAGCCGGAATTCCGCTCCTGGAATTCTGATCCCTTACTTTCAATAGTTTCCACAAAATCATCGTATATCTTATTTAGGTCCGAATCAGCGTCTGGAACTTTAAATGCTGTATTAAACGACTTAATCTTGCCGACTTTTTTTGTTTGTTAGATAAAGTGTCCAAACAACTCTAAATTAACCTTAATCTATTTAAGGTTTTGCACTTCAAGTGATATTAGTTGTTTAATTTTGTTAGGTATTTCATCATTGATGCTGTGCACCGTTAGCCCGATATTCTACAATTCTGTTTTTGAAAGCGCTGCGTATCAAGTTCATCCCATCTTCCAAATTCGACACCGCTTTCGCTTTGTGCACCAAACTCTTTAGATGACCTGCAAAAGCTTGGCGTGTAATGTGCATACCACACGGCTCTCACAACTTGTGAGTTGTCTCAGATACTGCTACACAAATTAAAAGTTGTTATTAAACCTGTTGTTTACTTTAACTGCGTTACCATTTAACGGTGTTGTGGTTACTTTCTTTGCTTTTTTCTTTTCCACCTTATTTACATCTTTCCTGCATTTCCTTTTAGAACGGGGTTGTCCATCAAAATACCTGGTCGATCCTGCTACCTACGGCACACTCTACATGTACACTTACTTTGTGCGCTGATATGACAACGCTTACGCTCGTGACGTAGTAGATTGTCACGCCGAGTAAATGAAACACTACATTGATTACGTCAGCATTTTGCTGCAAACTCAACACAAACACCAATGTTTAAAACACTTACTTATTTACTTACATCGAATGAGTGAAAGTGATTGAGCACTATTCAAACAAGAGTAGCTTATATCTTATTACTACAATCCCACAACTTATGAGTTTCAGGTTAGGTCGCCCTACAGAAATGCCCGAAGGCCAACGACGCCAACCAAACAGTGCCCGCTGCAACGACTCATTCGTTATAAGCGCGGGAATTAAACGGTCAACGAGCCCACCAATGACCACTCATTGACTACGACTTGCGGCAGCTTGAGTCGAGCAACAATACTCGCGAAAAACAAAGGTCAACGTTCTCCTCATGCACCACAAAGACCATAATGCAAAGGACAATGACCCATACTCAACTACGACCACTCAAGTCGAACGACAAGCCATTGAACCCCACCGATGACGTCATCCTAAACCAATTATTCACGTCGAAATACAATGGTCAGGACCCCAATACACGTGCGACACCTAAAGTCGTACAAAGGCAAATGAATCCGAAATATGACGTCACTATGGGTCAATGACAGCTTCCGGAGGCGCCAGAACCCGCACTATACATTACTGTTGTTTATGTACTGTTGTATTAAGATAAAATACTTCTTACAACTGATTTTCATTTTTGTATTGTGTAAGCGCGTACGAGTGAGATTAGATGTATTATATATAATTACTATAGCTATTGATCCTAGGTAAAGCATAACTGCATATTTGGATTCCACCGGAAAAACTATAGCTATTTCACGAAAAGTTGTAAAATCGTTATATTGCATAGAGAGTTTATCAATTAAAAAATATGACTGATTGCTAACATCTAGGATCTTTTTGGTATCACTAAGCACTTTGTTTGTGACCTGGATGAGATGGCACGTGACATTTCCTACTACTAAACGTGCTAACGTAGTGATATATAAGGTATCACAAAAACAATATATCCATCAAGGTATATATGTGTGTGTGGTGAAAATTCTGTTAGTTTTGGCATATATTGTTCGATAGAGTGTGACTTAAGATATAGCTGTAACCACAAAAATTTAAATTCTGGCAGTTTATTACATGTTGTATTACTAAGCATTACGTGACATAAGTGTGATGTAGTAAAAAGAAATTGTTTAAGGTGGTAGTCACGTTCGACATATACAGTTGGTAACTATACGGTGTTATACGTCTTTGACATCTCGTTCAATATCTAGTTAGAGTTAAATTGGTTACTAAGTTATAATGTTGTAATTTTAATATTTACCTACCGCGTGAGGGTATCCAATTAACAATAAATAATAAATAACAGGACCTCTAACACTATCGTACCCTCACGTTTCGGGACGTTGCCTCGCAAGCTGCAGCAGTCGGTGAAGGGGGGGTTCATTAAACAAACACACTGAGACGAAAATTCGATTGTTTTATTGAATGAGCTACTAACTAAAACTTCAACTAATTACATATGCATAACAAAATATAAAGTAATTACCTTATGTACAAAAGGGCGCCACCATGGGAATTAAACGGCCCATGGACCAATCGCGGTAATAGCTCTCGTCGCACTTTGTTCGTGGGCGATGAACCAAAATGGCAGAATAGAAAATAAGTCACCTATAGTCTCCGGCTAGCACAAACACAACTTAACTAAACTTAACTAACAAACATATTTTGAATAAATACAGTTCTAGGTGTACACACCCCAATAACAAAGATTTATTAATGCTACCCTAATCTGACTAACTTGCATAGTGCGACGACCCTTTTTAACCACGGGGTCATCTACACCATGAAGAATACGACCTTCTCAAGGGTCAAATAGTACCGTAACTTGACTTCGGACCTGAGCTTTGCATTCTCAGGTAGTCTCGTGGATTAGTGATTAACGGCCTCTGACACCGTCGAAACACAATATAATAGAAGACCCTTCTAAAACGATGCGGTCTCCAAAGCAATAATCAAACGGATCAATTTACTTGAACTGGGCATTCACCCTGAGTTGTACTTTATGGAAGTCGACAAATACTGTTTTCAAACAAATAACTGACTTATGCTGCATAACACAGCCTTGAGTTCATAGTAATATCACATATACTAATTACTTACTCAGAGAAATAAATAACTTAAAACATAACGGCCCGCACTTGACTTCAGAGAAATAAACACATCACTAGTAACCGTTAGCTTTAACCTCTAACGCGTCTGAAATAAACAACCCCGATTCCCACCGGCTGGCATCCTTATATACATTTCAGTTAATTGAAAATACCCTTTCTTGGCGCTCTTACTCGGCTTAGGATGCGCCGGTCGTAAATCTTTAAAATTAATTAAAACTGTCAATGCCTAAGATAACCCCACACGTAGCTCTCAGAATTGATTTTAGTTGAGTGCTCAGCTAATTGAAAAATTGCTTTAGACCACCCTGACATAAATAGGATCCTAAAGCATGATTGACATCTAATCATAGATATGGGCTAATCTGACATGTTTAGTGCCCTTAAAGTAAGTGCCTTTAGAAAATTGATTAACTCTTGGATTAGATCTTTCTGGGAACTTCGCTGAGAAGCTACTTGGGTGATCCTGCAGCCGCTATAATTCTAATAATTAGCATGCTAAAATTAAACTAGAAACTAACTATTTTAGGAATACTAGAACTATTGGAGCTTATTAAAACAGTATGTTACACAGCCCCTCGAAAAATTGAAATTGCTCTTAGGAATTTCAAGAAAATTGAAAAAAATAAATGTAGAAATTAACACAACCAACCGCAATTATGTTTAAGACAACTGAGTCTTTTCAGAAAATTGGCGGAAGGAAAAATAAAAATTGGAAAAATAAAATATCAGTGAGGTTTTAGGTCTTGGACGTGGAACACCCTAGCGGTTTTCCGTCCATGGAAGATAGTCTATAAGTGGTAGAACCTAAAACTTCCATCACCTTTGCTTCTAGGAACTTCGGGGCTAATTTTTATTGAAATGTTTAGAAGCATCTGATAATATAAAATTGCGCTTCCACACTAAATCCCTACTTTGAAATTTAATGGTCTGCGCCTTAAATTGTACGAGTGCGTATTACGTTCATACGCCAAATGTATGTTCTTCTGAACTTCTTTAAAGATGGGCGATAATTCATTAAGGTCTTGAACCAATTGTTCTCGAGTATCAATTGCTAGATCCTCTGGATTTAAATCCTTTAATTTATTATAGAATTCCCCGGACAGAGGAACCGTGCGTCCAAAAGCTAAAAATGTTGGGGAATATTTTGTGGATTCATGAACAGCATTACGAAGCGCATGGGCAATTTTGTGAATATTATCGTCCCAATTCTTATGAGAATCTTGAATGTAACTGCGAATGGCAGCTCCAATTACCTTGTTAACGCGTTCTACATAATTAACTTGAGGATGGTAACTGGCGTTAAACCAAACCGAAGGTATTTTATAATTTGTCATGAGATTGGAAAATAAATTACTTTTAAATTGGGGCCATTATCTATCATACAAATTTGAGGTACCCCATATACCAAAAATACAAAATTTTCCAGGTAATTACAAATTTGTTTTGTTGAAGCGCTGCGCATGGGATGCAATAAAGTGAATTTTGTAAACCAGTCAGTAACAACTAAAAGGTAAGTATTCCCCAATTTCGAGCGCGGAAAGGGCCCCATTAAATCAATCGACAAACATTGAAACGGAAATGAAACTTTTTTCTCTTTGCCCATAAAACCATAATGGTTGAACGTGCTGGATTTGCTTTGGCAGCACGTAACACATTTACTAATGTATTTAGAAATATATGACCGCATTTTAGGCCAGTAATAGAGCTCTTTGATTTTTGTATATGTTTTAAATACACCCAAATGGGCCGAAACTGGATCATCATGGCATTCTTTTAAAATTTGTGCACGGCATGATTTCGGCACTACTAACTTCCACTCAATTAAATTGGCTTTGATATTCAAATTATTCGGAATAAACTTATACATTTTATCATCTTCTACTCTCCAATCGGGATATAGATCTGGCTTTTCCTTAATATTATTTAACATGTTTTTGTACCAATCCTCGACCTCGTCTAAAGAAAATTTAAAGAATTAATAGCATAGGCTCCACTAGGAGCTCGGGATAATGTATCTGGTACCACATTAAATTTACCCTTCCTGTGGATAACTTCGAAATCAAATTGTTGGAGTTTCACACTCCATCTAGCTAAACGTCCCGCAGGATCTTTTAAGTTGTGGAGCCAAATTAAAGAATGATGGTCCGTAATGACCTTAAAATGAGTTCCTTCAATATATGGTCGGAATTTTGAATAGCAAAACACACCGCCAAAAGTTCCCGTTCTGTGACTGAATAATTTTTCTCTGCTGAATTTAAACTGCGAGAAGCATAAGCAATTACATGTTCTTCGTCTCCTTCTCCCTGAGTTAAAACACAACCAACGCCGTAATTTGAGGCGTCACATTGTAAAGAAAAAACTTTCGAAAAGTCAGGACTCCTTAAAATAGGAGCCTTTGTAAGAACATCTTTAATTTTTCAAACGAAATAAGAGCCTCGTCCGTCCATTTAATCGCTTGCGATTTTCTCTTTCCCTTTAGTAAATCATTAATAGGTGCTATAATTGTGGCAAAATCCAAAACAAAACGCCTATACCAAGAACACATACCGGTGAAACGTTTTATTTCAGTAGCTGTCTTGGGTTGAGGAAAATTTACAATTGCGTCAATTTTGCTGGGTCAGTTCGGAGACCATCTTTATTCACAATATATCCCAGATATTGTAACTCTGGTTTACAAAACTCACATTTTGAACTGTTAATTGTTAAATTAGCGCCTTTCAACTTCTCATACACTTCGTTCAAAATTCTAATATGCTCCTTAAATGTGCTTGAAATAATAATTATATCATCTAAATAAACAAATACTGATTGGGATAATGAAAATCAAAAATAGAGTCCATGAGCCTCTGTAATGTGCCTGGAGCATTGGCCAAACCCATCGGCATTACATTATATTGAAATAATCCGCGCCTTGGGACAGTAAAGGCTGTTTTTCCTTGCTTTCGTCACTCAAGGGCAATTGCCAGAAAGCTTTTTGAAATCGATTGAACTGAGATATTTCGCATTGCGTAATCTATCAAGAATGTCATTTACAAACGGAATGGGATACGCGTCTTTTTGTAATTGAATTTAATCGTTTAGCGTCAAAACATACACGAAATTCACCTTTTGCTTTTTCTTTACTAATAGCATGGGGAGTTCCACGGGCTATTGCTTGGGCTAATAATGCCTTGTTCAAGCATTGCATCAATTTCTTTATTAGCATGTTCCAGCATCGCCGGTGATAATGGGTAATACCTTTGTTTAATTGGTTCAACGTCTTCCGTTGTAATATGATGTGAAATTTTAGTGGTTCGGCCTAAGGTAGGACGATCCAGGGATTGAAATAAAGAAATAACCTTGTTTAATTCAAATTTCTGGTCTTCATTTAAATCGGCCATGACTTTAATGAAATTTAATTTATTCGTTTCCGCAGAATGAGCATAAAATTCATTTTTGAAAAATCTACTTTCAATTCAAATAATTGACAAAATCAATCCCTAACGTTAGGGTACACTCTATTGAGTCGGAAACTAAAACATTTAAAGACCGAGTAACCCCGTTTATAGTCAAGGGCAAATTAATTGAACCTAAAATTGATTGTGCAGTGCCATCCGCGGTTGTTAATATAGACGTTTTTACATTTTTAATTAATTCTAACTTATATTTATCCAATAAACACAAACCATGTCTGCCTAAAATAGAGGTATTCGCGCCGGAATCCAACAGTGCGGTATAAGTTTCCTTAAATATCTCGATATTAATATAAGGTCTTGTATCATCTTTTACTTTATAAAAATTTGAAAAACCTTAGATGATTTACAAAATTTTAACTTTTACTAACCAATCCGACCACGTCTTTTTGTCAGCAGCAATATTATTAAACGAAGAAAAGCAACGGCTGACAACGCGCTTTCCTATCCTTAGTTTTTTGAATTATTTGAGCAGTTTGGACAATTTGTGGACGTAACTTCCAACTGCCCACAAGAATAACAAAATATTCCGCGTTTCTCCGGACAAGTATGAAACGAGTGACCTCGTCTTTTACAGTTGAAACAAATAGTCGAAAATTTTGCTGTGTTTTTAAAATAATTCGAAACGCCGGACCGTGGTAAATTATTATTAGAAAATGAACTCTGTCGAACTTGACGTTCTAAGATAACTGGTACGTTGGCAGAATCCGAATGTTCCTGTTTAATAAAATTTGTAGGCTTAATGTCTTCTAAAAGCTTACAACGAGAAATCAAATGGAAATGTCAGTCACTTCAATTAACGCCAGTTGCGTGGCATAAAAGTCTGTAAATTTCTTTTAATAATTTTTATTTGTTCCCTGATTGGAATGGAATCTTCTAATTGAGAAAATAAATTTACCATCTTTGAAATATAAATGGTAGGTGATTCATCGGCGCCTTGCCGTCTGGATTTAATTAACATTAAAAGATTCTCTGCATAATCGGCTGAAAGAAAATCTTGTTTCAATTTAAAAATTAATTGTTCCCATGAATTTACTGTACACCGCGTTGCTCTATACCAATCCAATGCTGAACTGGTGAACAGATCAATAGCCCCTTCGAAAAGGTCATCTGACGAAAGTTTTCTTGCAACTTGCAGTTCTTTGACGCGTTGAATAAAATCTAAAACCGATATAGAATCAGATTCACCCGAAAATTGTAATCCCCACTTGTGGATCGGGACTGATGTCGTTGTTTTATTCAAGGACTTAATTAGCGTACCTAAATCATTACTAGAAATCGAAACCGATGGGGTATTAATGAAAGAAACCGCTGATGCTTCAGGGCATGAACCCTCTGCTGTTGGTGTTATTGTAGGATCTTTATTACTGCTAGCCGAACAATAAAGAGGGTTATTGTTAATCTCATTTTCCCCGTTTACCTGTTCTAAAATCTCAAAAGCTCTAATGCATTTGGAATGCAATTCTTTGTGTACTTCTAAAAATTCAATATCGAAATTGACATAATTTAGTCTCTGTGATACATGCATTAATCTCGTGTTAAGTTTAATATATTCTGTCCTTTTAGGAAGAATGGTAAAAGAATTTAAACAGTTTTCTAATTCAAAAATCTTAAGTTTTAATAATTCAATTTCGTCCTTTTGAACGATTTCAATTTTCTCATACTTAGAAAAAACATTACTGTCGACTTTCTCAACAATGAGTTTTCTACGCAATAATTTTCGCTTTTCTAACACACTTAACTTTGTTGGTTCAACGTTCCTAATTAAAAGTTCATAACTAAGCTCATCGCTTCTTAAAGCTTCTACCACATACATGACTAAATAAAAGGTAAAAGCCAACAATAACGAAACTTGTTCCTAAATCACTAATATTAAACTGTAATTCTGCCTAACACTAAATAGAAACAAAACAATCTAAAAATTCGTCCGTGTGTTGTTTACCATATTTACAATTTTAACCACGTTAATGCGCCAGTGTAATTTTAATATTTACCTACCGCGTGAGGGTATCCAATTAACAATAAATAATAAATAACAGGACCTCTAACACTATCGTACCCTCACGTTTCGGGACGTTGCCTCGCAAGCTGCAGCAGTCGGTGAAGGGGGGGTTCATTAAACAAACACACTGAGACGAAAATTCGATTGTTTTATTGAATGAGCTACTAACTAAAACTTCAACTAATTACATATGCATAACAAAATATAAAGTAATTACCTTATGTACAAAAGGGCGCCACCATGGGAATTAAACGGCCCATGGACCAATCGCGGTAATAGCTCTCGTCGCACTTTGTTCGTGGGCGATGAACCAAAATGGCAGAATAGAAAATAAGTCACTTATAGTCTCCGGCTAGCACAAACACAACTTAACTAAACTTAACTAACAAACATATTTTGAATAAATACAGTTCTAGGTGTACACACCCCAATAACAAAGATTTATTAATGCTACCCTAATCTGACTAACTTGCATAGTGCGACGACCCTTTTTAACCACGGGGTCATCTACACCATGAAGAATACGACCTTCTCAAGGGTCAAATAGTACCGTAACTTGACTTCGGACCTGAGCTTTGCATTCTCAGGTAGTCTCGTGGATTAGTGATTAACGGCCTCTGACACCGTCGAAACACAATATAATAGAAGACCCTTCTAAAACGATGCGGTCTCCAAAGCAATAATCAAACGGATCAATTTACTTGAACTGGGCATTCACCCTGAGTTGTACTTTATGGAAGTCGACAAATACTGTTTTCAAACAAATAACTGACTTATGCTGCATAACACAGCCTTGAGTTCATAGTAATATCACATATACTAATTACTTACTCAGAGAAATAAATAACTTAAAACATAACGGCCCGCACTTGACTTCAGAGAAATAAACACATCACTAGTAACCGTTAGCTTTAACCTCTAACGCGTCTGAAATAAACAACCCCGATTCCCACCGGCTGGCATCCTTATATACATTTCAGTTAATTGAAAATACCCCTTTCTTGGCGCTCTTACTCGGCTTAGGATGCGCCGGTCGTAAATCTTTAAAATTAATTAAAACTGTCAATGCCTAAGATAACCCCACACGTAGCTCTCAGAATTGATTTTAGTTGAGTGCTCAGCTAATTGAAAAATTGCTTTAGACCACCCTGACATAAATAGGATCCTAAAGCATGATTGACATCTAATCATAGATATGGGCTAATCTGACATGTTTAGTGCCCTTAAAGTAAGTGCCTTTAGAAAAATTGATTAACTCTTGGATTAGATCTTTCTGGGAACTTCGCTGAGAAGCTACTTGGGTGATCCTGCAGCCGCTACAATTCTAATAATTAGCATGCTAAAATTAAACTAGAAACTAACTATTTTTAGGAATACTAGAACTATTGGAGCTTATTAAAACAGTATGTTACAATGTTTTTACCTATTGGTTGGGTTAACTAGTTAGGGGTTCTTTTTATCCCCTAATGTGACCAGTGACCTTTAAGGAAGGATTTCCCTAAAATAATGGAACGCAAATATCTTCCGACTATGCTAGGGGTCTATTCTTTGGGCAGAGCTTATGAGGATTGGTCGTAGTTCTTTGTACAAAGCATTATTTTCTTACTAGGGCTAGATTCTTAACAAAACAGGGGTTTAGGTAGGGCGCCACCAAGTCATTAATTTTTAAACACAGGGTTTCCCTAAGGGAGACTTGGGAGCCCTTAAAAAGGAATACCGTATTTACTGCTATCGCAGAAACTGTAAAGAAAATTTAATTAAATTAACAAAAATGAGGACACAAGAGATATTCTCTTGTTACCTCATATAAAAAAACAGCAAAGGTTAATTAGGCAAACAATATTATGAACACAGATTTTTATGCTTCAAAATCTGGAAAGGCTATTAAAGCTTCTTGTTAAATTGGGGTTACCACTTTATGCTATTTGATCTTATACCTGGTTACTCTATTTCTGAACGAACTTGTTCAGAATAAAACAATTAATTAAGAAAATTAAATGTTGATTCTTTAATTTGAATTTGTTCCTTCATAAAATTGTAAGTATAAAATTTATGTATAGGAAAAGATAATACAAATTTCATCTACCCATAAGGTAGGATTATATATTCAAAAGAAATATCAAAAACTAATAGTTGTTGCTTTCGTTACAAGAATTTAACTTGAATTTATACCAAAAATACCAAATCTGTTATTGGGTTTATATATATATATATATATATATATATATATATATATATATATATTGCTATACCATTTATGGAATTTTCTTGCCCCTACTGTAGCCTTTTTCTACTTCCAATTTAGTTTAACGAGAATTTCCGATAATTAGGAAAGGAGCCCACGGCAAATTAAGATGGAAGGTGGCTCTAAGTTGAGGAAATCTCAAAGGCAAAGCGGCTAGTCGAACTTTTATGCTCTGGGTAGAGAATGAGCTGTGGGTCGGGGTGTAATTGCAACCACTAATAATAAAAATAAGGCGCCACCGTATTTTTTTATACTGAGAAGACCTGATACAAGTCCCTTGTACAAGGCTAATGCGGAAACCTTTCTCCTATAACCGCTATATAATTTCAAAGACCACCTAATCTTTGAAGTTTCTTACCTTATGGCTCGACCTTGACCTTAGCAATCCTGCACTGCACCTGTGAACAAATTAAACAAAGAAAAGCACTGTTTGTGCATTCAAACTCAAAAATAATTAAATACAATCAGAATCGATTTTCATTCCTCTTAAATAAAAATAGTCTTCAGTCCGAAAATAAGAATCTATTCAATTGGTATTCAATAAAGTAATTTTTTTTTTACAAAAAATATGTCTTCCTTTATAAGTTAATTTAAATTAGGAAGAGTTAATTACAATGGTACTGAATATATCCGTACCAATTACTATTTAATGAAGTTTATATAACAAATTGACAAAGCATAAAATTGCTTATTTATAGAAAGAGTTAATTATGGTAAATTTACCTTAATTTCACAGTAAATAATTACAGATAATTGTTCATAAAATATCAAATGTAGAAATTTAATTTCTAAAGGTTCAAAATTATGAGAATTTACTTTATCTAATTAGTAGTGACATCTTCTGATGTTTCATTGAGTTAATAAAAGAATTTGTAGGAACAAATTACAGATTCATATCGTATGACTACGAAAAATATAATTGAGGTCTGTCCTTGACCTGTTCAAAGTTAACACAAGTCGATAAAGTAAAATTTATCTCGTTACTACGTCGATAGTTCAAACAACATACGAACATAATTTTTTGTACATACCAGAACTCCAATTTGCACCTAAATACTTGCTTGAAAGCTGACGTATGTATTAACAACGGAAAATTCCATTCAAACAAACAGCTGCGCTGCATACTGAAAACACGTCACTTGGCTTCCATTATCTGCGTTTCAATTTACAGATGTTCCAGGCGTAATTCACACCACAAGAAAGCAAATGTTGTTTGTAATTAACTTGAATAAATTATAAATGTGATTCCATATTATACAAGAATAGAATTGTTTTCATTTAATTTTCGCATGAATACCATTCAGAAAAGTTTTTATTTATAATTTACGTTGCAATATATTTTAAAATAAATTATTCCCAAAGTTACATGTTCCTAATGGTCTTTTAACAAAAACTTCATCGTTCTTCACGACTGGTTTCAACACAAAATGGACCATCCAAAACAATTTATGAAGATAGCATACACGTGCAATCTTCCATCGTGCACGCTTCCAACAGCAAAATCAATGACGGACATCGCTCCTAAGAACAACTTTCGACCTGCTTGAACCCCAGCTGTGTTAGAAGTGCCGGCCGAGCTTGTTGCTGCCCAGTAACAAAGTTACCTTGCATTTATTGAGTAGAGGGGGGCTTTAAGAAGGATACCAAACAAAAGCTTTTATATTGTCTCCGTAGAATTTAACTTTTAACATGAACTAAATACTAGTTCTTTATTGGGCAATCGATGTTATTAAATTAAGTGGATTGGATAACATTATAATGTATTATATTATTTAATATTTAATAAAAGGATTGATTATACAGATATATATATATTAGGTGGAAAATAAAATTGCTACACTGCCTCTTTCTAAGAGAAAAAATTCTGGAATAAATACGAAGAATTTTTTTTGAATTTATTGTTACATATTCACAACTTATTATTATTAATTTTTACAAAATAAAACAAAAATTACCACTTAAGATACAACATAATTGAAAATGAGTGACGAGTAACTACGCGTACTATACGCCACAAGGGGACAAATTCGGGAAGTCTTAATCGGTAGGGTGTCATTATCGTTTAATCATATTCGGGGTTATTATATCACTCATTTATACTCGAAACTTAAACAACAAAATATATAATACTGCCGTATTATGATTCCTTAATGAAAATATCAAATTATCATGACAAACATATTTTTACTATATTAACCGTAATTTACATATTTACAAAAGAAGAAAAGGACTCTCACTATCTTTGAGATCCACTCCAAACATAACTTCAAAACAGCAAACAAGTCTTGAAATCACTAACGTTCAACAATCTACCGCATGTATATGCAACCAAAATGTAGAAATATCTCTTTCCCAGAAGAGACAAGTAAAACGCCACCACGTCTTACTCCTCAAAAATCTCACTCACGCATGAATGAACAAAATAGAACATTGCTATCTCACGCAATATCCATAATCAAACATAGAACATTGCTATCTCACACAATATTCATATTAAACATAGAACATTGCTATCTCACACAATATTCATACTAAACATAGAACATTGCTATCTCACGCAATATTCATAATCAAACATAACTATCATAGTTACTAACAATATTGACCTCCAACCAATATTTAATATGGACTCAAACTACTGGATTCCCATTATAATTATCAAACACCTTAATCTTAAATCCGAAAGAAAATAATAACCAACTATATACAACTTTATTTATCAAACACTTTAATCATAAAGATACCTAAACATTCCTTTATAACCTTGAACTAAAGAATCATACGACAAATGAAATCATTTGACAAACGGAAACATGTAACTTTTATCTTGACTCAAATGAATAACTTGCAACTAACAATATCAGCACAGTCTAGTATCAACCTTACTGCACTACAAAAATTCTTTTTATACATACTTCTTATCCAACATCTAAAATTTTTAGACTACCAAACAGTATTCCAATACAATATTTAAATCCTTTACTAAAAGATAAGACAGAAATAATTCCTACTATCAACCATTAAATATATCAACAACACTAATTAATGTTCAGAAACGTTCTCATTTTCAATATCACCACTGAACTCTGAATAAGGTTTTAAGTCCTTAACATGCCATCTGCCTGCCCTTGAACCATTTTCATTAATCAATTCATAAATTAAATTCGAAACCTTCTTTTTAACAATACTCAAAACATATTTTGGCGCTAGTTTAGCTGTAAACTTATCACTTGCTTTCGAAAGAACTTTATTTGACCTCCAAACTTTGTCACCTACTTCGAAAGAAATGTTACGTCTCCTTAAATTATATGAATTACTAGACTGCATGTAAGCTAAATGTAACCTTTTCTGTACGTCTATAAAAATATCAAATAGTCCTTGATGATCTGATACATACGAAGGTCTATCACTAGAAATAAAATCAATATCAACTGAGGGTTCCACATCAAGACCATAAAATTTTCCAGACGCAGGAACATGTCTACCAAAAACTAAGAAATTTGGCGAATAACCAGTGGCATGATGTTTTGCAGAATTAATCGCATACTGAATTTGGGGTAACTCTATGTCCCAAGTATCATGTTCTTTCATATACGAACGTATAGCTGTTCCTACCGTTCTATTTATCCTCTCTACAAAATTACATTGGGGAGAGTAAACTGCATTAAACCAAACTTTTTTGAACGTCATATCTTTTACATACTGCCTTGAAATTTCTACCACTAAATTGTGAGCCATTATCACAAATAATATATTTGGGAACGCCATAACCAAAAAAACTTTTTCCTCCAATACACGTTCTATTATATGCGCTTTTGCACTACGTAACGGGAACATTAACGTGAATTTTGAGAACCAATCACCAATAACTAACAACCATTTGTGTCCAACCTTGGACCGTGGAAATGGGCCTATGAGATCTATAGCGATAATCTGAAAGGGGAACTGCACTTCTTTTTCCTTTCCCATTAAACCAAGGGGTCCTCTATTCGATGCCTTCTGTGCACCACACGTTAAACAATTTTTACAAAATTTCAACACATCAATACGCATTTTTGGCCAATAAAAACTCTCTTGTATGCGTGCCAATGTTTTAAAAAAACCAAAATGTCCGGCCACTGAAGGGTCATGATTTATCCGAATAACCTCTTCCTTCTGTGATCTAGGGACTAAATATTTCCATTCCCTTACATTCGACGAGAGTGGTAAATTTGATGAAAGAAATTTAAATACATAATTATCTTCTACCTTCCATTGTGGGTAATCATCAGGTGAAGCTAAAATTTTTTCTCGAAGAGACACATACCAGGGATCCACATTATCTAACTTGATCTCAACTAAATTATCAACATGATTTCAAACATTAAACCAATGAACTTCAAACTTTAAGAACACCTTCTCTTTTAAATTCGCAGACAAAGACAATTTTAAACATAATAAATTTATAATTTAGATTACTCTCAACCTTCCATCTAGGATAACAATAAATCAATGTTCTAGTACACTCTTACACTACTCATAATCAAACTGTCAAGATAGACAAAAGTACTTCACAACGCATAAACTTGCTAGGGTGACAAACTCCTCTGTGAGTCTCACCTAGACTTATAAACAAAAAATTATAACCTCATCACCAATCTCAAAAATAGTGATGCCAAAATTGCTAGAGTGACAACTTACCTCGAGTCTCGTTTAGACTAATGTAATGCTGAGCGACCGACTTTTCCTAAGTCTCGTCTAGACTGACATACTGCTAATCCGACCAACCACGACGACAAGTTTCACTTAGACTTACAACCAATTAACATACTGCGTTGCAATGCGGATATAAATAAATCAAAATTGCTATCAAAATAAATTATATCAAAACAAAACGTGCCTATGCACAAGAGCAATCTTGAAACGGTTTACCGACAGTAAAACCAGTGTACCAAATTATAAACATCTATCATCTCTACTATAAAAAATTTATCAAACAACTATTGTAGCTAATACAAATGGAAGAAAAACCTAAATACAAATCACTATTATCAACTACACTGTGAATTATTATTCACTGAAATACTACAAGCTGCGACTAAAAGAACAATAATATTCCTATCAAACAATTTTCCATGTAAGAAAGCTTCTTCTAATTTCTTACACAACTTTATTAATGTTGACATACTATTAATTTCCGTTAGAGCTAATTGACAAATAAAATCAGGTAATGTTGTTTCTTTGGCTAATAATCGGCCTAACATTTTCCTCTTATCCTGCATCGGTCTGCTGCTGACAACTCCTCGAATTCTCAATTCATAATCCAACTCATCTTTATGCAAATAAACTACTTGATACGTCTCAGCCATCATGGGATAGACTAACTAACTAATTACAAATTAAACTCAATTAAACAACAACATCAATAGACTAAACCAATCTGAGGGTAAATGAATTACAAACCACAAGTGTAAACAACCAAAGTCAATCGAAGCCTATACTTTATGTGTTTATACAATTGGTACAGCAATCGAGGCCTACACGCTGGGCGCTATTTGTTGCCTTTTTCTACTTCCAATTTAGTTTAACGAGAATTTCCGATAATTAGGAAAGGAGCCCACGGCAAATTAAGATGGAAGGTGGCTCTAAGTTGAGGAAATCTCAAAGGCAAAGCGGCTAGTCGAACTTATATGCTCTGGGTAGAGAATGAGCTGTGGGTCGGGGTGTAATTGCAACCACTAATAATAAAAATAAGGCGCCACCGTATTTTTTTATACTGAGAAGACCTGATACAAGTCCCTTGTACAAGGCTAATGCGGAAACCTTTCTCCTATAACCGCTATATAATTTCAAAGACCACCTAATCTTTGAAGTTTCTTACCTTATGGCTCGACCTTGACCTTAGCAATCCTGCACTGCACCTGTGAACAAATTAAACAAAGAAAAGCACTGTTTGTGCATTCAAACTCAAAATAATTAAATACAATCAGAATCGATTTTCATTCCTCTTAAATAAAAATAGTCTTTAGTCCGAAAATAAGAATCTATTCAATTGGTATTCAATAAAGTAATTTTTTTTTTACAAAAAATATGTCTTCCTTTATAAGTTAATTTAAATTAGGAAGAGTTGATTACAATGGTACTGAATATATCCGTACCAATTACTATTTAATGAAGTTTATATAACAAATTGACAAAGCATAAAATTGCTTATTTATAGAAAGAGTTAATTATGGTAAATTTACCTTAATTTCACAGTAAATAATTACAGATAATTGTTCATAAAATATCAAATGTAGAAATTTAATTTCTAAAGGTTCAAAATTATGAGAATTTACTTTATCTAATTAGTAGTGACATCTTCTGATGTTTCATTGAGTTAATAAAAGAATTTGTAGGAACAAATTACAGATTCATATCGTATGACTACGAAAAATATAATTGAGGTCTGTCCTTGACCTGTTCAAAGTTAACACAAGTCGATAAAGTAAAATTTATCTCGTTACTACGTCGATAGTTCAAACAACATACGAACATAATTTTTTGTACATACCAGAACTCCAATTTGCACCTAAATACTTGCTTGAAAGCTGACGTATGTATTAACAACGGAAAATTCCATTCCAAACAAACAGCTGCGCTGCATACTGAAAAACACGTCACTTGGCTTCCATTATCTGCGTTTCAATTTACAGATGTTCCAGGCGTAATTCACACCACAAGAAAGCAAATGTTGTTTGTAATTAACTTGAATAAATTATAAATGTGATTCCATATTATACAAGAATAGAATTGTTTTCATTTAATTTTCGCATGAATACCATTCAGAAAAATTTTTTATTTATAATTTACGTTGCAATATATTTTAAAATAAATTATTCCCAAAGTTACATGTTCCTAATGGTCTTTTTAACAAAAACTTCATCGTTCTTCACGACTGGTTTCAACACAAAAATGGACCATCCAAAACAATTTATGAAGATAGCATACACGTGCAATCTTCCATCGTGCACGCTTCCAACAGCAAAAATCAATGACGGACATCGCTCCTAAGAACAACTTTCGACCTGCTTGAACCCCAGCTGTGTTAGAAGTGCCGGCCGAGCTTGTTGCTGCCCAGTAACAAAGTTACCTTGCATTTATTGAGTAGAGGGGGCTTTAAGAAGGATACCAAACAAAAGCTTTTATATTGTCTCCGTAGAATTTAACTTTTAACATGAACTAAATACTAGTTCTTTATTGGACAATCGATGTTATTAAATTAAGTGGATTGGATAACATTATAATGTATTATATTATTTAATATTTAATAAAAGGATTGATTATACAGATATATATATTAGGTGGAAAATAAAATTGCTACACTACTTTGGAAAGTTATTTTTGTTACTATGAACTGGAATTCTTGATCCCCTTCGTTGTGCGCCTTATTAATTTTCTACGTACTCTAAATTATTGGACCACCATTTTAATATTCACTATAAATTGTAATTATCTCCTCCTCCGGCTGTCTTCTCAATATTGCTATCAACTGGACTTTATCTTTAAACAACTTTATCTACCATGGGCAAAATTCGATACGTTACCGCCTTGCGGGTTATCAATTTCCTATTCAACTTGTGGCTCCGCCTTTGTACTATTTAAATCTTATGACCTCGGCTAGCATTTATTTGGAATTATAAAATTCAGTAAATTTCGATTTTATATAATGAAACCAATATGTTATGTACAGCTTTTGAAATTATTTGTAATACATTTTTTTATTAGTTAACCTTATAAATTTCATTTATTAACAACCATCTACTATTTACTCAAAAACCCAAAGTCACCAAAAAAACTTATTATCTTTACCAACAAAGTGTAGAATATTCTAAACCTGTTATCATATTACTCATTCTATACGTATGCAACCTCTTTTGTTGACTTTTTCACAAGCATATCATATTTAGCAAATTTAATATTAAAATAAAATAAAAATTTATATAGAAAACAAATGTCTTATAACTAAAAATCTGACCTGGTTTTATCTTTTTTCACATCGACGCTTCCAATAAAATGATCTTCCCAATTCTGGATTCCATTCAAATTATTGCCATTACGCTATGGACCACCATTATTAAATTATACACCCAATTTATTTCAATTCTTCAAACTTAGACTTTTATCATTCTTGCCCCAGACTTAAAATTGTAGTTTGTTTCACCCTGTACTTCAAAATTGTATTATTCTTCTTTTCCCCTGGACATCTAAATTGTATTACTGTATTTTTCTCTTAACATCAGAATCATAGTCCATTTCCCTCAGACCTCGAAACCCTATTATTTTTATGTCTTAGTTTACAATAAATTCATTAAAAACGTACTTACGTTTAAATGGCAACTATACTCTTCATATTCGCACTCATTTAATTTCACTTTTATAATTATTACGTATTACTTTGTTTTAATGGCAACGCACTTCGGCCTTCGTTAAGTTCAAAACTGACTTTCTTATCAAGGTGCTTGCTAATATATTCTCGAATTCCCACTCCATCCGTGGGTACGGTCTAGAACTCGTCGCTTGTTTCTGACCAATCAAATAATTTCATTTAGAGCAGTTTCTGATGTAATGCTCCAAGATTCCCCATAATCACAACCTGCCCGCAGCTGTCTTTTGTTATCAACATGCTGTATTTTGATAGATTACTTGCTTTTCCATAAACAACTGATGCAACTCGACTTTAAATTTTCATGTTCACATGCGATTCACGCAATTTTTACTCATTTCTCTTACCAAAAATGGTTAGATATTTGTACACGTTTATATTAACTACCTGAAACTCTTTTTCTATATCCGTATTAATTTAATCGTCTGGAACTCTTTTCTTAATGCGTGTCTAATTACACTTTATCATTTATTTCTAAATATATGCGTGCTTCCACTGAAAAATATTCTTATTTGTTTTACCTAAATTAACTAAACTTTATCTACAGGGTATTTAATATTTACTGTCTACTTAATACATGTATTTCTCATTCCTACGCCAACTATGCGTCTTCCTATGTTTACCTGCGTCGCCCAAAAACTATTTCTACTTTATATACAGGGTGTTGACCACTTACTATCTACAAACTATGTCTATTTCTTAATTATTTCCTTAAATAAGTGCAGTTTTCTGCTGCCTATTCTAATTACTCATTCCTGAACGACCTTTACTATAACGTGCACCCTTAAACAACCCCTTATCACAGCATAATTACCCCAAATTAAAATATAGAATTTTATATCAATGTCCTTTTTGCCGCCTAACGTGAACTTAAACTCACATTGGTATGAAATTATTATATTTTTATTTCCATTTTGAAATCCAACTATTTCTTTATTAAACTCATATTTCCATTTTATTTATCTCATGCCTATGTCCTATTATACTATACTATTCATACCTATACCTATTCTTATATTCAAATCCTATTCTATTTTTCTATGTATACCTATTCGTAATTTATTTTACATTTCCTCTTATCTATTCATCTGTCTTTGCATGGGTCAATTAAGCTTATCTATTTCTAACCTCCCCCTTTCTATTCTTAAATCTGGGTCCTTTTAATCTATATTTCTCAATCATATTTTTATATCGGGTCCTTTTAATTCGTATTTCCTTTGTGAAGTCCGGGTGCCTCAAAATGACCTGCTCATGAAACTGTTTAATTAGGCTTAGGTTTGCCTCTTCATGAGCCTCACTCCACGACCATGTAGCCCCTTTCTTCAACAAAGCAAAAAGTGGTATCGCTTTCTGCGAAAACGACGGAACAAACTTTTTATAGAAGTTCATGACTCCCAGAAAATCTCTTAACGTTCGTACGTTCCTTGGTCTGGGATATTCTAATATCTCAGATAATCGATTTTTATCTATAAATATGCCCTCCGTGCTGATTTGATATCCCAGAAATTTAACTTTATCTTGAAAGAATTCGCACTTCTTTAAATTTAACTTTAAACCTGCTATATTTAATTCTAATAATATTCTTTCTAAATGAACAAAGTGTTGTTCCACACTATCACTAAATATTAACACGTCATCCACGTAGTGGATACAAAATTCCTCATACGGTCCCAAAATATTCTGCATCGCCTTCACCAATGCATCCGTACTCGAGGACAAACCAAACGGGATCACCCTAAATTGATATATTCTTCCTTCTACAGAAAAACCTGTATATTTCCTTGATTTACGCGCTAATGGAATCAACCAAAATGAATTCTTTAAGTCTAATTTGCTATAGATTTTCCTATTACCTATTCTTGCTCATATGCTCTCCATCGTAGGTGGACAATTGTATTGTGGCTTCGTTCGCTTATTTATCTTTCTTGCATCCAAACATAACCTAATGCTATCATCATTTTTCTTCACGACGACTAATGGATTCACAAAATGTGTACTGGAGTTTTCTATAATACCTTCACGTAACATTTCTTCAATTTCTTTCTTCACTCTATTCCTATATGCTACTGGAATAGGATATATTTTAGTGTTAAACGGCTCTGTATTTGTTACTTCCAACTTGTGCACATAACCCGTGGCAATTCTCGACTTCGACCCAATTAATTCTGAATGCTTATTCAATAATATATTCACCCTATTTCTTAAATCATCTGGACACATAATATCTTCATTTTCATTAGCCCCATTATTTATCTCTTCACTAAACTGATTAATATTTACGCAGTCGTCTTCTATTACAATATTCCCCTCTTCATACCATTTAATATATTTCCCATTACACTCAATCTCTCTGCATTCCGCATTTATCTTCAACCCCAACTTATCTATCATATTCATCCCAAATATAACATCTATCTTCAGTCCAGGTACTACCATAAAATCATTTTCCCATATTTCATCCCCCATTTCACATCTCAGAATTACCCTTTCATTTATTACACTAAATCTCTTATTATTTGGTGCCACTAAATTACACATCGCTATAGGTATCGCTTTATCCCCCAATTTTTCTCGTTTAACAAACTCTTCCGCAACAAGTGATGCTTCTGCTCCAGTATCAATTAACACTTTATCTATTCTATCTTCCACCTTTAAATTAATTATTGGTAATAAGTTCCTTTCAAATCTTCCTAATTCATTATCCATTTCATATTTAATAAACTCGCGCTGGTGTTCATATCCGTTAATTCGTAGAATTTTCCTTGGTTCGTCCGTACTCAAAAATCCTGATTTCGCGTCGAAGGTCCTGCCTGACTCATTATCCCTGTATCTGTGCAATTCGTATTTCTTATTTCCATACTATTAATATTTCTAGCTTGCGTCCGTCAATCATCATTTTCCTGTCTATTTATTACTCTATTATTTCCCTCATGATTCGTTCTCTCTATTCGTTGCCTTGGTATTTGACCAGTATTCCTGTTTTGCCTAAAATCATTATTAAAGTTTCCATAGTTCCCCCTATTAAAATTTCTTCCGCGATCATAATTATAATTGTTCCTTCGATAATTATTCAGAGTCTCCGTATTCCTTATAAAATTCGTGCGTCGATCCCTAACATTATTTTCAATTTCATAATCATTTTCCAAATCATCATATCTCTGCAAATAATCAATAAACGTATCTCTATCCACTATATTTTGCGTCGTTATGTATCGCTTTACTTCAGCGTTAAAATGACTTGCTAAATACCTTATAATAATTTTATCTTCTAAAGGAGGATCCAATTGCTTCGCTACAGTGAATTTCTCAATCGCATATGATTCTCGCGTTACCCCTTTCGCCGAATCGTATCTTCCCATAATTAAGTTACTTCGAATTCGATTTTGCTGATTGTCATTCCAGAATTGACGTAAAAATTTGCTTTCAAACTGTTCAAATGTTTCTATTTCACTCTCAACTAAATTGTACCATCTTTCAGCATTCCTCTTAATATTGCCCTAATTAAATTTAATTTCAATAATTCATCTGTAGATCCCTGTATCAACATTTTAAAATTTTTCAGAAATATCTTAGGATTTAATTTTCCGTCCCCGTAAAATTTCGTAAACTGTTCAATTGAAAGATTCGTTTGAATTAACCTATTTGATTCTCTATTAAAATTTATTGGATTACCTTTTAAATTATTTATTTCTTGATTTATTGTTCTGAATTCCGTTTCGCAATTTTCTTCAATTTTTCCTAATTTAATATTTAAATTCGTAATTTTATTGTTGGACTCGCTTTCGTACTCTTCTTGTTTCGTTTTAACTAAAGAAATATGATCCCATAAACCGTCTATTTCCTCAGAAACTCTCCCAATTTTTACATTCATTTGTGCCTTAATTTCAGCGATAGTGTGGTTCGTTTCTTGCAGACCATTACTAAGAATCTTAATTTCACTCTCCAATTTCTCGCTGTATTCCTCCATTTTTGTTTTAACTGTATTTATGGCTTGTTCACTCTTATCCATTTTATCATTTAATGCCATTAACATATCCAACATTTTGGTTTCTTGTGAAGTTCACCTTTCTTCACTGGAACTGGTTTCCTGAATTATCACGCTCTCCTCGGATCCTATCTCCACTCCTTGTTGTCTTAAAGCTTCCCGTGTTTCCCGTATTCTCTTGTCCATTATTATATTTTTACTTTAAACTTTTAAATACTAAATAAATCTACCTAACTTTAATTACTGTACAAATTTCTCTATTTCTCCTTTAATTGAAACTTTTCAAATCCCCTGTTTAGTCTAATTAATTTATTTTTTTACTCTTACGGTCGTATTTTAAAATTTAATTTAATTTAATTTTCGCCTCTTAATCTCAGGTTATTTTACCGTGGTAAAATCGTGCTCTAATTCGTGCCCTAACGTTGGTGCGACATCTTTATTGCTATACTATTCATGGAATTTTCTTGCCCCTACTTTGGAAAGTTATTGTTGTTACTATGAACTGGAGTTCTTAATCCCCTTCGTTGTGCGCCTTATTAATTTTCTACGTACTCTAAATTATTGGACCACCATTTTAATATTCCCTATAAATTGTAATTATCTCCTCCTCCTGCTGTCTTTTCAATATTGCTATCAACTGGACTTTATCTTTAAACAACTTTATCTACCAATGGCAAAATTCGATACGTTACCGCCTTGCGGGTTATCAATTTCCTATTCAACTTGTGGCTCCGCCTTTGTACTATTTAAATCTTATGACCTCGGCTAGCATTTATTTGGAATTATAAAATTCAGTAAATTTCGATTTTATATAATGAAACCAATATGTTATGTACAGCTTTTGAAATTATTTGTAATACATTTTTTTATTAGTTAACATTATAAATTTCATTTATTAACAACCATCTACTATTTACTCAAAAACCCAAAGTCACCAAAAAAACTTATTATCTTTACCAACAAAGTGTAGAATATTCTAAACCTGTTATCATATTACTCATTCTATACGTATGCAACCTCTTTTGTTGACTTTTTCACAAGCATATCATATTTAGCAAATTCAATATTAAATATAAAATAAAAATTTATATAGAAAAACAAATGTCTTATAACTAAAAATCTGACCTGGTTTTATCTTTTTTTCACATCGACGCTTCCAATAAAAATAATCTTCCCCAATTCTGGATTCCATTCAAATTATTGCCATTACGCTATGGACCACCATTATTAAATTATACACCCCAATTTATTTCAATTCTTCAAACTTAGACTTTTATCATTCTTGCCCCAGATTTAAAATTGTAGTTTGTTTCATCCCTGTACTTCAAAATTGTATTATTCTTCTTTTCCCCTGGACATCTAAATTGTATTACTGTATTTTTCTCTTAACATCAGAATCATAGTCCATTTCCCTCAGACCTCGAAACCCTATTATTTTTATGTCTTAGTTTACAATAAATTCATTAAAAACGTACTTACGTTTAAATGGCAACTATACTCTTCATATTCGCACTCATTTAATTTCACTTTTATAATTATTACGTATTACTTTGTTTTAATGGCAACGCACTTCGGCCTTCGTTAAGTTCAAAACTGACTTTCTTATCAAGGTGCTTGCTAATATATTCTCGAATTCCCACTCCATCCGTGGGTACGGTCTAGAACTCGTCGCTTGTTTCTGACCAATCGAATAATTTCATTTAGAGCAGTTTCTGATGTAATGCTCCACGATTCCCCATAATCACAACCTGCCCGCAGCTGTCTTTCGTTATCAACATGCTGTATTTTGATAGATTACTTGCTTTTCCATAAACAACTGATGCAACTCGACTTTAAATTTTCATGTTCACATGCGATTCACGCAATTTTTACTCATTTCTCTTATCAAAAATGGTTAGATATTTGTACGCATTTATATTAACTACCTGAAACTCTATTTCTATATCCGTATTAATTTAATCGTCTGGAACTCTTTTCTTAATGCGTGTGTAATTACACTTTATCATTTATTTCTAAATATACGCGTGCTTCCACTGAAAAATATCCTTATTTGTTTTACCTAAATTAACTAAACTTTATCTACAGGGTATTTAATATTTACTATCTACTTAATACATGTATTTCTCATTCCTACGCCAACTATGCGTCTTCCTATGTTTACCTGCGTCGCCCAAAAACTAGTTCTACTTTATATACAGGGTGTTGACCACTTACTATCTACAAACTATGTCTATTTCTTAATTATTTCCTTAAATAAGTGCAGTTTTCTGCTGCCTATTCTAATTACTCATTCCTGAACGACCTTTACTATAACGTGCACCCTTAAACAACCCCTTATCACAGCAATATATATATATATATATATATATATATATATATATACATATATATACAAGGTTATCATAAAGTAAGGGATATATTTTAAATCATTACAACTTTTTAATAAATTAAGTTAGTAACATAAAATAAACGTAATCTAGTTGCTTAATGAATGGGATTTTACCGTATCTATGAGAAACAAAAGCGTTGTCATAACAATTGTTGACACTAGACACTAGTGTCAAAACGAAATTATTCAATTTGAAGTTTTATTTTGAAATTAAAACTCAAGTAAACGTTGAGTTCAAACGACTCAACTGTAATAACATGGATTTACAAACAAGAATTGGTTTAGTTCAGTGCTATTATGAATCCGGCAGAAATTACACCGCTGGATTACGAAGATTTCGCACGAGAATGGGTTTGAGAGCGGGACCCTGTCAAATGAAAGCGTACCGCAATTTGATACAAAAATTTGAAAGAACAGGGTCTGTAACTGACTTACCAAGATCAGGAAGACCAATAATTAGTGATGTCCAAGTTGCAGAGGTTCTTCATGAAAATCAAGACATAGCCAGAAGCAATTCACTCGCAATCAGCAGTGCAAATGCGATATCCAAGCGATTGCAAATGCCGTATGCCACGGTTTGGAAAATTTTACGCAAAATTCTAAACATGTATCCATATAAACTGAAAATGCTGTTTGAATTAAAGGACGCAGATTTGGCTACTAGGTTCGATTTTTCTTTGCGAGTAATGGCTCAGATGGAAATTGAACCCGAATGGTTATCCCGTATTTTATGGACAGATGAGGCACATTTTACTCTGAATGGTGAAGTCAATACTCAAAACTGTAGAATCTGGTCTGCAGAAAATCCGCAACAAATCGTTCAAAAAGGTCTTCATGACAAGAAAGTCACCGTTTGGTGCGGTTTTACAGCTGATTTTATTATTGGTCCGTATTTCTACGAGGAAATGCAGAATGGACAAGCCGTATCTGTAACTGTAAATTGTGAACGATACTTGCAAATGTTACAAAATTATGTTATTCCACAGCTGCAAAACGAGCACTACGGAATTGAAAACATCATTTTATGCAGGATGGAGCACCCCCGCACATTTTTCGACCAGTCAAAGAATTGTTAACCAACGTTTTTCAAGATCGCGTGTTAAGCAGACATTTTGTAAATTCATGGCCACCAAGATCACCTGATCTAAACCCAGCGGATTACTGGCTGTGGGGTTATTTAAAAAGTTTAGTGTTTAGAAGACGACCAACTACGCTACAAGAATTAAAAGACAGTATTACGGAGCAAATTGGTACAATTCAACCAGAAATGTTACGAAATGCTGTGTACAATTTGGAGGTAAGAATGGTGATCTTACAACAACAAAATGGAGGTCATATTGAGCAATTGCCGTAACCTGTTTTGGGCATACTAAATCCCATTTCATAAGCAATTAGATTTCATTTATTTCTTGTTATTAACTTAATTTGTTAAAAAGTTATCATAATTTAAAATATATCCCTTACTTTATGATAACCTGATATATATATATATATATATATATATATATATATATATATATAAAATTATCTAAATTGTCTATTAATTCATCGTTCAGAAACTGTAAGTGAAATCTTGCATATATGAAACTTTAATAAGAACTCTTTAGGTTTGCTTAATTTCATTAAAAATAAGGACTGTGATTACACTGCACTAATATCGACAATAAAAATTTACTAAAGTCCTTTTGAGTTTGTTATACGGATAGGTGATAATAAGTTGTTACAAAGACATTTTCTGAAGCAGCCTTGTATCAAGGATCGCCAATTGTAGACGTGATGTAAGAATAATACTAATTTCTTACCTCGGTTCAGCAGATGTTGTTTACGTGAAGGTGATACAGCATGTTAGAACAGGTGTTAATACATACGTTCCTCGGAAAACAATTGACGTAGAATCCAGATGTTATACAGGATACAATCAGCTACGTGATCCCTGGACCGGACCATAAGAGCTTAATGCGTTTTTCTTATACGCACAAACTGGACCAACCAAAATCCAATACAAAACTTAGATGTTCTACTGTGTGTAGATCTTGACCAAAATAATTACCATCGTATAGTTGTTTTCCTAATTACTTGTAATTTCACACTCGCAACTTCAAAAAGACCATTTCAATTCATTATCGGATTTTAGTTCCAAACCATAAAAATTTCTACGTATTTTGTAGAACGTTTCTTTAAAATCCAAACATATTGTTTCCTTGCAGAACATTTCATTAAATCCAACTATTCATCGTAAGGTTGAAGGACGTTCATACTGGATCGATATTTCCGTATCGCAACGTTGATGTGAATAAACTATATCTTGGTACTCGTAGATGCACAAGTAGAATTAATATCGTCTTGAAACACAGCTTTCAGACTCCCTTATTTTTATAAAACCAGGTAAGGCGGGTTCATTCTAACAATTGAATATACGGAGAAGCCTTACAATTGATATACAAAACAATTTCTTAGAAAGTTCTTTCTCTACATTTGCAGGAGAATTATAAAATAAATATCTAATTGAAGATTTGACGGAGCATTTCTAGAAGCATTTAATTGAAAGTTTTTTAACGAGAGACATATTCAATTAAAACTTTTACAAAATTATTTAAGAAACATTTTAAGAGCTATTTTAAAAAAAAATCCAAACAACTATCAAAAAGGTTATCAAACGAATTATCAAAAGAATTATTAATAGAGTTATTTATAGAGTTATTGATAGATTTATTAATAAAGTTATTAATAGAGTCATTAATAGAGCGCTACAACAAAATTATTTAGTTTGTCTAGTAACTTATTTTTAACTGCTTACCATTATTAAAAACACTAAGCCTAGTGTTCAGCACACTAGGGCTCTACTACAGCACAAGGCCAGACGCAAATTCATGCTAGAACCCTTTCGGTTTCCATGTTGGTTCTCGACGAAAGTTCTAGCTCTAGTGAGCGCTGATGCAATATGCATGAAACAGGAAAGCTGTTTGGCCTTGATAATTTTCATACTAACAACTAACGCCTGATGCTAGCAACCAAACTAACATTTCTTTATGGCGGTTAAACATCATAATACCAATACTGGTATTTATTTACTTAAAAATTGTTTACGTGATATAAATGACTAGACAAAAGGTTTGTGAAACTAAAAATTCATTAGCGTTCTGCAGTGGTCAAAAGAACTGTTACAGAGTTGGTAGTACCGGCTAAGTTGTTATCTAAATAATGACTATGCTACTTTGTTATCTGTATGTAATTAAACATAGCATATCTGTTTCTTTTCCACTCATATAAGGTACATATAGAGAAAACTACTTCGAAAACGCCGCGTGGCATAATTCTTTCCCACCACATTCATTGTCCAATCTGACACGGTGACTGCGATAGCGCTATATAAACCAAACGGGGATAGCAAGAGAGATAGGCGAAGTGATACCCATGTGTTTGTTCAACTTGTGCGTCCGGATGTGTATTTATGTGTGTGTGTCTGTGCGTGTGATAGTGTGTGTATGCGTGTGTGTTTTAATACCCCATCTTTACGATTCGTAAATATAAAGATTGTTGGAAATGTTTGCCTTCAACTTTAACACTAGCGTCTTTGTTGCAACGCATTGATTAACGAGCACGTTCAAAATACTGGTAGTCTATTCAGTTGTCTGACTAGTCTCGATAGATCGATAGTTCTGTCACACCTACAGCTAGAGTCGCACAAACCAAATACTTAAAATGCTTTTGCCGGAGAGACGATAGAAGTTATTGTTGAGTTCATGAAGTCCAAGATTGTGTTCCTTCTTGTCTAATCTAACGATCTGGATAATATATGTAGCACCCAAATACTGACTAAAAACCAAAATGAAATGTGCTGGGTACAGTTCAGCAAAAACCACTTTTATAGTCCTAACTGTAAAGAGACACTTTCAGAAAATGCTAAGAAATTCTTTTAGAGATTTACCATAAAAAAATGGGTCAATCAAAAAGTCTCTATTTTCCCACCTACTCATAAAGGATAGATTTTTGACAACCCATGTAGGATTTTATCAGCCGGTCCCATAACAAATTGTTATGTCATTCCTAGAAAAACTGGTTTCATTAGTAAGAAGTATTTGGATCCAGGGTGTTTGCTTATACTTCAAACGATTTATTAATCGAGATATTGTATAGAGGGTTTAGCAATTAAAAATATGACCGATTTCTTTTTGGTATTACTAAACATTATGTTTGTGACGTGAGTGGGGTGGAGCGTACATTTGCTATTACTGTACGTACTGACGCAGTGATATATAGGATATCACAAAAATAAGATACTCAACTTGGTGTATATGTGTGTGACAAAAATTTTGTCAGCTTTGGAACGTTTTATTCGATACAGTGTGACTTTGGGTACATGTGTAGCCACAAAAATCTAAAATTTTGCTGTTTTAACACATTTTGTATTATTCACCATAACGTAGCGTAGTATGACGTAGTGGATACAAATGGTTGAAGGTTGTTGTCCTGTTCGACATATGCATTTGGTAACTATGCAATAACATGCACTTTTGATACCTCCTTCAACATCCAGTTAGGATTAAAGTGGTTACTAAGTTGGTAGTACTGGTAAAGTTGGTAACTTAATACTGGCGCTGCAATTCTGTTATCTGTGTGTAATAATGAATGGTATGTCAATCTGTTTTCCACTCATATAAGGTACATATAGAAAAAATTACATCAAAAACGCGGCCTGGCACAGTTCTTTCCTAACACATTGATTTTCTAGTCTAGTCCGGTGATTGCGATAGCGCTATATAAACTATCTATGGGATAGATAGAGCGCTAGACAAAGTTCAACCTGTGCGTACACGTGTGTATACGTGTGGGCGTGTACGCGTGTGGGAATACGCCTGTGTTTCAATAAGTCATTTTTACAATTCGTGAAGAAACACTAAACACTTTACAAACATTGTTGGAAATATTCACCTTCAACTTTAACATTAGCATCTTTCCTGCAACGCACTGATTAACGAGCACGTTCAAAATGCTGGTAGTCTATTCAGTTTTCTCACAAGTCTCAACAAATCGACAACTCTTGACATCTATAATTGGTGTCGCATAAACTAAATACTTAAAGTGCTCTCACAGGAAAGAAGCGAGAGAGTTTTATTGTTGGGTCCGTGAAATCCAAGTATAAGCTCCTCCCCGACTAATCTAACGATCCCAATATGTTGCACACAAATACTCACCAGAAACCAAAATGAATTGTGCTGCTGTATCGTTCAGAATAAACGACTTTTATAGTCCTAACTGTAAAGAGACACCTTCAGACAGTGCTGGCATATTCTTTTAAAGATTTTCGATAGTATTTTAGCAAACCTGAGCGATAAAAGAAATGGATCAATCGGAGAGCCTATGTTATTCCCACCTACACATTAAGGACGGTTTTTTGACAGCCCATGTAGGTTTTTGTGAGCCGATGCCATAAAGAAATATTATTTCATTCCTTGAACAGCTAGTTTCATTAGTAAGAGGTATTTGGATCAAGGGTGTCGCTTGCACTTCCAAGGATTTATCAACACAAAGTCCATTTTCTTAGATAATTATCTTGTCAAAATACTTATACCAGCTAATCTTGCAAGCACTACAAAATATTAACGGCTCCGTGGGTTAGCCAGGTTTGCGTATGGCTGCTGATTTCAAGATCTAGGGTTCGATTACGTTCATGGACCACTTGAAAAATTTTAGGCGAGCATTTTTCGCATAAATGCGCATGCGCCCTCGCTCGGATGACAGGTATAAATATAGGTTCCGCGCGCATGCGCTCGCGCACGTGTGTGTGTGTGTGGTGCCACGCACGTGCTTGGAATAGCAATCGTTCGACAAAATTCAAAATTTCTAGGTAAAAATATTCACTTTCTCGCCAGTCTAATACATTCGGGTGAAGCATTGAAAAGTCAAATGCAGAAGTAGAAAATGCTGTACTGAAACTTCTTTTGCAACAAGTTTTTTTATTCTACATGATTACCCAGGCATTTCTACTCATAACCAATTGAAATTCTAATGTACTAGGAATAACTTATTTCCAGCTATTCACCAACTATACTTCATTAAAGCGACAATACTATCTTTCTATTTACTTCTAGGTACACCTGTAATTATCAGTTAAATCACTATTAACTTATATGTTATTTATCACCAATTTATTTTCATCCTTAACCTCTACTAAATTATATTGCATAAGCTTATTTATTTTAATACTATGTTAGCAGTAGTATATTTTATATTCCGATTTTTTAGAACACTTAGAATAGAACCGACTATTCTTTGGCAAACGCGATCTTTATGTATATAGAAATTGTTCTAGGAATTTCTAAACACAGATAGGCAGCCTCTCGAATGATTTAAAATAGCTTCTAAAACGTTCCCTTTGTTAGCTTTATGATATCCTAGGTGCATCCCTTGTAAAGTGTAATTATTGTGTATAAAAGGGCAGCGCCTCAGGGTAGCTGCTAATTGACTCCGTTGTGTGTTGACACCGTATCTGCAGAACGTCTTATTCGGTAGACTATTTGACGTTTTGTTATAATGCTATGTGTAAGACTTTCTCAAACTGTCGAGTGGTCAATATTTAAAGAACGCAGTATCTTTTTTGACCTTGGTTTAAGACAGCCAAACACTTAAGACCTTACTTGGGGTAATTCGGCATACGGGTCACGTGTTTAGCAGTAGGTGTACCAAAATCACGAAGACGTTACTAAAACAACAAAACAAATGTAAAAAATAAGATATTTAGACAATGTTCTTTATAAAGTAACCTGATTGCTATATGTTACGGTTTGTAAAGCATTTTTATCCATTAAAATGTCAGAACCGGATCATAGATACCATTCGTAATAGTTAAACTACATAGGGCAACATACTCAATATAAATTCGTTCCTTTCTTGGATTAAGTATTTTATCGTGGTAATAAAGTTGAAGCGTCTCAGTATCGATTGAAACCTTTCAGATTCAAATCCTATCCGTAATTTTATCTTGTGTTTTTTTCAACTAGCTTGATTAAAAGTAACCATTTCATTACCTATCTTTAAATTTTAAACTTGACTGTGACTTTTTGAGACCTGCAGTCGCGCAAAGAAGACAAAGAAATTTCCTCGTGGATCGCAATCTACCTATTGATGGCTATTAGTATAAGCCGTATCTCTTTTTTCTCTCTTTTTGGAAATCTTGTAGATACTCATGCCACACAATGTTGAGCGATTTTGCGTTATTTTCATACAGTTTACGATTTATTACAGCTGCCGCTATTGGTACTGCTATTGCTATTGTTTTTCTTACTTTATCTCGCCGGCGTTCTCGGTACCTTCTCCTTTAATGTTCAATTTTCTAAGTCTTTTCTTTTTCTTTCATTAAAGTTTTTGAATCGGATACCCCTCTCTTGTAAATACCTGTTACAGCTACCATAGATACTGTCGTACTCACCAAAACAATATTATTATGGTTGTCACTATCGTCATTCAGTTACTTATTCTGTAATTTTTAGACAGCTTGTTTTGCATACCTGAGAGCTGGTAAATGATCGAGCAAAAAATATTTGAGTGTCAGCTATGAATAGATAAAGGCAATTATAGAGGTGAAGGAATAACAGCTACAATGCATTTTAAGGTCATGTATATCTATTGACAAAAGGTACGCAAAACATTTTTAATTATTTTATTAAACACTTACTAACTGTAAAACATTATTAGTGTCTTTCAATAAGAGATACCTTTTTTATCTAATAATTTACAGAGCCTAAACTAACATAAAACCACAAATTGTATTATGAATTCTTGTTTAAATCTGTGTAGTTTTTACGAAACTTCAAAATTACATAAGAGATTGAGAACATTAAATATAGATAACACAATATTGGAATTTGGTTCTGAAAGACGCAGCATTCATTATGGAATAGGTTATTGTCGAACGAAGAAAACCAAATATAAGTTGCAAGCAACGAGTAAGATGCATGCAGCATTAGACCCAACAGATGAACCACTAGGTTTTGATGTTGGTTTTGGTGTTGATTTTGGTTTTGGTTTTTGTTTTTGTTTTGGTGGTGATGGTGTGTTTGGATATGGTGTCGTATTTTCTTCATCTTCTTTTTTTTTCAAATATATATCTACATGTGTGTTAATCTTATTTTTGATACCAGTAATCCATTCAATATTATTGTCAGCTGCTTTTAGTAGCTCTATAGCTTCTTCTTTAAATGACGGAACGGGATTAAGACCAATCAATTTGTCTTTGAACTGAAATACATGATTTTATAAATACATATTACTATATATATTAATTTACCTCTTTTGTTTGAACTTTGGAGGTAAATCCTTCAATCAGATTCGTTATCATGTCCGTTAAAATATCAGTGTTCTTGAAACTGTAGGTAAGATCGGTATTAATATTTTAAATAAAAAATCGGTTAATTTTACCGTATGTCCAATTTTTTATAGTATGTGATAACAAAGTCTGCTACTACATCGATGCGTTCTGGGTAACCATTAATAACCGACGAAAACACGAGATTGGCATCCTGAGCGCGTATTTCAGTTTTTGCATCTACTAACATCATTAAATATCTACATAAACAAAACGTAGTTAGCGAAACACTTAAATTATCTCGTACTTACTTAATACGCAGGTCAGTCTTTTTCGTACAACCTAATGCTGTAATAATTGATCGAGCCTCTGGCGGCGAGGTAGTAGATTTATATCGTTCAAAAAGCTGGTCCCAAACTAAATTATACTCTCTAATTCCGACACAGTATGCTGTACTTCTAAATTTAGAATGGCTAAAGCAAACCACTATTTAAAAAAGTAATTAGTGCACACAACTTACCTTTGTCCATTTAGTAGGATGCTGACAAATATATCTTTCATTCCCTTAATACAATTTCGATCGCCCAACTCACATTCCCAAGATCTTCGCAAAGCCATTTTTAAAAATACAATGTGATCTTTTTCATTTACATCACCTTTATCTATAGACTTCATTAAATGTAAAATATACTTCTAAAAGTGTATCGAAAATATTTTATTAGTTATTAGTTTAGAATGTTGCAACAAACTAAAAGGCTGCATTAAACCAAATAATAGCTCATTAAAAGTTTATGTCAGCATTTTTCAAAATTTAAATTTTAGTTGAAGTTTTACCCTCGAATCTATCCTTCACCCCGCGCGAAAGCTGCTAACCCTTTCTCCACAATTTACCAGAATTACCACTAGTGATTTCCAAACGCATTATTTTTAAAAAGTCTAGGAATAGATTTCACTTTTGGCATAATCCTTAACCTAGAATTGAGACATTCAGATGACGGTGGTAACGTGGTGGCCATTTTACCTTTCGCGCTAGATCTCTGAAATCACCGGAAACATACTCAAAAAGATTAGAATTTGTAATCGCTAATTAGTAGACTCTGGCCTCAGTCGGACTATTTAGTGTACCTTCTAAAGCAGACCCACACGAAACTAGAACGGTTTCGTACAGTTTTACAAAGGTATTTCTAAGATGATATTGCACAAATTAAAAACTTGACAACCAAATACCACCTGGACATTAATTTCAAAATAATAAAATCAATCGCCAAAGTAACAATTTAATCAGTGGAATAGCTAAGCCGCTTTGAGGAACAAAACGCGCAGCAAGTTTTGTATACGCTGGTTTGAGAACAAAATTGTTTTTGTATGTAAATTTGCTAGAAGGCGACCCACAAAGATATGTATACCAGCAAGATATGTATACGCCGTTTTGAGAACAGAATTGTCTTTGTATGTAAATTAGGTACGCCGAGGGGTCGTTAGAACTTTGTCTTCGGGATGCGCGCCCGAGGGGTGGTTAGTCGTTTGTCCTGGAGGTGGGTATACGTAGAAAGCTAAAAGTTTATTTTCATAATCTTGCAAGTGTAAATATTCGTAAAGATAGTGTATATAATGTAACAGTACAAATTTGTGTATAGGCAAAGCGAGCATCTAAATTCCATAACAAGCTACACTTTGTATTTAATTAGAGCAAAGAGGATATGTGATTTCGAAAGTGCTAGCATTTGAAATTATTTTTAGTATAGTGTTTAAAAGTAAAGAGGCAGGTATGGGTTTTGAGAGTTTTAGTGTTTGTCGACGGTGTTCTAACGTAAATAAGAAACAAATTAAACCGTCTTTATTTTCCTGGTATATTTTGAGATAACGTTGAGCAATCTAGCAGCAAATTTCTTTTAGGGTTGATTAGCGACGTCAATTATATTAGATTTATAGCTCAGGTGTGTAGATAACTGCAGGCTGTTACAAGTCCAGTTACAAGTTCAGTGGTTGTTAAAATCGAGTGGCATCAACATTTATTGGTACTTGTCGAGGAGCTTGGAGAAATTGGATGCATTTAATAATAGTAGATGAGTGCTGTTATGGTTAAATGATTGCTGTTAAAGAATATGGTTATGGCAAGGCAAGATGGTGTTCCAGTAAGCCGCAGTCGAGCTGGGAATGATGGCAGCTATCTTCTGTAATAGTAACCAGGTAACTGTTGTATTAAGTGTTGGTTCTGTTTTATTTTTTTTCTACGTGTATGAACTAGTGTTCAATGACCTTTGGTTCACTGAGTGTATAAATTAGGACTAAAAAGGGACATATATGAAACGTGACTGATATAAATTTTATACGACTTTATTGTATGTACTTTCATTTGGAAATTTTGATATAAAATGATTGATATTAACTATTGTTGGTATGTACAAGGTAAAAGGGTATTTTTAGGGATTGATGTGCTATCTTTGCAGGAAGGATTAGGGGTTATTATAAGCTCGTACTAAACTTGAGGTAAAGCTAATATAGGAAGAAAGCCCTGTTACTTTATAGAGTAATATTTTCAGTAAATATTGATTTGAGTAATTTTTGATTCAAAAGTAAGCTACGAAATGTATTCTTTCATAGAGGCATTGTACGTAATGGATTAAAAATGTGTGTACGTGTATTTTTAATAGTGATTTGGCGTGTATAATTTTATTAAAAGTCTGTAATAAATGTATGTAATTTATCGTAGCAGTTATTTTTCTTTTGGTGTTAGATAAATTTTAGGAAGAAGCTAAGCAGCCGGGGCATGTATTTATTTTTGAGCCTTTCAGGTACAGCATATCAACACTTCATCAGCTCCTGAATTAGCATTAAATTAGTGCCATCCAGAAAGAAAATTATTTAAAGGTTTACTTTTATTAAGCAGCCTTTAAGTGGGGCTTAAATTCGCAGCACTTATGACTTCTAAAACGTGGGGCATGAAGTTCGTAGTATTTAAACAGACTTAAATTCAGAGCAATTTTGGCGTCCCAAAGGTGGGACTCGAATTAATAAGAGCATAGTACCAAGGGAAATTCAGAGCAATATATGATAACGCTGCACGCCGATGTAATTAACGTTCAGTTTCCTGCTGCCCGCCAGCGCTCTTTCTTATAATATCCTAAAATTTGAATATGCCTCGGCTATCTCAGTCTAATTCACACAGAGTGCACAACGTTACGATAACAAAGAATGTACCCCTTTTTTATCTGATACTTTTCCTACTTTGAATGAGAAAAACGAAATCGACTAAGATTTGTATAATGACAAAAAAAATTATATACACTTCTCAGCTTAATATGATTTAATATATGACAAAATAAACCCTTGCATCAAAATATTAATAATTTTATATTGTTTATCCCCAAAATTATAGCTTCCTTTTCTTAGTTTAAAGCCAGCAAAAATGACACTGCACTATATTGGAAAATCCCTGAACGTTAGTGACCTTTCCCTTTTTACGTAAATTCTCACGTATAAAAAAATTTTTTGGTGCCCCCCTTTACATAAAATTTTTAGATATAATAAAATATAGTCCATGTTCAAAGAAAAAGAAAATAAAGCCGTATGCTAGATAGTTCTGTCCCGTTGTTTTCCTTGTGCGACTTTCTGTGTTCTTCTTAGATCTGCTACTGCGTGATGTGGATCAGTACCCCTGAACTACTTTAGGTTGAGTTGTCCCATTCAATGCTTCAAAGAGTGCTCTGTTTTGTGCTCCGTTTCGTAGATTCAAACTAATATTATTATTTTGATTTCTTCCCCAGTATTATCAATACACTTAGTTTCCAAATTTTACCCCTTATTACTTAATCAACAATCAAATCTTTCCCAGTATTACCTAGTTTTCCCAAATGTTACTTAGTGTCCTAGTATTTTCTGAGTGTTACTTAGCACGTTAAATTATGAATTTTAAAACTAATTAATTAATAAGTTTTTACTTACGTTTTCCAGCAAAAGACGAAACCTGTCCAGTATATTTTTCACTATGATTTAGTTTAGAACTTAATATCACCACTTTCACAAATATTTAATTTCAATGTTCACTTGTTACGTTAATCCTTGATTTCAAGTAATGTGAATTGTGCTCAGTTTGAATGAAGACTGCCTGTTCATCCAATTTTCGTTTTATATAAGCAACGCCCCTATCCAAATTTATTGGTTATCGGCGTTGTTTGTTCAAAGTTTATGACCAGCCAAAGGATGTTTTGAATACTTTGGGTTTTTACAGGTATCCGTCTGATAATAATTCGCCGGAACGAAGTTCTTGGTCACGTATAATACCAGTTTTACTTAGTGGATTTCTATTATATGTCTATTTTAGCCTGTCTGTTTCGGTGTTGTTGCAAAAATTTCTAACTTTCCTTCGCACGTATTCAACTTATGGTTTTTGTTTGTTAAGATAGTGCTCTGGGTTTTCGATATACTCCATGTCGAAAATCACGTAGATGAAATAACCTAAATTGAAATGCTTCTGTTTACATCCTGCATTTCCGAAATGTTATACTTCGAAAGATGCGTTTATTACTAGAATGCTTTGTTATCTCCTTTCACTATCGCATGTTTAATTTTAACAGAATTTGTATCACGATTTTCTAGCTTTTAATGCATTTAATGCATATTTATATGAAATTTATGAATGGTCTTTAATTTAAAATAAGTTTGATTGTGTGTAGTTATTTCTCTTGCTGAATGTGCTTTTTATTGTTGAAGGATATGCTTCCCGGCACTAATTAAAGTCAATTGTGACCCTTATACCAGGTGCTAAATGTTTGCTCTTTACATAATTTGCAAATTACGTATTTTTCATGATAAATAAGTGTAGTTTTCTAACTTCTAGTACGGTTTACATGGATTGTGCGAGCATTATGACTCAACATACTCCTAAATAACCCTCTTATCATAGCAATATATATATATATATATATATATATATATATATTGCTATGATAATAGGGTTATTTAGGGGTATCTTAAGTCATAAAAGTTGCACACTAATAGAAATAGTACCAGAAGCTAGAAAACTAAACAATTTTGTCAAAAACAAAACATTTAGTAGCCTGTATAAAGATCACGATTGACTTTAATTAATGCAGGGAAGCACAATCTTCAATAAAACGAACATATTCATTAACATATATAACTCTGTACGCAATTAAATTCATTTTAAGACAGAAAAGCAATCACAAATTCTCTTAAAATGAACACGCAATAGGGCAAAGAATAAACAAAGCATTCTTGCAATAAACGCATCTTTCAAAACAAATACGTTTCAGAAACTCAGGACGTAAATAAATGCATTTCAAATCACGTCATTATACAAATTTAGCCTACTTGATTTTTAACATAAAATATTTTCAAAATGCAAAAGATAATCTTAAGAAAAATTAAAACCATAAGTTTGACTACGTGCGAGGTCGAGATAAAATTTCCTAAACCCAAAAAAACAAGACAGGTAAATGTATACGAGCTATAGAAATGCACTATATAGAACTTGAATGGTACGTGACCTCAACATCGTCTAACAAACTATTATCAAATTTATACCAGAGAAAGCCCAAAATATAGACAACGACAAAAAACACGCCGTATAGTTTGACTGAATGACGGTGATAACCAATGATGTTAACTGGAAGCGTTGCTTTAAATACCTCACGCGTCTGATAAACAGTCGCATTTCAACAAGAGCAGGATTTGCATCAGTTTAACTCAAATATTTACGTAATTTAAATTTTAGGTTTGGGATAAATTTCGTTCGAAATAAGATAGTGGTTTGGTTTAAAACATTTATTACACTTAACGTTTCGGAAAATTTGTTTCTTAATCATGTTAATGTGTTATAGAAAACCGTTTGACATGTAATGTCATCTCATTGAAATGAGATGACATTACATGTCAAAACTGGTTTTCTATAAAAACACATTAACTTATGATTAAAGAAACAAATTTTCCGAAACGTTAAGTGTAATAAATGTTTTAAACCAAACCACTATCTTATTTCGAACGAAATTTATCCCAATATTCATACAAAATCAATTAATTTATATATATATCATCATCATTAGGTCTTCAGTCCTGGAACTGGTTAGACGCGTACCATCATTGTTTCCTATTCTAAACTAACCAACAGATTTCCCTGAAATTTGCACAGTCTGCATCTATCACTATCTGATCTAGGTCTACATCTACCTCTTTTTCCTATCTCTGCTTGTAATATATCCCATACTATTCCCCAAAATGCTTTAGAACGTATTCCGCCCTTCTATTTCTCTTTTTCCCCAGATATTCTTGTTTCCCTACTATTTCTATAACCTATTTGTTATTATCATTGTTTGTCCATGCTATCGTCCTCATACATCTGAAGCACAGTATTTCAAAAAGCTGCTACCGTTTTTCTGTCTGCGTTTCAGACTGCCCGTATTTCATAGGCATACTGTGCTGTGTTTCACACATATGCTTTCAACATTTTTCTTCTTGTTCTATGTTTGTTCTTTCCTCATAGGTGCTGTTCGTTCTTGTTAGATACAGTTCGGTCACCTTCTATTGTTTTGCAGTTATATACCCTATTTTTCCTACCTTCAGTGGTTGTGAAGGGAGGTAAGCAGCCTGTGGCTGCCAAGTTCCCCCAACACTTAACCATTTACCGATTTAATATATTTTTCAATATATCTTTTCGCACAGTCAACATTAGTTGCAGATATTTCGCAACCAACAACTAGTTGTTTATACTAATCATCAGATTTATCTGCGCTTATTTTTTCGTCATTAGGTTTTCCGTCTCAAAACTGGTTGGACACGTACCTGCACTTATTTATATTCTAAGCTAGCCTACATAGTTCCTGAAATTCTCACACAACATGTGTATACAGCTCGTTCCCCTTTATTGTTTTCTAATTTTATGCCCTATTTCACCGAGATTCAGTGAAGGGGTTAAGCAACCTGTGGCTACCAAGATCCCCCAACACTTAGACGTTTGCCGAATTAATGGTTTTCCTGGTTGGACACGTACCTGCTCTTATTTATATTCTGAGCTAGCCTACATAGTTCCCTGAAATTCTCACACAGCATGTGTATACAGCTCGTTCCCCTTCTATTGTTTTCAAATTTTGTGCCCTATTTCACCGAGATTCAGTGAACGGGGTTAAGCAACCTGTGGCTACCAAGATCCCCCAACACTTAGACGTTTGCCGAAATAATGGTTTTCCAGTAAATCCTTTCACACTTAACATTATTCGAAAATATTGCCCACCCAATTCTTGTAGTTACTTATAATAATCATCATGTTTAAGCACAGTTATTTTTTCGTCATTAGTTTATCCATCTTGGGATTGGTTGGATGCGTACCTCCATTGATTTCTATTCTGGGCTAGCCTACACATCTCGCTGAAACCCCTACAGCCTACATCTTTTACTATCTGTGTGCAGTAGTCTAACCTAGGTCTGCATCTTCTTTTCTTTTTTCCTATCTCTGCTTCTAGTATATTCCGCACTATTCCCTCATGCCGTAGTATGTGGCCTATCATCCTATCTCTCCTATTTTTTACCGTTTTCCACATATTTCTTTCTTCCCCTACCATTTTTAGTACCTCTTCGTTCTTAACTTTGTCTGTCCATGATATTTTCATCATACGTCTGTAGCACCACATTTCAAAGGCTTCTACCTTTTTCTTGTCCGCTTCTCCTACTGTCCAGGCTTCACATCCGTACAGTGCTGTGCTCCACACATATGTTTTAAGCAATCTTTTCCTTGTTTCTATGTTTGTGGTCTTTGAGCACAGTAGTTGCTTTTTCTTGTTAAATGTAGCACGACCTTGTGCTAATCTTTGTTTTATATCTTTTGTGCTTTTCCCATCTTGCGTTATTTGGCTTCCTAGGTAGCAGAAATCCTTAACCTCTTGTAAGTTCGTGTTACATACTTGTATTCTTGTTTTTGATTTATTTTCCCCACCTTTGCATACTAGAACTTTAGTTTTAGTTTTGTTAATTTTCATACCGTATCTCTCTGTTAGAACCGTTTCCATTTCATTAAGAGCAGATTCTAACTCTTCCTTGCTAGACGCTAATACAGCTATATCATCTGCAAATCTAAGCATATGAATTTTTTGTCCTTGCATAGTAATTCCAAATGTCTTCCTGCATTTGACAGTATTCATTGCCTCTTCTATGTACATGTTAAAAAGCAATGGGGATAGGGCACATCCCTGTCTCACCCCTTTCCTAATGTTTACTTCTCTACGTTCCTGCTCTAATTCTATTACTGCTGTTTGCTCTTTGTATAAGCTATGTACTATTCGTCTATCCCTATAACTCATTCCAATCTTTTGAGTATTTCAAACATTTTTTTCTATTTTACATTGTCAAAAGCTTTTTCCAAATCTACAAACCCTATATACACGCTTTCCCCTTTTTCTATTGTTTTCTCCATTATCACTCTCAGAGCTAAAATAGCCTCCCGTGTTCCCCTGTTCCGCCTAAACCCAAATTGGTCTTCTCCTAGTATTTCTTCCGCCCGTTTTTCCATTCGTCTTTGCACAATTCTAGTTAATATTTTTGACACGTGTGCTGTCAGACTTGTTGTTCGAAAATTTTCACATCTGTCCGCGCCTTTCTTTTTTGGTATAGTTACTATGATGCTACGTTTGAAATCTTTGGGTATCTCGCCTGTCTCATACATATAGCTTACAAGTTGGAAGAGACGTTCTGTTACTACTTGTCCAGCGGCTTTTAGAGTTTCTGCTTGCACCTTATCTGTACCCGACGCCTTACCATTTTTCAGACTCTTTAATGCTAATTCAAACTCATCTCTAAGTATAGGATATCCCAAGTCCTCATTTTCAATGTCTGATTCCTGTTCTAATGCAGTTAGTTCCTCTCCTGCATATAAATTCCCTATATATTCTTGCCATCTACCCACTTTCTCTACGTTTTCTATAATGACGTTTCCTTGTGCGTCCCCTATATTTTTGCTGTACGGTTTTATATCCCTAAAATTCATTCTAATTAATTTGTATGCTTCGTCTGTCTTTCCTATTTCCATCTTCGTTTGTACCTCTTTGCACTTTTTATCAATCCACTGTTCTTTAGCTTTCCTGCATTTTCGAATAATTTCCCATTTTATGGCTTTGTATCTCTGTTTTCCAGTTTCGTCTGATTTATTTTTGTATTTTCGTCTTTCTTCTATTAAATTCAGGATATCCTTTGTTATCCATGGTTTCTTATTTTCTTTTTGTGTATAGCCCAGAATATCTCTGGCCGCCATGTCTAGGCTAGACTTAATGTTATTCCATTCTGTTTCTACTTCCTTAGTATCAGATATTTTCCCGATATCTTTGAGCAATTCATTTGACTTTTTTTCGAATCTTTCTTGAATATCTTTATCTTTTAGTTTCTCTAAGTCGAAGTGCCTTTTTCCGCTCCTTTTTTTCATATTCTTAAATTTAAGTGCGGCCTTCATAATTACGATGTTGTGGTCAGTATCTATATCTGCTTCTGGGTAGCTTCTACGGTCTTTTACTTGGTTCCTAAACCGTTGTCTAACAAGAATGTAATCTATTTGATATCTTCCTATATCTCCTGGCATCTTCCACGTATATCGTCTTCTAGCATGACGCTGAAATAATGTGTTTGTGATAATTAAATTGTTCTTGTCACAGAATTCTACCAGCCTATTTCCCCTGTCGTTTCTCGTACCTAAACCAAATAAACCCACTACCGCTCCTTCCCTACCCTCACCTACCACGGCATTAAAATGCCCTGTAATTATTAAATTTTCATGTCCTTTTACGTATCTTAATATGTCTTCGATATCTTTGTAGATGGCTTCTACCTCTTCGTCACTGTAGCTAGAGGTGGGCATGTATACTTGTATTATTACTGTGTTTACCGGTTTAGATTCTAATCTAACCATGAGTACTCTTTCGTTCTTTTGTAAGTAATTTTCTACGCAGTATCCTATCTTTTTCCGCATAACTATCCCCACACCCAAATTTCCTTCCTCTGCTCCTGTATTTATTACCCTGAAGTCTCCACTCCAAAAATCCCCCGCCTCTGGCCACCGAACTTCGCTAATCCCTACTATGTCTAGTGCTAACCTATTCATTTCGATTTTTAGGTTCTCTAGCTTACCTACTTGCTTCATACTTCTAACATTCTACGCTCCGACTCGCAGAATGTTCCCGACTCTTATTTTTAACTTTCCGATCGCATCCTCCTAAGTAGTCCCCTCCCGGAGATCCGAATGGGGGACTATTTTAACTCCGGAATCTTTTACCCTAGAGAATGCCATCATGTTTATTACAATTTAAGTACGCTGTGTACTTGGGAGATAATGTGGTGGTTTCCCGTTGCCTTCCACATCACGGTAGTGTGTCTTAGACTGCCATACCGACCCCTATGGTCTCTGCCAGTCTAAGTACCGAAAGAGCCGCTGCCCTCTTTCGGGGATCTGTCTTAGACTGGTTCCTCACTAACGACCCTACTACTTTGGTTGGACCTGTAGTTTGGCTCTTTAGCTCATTAGAACACGCAAGCCATTTCAACTGTTCTATTAATTTAGAACATCGTCAAGGTATTCGAAATGGATATATATATATATATATATATATATATATAAATAGTTATTAAGATGAAATGAAAACCCAACTTTGTATTTAAAGTTGAATTACCATTTCAAATCGAACTGGTAATTGAAAACCGCTAAAAGGTTTGAAATGGTAATTCAACTTTAAATACAAAGTTGGGTTTTCATTTCATCTTAATAACTATTAATATATATTAAGCATTCATTTGCATTCCAAATGTGGATTATTCTTCTCTATTAATAATAATATAATTACATGTTTGTATTATCCGAACGTTGCAAAAATGGGATGATCAAGTTATTAGTACATGAATTATGTATATAACTAGATTCAATTTCCTTAAATGCAAGACGTAATTGAAAATCGAAAAGAGAACAAGCTTCAGTAGTATAAATTAACACACTCTAGCCAATCAGCTGCATAGCTCAGTTGGTAGAGCGTTGATCCGGCAAATCAATGGTCGCAGGTTCAAATCCTGCTGTGGCTGTTCTTTTAGCGGTTTTCAATTACCAGTTCGATTTGAAATGGTAATTCAACTTTAAATACAAAGTTGGGTTTTCATTTCATCTTAATAACTATTAATATATATTAAGCATTCATTTGCATTCCAAATGTGGATTATTCTTCTCTATTAATATATATATATATATATATATATATATATATATATATATCATTGTGAGGTTTCCTGTACAATTGTGCCCCAGCGTTGGGCCGCACAATAATGTGAGGTTACTCTGGAGCGTCTCTGGAAGCATGCCTCATCGTTGGGATTATATAATTCTGACATAATTTCGTGACGTTTTTGCTCGAATCTTGCCCTCGGCTGCTACAAATAATTTCTCTTACCTAATTTCCTAAATAATATTGTTGACATCTACCTGTTACATCCAAAAACTTCCTCGCAATATCCTCATGCTGAATCCTAAATAGACATTCACCCCAATCACACACTCAAGATAACTCAATTGACCAAAAATATTACACTCTATTTAAACTAGATCCATGCGTACATTTTAAAACACCATTCCTTTAGGTACATCCATAAAGTTGAATAATTTTATAATAATAACCATGCAAATTGATAACTTTTTAAACACATTTTTGATTTAAAGTAAGGGGACGTTCCTCATACCTTACGTTACCCTTTTGTCTTAGCATGAGCTCATAATAAAACTCTACAACTGTGCATCAAAATTTCCTGCACTACCAAATATCAATAAGCCCTCTATACCTTTTTACAACATTTGGATATCTGTAAATTTATTAATTATTTTCAAAGATCTATTTTCTTTTAAAGTCCCATATATGTCTGTTCATAAAATATCAAATAATAATAAAACACATCAAACTCAAATCCAAATAATCACAAACACCATAAAAATATTCACCACTCAATGTTCTATCCTATCGCGTACCTGGTTTTTATCTTCTAAGTATGCTCCCCCATTTAGCTCCTTGAAAATGCTGCCGTCTAGTAGCTACCCAGTCTAATCACCGTGTCGGCCATGCATACCGCTGTTTACAATTTCCAATCAAAAAATTCCAATCTCCAAACTTAACTTTTATAATTCAAACATCGCTTTTCTGTATCATCCAAACACTTTCAAACTTTAATTTTCGTGCATTCCAATACCAAACTTAACAAAACTTTGTACTTACGTACCACTTTATCGTTTTGTCACTAAGATGCTTTTAGTTTCTACATAACATTTTATTAACTTGTACTAGTTCACTTGACATTAACTATAATCACCAATGCTGGATGAAATCAGAACGAAAAAGCAAGAGCAAAAGAGAGCCAGACCGCTCTCTGCCAGTGATTATATAAGCAAAATTCGCCCCCTCCCCTGTTTTAAATTGGCACGTACACCTGTATATCCTTTCCTATAATTCTGGAAAATTGTTTTCTAACCATCCTGCATTTCAGCGAAAAAGCTTTAAGGTATCTCGAATTCTTATAAATTTTTATAACGAACATAGCAATACTCGGTAAACCGCTTCAAACTATTACTCCGTTGTTCGAATTGAGCCTCTACATCTTTATTTGTCAACGCCAGTTAAGGTTCGTGGCTTCGAGCGGTCCTTTTTAAAAAGACTTCTTTGGTCCTTAAACATTTATTTTATTTAAACAGATTTGAACATGGAATTTTACAATCTTGAATTAATTTATTCTAAGTCGAAATAGTTAATACTTAATTGTACAAGTGAGTTATTGACGGACTGCAATGTGAAAGCTGAACGTTGATGAACTGACCGCGAGTGGAACTCCCGGTCCTTTTATAATCTCCCGACCTCTTTACAATTCTGTGGGAACTTGCGGACCTAATGTCCGCTTACACTTGACTCTATTCATAATACATAGTTGCTATCTTAAAAGCTATTCATAATTACAATGTTGCAAGCTTATTCTGCGTAATCTCGGTACGTGACTTCCTACAACCGTCTGTGACCTGACATCTGCAGTGTCACTTATCCTTGTGCTACTTTGTAGCGCTTCCGTTCACATGAGAACGTTTATAACTGAATATAATGTAACAAATTGTCTTTTAACTACATTGTTGCATTTTTCTAATATTTCCTAATATTTCCCAATATTTCCTAATAACTTTATTAGTTTCATAGGTATAACAAATGGGGGATCACATAACTCGCCTCCAACTTAAACAAACATCTCTGATTTCCCTTGCACCTATAGCTTTATTTCACACATACTCTTCCACCAGCTGGATCTCTGCCCTTCTTGTACAATACACACCAATCAACTCGTTTGGCTCCATTTTCCCAATTTCTAACAGACTCGTGTTTGCATTTAAATATCCTTGAAATTATCGATTTTATTTTGGTCTTCTTACTATACTGTTTTCAATATTAGGTATACGAATCCTTTTTTTTACTCAATACACTTTTATTCTGTCTTGGTCTTTTTGTTGGCTCTTTGCTATACTATCTCCAAGATTCAAATCGATATTTTACCAGAAAACCGCGTCTACATTAATCCCAACGGTTGTTCTTTTCCAATAACTTGTTAAAGTTTGTTTGTTGCTAAGCTTACCGAGAAATATTATCTCCCCTCGTTATTTTGTTTAAACGTGTCGGATTTTACGTTTACAAACAGAAATGTTATTTTAACACCTGTTCCACGCTTTTAGATTTTCATATAATCATTTTACTACAAATTTTGAATACGTTAGAATGATTTTACCCCAATTATTATTTATTCTGCTCTAGGTTTATATAAATATTATGTTACATTATCCTTGGCTAAAATACATTAATCCTACATTATTATACACTTCTTAAGTTAAAAAAAATAATTTGTTAAAAATATTCCCATTCCTTAATTAAATCAATTTATTTGATCTTATTCCAAAGCTCTCAACCTATGAGCTCACTTGTGCCATGGTATAACCCAATGACCCCTTAATTACACGATAATATATTTGTTGTATTTTACTTAAAAGTTTGGGCCAACAACACCATCAAACAAGCCAATCTATTAAACCGCATTCATTTCTTAGAACAATGTAGAAGAAACAAAATCGTTCCCAACCACATTAAAAATTTGTTTATCCACATTAACAACATACCAAACAACACTAACCAAAAGATTAAACGGAGAATCGACAACTATCTAAGGAAGTCAACAGCTTTCTTCATTAACTTAGAAATTGAGGATAGCCACATTAAGTTATCCCATAGTTATAGAAGCATGCACCATTCCATTAACTATGTTATAAGAACTTTACCTCCGTATATTATACGTTCTTTTGATTATAGACAGTCAGTGCGGTATGATTGTCATTTTAAAAAAATCAAGACAATTAATATCAATAAATATTCAAGATTAGTTAATGAACAAACATGTCAGTCTTTTGCCTTTACTGACAATTCAAAATGGATAGTGAATATCAGTGCTGTTCCACTACCTGACGAAGTAAAAAACTTTCTGTCATTAGGACCTAAATTCAACATAACACCTTCGACAAAAGATATTCACATTGGCAAATTATTAGGACGGATAGAATCTATTCTTGATTCTACCGAGTTACCACGAAAACAAAAAGACATAAAAAGAGGTAAAATTAGTAATATAATCTTGAATTTCGCAAACAAATCAATAAAAAACCAACAAAAAAACCAGTTTAGATCACAATTCTATAAAGTTAAAAAGTTTTTATCCAATAACCCCGAATTAATTGTAACAAGAGCAGATAAAGGTGCAGTAACCGTCGTCATGAACAAACAACAATATGTTGATAAATCCCTGGAATTATTAACCGATACTACAACTTATAAACTTTTAAAAAAAGATCATACTTTCACCATTCAAAAACGTGTCAATGATCATATAAAGTTACTTCATAAAAAAGGCATTTTAAATGATACTGAAAAGAAACAGTTATCCAATTATAATTCAACCCCTGGTAAATATTATGGGCTACCAAAAATTCACAAACCTGTCCTTACACTCAGACCTATCATTTCAACTTTGAACACTCCAACATACTTATTAGCAACTTTCATTTCTAAAATACTTCAACTAGCTTTTCCACCTGGAGACTACAATATCAAAGACAGTTTTACCTTCATCGATAAATTCAAAAACTTTAGACTTCCTGAAAATCATATTCTTGTTTCTCTAGACGTTACATCGTTGTTTACAAACATTCCTCTTACTCTAGTTCTTAATATCATTAAAGAGAAATGGTCCGCCATTGAACCTCACTGTAAGATTCCTGTTGACTATTTTCTTGCTACTGTTAATTTGATTTTTAATAATACTTATTTTGTTTTTCAAGATTGTTTTTATCTCCAACTTTTTGGCACACCTATGGGCTCTCCAATATCACCCATCATTGCCCAAATAGTTATGGATTCTCTCCTAGATTTTGTGCTCCCACGGCTACCTTACGAAATGACTTTCCTTGTCAAGTACGTTGATGACATCATCTGTTCTTCCCCACCCCATCATATCAATGAAACAATAACCACGTTCAATAGCTTTGATAAACAATTAAAATTCACTAGTGAGACAGAAATAAATGGAAAATTACCTTTTCTTGATATCTTAGTTATCAGAGGAACAAATAACGTTTTAATATTTGACTATTATACTAAACCTACCAATTCAGGTAGATATTTGAATTTTCTTTCGAACCATTCATTTAAACATAAATTCAACACAGTCAATGCCATGAAATATCACATCGAAAAGATTTCTGATCCCCAATTTTAGATAAAATAAAAAATTCTTTTCAATACTTTATTAAACAATGGTTACCCCAAACAATTTTACGTAAAATCATCTACAACAACACTTTGGATATAAACAATAGCTTCTATAATAATATTAATAATAATGTATCTCAAAATATTAATAACAATAACCAAGACAATGTCAATTTCAACAATTACAATAACAATAATAACAACAACAGCTTACCACCTAACAACATTAACAATTTAAATACCACCATATACAAAAAACTACCATTTATTCAGGGTTTAGCACCGTTACTAGTAAGAGTTCTTAAACAACCTGGTGTTGCCATTGCATTCGAGTACAACAATACCATTAACAACTTATTTACTAGAATAAAGAACCCTACACCTAAATTATTAAACAGTAACCTAATTTACAAGATCGTCTGTAGCTGTCAGGCAACCTACATTGGTCAAACTTCCCAATGGTTGAGGAATCGTCTGACACAACATAGAAGTGACTGCAGAATAAATTCTAACAAATGTGCATTAGCTAAACATGTTTATACAACCCAACATACTCCCGCATATGAAGAAATTAAAATATTAGACAAAGAGTCCAATTACAAAACCAGACTCTTTCTAGAATCTTACTATATTAACAAAGAAGAACAGTGTTTGAATAATAAATAAGATATAGAAGACTCACATAGATTTTATTCTACTCTATACAGTTTAAGTCACTTTAAATCTAATACGCTTCATTAAGACCTTTTTTCATGATAATCACACAAACATTCAATCTACATCATCTACTTCAACCACACTAATCTCCCAACATATTAGTTTTTAAGACTCAATTTGTTACTAGATCTACATCCTGTTTCCTACTAAATGAATTTTATTAATAATTTTTGATCAACGTAATCATATGTTAATTTTAAATTTTGACAATTTTACTATTTTTCAAATTTGACAAATATTGATTTTATACAGTAAGGAACTTGTCTATTATATTATGTTAGTTTTATATTACAACACTTCTAATTGTAGATGCTTTTGACAAAGGCAAAAAGTTATGCCGAAACGTTAAGCAGAAGAAATTAAATTTTGATTTTTACATAAAGTATTATTATTTGGACTTCTTACCCAGTATACTAACCATCTTGTTACAAAATATATATATATATATATATATATATATATATATATATATATATCTAATAACCTTTTGTAAATATTTCAGAAGATTAATGTGCGGTTTATATAATATTTTACCGCTGCTATTTTGGTTCTGCAAATAATAGGCGCCAATATACATACCTTTAACTTCGCTGTCTCATTCGGTGGCATCCTTCGAAGCAAATACTGAAATCCATTCAAGGCAGTGTACAAAGGATAATAACTATATTCGTTTTCCAGATATTCAATTATTTTCAGGCCCCGATCGTATGAAATTACTCCAGCACGGGCAAGATTTATTGCATCATCTACAATTTGTGCTCTGGTAATAACATCAATGCCTCCAAAATTTGGTGAATTTAATGTAGTTATAATACGATCCCAGAGCGCGTCATCGTAATTTATTCGTGCGTAAGCTAAAAACGAAAAGCTACCAATCAATATTTTGTATAAGTATATCTCTGCCGCACCTGAAGCTTGTATATTAACTATGATGACAGCATTTTCATTTTCTAAAGTTATCGAACCACATTTAGAAGCTTTATCTTTAGTAATCCAACATTTTGGTTTAGTGTCTGTAAAGTTTAATATTGGATTTCCTTTTTCATTAGCGGTGTATGAGATTGGAACATAGTATCGTTTATCGTGCACTTCCTCGAGTTCAAATCCAAATCGTTTTTTCTATAATTTGAATTAGTAAGCCTTACGCGTATTTTTTATACGATAAATTACCTGTACAATTGTTACTACGTCCTTATTTAGTTTCACTTCAAGTAGTGGCAGACCTTCTTGTTGAACATACGAATCCATAACAGTGGCAACTGAGGGTTGTGATGGATTTTCTAAATCGGTTACAGCTTCCCACAATTTAGTTGGATTAACTAATCCGTTGTCTAAGTTAGCACTATTGATATAAAATTGAACACATTTACGTCTATAACGAAAAAACACTTTACCTTATGTATTGCTTTAAATTAGTTTTAAATTGTTCCTTGGTCATCCAATTCCTCATCATACGAATTATACTAGCACCTATAAAAATAAAACGTCAAGTTAATTGCTTGGAGAAAGATAAAAACGCATTTTCAAAAGTGTATGAAGTTCTAAAAAGCATTTAAGGAATCTGCATCGATCTAATATAAATTCAATCTAAGACCATTACTTGAGAGACGATTAATAAAATAAAGCAAATTTAGTTATGTATACACCCAATTTAATAATAAACCTGAAGCACAATTCCAATAAAAAGTTTAAAAAGCTGTTTTATTCTCGTCTAATTAAAATAAAATGCTTTGCACAAATTGAATCAAACTATTATATGGCAAATCTACCAATTTTCAGCGCAAGAACTGCATGCTCTAGGTGGCTTTACATTATGCGATTTTGATGGAATGCAATATATTGCTCGTACCTTCCAGCAAGTTTTCAGTCAGCTGTTGCAACTTCAAATAAATAGAACATGTTCTATTTTTTGGCAATTTCAAAGCAATTCTAGTAATTTTTAAAAGTAATAGGTGAGATACCAAATTAGAAATAAACATAATAAGCATAACATCGTCTATATTTTAATGTCTGATTGTAGAGCAATAAATAACCAAAATGCTTGTTAAATAATTATTGTATAAATAATTTATGATGATTATGAATGCTATTAGTATAGTTTCAATTAGATGTTACTTTTATTACATTGCATCAAAATTGCATAATATAAAGCCACCTTACATCATTCCGCATTGACATCTTTATCTTATATACGAAGATGGCGTATTTTTAAATTTCAATCCCCGTAAAAGCAATGATCTGGTTGAAACGCCAAAATAAATTGGTACAACGTTCGCCATTTGTATTTTTACTACCTTATTTCTTCTTGAGTATATGTGGTAAGTTTTAGCATCTTTATTTTTGGTAGTAAGATTTCACCATCCGTTAGACTAACTTCATACCTAGCGGTATTTCACCTATTTATATAAATTCCTGTCTGATTTTTCAATTTGATTACAATAGGTTCATTTGTTTGCACGCACTGAGTAGTTTGGTACTGCACTGAATGCCAAAAAGTCGTTCGTTTGCAAGTTTCAGGTGTAGCAAGTGTAACAACAACCCGTTCGTTAGTTTAAGTGCGGTGTACACGGACAATGATTATTTGCACCAGGTCTGTAGGAGGTGCTGAATTACACTGAATTAAAATTGAGGTTAAGAAAAAATTTGGTATTTGTCAACTGCATTAAAAACTCCAGTTATGAGTGTCCAAACAATTAAATTTTACGTCGGTGAGCACGAAGTTGAACTGCATTAGACTAAGGAGATTGTTGATTTATTATTGCAAGGTAAAAATGCATACGTAATTGATAGATATGTGCAATTTATTTTGTATACTGATTTCTAACTAAATGTCCTTTCGCGATTTTGGATTAATCAGACCCTTGTATTAATTAATTTTTAAAAAATTACCCACTTTCAAGTAGTTGATATCTTAAACACTTAACAATGTATGATTCTAGATACTGATTTTACATATTCTTATTCTGAAAACGCAATTAGTGAAGGAAAGTTGGTGCATTTTGGAGTCACTGCAACAAAAATAAAAGACGTTGATATTGTGAAGCACGCGGTTGAAGATGATATAGGTGAAATCGTCGAAAATATAGAAGGTAGTCACCATTATATTTTTCAAATGTACAATGAAAACATCGCTTCTGGTAGCAGTAACTTAAGCAATGCAGGTAAACAAAAATATTTATTCAATTCAAGTATAGATACTTATATAAGCTCTAATTTTTTGCCTGTGCAGCAAAAATCTACATAAAAGGGAGTTACTTGTTGGACCGATTCTTCAATCAAATTATTGTTTTCCCTCTAGAAAGAAATTCATCCGAAAGTTGGAAAAACTGTAAATTTTAAAAATAAAAAATGTATGTGGAAATATATTTTGGGGGAATTGGGTAAGCTTAGTTATGTGTTCACAGAGCAACAGGTTGAAAATCGTTATAATACGCTAGACAGAGGATTTAAAGAAAAAACAGTTCATAATAAGAAAACTGAGCGAAATCAATAGGTATGGACTCGAGCTCGGGCTTTCGGGCCGGCCCGGCCCGAGCCCGGCCCGATTTCGGGCTCGAATCCGGGCGGGGCCGTTGACTACTTTATTCGGGCCGGGCCCGGGCCGGGCCTATCTTTTTTCGGGCCGGGCCGGGCCAAACGACTCGGGCCGGCCCGAACTTTTCGGGCCGAAAAACGCACGAGTAAGTACTCCATCGTCCCTTCACTTCTATCTCACATTGAGTAAGTAAACGTTCTTAATTATATTTTCACGTAGTGTCTTCATGAACCCATTAATAATCAGTTTTTCGTCTTGTCTAGTGTAAAGGAAACGTGATATTATAACTCACTACTTAAACCGAATATTTTTTCTAGTCCTATTTAATGTTCCTCATGTTGTACTTTAGGCAAGTTAAAGATGCTCAGGAACATCAAACTAGGTAATTTATTCATAATTCAAAAGTCTGCACGATTTATATTATGTATATGTATATACTCCAAATCTCAATCATGCGGCGAACGTCGATATTATCAATCGCGTGTACCGCCTAAAACACTAGAGAGTTATTGCAAAGTTCATTTGACCAATTTTTTAATAAAGTTTCCCTTATTTGACATTTACACATGCGCAATTACACCTTTAATGTTTGTACTTTATTAAAATACAGGACACCTTTATTTAATTTAAACACAGGCAGGGAATGCTTTTATTTAAGGTGCCTTAATTTTGACATATGCCAAATGCCTAACGTACAAACTTACATTTAATTGTCTGCTTTGTGTATAAATATAGCGAAATAAATGGTTTTTTGTAGTGTTGTTTCCGTAATATTTAGAAATATAATGTCCAAGTTTATAACACGAAAAAGATATAAAACGTCAACGCTCTAAATACGAGGATGCTGTTTTGTAATGCTTTTCCTAGAAGTAAACTGTAAAAATCCTTTTGAAGACAGATATGCTATATGCTTGGAAAGAAGTAAAAACAGTGTCTTAAAGTAAACTCAAAAAGTATTCCGTGAAAACACTTTGACAACACACAGATGTTATCGAATCAGTGGGAAATAAAAGATTTAAATAATAAAAGAAGGTTCATCTTTGCGTGAATACAATTTCTTTGATTTTTCCAATATAGTTAAACATGTAGGTCACCTTATCACAAAAGAGATTAATTCTTTATTCATTTTTAAAACATAACCTATAGATATAGAATACTAAACATATATGTCAGAATAAAGAGTAAGGGAAAAAACACTTGCACTAACACTCCTTTAGATTGGATGCGAACTTTTAAAAAAGGATACTTTATTCGAAGATTCTTTTAATAAAGTCTGCTTGGAATGAGTTTGCAACAACTCTCTAATTTCAAGTAGATAATTTTAGTAAAATTCTTTGAAGTAGGAGCGACAAAATAAAGCGGACGCAAATTTATTATAAAGGTTATAAGGTGCGTTAAGCGTACAATTTCATAAACATTGAAAATTGCTAAACATTTTGTACCTATGTTACCTATTTTAGGATTTTAAAGAATTGTTACGTTTATTTTCAGCATAAATTAATTACCCTATTTTTCTCCCTTATTAATTCAATACCCGCTCGAATAAATTCTGTTTCTACTGTTAAATCCTTTAACATAATTAATAATAAACACGTTCTCAAATAAATTCCTCAACTTAAATCTAGTTGCTTTGAGACGACATGTTTATGCAACAACTAAATAGTTATATCCTGTTTCAGGTACCCGTTATCTTGGTATACATTACGACCGCCTATAATGATTTTCTCTATTGTTTCAATGTAAAAACTTGTTGAAATAAGGTCGCACACTATCTGATAAAACCCGGGTTTTCCAGTTTTAATCGCGCTTTGATAAGCGAGGATTTGCAGTTGGAATTCGTGTTATTTGAACCATTGTTAAATTTGCTTTTACAGCTTGTGCGTCGACATATTTTCTACATTATTCGTCACCTTATTTCTAAAGCAGTGCACGTCTGTTTATTTTATGTTCGACAACTAGGAGGTGTCTTGCGTGGATTGCTTTTTAGCTGTAGGCCAAATGGGTTCTTCCTTTCTGTAGACCAACTGCTTTTGTCCATAGGTCGTTGCTATAGTTACGAAGCCAGGGTGACTGGATCCTGAATACCGCGGCGTTTCTGCGTTGACTCACTCCCGACGGTTTTCTAGCTAAGTATCAGGACACCTACAGGTATGCAACTCGTTTCCTCTTGTGTGTTGTGTCAATAGGATATTCCGTATCAACATTTGGTGTAGTTATGTGACAAGAAACGTCACATTGTAGAACTATTGTTCATTGCTGCTAATCGATATTATCGCTCTACATGTGTGATGTACCTGTGTTAAAAGTATTGGACAGACACACGCTTATTCCTTTGTACTGATTAGTTTATTTTACAAACGGTACTATGTACGATTTAAAAGATATCTGACAAAAGCTCCCACACGTTAATTCTTTCCTACTAATTAGTTATTTTACAAAAGTATTAGGTGAAACTTTAAAATGCTTGACAAAAGCTCTCACAGGTTTATTTACTATTGATTAATTATATTTTGTGTAAATACGAGATGCGCACTTCGTATCTAATGTACTAAATTGTTCATATCACCTAACTGTTTGCTTTCAAATAGTAACGCTTAATTTATTGCTCTTGCTTGTTTGTACAGAATCCGTTATTTATTTTTATTTGTTAATAGATCATCGAGGGCGATGTGTTTTTTGTTTCTTTTTGGTATGTAGGCGAATCCCCCCACTCTCCGCGTTTAACAGTTAGCCTGGTACTTACTTTTCTTCCGGCTACGTCTAGGTACGTAACAGAATCAAAAATCAAATGATATACTACGATATGTTCCACAAGTATCTTGATTGTAATTGAAAATCATTATACTCTTAAATTAAACAAAAGAGCGATAGTTACCTGTTGAACACAACAGAAACAAGTATCTTCTCATTCGCCGAATAAAAGTCGGGCCGGCCCGAAATTTCGGGCCGGGCCGGGCCGTCAATTTTCATTTCGGGCCGGGCCTCGGGCCGGGCCGGTTATCTTTCTGCGTCGGGCCCGAGACCATCCCTAGAAATCAAGCTAGTTGCTTATTTGAAAAGTAACTTCTTTTTATATGTAGAAATTGATATAATGTGGTATTTTTAGGGAATTAACAGAAATTAATATTAACCGGAAAGCAATTTTCCCAGAATATGTACTTGACACTAGGGGAAATGGGAAAAAATGAAATAACTTTAAGAAAAGAGGCAGGAATAGAAATAGATGATGTGATGCAATCAACTACACCAACATCAGCAAAGAAGCCTAGAACAGTTCTTCACGAAATACAAAAAATTAGGGAACGAAATGAAAAAGTGGATGAACAGAAACGCGATCTAGAACTTGAAAAGCATGCATTACAACGCAAAGCTTTTGAAATAGAAATGGCTAAATTAGAAGCATACAAAGTGAGAACCGAGGCAATCCAAACAAAAAGTGCTCTACTTAAACAGCTGTTAGAAAAACTTCAAAATAATTAATATTTACTAATACGTATTACTTATAATTTTTAATACCATTAATATTTAATTTACAACAATAAGATCCATAAACTATTTCTTATGTTTATTCTTCTTATTCTTCTGAAGTTGACTACAAATCTTGTCCTGTAATTGTTCCACTAAATTTGAATCTTTTGAATATTCTAATTCTTCCTGATCTGGTTCTCCCCTGTCTTTTGCATTGAGTTCACATAAATATTGTAGGTCTTCTGCATCAGAAATATTGTGCAGTACACAACATGCTCTTATAAAATGGCACAAATATTTTACACTTTGCAATTTGCAAAAATATAGTTGGCGGTAGCGTTGCTTCAAAATTTCAAATGTATGTTCTATACTTATTCGACACGAACTTTGTATCATATTAGAGTTATTTTCAGCAGCAGTTAAAAGGCCATTATCACGAAATGGTGTAATCAAAGACTGTGTGCAGCCATATGCAGAGTCCCCTAATATATAACCATCTAAAGCGGACTATATAAAGTAATGTCAAAATTATACCTTCAGAAAAGCTTGGAAATTTGTTATAAAGGTCAGAATTTTCTAACACCCTAGCATCATGAACAGATCCTGGGTATCCGATAAAAACATTTGTAAAACGCTTTTTCTGATCACACGTTGCTTGCATATGTAGAGACATATCTCCTTTTCTATAGATGTATTCATCTTTTCCGTTTGCAGGTGGATCTATTGCTATATGGGTTCCATCGCCACACCTTACAATTCAATGTGATATACAAGAAAAACATTTATAAAAAAATCTCTGCCGTAAGTAGTAGCACCCTAAGCGATCACATTCCCTAAGTGCAATATTTTATCACCCAGCGCCGGATAAAGGAGCGGGCAAGCCGGGCGATTGCCGGGGCGCCAAATTTTGAAGGGCGCCGATATAAAAATAAAATATTTTTTTACAATCATATTTTTTTAGATTTAATAAATTAAATTTGATAATCTTTCATAAGACATCGATTTTTTTAGCAAGCAATAAATTGTTTTTTATACCAAATAAGTCAGAACCCTAATTATTTTATTATTGTCAACAGATAATCGATAATCTTATTTTACAGATGGTCATAAAATAGTTTAAGACGTGGTCTCAGTGCCCAAAAGATGGTGCAATATGTTCCACAACAGACAAAGTAATAAATTGGAAGTATTACATTTGCCCCGGTAATACAATTACCCCACCTGACCGTACATACAAATATCAACAAAATTATGAATAGTTAAATGATACTGACGCCTGTCATACGCCTTAGTGGTTAAATAATTTTGTCTTTCTGTAAACTTTGCATTAACAATACTTGCTGCGCTTTAAAGTAAAATACCTATAGAAAAGTTTTGATACGTATTCGTTATGGTATCAATTAATTTTTATTATTTCTAGGTTACATAAATTTCGGTAAGTAGGTATCCACGTAATCAATAATATAATGGTAAGAAATTATAATATTAATATAACTTCAGACTAAAGGGGCTATTATAATGCCTCCAAAAAAATTATCAGAGGGGCAAAATCGTAAAAAAAACAACAACGAGAAGGAGCGTCAAAAAAAGCAAAAAAATTACTGGGTTCTTTAAACCAGAAGAAACCCATGCCCAGTTAACTGAAAACAAATCTCAGTTACAATTTAGTCTGGATTCTGACGAGACTTCTGCATCTAGTTTCGAAGCAATACCCTTAAATCTAAACAATCAACAACCGAAAACAAATCTGGAACTGACTACCGTTAGCGAACAAAATTTTAAGGAAAATTTTAAATATAATGATCCGGGTACTTGGCCACTTGAATTAAATTCTACAACTAGTGTGATTTTCAAAAAAATTAATTTAATTGACTATGTTATTGAATTTTTCACCAACAGCATTACCAAAAATCTTGTATGTCATACGTATGCAACAGGAATAGCATAACTTACTTTTCAAAGTTCTCGCTCCTTCGTCGCTCGAACTTCAGATGCGCTCGTTATGCTATTCCATGTGTTGCATTACTTGTAAGTAAATAACTATTGTATTTTTTTTTAAATAAATAATCTTTTTACACAGTTCTTTATTGTGAAATTTTGATTTTTGCCGTTTTTTACTATTTTTTAATTTGCAGTATTCTTGTATGAAAAGGCGCCATATTTTGCTTTGCCAGGGGCGCTCAAAACCCTAGAACCGGTCCTGCTATCACCACATATCCACAACACGTTTGCATCTATCATCAGCTCATAATCATAACCGAACGTGATCCCTAAACACTGTGTGGCGTCATTCTATTCGCTAATTAGCACGTTCATTAAACCATTCTAATGTATCGACACGATGCTACGGCATGAATGGTAAACATAAAAACAAACGATAGGACTTGATTCCAAAATCTTGTATACGACTATATATTGAGACATTAAAATTTCACATTTAAGATGTATTCAAACGTTTGCAGTTGCGTGTGGTAGCAATTTGATCACGCAAAGCCAAACACCTAGGACACTGTTCATCTCTAGGCAGTTATTTGCTAAGACCCAGATTCACGGCTACGAACACCATCTTCAAACCATCCTCCACAATTCCGTATCACAGTACCTGTTTTATATCCCACACAGCAATATTCCTGAATGACAGATCGGCCTTCTCCATGTCTACAATGCAACCTCTCTCGTAATTACTATTCCGCCTAAAATTACGAAGCTGAACTTTGGCAATATACTGCTAACGCACATATATGGTATTGTTATTTGTCACTTTACATTAACTAACAGATTAAGACAGTACAACAATTTATTCGAGTTTTAATTATTTCTTATGTAGAGTGATACATTCATACTAAGGTAAATTAAATGAAATTCCGCAAGGTTACTAATAGTTTTCATTTTTTAATCATATCACAGTATACCATTTTATGTAATAGCAAATATGTGTAATATTTTGTTTATCAAATAGGTCGTTGTGTTTATTTATATATAAAATGATATTAGTTCTGCGTTCAATGACTAATATCAAATTGCAAATATGTGAATACTAGCTCCCTCTCTACTAAATCAGAAATAAGCTTCTAAGAAACATAAATGCCGGTAAGGTTAGTTCTACACCAAACTATATAGAACAGTAACCCTTAACCTATTTTAGCATTGTAAATGTTAGTGAATTTTATTACACCACTGGATGTTAAATTTTAATTTTACGATAATAACTATGATAAATACCCTTTTTTGACTCCAGAAGGTATGTACAACTCTTTACAGCTTTTGTTGTTAGACCGCTTCCTGAATTAAATACTTACTTGAAGAGTATCTATATGTGATTAATAGTTGGTTTTAGTTTTAGAAACAACCAATGTGAAATACAAATTATAAATACAAATGAAAAATTGGATACTTAACAGTTTGTAGTATTTTTGATGAAACGATTGAGTTACCAAAACTGGTTTAAGTATGATGCCCAACTCCTACGATGTTCCTGGCACTCGCACTGACATCTGCCGTTCTACCTACTACTTTATGACGAATCCAGCTTCCTGTTGCTACCACACGAGTATATTTTGGTTTCGTCTTAACACCACCTTTTTTAACTTCAACGAGGTTGTATGAATCTTTCTTATTTATTTTTTTCAATACTGCACTTCCTGGCATATATCTTCAGCTTTGATGACGATACACAATACTCAAAGACTTCTTTTCAATAATGAACAGGATTAAATTCAAAAAAAAACTTTATTTTTAAAAAATATTTTTAATCCATCTTTTTTAAATATCATAATAACTAATAATAATTTGTTTCATTGGCATCTCAACATAAAAAATTGTCCTTTAGCCAACGCTTTTACATATTTTATCAAGCAAATTACAATCACCAGCCTTCTTGTACCATAATAATGAGTCCTTAAATTAATATAGATCATTATATGTATTTTTGACATGAGTATTTTGTTTAAACATTTTATATCTGAATTACTTTACATATTATAAGCATTTCCTTTTTTAGGTAGCTGGTTTTCAGGGTTCTTTTTGATTTAATATAGTAACATACCAATTATAAATAGAGCCTTACATTCTCTGGTCATGGTATTTTGTGACTTTATTACTGTTGAATTCGCTCAAAAGACCCAGTGCTGTTTAAAATTTTGTGGTTTCTAGTTTTTAACTGACTGTAGATAATTACTAGTGCAATAAGTGTAAAATTCACCATGCTATGTGTTTAATGAAATCTTAAGTATGGATCAATTAGTATATGATAAAATTTAAGTATCAATCGTTCAGTGTTTTGTCGTTAATTATATATGTGTTAATTGATTATAAGGTGCTTCAATCGGATACACTTTAATATATATATATATATATATATATATATATATATATATATATATATATATTAAACAAAAACGGGTTAATAAATTTCTTACCTTTCTTGGAAGTGATTGAATTAAATTTCTTAGCAACATCTTCGTCAGATTCTGCAGCTGAATTAAGCGGTTTCGAAGATGGCAGCGAATCTGCATTCATAATAGCTAAATGCTCTTGAACTACAAATTGTTTATCAAACGCCATATCGGGTTCCACCTGCAACAAAAGTTAAATTGCAAATGGTTAATACATGAACATCTTAATTTTTTTGTTGAAAGATACAGTTGTAAAGAATAGTAAATAGAAACTCATTGAGAAAAGACAATAGCTTGGCAAAACAGTTTTGGCTGTACACTATAAAAAAATTTGAAAGTAAGTAGTGTATATAGTACAACTAATTCAGGAGGGTTCGAGCATCTAGTTAGTTATAACGGAAAACCTTACAGCATTTCATGCAGTGTCGAAAGAAGGAAAGCATAGTTTTTATTTGAAAAACATTTAATATCACTGTTGGAAATGTTTAAAATGGGAATGATTTCTCATCTCGTGTAAGGATCAGCCTTATTTGTCCCTTGTTGTTTCATATACTTTATTGTTAGTGAATTCCCTGTTGATTTATCTTATCTTGTTTTAGGCATTGACACAAATAATATCAAAAGAAACCTTATGGAAATCGTAGAAATTCAAAAGGAACACCAGAGGCATCGGTTCAAATATTGTTACGTGCCAAATTGGCACTAAACATTACTTAGCTTAATTTTGATGTGCGGAAGTTTTCGCGCCTTAAATTCAAAAGACTTGGCGTGTATTTCCGTCACGTCAGAGTGCGTTTGCGCCAGATCGCGCGACGCGAGTGCCGGGAGAACGAGAGTGGGGAAGTTTCCGGGGCACTCTGTAACGTTGCTCTTTTGCCTGGAACTTCGAGGAGTGCAGTTGTCATGCTTGGTATCGTATCTTTATTTTTATTATGTAGATTTCCCTTGCTTATCTTTTTTGTCTTTACCTGATAAACCCGCTCCTTATCGTTCCGCTACATATAGGAATTTGGATACGACCTTGGAGAAGCCCACGACACGGGGAACGAATCGGAGTCCATGACCGCGTAGCTAGTCGGAGCGCTTTAGAAGGACGCTATCCTGTGGGACGCCATCCTTGGCGTACTTCGTGGGAAGCTAGACCTATTTATGTGAGTACCTTATTGTCTTACTGCATTTGTAAGGTTTATTATATATTCCGTCAATTGCGTATTTAAATTTGTATATTGGTGACGTCATTGACAGATGGGGGCGCTGAAACCTGTATAAAGTTTAGAGCGACCACCTGCCGGTGCGTTACGTAATCTCGCGCTTGCGGGATTGTAACCTTAACTTTTAAATTGTAAGAATATTTATCCAAGAAGGATTTCTAGAAGAATGACACAATTTAATAAATCAAATTTAAATCGATTTTGGGTTTAGATAAAAATATATTCTATAAGTAACTAATTATATTGATAGATATGTAATAACTAGCGCATATGTTAGCAACTACCGATAAGGTTAATAGAAACAAATCTAATTTTAAGTTTAACTCCTATTTGTGTTATGAGTTTGTTGTAGGTTGTGTTATAAGAATGACAAACATATAGGTGTAAAAATCATCAAACAGTTCTGATTTGTATAAATACAATTTTAATATGTATTTTAATATATTATTTTGTAAAACATTTTGATAACAGTACATAGAAACCAAATAGGTCACTAAATAAATCATTTACAATTTTGATACATAATTTCTTCTATCAAATCAACATGAACAGTAGTAGCTAAATGGTCAATATCCAAAAAGTAAATATCGTAAACACCTATTATATCTATTACTATGTATATTCAAAAAAGCATTCTAGTACAATAATATATATATATATATATATATATATATATATATATTGCTATGATAATAGGGTCATTAAAGAGTATATTGGATCACTAGGATAGTACACTTTATATCAACATCATGGTAGCCTAGAGAACTAGACATTTTACCAAGAAAAAATGCGAAATTTGACGATTAGGCAAAGAGGCAAATACCAGCGCCCTATATATATACTATGATTATAATTATACTCAAAGAAAGGAAAAGTATCCCTAAAGGTTCAATTAAATAAACAACTTTGCAAGTCATAAAACTAAATGTACATCATTATTATACAAGGAATTCCATTTAAACGAGCAAGTTTGTCAATGCGTAAAACAAATACACGCATGTAATTTCCTACATCAATAAATTTAAAGCTACGTGACCAAAAGTATAAAAATCCAACACCTTAATAATTTGGAAATAATAACAGGGTGAGGATAGAATAAAGTTCAACAAATTTGCTGTACAAAAAAGGAGTACGTGATTTAAAAAATCATAGAAGATTTTAAAATGCAACAAATCTATACAAATAACCTGAAATCCTACGTGCAATGAAGAGCATCCCGACTTCGTTACACATGAAAAATTCGTAGAAATACCCAAGCCTGCATGTGAAAATCAAGATACAAGGCGGTAATCAATGAAGTATGCGCTTGACCGACCAATTGCAAACAGATAGGCGTTCTCTTTAAATACCACAAGATTTCGTAAACATAATCAGTTTCATTCTAATTAAAACACGGTCCATAACACCTGATATACGATATTTGCGTGAAATAATTGCAAGTGATTTTATAATTAATAGTTTAAATGTGGTGATAGTGGATAATTAAACAAGGTTCGTCGTTTAATCCTTAAAAACGTAAGTTATAAAAGGTTGCTTTAAATAGATTTTAAAAATTATATTAACAACGGACTCCAAACAACCCTGGATCCAACCGGGAGAGGATCAATAACTATATCCAAGTAATTTCTGGAGACGTCAAACAAATACATCCAAGGAATTTCTGGATCCAACTAAGAGAAGTTGAATAAGTATATCCAAGTAATTTCTGGATCCAACCTGGAGAAGTATAACAAAGGAATCCAAATACCCGGCCTGGAGGAGTTCAATAAATATATCTAAATAGTTTGCAATAAAAATATTTTTCCCTCGTGACTATCAGATAGCAAATTGGACCACCATATATCATAAACCCTTACCTGATATCACAAGGTCGAGAATTTCTGGTTAATGATGGAAGCCCAAGGTAAAGTTGGATGGAAAACGGCTTGAGGAAAAGAAAAACTCTTTAGAGATAAACGGCTAGTAAAGTGTTAGCACTCGGTAGATCATGAGCTTGGGTCATGGGATGTCTGTTGACCAAAAATGTAGATAATGAGCGCCACCGTATTGTTCAATTCAACAACATACAAAAAATACCTGTACTTGTATTAGTGGAATGCGGAAACCTTAAATCTACGCTGCTTATATAGCCACAAAACCTGTATATCACCCTTACAGAGCACTTACCAGAATCTCAATTACCAGATATCTTACAGATGTCTCGACTTAACCTGTGAACAAATAAATGCACAACATGGACACCGCTTATGTCCTTAAAAAATTCACCAAAAATAAAATAACTTGTTTTGAGTTCCAGGAATATATACACCCAGGGTATTTATTATCATTAGATACAATGTTTGCTCATGAATGACCTATAAATTTTACTTGAATCTTTAATAATAAAAGAGTTATGCAAAAATGAATTCTATTCAATTAAATTCACTTTGTTTGTTTCAACCTAATCTTTTTCAGCTACAATGTTGATAGAAAAGAAAATTAGTATGGTTCTGTCTTCGAAAAAAAACATAAAGATCTCTAAATTGAATATTTCTACATAAATTTACTATAAAGTTTGAGCTCTCTTAATAATTCATATTGCATATTTTAATTTTAGTCATCTGTAGTACTACGTTGACTGTACAAAGAATTTAATTATTTAACGTCTTATAAAATGCATCTTTCAAAAAAAAGTTAGTTTTACTTAATATTGTATAAAAAAAATTCATCATGTAGTTTAAGAATCAAATTACCTAACCTCAAAATTAATAATAATATTTTTAAAGTAACGCAAAATAACATGTGATATTTATATTGGATAGCTAGATATTTTTGACATGATATGTCAATAACAACTTTTTCAGTGTAGTTAACGCTATCTGCTTGTGAAACAATTACGATAGGCAAACTACATAGCCATCTTTAAAATTTTGCTTAGTTACGAGTTTATTACGGAATCTTTCTTTTGCTAAATAATTTTTAAGTTAACTAAAAATAACTAAGTTAACTTTAACCTTCTATCTTTCGTAAAACATTTAAATAAATATAACTGGAATTAAAGATTAAATATCACTCACGTGTCGAAGTACAGTGCGATCAAAAAAATTTGAACTTATGACACTAGATGTGAATTATTCCATATACATCTGCGATGCACACAACAGGGAACACACCATTACGAATGAATTTAACGCTGGAATTATAAAGGATCTTTTGAACAAAAATTATTTAACCAAACCAATTCTTCATTAAGTACGTCCTATAATTTACTTGTATTTTAAATCTCAAACTAAATTTTCATTACAGCAGTATTTATGGAATGGTCGATATTCACGAAATTGACAATATATACGATATTGCACTATGAGGAAAACATTAATAAAATTTATCTAATTAATTATACTAACTGTTTTAATGATGAGGACTTCTATCTTCTTTTACGAAATCGACAGCAGGCCATGTGCCTAGAAACCATGTTTGACCTTTCTACGCCGCGGAGCAGCTTACCCGTTCGAACGCTGATAGAAAAGTGACACGAAATGACAACTTGAGGATTCCTATTATAGAACTTAGACCTATAAAGCGAATGAGCGCATATGCTATTATATATTTTATGAATTATTTTTAGTGATTAGAAATTTATAAATTATATTTTTATTTTATTGAGATATTATATTACATTAATAAGCAAAGTGTAACTGAATAAAATAAAACGTTACAAGTTTCTGGATCCAACCGGGAGTATTTAAATAAATAAACTAAAGCTAAATCAGCGAATAATTAGAGCAGAAAGTGGTGTGAATTGGGGAACCGAGACATTCCAAAAAGGGGACAACAGGTTAGCCATTATAAATATTTTGTTGCATTCATGATTTTATTTATGAATATTTAGAAATATTGCATTCATGAAAAATTATGTGGGGATCAATAAAAATCGTTTTAGCATACGTTATAATTTACGTAAAAATTTAGGGAAGACTGTGAACGTTTATAGGGCTTCAAGTAATAATAAAAATGGTGATTTCTGCTAGCTTTCTGATCAAGTAAATGGAGTTATAATTTTTGGGAGAAATTAATTCAATTTTATAAAAGAGGTTCTATTCGACAACATTATAAACGCCTTGTACATTGTATATATTGAGAACATTATATAAATTGTGGTTAATTGTGTTTAGCTCAAATACATAGGAAGTAGATATAAAAAGGGAGAATAAGAATTCTTTGTTGTCGCATTGTCGCAATCTCTGTGCGTGGTTAAAACTGATCTAGCCGAGGCATTACAATTAAAATTGATAAAAATAATTTTTGAGGAAAAAGAAAAGAGGGCACCGGGTTATTGCAACGATATCATAGTAATATATATATATATATATATATATATATATATATATATATATTGTTGTGGACGTGAGTTGTGAGTGTGAAGCGGTTTGTGGAAGGCAAGAATTTGGCCTTGTTAATTTCAGGAATTGTAGCAGTGTTTGAAGGTGGGCAACTTGGATATAAAAGCCGCAGGGATTTGATCAGAAGCTCCCTTAATTTTTCAACGTTCTTACGCTTTTAGTCTATTAGTATACTACGACTTGGAGACTCCGATATGGTTATACTATTGCATAATCCTTTTGAACTTCGAGAAACCCTTTTAAGTAAAATTGATTGAGATTATTTTGCACTTATTGTAAACATAATGCAACTAGTATAGAGTAAATTTCGGCGCAGTAGTTTGGTTGATGATAGAGGACCTCGTAAATCTGGTTACAGCGGATGTTGCATGAAGCAATCCGAGTTAGAGTTGTTTATGCATGCGGCAGTTCCAGGCAGGAGACTCCTTGTGTAAATATGTATTTCAGATAACTGTGCTTTATTGTTTTACATATTAATTAGTGACGTTGTGGATTGGGTGTATAATTGTATATTAACTAAAAAGACAAAATAGAGGAAAATTTCTGATGGAATATTTTAATTTGAGTTATTTTTAATATTTTTGTGTTAATAATTTATGGTATTGGAAATATTTTATATTATGTACAAGTTAAAAAGGTCTGCTTAAATGTTAGTGTGCAAATTTTATCACTAAACGGTCAAGATTTTACTATGAGCTCGTATTGAAACAGAGTTAAAGTAAGAAAAGTGTTGAAGCCTTATTACTTTTTTTTATTTTTATTAATTGAATATTATATAGTGTAAGCATTGATCTTGAAATGTACTGTTAAAGACATACAATAAGAGGGATGTATTTAATTTGTAAATAAGGTGAGAGATAGAAGGGAGAGACTAATTTTCTTTTGTGTTGTATATTCAATTTAGTTGGAGTGTAAGTAAATGTTTTCTATTTTCCGTAGCAGAATTTTTCAAGTACATAGTTTATTTTCAGGAAAGTGAGCAAAATTGTCGTGGCACATTTTATAAGCAAAGGTCCCAGACTACGGAACATCAAAGATCGCAGTAATAATGAGCGCACAAGTCGTGGGGCCTGCAGTAATTACGAGCGCCCCAGGTCGTTGGACATTTTGAAGCAATATATATTAACGTGACTTAAGGTCGTACTGCATCGTACGATAAAAATGTTACTTAACAAATTCGAGATGTTTCGAGAAAGAATCAATATGTTAAATATATATTTATGTAGAAACATTTGTGAAATGCGCTGCATAACAGGTATTGAGTACATTTGAAGCATAAACATGCGGTTTAAGAGAGTTTTCATTCACATCCGATAATTTATTAAAGTATGGATTTAGTTTTCTTTTGAAGAATGGATGCGTAGGTTGTGTCTTGGCTGCTGAGCTGTATCAAATACAGGATGGAGAAGAAATGCGTATGTCGTTTATCTCGCGAATACTAAAGCCACATGAACTTAATTACACAGATAGCGAAAAGAAATGGCTGCGGTGGTTTTTGGGGTTAGCAACTTAAAGTTCTATCTAGTAGGTAGGCATTTCGTGATTGAAACTGACGTAATGAACACGCGGTTATCAAATAATAGGTATAGATGATAATTAGTATAGATTTTAATAATAGGGAGTATAATAGTGGGTGTAAATAATTAGAATATAGGTGTAGTATAGTGATAGGTATAATTCGTATAGGTTTAGGAATAGGAATAGATATTAGTTAGAAATGGGAATCTAGAAGCCTCATATTTGGATCGAAAGAAAACTGACATCGGAGTTATTCTTTGTTTTCAAATAAGGGGGGGAAATACTGTAAATTTATAGGTTATAATAGGCGTTAGAAAAGTCAAATAATTATTTATTACAAGGTAACTCTTGTATATAAGAATCAAGTAGAGTTTAAAATGTTTTTCCGAAAGATAGTATAAGAATTTACCAATTTTCATCAAATATTAGGGTTAATTGTAAGTAGTTGTAAAACTCACTGTAAATATTAATTATGATTAGGTATGACATGTAAGTTCGTAAAGCATAGTTTCAAAAATATGTAGGAAACGTAGTTCCGTAAAGCGTAGTTAATGGTTTTAAAATAAAATAAGGTGTAATTTTGTTAATACGAAAGCTTTTATGTTTGCAACATAAAAATCGAAAATTGAAGAGGGAGTATTTATTTAGTAACGCATATTTAAAGCTTGATTTATTTATTTATGTAACTTAGTGTAATATAAAGCGGGAACATGTAGAATATTTCTAGAAGGTTTAGCATTGTAAACAGGTTCGTTGTAACGAGTTTAAAGCTTGTCAACAAGTATAGGATTCCTGGTAATAGACCGTTGAGGAACAAACGCAGGTCTATGTTTAATAAAATGTTGCACGTTACTTACGAAAACATATCGATAGTATAAAGAGGAAGACTGTATTCTACATGAAGTAACCAAAGATGAAAGATAACATATGGTTATGTATCGTTGACTTTGACAAGAAAATTTAAAGACAAATAAGCGAGAGAGAGAGAGAGAGTGAGAGAGATGTGGTGCGTTTTCTTAAGATATTGGTTGGAAGGGGAATTAGAAGTCCAGTAGAGGGCTATAAACAGAGTACGATTGTTAGATTAGATGAATAAGAACAAGATAGACGATGTATCGATCCGTTATGTAGAATAGAGCTTATGAATAGCGGGGATAGAAACAAGGAGATATAACATACGAGTTAGACAAATATACGAGAAAGGCACAACTAATATTGAAAATTAAGAAAGAGAGAGGAAAAGAGATGGAAGATTTTGAATGCAGATTAGAGGGAAATGATAGATATGTGCGTGCACTAGAGGCGTATTTTGGAGGTTAGAGTGGATGGCAGTTACCGGGAGATTTTGTAGAAAGTGACAACCGTTGAAAATTTTAATGAGGGCTTCTTCGTAAAATGGTTGTTTGTAACTGAAAATTCCAAGATTTTGCGACGATTTGAAAACGGTTAAGAATTTTACCTACAATAACTTAAGGGTAATGGCGAGTTTGTGGAATTGAGCGACAGTTATTTGTTGTGTTGTGTATGGGTTTCTGGAATCGATGAACGGTTTGAAAACGTTACTAGAAAAGCGTGTTATAGGAATGGTGAGAGGCTACCTGGGGTAATCTTTGAACGTGCAGTCGAGTGGGACGACTATGTAGAAGATGGTTTCTACGTAGAGAGCTGGTGGTGCTACAATCCAGGTAATTCAACCTTTGCAAAACTTTCGCATATTGTGATTTTGTGGGTGATTATGACAATTTGGTGGTTATTGATGTATTTTATTGTATTGTATGGACATGTTAGTTGACGATTTATTTTGAGAAAAGATTTTTATGAAAATTTATTTATGTACTATTTGGTGGTATTATTATTATTATTAAATGTCTTTATTCAAAAAAAGTATTTGTTAACAAAACATAAAGTAACAAAATAATAGAATATGGGCGAAGTTCAACTTGATGGGTATAACCATCAGTTGCTCTACCACTTAACCCACAGTGAATTGCGCAAAATAACTTAATATTCTAGTTAGTAACATCGAAGCAAAATAATTGTTACTTACGCTAACGTTCTACTCAACATCTCTAAATCTTATGTAAAAATTAAATATTTATATGACTAAACTCCACTAGCATTTAAAGTTCAGACAATTCTTAAGTAAATTAGAGCTACATTTCAGCAAGCATTTGAAACATAGCTTTTTTAAAAGACGTTACTGACAATGTCCTCATGTTTAGCGAAACATTATTATAGTGTTTGGCGATGCAATAAGTAAATGAACGTTCATATATAGCACTAACATGTGATGGAGGAGTTAAAGCACCCTTAAATCTAAGGTTCACATTATGGACGTCGGTGCGGAAAGTAATTTTATTATACAAGTACCGCGGTGTTTTTGTTAACACAATTTTATGAAAGAGAGACAGCGCATGTAGTGTCCGTCTATTAATCATACTGAGCCATTGCGCTTCCACTCTTTTAGAGCTAATATGTTCATATTTTCTTACCCCGTATATCATACGCAGACAAGAATTTTGAACCTTTTGAATTTTATTTTGGACTACTACAGTGAGACAAGGACCATACACTGTATCCGCAAAATCTAAATGAGAGAGCACGAGTGAATTACATAAAAGTTTTTTAGTTTGAACAGAAAGTATAAGATGAAGGTGGGGGTTTAAAGTAAGGTTTGGGGATAAGCCCAGTTACTTATTGTTAATAATTAATGTAAGTAGAAAATTTTTCCAAATCATTGTATTTAAAATGACTTCTTTTAAAATTGACAATAATTGTATATGAGAAATGTAAAACTGAAATTTTTGAATAGCAACTTGATGTTCAAATAAATCATGATGTACTTTTAGCAGTCAACTTTCATTGATTTAAACAGTAGGGTAGAATTTTCAGAGAACAAGTAAGCAGTCGTGGCGAATATCGCTGAGGAAGCTGGAGGTATTGGCGTCCAAATTGGAAAGCATCTTCAGAGGGTATTAGTATAAGGTGATGTCAATTGCAAGTCTAGGTGGTAGGTCTTCATGTTAGTACAGGTGCAGAGTATTTGTGACAACACGGAATTCTAGAGCGTCTTTAAAGAGTTAGCTACACCGCAATATATATGTCAGCACTGTATGACTGTGAAGCCTGGACAGTAGGAGAAGCAGACTAGAAAAATGAAGAAACCTTTGAAATGTAGTGCTACAGACTTATGATGAAGATATCATGCACAGACAAAGTGAAGAACAAGAAGGTACTAATAATGATAGGGGAAAAGGAATATGTGGAAAACAATAAAAAATAGGAGAGATAGGATGATAGGCCACATACTACGGCATGAGAGAGTAGTGCGGAATATATTAGATGCAGAGATAGGGGAAAAAAGAAGTAGATGTAGATCTAGGTTAGACTACTGCACTCAGATAGTGAAACATGAGGGCTGTAAGAAATTCAGGGAAATGTGTTGGCTAGTTCAGAATAGAAATCAATAGAAGTACGCATCACACCAGTGCCAAGATGGATAAACTATTGAGGAAAAAAATGACTGTACTTAAACATGATGATTATTATAAGCAACTACAGGTATTGGTTGTGCAATATTTGTGATTAATGTTAATTGTGTGAAAGGATTTAGTGGAAAACCATTAATTCGGCAAATCTCTAAGTGTTGGGAAATCCTTGGCAGCCATAGATTGCTTAACCCCCTTCACATAATACCCTACATATGATTTTCCAATGCTCCACCCGAAGGTACTACATTGATGCTCCTTCACATACCACTGAATCTCGATTAAATAAGGCGTACAATTAGAAAACAATAGAAGGGGAACCGAGTTGAATATAGCCTGTCTGGGAATTTCAGGAAACTGTATAGGTTAGTTCAGAATATAGATAAGTGGAGGTACGTGCTCAACCAGTTTTGAGACGGAAAACCTAATGACGAAAAAAACAAGCACAGATAAATCTGATGTTTATTATAAACAACTACAGGTGTTGGTTGTAAAATATCTGCAACTAATGCTGACTGTGCGAAAATATATATTGGAAAAGATATTAATTCGGCAAATGTTCAAGTGCTGGGGGAACTTGGCAGCCACAGGCTGTTTACCCTCCTTTACAACTAATGAATGTCGGAGAAATAGGGTATATATATATAATTGTAATTGTAAATCATCTAACAAGAAGGAACAGCGTCAATGATTAAAGACAACAAACATAGAAACAAGAAGAAAATTGTTGAAAGCATATGTGTGGCGCACAGCACTGTATGACTATGAAATACGGGCAGTAGGAAAAGCAGCCAGGAAAACGGTAGCTGTCTTCTGGAATGTTGTGCTTCAGATGTATGAGGATGATAGCATGGACAGATAAAGTTAATAACAAAGAGGTTATAGAAATAGTAGGGGAATAAAGATATTTGTGGGAAAAAAATAGGAGAAATAGAAGGGTGGAATACAATCTAAGGCATTTTTGGGGAATAGTATAAGATATATATTACAAGCATAGATAGGAAAAAGGAGGTAGATGTAGATCTAGATCAGATAGTGATAGATGCAGACTGTGCAACTTTCAGGAAAATGTATAGGATAGCTCAGAATAGGAAACAATGAGGGTACGCGTCTAACCAGTTCCAGCACTGAAAACCTAATGATGATGACACACACACACACACACACACACATATATATATATATATATATATATATATATATATATATTATAATGTCTAAGGGAGCTACTAAGAGGTATAAGGGTTGTGTAGTACAAGATAGTATATGCCAAACAAAAATAATCCACATAATCGATCACATAAACTTAAAAATGTATGTTTACCGTATTTTATGTACACTAAAATACCATTCAAATATAGTAGTTGAAATTCAGTGCCAAAAGGCAATATTAAAATGACTAAGTGGCGTAATAAGATGTGAAATGCTCAAGGGTTTATACCGAGTTGAATTTTAAAAAGCCTTTGAAAGTACATTTGCCGTCCAAAAGCCGGATGCGTCTGTAAATGTTCACTATCAACATGCATCCAGGGTCAAGTGTAAATTTATTTGGTTTCATTTTCTATAGAATCAACTTTTGGACAATATTTGTAAACCCAAAATTATTAGTTAAAACATCGTAAAATGTGATTGGTTGAATGTAAAGATTTAGGACATACATTAGAATTTAGAGTGATTATGAAATTGTATAAAGACATGAACTTTGGTATGTGCGACACGGACTTGACTATTTGTGATGAACTTTAGGATGTAGTAGGCGAATTGAGAATCAACATGGTCCCCTTAGAGAGTAAACAAGGCAGATTTATTTTCGAACAAATTTTGTAATAGACGTGTTTTCAGAACGGTGCTAATTTGTATTCAAATATTTTGAAAAAGAAAATAAAAGTAATTGTTTTTAAAAAATGAGTTTAATTGAAAAGTGGTAAAGAAACAAGCGGAAGTATAAAGGGAATATTAGTGATTGTGCGACGATTAGAAATTGGATTTGGAGAGTGGTCTTAAAGGTAGCGGGTCAGCGAGAGTGGTTATACAGGTTAGAAGTTGGATATTGGAGTGTGGTTAAAAGTTAGAAGGTCATCGAGAGTGGTTATACAGATTAGGAGTTGGATATTGGAGCGGGTTAAAGGCAGCAGGAGTATTGAGCGGAAACAAAGATACGAGTTGGATATTGGAGCGGGTTAAAGGCAGCAGGAGCATTGAGCGGAAACAAAGATACGAGTTGGATATTGGAGCGGGTTAAAGGCAGCAGAAGCATTGAGCGGAAACAAGGATTTGAAGTGGAGATTAGTACAGAGGGAAGTTATAGCACTAGTTTTTTTAAAATTCTAAATTTGGGTTAATCATTTCAGATATTGGGGAGCAGTTTAAAATTTAAGGACACCTGGAAACAGCACGAAACTTTGAGAACATCATTGTGAGGAAGTATACGGTGATTAGGATTTTGTGCCAGCATTCATCGAGGCATCAACGGAGTATAGACCAGGTGAGTGTTTAAAATCATTTTTTAATACGTCAAAAATTAGTCATACAAATTTTGGTTGTAATTTCATTTGGCACATAGCAACTTTGATCATTTTATAAATTTTGGCATATACAAAAGTAGAGTAGCAATTTTAGTAGAAAAACAAAGGAGTGCACTTTGGTTGGACGTAGCACATCTACTTATAACGAATCCACTATAAGTAGTTTGAATACCCTGAGATTAAGAGTTTTATAGAGTCGAGGCATTGCAAATAAATAAGTAATAAAAGAACCAACCAAACAGTGCAAGTACGGGCGTGCATTAGGTGTGCACATTTTAAAAGTTTATAAAGTAAAATTAAAAGAAGAAAAAGAGGGGTGGAATAATATATATATATATATATATATATATATATATATGTGTGTGTGTATATATATATATATGTGTGTGTGCGGGTATGTGTGTGTGTGTGTGTGTGTGTGTGTGTGTGTGTGTGTGTGTGTATTAGTTAATAGGATGGCTATGACTTTTTACTCAAAGCCAAATAATCGATTCAAGTCGAAGTTCCAATCAGAATTCAAACTTGCAATCTTCGGCTTTGATCGCCTCCGCGCTAACTAAATGCCAAACCTGGTCCGGTGATTACAATTACACATATATACAAATCTGAACAATGTGTGCAACCAGCGCAATCATACTTCAATCTAGGGTCATTGGCGCAAAGACGGTAAATTGCGTATAACACAAGGACATACGGTTCCAGAATTTCCCATATAGAGGACAAGACGCGACACAACTGTTTTTGTTATTGAAACTGTTCTATATATTATTGTACTTATTAGAAACTACTTATCTTTATGCTGATGGACATGGTATCTAATCTACCTTTTGCAAAAGTTGGAGATTTTGAAAAAGTGAATGTTGTAATTATCGATAATGTAACAGATCTCTAAATATTGGAACCACTAACAATAATATCCATCTACAGCAAGCTAAGGGCCGTTTACTTTCGGAACAAGAGCGTCTGTTGAAACAATTTTAACCATTAGTGACCTGATTTTTGCAGTTAGAACCATAACTATTTATTTGTGTATCCTGCGAATTCAAATTTGTGTTATAATCTTATTAATATTAATTTTTGTAAATTTAATAAAAGCGGCAATGTTTGCAGCCATGGACAAGTTCTATAACTTTTCATTTAGAGAGTGCAATAAAAATTACTTATTCTTCAGCAAAAATTCATAAAAATTTGTGCAGAAGTAGATTAGCTTTAAGAAAACCACACAATTAAATGTCCTCATACTAGTAATTTTGCTTGAATCTTCTAAATGCATTTTTAGTTCCTGTTATAATATAAAATTGCAATATAATAAATGCGTTACCTAATGTTATTTTTATTTTTTAATTAGAACAAAATTTTACTTACTTCGTGTGCAGCCATATATTCAAAATATCTAGCAAATCCTTCGTGTAACCAAGCGTTATCCCACCATTCTGTTGTTAACAAATTTCCAAACCAAAAATGAGACAATCCGTGAGCAATAATGTTACAAATTCGTTGTTTGTCCTCCGGCGATGACTTTACATCGTTATATAACAATAGCGCTTCTCTAAAAATAACATTTAGTAAATACTCATTCTCACTATCGCTTATTCACCTGTAAGTCACAAGACCCCAATTTTCCATAGCGTCTGCTGAAAAATCTGTAAGGGCAACATGATCTACCTTTTCTATGCCCTGTCCCTTGAACGCTTTGCCTGTAAATTTTTCCATTACTTCCTGCAGTAGTATTGATTGCTCTAAGCCGTAAGCTGATTGATCCAACTCTCCTCCAAAACGACTATATAACCTATGAGGGATTTCACTTGTTGGTTCTTTAACAGTGGCGTAACTACGATTTTTGGGCCCCCCCGCAAAAATTTTAAAGTGGGCTCTCTTTAAAATGTATTACTTTTACTGGCTTATATTTAGCCATATTTTTAAATTATAGTACATGTAGAGAAGGAAGCAGTATAGAATTAAATACATATACTATATTAATCAAGTGCTTTATTAATTATAAAACCAAATTACATAAATTCAAACTTATAAGTTAATTAATATTAAATCTACATATTTATACGCCGCACAAAATTATTTACACCTAAAAATTTGATACAGTAAAAAAACCTATGAGCTAGCAGACATTCCAAATCAAATTCAAAATTTTGTTTTTCATGCATGTTTTGCTGCAAACGCGTTTATTGTATCCTCTATATTCATATTTTGGCAGTGTCATGTTCTACTGCTAAGAGGGATAAATCGTCTAATCTATCTTGTGAAGTGCGGTTCCTAAGATAATTTTTAATAATTTTAATTTTGAGAAAGATCTCTCCGCACTTGCAACGCTAACGGGTAAAGTTAGGTATAACATTAAGGCTGTTATCGTGTTTTGAAATCTTCTAGAACGTGTAGATTTGGACAGTTCGAGATATACTAAAAATTGTAAGATACCGTTAACATTTTTAATTCATCACAAATAAGTCTATTATTTTTGAGTGTAGTAAGTTCTATACCTATAGCATCATTTAAATCTTTGTAGTAAAATTTTTGCAATTGTTTTGCCTTAGATAAAATATCGTCTGCAGTTAAATTCAAAAATACATTAGGTTCTAAGAAATTAAACTTTTCGTTTACATGAAAAAGCGATTTAAAACGATTCGACAGCTGTGAAATTATAATATCCATTACGCGATAAAATACATTTATTTTAAATTTAAATTCTTCATCATTAAATCGATAATCATTGGATAATTCATCGTAATGCTTTTTATTTTTGGTTGCCTTTTTTATAAATTCCGGTTTAATATTCCATTGCCCTGCAACTTTCGCTGCTTCCTCCTTGATGTTGGAATAGTTATTTCTTGTTTCCTTGAAAAATTTTAAAGTTTTTGTAATAAGAGAGTTATCTGATTAATATTCGCCTTTTCACTCTGAGCAGTTTGTGAGAGCTTGTTAAGCTCTTCTAGAATTTGACTTAAAAAACACTTAAAAAATAAAATTAAAATTATCCATGCTAGTTAATATTTGCTTTGCGTCATTTCGTTCATCTGTTTTTTTGATATCATAATAATTTTATTAAGAGACATTACTATATCTTTATACCGAATTCATATGGCAGCTAAAGATTTTACTCGATCCGCCCAACGTGTCGGATTTAAGCGTTTCAATTGTGTGAAATTTTCTTTAAAAACAGAAAGCCAATTCCATCTTACTATACTATTAGCAAAAATGTATATATGTTTTCTAAAAGTAGAAAAACGATTCTATTTCTTTTATACCTTTAACGGCATCATTTATGACTAGATTTAAGTTATGGGCACTACAGTGCATATATAAGGCTGCAGGCTCTATGTTTAAAATTCTCTTTGCACGCCAGAATACGTACCGCTCATAACGTTAGCTCCATCGTAGCCCTGCCCTCTACATTTATTTATATCTAATTGCATGTTGGTTAAATTGCTTAATATAGTATTACATAGTCCTTCAGCAGATTGGGACTCTACTTTTGTAAAACCCACAAAAGTTTCACAAATATCTATTTTGGTTACCTCTCCCAAGCTGTCTTTTTTAAAATCAATATATCTTACAATTTTACTTAATTGATCAATCTTAGTTATATCCTGTGTAGTGTCTATTATGATTGAGAAAAAGGAGCGGATCTAATTTTATTTAATAAAATATTTTTAAGTGTGCGCTTAAAGTATTAATAATATCGTTTTGAATTTTTGGGGAAAGATATTTAATTGAACCTTTGGGTCGTTCAAGCACTTTTTGTAATATAGGATCATAGTTACTAATTAAATGAACTAAACTTAAGAAATTACCGTTGTAACTGTCTTTTGAATCAGAAAAACTTTCTCTATGTCCTCAAAATGACAGCATGCGCTGGGATAGTGTTAAAGTAACATTGAAAAGTCTGTGTAAAACATTTTTCCAAAATTCAGTTTCTTGTTTTAATAGTAGAGTATCTTTCTTATCTATGGTATAATTTTTTTCCACATATCGTAAATAAAACAACAAGTTAAATGAGATTGAGCAAGCAAATGCTCTTTAATTTTTTTTGATAAACCCTGCCAATCATTAATTCCGGTCGTCCAACTTGACCTTACTGAAGCAAACAGCCAACATGGTTGACAATAAACACAATTTTTAATTTAGAATAACACAACCACCCATTTGAATTGTGTGGTAAGTTTAACGTATTGCTTTTATTTTCGCTTGCAGTTATTAAGTAATAATAGTGAACTGAAAACTTCTATTTTATTATCTTTAGGAAACGCACCATCTGGTCTACACAATCCGTAATTAATTATTTCTTTTCTTAAATTGTCATGTTGTAAAACATTGATTTTTAAAAATGTGCAAAATCGGTTGGATATTCTTTCGTCAGATTCATATATAGTTCATTAAGTGAAAAGTACTACTCACATTTACCTCTGTAATTGTAGTGGTATCTAGTTCCAAATTTCTATCGCGGCCGTCATTATGTGATGTACTTGCGCCCTGGGTGAGAGTTTTAAAATTGTTGACGACTGCTGTTCGTCTGTAGCGGAACTAGTAGATGCTACTGTCGAAAGCCCAATTTCTTTCATAGATTGTTCTTGTTTTTCGGACTCTTTAGAAGTAAAAAAGGAACTTATTTTTGGAATCTTGCTCTTTGATTCTTCCAATAGTTTCCTTTTTCGTTTTTTGCAGCGCCGCTTGTAGTGCTCATTGTATATTATTTCCTGCAATTTTGAATGAAATTAATTATAATGTAATTAGATAAGTAATAATTATTTAAAAGCCTTTTGAAATTACAAATAACACATACATACTTTGCTTTAAATGCTTTAATTAACAAAATATAAATGATTTTTATTGAATGCTTAAAGATTTATTTATATGTATTTCTCAGCGCGACTTCAACTATGATCAAATCAATAGTAGTTTAATAAAAATAGATATAAATACTTACGTTTAAATATGAAAGACCTCCTGTAATACGAACACAACACTATTGAGTAAAACGTACTGGAATGCTTTTTACTTCCTTTCCGTTATATATAATGCAGCTAATGCAAATACGTTGCAACCAGCTGACTAGAAACCACAAAATGAATTTCTTTCTAGTATTATATTTCTAGAAAGCGAAGGTTACTAAGCTACCTGCCATCCTGTGAATCTGTACTGTACAGACAATAGCCCTTTTATTCCTATTTAAAATCCCACAAACCAAACTAACCCTACTATACGTCGTTTAATAATGCTTTACCACTTTATACAACTTATCACTTAAGAATAATATAGACATCTTTGTTATTAAAGTTTACAGTCTCTTTCATCTGTTTATTAACCCTTACAAAATAGGACAGAACGGATAGAAAGAAGAAAGGATGCAGGCTGCAGGTGGTGTTCAGTATTTATCTTAATTATTATTTCTTGTATTTCAGCAGTTCCTAGTAGTAACATCAAGAAAACGTTCGTTAACCTGCGGTTTCTGAATTATCTGCAATATTTTCTTGACCGTTTCTTACCTGCCAAATACGTTGAAGATGAATAAGTTGAGTTTATTATCGTTTGGGCCTTCTTGCACTTGGGGCCCCCCCGCATAGCGGGGGCTGGCAGGGGTGTAGTTACGCCACTGTTCTTTAAGTTCCTTATGATCAAACTTAGAGATGACAATTCCAAGCAGGTAAGTTGACATCTTTGGTGTTTCCACAAATATTTGAGTAACCGATCCTTTGCTGGGGGTGTTGAAAGTACTGTAATTCAGGGTTAGCTTCAAATTACATATTAATTAATTTGAATAGTGGCAGTAGTTTTATATCCCCATCCACATCTATCTTATACGTATGCATTATGCTCTTTTAAAACAAAAGTTACCCCGACGCTATTTTTACCTATTAGTATGATCATCGGTACAAATTTTTAAGAAGAACTATTTCCAGAATTGTATGTTTTGGGAACGCCAAGCAGAAGGCAGATCTGTAACGGCAAAATTTAAAGCAATTTGTTTGGAGAATTGACAGATTTCTAAAGACTCTTTAATTGATTTAAGTTTTGAGTAAAAGTTTTGTGTAAAAATCGGATTAATTTAATTTGAACGTTTTTGGCAAACCTACGTTACAGATTTCCGACATTAAACAAAGTAACGGTTGAACTTATCTAAATTCCAATCAGTCTATTAAAATTTTCAGAGGAAGGTTATTAAAATACATGACATAAAGATTAAAGATAATTATTGATCATACTACAGAAGATTTAATTCTGGAGTTGAAAGTTATTTGTTTAAAATAAGTAAGCAGAGAGAGAGAGAGAGAGAGAGAGAGATTTTGGACCTCATTTATGGAGTTGCTAATCACGTGTCTAAGGTATGTGAGTACACAGAGATATTTAAGACTCTATACTTAGTACATGCTACATCTTTTGGTCGGAAGTTATTCTTTATCAATTTTGTATTTAACACACTGTTTGTAGAAGAGAGTTTTATGGATGTACTAATTTGTATCTAATAAGGTTATTTTGTCTTGTCATAATTCTTATGTATGATTACATGATTTCATTAATTGCAGAGCTAGCAAAAATAATTACTCGACAGGCGGTTATATAAATCATAAAATACCATTCTGACTTCCATATCAATATATATATATATATATATATATATATATATATATATATATAAACATATAAGCTCCACTTACAGTCAATGCAATAGTCTTGCATAATAGTGTTTTCGAGAAAATGTTACTGTACAATTGGGATATTTTAGTCCAAAAAATTAAAACAAAATAATATTTTGCATATATTTAATTACAAATCGACGATTAGGCAAGGGTTATTGCCTTTATGAAGATTCTACAAAATTAAAGCAATCAATACAGTCATAAAAAATTTCCTTTAAAAATTACCTACTTAATTGTTAATGCATAAATATTAAAATTATATAAACAACCCTACGCATCAGGGTTGTTGTTAGTCATAACTGGTTAAAATAAAAATATTGGAGCACTCAAAAGGGGATTATTTAAATTTAATTAATAAAATTACGTGTTCAGAGAGTAAACGACCAACTTCGAATGAATTAATATAAAACCATTCTGATAAGAGTGAGAGCGTGTTCCACATTTTGTACGATTATTACGTAAATAAAATGCGCTCAGCCTTCACATCATTGTTGAAAATTAAAATTTGAGTTTGCAATCCTGTGCAGATTGGAATACTTGGGATGCAAACTTTGGGTGTCCTGCCTAAAATTTAACGAATTAACTTCATTTCTTATATAATACGCCTTCAAATAAAGCCTAAGCTTATGATTAGTTTCAGAATTTCACCATAATTTGGGGTGTGATGAGTCATATTTATATGTTGTGAGAGGGCACAGCTGTTCTTCCCCAAATTTACATCCGACTTATATTGAATGAATCTATTTTTCAACCACTGACTATAATTAGCACATATGTCTTATTGCAGGAAAACGTTATTTTATAAATAGTGTTGCTACTTAACATTTTTCCGTCTTATCTTTCAGCTTAGTGAAAAAGTCTCCTACAGATTTTTCATACCTAACCGCTATTTTAATGTCTGGTTGTCTGAAAATTCTTGCCAAAAGAGGCGTTTAAGTTTGAATATAAAGTAACTTCCTGAACGAAACGATATTAGGTCGTTTAGTATTGTTCAAACGAAGAGTAGTGTAGAGCGACTTTCTTAATAATTGCTTAGAACCATTGTTACACAAATCAGTTTCAAGTAGCATTAGATTATTTTTCTTAAATTGTGGTTCCCGTATTGTATTGATTGCTTTTTCTTTTGTAGAATCTTGATAAAGGCAACAACCCTTGCTGAAACGATTTGTAATTAAATATGTGCAACATATTATTTTGTTTTAACTTTTTGGACTAAAATATCCCAATTGTACTGTAACATTTTATCGAAAACACTATTATATATATATATATATATATATATATATATATATATATATATATTTGTTAAGCTTAGAAAAGGTCATTGAGCAACAGATTCTGTGAAAAAACATACCCAAAGTACAATTCTCCAATATTTACTTTCTACCCTGTATAATATTGCTGTAAAAGTTCCATGTAAAATAACACTCTTTAAGTACCTATAGTGTTGTGATGTACTATTTAAAATCGAAGCCCAATCTTAAAGAATACTAAAGCATTCACTAATCCGTGTGTAAATATGTATTCTCCTGAAAAATAAAAGTTTTTTGCATTTATGCAGAATAAAAAGACCGTGGAACGAGTTTTAGAATACTAAATGACGTCAGTAACAGTTAAATCAAGTTCTATTCGGCTAAAATTTAAAATTCGTACTTTTCTAAAATGCAAATTCTATAATGCCTTCATACTTCTTAAAAATATCATTTAATAAAGATACTACACTGTTGTAAAAACAAATGGTCCCAAACTTTTCGAGAATCTAATATATTTAAATTAACAAGCTAATTATCTTGTATGAATGCACGGCCCAATTTAAGAAAGGCGATAAGACTATAAAATCTGATAAGATGAAAAATTTTAATGGATGTATATTACAGGAGCTTGTGAAGAAAAGTGATAACCAATCGCTAGCTTCATCCATTAATAAGAGACGGGAAATATTTTGCAATCGCTATAAATTGTAACTGTCGGGCCATTAGAAATAAGAGAACACGAAGTTGCGGTTAATTGTTACATTATGAAGTTGACTTATGTTTTGAGAATAGGATCGAAGTTTGAGAAAAAATGACGTACGGCGAATGGGTCTATATAAAAAACCGAATTAATGAGAGAAATTAGATTAAGATTTAGCGTTCAAGATTTGAATATTAATACTTCGATACTTGATATCTGATAGACCGCTATTGTATGGAGTGCTCCGGTGATTTATTGTTGCAATACAAATAATAAGTTATCTTAGTGCAAGGTCACGGACTATTTTAAAAAAAGTACTTTTGAAAACTGATTCAAGATATTTCGACGTATGGAGATTGATTAAAAATGAAAATCTAAAAATTTGAAACCAGTTTGAAACCAAAGCGAAGTATAACTTTGTTTTAAATCTAAAAAGTCAAATTAAGTAGACTAAGCTAGTATAAGTTTTTATTTTGATAACAAATTATTTCTAACTGGATAGTTTATTTTAGCAACCCTGATACCAGACCTTGAGGTGTTTTGATCCTAACAAAAATACCTGCTCGACCTTGCCGATCAGCTACACTAAGAGGGTGTAATAAAAGAATATTTAAATTATTCATTAAAATTTGAAAGAAAATATTGTAACTTACATGTTTTGAGATTTTATGATTATTAAGAAAAATTACTTGAAGATTTTATTAATACATCAGTAATGATAAAATATTGTTTCTTTCTAAATGTAAGCTGAAAATTGAATTTAGTAAGCTTTCTTTATATCTGTGTGTAGGTAGATTTCTAAGATGTGTGCAATAGAGAAATTACTAAATGTATTGGAATTTGTACACGAATGTTTATTGAGATTTCTTTGTTTTATTTTATTTTTGTAAAATACATAACATATTTGTCACTGATCTAGCAAAAGAAAACGCGTACGGTATGGTGAGAATACACATCAAATCGTTTTTATATTTTCAACTAATAGTTATGACATCTTTGTAATATAGGGCAGCAGTACTCCAACAATTCACAGCAAAATATATATATATATATATATATATATATATATATATACAGGGTGGTCCGGTTTTCATTAGCCAGCGTATATCTTCTGAACTATGCAAGATATAGAAAAATTTCATAGGAAAAAGTTGTTTGAATATATTTTCTCTACAAATATAAGGCATTAAGTATTTTTTATGGCCTACTATATTTGAGCAATAATATGTCACTTTGGTTTTTTTAATAGAACACCCTGTATATTTTTTTGAAAAAATACTCTACTTGAAATTGTCTTTACGGCAATATACCACAACCAATGAGTTCTTGTCAGAATGCACTAAATAACTCAAATAATAGAATTCCAATAGGAACTGTGATTATTGTTTATTTACTGTATAAATTAATAAATTGCAAATTTTTTTATACATACATCTGAAAATAATAGCTAACAAGAAAAGTAATTATCTTATTAAACGTTCAAATTGTTCACCATTACATTCTAAACATTTATTAACTCGAACAATTAAATTTTTTCTAGCATCTTGCAGCATGACCGGGGTAATTAGCAAGCAAGCTGCTCTTAATTTTGCGATTAACTCTTCAAGATTTTGAAAAAGGGTAGAATTAGAATTACACTCGATCTTTTAAAAACCCCCAAACAAAGAAATCAAGAACTGACAAATCAGGTGATCGGGGAGGCCACAAAGTCGGTCCCCTATTACCGATCCAGTTCTGACCAAACTCATTATTTAAATAATTTGTAACATTGATTCCATTATGTGGTGCAGCGCTATCGTGTTGAAACCATAAGTTTCGCCTGATAACTAGGAAAATATCATCTAAGAAATCTTGAAACGAAGTTTGCAAAAACATCAAATATCTTTTTTTGGGTTAAACTACCATTAAAAAAAATACGGACCCGGTATGCGGTCACCTACTACACCTATCCACACATTCACTGAAAATCGTACTTGTGAACGGGTTTCAACAAATTGCAAAGTATTTCTATCATTCCAATAATGTTTATTTTTCAGTTAAAAATACCATTTTTATGAAAGTTAGATTCATCAGTCCAAATTATACTGTCCAAAAATTCTCTTCCTATACATTCAATATCCATATACAAAAACCAACTCGGCTGTTGGCATAATTGGGATGTAATGTTTGAACCAAATGCATCTTAAATGTTTTCATTGAATGACGCCTCAAAACATTAAAAATCTGTCGAAACGTTTAGTTCAGCTGCATCTTGTCTCGGAGAAACTTTAGGATAAGGTCTAAAGTAGGTCAAAATAATCAATTTATGTTGTACTTAATTTCTGGTGATAGTTGAAAAGCTACCATTGGATCTTAAAAAATTTTCTAAATTCTTAAATGTATTTATATTTGGTTGTCTACGGTCAGGATATAACTTTCGATATAAAACTGCAACTTGACGTTTATTGTTGTTTGACCTATGAAGACAGCATAACATATCAACTTTTTCATTGTTTGAATAATTCATTTCCATTATTTTACGCGAAACAACTATTAAGAACACAATAATACTTTTACTTTTTAATGTGATAGATAATTGTGAATAAACAACTGAAATACTGCAATGGCATTTGTTAACAGAAATAATCAGATTGAAATTCTATTATTTAGGTTATTTAGCGCACTTTGAATAGAAATCATTGATTGTGGCATATTGCCGTAAAGATAATTTTAAGTAGAATATTTTTTCAAAAAAATATACAGGGTGTTCTATTTAAAAAACAAAAGTGACATATTATTGCTCAAATATATTAGGCCATAAAAAATACTTAATGCCTTTTATTTGTAGAGAAAATATATTCAAACAACTTTTTCCTATGAAATTTTTCTATATCTTGCATAGTTCAGAAGATATACGCTGGCTAATGAAAACCGGACCACCCTGTATATATATATATATATATATATATATATATATATATATATATATATATATATATACATATAAATATTTTAGGTAGTTAATTACACAAGGTATGTTGATAAATACTAACGTATTGCAGTGAATAAGATGTAATAATAACTTAGACTTGTATGCAAAGCCCAAATGATCATTTGAAATCGAGCTAGTAATTGAAAGATGGAAAATATTCTCCATCTTTCAATTACTAGCTCGATTTGAAATGATCATTTGGGCTTTGCATAAAAGTCTAAGTTATTATTTCATCTTATTCACTATATACATATATATATATATATATATATATATATATATATATAGTGTGTGTGTGTGTGTGTGTGTGTGTGTGTGTGTGTATGAATTTGATGGGCTTTATATATATATATATATATATATATATATGGTCTACCAAAAATCCATAAATTAGATAACCCAATTCGACCAATTGTAGCTTTATACAATAATTCAACTGAAAAGCTCTCTAAATTCATTGCTGTTATTTTAGAAAAATCAACAAATCTAAACGAATACAATGTAAAAGATTCTTTTGAATTTGCAACCTTTATAAACAACTTCCAACTACCAAATAATTATATATTAATAAGTTTAGATGTAATTTCACTCTTTACAAACATTTCAAAAGAGTTAGTATTACAAAATATTGATAACTTATGGTTGAACATCACAAACAATTGTAATATTTCAAAACCGGTTTTTATAGAAATTATTAATTTTCTCTTTGAAACAAGTTATTTTAAATTTAATATATAATTTTTTCTTCAGATATTTGGCTGTCCAATGGGCTCCAATTTAAGTCCTATATTAGCCAAAATTGTCATGGACACTCTACTAGATAATGTGATCTCTAAACTACCTTTCAGTTTACCATTCATATAGAAATTTGTAGACGACATAGTAACAACAATTTCTAAAGATAAACTCAATGAAACCTTACAAATTTTCAATAGTTATAACAACAAAATACAATTTACCATAGAAAACGAAAATAATCCCTCGATTGCTTTTTTAAACACTTTACTAATTAGAAATTCAGAAAACAACATTATTTTAGATTGGTACCAAAAACCTATTAATTCCGACAGATATTTAAATTATTTATCATATCACTCATACAACATTAAAATTAACTTCATCTTAGGTTTAAAAAATATAATTCAAAAAATTAGTCATCCATCGTTATACCAAAAAAATTTAAAAAACCTCTTTATCATACTAAAAAACAATAACTATCTATCCAATTTCATTAAACGTCTTCTATACAATCACATGACACCTCATGCAATTCTCAATAATAACACAAAAACCAAAACGATACTGCTTTAACATTTCAATCTTTCCGCTATATAGAACATTTAACCGTTAAATTAGAAAATATTTTAAAAAAATTTAACATAAAAATTGCGAAAAGGAATAGTTTAACTCTAAATAACCTATTCTCTAAAGTAAAAGATAAAACAACTCCATTATACCAACGAAACGTTATCTACAAAATTAACTGTTTAAATTGTGACCAATCTTACATAGGACAAAGCTCACAAAAGTTAAAACAACGTATTACTCAACATAAAAGTGACATACGAGTCAAACCCAATGCATGTGCTTTAACTACTCACGTTAATAGCACTCATCATGAGAGAAATTTCAACACAACAAAAATTTTAGACATTGAAAGTCATAAAAAGAAAAGAGAATTTCTTGAAATGTGTTGCATTTTTCAAAATTCTAACAGTATGAACAAAAAAACTGATTTTGATAGCTTGAGCTCTATATATACTCATCTTCTAAATTTTCAAACCACTAACAAATAAATTAAAAATACTCACTAATCTACACAACAGCTGCTAACATACACACACACACACACACACACACACACACACACACACACACACACAACATGCTATTTAAAATTTAAATAAACATATAAAAAACAGGGGGGAGCTTTCAGTCAAAAATAAAACACCTGTCAAATGTCAAACTTTACCTAACTTTCAACAAGTTTATATTTTTAATGTTTGTATTGCTAAACAAATGTATTTTTAATTTATATCTGTTGCCTCGCTTTAGTAAGTAACAGCATACCTTTATAATTTTACAGCATTATTATTTCTGTATATTTTCAACATAATCGCCATTTTTTTTTCAACACTTTCCGCATCCACGCGATGTATGCCGGTGTCGTACCACTCTGCGTCCGCCTAGCGCAGCCAAGTGTTGACCTCTTTTTTAACCTCTGCGTCCGACCCAAACTTCTTCCCTCCGAGATGTTTTTTCAGGACGGGAAGGAAGTGGACGCCTCCACTGCCCGAACAATCTCATCCGAGAGCGGCGGCCGGCCACTTCTCTTCTTGTCGTCAACGTTAGTTCGCCCGGAATTAAACTCGCGGCACCGCTTACGCACGTTCCTAATGTTCATACAGTTTTCCCCGTAAACTTCAACCGCTTAACGATGACTTTCTTTTGGTGTCACCTTTTTCGCACTTAGGAAACGTATAACCGAACTTCCAGTGTTGACGGCTGCTCAGCCAAAACTGAGCGGTCGGGCAATGCACCCAGCAGCAAAGTTGTAGTGGGGGAACCAGGAAACACGGCGCTGTTGCCAGATTTCGCCCGGCAAAGTTACAGCGTTGGAGACCTTACTTTCCTGTCACCCTTCGTACACTGTCAGTTATAACCACTTTTTGAAGCGTGAGCGTGTAAAGAAGTGTTTTACAGAGAAACTGTTTTGAACAAAACCTTTAACAATAGATTGGTAATTCATAAATAAAGAATATTCCTGATTGTTTTGCTCTCGTGCAGTTTATAATCACATATCGTTACTGTCTTGCAATAGACCAATATCAAAAGAGCATTAATGCAATAGCAATAAAATATTCTAGTTTAATGATTAACTGATAAGTTATATTTATTTAAATTCTTTTCCAATCTTTTGAGCTTTAAACTGTAAAATTTAAAATAAAATTCTATGAACAAACCAAATTGTTAAGTGAGTTTCGAGTACTTTTCAAATTGAGGTTGAGTCAAAGGAATCAAGAAGTTTAACTAATATATGTTGTTCTATAATTTGACAAGAGAACTAAATAACTAAAGATGCAATTACTTACTTTGAAACAGCTGGCGTATTGAACAACGCATGGTAGGCTTTGGGATATACTAACGTCACTTCAAATGTGGATTTAATTCCTGGTTCATCAAAACAGGGAAACAGTTTACGAGCGTGGGTAGGGTGAAGTTGTGTTGCAAGTGCAATCCTAAAAATTGAGAATTAGGTAACTTAACTTAAGATAGATTAAATCTTAAATACAGTAATATGTAGATATTCTACAATTATATCTATCAAATTTCAGATATAGTGAGAGATCTAAATAAGCTTTACTATTATAATATTAGCCTTGAGAGTAATCACTTTCTGACCACTATTTGAAATGCTGTTTGAGTTACATAATTACTGGAAACTAAAGGTTGAAGTCAATATAGAAAAGTTAAGACGGTGGGTTTCTGTGAATTCTATTGTACATAATAATATTGTACATAATAACCGGATTTACACCAGAAAATTACTAACACACGATTATTGCAAGCTAGTAATTAAACATCATAGAAACTATTCCCGGAGACTTACCCAAAAACTGTTTACAGTATTAAGATAAGGAAGTTCGATAACGGTTCAGTATATTATTTCTATTTTAAGTACTAATGACGAACACGGACGAACACACATACGCATGCGTGCACGCACGCCTGCGCACACGTGTCAGTATATAGCATACCAAGTAGTAACACACATTCCGGTTGTCTTATACCAAGGATCCGTGTTGTATAGCTGGTTGTGTACCTTTCTAGATAGACATGAACCACACATTAGACAAAGATTCTTAAGTGGACAACATTCGTGTAGCCAGCGCCCGAAAGTTTATATCTAATTTGAATTTTGTACATCAGACAGTAGAAACTGCATTGAAATTCTTGCTATTTCGAGTTTCTTTGCTAAATGACTTGGCTTTGTTCTTAAAGCTTCAAAACCGCGCTGCGGTCTGAACACTTCTCTCAGGGTTACACACAATTATTGACCTTTTTGACTTCCCCATTGCGCATAGCTAGGATAGTTTCTGAAACAGCTTATTGGCAATTGAAGTAAAAGGTATAAACAATCTACAAATAGTATTAGTGCATGTCATTCTGTAATACTGCAACCTATTGTCCTGATTTCGAATGACCCATAAATATCCAAAACTCTGTCAGAGCCAGAAAAGCATTTAAGGGATTTTAATTCTTTCTTTTATAACATGTTACAGGCGGAAAAGCTACTAAGTATGTATTTTCAAGTAAAATTATAAAATGGAGGCGGCCTGTAAAACAAAAATTAAAGGGAGGTCACCGGCACTAGCTAGCGGAAGGACGTGGATCATATAGAGGGTTAAAATTTTGCAGAAAAGGTTATATTAATTTATAATATACTACAAAAGAATTTGGCACTTACCTTTCATAAATATTGTGGCTTAATGACAATTACCAAGGGCGCCAGACAAGTCGAGAATGTCCAAATGTTCGTGCAAAACCTTGAGAGACTTGTCATCCCAAGGAGAACAACTGTTCCTTTTAATCAACTCTTATCTTTTTGAATACTTATGCAACTTTCATGATCAAAAAAATAAAAAAACTATTGACTCAATCAACGGCAAACAAAACTATTTAATCCACAGAGCAATAAACGTGAACCTCTTACATTCAGAAATTCATTGATTTTAATTTAGAAGTTTAGATTAAATGGGTGAATATGGAATTATGATAATTTTGCGTACATAAGTTATTCCCAAACATTGTATATAAAAGAAAACTTATACTATAAATTTTACACTAAATTAATCCTACGGTTTATGACCAAAACGTCTTAACAAATAAATTAACTAAAAATTGGTCATGCTAACTTAACTATAAAAACTTACTTACTAAAAATCGTACATTGTTGATGGCTTGCCTTCCAACGCAGATCAGCTCTTAAATTGGGGGAGAGAATCTCGCTTGTTGCTCTTGTTACTTATAATTTTTAAATAATTGAATGGCACACGAACCCTGCAGTATCTTGTTGCTAATTTTACTTAACTTGTGTGTCACACGCATACAAGCTTTTTATTTACCTTGTACCACTATAAATCCGCGAACATACGGGCGTAACCCTCGCGAACTGGAAAAGTTAATTACTCCTTTCCAATTTTACTATCGTGATACTAAGTGCAATTCCATATCTGTGATGCCGGAAAACGCTACCCGCGAACTAAGTTTCTTTCTACCTCTTGACCAACAGACAACCCCATTGGAAAAATCTCCCGTTTTTTTGGCTAAAGCCTTAAGTTATATTGATTAATTCCTACTCCAACCATTATTTACGTCATATTTCTGTTATCCAATGACTTAACAGAACTTCCCCAAAACAAGATTTTAGAAAGCAAATCCAACCCCCTTTAAGATTAGGGTCAAGGAAGCAATTATTTTTCTAATGGTATAACTATTTTGTATCTTCTTGAAATTTTTAATTACTTAATTGTGGACCATACCTGTTGGCGACAGTGGTCTGCCATTAACAAAAGACCGGTTAACCCACATGAGCCGAAATGGATTTTAAATGCAATGGATGTCTCCAGACTACTTAAAATTACTTGCAATCTTTGAACAAATCAAATTGGAAAAATAGTTTGGCTATTTTCAATGTTTCGTTTTCTGTAACCCGCTGTCAATCGACGAATATATTAAGAAGATTAAGTTTTTCAACTAAAAATTGTTTTTCTTTATTTACGTTAAAAGGTACTGTATCATTTAATTTTATCAGATTCTTCAATCTATAACCGACATAATTATTAAAAGGATTATTGTATTTGATTTGCAAGGGTAGAGATTTAAATTATGATGGCCTGCCGCTAGAATTTCTAGTAGTTTAGCCTTAAGCTATTTGTAAAACTGGTCTTTTATGAGGGATGCTAACTAAAATATGAAAGTAATTTATTATGGAATTCTTGTCTATAAGTTATGCAAGTTAATGAATTTTTAATTAATTAATTAATCTGTTTATTAGTTAACATTACAAAATAATGTTACAAACAGCACTTATAAAGTAATTTAACTTATACAGATTGCTATCAACGCTATCGACACGGAAAAAGTAGAGTACGCTCATCGTCTCAGAAACAAATTAACTAAGTATGGAATGAAGCCATTCGTTTGGTATAAAAAAAGTACTTTACGTGCATAAAATAAATACCTTTGTATATAAATGCATGTTTTAGTTACCGTGAAAGCAAATGTTTTCTTATTACAAGGGATATGTAAAGCAACTAAAAGAGTTATTTTACACCGTATTTAAAATATCCGTGTAAAAACCAGTCTTTTTTATTACAATTATGAAGATGCAAGTCTTTTTCATGTGCACAATCTGTTGGGAAGTAATTACAGCTTTAAGTAATTAGCCAAATTGACTTCTGTATAACAAAAATTTAATTTTAAATAAAAAGTTCTTGCGAATGTTCGGGAAGAAGAAGAATTACGTCATCTTTACTTAAATACTAATTAATAAATAAACATTTACTCTAAGAAGCAGGAACATAAAAATGTAACAAAAAGGTCGAAAAATCAATAAAATTATTGATAGCTTTCAAAATTACTGCCGGATATGATGTAACGTCACAATAACCTTATGTATTAAAAAAGGACTGACAGCGTGCGTCACTATTTTACGCAATTCGACGTTAATGAAGAATTCCCAGAAGTCTTGCGTCGAGTAGGCGTAAATTTTTTGGAATGGAATCCTGTGAAATCTAGAAAACTCCAAATAACCATGACAAAATTAGATAATGATATATAAACGGAAACTTAATTAAAGAGTGTCCATTAAGTAATTCCATTTCATTCATTCCATTCCTGAATTGAATTCAATTTATTAGGACATGAACATATTACATTGAAAAAATAATTTCAAAGTATGCAGTATGCATACAATATTTAATAAATATGAGAGTCGTTAAATGCAGTTATTTGTTTTGTATTATTTGATAAAGATGGAAATTCCTTATATACAAAAAGCTGCTTTAAATCGAAGATGCACTTTGGTGACTGATGATTTAAATGAGGATTAAAATAATATGGAAAAATTTTATAGGCTGATTTTGAGGTCAATTTAAAACTAGAAGCAGAAGGTATTTAATGCTGTTAATTACGAATGGATAAGCGCATTGTAAATTTCGAAGGTATTAATTTCAAATTTTGTTTGTAACTAATATTTGAGTATTTGTCTTTCAAATTTAAGATATAATAAGTCTTAATCGTATAATGATTTTTTGTAAGAATATTTACCAAAAAAATTGTGGTCAGACTTCGAAACACGTTGACTTTTTAAATAGGCTATGTGTGGAGATTTTTTGGCGAAACAAACCTTACAAAAGTGAGAATAAAAGTTAGCTAAATTATCCAAAAAAGGAAGAGATTTGGGTTTTGTAAATTTTAACCTAGATAAGGAGAGCAACATTCTGATAATTAAGTGAATAAGTTCTTTTAGAAATAATTTTATGTTTGAAAACAACAATGCTGTAAATGTTCTTCATTCTTTTGTATGCAGAAAATATTTTTCACTGTATAGATGCTACGTTTGATTTTATTTTTAATTCTATTACTTCCTTTGAGCTAGTCAGACAAAGGAAAGTCAGAAAGGAAGGTAGGTCAGCAATTTTAATTTTAACAATTTGTGATACCTATATCGCAGCACTCTTTTAGCGACGCCAGGCACTTTTGGTGGCGCTCTAGCGTGAAACCGTAACTAACGACGCCCAACTCGAGCGTTGTCATAGCACTTTTTAGCGACGTCCAACGAGAGACCGTTGTCATAGGGCTCTCTTTGGGGCGTTACTAGAAGAGTGATATAAAAATAGCCACACGTTGAAGTGCCGCTAAAAGAGTGATATGAAAATGGCCGCTTTGTCAGCGTCGCTGAAAGAGTAATATGAAAATGGTCGCTCTGTGAGCGTCACTAAAAGAGAGCTGTGATATAGATACAGCAATTTGTAAAACTTGAAATGCTTCACTTACCTTCCCTTTCTTTTTAACTCTGCCTGACTAACTCAACGAAATTTACGGAGTTCTTAAAATGAAATCAAACACATTAATATTACACAGCATTTATACAGTATTAAATATTTTCTATCCTACAAATGCATTTACAACGTTTACAACATTGTTTCTTTAACACAAAGTAATTTCTAAGAAGTATTGATTACAAACAAAAATTGTTGCTTACTTTATTCTAAATTTACAGAATTAAACTTATTCTTTTGAGGATGGTATACCCGGCTATGATTATTTTCACGCTTGTAAATTTTGTTTTAGCCAGAAGAAATCTTTGACAGATAATCTATTAAAAGGTCGGAGCATTTTCAACTCTGATCACAAATTGTTCTGGTAAAACCCTTTACATAAAATTATTATATGATTAATACCTATTATTATATCTTACATTAAATATAAATCAGTTAAAAATACATCTAAAGGCGATACTTGCAGAATCCACAAAAACGTTTCTCGTAATAAAATATCTTCTTATTTTAATTGACGTCAAATCAGCTTAAAAGATTTTCCATATTTCAAAATTCTCATTTCAAACAGCAATTACCGAAGTACATTTCTGGTTAAATCTTCCTCTCGATTATATAATACAATGTTTAAAAATAGCGTTACCTTGAAGAACTTCCCCTCTTGTAATTAATAATTTTTATTTCTCGTTGTAAGTTACGTTTAAAACATTGCTTCTTTATTACTTGCAACCTCGCCTCCATTAAATTACAATATTGTTACTGCATGCTCAAATACTATTTCCGCATAGCAATCGCTTGCTACTTGAAACAATATTTCACGCTCGAATCAAATTATTGAATGAACTTCTAGAAATCTAATGAATAAATGCCTCTTTATTTGACAAACGCTTTTTTATATACAAATTTATCAGTTTCTAGAAGTTTACTAGAAGAATGTGGATAGTTATGTTGTGAGGTTTTATGGAAAACCAATTAGCGTCTAAAATCGCAGCTATTTATTACCTAATCATTTGATTTCAGTTATCCGTGGCCCTCTCTATATGTCCTTGTTTCAAATATACTATTAATGTGGCGTCGCATATTAATGCTAAAATCACGAATTATTTTTATCAGTTATTCCCAGGATTTTGCAGGTGTTTTCAATGATAGGACCGCTTCTAGGAATAAAATGTTTACTTATTAATGAGTTTAAAATAAATTGCTGTTGTCTTCGGGGTAATTAATTTAAACTTTAAATTTAAATTTTCAACATCAATTTTGGTTTCTTAAACCAAATTTGATTTTGGGTTTAGTAGTTGATCAAGTTTTGTCTAGCACTTGTGAAATATTGAATAATGTATACAGGGTGTACGCAAATCAATAATTAATCGCAAGTTTTGAAAGGCAACAATATCCCGTATTTAATGCTAACGGCAGATGTAGAATTTAATTCTCTATCAAATACTAATTATACCTTCCTATAGCTAACTGTTCACGTTTTCATTGAAAACGCACATTTTTGAAACTCGCTTTAATTTGGTATTAGAAACGGAAAAAAATAATATACAGGGTGTTCCATTAAAAAAATTCAACTTTGATACGTTTTGTGTTTCTTAGACACCCTGTGCATTACGAATATAAATGTAACATGTAGCTCCATTAGACCCCTATCCTTCCAAAGATGCAAACTTCTTTCAAATCAAGCAATTTAATCATAATGCTTCGTGGCGTATAACACGATTAACCCTGTATATATAAATTTTAATATATTTCTTCTAGACTTTCATCATCTGTTCATGAACCCTAATTTAAGCCAGGAAGTTCATATTTGCTGTTTCTCCCACTCTTTATATTAAGTTAGACCCTTTCTAAATTCGAACCATTGAATTGATCCTGATTTTGTGAAAGTTTGATCTTAGTATTTCGAAATCTTCATTTCGCGTTCATCCGCTTTTCTCATATCTACAACCTGTGTTAAATGGTGTATATTGGAAAAGAGTTTTCTATACAACCACACGCTGCTCTACATTTACTAACGTTTGCTTTTTTAGGTTATATTGTGTTCGGGCCAATTCAGCACTACGACACCAAGGGACGGATCGAAATCTGTGCGCGGCCTAGCTCTAGCCGGTGAGGGGTGGGTATGATAAAAGTCGTAGGTCAGGATTGCTAAACGCCCTAAGATGACAATTATAGTGGGGCGTATACTTGGTAGTATGCGAAAAATTGGGAATGACGGCAAAATGGGGTGGGCACCACCAGTAGTGTCACTGTGTTAGATGTATTCAAGGATCTCGTTACTGGTCAAGCAAACACCCTTGCACTTGTTATAATAAGACACTATGAAAATACGGGAAAACTCACGGTGTAGAATGTACTGATTCACCTTACTCACGCAAATTACTACAGCAGAATAATGCACCTGGATTATACTCTTTACTCTATTTACAAACGCATGGCTGAAAAAAACACATTAATTAAGCACAGTAAGTAACATAAATAAAGGTGTATATAAGCAAAGGTAGATACGGCGTATATTGACTACGCCACAGCTACGATCAAATTAATTATGATAACTAACCAAAAGTAACAACTACGTGGAAGTTCGCACTGGCCAGGGCTACCAAAGATATACTTGTGAGTACAATTATTTCTAAGGTGGGGTAGGGTTGAATGCATCTGGGCCTCACGGCAGTACGGGTTCTTAGGTTTGACGGCCAAAAGAGTGTAGACTATAGCCCGAAATATCACGCGTGTTACACCGGGTGCATGCAAACCTCCGGTAACAATGTGGATGGTAGACGTAAGTCTACTTGAACTATCTAGGCGCTACAACTGGTACAGTCTTACGTTACGAAACAAGTTGTACAATTTGGAAAAGTATCGCAGCTTTAAAATTTTACGGACTAATAGATTACAATGCGCACATAAACGGCTTTCTGTTTTACACGGTTGACTACAGTGAAAGTAGGGTAAATACGGGACGAACTATACTATCTACTTTTAGCTTCACTGACAGTGGATGCAAAAGAACATTCTATAGTTCAGGGTAAAATATCCCAATACCAGCGTGCGAACTAGTTTGGTCACTCAGTAACTACTACAGTGCAACGCTTATCTTGAAGGGTTTGTGGGGTGAATCAGGTTACTATAGACACCGCAAGGAGAGTGGGTGTCGGGATAATGCAACCTCCCCACTAACTTTACCATAGGCGTGTGTTTATGCATCGGGTTCCCGACTAAATCGGTTGATTACAGCGTACGGCAAATGTAATCTGAGGTCACTTTTCTTTCATTCAAATAAACTCCGACTATGAATTGGCATCTTATAGGTATAATAATGACGGTATATAACATCGGATGTTGAAGTGGACCTACAAAAGATTAATTAAAACACACCCAAACGTAAACGCGACTCGACACTTTTTTAAAAATTTGACAATTCCCCCTGTCACTTTCTAGCCTTCCTCGCAATTTTGAAAAAGTGTACAGTTTACTTGACTGTCCTTCATCACAAATCGGCATGTTTAATATGCTTGCTAAAGTGAACTATATAATACTAAACGTTGAATTAAACCGAACGTTACAATTGTTCTACTTAGGTTATCAATAGATCTTCACATTTTTTCGTATCTTTAGTTTCTACTTTTTTTTTGTTACGGACTTCTTTTTTCTATAAAATTTAAGATAACCTAACAAGTCTAGTCATTTATGGTTGTATAACTTTTAGTTTCAAATAAAGAAAGCCCTTCCCCAATATTAGATTTCTTAAATTATATTCATTCTTATCTGCGTTATCTTCAACCTGAGATAATCCGTTCTCCATATTTTTATGCCCTTATAAATTTTGTGTCTTTGAGTATTCGTGTCTTATTTAGACAATCTTCACTTATCTATTTAGTATTAAATTGCATTTACTTCCTATTAAATAGTAGTTGCTTGAATAGCTGCCCCTAGGTAATCAATACAATTGTTTACTCAGTTTTTGAATCTATTCGTATCTAAAATATATTCTGTATGGAGCTGTTTATATCAGGTCTCACATTTCAGGTACAGTTTATTATTATAGTCCTATTGACAAATCTACTTTTAACGAAGAACTTAATTAGTCTGACACTTCTTTCATTTCTCTCTTTTCAACCATATGCATCTATATTTTTCTGTTTTTATATACGGCTACAACTGCAATAAGTTTCCTATATCCACCGCTGCCGTTTTTTCCCTTTCAGTATAATCTCTTGAATTTAGTCCTACAATCTAACCATTACTATTATCGTCATGGCTTAATGTGGTCATATATATATATATATATATATATATATATATATATATATATATATATATATATCATACTCTATTATTGGGTTTATTATTTTAATGTTAGTCGGACTACTTGATACTAACCCGATAAACCTTTTTGGCAATTCATGTCATTTTATAATTTATTATAAAACCTAACACCTGCATGACTATTATCTGAACACCTGCGTTTGAGTGGATGATTCTTAATTCTCCAAACCAAGATATCTCTTTTAAACAATTTGACTTTATCAAACGACACGTATTGAATTGTAACCTGGTAATTTCTATCTTCAAGTTAGCTGAATTCCTTGCTTTTACAGATTTGGTATATTTTAGTATTCAATCTGTAAAGTTGTTTTTTTATTTTAGAATTACTTTTATTCTATTCCCTTCAACAGCTTTGGACGTCCCTAGAAAAGAAATCGATGGACTGAAACAAAGATTCAATCTTACAAATGATAGAAGTCAACTTCATGTGATATTGGATGTCATGGAAACCAACGAAATACAGCAATGGTTTATCGATACTTCCAAATGGAGGAAAAAATTATCGCTTAAAAGATATTTCGTGACATGAAACGGGCACCTACCCAGTCGTCAGCAAGTCGCTCGAGGTTACTACTTCGATTACGGATCAAAAACACATATTTAATAAAATACATGAAATTAATAATTTATGGTTTTGATTGTGATAGCGTTCCTAAAAAAATGGAATGTTACACAAGATTTTTGACAATAAAAATATTAGATATACAAACAAAGCGTGTCAAAAACGAATTGACTGAATCATTATTGATGAAATTAAGACTAACTACTTGCGTTTCTGTTATTTTTAAAACATTTTTGTTTTATATTAAGAAATTTTGGTAAATAAAGAATCGTTTTTGTGTATTTATGCACGAACGCAAACATGCACACCCATACACCCACACCCACACACACACACACACACATCCACACACCCACACATCCCCACACCCTCACATCCCCACACCCTCACACCCACACACCCACACATCCACACACCCACACACCCACACCCACACACCCACACACCCACACCCACACACCCACACACACACACCACACACCACACACCCACACACCCACACACCCACACACCCACACACCCACACACCCACACACCCACACACACACCCACACACCCACATAAATCCGCGCGTCCGCATACGCACCACACACACATACACACACTTATAATCAATCTAGCTCAAGATATGAATGGCAATGATTATGTTAGGGGGCGTATAATTTTGAGAAACAGTGGCAAACAGGATCGGAAGAAATACGAATTTTTTAACAGTATATCTTTAATTTTTCCTTAATAAGTTTGTTAATAGGCGCAATTGCCGTTATTGGAGTGTTATCCATTACTATATTTTTTGTATCCGCAGAAATTGAATATATTGGTTGGAGATTTTTACAATAAAGTTGAAGGTCCATTCTTTTATGAGAAAAGTTTAGCAGGCTCGTGATATTTATGAAAGTTGAAAAACCAGATAATTCCACACGTGCGAGAAATTGTAGAAAACGTGTAATTGGAGGTAGACGAAAATTTCTTTTTTAACAGGTTAGGACACGTTTGCATTATTATTTAGAATTAAGGCAACACCTAAACAATGTATTCTATATAAGATGGATAAGGCATAGAAGTCCAACAGAGTGATCTAGGGACTTTCTTCTTTTGAGATATTAGAAAACTATTGTATTCAAAACTGCAGTAGAGTCGTTTGATCATTTGCGAGGAAGAATTATTCAAGGGTGTTGCCGTTTAGTTCCCTACACTTGTCAACGTGTCCAAACAGAATTTGAATAAAATTATACTATTGCCTAAATGGAAATGGAGAACATTTTGAGTAATTAGTTTAATTAATTGTGAATTCTCTTGGTTTGATAGTTTTTATGTAATAATTTTTGTAATTAAATTTTTATTTTACTCAACATTAAAATCGAATTATCACAAAAACTTTTTAACGTACCCTATTACTTGTTTTATTTGAGTGGAGGTAGAAAAATGAACTTCATAATCCGTGTGAAATTTAAAATTTTAAAGTGGGAGTGACTACAGGCGGCTGGGGCACTATATTGGCAAGTACGGTAAACTGATATGTCTCCCCCTATGCACTATTTTCGGAAGTTGCAAACTCCCGAAACATACGCTTTCAGTGATCGCTCGGACTCCTTGTTTCTATAATCATCACCCCTACTTTAATAGTTATTGATCAAGTATTCCCAATTCAGTAACTACAGTTATGTAATTCAAACAGAATGTAAATTATAATCCAATATACACATTTCTTTTGTTGTGATAGTACTTAAGTAAGTTGCTGATCAGATCTTTAAAGGATTTTTAAATTAACTAAATTGTGAGTACAATTCTAGTATAAATGCAGAATCACACTTTGATAAATATTTCAATACTCAACCGTGTGAAGTTAGCCCTCCCAAATTTTGAAAATAATAACTTTTTATAGCTTATTCGTTTGCACATTGTTTGCACATGTATGCCCATCCGATATTTTTGTTTGCACACCTTTCATTTAAAAGTTATTAAAGAAACCATTGTGGGGGCCAACTTCACACTAGCCCCTCGACTTTCAGCAAATTCATTTTAAACCGACGAAATTGACAGATTTCGTTTGCACATGTATGCACATCTATTTTTTTTCGTTTGCACACTTCCAGTTTAAAAGTTATTTAACACACACAGCTTCATAATCCTCGCTATACGATAGCTACTGTTGAAAATGTGAAAAAATTGATACAATGAGCCCAATTGATACCTTTTCGTTTGCACATTACGAAACACATTAACTTTTTGTTTACACACCTCTGTAAGTCAAAAAAAATTTTTAATTTAATCAGAGGGGCTAAATTCACACATGTCAAATATCGCATTTTTGTGCAATTCTAACATGTGATGAGGGAAATCAAAGTATCTTCGTTTGCACATCATGACTCAAGTCGCTTATTCGTTTGCACACCTTTAGTTCAAAACTTATTCAACATTTACTTTTGTAGTACCCTCTATACGATAGCTACCGTTCAAAATGTGCAAAAATGGATTCCAATGCGCCTAACTGATACCTTTTCGTTTGCACATTATGAAACACATCAACTTTTTGTTTGCACACCACTGTATGTCAAAAAATTTTTAAAATTTATTCAGAGGGGTAAATTCACACAAGTATCGCATTTTTGTGCAATTCTAACATGTGGTGACGGAAATCAAAGTATCTTCGTTGGACATTATGAATCAAATCGCTTTTTCGTTTGCACACCTTTAATTCAAAACTTATTTAACATTTACTTTCGTAGTACCCGCTATACGATAGCTACCGTTCAAAATGTGCAAAAATGAATTAAAATGAGACTAAATGATACCTTTTCGTTTGCACATTACCAGACATATACATATACCTGTACCGTTGATTGAGAATATTTTAATCAACGCATCACTAAAATATTGTTTTCAAATGTATATAGTACTCTGTATTTACATTATTACAAAGCGCCGCAAGATGTCGCTAGTTCGGTAATTCCGTTTTCAACCGTCTTGTATGAATACTAGACAATAGGAGGTATGTACTTCTTTTAAAGCGAAGCTTGAAATTTCTGTTGTATTTTTGACTATTAATTTGCAGTTAGATGCACCCGCTTGAGTTGATACTAGTGGTGGTTAGATAAATCAAACAGTATTAGATGTTTTTACAGCATTTTATAAATAACGGCACTCCTACCGGTTTTTTAAAATTACATCGGTTAGCCGCATTGTCTGTAATAAAAGTGTAGGTGTAGTTCGAGAAGTGTAGTAATGCAGAATACACTTGGACAGCATTTTTTTTAATTCAGATTTTATAAAGACAAATATGCCTTGTAAAGCTTGTGTAAAAGCACAAAAAATATTTGAAGCCACAAAAGATAGGAAGTGTTTTGTAGCTTCAAGTAGCCGACTAAAATCTTGATCCGACTCCATATGCGTGGACATATGCCGAACTTTATAAAATAGAATTCAGGTTGTAAATCTATACTTACATTTGAAACGAAATAAAAATAGTGTGTGCTCTCGCATTTTAAGTTATAAAGGCATTACTGTTGAACAAGAAGTTGATCATGCATTGACTTCTTCCGATATTAATTTTGATACAACAGGAGAAAGCATTGAAGAAGTACAAAGCGACCATAAATCAGTACACGTTAATAGCGGGCATCGGTGCATGACTATCTTCAATGATATAACAATTGATGCTGAAACATGGAAAAGTATGAGCCCAAAATTGGTAACATACAAAGGGTACGACATATACAAGGGTACCCGAGTATATTCGGTATTACAACGAGGATGGACGGATATAATATCGAAAGTAAGTTGGACCAAAACCAAAATCCCATGTGCTTATTGCTTTAAAAGATCGAAAATATATGAATCTCAAAATAACGCGTAAATTAATATATTTGGAAAGTATAAGGACTGTTGTGCATCTTTTAACGCTCATTGTATGAAAAAACCCAAATTAGGAAGTGGTATAAAATTATTTGTAAAACTATTGATACTAGATGTGTACCACATGAGTAGAAAAGGGCACTGAAAAGTAGAGAAAGAGTTAAAGTGCAGCATCAACTTATGCACAAGAAAGTAATTGTTTGACGTCGTGAGGGGACGACCAAAATGGAATATGGTGATCCAGAAGCGTGTCACTTATATAGCACCGATGTATTGAGAAAAGCGCGTCAAGAAAGAAAGGATAAAGAACTAAGTTAGCACAAAATACAAGATCTTATTGAATCGATAAGTAATTTAAAATACAATTGCATTAAATGAGCTTTATTGTATGTATTGGTCTCCATTACAAATAGATACGTACAAAAACGTTGTAAAATTAGAATACCCAATTTCCATTGACTCCACCGATTCTATTGTTAAAAAAAAATAAACAGGCCAAATAAAATTAGTAATGCTATATCCTTATATCAAGCCGTCGTACGTGGGATAAGTGGAATAGTACCATTGTTTCAAATGTTATCTGAAAAACACGATTGCAATACCATCCGATATTGGATGAACGAATGGTTATGTTCTGGAGCAAAGGTGCCACGCAAGGTAGTAACCGATTTTTCCTTTGGTCTATTTAATGCTATCGCACGTGTGTTTAATAATTGCACTTTAGTGCATTATATAAAATTATGCTTAAAATGCCTAAATTGCAAGAAAAACTTAAGAACGATTATACCTATATGTTTCATGCATTTGGATATTGCGCATATAATAAAAATGCTAGCCAAATGGGAATGTTTTTGTGGGAAGGCTTCGCGAATAAAAGATATTTATTTAGAATGCGTGGGGTTTTTGAGTACTATTGAAACAAAAAAACAATTCTAAAAAATAATGCTTTCGCTATTAGAAGTAGCTCTTGGTGAGTGCGATGATAAAAACACCGAAAGTGCAAATAAACAAGACTATCCTCTGACTACCATTTATTAAATGAAATGGATGTTGCCTTGGAAAATAATAGTTTATCTCATTTTAACGAGTTACACGCTAACACCGAAATTTTGGCCCGAAAAACACGATCGGGTCAGTATCTTAATGCATATTATTGCCCAGAATTTGTTGCACCATTTTTGCGATTCGAAACATATTATGTTTTGTGGACTAATGTAATGGTATCTATTAATAAATCAAAACATTCTGCTGCGTCGTCAGCTATATCAGAAGCGTATTTTAATGATATTAAAAATACTACCCTTGTGGCGAAGGCAAGCCTCTTAAAGCTAATAAATTTATTGTTAAACACATACGCTCGCTTGAAAGTATTTGCAAAATTGAACGGGCAGTTCTTGATAATCACGCTGCTAAAGAAACCAATCTCCTAAAGAACAGAATATCAAAACAGGACATTTCTGCTCCCGATATTGACATGATATCTACTGAGTATTCATTCGAGTCGACACAGCCAGATTTGGATGCAGAGAAAAATTGGCATGGTTTGAATCCTCCAAAAGAAGCACTAAATGATATTGTATTAAAATCTCTTACTATAAAGAACAGACGAAAATACCTAACACCGTGTCCTGACTTAACTTTCATTCACAATCACAATCGTCCTCTACGTAAAAAAATGGAATTTGCCTTCAAAATGGTTCTTTGTATAGGCCGATGAAAGTTGGCATAAGAAAGATTCAGATGACTTCAACATGTGCATTTGACGCACTAACAGAATTATTTACGACAGCGTACGCTGATTCTGTCAACTATAAGCATATAGTGGATGGGGAATACAAAAATTTAGTGTTCTTCCGAATTGTGGTAAGTTATGCTGTCAATGGTATTAGCAACGCCATTCATATTGACAGAATTTTTGTTTATTACGATTGTTCGATAACGAAGACAATGTTATAAATTGCACTTGCAATATCTCCATATTAATTGCGAAGTTGTTAGTTGAAGCACCGAGTGTTAAACAGAAAAGTTAATGTACCGATTGTCAACACAAGGAAACTAGCAACATTCCTGTAGCAGAAATAAAATCAAAAGGCCATTCATCAATATGGTTTGCAAAGTGGATTACAAAAATCTATCGTTGTTTTCTTCTCAAGTAAAGAAATCCCGTCCAAAAGTTGCGAAACTATAATATCCCATGAAATCATTCCCAACGCATATTTATTATGCAATGTCGAACATGCATACCACAACACACTGTTACGAGTGATGGGATTTTCATCTAAACCAAAAAACATCCCGTTATCTGAAATACCTAAATATGTACAAATAAAAAATATCAAATACAAATTATTAGGAGTTGTTTCCTACAATGGTAACGAAGAGCAGAACACAGGTCATGATACTGCTTATTGCTACAGAGAAACAGAGACCTGGGAAGAATATGACGATCTGAAATATAAACGTACACTACCGCACGCACCAACAGCATCACGATTCTTAGTTAAACCAAGTGTTCTAGTTTACATAAAAGTAACAGAGCATCCTTAAAATTTTTTTTATAAAATTGGTGTATTCATTTATACTACATACCTTTCATACGTTTCATATATACTTTTAATATATTTTCATATACTATTAATAAAGATATCTTTTTATTCTTTATTAAATATGCTTTTGTTTTGTAATATTCCACAAATTTTTATTTTTTGTATATTTAAGTATACCATTTCATGCAATGTCAGTGAAACGTTATTGCATATTTTGTTAAATCTATTATTAAAGTTTTTTACATATACACTCAGAAGTGAGAGACAAATGAACGCATAATAATTAAGCACCTTGATGGAATCAAATTCTAACCGCACTCCCGTCGAACTAACAATGCCCAAACGAAGATCTTCTGAGTTGCATCATCACATGTTAGAATTGCACAAAAATGCGATATTTGACATGTGTGAAGTTTGGCCTCCTTGACTAAATTTTAAAAAATTTTTGACTTACAGTGGTGAGCAAACAAAAAGTTGATGTGTTTCGTAATGTGCAAACGAAAAGGTATCAATTGGGCTCATTGTAACAATTTTTTCACATTTTCAACAGTAGCGAAGACGATGAAGCTGAATGTTAAATAACTTTTAAACTGGAAGTGTGCAAACGAAAATAATAGATGTGCATACATATGCAAACAAAGAACTATCAATTTCGTCGGTTTAAAATGAATTTGCTGAAAGTCGAGGGGCTAGTGTAAAGTTGGCCCCTCACAATGGTGTTTTAATAACTTTTAAACGAAAGGTGTGCAAACAAATATAATGATGTGTTTACATGTGCAAAGGATGATGTATTAATTTCGCCGGTTTAAAATGAATTTTTTGAAAGTCGGGAGACCAGTGTGAAGTTGGCCCCCCAAATTGTTTCTTGAATAATTTTTAAACAAAAAGTGTGCAAACAAAAATACCGGATGTGCATACATGTGCAAACAATGTGCAAACGAATGAGCTATAAAAAGTTATTTTTTTCAAAAGTTGGGTTGCTAACTTCACGCGGACTCAATATTCTTCAATACTTACTCACTTTTTCCGGCTTTATTTATGTATTTGTTCATGTAAAACCCACGCATATCTTTTTGGAAAGATCCTTTGTATTTAATTTTCAATTCATACGTATCGGTTTCTGACAACGTCGTTGCACCTTTTAACTTAAGTGTTATTGTTTGAACGCCTGGATTCAGCTTTTGATCCTCATCTAAGAGCTCCTCTTCTACGTGTTTTTTTGTCAAACTAAATTTGGTCGATACATCTAAACCGTCAGAGTGTATTGTAATTGGTTTTGATGTACCATCGACATCTACTTCTAGCGTTATTGTTAAGTCTCCATTAAAGCCATCCGTCTCAAAATTTTCAGCCAAAGTGATCTTAAGCTCATACTTTACTGGTGTCACGTCATTGTCTAATCTATAGGAACGAGGAATACTATTTCTGTTGTTAATCGATAATCCTGACGTTTCAACTTCATTTGTTGTTGGAGCTGTGCCATAAACGATCACAACTGAAAAAATACTTACTAATGCAAAAGTGCTTATCTGCGAAGCCATGCTGAAAACAATAAGATAAATTTCATTAGTGTTTAGATTGATTAGAGATTCCAATAGTAATTTTTTATAATTTTTTAACAAAAACATAGAAGCTAAAGCACTTGAACGCTTTGGTTTTAATACTATGGTTTAAAATTGATCAGTTATTTCTACGCGAGTGTTTGATTCTGAATTATTTGCTGCATTAATATCCTAACTTAAATCATTAGGTGTACGAATATTCCTAAAAAAATATTAATAGATTGCTTCAAATACGATAAATTTGGAAATTTACCTAGTATCATTTGTCATAGTGGACTGAAATAATGTATTACTAACACAATGTGAAGGCTTTGACTAATTTGATCTTAATAAATACTTGTCCCTAAGGTTACGAACATGGAATGATAACTCGTATCGATTCCAGACTTTTCAAAATAATAAAAAATCATCCTATGGTTACTAAGTGTTAAATTTAGTATCAAAATGAGTTTATTCAAACTAGAATAAATTGTTTAGTAATTAATTGCAAATGTTTCTTTGAGTAATGCGGTTATTTTTTTATTGTGAATTTAATTGTTATAGAAATTTGTTTTCAGCTCAACTGGTCTATCAATAATCGATTATTGGCGTCTATGCACGTGGAGAAAAATTTTAAATTTTACAAAATAACCAATGTGCTATAAATCCCAACTTGAGCCTTTATTTTTTATTTAATAATTTCATAACTGCATAGTTCAGAACAACTGTTTATTCATAACCAACTACATAACTAAAATTTATGTGAAATCAAGAAGGGAATTCCAATATTGATATGCACCTATCGTTTAATATTTTGGTAATATAAGACAGCAGTAAGATTTATTTAAATTTATGACAAAATGGAAAATTATTCGCAAATGCAGGAAAGCTAAAGAACAATAGATTGATGAAAAGTGCAAAGAGGTACAAACTAAAATGGAAGTAGGAAAGACAGATGAAGCATACAAACTAAATAAAATCAATTTTAGGTATATAAAACCGTACAGCAAAAATATAAGGGACGCGGGAGGAAACGACATTATAGAAAATGCAGAGAAAGGGGATAGATGGCAAGAATACATAGGGAATTTATATGCAGGAGAGGAATTAACTGCATTAGAACAGGAATCAGACATTGAAAATCATGACTTGGGATATCCTATACTTAGAGATGAGTTTGAATTAGCATTAAAAGGTCTGAAAAATGGAAAGACGCCAGGTATAGATAAGGTGCAGGCAGAAACTGTAAAAGCCGCTGGACAAGCACTAACAGAACGTCTCTTCCAACTTGTAAGCTATATGTATGAGACAGGCGAGATACCCAAAGATTTCAAACGTAACATCATAGTAGCTATACCAAAAAAAAAAGCCGCATATATACGTGAAAATCTTTGAACAATAAGTTTGACAGCACACGTGAGAAAAATATTAACTAGAATTGTACAAAAACGAATGGAAAACGAGCTGAAGAAGTACTAGGAGAAGACCAATTTGGGTTTTGGCGGAACAGGAAAACACGGGAGGCCATTTTAGCTCTGAGAGTGATAATGGAGAAAACAATAGTAAAAGGGGAAATCGTGTATATAAGGTTTGTAAATCTGGAAAAAGCATTTGACAATGTAAAATGGAAAAAAATTGGAATGAGTTATAGTGAAAGACGAATAGTACATAGCTTATACAAGGAGAAAACAGCAGTAATAGAATTAGAGTAGGAACGCAGGGAAGTAAACATTAGGAAAGGGGTGACACAGGAATGCGCCCTATCCCCATTAGTTTTTAACTTGTACATTGAAGAGGCAATGAATACTGTCAAATGCAGGAATACACTTTGAATTACTATGGAGGGACAAAAAATTGATATGCTTAGATTTGCAGATGAAATAGCGGTATTAGCATCTAGCAAGGAAGATTTAGAAGCTGCTCTTAATGAAATGGAAACGGTTCTAACAGAGAGATACGGTATGAAAATTAACAAAACTAAAACTAAAGTACTAGTATGCAAAGGAGGGAAAAATAAATCAAAAACAAGAATACAAATAAGTAACACTAACTTACAAGAGGTTGAGGATTTCTACTACCTATAAAGCCAAATAACGCAAGATGGAACAAGCACAAAAGATATAAAACAAAGATTAGCACAAGGCCGTGCTACATTTAACAAGAAAAAGCAACTACTGTGTTCAAAGACAACAAACATAGAAACAAGGAAAGGATTGCTTAAAACATATGTATGGAGCACAGCACTGTGCGGTTGTGAAGCCTGGACAGTAGGAGAAGCGGACAAGAAAAAGCTGAAACGTGGTGCTATAGACGTATGATGAAGATATCATGGACAGACAAAATTAAGAACGAAGCGGTACTAAAAATCGTTGGGGAAGAAAGAGATATGTGGAAAACGGTAAACAATAAGAGAGATAGGCCACATACTACGACATGAGGAAATAGTGCGGAATATATTAGAAGCAGAGATAGGAGAAAAGAGAAGTAGAGGTAGACCTAGGTTAGACTGCTGCACACAGATAGTAAAAGATGTAGGCTGTAGGAATTTCAGGGAAATGTGTAGGCTAGCTCAGAATAAAAATCAATGGAGGTGCGCATGCAACCAGTCTCAAGATGAATAAATTAATCACGAAAAAATAACTTTACTTAAACATGATAATTATTATAAGCAACTACAAGTATTGGTTGGGCAATATTCTCGAATAATGTTAATTGTGTGAAAGGATTTACTGGAAAACTATTAGTTTGACAATTGTCTAAGAGTTGGGGGATCTTGGCAGCCACAGGCTGCTTAACTCCCTTTGCCGAATATCGGTGAAATAGGGTAAATAATTAGAAAACACTAGAAAAGGAACCAAACTGTAAACAGGTTGGGTGAGAATTTCAGGGAACTGTGTAGGCTAGCTCAAAATATAAATAAGTGCAGGTACGTGTCCAACCAGTTTAAAGACGGAAAAATTAATGACGAAAAAATAAGCGCAGATAAATCTGAGATTACTATAAACAACTACAGAAGTCGGTTGTGAAATATCTGCAACTAATGTTGACAGTGCGAAAAGATATATTGGAAAAATATTAAATCGGTAAATGTTCAAGTACTGGAGGAACTTGGCAGCCGCAGGCTGCTTACCCCCCTCCACAATTACTGAATGTGGAATAATTAGGGTATATAATTGTAAAAGAATAGAAGGGGACCGAACTGCATCTAACAAAAAAGAACAGCGCGTATGATGAAAGACAACAAACATAGAAACAAGAAGAAAATTTTTCAAAGCATGTGTGGAGCACAGCGCAGTATGCCTATGAAATACGGACAGTAGGAAAAGCAGACAGAAAAACGGTAGCAACCTTTTGGAATGCTGTGCTTCAGATGTATGAGGATGATAGCATGGACAGACAAAATTAATAACAAATAGGTTATAGAAATAGTAGGGGAACAAGGATATTTGTGGAAACAAAATAGGAGAAATAGAAGGACAGAACACGTTCTAAGGCATTTTTGTGGAATAGTATGGGATATATATATTACAAGCAGAGATAGGAAAAAGGAGGGAGATGTAGACTTAGATCAGATAGTGATAAATATAGACTGTGCCAATTTCAGGGAAATGTGTAGGTTAGTTCAGAATAGGAAACAATGATGGAACGCGTCTAACCAGTTCCATGATGATGATGACAAAATTATTTAACCTCTTATAATTAGTTTTGCTTGTGAAATAGTTTTAAATTTCTAAGTTAAAACCGTTTAAGATTAATAAGGAATTTTCGGAGCTTAATTCACAAGGCTTTTGTTTCTTCTCAACAAGATTAATTTAATATGCAGTTCATTAATTCTAATAATTTTCTATAACGTTAAAGTTGGAAAGAAAATATTAAAAGCATGTGTTATTTAGTAGCATTGCATTTTCTAAGCAAATCTAATTTTAATTTGTAAAATGTTTTTAAAGTAATCTACACGTCTAATTTAGAATTTGTTAATAAAATAAAAAACTGAATATAACTTTAATTCAAGCTCTAAACCTTAACTATCTTTAGTAACACAACGACAGAATATCTATGCACAAAATGGTTTTCATTTACCGGGTTTACATTTTCGGAGACAAACTTTTTGAAACTGTTTAGGGCAGCTCCTTCACTTATAATTAATGCGTAGCACTATTACAGCTTTCGCTCACGTAATAGAACTTACCTCAGAAATAGCACTCACATACTGCTAGGGGCTATTATTGTAATTTCTGTATAGAAACGAAATAATAGTTTATCTAATCTTATCGCAAATTCTAAATTCCATTTATTTGACGTAAATTAATTGTAACAGATCATATAATTATTTTTACTTCTTATGAATTATTGAACGATTTAATTTATTTGATTAGTATAATAACTATTATTAAATACTTGGTAAAACTTACTGGTCTATTTGGTGATACAAAATAGTCAAACTTACTAACAACAAATCATTCGTACGCATACTTTGGAAATATGGTTAAATAGCTTTGGGTTCACAGAATCTATTTGAGTTTAATGCTGACATTACTAAGGAAGCATATCCAACAAGACAAAGAAACAAACAAGCAGAATAGCAAGGAATATATTGCATATTAATTATAGACCAATACGAATAAGTACCGCCACGTTGAAGTGGTTGGTGGAAATAATTTATTGTACATTGTACGTGCATACGACGCAAATAACTAACATGGCTTTTTGGTAAAATTAACCTAAAAAAAAATACGAATCTTAAAAAAAACTGAGGCGTAAATACAGATTTTGCAAAAGTGAACCATAATATACTTTTAAATAAGTTGTGATACTATCGTTTATCATAAAAAATGTTGATTTTTGTCTCATACTTAAAATTTCCATCATTTATTGTAAAATTTATGTTTAATGTATCCGACCAGTTCAAATAAAATTCGAGAATTCTGCAAGGCACAAATTTGGGTCCCTTACTAATCTTAATATTTATCAATGACGATCAAACACTATTTTCAGTAATTAAAAGTGTGTAAGATTCTTATAAATTGCAAAGCAGTCTATGCTAAATTTACAATTGGAGCATCCATAATTTAAACATTCTAAAATGTTCTGTAATGACCTTTCGATTAACAAGTTACTGATTTTTTAAAGTATTCTATGTATAATAAATATCTAGCAAAATTAAAAAATTAGGTTTATGAGTAATCTGAACAGACAAATTAAACTACAAACCAGATATCGAAAAAATAACGGCTGAAATTTACCAATCTCGGGATTCATAACTAGACAATTAAGTCAGTCTCTGAATATAAAAGCTCCAAAAATTTTATATTTTCTATGGTGCGACCAAAAATTAAATTTACCTCCATCATATGACATCCTAGTTTCGCTAATGGAATAATAAAAGACTAGAAATGAACAAAACAAATTTGTTCGTAATTTACATCTGAAAAATGTAGAATATATTCCGGCTAGAAAATTATAAGATCTTTCCAACTTAGAAATAAATTCCCACAAAATCTTTCTGTTGGAGGCAACATTTTATAATGCATTAGTGCTACAGTCTATGAAATTGTAAAATTTAAGAAAACCTTTTGTTAAAAAAATTTAGACTATTGTTCCGAGAAAAATTCCCTCCCTTGATAGCTATGGTAAGTTACTATATACACTCACCGTATATAATGCAACGATTAATAAACGAACTATATTAATTGTTACATTCAGGTAGCATAAAATTTTGAAGCATTTTTGAGTAAATTGATTGTACCCGATGGGCACAACCAAAACTACGAATTACTTAATCAATGATTATTGAAACCACTGCTTCAAGAGAAGTTGAATTAGGTAAGCAAATTATTGCAATGGTGACGATACGTATAAGTAATTCGATTTGAATAAATGAAGAAACATCTTATTAGCATTGGAAGTTAACTAAACAAACTGTTCCTCATTTTGGAACATTCTGTAGAAGTATATTTGCAAAACATGATTAGTTTATTTGTAGAACATAAAAACTAATAAAGAATAGACAACTTCATACGTGGAAATACCTTAAAATACATTTTTATGCGAATTAGAAGACTTTTATAGTTAATGCAGCTATTTATAGTAATAATCGAAAATATAAAAGTAAGATTCCTTTTTTAAAATAAACAAGATGTAAAAGAATATCAGTGGCGGTTTGTTGCATTAGTAACCGGAGGTGCAAATCGGTGAACATAATTAGGGTGGTATATGTACTTGATGAAATTCAAAAAATGAACATGATGTTTGCATGTGAATTTTTAGAATTAATTTCTAAATTATTATGCATAGTATAAACTATGGTGTGACACGTGGCTGTATTCCTAGCTGTTGTACCCAGAATGCTCTACGATTTTGTGCGTAATGTGAAAGATCTTTAAGTAATTGCAAAACATCCATGAGCATATGGTTACCGTCAGTATGAGAATTATAGGTTTTGATAAACAGTATAGTGTTCATATAAAACAACAAGTAAATTACATAAATACGTTAAAAGCGAACATACCTGTAGTTTCTGAACAGGTATTTATTCTTGTTAGCAAATTGTTGGCAGTGAAAACACTTTCAACCACATTGCACCAGACCACCAGACCGGCGCTAGGAACGGCTTCTTCTGTTGAAGATTCCAAAGCGAGCTTTGCGCGAAATCCCCTTCTTATCTTCATGAAGGGTCAGAATATTCATGACCATTCGGCACATAACGATAATTGGTGAGTATAAAGCGCCAATCACAAAAATGTCTATATTAACAACTGGAATTAATTTACCACAAACAAAGACCTCAAAAATTAAAATGCAAATGCGATGCAGTATGCGTATATAAGTAGGGCTGGGTCGGCGTATCGATATATCGATACGTATCGATACAACCCCCGTATCGACCCCCCCGATACAGCAAAAAATAAATATCGATACTCGATATGTATCGATATTCGATACGCAAAATCCCGTATCGCCCACCCCTATATACATACTTATGTCACAAATATTAAACTTGAAACATTTTGATAACAAACAATCTTAAGTGAAAATCGAATTGTTAGTAAATATATTATTTTAAAACGATCTTGTGATTTTATTCCCAAAGAAAGAGTAGAAAAATTTATAGATGCGTATCGATTCGTACCGATAGGTATCGCTACGTCTCGATATGTATACTTAATCTACACATCTAAACGTTCCGATACGAATCGCTATATATATCTATACGTACCGCTACGTAAATATACGTATCGATACGAATCGATACGTATCGATACGTATCGATACGCACCGATACGCATCGATACGTATCGATACGCATCGATACGAATCGATATGTATCGATACGCACCGATACGCATCGATACATATCGATACGCATCGATACGTATCGATATATATCGATATTCGATATATCGATACATATCGATATAGAATATGTATCGATATTCGATACGCAAAATCCCGTATCGCCCACCCTATATATAAGTGCCTTTAACACGTCTGACTTAAAAGTTATACACTATAGTATACTACAGTTGTTAAAAGGCATGTAAAATAAATTTGATTCTTCTGCTTTTCTTAGCAGCAAATTTATCAATAACTTTATTATTAAAATTGTCTGTTTCCGAAACAAAAAGTCGCTCATATGACTTCATTCCCAAAGCATTCAAGCGATCTTCACAAATTGTGTTATGCAAAAAAAAATTTACCCACTTTATCATAGAGAAACATCTCTCGGTTTCAGAAATTGATATAGGTATTGTTACTAGTATTGTCAAAAGCTTTACGGTTTCTATAAATACTGCACCGAGTCCTTGTTCCAACAGCAAACGAAGTAAAGACACAGCACCAGAGGTTTCGCGCAATTCTTCTCGCATATAAATTATTATTATTATTATTATTATTATTCATTTATAAACTCAATACAAAATATAATATTACAAAATACATTGGTATTGGTAACTATAACTATAAGGAAACAATCCTATTCATCTTATAGCCAGGTTTGTACGAACAATTCTACAGGTATGGAGTATCACTGTCTTCATCATCAAGTGTGCAAGTCTTATAGGTGTTGAAGCACGGTCTAAATATTTATTAAAATTTACACTGACTAAACCATCTACTGATATGATTATCGGAACTATATTTACACTCTTTAATTTCCAGTTATTTTTAATTTCAAAAGCGAGTTCGCGATATTTTGATATTTTATATAGTTCTGTATCGTTCAAGTTATTTGAAAGCGGTATGGACACTTCTATAATATTTGCATAGTTTTCAAGTTTATTTATTATAAGAATATCTGGTTTATTGTGTGTTACAGTTTTGTCGGTGTAGATTATCCTGTCCCAATATAAAATAAAGTTTTCGTTTTCTAAAATTTTGTCCGGTACGTATTTGTAGTATGGTGTTCGATTTACTGTTAATTTATAATTGATGGCCAAAAATTGATGTATAATATTACATACCTCGTTATGTCTTCCTAAATATGCAGTGTCAGCTAATTTTTTGCACCCGGATGTCAAATGTTCGATTGTTTCTCCATTGCATTGGCATAGTCGACATTTATCTATAATATCTTTGTTTCCTAAGATATAGTGATCATAATTATTTGTTCTTATAATTTTGTCTTGTATGGCTGTGAAAAATCCTTCAGTCTCGGTATATAAATAACCCTTTGTTAAAAAATTGACTGCCAAATTTTTATTTATATTTTCATTGAAAAGTAGATTTGCATATCTACCATTTAGTGATTTATGTTTCCATTCATCAATATTTTCTTCGTTTGTTGAAACAGGGATACTATAATTTTGATTATTTAAATTTAATGGTGTATATCCATTGTCTAAGTTAATAAGATTTTTTAAAAATGTTGTATCTGTCTCTAGAAAATGTTCGCGCATATGTTGGATTTGTTTACTGCATATGTATTTAATGCTTAAAAGTCCTCTTCCTCCTTGCTTGCGAGGCAAATATAAACGTTTGGTGGAGGAATTAGGATGTAGTAAACGAAATTTTGTTAGTGTTGTTCGGGTCAATCGGTCTAACTCTTCTAACTCCGTTACACTTCATTTGATGATACCGAACGAGTGTGTCATTGACGATATTGCATAGGTATTAAAAGCAGTAAATAAATTTTTGGAATTTAGTTTTGTTTTAAGTAATTTGTTTATGTGTTCTTTGTATTTTAATTTTAATTCTTGCTTAATTATTTTATGATCGATACCTCTACGTTGTTTAAAGCCCAAATAGGTGTAATGTTCATCTGGTGTTATTTGTTTGATATTTATTATTTCTTCTTCAGTGTATGTAATTTTGCCTTTACAAAGTTGTAAAGAAGCACATTTATCAAGACCAAATTTCATATTAATCGAATCACTAAAAATTTTGGTCGTTTGTATTAATGATGTCAGTTGTTTTTTATTAGACGCGTATAGTTTTAGATCATCCATAAAAAGAAGATGGTTTATTATAGTTTTGCGTTTCGTGTCTACTTTATAACCAAGTTTTGTCTGTTTAAGTAAGGTCGAGAGTGGATTTAGTGCTAGACAGAACCAGAGTGGGCTTAGAGAATCACCTTGAAAAATTCCTTTTTTTATATTAATTGTATTTGTGTATGACCCTTTTACTTTTAGTAGTACGTTCTATTTTGTCATAACATTTTCGAGTACGTTAATTACTGACTGGTTTATTTTATATAGTTTTAAGACATGGATTAACCAGTTATGCGGAACCGTCTCAAATGTTTTAGAATAATCTATGAAACTAGCACAAATATTTCTTTTTTTAACTTCTGCTTGTTTCATAATTATACTGTCCACAATCAGTTGTTGTTTGCATCCCAGTGATTGTTTAGTACAGCCTTTTTGCTCTTCTGCAATTATATTATTGGATTCACAATGGTCGTATATAGTTTTTGATAATAGTGATGTAAATAATTTATAAATAGTTGACAGGCATGTGATAGGTCTGTAGTTATTTGGGTCTGTGGGATCACCTTTTTTAAAAATAAAGTAAGTGTGTCCTGTAACTAACGGTTGTGGCATATTTTGAGGATTTTCGATTACTTTGTTAAATGATTCTGCTAAAATTTTGTGGGTCGATTTGAAATATTTTAACCAAAAATTTTGAATTTGGTCTGGTCCTGGTGTTTTCCAATTTTTTGTTTTTCTCAAAGTATTTTCTATATGAACTTCTGTAAATTTTTCATTTTCATTTCTTCGAAATTTCTATCTTTTTTTAAATCTCTTATCCATGGTAAATTCAGATCGGTTGATGAAGATGCACTCCAGTTCGCTTTACAGTATCGAATAAGTTGTTTTGTATCGATGTTTATATGTGCTTCAACTTTTTCATTAAATAGAGTTCGAAAGAATTTCTTTTGGTCATTTATAAATTGGAAATTTTGTAATTTTCTTTTCGTGGTTTGATTATAGCGTCGTAGTCTGTTTCCTTTAACTTTAGCTTTCTGACGTAGCTCGTCCTTATATTGTAGTAGCTTCTGCGTTAGGTTTGGAGAATTAAATGGTGTCTTAATGATGTACAAAATTTTTTAAATTTTATTTCTCACTTTAACTGTATCATCCCTTGCAAATATTGACTTATTAGGTCGGCTTTGCCTCGCATGTTATCAATTTCTTTTGTAATTCGTATCTTCCAGGCGGGATCTTGTTTTGGTGGTTTTCTGTAAGAAACATTTTTACTACTTTCTGGCAAATTTTGTTCGTTTATTTCTAGGACCGTCATTGCACCTGAGTATATCACCTCGCTAATAATTTTTGGAGTTAGAGATTTGAAAATTAATTGCGGGATACCTGGTCTTTCAAATAAATTGATGTTTCTGTATACTTCTAGATTTTGATTAAATTTTTCTCGAAAGTTGGTTATTAAAATTGTGTAGTCTTGTTTGCGTTGAGTATGTTCTAAACTTGGTGTACATATTCTGGACATACTTCCAGAATATACCCCATAGTTAACGGCGCGTTGCATGTAAGACATTGCGGCTGAGGTTCACCCAACAACATATACATGGAGGTTAGGTGAGTATGTCCAATTCGTAGTCGGGTTATTACTACCGTTTCTCGTCTTGTACAGTTTCCTACAGTACGCTATCTCTCAACCGTATGCTGCTTTAGTTTCCCAGTATTGAGACTCCATTTTCTTTGCCATTCCGCTGTTATACATGACTTAATCATTGCCTTGATGTCGGCCGGACAAACCAAATTGGTATCACATTCGGTTTTTGAGGCCCCCGTACGTGCAGCTTGATCGGCTCGTTCATTTCCCACAATACCAACGTGAAACGGGCAATATATGAAAACGAACCGGTGCACTGATTGGTGGACGATCAATTTTATCAGGTGAGGCAGAGGGTCAATATCGGTGTATTGCTGTAGGCTTTGCAGAGCGCTTTGGGAGTCAGTAATTATAACAAAAAGGCTGGCTTCCACTTGCTCTTCACATACGAGTACGGCCTTGTGCAGCGCTGTTAGCTCGGCTGTATAGATGGATGACTCGTCAGTCAAAGAGAAGGAAAGACTGGTATTCCCGAAAATAACTCCGCATCCTACGCCTTTGGTGGTCTTTGAACCGTCCGTATAGACTCGTGCAGATGATCCCGGATATTTATTTAGTATGCTCGCAAAACGCTTCTATATACAGAGGGGAGGGTCGAGTCCTCAGGAAGTGTAGATAAATCTTCTCTAATACACAGCCTGGAGATGTTCCGTGGGGGCACAGCTGAGTAACCCAAAGAGATTATCTTCGGCATTTTTAACGCTAGTCTGAGTATTACCTCCTGGTATCGGATTCCTGCTGGTCTAAGGATACTAGGCCGTAGTGCGTACCTGCGTATATCATCCGACTGTCTAAAGAGGTAGAAATTTATGTTGGTAGGTAATGACGACATTTTGGTTGCTTACTCGAGTAGGTATCTTTCTCTGCCATAGCTGAAAGGTAACAGGCCTGATTCACAGCAGAGACTCAATGCAAGACTGGTACGAAAGGCTCCAGTTGACAAGCGGATGCCATTATGATGGACTGCATCGAGGGCTTTAAGCGTGGATTCTCTTGCTGATGAGTATGCAACGCAGCCATAGTCCAGCTTAGACAGAACCAGCGACACGTAGAGACGTAACAGTATTTCTCTGTCGGCATCCCAAGTAATGCTTGACATACATTTCAAGACATTCAAGGCCTTCCGGCACCCAACAGCCAAGTTCTGCACATGTGCCTTCCACGTCAACTTGCAGTCAAACGTCAATCCTAGGAATTTAATAGATGGAACCACCAAGATCGGGATATCTTTAATAGTCAACTTAGGGCTATAATGAGGTCTGCGTAAGCGACAGAAATAGACACTGTACGTCTTTGTCTTCGAGAACTTGAATCCTCGCGACTCTGCGCTTGCCACTAGCTGGTTTATGGCCTTCTGCATTATCTTATTTAGGTTTGTTGAAAGTTTAGACGATGCTAGCAAAACAAAATCGTCTACATACAGGCGTTTCTCCACTGGTGGTAGGACTTCTTTTGCGATATCATTTACGGCTATAGCAAACAGTGTAACACTCAGGATTGATCTTTGTGGCACACCATTCTCTAATGGGAACAAATTAGAATATACATTTCCCACGCGTACTCTAAAAGATCTGGTGGAGAGGAAAGCCGTAATAAATTGAGGTAGTGGTCCTCTCACTCCCTATTCGTGCAACTTTTCAAGAATGCCATATCGCCATGTCATGTCATACGCCTTTTCAAGGTCAAAAAACGGCATACAGGTGTTCGTTGTTCATAAAAGAATTATATATTGCACTTTCCAGGCCCACTAGGTGGTCAAGGGTGGAATGATAGCGTCGAAAACCAGATTGGTATTTGGCTAACAGACCTCTTGTTTCCAAGAACCACATCAGCCTCTTATTAATTATACGCTCCAATATTTTGCTTAGGCAGCAGGTAAGCGATATTGGCCGATAGCTGGATGCATCTGTTGGGTTCTTGCCTTCCTTTAGTATAGGCACAATTATTGCCTGTTTCCAAGATATTGGGTACTCTCCACTTGTCCATATTTTGTTAAAAAGGTCTAGCAGTCGCATTCGCACGAATAGTGGGAATTGCTTAATCATTGAGTTCGTGATTCCATCAGGACCTGGGTTGAATTCCCGAGACTCGCCGATAGCTTCTTCTAACTCAGCCATGCTTAGAGGAACATTGTAATTATAATCCTCCGCCACAGTGCTGAAGTCCAGCGGTATTTCGCAAACAGCTTTCGTGCGCAAAAAACTAGCATCATAGTTATCAGAACTACTCGCTTGTGCCAGTTTCCGACCAATAATTTCGGCAATGTCACGTGGTTGGCTAGACATGCTTCCATCGCCTGACCTCAGGCTAGATATCGGAGGGGGCAGATTCCTCTCAGCAATAGCAACGACTCTCTTCCAAACTTCAGACACAGGTGTGTTTTGTGTTATTGTAGATATGTAGTCCTCCCATGACTTTTTCTTGGCTTCCACTACTAATCGTCGTGCAACTGCCCGCAGTCGTTTGAAATTAATTAGGTTCTCCTGCGTAGGATTGCTGCTAAATGTACGTAATGCCTGTTTTCTGTTCAGTATTGCCATCTTAATTTGATCGTTCCATCAGCGCACCGTCTTTCTGCGGGGAGAACCACCAGTTTTTGGAATAGATCTCAACGCTGCATTGGTCACGCTCTCTGTGAATTCCGCAATTGCCGCATTACAGTCCTCAGGCATGGGAGTCAGTTCGCTTTATTTGTCTGCCATCTGATAAGCAGTGTTATGGTTTCTGGGTTGTCTTCGCAGGATAATACAATTGGATAGTGATCGCTGCTATGCAGATCATCTGCTACTCTCCATTTTAGGCGTACCTTGAGGATCGAACTACAGAGAGATAGATCTATTGCCGAGAAGCTGCCGTTCCTGGCGTTAAAATGGGTAGGCAGACCGTCGTTTAATAGGGCTATATAATCCTCCTCGAGAAGATACTCGACTACGCGGCCAGAAACGTTTCTAGTAACAGAGCCCCACAGCGGACTATGGGCATTAAAGTCACCCAGCAAAAGCAAATGGACGAGGGAGCTGTGCGACGAGGTCTTTAAGATCGTCCTGATTCCAGTTAGCATTTGACAAATACACGTTACAAATGCAGACTTTTATCGGCGATTCAATTGTTAACGCTATCGCCTGGAGCTGGGTGTGCAGATGAAGTTCTTGAAAAGTCATTCCCATCTTTATAAAAATTGCGACCCCTCCTTTAGCTCTGGAAACAGGGAGGACATCCTTTCGGATAGTAGCATAACCGCGAAGTCTAAACCTGTCCTTAGGTCTGAAGTGAGTTTCCTGAAGACATACAATTATGGGGGATAACTCAGTTAATAACAACTTCAGTTCTTCATGGTGAGGTACACATCCATTACAGTTCCATTGTAGGATATTAAAGTTAGAGAAATTTGAGAATAAGTTTTCACAATCAGGTCACATTATTTGCTTTCTCAGTATTGAGTCAATTGTGTTAGATATGGTGTGTATATTTATAAATGCTAGACAGAGTTTACGGATGTTCTTTATTATCAGGACTAGCATTTTCGCTACCTTTATTCTTGCTAAAGGGGCGTCCTTTCTTTTTTTATAGTTTGTACGTTTTCAGTTTTCTCATCGTACGAGGTATCACTGTCATTTTCTGATTTTTGGCTAACTGACGCTAGAGGCTTCTATTTAGTTGCTGTTGGTCTCGTCTGTTCTAGCTTTATGGGTTTAGAGGAGATACTTGGCTGCCCTTGTTGTTTTGAACTTTTTTCTTGGCTGTGTTCCAGTTGAAGTATTTTTGATGGTGATTTTTGTTTTATTGAGGTTGTTGGTTGTGATTCGGTTATTTCTAGGAAAACATTCATTAATTGTTGATTTCGTGGCTCTACGTTTTCCCTTTCCACAGCATGTGATACTTGAAGAGGGAGATTAAAAGTGTTTGCCATCGCTTTTGTTAACTCTGGAACCAATGTGGTCACTAAATCGTTTATATTCAGTGGTTGCTGGGTTGGTTTTCGCACTACTTGCGCGAAGGAAGTTGTTGCTTGATTAGGGTATTTTGCTATTACTTCTCTTCTTGCCTCGAAATAGCTAATTTTCCTGATGGGCTGAATATATTTTATTTCCTGTTTTTTTTAAAGCAGCGCATTCTCTTGATAAAGCAACATGGTCATCAGAGCAGTTTACACAAGTTGTTGGGTTTCGGCACTCGTCCTCATTGTGTATGGGGAGGCCGCATATGCAATTTGCACTTTAATTTTTTGGGGAAGGCGTACTGCGTTAAAAGTCAAGATAATAGGCCCGGTTTCCTCCATTCTATTCCCTCTTCTAACTTGGATTCCTTTAGCTTTTACCACACCACTAAATTTTAGTTCTTTTACAATATCCTCTACTGGGCTATTTAATAAGTCTCTGCATGTCATTACTCCTTTAGAGTAGTTTAAAGTTTGATTGGGGACTACGTCTACCTCTATATCGTGGAAAGACTTGAGACTGGTTATTTTTGATGCTTGTTTAGAATCGGATACCTCTACCAAAAGGCCGTTTTTCACTTTTTTAATGGCTTTCACTTGCCCTATCTTTCTTTCTATCACTTTCGAGATAATAAAGGGATTCACATTAAAGAAATCCCCTTCTGCTTTTTTAATCACAAAAACGATACGAACGGAACATCACGACACGCAAAATTCTCAGTCCTATAAAAGTTGCTAAATTCTTTTCTGTTAAATTTTTTTACTGGTCTTACACCAGTGCTTCGTAGAGGATACTCCACTTCAAAAGGCTCGTAAACCAGTTTTGTGCGAGTGTCGGCATATGTAGGCTGGGATTCGACATCAGTGTTAGCCTCTCTCCCTGATACTTCTGATAGTGAGGTTGGGACCTCTAACGAAGGGTTTGGCGCGTTTAACGTTTTATCGTAAGTCAACTTATCCATTTTGCATTAGAAAGTGTGTAATGTGTTGTTGTATACGGTTGTATGCGGTTTTACTTTGAGGTGTGCCTAAGCTCGCACAGGTATGTGTGTGGGTGTATGTATGTATTATGTATGTGTAATAGGCGTGATACCGTGATTCTCTCAAGCTCCCAGAAACCCCCGCAAGAGAAGCATAGCAGTGGCCTCGGCAAAGCCCCCCACCCCCATCAGCAGGGCCCAGTCTGGGCACCACCCAGCACTACTAAAGGGGGCAAGATTATACACCAGTTGATAGGACAGCCTCCTCTTTGGTTAGAAGAGGTTCGGGTCCCTGTCCTACCTGGTGGCCCGGGTGCGCCACCCCCAGTTTCTAAGCTGTACCATCTACCGATACAACCTCCTCCGCGACTCCGAAGAGCAAAGACTAGAAGAACGGATCACATCTGAACTGTGTGTATGGAATGCAAGTGTTGTGTGGGTGAGGTGTTTGTGTGTGTATATGTAAACGATGGGATGGAATGAACTGGTTAGGATGTGGATGCAGGGAGGGTGGGTAAGGATAGCGGTCAGGTTTGACTGTACCCTGGTACACGTGGCTTGTGTACCAGGGCGAGTTGCCCAATTGGAAGGATTGGTTTAGCTGTACCTCGCCCCATGTGGGAAGAATGTGACGAGGCGAGCAAGACATGGAAGGAAGGAGGGAGCCATGCTGTCCCAGGAACTCCTGGCTGGTGTTCCTGAGCGAACGCTCTCGGGGACTGAGGGAATATAAGGGCGGGACAGCGGATAGCTGAGCTCAGGGTACCTCGGATTTGTCATGCCCGTACCTGTTTGGGAACTAACAGGCCCCTGAGAGAAGATTTATTGTAGGTCCCTTCGCCCTCGGATACCCTAATAGCCAAAAGGGACCTAAAATACAAGAGTCGGAAGTGCTTCCAGATAGCAAAGATAAAAGGTGCTGACAGATACAGCTTTGTGTGCGTATGGGGTTAGGGCATGCACGTATGCGTGTTCTGTGTGTGGAGAGTAAAGTGAGTGTATGTGTGCGTGCTCTAAGTTTGTGTGAGTAGGTGATGTAGGTTATTTTGGTTTTCCCACTTCACAATGCAGGTAGCAAGCAAGCCGGTTAACTACAACGCGAAGAGGGAAGTAAGCACTCTCACCACGTCAAGGTAATAACCCATGAGAGGTATTATTATTATTATTATTATATTCTTTTCTTTTCTCAGTGATTTCTCAACTGGTGTTACAGAATTAAGGGGCTATTTGCAAACCTTATTCTGTATCGGCATGTGGTATATTTAACACTGTGCGGTTAATACGGCATGTTTCAAGGATAACTGATTTTTGAGCTGCTGGTATGATTATGTTAAGGTTTAATTGTAATTTTGTAATATTTTTTGAAAGATGTTTGTTAATAAGTCCATTTGCAGTAATTACTATAGGTATAACTTCTATGGATTAGAGTTTATATATTTTTCTATATTCGGTTATAAGTGGAATATATTTGGCAATTTTTTTCGACTTCAGCTTTGTTGATATTATGATCATTTGGATGAGTTATATCTATAACAAGAGCTGTCTTATCTTGAAGGTTATGCAGTAATATATCAGTCTATTTGCCATAGCAGTTTTATCTGAATGTATTGGAACGTCATAATACAATCTGTATTGATGATTTTCCAATATTGGTTTAGGTTTGTAATTATATTATGGTGTTTCCTCTATTTCTGTAATTAATTTGTGTTTGATTGCTATTGCTTGATGGATTATGTTTGTGGTTTTATTATGTCTGGAAAGATATTCTGTATTAGCTAGCTTTGAGCAACCGGAAGTGAGATGATCAATGGTTTCTGATGCGTGGTGACACATTCTGCATTGATCTTCAACCGAATGCTTCTCAACATACTTTTTATAATTGTTGGTCTCAATAACTTGGTCCTGGATTGCATAAATAAATCCTTCTGTTTCGCCAAAAAGGAAGCCATCTTTTAGCCATCGCACTGAACCTTCTTTGACTGCATTTTCTAGGCTATGAGGAAACTTTCCATGTATGGCTTTAGATTTCCATGTTTCGATTCTTTCTTGGATGGAGAGTGTTTGTGGTACAAAGTTTTTATTTGCGAGATTTAATGGGTGTAATTTTGTCACACTTCACTATTGCATTGTATAAATCAGAGACGAACGATTTTGCATAGAAGAAGTTTTTTAATGTAGATATTTGTTTGTTGCACATGTTTTTCATATCTAGCAGTCCTCTGCCTCCTTCACTGCGTGGTAAGTATAGTCTTTCTATAGCTGATTTTGGATGATGCATTCTAAATTTTGTTAATGTTGTTCGAACTAATCTGTTAATGTTGTCTAAATCTGTTTGAGACCAGTTGACAATGCCAAAAGTATATGTTAATACTGGAATGCACCATGTGTTGATAGCTTTAATTTTATGTTGGGATAGCAGTTCTGTCTTCAGTATCTTATGTAGGCGGTGTTTGAAACTATTTTGAAAAGCAAGTTTGGTCTCCTTAGTTTTTACAAGACATTGTTGAAGGCCAAGATATTTATAGCTTTCTTCTAATTCTAGTGCATGAAATTTTAAATTATGAAGCGATAGAACTAATTCTTGTGAGCCTTCAAGTTTTCCATGTTTAATGTTGATGTAAGAACACTTTTCCATTCCAAATTTCATTTGTATGTCTGTGTTAAATTGAGTGATAATATTTAGTAGAGATGTAAATTCTTGTTGGTTGTTGGCATATAACTTTAGGTCATCCATGTACCATAGGTGATTTATAGTGTAGAGTGTCTTTCTATTGTTACTTAGTTTATATCCCATTTTGCTCTTGTTTAGGATATTTGATAATGGGTTAAGAGCTAGGCAGAACCATAATGGACTCAAGGTGTCGCCTTGGAATATTCCGCGTTTTATGGGAATTAGTTTAGATTTTATTTTTTGGTCATTTATCGTTAAACTAATTTGTGTGCGCCAAGTTTCCATTACTGTTTTTAATAATGATATAATTTTTGGATGTATTTTATAAATATTTAGGGTTTTCAATAGCCAGTCATGTGGAATAGAGTCATACGCTTTTTGATAATCTATCCAAGCTATTGATATGTTTTGTGTTGTCGTCTAACTTGATCTGTTATTACTGCATCAATTATAAGTTGTTCTTTGCATCCTTTAGAATTTTTCTTACATCCTTTTTGTTCTTCTGGTAGAATACCATTTTCTGATATGTAAGGTTCGATTTTATGAGCTATTGCAGATGATATAATTTTGTAAATGGTATTTAAACATGTAATAGGTCTATAATTCTTAACATTTCCCGTATCAGTACTCTTTGGTTTTAAGTATGTTATTGCTTGTGTCATAAATGTTGGAATTATTGATGGGTCACATAAACTTTTATTTATCAATTTTGTTAGGGGTAAATGTAAGGATGTTAGGTACTTCCACCAGAAGTTTTGAATTCCATCAGGTCCTCCTGTTTTCCAGTTATGAAGTTTCTTTATAATGAAATTGAGTTCTTCTATCGTTGTTATAGGATCATCCATTTTGATATTATTCTTACTGAATTCTTCTTTAATCCATTTTGCTTCGAAATTATGACTAACAGGGTTGGCCCATTGCTGATGCCAAAATCTTTCAACTGTTGTTAAATCGGGGAGCGTTCCTTTAAAATTATCTTCTTCAAGTTTGTTGTAGCACAATTTCTGATTAAAACCAAATAATTTGTTGTCGCTTTTCCTTTTGTTTGATGTATTGTATCGCCTTAATATTTTGCCTAAAGCTGATATTTTTTGTTTTAATGTATTCATGTATATGTCGAGCTGATCTTCGAAATCGGTATTTCTTGTGTTTAGCTTTTGATCTTTAAAAATCTTTTGTATGCGCTTTTGAAGGTTCCATTTAGTGTTTTTGCGGATAGTAGCATAACCGCGAAGTCTAAACCTGTCCTTAGGTCTGAAGTGAGTTTCCTGAAGACATACAATTATGGGGGATAACTCAGTTAATAACAACTTCAGTTCTTCATGGTGAGGTACACATCCATTACAGTTCCATTGTAGGATATTAAAGTTAGAGAAATTTGAGAATAAGTTTTCACAATCAGGTCACATTATTTGCTTTCTCAGTATTGAGTCAATTGTGTTAGATATGGTGTGTATATTTATAAATGCTAGACAGAGTTTACGGATGTTCTTTATTATCAGGACTAGCATTTTCGCTACCTTTATTCTTGCTAAAGGGGCGTCCTTTCTTTTTTTATAGTTTGTACGTTTTCAGTTTTCTCATCGTACGAGGTATCACTGTCATTTTCTGATTTTTGGCTAACTGACGCTAGAGGCTTCTATTTAGTTGCTGTTGGTCTCGTCTGTTCTAGCTTTATGGGTTTAGAGGAGATACTTGACTGCCCTTGTTGTTTTGAACTTTTTTCTTGGCTGTGTTCCAGTTGAAGTATTTTTGATGGTGATTTTTGTTTTATTGAGGTTGTTGGTTGTGATTCGGTTATTTCTAGGAAAACATTCATTAATTGTTGATTTCGTGGCTCTACGTTTTCCCTTTCCACAGCATGTGATACTTGAAGAGGGAGATTAAAAGTGTTTGCCATCGCTTTTGTTAACTCTGGAACCAATGTGGTCACTAAATCGTTTATATTCAGTGGTTGCTGGGTTGGTTTTCGCACTACTTGCGCGAAGGAAGTTGTTGCTTGATTAGGGTATTTTGCTATTACTTCTCTTCTTGCCTCGAAATAGCTAATTTTCCTGATGGGCTGAATATATTTTATTTCCTGTTTTTTTTAAAGCAGCGCATTCTCTTGATAAAGCAACATGGTCATCAGAGCAGTTTACACAAGTTGTTGGGTTTCGGCACTCGTCCTCATTGTGTATGGGGAGGCCGCATATGCAATTTGCACTTTAATTTTTTGGGGAAGGCGTACTGCGTTAAAAGTCAAGATAATAGGCCCGGTTTCCTCCATTCTATTCCCTCTTCTAACTTGGATTCCTTTAGCTTTTACCACACCACTAAATTTTAGTTCTTTTACAATATCCTCTACTGGGCTATTTAATAAGTCTCTGCATGTCATTACTCCTTTAGAGTAGTTTAAAGTTTGATTGGGGACTACGTCTACCTCTATATCGTGGAAAGACTTGAGACTGGTTATTTTTGATGCTTGTTTAGAATCGGATACCTCTACCAAAAGGCCGTTTTTCACTTTTTTAATGGCTTTCACTTGCCCTATCTTTCTTTCTATCACTTTCGAGATAATAAAGGATTCACATTAAAGAAATCCCTTCTGCTTTTTAATCACAAAACGATACGAACGGAACATCACGACACGCAAAATTCTCAGTCCTATAAAAGTTGCTAAATTCTTTTCTGTTAAATTTTTTTACTGGTCTTACACCAGTGCTTCGTAGAGGATACTCCACTTCAAAAGGCTCGTAAACCAGTTTTGTGCGAGTGTCGGCATATGTAGGCTGGGATTCGACATCAGTGTTAGCCTCTCTCCCTGATACTTCTGATAGTGAGGTTGGGACCTCTAACGAAGGGTTTGGCGCGTTTAACGTTTTATCGTAAGTCAACTTATCCATTTTGCATTAGAAAGTGTGTAATGTGTTGTTGTATACGGTTGTATGCGGTTTTACTTTGAGGTGTGCCTAAGCTCGCACAGGTATGTGTGTGGGTGTATGTATGTATTATGTATGTGTAATAGGCGTGATACCGTGATTCTCTCAAGCTCCCAGAAACCCCCGCAAGAGAAGCATAGCAGTGGCCTCAGCAAAGCCCCCACCCCATCAGCAGGGCCCAGTCTGGGCACCACCCAGCACTACTAAAGGGGGCAAGATTATACACCAGTTGATAGGACAGCCTCCTCTTTGGTTAGAAGAGGTTCGGGTCCCTGTCCTACCTGGTGGCCCGGGTGCGCCACCCCCAGTTTCTAAGCTGTACCATCTACCGATACAACCCCTCCGCGACTCCGAAGAGCAAAGACTAGAAGAACGGATCACATCTGAACTGTGTGTATGGAATGCAAGTGTTGTGTGGGTGAGGTGTTTGTGTGTGTATATGTAAACGATGGGATGGAATGAACTGGTTAGGATGTGGATGCAGGGAGGAGTGGGTAAGGATAGCGGTCAGGTTTGACTGTACCCTGGTACACGTGGCTTGTGTACCAGGGCGAGTTGCCCAATTGGAAGGGGATTGGTTTAGCTGTACCTCGCCCCATGTGGGAAGAATGTGACGAGGCGAGCAAGACATGGAAGGAAGGGAGGGAGCCATGCTGTACCCAGGAACTCCTGGCTGGTGTTCCTGAGCGAACGCTCTCGGGGGACTGAGGGAATATAAGGGCGGGACAGCGGATAGCTGAGCTCGGGTACCTCGGATTTGTCATGCCCGTACCTGTTTGGGAACTAACAGGCCCCTGAGAGAAGATTTATTGTAGGTCCCTTCGCCCTCGGATACCCTAATAGCCAAAAGGGACCTAAAATACAAGAGTCGGAAGTGCTTCCAGATAGCAAAGATAAAAGGTGCTGACAGATACAGCTTTGTGTGCGTATGGGGTTAGGGCATGCACGTATGCGTGTTCTGTGTGTGGAGAGTAAAGTGAGTGTATGTGTGCGTGCTCTAAGTTTGTGTGAGTAGGTGATGTAGGTTATTTTGGTTTTCCCACTTCACAATGCAGGTAGCAAGCAAGCCGGTTAACTACAACGCGAAGAGGGAAGTAAGCACTCTCACCACGTCAAGGTAATAACCCATGAGAGGTATTATTATTATTATTATATTCTTTTCTTTTCTCAGTGATTTCTCAACTGGTGTTACAGAATTAAGGGGCTATTTGCAAACCTTATTCTGTATCGGCATGTGGTATATTTAACACTGTGCGGTTAATACGGCATGTTTCAAGGATAACTGATTTTTGAGCTGCTGGTATGATTATGTTAAGGTTTAATTGTAATTTTGTAATATTTTTTGAAAGATGTTTGTTAATAAGTCCATTTGCAGTAATTACTATAGGTATAACTTCTATGGATTAGAGTTTATATATTTTTCTATATTCGGTTATAAGTGGAATATATTTGGCAATTTTTTCGACTTCAGCTTTGTTGATATTATGATCATTTGGATGAGTTATATCTATAACAAGAGCTGTCTTATCTTGAAGGTTATGCAGTAATATATCAGTCTATTTGCCATAGCAGTTTTATCTGAATGTATTGGAACGTCATAATACAATCTGTATTGATGATTTTCCAATATTGGTTTAGGTTTGTAATTATATTATGGTGTTTCCTCTATTTCTGTAATTAATTTGTGTTTGATTGCTATTGCTTGATGGATTATGTTTGTGGTTTTATTATGTCTGGAAAGATATTCTGTATTAGCTAGCTTTGAGCAACCGGAAGTGAGATGATCAATGGTTTCTGATGCGTGGTGACACATTCTGCATTGATCTTCAACCGAATGCTTCTCAACATACTTTTTATAATTGTTGGTCTCAATAACTTGGTCCTGGATTGCATGAATAAATCCTTCTGTTTCGCCAAAAAGGAAGCCATCTTTTAGCCATCGCACTGAACCTTCTTTGACTGCATTTTCTAGGCTATGAGGAAACTTTCCATGTATGGCTTTAGATTTCCATGTTTCGATTCTTTCTTGGATGGAGAGTGTTTGTGGTACAAAGTTTTTATTTGCGAGATTTAATGGGGTGTAATTTTTGTCACACTTCACTATTGCATTGTATAAATCAGAGACGAACGATTTTGCATAGAAGAAGTTTTTTAATGTAGATATTTGTTTGTTGCACATGTTTTTCATATCTAGCAGTCCTCTGCCTCCTTCACTGCGTGGTAAGTATAGTCTTTCTATAGCTGATTTTGGATGATGCATTCTAAATTTTGTTAATGTTGTTCGAACTAATCTGTTAATGTTGTCTAAATCTGTTTGAGACCAGTTGACAATGCCAAAAGTATATGTTAATACTGGAATGCACCATGTGTTGATAGCTTTAATTTTATGTTGGGATAGCAGTTCTGTCTTCAGTATCTTATGTAGGCGGTGTTTGAAACTATTTTGAAAAGCAAGTTTGGTCTCCTTAGTTTTTACAAGACATTGTTGAAGGCCAAGATATTTATAGCTTTCTTCTAATTCTAGTGCATGAAATTTTAAATTATGAAGCGATAGAACTAATTCTTGTGAGCCTTCAAGTTTTCCATGTTTAATGTTGATGTAAGAACACTTTTCCATTCCAAATTTCATTTGTATGTCTGTGTTAAATTGAGTGATAATATTTAGTAGAGATGTAAATTCTTGTTGGTTGTTGGCATATAACTTTAGGTCATCCATGTACCATAGGTGATTTATAGTGTAGAGTGTCTTTCTATTGTTACTTAGTTTATATCCCATTTTGCTCTTGTTTAGGATATTTGATAATGGGTTAAGAGCTAGGCAGAACCATAATGGACTCAAGGTGTCGCCTTGGAATATTCCGCGTTTTATGGGAATTAGTTTAGATTTTATTCTTTGGTCATTTATCGTTAAACTAATTTGTGTGCGCCAAGTTTCCATTACTGTTTTTAATAATGATATAATTTTTGGATGTATTTTATAAATATTTAGGGTTTTCAATAGCCAGTCATGTGGAATAGAGTCATACGCTTTTTGATAATCTATCCAAGCTATTGATATGTTTTTGTGTTGTCGTCTAACTTGATCTGTTATTACTGCATCAATTATAAGTTGTTCTTTGCATCCTTTAGAATTTTTCTTACATCCTTTTTGTTCTTCTGGTAGAATACCATTTTCTGATATGTAAGGTTCGATTTTATGAGCTATTGCAGATGATATAATTTTGTAAATGGTATTTAAACATGTAATAGGTCTATAATTCTTAACATTTCCCGTATCAGTACTCTTTGGTTTTAAGTATGTTATTGCTTGTGTCATAAATGTTGGAATTATTGATGGGTCACATAAACTTTTATTTATCAATTTTGTGGGAATTAAATGTACGGATGTTAGATACTTCCACCAGAAGTTTTGAATTCCTTCAGGTCCTGCTGTTTTGCAGTTATGAAGTTTCTTTATAATGAAATTGAGTTCTTCTATCGTTGTTATAGGATCATCCATTTTGATATTATTCTTACTGAATTCTTCTTTAATCCATTTTGCTTCGAAATTATGACTAACAGGGTTGGCCCATTGCTGATGCCAAAATCTTTCAACTGTTGTTAAATCGGGGAGCGTTCCTTTAAAATTATCTTCTTCAAGTTTGTTGTAGCACAATTTCTGATTAAAACCAAATAATTTGTTGTCGCTTTTCCTTTTGTTTGATGTATTGTATCGCCTTAATATTTTGCCTAAAGCTGATATTTTTTGTTTTAATGTATTCATGTATATGTCGAGCTGATCTTCGAAATCGGTATTTCTTGTGTTTAGCTTTTGATCTTTAAAAATCTTTTGTATGCGCTTTTGAAGGTTCCATTTAGTGTTTTTGCGTCGTTGTTTCCAAACGGATAATTTTGATAGATCGCTTCGAAAGCATGAGATTTTGTTTTCAATTCTTATTTTCCATTTAGGTACTTCTTCAGTTCTTTTCTTACTAGTGTTGTGAGGAACTTTAAATCCCATTTCTTTTAATACAGTTACAGCAGTGCAGTATGCATGTAGTTGAAGTGATTCAAAAGATGTAATACTTTCATCTGTAATAATTTCGTTTAAAATGTCTAGTAGCTCAAAAGTGTACTTATTAGGATGTATTTTTGGTAACGGTGGACGGGAATTAGGATCTGTACCAAAGTATTTGAATATGTTGGACTTTAAACTATCATGCAAGTCTTGTTTAATTTTTAATTCTTCATTTGTGTATGTATGGATAGCAATCTGTGATGGTTTTCTATTAATCATTTGTTCATTAGGCTCTACTTTCATTGAATCATCTTCTATATGTTAAAATTTGTTAGATGAACTTGAGTTTAGTGATGAAATATGGAATATTTCATCTCTAATAATGTTTTGTTCAGTAATTGTAATAACTGGTTTACTTACTATGTATCTATATCGATCAATTATATTTTGCTTTGTAAATCGATCCTGATCTGGTCTGAGCATCTTAAACTGTAAGTACAATTTATCACAATAACCCATTTTATCGGATCCGCATTTTGTAGCAATTTCGTATGCCCGTAAAATATCACAATTATCTTTATGTTGCCATTTATAACGGACTTTTGTAGTGGCTCTGCTAGAACCTCTGGTTTTTACCTGAGGTATACTAGCAGGCATTGCAACAATCTTAGCTTGTTGATGTTCTAATTTATTGCTATTTGAAGGTTTCAAACTTAAATTTGTATTTGAAACTTTGTTTATGCCTATAACTTTAGTATCTAAGTTATTTTTAAAGCAAGAACCTACCTCCTTCTTATCTTGTGTAGATATATGCCAGTTGTTGTTCTTTATGAACCTGGTTAAACGGGTATCTGCGGGATATTTACTTGTTAAATATCGTTTCTTAAGGTGAGGATATTCCTTTGTATTATTTTGATTACTAGAACTGTCAAAAATGTCACTATCACTATTTTCCGCCATTTTGGTTATATAATAAGTTCGTAATGAATATATCTACACTGTTGGTCACAATATTTAGATTGTTAAACGAGCTTCAACCGGTATTTTTAATTTAACGCACTACAAACCCTTAAAATTTTAATCTGATTATACAGTAGTTTATAGAACTTGCTAATGAAGCAATTATTATTATTATTCTTTATTTCTCTCAAAACTACATAAACATAATAATTTACATAACTTTGGTAAGTAATTAATAAGTTTTCATTTCAGATACGCTTATTAACTTAGGAACATACGTACTAAATGACATGTTTGTAATATGGTGAGGACTCCATTAGTTGATATCACCAAAGGTATTGTTTTTACTGATAGTAAATGCCAAATACGTTTAATTTCTATAGCCAAATCGTTATACTTTTCAATTTTGTATTTTTCAGTTTTTATCAGGTTATGACTTAAAGGAACAGCAATATCGATAAGAAATCCTTTACTATTAATTTTGTCAATTAAAAATATGTCCGGTTTATTGTACGGTATAGATCGGTCTGTTAGTATTTGTCGATCCCAATATAATAATACATTTTCATTTTCTAAGACGGATTTAGGTTGATATTTATAATAAGGAGGGGGGTTTGTTATTAATTTATATTTAACAGCGAGTCGTTGATGTATGATTTTGGCAAATTGGTTATGTCGACTTAAATACGCAGTAGGAGCGAGTTCAGAACAACTAGCAACAATATGTTCTATTGTTTAACCAATTTTGTCACATTTGCGGCATTTGTCGGTTACATTGCTTTGTAATATGTGCTTTTCATAATTTCTAGTTCTGATAACACCGTCTTGTATAGCAGAGAAAAACCCCTCTGTTTCTGGATACAAGTATCCAAAATTGATCCAATTTAAGGAATCCACTTTATTTATATTTTCAACTTCTAGCGATTGTGGGTATTTTCCGTGAAGAATTTTGTTTTTCCAATTTTCACATCGGTTATTTATGGTGGTAATAGGGGTTTCAAAGAATGTTTCAAGTTTCAGTGGTGTATAATTTTGATCATATTTTAAAATTGTGAATATTTCATTATTATTTATACCATGAAAATATTGTTGAAGAATGTTTTCTTGTTTTCTGCATAAATCGCGAATATTAAGCAATCCTCTACCTCCGAATTTTCTTGGAATGTATAGTCTGTCTACTGATGAATTTGGATGTAAACTTCGAAATTTTGTTAGTAAGTGTCTTGTTAGTCTATCTAAATTATTTAAGTCTGTTTCGCTCCATTTCAAAATGCCAAAAGAATAAGTCAAGTAGTTAACAGTCCAGGAATTTATTGCTAAAAACATATTTTTTGCAGAAAGTTTTGTATTAAGTAATTTTGTAAGCCTTTTTTTATAATTTAAAGTGTAAATGTCTTTCATTTCCTTATGATTTATAGTTCTATTTTGTTTAAAACCAAGGTATGTGTAAAACTGTTTGCCCGATAATGATGGGATTCCCTCAATATTTTGGTCATCTTCTGTAATTTTACCTTTTATAATGCTAAATGTAGCACATTTATTTATCCCAAAAGTCATTTTACAGTATCACTAAATAATTTTGTGGTTTTATCATTGAATGTAGCATCTTTTAGTTTCTGCATAAAGTTTTGTATCGTCTATAAAAAGTAAATGTGTTAACCTAAATTCATTTTGTTTATAATTCATTCTAAATCCTCCACCAGTATATTTTAGAAAATCTGATAGAGGATTTATAGCTAGACAAAACCATAAAGGGCTAAATGAGTCTCCTTGAAATATTCCACGTTTAATTTGTACGTCTGCTATGCATTCATTATTTAAAGTTAAGTTAGTATTCCACGTGTTCATAAGGTTATGTAGAAGTCCGATTATTTTTGGCGAGACCTTATATATTTCTAGAATTTTCAGTAACCAGTTATGAGGTACAGAATCGTATGCCTTTCTGAAGTCAATAAAACCAACGTGTAAATTTCGTTTTTTTGATTTTGCGTGATTCATAATAATTGAATCAATTGTTAACTGTTCTTTACATCCCATTGCTTGTTTAATACAACCTTTTTGTTCGTTTGCAATGATCTTGTTTTCAACGCAATGAGTATAGATTTTATCACTTTTAATTGATGTTAATAATTTATAGATTACATTTAAACATGCAATGGGTCTGTAATTTTCAGCAGATTTTATATCGCCCTTTTGTGGATTAATATAGTTTTCCTGTGGCTATAAATTTTGGTACTGTTTCACTGCCTTTTAGAATGTTGTTGAAACAAATTGTTAAATATTTATGAATTTTATCGAATTTCTTTAGCCAAAAGTTATGAATTCCGTCAGGACCTGTAGCTTTCCAATTAGAAACGTTTTTTAGAGTATCAAAAAGATCTTGTTCCGTAATGTTTATATTATCGTCCATTGGTTCTATTTTTTTGTAAGAGTGTTTAATTGCCGTTACTGTAGGGGATGTTAGGTCTGATTTAACATCATTTTGCCATAAGTTTTTCCAAAAATCTATAAATACGTTTTTATCTATTTGTCCTTTGGTACTGCTCACGTTATTTGGATTTTCAAGTGTTCTAAAAAATTTTGATGGAGATGTTACGAATAAGAAATTTTGTCTATTCCTTTTAGTTGTTAAATTGTATCGCCGTAATCGTGCTCCTTTTAACTTAACTTTCTGATTTAAAAATCGCGATAATCGATAAGTTGTTCCTTTAAGTTTTTTGATGAGTATTGTAATTTTGCACCTAAAATTATATTATTAATTTTGTTTCGAACTTTAAGACTTGGATTGTCTTTCAAAATTCACTAATGATATCCATTTTGCTTCTTAAGGTATTAATGTTTTTGTCAACCTAATTTTCCAAGATGGTTCACTTATGTAACTATTCCATTTAGCTGTTTCATTAATTGACGATTGTCCATTTATCTGTAAACATGTTAAAATAGCAGAGTATAGTAATTCATGTAGAGATGTCAAGTCAAGTTCAAAGGTTTTCAAAATGTTTTCCAAGGCTTCATTTACGTTTGATAAAATTTCTTCTGTTTCACTTCTGTATTTCAGTTTTGGTAATCTTGGTCGATTGTTGGGGTTTGATCCTTCATAAAATTTTAAATTACTTAATATCAAATCGGTGATAGAGTTGTCTGTCAATGCTACATTACTATTTGAATTTTGGTTAGGTGTTGTTACGTCAGTTACGCATTCTTCGATGTTTTCATTATAAAATACGTTGCCTATTTCTCTTTTGATTTCTTGAATTTCTAGTTCGCTTAGGTATTTATTTTAATTATTACGTTTCTTCTATCGACTACATTTTGTATTGATAAATTTAGTTCAGGATATTTTTTTGAAAAATCATTGTGTATTAAAAATCTCCAGCCCTGAAGCGGCGTGTCTTCACATTTATTAACGTAATAAAATGAACGTATTATGTCAATATTCATTTCTCTTGTCCATTTAATACGTTTACCACTTTTATTGCTAACAGCAATGCTTGAAGCAATTTGTGTGCTAACAACATTTGTAGTTCTCGGTTGGGGGTTGACTAATATGTTTTTCGCTACAGTGTTTACTATTTTTGTTGCAGTATGTCCTATTTGAACATTTATATTGGAAGGTCCTGCTTCTTCTAAATCATTGCTACATATTATTATTATTATTATTATTATTATTATTATTATTATTATTATTATTATTATTATTATTATTATTATTATTATTATATATTATATTTATATATAATTATATATAATAATAATAATATATAATAATATATAATAATGACAAAGATAAGGCAAAACAAACGGATAGATATTTAAAGTAATAACAAGTAGGAAATAGTTTAACTTACAAAAAGGTCCTTCAGTAACGCTTCCTTGCAATTGAGGTGTGGGATTCACGATGTCCGGCACTAACGAAACACTTCACCCTTGACTGTGAGGGCGTTGATGGAACTTATCACACGTAACCCTAATAATACCTACGTATTTCACTGGTATTAGCAGCAGACCTTATCACACGACGGAACTATGTAGCATTGATAAATTTCTTGTTAATTCTATTTCCCGAGACAATAATTTCGAAATATTTTGTAGCACTAGTCTAATTTCATCTGGGACCAAATGTATATTATTTTCATAAACATCCAAAAAGCAGGGAGAAACTTCAACCAATACCTTTGTAAACCGGTATTCTGTTATATTTCGCAAATAACGAAATTTGCGCAAGCAATGATCTATTTTAGATTCTTTGGGGTTAGAAAATTTAGAAACTACAATATCAACTGTATTTGGATAATCCAAAATATGCACTACTCTGATAAAAAAAGGGGCCGCGAAACTAGATCGCACACACAGTCTAAATATCAAAAGACGAAGCACCAACAAAAAAAACCACAATGAGTAAAGCACGTGTATCACTAAAGTAAGTCCGTCAAATGTTGCTTAAAACACGCGTGCAGGTCGAGTTTAACAAGTTCTACCACTTTTATTTCCAACAGAAACTCAACAAAAACAACAATTAGTAAGGCACGCGTAAGCAATAAAACCGTCTGTCAAATGTCCTTAAAAACACACGTGCGTCGACCAAACACGTTCGCCTATATACCATACTACTTCAATCGGAATTAGCACTCCACTTGCTACAGTTAATATACAACTTTTATTTCACAAGAAAAACAACTAAAATCGTGCCGTGTTTGTTCATGAACAATTTGAAAATTGATACCGCATTAATTCTCACTATTGTCAAAGCAAAAAGAAACAGTATTTTCCACGTAATTAATATATAGGAACCAAGAACAAACTACAACTGCTCATCTGTTTTTATCAACTCGTTGCTATTACAACCTCATCGTCTATTATCTAGACTTGATTATCCACATAAGCAACAAAATTTATACGAACGGCAAGACAAGAACGATGCAATCCACTCAATTATAATACGACGCAATCGCCAACGAGTTAATAAATATAAAATATAGAACTAGTAATTGCAGACATGTATTTAAGAATTGGGAAAAAGCGTAAAGTGTTAAGCTATAAAAATGCACGTTACAGAACGTGAAAAACTTAACTAGCATTTGGGTCAGTAGAGAATAATTTAAGGTCTTTAATATGCCACCTGCCTTGGCGTTTTCCTTCAGCATCTTGAAGTTCATAGATAAGGGGACTAATGACACGAACGACCTTACAAAGAATGAATTTAAGGGCTAATTTTGAAGAAAATTTCTTAGATGCATCCGATAAGACATAATTCCTTTTCCAAACTTGTTCGCCCAAAGCGAAGGAAATATTTCGTTTACGTAAGTTATAGTGGTCCTTATTTTTTTCGTAAGCTTTTAACAAATTTTTTCTAACGTCGTTAAAGATAGAAGGTAATGACTGTTGGTCTTTGCCCCAGCGTGCTTTATCGTCAAATTCAATTACGTTAGTATCGTCAGACACTAAACCATAATAACTCCCATCGATTGGGGTATATCTTCCAAAAACAAAAAATGACGGAGTAAATTGGGTTTCTTCGTGTTTAGATGTACGCAAAGCTTGCGCAATTTTAAAAATATCTTCATCCCATGTAGTATGGTCTGAATCAATATAGGAAGAGATAGCGGTAAGTAAAACTTTATTTACTCTTTCGGTAGGGTTTACTTGAGGATGGTATTTTGCGTTAAACCAAATTTTGTGTACTTTATAACTCTTAACGAAATTTTGAAAATCTTTAGAGATAAATTGTGCCCCATTATCACAAAGAATAATCTGAGGAACACCAAAGATAAGAAATACATTTTGCTCTAGGAATTGAATTATAGCAGCAGATGTAGCTTTACGTAAGGGTTGCACCGTAACAAATTTAGAAAACCAATCGGTGACAACTAAAATATATTGGTTACCTTTTTTCGATCAGGGGAGAGGTCCTAATAAGTCAAGCGATATTAATTGAAAGGGATAAGATACACGTTTAAAGTTACCCATTAAGCCAGAGCGAGCGTCCTGTAAACCCTTATGAGAACCACAAATTTTACAGTTCCTAATATAGCGACAAACAGATTGCTTTAGTGTGGGCCAGTAATATAATTCAGATATTTTAGCGAGAGTTTTTGTAACACCAAGGTGCGCAGCAATGGGTTCATCGTGACATAATTTAAGCACCTCACTACGGTTAGCGGTAGGGACGACAAGTTTCCATTCGGGAATATTAGATATTTTATGTGGGGAAGAAGATACAAATTTATATAATCTATTGTTGGTTACGCGAAAGGTAGGAAGTTTATTGGGATTATCAGAAACTTTTTGAATCATATTAAGATACCAGGTATGAGGAATTAGATTTGGAATATTAAGAGAGACCACATCACGAGATAAGGCATCAGGTACGATATTTAATTTGCCAGGCCTATGCCTAACATCAAAAGTGAATTGAGAGATACGCAAGTTCCATCTTGCCAAACGACCTGCGGGTTGTTTTAAGTTATTAAGCCAAGTGAGAGCTGAAAACATTAGGTACATTGTCAAAGAAGTAAACGTAAAAAGATTTTAGATGTACATAGGGTTGAACGATTTTAAAGATAATTTTATGCCATTTAATGAGGTTTAAATTGATATGGGAAGAGATAAGAGTTATCAAGACTTGATTTACTAACAAAATTGTTGAATAACAGAAAGATATCTTGTAAAGCATATATTTACCAGGATGGGAAGCTCTCGTTTGAATTCCACCCAAACTAATAAAGAAAAATTTCAACATCATTCTTAAAAAAATGATTTACAAGTTGCTAAAACGACAAACTTACCATCAAACCTTGTCTAGACTTATAATGGTTAGCGACCGGCCCTTTTATGGGTCTCGTTCTAGACTTACAGAGCTAGACGACCAATTCGAATGGCAAATCTCGCTTAATGGATCTTAAAGTTTTACGCTAAAATATCGATATCTAAAAAAATATGCTATCAAGACAGACTCATACTCGCTGTACAAAAGAAATATTCCACGATACATGTATAAAAAAACAGTATTCCAAATTGTTGGAATGTTTTTTTTTTATATTGCGGGAGTTATCAACAACCATCGTAAATGAGTTTAGATATAAAACGTTAAGGATGATTTCGTTATTACAATGTTTAAAGGAGCAGATATAAAGAGATCCAGTTTATTACAACATTTTGAAAGGTAAATGATATGGTTAGATAATTTCGTTAACTATATATAAATGCAAAATCTTCTTTGAAAGGCATTTGTAAGGTATAGCATTTAAATTTAATTACGGTAACTGTATAAATTACTTAAGGAACTACGTTTAGAACTGTATTAGAGCAAAATAGTATTTAATGAAAGAAATATATCAGGGTTAGGTTACAAAGAGACACTCTCAATTATAAAAATGTACATAATATGTGTTGTTTAACAACTACAATAAGATCCTGTTAGTCTAACGTTTTAAATAAGATATTTCAAGGCTCAAATCATTACGTTAAATGCTTTTAAAGACAAGGTTTCTTATAAACGTAAGTTTGAATATTATAATTAAATAGGTAGATTACCAAAAGACACTTTTAAAATGTAAGCACACAAGACAGTGTTGATTTACGGTTTCAAAACAGTTTTTTAAAGTCGAAAAACAAGCAAGGATTATGTTTTAATCTAATATAAATAGATAATTTTCCTAATAAACAGTGTTTAAGGCATGAAATTGCTTAATTGTTTATTTATTAATGTTTAAATGTACTCACGTGTATAGTTTGTGAGGTTAAGGTATTGCAAATTCCTCCTAAAAACTTGAATTTGCATTTAAATACAAACTATGCACTCAACAATATAACTGAAGTCAACAAAAGCACACCACATTCAAAATTGGAAGAACAGTAAATTAAAACATATTTTATAAACAGGAGCTATATTTCAGTTTCAAAATGGCGGTCCACCTCTAGTTACCATAACAACTGTTTTTGACATCTAAAGCAACTGGTGGGTTCCGAAACAGGAACATAGGATTTTAAAGTTATTAGATATTAGATAATTGATTTTTTTTAGTGAAAAAGCTATGAATAACATTAGTTAATACATTGTATATTGATAAAAGAAATTACAACCTAAAAAACGTTAAAGGCGCCAATTCTTACATTTAAAAGTTAAAGTTACAATCCCGCAAGCGCGAGATTACGTAACGCATCGGCAGATGGTAACCCTTATTTTGGTTACAGATTTTAGCGCGCCCATCTGTCAATGACGTCATTCAATAAGCAAATTTAATTGCGCAATTACGGAATATGTAAGTGTTATAAATGAAATATAAACAAATAAGGTACTTACATAAATAGGTACAGCTTCCTACAGATTAAGTAAAGATGGCGTCAGCAACGTCCATCAGGGCTGCTGATGGCCCCCTTCAAGATATTTACCGGAGGGTACGCTTAGCGTCCTTTCAAATGGCTTCGACTAGCTACGGCGGTCGCAGTTGCTCCCAGGACTCGTTCGTCTAGGGTCGTGGACTACTCCAAGGTCGTATCAAAATTCCTATATGTAGCGGGAACGATAAGGAACAGGTTTATCAGGTAAAGACAAACAAAGATAAGCAAGGGAAATCTACATAATAAAAATAAAGATACGATACCAAACACGACAACTGCACTCCTCGAAGTTCAAGGGCAAAAAGCCACGTTACAGAGTCTCGCGGAAACTTCCCCACTCTTGTTCTCCCGCCACTCGCGTCGCGCGATCTGGCGCAAACGCACTCTGACGTAACGGAAATACACGCCAAGTCTTTTGAATTTAAGACGCGAAAACTCCCGCACATCAAAATTAAGCTAAGGAATGTTTAGTGCCAATTTGGCACGTAACAGATTACGGCGATACAATTTAACAACTAAAAGGAATCGACAAAATTTCGTAACATCTCCATCAACATTTTTTAAAACACTTGAAAATCTAAATAACGTGAGCAGTACCAAAGGACAAATAGATAAAAATGTATTTAAAGATTTTTGGAAAAACTTATGGCAAAATGACGCTAAATCAGACCTGACATCCTTTACAGTAACGGCAATTAAACACTTACAAAAAAATAGAACCAATGGACGATAATATAAACATGACGGAACAAAATCTCTTTGATACACTAAAAAACGTTTCTAATTGGAAAGCTACAGGTCCTGACAGAATTCATAACTTTTGGCTAAAGAAATTCGATAAAATTCATAAATATTTAACAATTTGTTTCAACAACATTCTAAAGGGCAATGAAACAGTACCAAAATTTATGGCCACGGGAAAAACTATATTAATCCACAAAAGTGCGATATAAAATCTGTTGAAAATTACAGACCCATTGCATGTTTAAATGTAATCTATAAATTATTAACATCAATTATAAGTGATAAAATCTATACTCATTGCGTTGAGAACAAGATCATTGCAAACGAACAAAAAAGGTTGTATTAAACAAGCAATGGGATGTAAAGAACAGTTAACAATTGATTCAATTATTATGAATCACGCAAAATCCAAAAAACGAAATTTACACGTTGGTTTTATTGACTTCAGAAGGGCATACGATTCTGTACCTCATAACTGGTTACTGAAAATTCTAGAAATATATAAAGTCTCACCAAAAATAATCGCACTTTATATAATGTATACATAGAAGACGTACAAATTAAACGTGGAATATTTCAAGGAGACTCATTTAGCCCTTTATGGTTTTGTTAAGCTATAAATTCTTTATCAGATTTTCTAAAATATACTGGTGGAGAATTTAAAATGAATTATAAACAAAATGAATTTAGGTTAACACATTTACTTTTTATAGACGATATAAAACTTTATGCAGAAACTAAAAAATTGCTACATTCGATGATAAAAACCACAAAATTATTTAGTGATACTGTAAAACTGACTTTTGGGATAAATAAATGTGCTACATTTAGCATTATCAAAGGTAAAATTACAGAAGAAAACCAAAATATTGAAGGAATCTCATTATTATCGGGCAAACAGTTTTACACGTACGTCGGTTTTAAACAAAATAGAATTATAAATCATAAGAAAATGAAAAACATTTACACTTTAAATTATAAAAAAAGGCTTACAAAATTACTTAATACAAAACTTTCTGCAAAAAATATGTTTTTAGCAATAAATTCTTGGACTGTTAACTACTTGACTTATTCTTTTGGCATTTTGAAATGGAGCGAAACAGACTTAAATAATTTTGATAGACTAACAAGACACTTACTAACAAAATATCGATGTTTACATCCAAATTCATCAGTAGACAGACTATACATTCCAAAAAAATTCGGAGGTAGGGGATTGCTTAATATTCGCGATTTATGCAGAAAACAAGAAAACATTTTTCAACAATATTTTCATGGTTTAAATAATAATGAAATAGTCACAATTTTAAAATATGATCAAAATTATACACCACTGAAACTTGAAACATTCTTTGAAACCTCAATTACCACCATAAATAACCGATGTGAAAGTTGCAGAAACAAAGTTCTTCACAGAAAATACCCACAATCACTAGAAGTTGAAAATATAAATAAAGTGGATTCCTTAAATTGGATCAATTTTGGATACTTGTATCCAGAAACAAAGGGCTTTTTCTCTGCTATACAAAACGGTGTTATCAGAACAAGAAATTATGAAAAACACATATTACGATACAACGTAACCGAGAAATGCCGCAAATGTGACAAAATTGGTGAAACAATAGAACATATTGTTGCTAATTGTTCTGAACTCGCTCCTACTGCGTATGTAAGTTGACATAACCAATTTGCTAAAATCATACATCAACGACTCGCTGTTAAATATAAATTAGTAACAAACCCCCCTCCTTATTATAAATATCAATCCGTCTTAGAAAATGAAAATGTATTATTATATTAGGATCGACAAATACTAACAGACCGTTCTATACCGTACAACAAACCGGACATATTTTTAATTGACAAAATTAATAGTAAAGGATTTCTTATTGATATTGCTGTTCCTGTAAGTCATAACCTGATAAAAACTGAAAAACACAAAATTGAAAAGTATAACGATTTGGCTATAGAAATTAAACGTATTTGAAATTTACAATCAGTAAAAACACTACCTTTGGTGATATGAACTAATGGAGTCCTCACAAAAAATATAAGAAAAAACCTAAAAATACTTGGATTATCTGAAAAGTTATACTGTATTTGTGCTAAAGCAGTGATATTACAAACATGTCATTTAGTACGTATGTTCCTAAGTTAATAAGCGTATCTGAAATGAAAACTCATTAATTAGTTACCAAAGTTATGTAAATTATTATGTTTTGAAAGAAATAAAGAAAATAATAATAATAATAATAATAATAATAATAATAATAATAATAATAATAATAATAATAATAATAATAATAATAATAATAATAATAATCCTCTCATGGGTTATTACCTTGACGTGGTGAGAGTGCTTACTTCCCTCTTTGCGTTGTAGTTAACCGGCTTGCTGGCTACCTGCATTGTGAAGTGGGAACACCAAAATAACCTACATCACCAACTCACACAAACTCAGAGCACGCACCCATACACTCTCCTTCCTTTCTTTACACAGAACACGCATACGTGCATGCCCTAACCCCATACGCACACAAAGCTGTACCTGTCAGCATCTTTTATCTTTCCTATCTGGAAGCACACTTGGCTTCCGACTCTTGTTTTTCCAGGTCCCTTCTGGCTATTAGGGTATCCGAGGGCGAAGGGACCTACCATCAATCTTCTCTCAGGAACCTGTTAGTTCCCAAACAGGTACGGGCATGGCAAACCCGAGATACCCTAGCTCAGCAGTCCGCTGTCATACCTCCTGCCATCCATCAGCTCCTACTCGCCTATATCGTCTGAGATTTCCAACGGTTGTACAGTCTCCGTAGATTTTTCCCAGTCAGCTTTATCGTATCTCATTCTTAACTCTACAGGTTCTTCGTGGGTACATGGTAAGGCTATTGCAATAGGAAAATGGTCCGAAAAAAAATAGTTCTGAAGCACTCGCCATTGAAAATGAGGTGCAATGGTCGGGGAGCAGATCGTTAAATCAATTGATGAGAAATTGCAAGATCTCGAGTTTAGGTACGTACCAGTTCTAGTGTTTAGGACCACAAGAACGTTTTCGGTGACTATTTCTTCCAGAACTCTGCCTGATGCACTTATGTGGGCGAATCCCCATAACGGATGGTGAGCATTAAAGTCTCCCAAAAGGAGGAAAGGTTTAGGTAGTTCGAGTACGAGATTTTCAAGATCGGCCCTCTGCCAGTTTGTGTTGGGCAGGTAGACGTTACACACAGTTAGTCTCAAAGGTTTATACAACTGTATAGCAATTGCCTGCATCTTAGATTTTAGAGAGAGTCTAGTTGATGGTATGCCCTCTTTCACTAATATAGCGACTCCATCTTTTGCTTTTCTCTGCGGTATTGAATCTTGTCTATAAATTATATATCTCTTTAAGCTAAACTTTGTGAGGGGAGTAAAGTGGGTTTCTTGTAAACATACCAGTTGAGGAGATCTTTCTGCCAGCATGACTTTTAATTCCTCTAAGTGAAAAACACAGCCATTGCAATTCCATTGGAGCAAATAATACATGGTGTAGATTCGAAAGAAAGAGACGTAAAAGTTTTGAAGCTTGCTGGCGTTAGTACATCTAAAGTAATATTTACTCCTTCTTTTTACGTGGCACACCTTTGGTCCAGCCTGGTTTTTTCTTTTTATGTTTTTGCGTCTGAGAGGAGCTTGATTCAATGCTCTAATGTTCAGAGGATTCGTTATCGTGGTTTTGAGCATGAAATTCGGGGACGGTAGCCGATATCTCGGCGCTAAAGAGGGAGTCCTCAAGCGGCCTTTTAATTTGGGAAATCGGAAGGCCGTCTTTGCTTTGCAATTTCTGATCAACTACAGTAATATCTTGGACTGTTTCAGTAAGTGCAGAAGTTGTCTGAGATGCTGGGGTACAGTGATCTAAACTCGGCATTTGTTCTGCAGTGACCGTTTTCAAACTCAGAATAAGAGTTTTAATCAAGTCCATCTGTTCCTTCATCATACTTGAGCAGACTCGTGTTATTTCGGGAGTAATTTCCTTTATAATTTCACTTACATTTATCACTGGTGTCTTTGTGGCTTCTGCATAGGACATTGAAAGTTGGCAAGTTGACGACTTCTTTACCTGATTTTTTGCTTCGGCGTAGTATATCTTTTCTATAGTCTTGATCCGCTGTTTAGCTATTTCTTCTTTAAAAACTGGGCAATTTGAAGGTCTAGCAGAATGAGGACCCTTACAATTTATACAAGTTGGTGGAGTATTACAGGATCCTTCATGCGTTTCTGAACCACACAAACAAATTTCTTTGTCTTGGCAACGCGATTTGGGATGCCCAAAGCGCTGACATCTAAAGCACCGCATCGGGGATGGAATGTATTCACGTACAGGAATAGTTCGGTATATGCCTGCCTTAATTCTTTCCGGAAGCCGAGGTGTATTAAAAATAAGATTATGGATGCCGTTAGTATAGTCGCATCTCCTTTTCGTACAGAGATACGCCGCAGATCGACTACTCCTTGATCAGATAAGTTTTCTTTAATCTGCTTTTCTTCACAGTTTAACAAGTCTGCACAATTAATTACACCTTTACAATAGTTTAAGAAGGCATGAGGATGAACATTTACTTCAAAATTTGCAAACCTGGACATTGATCTGATTTTAACCGATTGGTGTCTATTTTGGCATTCAACCAGTAGACCCTCTCTTAATTTTCTAACGTTCTTGACTTCTCCTATTGATTCTGTTAAAACTTTTCTATAAGAAAAGGACTAACCTTGCTAAAATTATTGCCATCAGCTCGTTCCACTACCACAAATCGTGGTTCAGTGTTATTCTGTTCTTGACGACATTTAAAACTGTTCTGAACACGTCCATCTACTCCCCTTTTGGGGGAAAACAATGGTTTTTTAGGCGGTTTAATACCCGCTTTAAGTGGCAAAGTGCCCACTTTTTCTTTAGAGTTTCCCTGGGACATGCCTGGGTTGTCATAAGAAATATTTACACCGAGGTTGGTAAAACCCGGTTCCATTGGTTCATATGCCATATACATTGCGTGGTTGTCAACAACCTTATCAGATACATCAGGTGCAGCCTTACTCCCTGATGTTTGTTTGAGTGCCAAAATTAATTTGTCATCCATGATATAACAAAAAAAAATTTCATCTCTCTAGTTTCCCACCCATCACGGAGCCCGACAAGGGGACGATGCATTATCGCCAGGGCTACTAGAGAGATATAGCGTTACAATGGAAATTTACAAATCTGTATTACAGCACTCTTTTAGTGACGTCCAACGCGAGAGGTTGTCACTAAAAGAGTGCTGTGATATAGATACAAAAGATTGTAAAATTTGAAATTGTTGACTCAACTTCCCTTCTAACTTTACTTTGCCTGGCTAGTTCAACGGGATTGACGGAGTTTTTAAAATGAAATCAAACACCGCAATATCATAAAGCATTTGTACAGTCTAAAATATTTTCTCTCATACACAAGCAGCTAGAACACTTATAACATCGTTCCTTTCAAACATAAACCTATTCTTAAGAAGCGCTTGTTTGCTTGAAAATATTTCTCACCTTTAATTGCTTACAATTTATAGAACTAAAATTTCTTCTCTTGTGGATAGTTTACCTGGTTTTGATTCCCACGCTTGTAAGATTTGTCTGGTCAAAAAATCCTTGACAGATAATCGATTAAAACGCCAGAGTGTTTCCATTCTGAAGTTACCTTTGTATAAGCCCCACAGCTGAGCGTCCATTAATATTGCGAAGGTAAGCCCTTGATTGGAGCATCTCAACTTGGGTTGACAATAATTTGCTACGAATTTACCTGTACGAAGCTTGCCTACACTCCTGTTGGGTCGACATTTATTCTTCGAAATCTCCTCTGCTAAAATATGCCACGGCTGCTCTTCTGCAGACTGAAAATAAAACTAACTACTCTACTAAAGAAAAATAAACGCCGCTACGATAACTCACCTACATTTATTTACAGATTCATAAACATCAAGCATCTTCAACAACTCCTTATTCACATATAAATTGTCTTACATACATTTCTTTTTCAAAATAAAACATTTGTACCTCATATATTCCCAGATTAATTATTACCCTAAAATAAAGTAACAGGGCTTTACCATCCATCTTACGTTACCCCTGGATTAGCACGAGCTCATAGTGAACATAACCACTCGTACACATTTCTGCACAATAAATTGCCAAAAAGTCCCTCTTACCTTGTACATAAATAAGTACGTCAAATATCGAAATTTTATATACATAGATTCCCAAACAAATAAAACAATAGATTAATATATCAAGATAGTTAAATTAAAAGTTCAATAAAGAATATTGTCCGTTAGTTCATAATAAGATACCAATAAATCACCAAAAGTCATTACACCAGTTATGCACAAAACAATTTAAACCACATTAGTTGCCTGGATTTCATCATCAGCCATGGATCTGCCATTTCTATCAACAACTGCTGCCTTTCATCAATGACTGCGCCTTCAGGAACGTCAAAATCTGGATTGCACCAGCCGGAACTGCACACTGCTATTGTTTTCTACCACAAAACAGTATGACGGTACATCCAAACTCTCCCAATTCTGCTACTGATCCGGTTTATCTTTTATACGCAGCCAAATGACTCAACCATAGACCTCTACTTCATTTTAAGATCAAGCTTTGTACTCTCCAACCAGCTACATATTATCAAGTAGTCTGTACATACTTTTCTTACTATTAACTTTTATAAATTGCTTTATTAATAGCTTGTTGTAACTCAATACCAACTTGTTTTGGTTGTATATTACATAGTTGACTTCTAGCTGTAAGCTAATTTACAACAAAGAACGTAAAAGTGTAAGAGAGCCCCACCGTTAACACTCGGTGCTTATATACACTTTTGTGTCTCCTTAAAACTTGTCAATTCCTAAAATTTCGTTCAATACACACACAAACACTGTCAACTGTTTTTTAAATTCCTTGAAAACTTGTAAACAAACATTAACTGCCAGCGCAATCTTAGAAATTCTATGTTTGTTCCAACCGTCTTGGTATTTTCTGAAAACAATCTCTGCTGGCACAAGTTATCGTTAAACACGCCTCTACCGTTCTATCCATCTGCCTTTAACATAAACACTCATCCTCCTATCTCTCACATCGTCCAACTACCAACTGGTTTTCCTTCCACTACCTTGCTTGAACCTCAAACTTAACGAACTCAACAATACATCTCTTTTCTTTCACTCATATTTCCTAAAAAATCCATCTTTATTCTCCTTTAACAACTTGTATTTCTAACCGACCATAATTTGCCTCACTAAACTACGTCTATATTAATACGTGGTATTTTTATCCTTCGTTCGCAATCTTCTACCTTTTTCTTGCTTTCCGTCAGGTTAAACAAAGACTCAATACACGATATATCTATCCTCCTTCCATCCATACTATAAACGCAATAATACCTCTTCGTTCCGTGTTGACAGTTGTATTGAAACCGTTTACATTTACTCATACCACTCAAACAATCGATCCCTGTTCATTGGCCCCCCTGTTATTCTTCAGAGAAAAGTTTTGTTATTTGTGTGTAATCTTCAACCCTTCTTATTAAAATTATCAGTAAACGTCCAACGGTCGCATTTGTTTAACTAAGAAACTATTTCTTTCCACCACATGTTTAACGAACAACATAACTGCCTTTTAGAAAAAAAGCTAAAAGCTTTTGACTTTTTACATTAAAATGCTGCAATCTAACAAATAGATTGTTTATGGTACACTATTCTTACTTACTATAACTACCCATTAAAGTTAAATATAAAATCCATAATGTTAAAACTTTTTACAGATTATCTCTACACTTATTAGCTACGATTTAAATATCTTATTTACAGTCTGACCTTTGAAATAATACCTTACCCCTGCTAAACCTCAAGGATGTTTACCATAAAATGAATTACGCGAAATTAACTTTTGAATTACTGAAAATTTTCATAAAATTATTAAATTTTACCCTAAACTAAATTGAAACGCGTTTCTAATCACATATGCTTGTTTCAACATTTTGAATTACTACCTGAATATCTCAACTGATCATTAACTTGCGGAAAATAACTAAACCTGCAAATGTGTGCTTTTCCGTTACGTTAAATAAGTGATCTTTCTAAATGGCTTTCTTTTACTGACTAATTAAATTTTCGATTTGTAATATAAAAAAAGATGTTTACAGCGAATATTCTTTGTTTTGTAAATACTGCTAGTGTTTATAATTTCTGTATTATAAGAAAACAGATCATCTAATACTTACCTTATTACTTATCTGTCGTATGCACACATATACTTCTATTACCTTTTTCTGTTATGTAATACAAATAAGTCAATTTTTTTTTTTTTTGTATGTTTTATTTAGATATTTGTTGGTCCGAACATTACTGAAATCAGCTATTTTGTATGTTTATTTAATCACGAACGTATTTGAAATAATGACACTGCCAGTTATAAGCAATTCTTGGCGCATGAGCGTGTAAAAGACATATTTTACAGAGAAACTATTTTGACCAAAAACCTTAACAATAGATTGATAGTTCATAAATAAAGAATATCCACCGATTCTTTTGCTCTTTTGCAGTTTATAATCGCATACCGTTACTGTATAGCAATTTACCAACAGATTTAAAGAAACATCAATGTAATAGCAATAACATTTTTTCGTTGATTAATAAACTGATAAGGTATATTTGTTTACATACACTTTTTCGAATCTTTTGAGATGTAAGCTATGCAACCATGAAATTTGCAATAAAAATACTATGTACAAACAAAATTGTTAGTGAGTCTTGAGTACTCTTTAGATTGTAGTTCCCTCAAGGAAATCGATACTTCAACTAATATGTATTGTTCTATAATTTAACAAAAGAACTAAATAATTAAAGATGCAATTACTTACCTATCTTTAGTTGGTGTATTGAACAACGCATTATAGCTTTCCGGATATACTAATGTTAATTCAAATTTGGATTGAATTGCTGGTTCGTCAAAACAAAGGAAACAGTTTACGAGCGTGGGTAGGATGAAGATGTGTTGCTAGTGCAATTCTAAAATACAGAATTAAAGCAAATTAACTGAAGATATTTTAAATCTGAAATACAGTAATATATAGATACTCTAAAACTGTATCTATCAAATTTCAAACATAGTAAAAGACCCAAATAGACTTGACTGTATTAGCATTGGGATCAGTCATTTTCTTGAGTACCTTTTGGATTACTATTAGAATTACGCAATCTAGTTATACTGAAATACTGATAAAGGTTAAGAATAATATATACATGTATATATATATATATATATATATATATATATATATATATATTACTCATATTTAGACCAGGGTAGAAAATTAAATAATCACATCAAATAATTTTAATCACCGTGTATAATGAATATTATTAGATAATACGCGTTATTAAAACCGTGAAGCATAATAATTTATTAGTTTCAGTAAAAATAAGAGATTTAAATCATGTACAAGACGCTTTATATCAAAAGAAACAGTATTCAAAAGCTCTACGTGTAATGTAATTATTCCGAGGAAAGAAACAAATGGAAATTACGTGCAAAATTTATATTAATTAACTCTATTTCAAGTAACCGGTATTAAACAAAACGTACAGATAATAATTGAATATTTAATTAGGATTCACTAAAAATTAAAGGGTATTATTTTTAATTGAAGTTAATTGAATCGTTAGTAACAGATAATATCTATAGAAACTTGTAAAAACCCAATAAAATATCATGTAATAAATCTCTGAGAATTAATAGTATGTTTGAACACCTGCGTATTTTTAAAAAAAGCTCATTCTACGTAAATTTTGCAGATAACAAAGGGTTTCAGAGAATGTTGGAGAAACCGACATTTAATATTCACGGGAAGACTAGATACGGGGTTATTTAACCCAGATAACAGTCCACATAGACTGAAATAATCGATAATAAAGAATATCAATTTGCACCAATACGAACAGGTTAGAAAAGGAAAGAGAAAATGCGCAAGACCGAGACACATATAGTAAAAGGCGTGAGTAGATCAACGTCATGGGGTTGCGATTGGTTGAAAGTAAAAGGCAAAATTTAAGAGGTAAAAATAACATTTCTGTATAAAAGTCAATTTGTTATTTCCAGACGTTGCGTGCCGTGTTGAAATTTCTGAGATTCAACTGGGGCGAGTACAAAATTCATAAAAACCGACGCGCGAGCTACGGAATGGGAAACGAGAATGCGAAATTCTTTAGAATTGTCTGTTTTGAGGACAAAAGCGACGTGCCGGCTATCCGCTATATATACCGGTGGTAATATGAATTTCGCTCTCTTAGACTTTTGACTATTCGATGCGTTAAAAGCTCTCTTACATCCGCGACTTGATTCAAGATGTTAAACAGTGCATTTTAGTTTGATAAAATAATTTAAAGTTTGCTCGTATATTTTGGTGATTCAAAATAGTTTGTTCTTTACGTGCTAACATGAATATACTTTAGTGCACTTAGATACAAGGTAATAAAATTTAGTATCACTGTACCAATTAGTAAAATTTACAACGAGAAATGTATACACAAAAGTAGGCAGTTTTGGCGTATATTGGTGAAAGAAGTATGAATTTCTTTGCTATTTTTCGGAGGTGTTAATGATAAAATGGTTCATAAATGTGTCTGGATCCACAAAACAAGGGTCAGATATACACAGATGAGTTCCGGAAAAGCCCAGAAACAACTTTAAATAAATGGTGATGGAGAAAATTTGAAAAGCGTTGAGAATCAGAAGCTGTAAATATAATCCAGTTGGAATGGTGTGATTAACAAAAGGGACGATGTACATTGAAGCTACGAGTGCAGTAACCTTCAGGTAATTTATACTATTTTGTTTGAACTTTGATATTTTTGTGTGTGTTGAATAATTTTATAATTGATTTACTTTAAATGGACATTAGTGAAATTGTACTAACCATAAAATTTTAATTTTAAGATGAAATTTGCTTGTTTAAGTAGAAAGGGGTATTTAGTATTGATGTTCGGGATTATGATGAAAATTTGGGTATGTCTTTGAGCTCAATTAGACGAACCTGGTTAATTAACGTAAAGGGTGGTAGATGCTCCTTTATACTCAGACTCCGGTCTGCATATATTGTTATATTAATTAGTAGGCATCCAACAAGGACTTTAATTCAGGATGCACATTTAAATGATAATAAATGTAATCTTGAAAATTTCTGATACTGAAATTTATGCCAAAATTTAATTTTGAAATTTTAATGTATTGTGAATATTGATGTAAATAGAGTTAACGTTCGTGTTTGTGGTAGGAATGTGTTTGTTTTTTTTTATGAATGAGGATGAAAGTTATCTAGGGGAGCAGCCGAGGCGGTTAACAGAAGAAAGTCAATGGACCAACACAGTTAAGATAACTGGCGAGGCTTTTTAGAGGATTCACAGCAAATTTGGCGACCCAAAAGTGAGGCTCGAGTTCCAAATAAAATTTTTGTGATTTTATTCCAGGAAACTGGCGATCTGAGAGTGTGTGTGTATAAATTTAGGAGTATTTTAGAGTGTGTGTGAGTGATTTGAACGTATGCAGAGAAAGGAGTGGTTAAGGAGTCAAGGAGTGGAAATTGGAAGTGACGATAGTGCATTGTGTGAGAAAATTTCGAAAATGGAAGAAGCTGGAAGCCGTAGAGATCAGTCGAGGACGGAATCAGGGGATCGAGGAAATGAGTTAATGATGAGAATGTTAGAGGAAATGCGATTAGCTAGGGAGGAGTCCAACAGAAAATTAGAACTGCTAAGCGAAGAATCTAATAGAGCGAGGGAGGAGTCCAACCAAAAATTAAAGCAGATAAGCGGGAAAATTGAACAAAATACTAAAGAATTTACAGAATTTAAAGATAGTTTTACCGTGAAACTGGGGGAAGTAGAAAATAGGGTTGAAAAAAATGAGCGTGATATTACAGGTCTTCGACAGGAAATGGGACATTTAAGGTCCGAAGTACGCATTTTTTGTGAAGAAGAGATTAATATAAAAATGACTGAAGTGACGGACTCATGTAGGGATCAGTTAGGCAGGGTAGAACGCGAAGTTAGTAGTATCAAATACAACATGTCAAATTTAACGGGGGATGGTCCCAGATTTTATACAGGTGGAGGATCATTGGACCAACACATGAAGTTTTATGGCGATAACAGAGTAAATCCACAAATTTTTATTAATAGTGTAAGAAATCTAGTGGGAAATTTATTTGACGAACAGACTAAACTGAATACGATAAAGGCTTTATTAAAGGACAATGCGGAAGCGTGGTACAATTTAGTAGGACAGGACATAGACACCTACACGGACTTTGAAGACAGATTCTTAAAGCACTACTGGAGTGACCACAGACAAGACCAGGTACGAGACGACTTAATCACAGGGAAATTTAAGGGAGAATTTTCAGGAAGTAGGGAGCAATATGCTATACGCAAGTATAGCATAGCAAAGAAACTGAACCCACCACTGACGGAGCGACAAATTATTAAGTATTTATCACGACACTTCGAGGTAGAAATAAGACAGCACGTAGCACTACAGAACATAGTGGACAGAGAAATGTTTCTAGAATACTTGCAGAGGTACGACGACGTAAGTAGTGGACGACCTCGGGATAACAGGGAAAGACAGATCAACACAGTTAGGTTTGACAATAGACGGGACAACTACGCTAGACGGGGGAATAGTTACGGATACCAGCGACAGAATTGGGAACAGAGACGACCATATGTTAGGAGTAATAGTTTAGGAAGGGGACCTGCACCGAGACCGGGACCTACCAGAATGAATAGTTCACCAGACATGAGCGGGACTGCTAATACAGACACAGAACGAGTGGAAACGCCTAGAACATACGCTGAGGTGACGGCTAGACCAGGACCGAGTAGGGAAAACAGACCTGGACAGGATTTTTAGAACGCGACAGACCACTAGATTTCAGTGTAAATGTATATGAACATCCACGTGAATTTTTCAAAATTGAAGAGGAAGTAGAGCCAGAAACTGTAGAAAAATTATGCTTGCCAATTATTAATATAGAAATTTTTGAGAATAATGTAGAAGTATTACTTGATACAGGGGCAGAGGCGAGTTTAATATCGGAGGAATTCGTCAGCAAAATTAGGGATAAGGTTTGTGATAGAATTATGCCTATAAAGCGTAGCCATTTAGTAGCTCCAAATAAAAAGAAGGTTGCTGTAGTAAATAGTGTTGTGGTGCTTAGGATAGATATAGGAGGTTTAAGCTGTGAACAGGAGTTTGTAATTGTACCTGGACTGAAGTTTCAGAGCATTTTAGGTGTTGACTGTATGATGAAGTTAGGGGTTTTGATAGATATGGAACGGAAGGTAATAAGGATTAATGATAGGGTAGTGCCATGGAAGGGCAGTTATGAAGTCACAGAGGATGACACGGGGTTATTAAGTATTAATGTAGTAGAGGTAGAGGATGATGAAGGTAAACAGATCAACACAATAAGATGTCCAGAGGATAGGATAGTAGAGGTTCAAGCTTTAGTACAAAAACATGCAGAATTAGTGGCGGTAGAAGCAACAGCAGCATATTGGGAGCAGGTGAAGGCAGAATTACTTTTGACGAGGTTAAGTGGCAAGTTTGTTTTTAATAAAGTAGATTTAAGGAATTCATTCTGGCGGATTCCATTACATAAGAATTCTAGAAGGTACAGAGGATTTTCCATAGAGGGAAAAATCGATAATTTTAAAGTAGTATCGTTTGGTTTGTCGGCAGAAAGGGAAACAATAATAAATAAGGAACAGACAAGTGTAGGGACTGAAGAAGAAGTAATATTTAAGAGTCAGGATAATAGGGATGAGAAGTTTATTGTATGTGAGATAATAAGGATGATAAGTGTAGATATAGAAGGGGGAAAAATAGGGATGAAGAGTATTAGGTTGGTGAGAAGAAAGACTTGGAGGGTCAAGAAGAGAGTTAGATTTAAATAACTTGATGAACAAAGGATAGAGATAGGTGAATTTAGTATAGATATAGGAATAGAAATAGGATAGGGATAGAAGTAGGTGTTTATAGAAAATAAAGCTAGGTATAGGATAAATATGCGAGATAATTAGAAATAGGTTTAGGATGAGAATAAAGATTAAATGTAGGAAGAAAATAAGATAGGTTAAGTATAGATATTTCATATAAGATTAGTGGAGAGTTAGGAATAAAGTTAGAAATAGGATAGGTATATAGGATTAGGTAGGATGAAGTAAAGTATAGTGAAGATTAGTTAAAAGTTAGGAATAGGATAGGTCTATAGGATGTATATAGGATTAGATGGATAAGTAGGATGAAGGTAGGGATAATTTCAGTTTATAAAATTAAGTGAGAGTTAGGAATAGGATAGGGATATAGGGTAGGTGTAAATATTTTTTTGGATTGGAGACAAAGTAGAAAAGTTAGATAGATAAGGATAGAGAGAGATAGGCAATTTTTTTTTCTAAATATTTTTTGGTAGTCTAAATGCTTTATATTTGCATTCAAATAAGTGGGATTATTTGTATTCAAATAGGGGGAAAATACTCATATTTAGACCAGGGTAGAAAATTAAATAATCACATCAAATAATTTTAATCACCGTGTATAATGAATATTATTAGATAATACGCGTTATTAAAACCGTGAAGCATAAAAATTTATTAGTTTTAGTAAAAATAAGAGATTTAAATCATGTACAAGACGCTTTATATCAAAAGAAACAGTATTCAAAAGCTCTACGTGTAATGTAATTATTCCGAGGAAAGAAACAAATGGAAATTACGTGCAAAATTTATATTAATTAACTCTATTTCGAGTAACGGGTATTAAACAAAACGTACAGATAATAATTGAATATTTAATTAGGATTCACTAAAAATTAAAGGGTATTATTTTTAATTGAAGTTAATTGAATCGTTAGTAACAGATAATATCTATAGAAACTTGTAAAAACCCAATAAAATACCATGTAATAAAGCTCTGAGAATTAATAGTATGTTTGAACACCTGCGTATTTTTAAAAAAAGCTCATTCTACGTAAATTTTGCAGATAACAAAGGGTTTCAGAGAATGTTGGAGAAACCGACATTTAATATTCACGGGAAGACTAGATACGGGGTTATTTAACCCAGATAACAGTCCACATGGACTGAAATAATCGATAATAAAGAATATCAATTTGCACCAATACGAACAGGTTAGAAAAGGAAAGAGAAAATGCGCAAGACCGAGACACATATAGTAAAAGGCGTGAGTAGAGTAACGTCATGGGGTTGCGATTGGTTGAAAGTAAAAGGCAAAATTTGAGAGGTAAAAATAACATTTCTGTATAAAAGTCAATTTGTTATTTCCAGACGTTGCGTGCCGTGTTGAAATTTCTGAGATTCAACTGGGGCGAGTACAAAATTCGTAAAAACCGACGCGCGAGCTACGGAATGGGAAACGAGAATGCGAAATTCTTTAGAATTGTCTGTTTTGAGGACAAAAGCGACGTGCCGGCTATCCGCTATATATACCGGTGGTAATATGAATTTCGCTCTCATAGACTTTTGACTATTTGATGCGTTAAAAGCTCTCTTACATCCGCGACTTGATTCAAGATGTTAAACAGTGCATTTTAGTTTGATAAAATAATTTAAAGTTTGCTCGTATATTTTGGTGATTCAAAATAGTTTGTTCTTTACGTGCTAACATGAATATACTTTAGTGCACTTAGATACAAGGTAATAAAATTTAGTATCACTGTACCAATTAGTAAAATTTACAACGACAAATGTATACACAAAAGTAGGCAGTTTTGGCGTATATTGGTGAAAGAAGTATGAATTTCTTTGCTATTTTTCGGAGGTGTTAATGATTAAATGGTTCATATATGTGTCTGGATCCACAAAACAAGGGTCAGATATACACAGATGAGTTCCGGAAAAGCCCAGAAACAACTTTAAATAAATGGTGATGGAGAAAATTTGAAAAGCGTTGAGAATCAGAAGCTGTAAATATAATCCAGTTGGAGTGGTGTGATTAACAAAAGGGACGATGTACATTGAAGCTACGAGTGCAGTAACCTTCAGGTAATTTATACTATTTTGTTTGAACTTTGATATTTTTGTGTGTGTTGAATAATTTTATAATTGATTTACTTTAAATGGACATTAGTGAAATTGTACTAACCATAAAATTTTAATTTTAAGATGAAATTTGCTTGTTTAAGTAGAAAGGGTATTTAGTATTGATGTTCGGGATTATGATGAAAATTTGGATATGTCTTTGAGCTCAATTAGACGAACCTGGTTAATTAACGTAAAGGGGTGGTAGATGCTCCCTTTATACTCAGACTCCGGTCTGCATATATTGTTATATTAATTAGTAGGCATCCAACAAGGACTTTAATTCAGGATGCACATTTAAATGATAATAAATGTAATCTTGAAAATTTCTGATACTGAAATTTATGCCAAAATTTAATTTTGAAATTTTAATGTATTGTGAATATTGATGTAAATAGAGTTAACGTTCGTGTTTGTGGTAGGAATGTGTTTGTTTTTTTTTATAAATGAGGATGAAAGTTATCTAGGGGAGCAGCCGAGGCGATTAACAGAAGAAAGTCAATGGGCCAACACAGTTAAAGTAATGAATAGCTTTTCGTAGGATTCACAGCATTCTGGACATCCAATTCGTAGGGGCTCGATTCGAAAAGCGGAGTACCCGGATTTTGGTGGTATCACAGCAAATATGACGCCCAATCTGTGGGGCTCGAATGTTTTTTTTTGAAAGGGCCAGTACCTGCAGATATGAGAGGATACATAGCAATATATTTAGTGAATAAGGTAAAATAATAACTTAGACTTTTATGCAAATCCCAAATGATCATTTGAAATCGAGCTAGTAATTGAAAGATGGAGAATATAAGGTCTTGGATCGGACTTGAACCTGTATCCAGGGTTTGCCGGAATCATGCGTTTACCAATTACGCCACCAAGATCGATGACGACAATTACGAAATTTATACATTTGACTCGTGTACACAAATATACATAAACCTAACTTTCAGTTGCGTTTGGCATTTTTATCAATCATATCTGACTTTGTCAAGTTATTGACTTATGTTAGTCATAGACAGAAACCTACGCTCAAAATTACGGTTTAGATTTGTAAATTTCCCAATTGTCGTCATCGGTCTCGGTGACGTAATTGGTAAACGCATAATTCCGGCAAAACCAGGATACAGGTTCAAGTTTTGTCCAAGACCTTATATTTTTGATCATTCAATTACTATCTCGATTTGAAATGATCATTTGGACTTTGCATAAAAGTCTAAGTCATTATTTCATCTTATTCACTGTAATACGGTAGTATTTATCTACTTACCTTGTGTAATTAACTACGTAATATATATATATATATATATATATATATATATATATGTATTATATGTATATTTAATAAACGTCACCATGGCATAACTCACAATTAGGTAGCGGTCTGGCATGTTGGCAGCGATTCGTTGCTTAAGCCTTACCATAACATATAATTTAACACTTTTCCTTTTTGAAGCGGATAACCAGATTATATTTCATTTCCTTATAAATGGTAATCATGTAAACATGTTAGAGTTCTGTAACAACCATCAGGTTGCAAATATCTATGTAGAGCCAGCTTGGATAGGAAAAAGAAGGATATAGGAAGACCTAGACCAAACTATATTAGTCAAATTATTAGAAATTTAGGTTGTGAAGGGTATGTAGAGCTTTTTAGATTAGCACAGTATAGAAAAGAACTTAAAGCTGCGTCAAACCGACCTTAAGTAAGGTCGATAACAAAATGATGATGATGATGTATATTATATATAATATATATACATATGTATATATATATATATATATATACAGGGTGTTTCACGACGAGAGGGAATAACTTCGTGTAATGATTCCCTGAGTAATTCTAAGACGAAATGATTCTCTACACTTTTGCTCAATTCTCAACCGTATGTGAGATATCGACCCTTAAAGTTGCCAACCCTACTGGGTAATACTAACATTACAATGAATGGACTAGTAGGTCACTTATCATTCTTAACTTTTAAAAAATTTAATAACTAACAAATTTCAACAAGTAAAACCATTTAAAATGACAATTACAACAAGCTAAGAACTGATAAAGCAACAAAATTACGGCTACAAATGTTCGACATGGCCTCCTTCCTGCTCCACACATAACCGAAGTCTTCTTCTCATTTGTCTGGGCCAGTTGTAGTTCTCCATATTTTCTTTCACAAGATTGAACGCATCGTTTATTCTAGCAATAAGTTCCTCCTTCGTTCTTGGCTTGTCGTGTTCATAAACCAGTGTCTTCATGTGTCCCCAAACAAAGAAATCCATTGGATTTAGATCGGGGGACCTGGGTGGCCATCGGACGGGTCCGTTCCTTCCAATCCACCGATTATCATAACAAACATTTAAATAGTCCGTCACAATTCCTCCGTAATGAGCTGGTGCCCCGTCCTGCATGTACCACATTCGTCTTCGTGTTTGTAAGGGTATATCTTCAAGTAAAATGGGCAGCTCCTCCTCCAAAACTGACGATACATGACACTATTTAAATTTCCTGGGAAAATAAATGGTCCGATCAACTTGCTTGCCATTACTCCAGCCCAAACGTTAACTGAGAAACGGTGTTGAAAATGATTCTCGATTATTGCGTGGGGATTTTCATCAGCCCAGACGTGTTGATTATGAGTGTTATTGATTCCGTCTCTAGTGAAAGTGGCCTCGTCGCAAAACAGAGTTAGGTCTATGAGTTCCAAATTATCTTCCATCCACTCACAGAACGTTACTCTAGTTGGAAAGTCGGTTGGGAGGAGATTTTGAACTTTAAGAAGATGATAAGGGTGCAATCCATTTTCACGTAATGTCCTCCACGCGCTTGTTACGCTTTGTCCTGTTCTTGCTTTTATTTTCTTAAACTCGTGCGAGGATCTTCATTGACTTCCCGTAAAACAACTTCTGCTGCGTTCCTGCGAGGCGTTTCTCTCTCGTAAGCGAGTTTAGGAAAGGCTCCTGTTTCCCTCAAGGATCCAAATAGTCTCGTGAAGGTTTTCCGATTGGGCTTTCTTCGATTTGGAAATTTGGCTTGATATGTCTCGGCTGCTAAAACAGAGTTTCCATTACAAAACCATACATAAACACCATATCGGCGTATTCCGTGTTACTGAATAAAAGGGCATTTTGAAACTTTAAATAAAATCTTTCAAAAACGTTAAATTTCCAGCGTTTGGGCATTTTTGAAGTTTGTTTGACAGAAGTTTCCACAACTGCTAATTCAACTGAATTTGTAGTTATGGAAACTATCTGGAAGTCAAAGGAAACGAGACATTTTCATACTGCAAGTGCATTTTTACCGAGAGGCTTCCCATGACACGACCCATGCGAATATGAACTTTAACTGCTCATAACTTTTTATGGTTGTGAATTGAGCAAAAGTGTAGAGAGTCATTTCGTCTTAGAATTACTCAGAGAATCATTATCCGAAGTTATTCCTCTCGTCGTGAAACAACTGCTAATTCAACTGAATTTGTAGTTATGGAAACTATCTGGAAGTCAAAGGAAACGAGACATTTTTCATACTGCAAGTGCATTTTACCGAGAGGCTTCCCATGACACGACCCATGCGAATATGAACTTTAACTGCTCATAACTTTTTATGGTTGTGAATTGAGCAAAAGTGTAGAGAGTCATTTCGTCTTAGAATTACTCAGAGAATCATTATCCGAAGTTATTCCTCTCGTCGTGAAACAACTGCTAATTCAACTGAATTTGTAGTTATGGAAACTATCTGGAAGTCAAAGGAAACGAGACATTTTTCATACTGCAAGTGCATTTTTACCGAGAGGCTTCCCATGACACGACCCATGCGAATATGAACTTTAACTGCTCATAACTTTTTTATGGTTGTGAATTGAGCAAAAGTGTAGAGAGTCATTTCGTCTTAGAATTACTCAGAGAATCATTATCCGAAGTTATTCCCTCTCGTCGTGAAACACCCTGTATATATATTATTTTTGACTTATGTCAGTTATAGACAGGAAGCAACGCTTAAAATTACGGCTATAAGCCAAGTATTAAATATGTATGTATTTTAGGTAGTTAATGACACAAAGTAAGTTGATAAATACTATCGTATTATAGTTAATAAGACGAAATAATAACTTAGACCTTAATACAAATGATCATTTCATATCGAGCAAGTAATTAAAATGATCATTTGGGCTTTGCATAAAAGTCTAAATTATTATTTCATCTTATTAACTGTAATACGATAGTATTTATCAACTCACTTTGTGTAATTAACTATCTAAAATACTTACACACATAATACTTGGCTTATAGGCTTAATTTGCGTTACTTCCTGTCTGTAACTGACATAAGTTAAAACTTGACTATGTCAGATATGATTGACAAAATGCCAAACGCATATATATATATATATATATATATATATATATATATATATATTATAGTGGTTTTAAAGGGTTAAAATAAATACAAACGAAGCAATTTCAAAACACCCTGTCTAAAGGAACAAACAGAAATTACGTGCGAAATTTATATTAATTAATTTTTATTTAAGTAACGGGTATTAATCAAATTGTACAAATAATAATTAAAAATTTAATAGCTTTGCAAAGAATTAAATGTCAGAAGCCAATGCCATGCATTTATTAATTTAATTGGAGTTAATTGAACAATTATTGATATATAATAAGCATAAAAGCCTGTAAAAACCCAAGGTGAAACGCATTGCTAACAAACGGATATATCAGGAGTGTTGAAATACCATGAAACGAAGCTCGGAGAATTGTATTTAAAACGTTCATTATGATCGAACACCTGCAAACTTTTAAATGTCAAGTTCTAATTAATTTGAGTAAATAAACATGCAGCTTCTGCGTATATTGGAAACGGTTGAATGTTTTAGCATGAAATACAAAACGGGGTTTATTTAAAGTCACGTCGCCAGTCCACGTGTGTTTAGACAGCAGATAGTCAAGAATATCGATTTTGTACCACTCAGACCAGGGTAGAAAGGGACCGAGAAAACGCATAAATAAAAGACACTAGTAGGATAGGAGGGATTTGTAAAGCGTTACGAGGTTTGTGATTGGTCGATATGTTAGTTTGATTTGAAACAAACACGAGGATAGTAGAGCGTGATATTCTTGAAATTTTATAAACGAGGTATTAAAATTCGCGGCTTCGAAAATAGAGTTGAGTGCAAAATTGCGAGAATGTGTGGTGTTAACAGGGGATTTCGCGTTAAGCAGGTAGGGAGAGGTTACATTTGGAGTGTATAAATGCTTTTAGAGAACGTGGTAAAGGCCCTTAAGTTTTCGATCGCTCCAAACAACGTATCTATGTATCACGAGTTGTAAGTATTACTAAATCAGTTAAATCATATTTCAAGATGATAGTCTCTTAATTAAATACGCGGTTAAGTGTGCCGAAATTACATTTTAATAGAGATATCATCTATAATTATAATCAACTCGTGTCGGGACATTAAGTAGCGTGGGTTGAAGCATCTAATTAATGAAGAAATAATTTTAAACGGAATTTGGAATTGGTTATACCGGGGAGGCGGCGTTTGCAGTTCAATTTGGATTGAGTTTTTCTAGTAACAGCTAAAAACGACCTGCAGAACAGACAGAAGAAATAGATGGCATCATCCTCAGAGCAGAGATCTACTATAAAATTCCAGGTAACGATTTACATTGTGACTTTATAAACTGTGAATATTGGGAGAACGTATGAGAGTGAAATTCCAAGGTAGTGTGTATTATTTACGTATTGAACTTAATACGTGTAAAATCTTTATTATGGTATTTAACTAAAAAGTTGAAGGTGTCTATAAAGCTTTTAAACGTTCCCTCAGAACGTAAAAATTTTGTGTAGAGTACATGGCTTTGTTTTGTTATTTGTTTAAAGAGTATGCAAATGCATAATTAGCTGGGTTATTCTGAGCTCACCCTACCTTAGAGTTTAGTTAAAGTAAAATGAATAAATAAATTATAAAGAAGGAATTTTAGAGAAGGTATTATTCAAGGACCATTTACTCCGGGTACAATTTATGTGTTTAATGATTTAAAAATAAGATACTGGACATTATAAAATAAGGTTATCCTGAAGTGTAACGTGATCAATGGAATATGGACTATATTGCATTTCATTTGTAAATAGTTATAAATAAAAGCTTGTATGTTGGTTGTATTTGAGGTTTTATTGCTAGTATGAGTGTATGATTGAGAATATGCGAGTGAATCTAGATACCCAAGAGGAGATCCGAATGAGCTAGCCGGAAGCAGTTGAAGAAGGCTGTTCAAACGAGGAAGAGAGGAAAACGGGTAAGGAGAATTTTTTGTGAAGTAGTTAATGTTTGAAAATTTGTTATTGTCGAATTTGAAAATTTTATAAAATTTCGAAAATAATTTATGGTTGGTAAGCATTATACCCTAGTTCCACGGCATAATTTTGACGCCCAATTCAGGAGCTGAGGCAATTTTTATAAGAATACATATATATATATATATATATATATATGATTTAGGTGTATTGAGTCATAAAGATCGTGCGATACATGTAAATATCATTAAAGTTTAGAAAACCAAACAATTTCATCATAAAATGGAAGTAACTCGACAATTAAGCAAAATCCAATATCGAGCACACTGTATGTAAATCACAACTCACTTTAATTCATGAAAGGAAGCTCATTTTTCAAAAATCACATCACATCTAGTAAGATAAACAACTTGCATGTCGTATAATGCATGTTAAATTACTCAGAGAATCATTATCCGAAGTTATTCCTCTCGTCGTGAAACAACTGCTAATTCAACTGAATTTGTAGTTATGGAAACTATCTGGAAGTCAAAGGAAACGAGACATTTTTCATACTGCAAGTGCATTTTACCGAGAGGCTTCCCATGACACGACCCATGCGAATATGAACTTTAACTGCTCATAACTTTTTATGGTTGTGAATTGAGCAAAAGTGTAGAGAGTCATTTCGTCTTAGAATTACTCAGAGAATCATTATCCGAAGTTATTCTCGTCGTGAAACACCCTGTATATATATTATTTTTGACTTATGTCAGTTATAGACAGGAAGCAACGCTTAAAATTACGGCTATAAGCCAAGTATTAAATATGTATGTATTTTAGGTAGTTAATGACACAAAGTAAGTTGATAAATACTATCGTATTATAGTTAATAAGACGAAATAATAACTTAGACCTTAATACAAATGATCATTTCATATCGAGCAAGTAATTAAAATGATCATTTGGGCTTTGCATAAAAGTCTAAATTATTATTTCATCTTATTAACTGTAATACGATAGTATTTATCAACTCACTTTGTGTAATTAACTATCTAAAATACTTACACACATAATACTTGGCTTATAGGCTTAATTTTAAGCGTTACTTCCTGTCTGTAACTGACATAAGTTAAAAACTTGACTATGTCAGATATGATTGACAAAATGCCAAACGCATATTATATATATATATATATATATATATATATATATATATTATAGTGGTTTTAAAGGGTTAAAAATAAATACAAACGAAGCAATTTCAAAACACCCTGTATAAAGGAACAAACAGAAATTACGTGCGAAATTTATATTAATTAATTTTTATTTAAGTAACGGGTATTAATCAAATTGTACAAATAATAATTAAAAATTTAATAGCTTTGCAAAGAATTAAATGTCAGAAGCCAATGCCATGCATTTATTAAATTAATTGGAGTTAATTGAACAATTATTGATATATAATAAGCATAAAAGCCTGTAAAAACCCAAGGTGAAACGCGTTGCTAACAAACGGATATATCAGGAGTGTTGAAATACCATGAAACGAAGCTCGGAGAATTGTATTTAAAACGTTCATTATGATCGAACACCTGCAAACTTTTAAATGTCAAGTTCTAATTAATTTGAGTAAATAAACATGCAGCTTCTGCGTATATTGGAAACGGTTGAATGTTTTAGCATGAAATACAAAACGGGGTTTATTTAAAGTCACGTCGCCAGTCCACGTGTGTTTAGACAGCAGATAGTCAAGAATATCGATTTTGTACCACTCAGACCAGGGTAGAAAGGGACCGAGAAAACGCATAAATAAAAGACACTAGTAGGATAGGAGGGATTTGTAAAGCGTTACGAGGTTTGTGATTGGTCGATATGTTAGTTTGATTTGAAACAAACACGAGGATAGTAGAGCGTGATATTCTTGAAATTTTATAAACGAGGTATTAAAATTCGCGGCTTCGAAAAGAGAGTTGAGTGCAAAATTGCGAGAATGTGTGGTGTTAACAGGGGATTTCGCGTTAAGCAGGTAGGGAGAGGTTACATTTGGAGTGTATAAATGCTTTTAGAGAACGTGGTAAAGGCCCTTAAGTTTTCGATCGCTCCAAACAACGTATCTATGTATCACGAGTTGTAAGTATTACTAAATCAGTTAAATCATATTTCAAGATGATAGTCTCTTAATTAAATACGCGGTTAAGTGTGCCGAAATTACATTTTAATAGAGATATCATCTATAATTATAGTCAACTCGTGTCGGGACATTAAGTAGCGTGGGTTGAAGCATCTAATTAATGAAGAAATAATTTTAAACGGAATTTGGAATTGGTTATACCGGGGAGGCGGCGTTTGCAGTTCAATTTGGATTGAGTTTTTCTAGTAACAGCTAAAAACGACCTGCAGAACAGACAGAAGAAATAGATGGCATCATCCTCAGAGCAGAGATCTACTATAAAATTCCAGGTAACGATTTACATTGTGACTTTATAAACTGTGAATATTGGGAGAACGTATGAGAGTGAAATTCCAAGGTAGTGTGTATTATTTACGTATTGAACTTAATACGTGTAAAATCTTTATTATGGTATTTAACTAAAAAGTTGAAGGTGTCTATAAAGCTTTTAAACGTTCCCTCAGAACGTAAAAATTTTGTGTAGAGTACATGGCTTTGTTTTGTTATTTGTTTAAAGAGTATGCAAATGCATAATTAGCTGGGTTATTCTGAGCTCACCCTACCTTAGAGTTTAGTTAAAGTAAAATGAATAAATAAATTATAAAGAAGGAATTTTAGAGAAGGTATTATTCAAGGACCATTTACTCCGGGTACAATTTATGTGTTTAATGATTTAAAAATAAGATACTGGACATTATAAAATAAGGTTATCCTGAAGTGTAACGTGATCAATGGAATATGGACTATATTGCATTTCATTTGTAAATAGTTATAAATAAAAGCTTGTATGTTGGTTGTATTTGAGGTTTTATTGCTAGTATGAGTGTATGATTGAGAATATGCGAGTGAATCTAGATACCCAAGAGGAGATCCGAATGAGCTAGCCGGAAGCAGTTGAAGAAGGCTGTTCAAACGAGGAAGAGAGGAAAACGGGTAAGGAGAATTTTTTTTGTGAAGTAGTTAATGTTTGAAAATTTGTTATTGTCGAATTTGAAAATTTTATAAAAATTTCGAAAATAATTTATGGTTGGTAAGCATTATACCCTAGTTCCACGGCATAATTTTGACGCCCAATTCAGGAGCTGAGGCAATTTTTATAAGAATACATATATATATATATATATATATATATATGATTTAGGGGTGTATTGAGTCATAAAGATCGTGCGATACATGTAAATATCATTAAAGTTTAGAAAACCAAACAATTTCATCATAAAATGGAAGTAACTCGACAATTAAGCAAAAATCCAATATCGAGCACACTGTATGTAAATCACAACTCACTTTAATTCATGAAAGGAAGCTCATTTTTCAAAAATCACATCACATCTAGTAAGATAAACAACTTGCATGTCGTATAATGCATGTTAAATTAAATATACAAGCATAAAATTGAAGAGAGATACGCAGGAATAACGTTTTTAACGCAACGAGTTTTATTGAATAAATACATAATTAGTGAAGGAAAATAACCTGGCATGCTTGCTATAAAAAATCTCATTCAAAATATTAGGGCATAAATAAATAAACGTATTCAAATGCGTCATCATAGAAACTTAACTACATGACCAACAACATTGTGTTTTCATAAAATCCAACAGATTGTGGAGTACTAAATAACAAATATCAAATGTTTAGTTACATGATAAAATTTGAACAATAGCAAATATAAATAAGAGGACGTGACTTAAACAAAGTTTCAAAGTTGGATTTTCTGAAAAATACACTATGCAAAGTGCGTGCCTGCGTGAGAATATACATCACTTCGACACGGGTCTGGATGGTAAATTTGTAGAAAATCCGAAAGCTGCAATGATAAAGGCAAAGTACAACGCCTCAATTAACAAAGTACGCGAGTAAAACTAATAGCATAGGTGGAAGGAGGGGTCTTTATATAGAACACAGACTTAGTAAACAATCAGCACATCTTCGACCAAGACACAAACTATAACATTTCAAGGCCAAATATCACGCAAGTAAAAATAGAAAAATTTAAATAATTATTTAGTGATAGAAAGATTTTAAAGATCGTGATAATTCAAGTGCCAATAAATATAATAGAAGTTGCCGTTTACTGTGTAAAACGTAAATAATAATTATTAATTAAACCTACTATTAATGTTTAATGATTTAGGGCTCTAAGTGTACTCTAAGTATCCTCTAAGTATACTCCAAATTTACTCTAGATATATTCCAAGTAAATTCTAAATCTATTCGAAATATACTCTGGGTAAATCTACATAAACTCCAAAGTGAACGAATTCAAGAAACGAATTTAAGCATCAAAAGAAAAGTTAATCAACAAAGGGTTATGCTGAGCAAAGCTGTACTACGCAATAAGCAAAGGAACTTAAATGGAAACAATTCAAGGGTGCTGAGCAACCACATACAGAGGCGGTTCTAAGAATTATAAACGAGCAGGGAGAACGCAGGTCAGAGATAAAAATATTATTTATTAGTATAATGCTTTATTTCAATTTTTAACACTTACAATTTTTATATATTGAAGTATTTAACTTGTGAGGGATCATCAAAACTTTTTTAAAAATTTATGTAGAGAGAAGGAAGGTCATGTGAACGTTCAAAAGTGCTTCTAGTAACATGCAGTGGTATTTATGCTGCTTTAAGGGAGTTATGATTTGGGCATAATCAAATAGATATTACTATTTTGATTCAGGGGTTAATTTATGAGTAACAAATCAAATAATCAAAGTTATTAAAGTATAAAGTGTACATATTCTTGGTCATTATACAAATTTTTGTTTTCTTCGTTTATATCATTCAAATAGAAAGGAGCTAAAGTAAAAGGGTGATTAAAATCTTTGTTGCCGTATCATCGTGCGCTCTGTATAAATTCGACTGAGCTAGTCGAAGCATATAAGAAGAGGTGTTCTCAAAAAATTAAAATAAAACTTATTTAAAAAGAAGCAGAGCCGACGACACGCATATCACAACAATATAAATATAAATATATATATATATATATATATAAATATATATATAAATATATATATATATATATATATAAAGCTCTATTGTTCATTTGTAAATTCAATAGCCGGATATGCAGCATAAAAGTACTAACTTATGAATTATGATTACGGCAAGCTTGCCACCCCTTTGCCGATCTCCCAGAGAAAAGGCAGTCGCCAGACACGGTGGAATAGGATAAGGTTTCCCTGTTAACTAGATTTGGCTGGGTCGTGGGTCATGGAGACCAAACTTGAAGCCAATAACTGGTGTTAAGATAATTTTGGGCGCCAGAAGACTGCCTGGAAACCCTAAAACTCAAAATACTGAAAGTGACGTCTTCAGTCACCCTCATACAAAAAAATGCCTAGCAACGACGACTCATAGGTATTCAGGGAGCAATAATTATTAAAGCTCAAACTAACACTATGTATATTAACCTCTTAATTTTTATCAGTTTCAGAACTTACCAACCGTCCTATCAATCCCTTTATATATATATATATATATATATATATATATATATATATATATATTGGATCAATAACCCATTTATACCAATCAATAATATCAATTCACGCAAGGTAAAATCTTGGAGAACTTTTATTAAAAATTAACCTTTACCTTTGCTTTTGTAGGTAATAGTCTTTACAAAAAAAGTATGCTATTCGTGACCTGTTTTTGTGTACACAGAAACCAGTAAATTATATTAGGAGCGAATCCGATCTTGGAACAACTTTCCAATATAAACTTTTTACAAAAGGGAAAGCTTTGACGTTTTAAATAAATGTTATAGTGGAAAATCTTAGCTATAAATTTGATGTTATTTTCAATTTCATAAATAAAATTAACGGACTTTACAAAACTGCAAAATTAAGTATTTGCATAACTTACTACCACCAGATCACTATTTATAAAGGATATAAAAATACGAAATCCTTTCAAATTAAAATGCATGTACGGATAACGCTAAATAACCATCAAATTCCGTAATGTTCATAACTGAATATTATTCATCCATTTAAATGAAAAGTTGCATTCTCCAGGTTAATCGCTCATACGATAACCAACGGGTGATACTGTACTTTTCAAACACAACAGCCGGAAATCCTAAACACCTGTCCAGCTTAAACTAAATCTATCCATAAAGATACGTCAAAACTAATAACGAGAATAAAAGCGAAGATAAGAACGATAATAAAAACGAAAATAAGAAGGAAAATAAGAACGAAAATAAGAACGAAAATAAGAAGCCCTAAAGGAATAAAAATTAGTTAAATGTATTTAATATGTTAACTTACGATTCGTGTTTACTTAACAACACGACTATCAGCTTCCTTTAAAAATTACAGCAAAACCAATTTGCTAAACGAGCATGTGCCTATTTTTATCAATCCAGACCAGATATCTGTTTAACAGTAAAAACCCATGTACCAGCCAAAATTCTATATAAATATTTTCACCGTAAATGAAGTGTATGGAGATCCACCAAAAGTGTAGGATTATAAATTGTACGGCCGCTATGCCAAATCCATTATTCCGTAGCACCTTGCAAAAATGGCGTATGTACTTTAACTTACGTTGTTCACGATCGAAGACAAAGTTCTGTCGTGTTGCCGATAATGTAAAGAGTAGGGACTGCAACCGGTACCACTCTTTAATTAGTAACCAATCAATTTAAATCATTTAATAAATAATAGACAAATGCTTGATAACTTAAACTAATATAAATTTGTACAAGAGGAAAATTTATATACAGAGCGTTTATTAAAGATGCGCTCGACAATACAAAAATAGTGAGTGTTGAAAGCAAAGAAAATCAACACGTTACAAGCTAAGTAATTAAACATCATAGAAGCTATTCCCAGAGATGTGTCTAAAAGCTGTCTACAGTATCAAGATAAAGAAGTTCGAAACGGTTCGGTATTTCTAATGTTTATTTCTCGACAGCTGTCGACATACGTACACGGACACGCTAACACACACCCATATGTACGCACAAACATATGCATGGGCGCACGCACGCTCGCGCACACACGCGCCAGTATAGGGCATACCAAGTAATCACACACATTCCGGTTGTCTTAAATCAAGGATGCGTGTTATATAGCGGTTTATATATCTTTGAATTTATATATCTATGAACCACACATTAGACAAAGGTCCTTGAATGGACAACATCTTTGTATAGTACAACTTTCGAATGGCAGCGAGCTCTTGAAGGACTATATCCAATTTGAATTTTGTACAACAGACAACGGGTACTGCATTGATATTCTTGCTATTTCAAGTTTATCAGCTAAACGATCTGGCTTTGTTTCTAAAACTTCATAACCACACTGTGTTCTGGGCTTTTTTCTCAGAGTTACACACAATTATTGACTTGCCTGACCTCCCGGTTGCGCATAGCTTACTTAGTTTCTGGAGCAGCTTATTGGTAATCGAAATAAAATGTATAAACGATCAACAAATATTACTATTACATGATATTCTGTAATACGGTAGTCTATTCTCTTGATTTCCAGTGACATAATAATCCAGAGAAATGTACGACGGGAAAACTAGGCAAGAATCAGAAAAGTATTAAAGAGACTTCAACTCGCAATTTGCAAATCGCAATTATAATGTAAATGAGCTGGTAGAGAATATAATCAATGCTATCAACATCAACACGCCAAAGGTAATTCCTGCTCATCATCTCAAAAAACTGAAACATATTGACTAAGTATGGCAGATTCTTATGCTGGGTAAAACATACCACCCCGAGATAGTTATCCCTATTAAATGAACGAAAACACAGTTTTTAACTCGACGCTTTGGCTATCCTTGTAGAATTGCCTTAACCTCACTCGTAATCCTTACACAGTAGTCCATTTTGCAAAAAATGAAGATAAATTATTTAAAATATCTTTATAAATATTCATTCAACTGTTATAAAAATCCGAAATTTCGATCTTATGGTTATGTTTAGTATTTTCCAAGGCCTTTAAAATAAACCGCAAAGTGCAAAAAAAGTCATTTAAAAATTTTTCACATTAGAAATTCTAAAATAGTTATGTATTATACAAGGGAAAAAGTAGTAGATTTTAGCTCGAGAGTTAAAATCTTACATTTTTACCCGTGTATAACACACTATTTTTTTTCTGTGACAGGTAAAATGATTTAATATTGAAAAAAATATTACAATATATTAAAGTCAAAAGATCAATCGATGTCAAATTTGAGGTTCCAAACAAGTAGGCTGTTGTACATTCAGGGGCAGTTAGACTTGCGTTGCTAAGGATAGCTTTAAAGTAATCAAGTATCTGTCAATTTAATTCTGAGAGTGGTTTCAAAAATTGCTTACTTAAGTTGTTTACATTGGTCGTTTTGAATATTTAGAAATCAGAAATAGACAGTTTTACGCTTTACATCCACACAGGTATTGCGGTTACGCGACGAAGTTATGATACGATGTTATGTTACACCTGAATGTTACGAGTGTTGATCCAGCTTTAAATTAAATATCTTCGTGTTCTTACTTATTTGCACATACCCGGGAAAAAAAGTACTCATTTTTTTCTCGGGGGAAAAAAGTAAACACATAAAAAGTGACATTTTGTTACCTGTCAAGAAACATTAAATATCAAATTTTTTTCCCGTGACGGAAAAAATTTATTGTCTTATGTCCTTTTGTCCCGTACATCTTAAACAACGTTTAATGCTAAACTCCGATTAAAAGTCAAAAATTGCTTTGAACCGTTCTGTAAACTGAAATTAAATCCATCTAATCCGAGATTAAATTAAACTGTCAATTTTGAGGGTTTAATAATTTATACCTAGTTTAAAGTCTAGTTTCATATTTAAAACCATACTTTTTGTTTATCTTACTTTAATAATTGCTATTGATAAATTGATATAATCTTGTGCGGCAGCAGCGATTTTCCGTACTTAATTTTTTTATTTTTAAAAAAACGTTTTAAACATTCAGCTCCTCTGTAAATGCCGTCCTGCAACTTTTTCTCTTGAGGTAACCTAATGGGATTTTTTATTTCCCAAATGTCTTTGTACTTGATGCAAGTAGAGATAATATACATTTTTTTATCGTTTGTAAAATTTGAAGTACTGGATCAATTTTTAATAACGTCTTCCTGAACTTTTGCTCCGTATTTAAATAAAGTAATATATAAAAATCGAACTGAACCTCAAAATCGTATTTGATAATTTAATGCAGTTGCCTAGCAACCAGGTTACTATTACAAAAATTGCCAATTGTTGCTGGTGTATTAAACTTCGTTGAGTTAACTGGAGATAAATCTAGTACCTTACAAATCAACCACACCTTAATCGTTGGGTAAAATAAAACCTAGGTTAATTAAACATCGTTTAAAGTAAATACGGTACAAATGTCCCTTAAATACAAAACAAAAATGTCAGGTATTCGTTTGAATACATTTCATTATCTTAGGTTTTGTTTTATTTCTCATGTCGATATTATATTTTTTTCATTCTATATATATATATATATATATATATATATATATATATATATATATCGCTATTACTGCATTTTCTTTGCTGGAAATGTGACACTCTCTTGTTTTGCAGCTCTGACTAATTTTTGATAATGCTACATTACCATCCGTTTTCATTAATGCATTTTCTTTTGTAATAAATATAGATTATTTTTTGACTTTTATAATCTATTTGTGTATCCTAATATATGCCAGGAAGCGTATATTTGCCGTTTCTAATACTTTTAGGCTTCGCTTCAATCTGAAGGTGAGTATTAAATTTGATTCAAACCACTCATCTGTTCCTGGCTTTTATGGAAGAATTAGTAACGCACCTCTTTTGAAGATAGGAAAACCCGTACTTCTACTAGGTGTATCCCGTTTATCAATTTCTATAAGATTTGTACTGTTTTGGCACCAAATCTGAAGCATTTTATTGGCACCTTAGGTGCTTTATAAATTAAGTAATTTGACGTTTTTTGAAATTCTGGTCTTTGTATTTTAGATTTCATTTTCCGTTTATCCACCTAACTTATATTTTTAATCTGTGTTAAATGGTGTATACTGGAAGAGCTTTTCTATATATCTAGTCTGCATGCTTTCCATAGGTGTTCCAACGTTTATCTTTATTGTCCGTGTTTATAATTGTTCTACCTACGTTACCAGCTCTTTAAATATTTATCTGTAATAAGCTATATCTTGTTTATCAATATTTAATATATATTGCATTTTATCAAAGCTACTCTTTTTTTTGCTTAACCTGTTTACATATTTGTGCTATTCGTTTTCTAAGTATCTACATTTTTCGCGGCTTTTTTAATTACAATTTCTTAAATGTCCGCGTCTTTTACCAAACGTAAGTTCCATTGAAGAATATCCTTCCCATTAAGATCTTATCTGTTTTCTTCTAAATAATCTTCAACTTTAGTTAATTCTTTATCTGTACTTTTATGTTTTTGTAAGTTTGAAGTATTTAAGTTTATTCTTACATTTTGGCCAGCTTTTACTTCTACCAACTTTAAATTGTATTTACTTTCTATTAAATAGTAGTGACTATGAATAGCTGCACTTAGGTAATCTATAAGAACCCATACTTGGTTCATGGCTACATTTTTCTGTATGCAGGTTACCTATATCATAAATATTTTCTACGTACCGCTTACGGTTATGCAATGAATAAATCAATTTATCTTTGAAATAGAACTCAATTAGTCTAACACTTCATTCATTTCTCTTTCTTCAAGTATATGCACCAACAAATTTTTTGTTTTTACGTACGGTTAAAACTACCTTAAAGTTTCCTATTACCGACAATCCCGTTTCTACTATCTCCAATGTCACCGCTTGAAATTAGTCATACAAGCTTACCATCTTCATCATCCTGACTTAGTGCGATCACATAAACCCGCACTTTGATTAATTGTTTTGCTTTACTTGCCGTTTTTACCATTTATAATAAAACTTACAATGACTATACCCTTGCCCTTGAGTGGATGACTCTTAATTCTCCAGACATTTGCAGAACACCTGTCTATGCAAAGCGCGCTTCTATTTTAACTACTTCATTCTTAAAGTTATTTGGTTTCCTAATATTCAAGATTCCGAATATTCTACGTTTCAGTTCGTAGTTTTTCTCGTTTTTGCAAATAATTTTTGTGCCATCCTCTTTAAGGAATATTAAACCTTCCCGATAATCGAAATCGGGATGTCATGCAATCAACGAAATGTGGGATATTGTAAAAACGGTTCGATCTTATGTTATACTGTATGTCCTGGGAAAGGAGAATGTACACAGTTGCCTTGATAAATCCAAAAAAGGTGACAGAAAATATTTAAAAGATATTCGGGATACGAAATTGACACCTAGTTTGTTAGCCGCACGTTTCGACCGACGGCACAATGCTTGAGGCCACTCTATCCTATGCTCCACAAGAATATTAGATAATAAAAACGTTGGTGCAGCACTCACAATCATGCATGAATGCATGCACACATACGCATGGGTATACTCGTCTATGCACACGTGCATTCAAGACATTCAATAATAATCAAAATAGGCAACCATGACCTCAAAATGTAAAGAGTTATCAAACAGAAGTAGAAAAACTTGGTTTATATAATCTCCATACTTTTTTCTATTTATAAATACACTGTTGAACACGAATTACCGGTTAAATACAATGGTATAATGCAGACGTAGTTATAACCCCATAAAATACTTTATTTTAAATCTAGATCTTTTCAATTAGCTAAATGTTCACTATAATTCCAACAAGAATGCAGATACGCAATTTAGTTAATACTTCGATATGAAGACTTTTATCGAATACTTCAATAGTCTTTAATACTTACTCATCAGCGTCGTCTTTGGTTTAATACTTGTTTATGTAAAAACCTCGCATATCATCTTGCAGGACGCCTGTATAATCAATAGACAATTCATGTAAGACGTTTTTTGTCATCGTTTTCCCAGATGCAAATTTAAGTGTAACTGTTTGATGAGATTCATCGTTAGATTGTTGATTTGGATCTAGTAGTTCGTTGCCGTTATCATTTTGATTTCTTAACGAAAACTTTTTGGTTTTGATATCCAAACCCGCAGAATGTAGAGTAATATCTTTTCTCGTATCTTGATAACTTTTTACATTTATTATTAACGTTCCTTTAAACTTATGTGACGTCTCAAATCCTTTCTCCAAAGTGATCGTAATTTTATAAAGCTCTGGTTCCACATCATTGACTAACTTAAGGAGATTGTTAGGGTCCGAAGATCCACCATTTCTATTGTCAATCGATCTTCTTGACGATTCAACTTCATGTGTAATTGGAGCTGTGCCATAAACGGTCACAACTGCAAAAATACTTACTAACGCAAAAGTGCTTATCTGCGAAGCCATGCTGAAAACAATTAAGATAAACTTCATTGGTAATTTTAGTTTGGTTAGAGATTATAATAGCAAATTTTTTTTAACAAAAAGCATAAAAAGCAACAGTACTTCAACACTTATCATTATTGGTTTTAAATGGGCAGCTATTTTTACTTTTCAATAAGCTAGTGTTTGATTGTGAATTATTTGCAGCATTAATAGCACAATTTAAATTACCAACTTGGGTTGGTGTTCGAATATTCCTAAAAAAAATGTTAATAGATTGTTCCAAATATGATAAGTTTTCAAATTCAATTCGTATAATTCTTCTAGTGGAATGAAATAATATAAAATAAAAGTTTTAACTAATTTGATGTTTATAAATTGTTACGTTCAAAACCCTGCAAAAAAAATTTTTCTGCGTTTATTTATAAAACACCCTAAAATACCTCAACAAGCTCGATTTCCCGCCATTTGAATTAGTGTTATTTAATAAAATTTCTCAAGTAATTACTCTGTATAAAAGTTTGCTTTATAAAATCAAACAGCTGTTTAGGAAACATTACGTTACAAAGTAGTTGCAATATTTCCTAGCACCTGCAGTGGTTATATTTTATTTAAAAGCTGCATGTAAATGCACAGCTTCCTTCTAGAAGACAAAACCACTCACTACCTGCTTACATCTACTTACAATGGACTCGTTATCTGGTATTCTGCAGCTGTTAAGATGTTGCAAAGTAATAAGATTGTTTTCCTTTGTCCAAAACCCTTTGATAATTGCGTTATCTGCTTGCTGGCAAGCTGTTACAGTTTGTATTTCGGCAGCTGTTGTCTGGAAATTCTGCACACTTGGTTCTTCGGTGATACCTTTGAAAGCCAAATACCCTACCCCCATACATGATTCTAGCCTTATAAAATAAAGACTGTTACGACACGAGTAGGAATATGTATATTTACAAACATTTGAACGAGACGGCCTGCGTGCCACAGCGAGTCTCGTCCCACCTCTGGGCAGTGTTAAAGCTAGGAGAAGTTGTTAGACCGCGAAAGAGTGAGCATTTAAAAAGACGCGCTCCCGCAATTGTAAATTGTAACATTGGTGTTCAGTTAATGATAAATTCGTTATTATTTTTGTTTATCAGTGTAATCAATTACAGCAAGCTTCGTAAGCTTCCCGATATACAGTCCACTGCTTTGGCTTTCATTACAGCGGTAGTGTGAAGGCAACTCGTTTAAATTAGGTCTACCGTGACCTCCTCGTTCAACAAACATTTTTTTTCACGTACACGCGGTTGTGAATGTGATCATACCGTTGATTACTTCCAACCACTCAATCTCGAACCACTGAGCTACATTCTCGAAACATCATTATACATTCGGTCCATCTATGCAGGATCGTGACTTTTGTGGCCGCCTGTTTGTTTAATCATCTATCAAAAAACTTAAAAAATCTAACAATAATTAGTGCGTCTATTGCTAACTCGCTTTCGTATATGCGAATTCATATGGTGCTATCGTGCTTCAATGTATCGCATATGGTAACAAACATTCTAATCTGGCTGGAAGTGAAGCGTATCTTCACAGTCTAATATCCTCAGGTAAACCAGTGCTACAAATATTCGAAAATATTCTGGTTTACAAGTGTTCCGTCCTTTTCGTACATTAGAGCGAAGAGGAAAACCCATTTCGAAACAAGCTACAAGGGCAACGTACAATCATTAGAACTTGTAGATAGCGGCGATAAACGATATACGCCGATATTTCTCGATCGCAGCAACCCTAGTGGAAGGAGATCGACTACTTTCATCAGGTGTTTTGTGTTTACATTGGTTCAACCCGTAGTTTGAACTTGAATACAGGTAATCTTGCCTACGATAAAGGTCATTACACTGTTGTTATTTCACCCTTACCTTTAAATTAAACCCGTTTTCATTCAATAATACTTTAACATCATGGCACAAAATCCAGATTTGAATTTAGTTCACGGACAAATTAAGAAATACAAAACTAAACGTTCTTATCTAAAGCGCTCGCTTACGATTCTTGAAAAATATTTATCGGAAGAAATTTGCCGGAAACCCAACAAAAAGCTTCGCGACAATTTGATTGTTGTAGTAAATTAATTGACGAACTTGAATCTTATTTACAAAAAATTTACAATCTTGATTTTGATGTAGAATTTCAAGATTTATTTAATGAACAAATGGAAACTGATACGATGTTTTCTACGTTACAAGCTAAAATTAACGCGTTGAATATTAATAAACCTGAACAAAAACCTGTTGTTCATCAACCAGAAATTAATCTCAATACTTCTGTTAATCGCTCAGCTGCAGCGAGATTGCCGGTTTTAAATCTCCCTTATTTTTCAGGAAAATTTGAAGAATACTTCTCGTTTATTCAGGTATTTGATTCTTTGATAGGTTCAGACCCTTTATTAAGTCCCTTGGACAAATTACAGTACTTGATAGGATGTTTAAAATCCGAAGCAGCGGAAACTATCAAATGTTTAGAAATTACGCCTGAAAATTACGAAAACGCGAAACAGATTTTACGTGATCGATATGAAAATGAAAGAGTTATTGTTACAAATCACATTCGTTCAATTTTTGAATTGCCTGCCTTACATAAAGAGTCTTATCAGGGACTACGTAATATTTTATATATTGCCTCGCAACATTTAAGGTCTCTTACTGCCATGGGGAGATCTGTTGATAAATGGGACGATATGTTAGTTTATCTAATAACCTCGAAACTTCCACTTACAACGCGTAGTGAGTGGGAAAATAAATTAACGTCCACGAATGTACCTACATATAAAATGTTATCTGATTTTTAACACAAAAATGCCACGCTTTAAATGCGATAAATTCTCGTGAAGCTAGCGATAACACTAGTTTCAAACGACAATTCACAAAAAATAATTACAAGTCCGCGTCTTGCAGTTTGACTCTAAACAAACCAAGTAATTGTAATTATTGCACAGAAAGTAATCACTTTACAAATCAGTGCTCGAATCTTTTAAAACTTTCTGTCGAAGTTCGTATAGAAAACGTTCGTAAAAAGCGTTTATGTCTCAATTGCCTTAGGCCAGGTCATCCTGCGCCCAATTGCAAATCCACTAGATGTCGAAAATGTGGTGCCTTGCACAATACAATTTTACATTTAGATAAGGTGAATGCTAACGGTAATACTCGTAAGCCACCTTCACAGGAAGCTAATCGCGAAGCTCCTTTAAACTCGAATCATTCTGAGTGTGCTTCTAATGGCCAGAGCCCTCAAGATGAAATTCACGTATTACACGCAATACAAAACTCGTGTAATATTGTATTATCTACTTGCTTAATCGAAGTAAGAGATGATACAGGATGTTATCAAAATGCAAGAGCTATACTAGACTCTGCTTCGCAAATAAATATTATCACTACTGATTTAGCAAAAAAGCTAGGTCTTCCTACAAACAATATAAATCTGCCAATCACGGGCATTAGTGATAACACCACGAACTCGAAGTTAGTTATCAAGGCTAACGTACGCTCAAAATACACAAAATTCGAACTCGATTTAGAATTTTTTGTGTTGAATAAAATATCTTCTAATTTACCCATAAAATCGTTTGATGCAAATTTAATGGATGTTCCGCCCAATTTGCAACTCGCTGATCCTGAATTTAATGAATCTCGAAGGGTAGATATTTTAATAGGTGCTCAAGTATTTTATCGTTTACTGAGCATTGGTTAAATACGTTGTAGTAACGACAAGGTTACTTTACAAAACTCGGTCTTTGGATGGTTGATTTCGGGAATCGTCCCAAATCAATACGCTTATCCCGCTGTGTGTAGTTTGAATACATTACGCCAGTTAGACAAAAACATTACACAATTTTGGGAAGTCGAACACATTCCTGAAATTCCAATTAAATCTCAAGAACAATCAGAATGTGAAAAACATTTTGAAAACACAATTAAGCGCGACAGTTCTGGCAGATTTGTGGCATCTTTGCCTTGGAAATCTAGCCCAGAAGCATTAGATGATTCGCTAGAAATCGCCAGAAAACGATTTCTTAACCTCGAACAGAAAATAGCAAAAAATCCCAAGATTGCAAGAAACTATCGTGATTTCATGCAAGAATATTTACAGCTCGGCCATATGGCAAAAATTGGTAATATTGATGATTGCAACAGCAATGGTTATTTTTACCGCATCACGCAGTTTATAAAAATGAATCTTTAACATCAAGAACTCGAGTGGTTTTTGATGCGTCATGTAAAACTACTTCAGGGATGTCGCTGAACGACATTTTAATGATAGGTCCCGTAATACAAAATGACTTATTTAGCATTCTAATCCGTTTTAGGTTCTATAAATACATCATAACCTCTGACATTTCCAAAATGTACAGACAAGTTTTAATCGATCCACACGATACTCCATATCAAAAAATATTATATCGATTCTCTCGTGATGACAAAATTAAAATCTTTGAATTAAAAACGCTTACATATGGGACACGCCCCGCTTCTTTCATAGCTACAAGGGTGTTTGCTTGAGCTCGCGAAACCCTTTTCAATTTTTGAACCTCGAATTATATAGGGTAATTACAAATGATTTTTACGTAGACGACCTAATTACGGGTAGTAATGACGAAACAAAATTATTACAATTACGCGATAATATTTTAAGTGTTTTAGCTGCAGGTAATTTTCCATTGCGAAAATGGAACTCGAATAATACAAATCTGTTGAAGGACATCGAGTCCGACCAAGAAAACTTGGTTATAAAATGCAAAGATGGTGAGAGTTTTAAAACTTTGAGTATCTTTTGGTCTCCCATCTCCGACACTATACAGTATAGTACTCAACCAAACTGCAGTAAAACTCAAACTACAAAACGTATGATTCTTAGTCATATTGCGAAAATCTTCGATCCTCTAAGATTACTTGGTCCTGTAATCACGATTTCCAAACTGATCATGCAAGATCTTTGGAAAATTAGATCGGGTTGGGATGAAGTTGTGCCACCTGATCTCCTTAATCGATGGATAGCGTTTTCATCGTGTTTAACTGATATTTCTAAAATTTTTATATCACGAAAACTTATTTTTAACAATAATTCCTGCATTCAGCTTCATTGTTTTGCTGATGCCAGCGAACGTGCTTATGGTGCTTGTATTTATGTCAGAGAAATAACCTCTGATAATTTAATAAATTGTGCTATTCTGTGTGCAAAGTCACGTGTAGCTCCTATAAAAACTATAAGCTTACCTCGTCTTGAACTCTGTGCTTGTCTGTTGCTTGCACAGTTAGTAGAAAAAATTCGAACGGTTTCCAACACAAAATTCTCGTCTGTTAGTTATTATACTGATTCTACAATCGCGTTATCTTGGATAAAATCGTGTCCAAGTCGTTGGAAGGCTTTCGTAGCGAATAGAACTACAGAAATAAAAAACCTTTCTGACTCAAATTCTTAGTATCATGTTGATACTCATTCTAATCCCGCTGACATAATTTCAAGGGGTTGTATGCCCTTAGAGTTATGTAACAACAAACTTTGGTTCAATGGGCCCAAGTTTTATTCGATGTAATTTCAAACCTAAAATATTTAACACGAAAACCAAATAAATTTACCGGAAATCAAGGTGCTCGTTACAAATGTTAATTTTTCCAATGAAGAATTAATTGCTTTCACAAGTAATATTTTTACGAAATATTCCAGCTTTACTAAACTAATTAGAATAATCGCCACTTGCAAAAGGTTTATTTTTAATTGCAAAAATAAATCTAACAAAATCATTACAGAATTATCTGTAAAAGAGCTATATGAAACCAAAATGATTTTAATTAAACTCGACCAAAAAATTAATTTTGGTAACGAAATTAAATCTTTAAAAAATTCCCAAGTTATAACTAATAATTCAAAAATTCTATGTTTGAATCCTTTCTTAGATAAAAATCAAATTTTACGCGTAGAAGGACCCTTACGTCATTCTAACTTAAAATACGATAATAAACACCCCATTTTAATAGCAAAGGGTTCACTTTGTGATTTAATTATTTTAAACGCGCATAAAAAGAGTTTGCATAGTGGTATGCAAGGTACGCTAGCAGCAACTCGCTTGAAATATTGGCCCTTATCGGGCAGAAATTTAGTAAAAAAGGTTATACGAAATTGTGTTCTTTGTTTTAGACACAGCCCTCTCAAATCTCAACCTAAAATGGCAGATTTACCTGCCTCTCGTTTAGTGCCTAATCAAAGGGCATTTACAAGGCTTGGTACGGATTTCTTTGGACCATTTTTTATTAAAGAAGGTTCACGTACCTCACGAAAAATTATATAGGCATACGGATGCGTATTTGTATGCACGAACACGAAGGCGGTTCATTGTGAACTCGTGGAAAATTTGACTTCAGAAGCGTTTATCGCTGCACTCAAACGATTTGTTGGCAGACGAGGAATTCCAGCTGAAATATTTTGTGATAACGGAACTAATTATGTAGGCGCAGCCAACGAATTACGAAATATTGTTAATTTTTAACAGATAAAACAACACAAAATGCGATTCTCAGAGATACAGTTTCTCAGAATATTAAATTTATATTTAATGTTCCCAAAGGCCCTCACATGGGAGGTTTAAGGGAGGCGGCGGTTAAGTCTTTCAAAAAACATATCTTTAAAATTGCTTCTAATGCCCATTTAACCTTCACAGAATTAAACACGTTGCTGATTGAAGTTGAAAGTATATTAAACTCCCGTCCGTTGATTCCTCTATCTGATGATCCGTGTGACCTTGATTATATCACACCTGGACATTTCTTGATTAACGATAATCTAAAGGCGATACCTGAACTTGACTTATCGCAAGAAAAGATCAATCGACTTTCTCGATGGCAGTTCGTACAACTGCTCCAACAAAACTTTTGGTCGAAATGGACTAAAGAGTACTTACAAGAATTACAAAGACGTAACAAATGGCATTCATCTACCAGAGCATTATTATGTCCTGATCAACTCGTCATTATTTCTGAAGATAACGTTCCATCTAGAATTTGGAAGTTGGGACGTGTAACTGAAGTTCATCCCGGACGCGACAGTGAAATTCGTGTCGCTAGTGTCAAAACGGTGAGTGGGGTCATTAAAAGACCCATTGTGAAATTGTGTGTTTTGCCTATCGAGGGCAAGAAGTTTAAAATCTAGTTGCTCGGCGCAACGTCTATAGTAGTAGCAATATAAAGTGCTATTTGTTGTGTGTTAGTTATTAAAACTTATAACCTATATTTGTAATTCTTCTAAACCTAAATGTATTGTGAAATATTTACAATTATTTACATTATGTACACGTTCGTTAAGTACGTTTGTCAATATGTACGATTCTTATTCTGTTTAAATTACTAATTTCAAGGGAGGCGGCTTATGTTACGACACGAGTGGGAATATGTATATTTACAAACATTTGATTGAGACGGCCTGCGTGCCACAACGAGTCTCGCCCCACCTCTGGGCAGTGTTAAAGCCAGGAGAAGTTGTTAGACCGCGAAAGAGTGAGCATTTTAAAAGACGCGCTCCCGCAATTGTAAATTGTAACATTGGTGTTCAGTTATTAATAAATTCGTTATTATTTTTGTATGTCAGTGTTATCAATTACAGCAAGCTTCGTAAGCTTCCCGATATACAGTCCACTGCTTTGGCTTCCATTACAGCGGTAGTGTGAAGGCAACTCGTTTAAATTAGGTCTACCGTGACCTCCTCGTTCAACAAACATTTCTTTTCACGTACACGCGGTTGTGAATGTGATCATACCGCGGGAATCCAAAGGTCAACGAACCCACCAATGACTGGTCATTGACCCTGACTTGCAGCAGCTTGGGCCAAGCGACAATTCTCGCGAAAAACAAAGGTCAAAGTCCTTCTCGTCCACCGCAAAAACCAGAACGCAAGGGTCAATGACCCATAATCAACTACGACCGCACAAGTCAAATATCAAGGTCAATAAACTCAACCGATAACGTCACCCTAGACTAATAACAAATGTCGAAATACAAAGGTCAGAACCCCAACACACGTGCGACCCCTGACGTCACACAGAAAGGTCAATAAATCCGAAATATGACGTCACTAAGGGTGAATAACCGCCGTCGGAGGCGCCAAAGCCCGCACTATATACTACTGTTGTTTATATACTGTTGTATTAAGATAAAATACAATAGCTATTATTTCTAGGTAAAACATAACTGCATAATCGGATTCTTCCGGAAAAACTATAGCTATTTCACAAAAAGTTGTAAAATTGTGATATTGGATAGAGAGTTTATCAATTAAAAAATATGACTGATTGCTGACATCAAGGATATTTTTGATATCACTAAACATTATGTTTGTGACCTGAATGAGGTGGCACCTGACATTTCCTACTACTTTACGTACTGACGTAGTGATATATAGGATATAACAAAAAATACACCCATCAAGGTATACATGTGTGTGGTGAAAATTCTGTCAGTTTTGGCATATATTATGCGATAGAGTGTGACTTAAGGTATAGGTGTAACCACAAAAATTTAAATTATACCAGATTATCGCATGTTGTATTACTAAGCATAACGTGACATAGTGTGATGTAGTGGAAAGGAATTGTTTAAGGTGGTAGTCATGTTCGACATATACAGTTGGTAGCTATACAATGTTATCCGCCTTTGACATCTCGTTCAATATCTAGTTAGAGTTAAATTGGTTACTTAGTTGGTAGTACAGGCTAAGTTGTTATCTAAATAATGACTATGCTACTTTGTTATCTGTATGTAATAATACATAGCATATCTGTTTCTTTTCCACTCATATAAGGTACATATAGAAAAAACTACTTCGAAAACGCCACATGGCACAATTCTTTCTTAACACATTCATTGTCTAATCTGACACGGTGACTGCGATAGCGCTATATAAACCAAACGGAAATAAAAAGAGAGATAGGCGAAGTGATAGTCCTGTATTTGTTCAACTTGTGCGTCTACGTGTGTGTTTATGAGTGCGTGTCTGTGCGTGTGATAGTGTGTGTTTTAATGCACCATCTTTACAATTCGTAAAAAATATTAAACACTTTTATAAAAGTTGTTGAAAATGTTCGCCTTCAACTTTAACCCTTATAAGGCTGCAAAAATAACTTTACATACATGGCTACAGGTGTTACCCGGGTACCACAGTATATTTTACAGGATGTTAGGTGTGCTATCATAATCGCGTCAACTAAGATACGCTTTACATTCATTCCTGCAATAGGAGAAGCGTATGTTTAGTCTGAATTGTGATTTTATGTGGTGCGGTATACTGTTTAGCAGTGTTATAACAATGCGTAGAATTCAACATAATATTCCAAGTACTTCTGAAGGCGGTGAATATAGTTCTGGTAGCAATGCAGCCTCTGGTAATAGATCTAGAAATAGAACTCCTCGTAGCAATGCTGCTTCTGTTAGTCGACCTTCTAGAAGTAGAGCCCCTGCTGCTGATCTGCCATATAATTCAACAGGATATCTTCAATTAGACAAGTAAGTTGGCTTAGTATATTTTTGTTTATGTAGAGAATACAAATCACAGCTTTTGTAATTATTATTGATTGTTGTTTATATGCATATAGAATAACAGATGAGCACCTCGAAAGTTTGTATGTAATGTCCGACGAAGAATTTAGTGATCAGTATGAAGATGATGACCAAGATGAGTATGTACCAGCAGTAAGCGACGTAGACTCGGATGTCGATGATGTTCGCGCTGGAGAGAGGGTCTCCATCGAAATATCAGTAGCAGTCGACAGTGACGAGGAACAGGAATTGGTTGTGGAGCCAGAGGAAGAAGCTACAACACCACCAACAGATAACGTTTATCGTGCTAAAGATGAGATCATCTGGAACAAGAACCCAATACGTTCAACGCAAACGCGGTTGTATAATATTATTCGAAAACGAGGTAAAAACTTATACCTATTCTGCCCCATTCTAATCTCTTGATTTTCATTTTAGGTGGTCCAACTAAAATAACCGCTTTACATTCACGTATAGATACGTTCTGTGCATTAGTGACATCTGAAATGAAATCGATTATCATAAAGCAGTCTAATCGAAAAGCTAAAAAAGTTTGTTATGATTTCAACAAAAACTCGCCTCGGGTACCACGAGTCTGGAAAGATATTACGGTTCAGGAGCTGGATGCTTTTTTGGGGATTCTACTAATGGCAGGCGTTCATAATCAAATACTGAACATATTGATGAATTGTGGAAATCAGACGCCTTACCGTTATACAAAGCAGCAATGAGTAGAGATCGCTTCAAACAGATTCTACGTTTCATCAGATTTGATAACTCCATAACAAGACCGGATAGATTACAAACGGATAAAGCTGCGGCAATAAGCGACATTTGGCTTATGCTAAACCAAAATCTGCTGAAGTGTTATTCGCCTTATGAACACTAACTGTCGATGAGCAACTTTTTCATTATCGTGGACGAACAAGGTTTACTCAGTACATGCCTTCCAAACCGGCTAAGTATGGAATTAAGATATTCTGGGTATGTGATGCCAAAACGTTTTATCCATGCCAAGGATCAATTTACACTGGAAAATTAGCTGGCAATGGGCGAGAAGTGAACATCGGTGAAAAAACAGTTATGCATTTATGTCAACTTTACAAAAATTCGGGCCGTAATATTACCACCGACAATTTTTTCACATCAATTCCCCTTGCTCGCATGCTAAAATCGATTGGTCTCACTTTGGTTGGTACCCTTAGGAAAAACAAACCCTACATTCCTAAGGTCCTTCTAGCTAGCAAAGAGAGAGATCTCTATTCTACTACTTTTGCATTCCAGAAAGATGTTATGCTGTGTTCGTATGTGCCAAAAGTAAATAAAGCAGTAGTTTTATTATCTACAATGCACTCTACGAATGCAGTGGATGACACCTTGAAGAAAAAACCTGAAATTATTTCTTTTTATAACCATACTGTCAGGCGTTGACGTTATGGATGAAATGCTGGGTAGTTATACAACCAAGAGGCGAACAAGTCGCTGGCCCTTGGCCTTTTTTTACAACATGCTGGATGTAGCAGCTCTGGGTGCCTTCGTCATATATACGAACAACAATCCTCAAATCTATAATAGTACAAATAAAAGGCGAAATTTTCTAAAAGACCTAGCTCGTGATTTGTGTTTATCTGCCGTAACTCAAAGAGGTGAAAACGCCATAATATTGCGATATCGGTTTACTAAAAGCGCGATTGAAAGCATTTTAGGAATTTGTCTGGAAGTTTCACATAATCCTAATTCTATAAATCAGCGGGATTCTTCTGGACGCATCGCAGTAAAAGAAATATGTAAAATGTGCTATCACAGCGAAGAGAAAATAAAAAGAAAAACTCGGAGAGCATGTAGCGTTTGTAAACATCCGGTGTGTCTTCAGCACACAGATGCAAGGGTTAAATGTCTTCAGTGTCAGGATAAATAATCATCTATTATTTTTTTCATTATATTTTATAACATGTAAATAACATTAAAACATAATACTAATAACAATATATTAAATTACTACAAACACTTTCCATTGTTTTCCTGTATAAAATACATGTAGTACCCAGGTACCACCATCCGCCTGAAGGATGTAAAATTTCTTCATGGTAAAAAAAATGCAACCCCCATACATCCACCATATCTAAAAAATTTGAAATGTGTGTATAATGACCTACTTGAAGATGTCCTAAAAGCCCACAATGATTCGATTTACCAAAAATGAAATATCTCACATTTGATGCACTAAAAGTACCCGGGTACCACCTTCAGCCGCATAAGGGTTAACACTAGCGTTTTCTATTGCAACGCATTGATTAACGAGCACGTTCAAAATACTGGTAGTCTATTCAATTGTCTGACCAGTCTCAATAAATCGATAATTCCTTCACACCTGCAGCTAGAGTCGCACAAACCAAATACTTAAAATGCTTTTGCAGGAAATAAACGATAGAAGTTATTGTTGAGTTCGGGAAGTCCAAGATTATGTTCCTACTTGTCTAATCTAACGATCTGGATAATATATGTAGCCCCAAATACTGACTAGAAACCAAAATGAAATGTGCTGGGGTACAGTTCAGCATAAACCACTCTTATAGTCCTAACTGTGAAGAGACATCTTCAGACAATGCTAAGAAATTCTTTTAGAGATTTACCATAAAAAAATGGGTCAGTCAAAAAGTCTCTATTTTTCCCACCTACTCATAAAGGATAGATTTTTGACAACCCATGTAGGATTTTGTCAGCCGGTCCCATAACAAATTGTAATGTCATTCCTAGAAAAACTGGTTTCATTAGTAAGAAGTATTTGGATCCAGGGTGTTTGCTTATACTTCAAACGATTTATTAATCAAGATATTGTATAGAGGGTTTAGCAATTAGAAATATGACCGATTTCTTTTTGGTATCACTAAACATTATGTTTGTGACGTGAGTGGCGTGGAGCGTAAATTTGCTATTACTGTACGTACTGACGCAGTGATATATAGGATATCACAAAAAGAAGATACCCAACTTGGTGTATATGTGTGTGACAAAGATTTTGTCAGCTTTGGCACGTTTTATTCGATACAGTGTGACTTTGGGTATATGTGTAGCCACAAAAATCTAAAATTTTGCTGTTTTAACACATTTTGTATTATTCACCATAACGTGGCGTAGTATGACGTAGTGGATACAAATGGTTTAAGGTTGTTGTCCTGTTCGACATATGCATTTGGTAACTGCAATAACATGCACTTTTGAAAACCTCCTTCAACATCCAGTTAGGATTAAAGTGGTTACTAAGTTGGTAGTACTGGTTAAGTTGGTAACTAAATACTGGCTCTGCAATTCTGTTATCTGTGTGTAATAATGAATGGTATGTCAATCTCTTTTCCACCGATATAAGGTACATATAGAAAAAATTACATCAAAAACGCGGCTTGGCACAGTTCTTTCCTAACACATTGACTTTTTAGTCTAGTACGGTGACTGCGATAGCGCTATATAAACTAACTGGGATAGAAAGAGAGCTAGACAAAGTTCAACCTGTGCGTACACGTGTGTCTACGTGCGTGCGTGTACGCTTGTGGGAATACGCTTGTGTTTCAATTCGTCATTTTTACAATTCATGAAGAAACACTAAACACTTTACAAAAATTGTTGGAAATGTTCACCTTCAACTTTAACATTAGCATCTTTCCTGCAACGCACTGAATAACGAACACGTTCAAAATACTAGTAGTCTATTCAATTTTCTCACAAGTCTCAACAAATCGACAATTCCTTAACATCTATAATTAGTGTCGCATAAACCAAATACTTAAAATGCTCTCACAGGAAAGATACGAATGGAGTTAATTGTTGGGTCCGTGAAATTTCCGACTAATCTAACGATCTGAATATGTTGCACCCAAATACTCACCAGAAGCCAAAATGAATTGTGCTGCTGGATCGTTCAGCATAAACGACCTTAATAGACCTAACTGTAAAGAGACACCTTCAGAGAGTGCTGGCACATTCTTTTATAGATTTTTGATAATATTTCAGCACACCTGAGCGATAAAAAAAATAGATGAATCGGAAAGCCTATGTTATTCCCACCTACACATTATGGACGGTTTTTTGACAGCCCCTGTAGATTTTTGTGAGCCAATGCCATAAAAAAATGTAAATTCATTCCTTAAAGGGTTCGTTTCATTAGTAAGAGGTATCTGTATCAAGGGTGTCGCTTATACTTCCAAGAATTTATCAATACAAAGTAAGTTTTCTTATATAATCATCTTGTAAAAATACTTATACCCACTAACTTTGCATGTACTACAAAATGTTAAGCGGCTTCGTGGGTTAGGCAGGTTAGCGTATGGCTGCAGCTTTCAAGATCTAGGGTTCGATTCCGGTCACGGACCACTCGAAAAATTTTAGGCGAGCATTTTTGGCATAAATCCGCATGCGCCCTCGCTGGGATGACAGGTAAAAATATAGGTACCTCACGCACGCGCGCGCGTGTGTGCGTGTGTGTATGTGCGGTGCCACGCACGTGTTTGGAATAGTAATTGTTCGACAAAATTCAAAATTTCTAGGTAAAAATATTCACTTCCTCGCCAATCTAATATATTTTGGTGGAGCATTAAAAAGTCAAATGTAGAAGTACAAAATGCTGTACTGAAACTTCTTTTGCAACAAGTTTTTTTATTCTAAATGATTACCCAGGCATTTCTACTCATAACCAATTGAAATTCTAATGTACAAGGAATAACTTATTTCCAGCTATTCACCAACTGTATTTCCTTAAAGCGACAAACTATCTTCCTATTTATTTCTAGGTACACCTGTAATTATCAGTTAAATCACTATTAACTTATTTGTTATTAGTCACCAATTTATTTTCATCCTTAACCTCTAATAAATTATATTACGTAAGCTTATTTATTGTAACACTATGTTAGCAGCAGTATATTTCATATCCAGACTTTTTAGAACACTTAGAATGGAACCGACTATTCTTCGGGAAACGCGAACTTTTATGTATTTAGAAATTGTTGTACGAAATTCTTAACACAGATAGGAGGCCTCTCGAATTATTTGAATTAGCTTATATAACTACTTCCTGTATGTTTGTTGTGGTTTGTTTAGCATTCTTCTTAATCTTCTTTGGGAATTAAACCACTCATAGTTTTTTAAATCAACTTTATTTACGTTTCGATCCATGACCTAGGATCGTTGTCAAAATAATAAGTTTGACACTTATGACATAAATTGAAGGTGACTTTGATTTATTGATGTTCGAAATATTTGGTTTGAGTACATTAAGCAAAAATTTTTAAAGTTTTAAAGAATAATTGCCTTAAATTCGCGTTGCGGCCTGGGACGGACTTTTTTTAGGCAGTCACTAGTCTTAACGTGAAATCAGCTGATTAATTTTTATTGGTGAATTTTATATAAATTCAATAACTCGGAATTGGAAAACGTTTTTTAACATGTTTTTATTTATACAATTGAGAGGATGGTTATTGAAGGAGCGTGCGATTGCGTTACCGTAAGGCTTAAGCAGTCGTCTTTTTACATTTATTTTGAGGGGAAAATCATTATGATTTAGGCTACCTCTTTGGTAGATCTTAACATGGTTCTGAGGCGACCCTATGGCGGGTTTACACTTGTCAGATACCAATGTTGTTCTATGAAGGTTGTATATGGATCTGAGGTGACCCTATGGCGGGTTTGCACTTGTCAGATACCAATACTGTTCAACGGAGATTGTATATGGTTTTGAGGTAACTCTATTGCGGGTTTACGTTTGTCAAATACCAATGCTGTTTTACAGGGGTTATTAATATGCTTATTTTTATGTAATTAGTTATTTATGTATAAATAGTATTCATGTATGTAGGCTGTATTTCATGATAATATCGCAAGGAAAGCCCAAGAAAACTTCCAATGCTACCTAGATATTGTGGGCATTTGATTTTCATTTGTTATTTCTTTTGTTATTTATTTTAGTAATGGAATCCATTGTTTACTAAAAGTTACGGATTCGTTTGCAACGCAGTTATTTTTATGTAGGGTTATATAAGCAGCTTCTTTGATTTTGCGTTTTTGGTGGTTTTCTTCTTTTTCGATAATTTTTGCGTCCTCCCATTTTATTTATGACTGGAGTCCCATGCATGTTGGCAAATCATGGATTTTTCAAAATTTGTATTTTTTATATATGATTTTATGTTCTTTTAATTGAACTTCAAATGCTCTGGAACTTTCCCTTATATAAAACTTGTTGCATTCGCACGATATTTTGTAGATGCAGTTTTTTGAACTATGTATTGCGTTTTTGGGTTTTGTTTTTGTTAATTGTGCTTTTAGTGTATTGTTGGTTCTAAATACTGTTTTAATTCTAAATTTGTTTCATATTCTTTGGATTTTTTCGGAGAATCCTTTTATGTATGGTGTTGAGAGCATATTTTGGTGTGTATCGCTGTTTTTGTTTCCTTTATCTTTATTTTTAGGGTTTTTATTCATTTCTTTCTCTATTACTCTTTTAGGACATTTGTTTTCTATTAGCAAACATCTGATTAGGTCTTTCTCCTTCTTTAAAATTTCTTCGTTTGATGAAATTTAATTTTGCTCTATCATACATGGTTTTGATAATTCCTCGTTTGGCACAGTGTGGGTGGTTTGAATCGAAGTTTAAGTATCTGTTTGTGTGCGTTGGTTTTCTGTATACCGATGTATTAATTGTTGTAATGTTTTTGCTAACTAGAATATCTAAAAACAGAAGTTTTCCATGTTGTTCTAATTCATGTGTGAATCTAATAGTTGGTTTTATTTCGTAAATTGACTGTACAAAGTTTTTAATTAATTCTGTATTATGAGGTCAAATAGCATAGACATCATCTACGTATCTCCACCAGATTAGTGGTTTCAATTCTTGTGTGTATATTACATTTTTTCAAATTCCTCCATGAATATATTACTAAAGATTGGCGATAGTGAACTTTCCATTGCCATTTCCGAAGCTTTGTTTGTAGAATTGATCACTTATTTGAAAATATGTGGTATTGACGCATAAACCAAGTAATTCCATAATCGATGATATGCTTAGTTTTGTTCATTCTTTAAGGTTGCCATCTTTTTCTAGTTTGTTTTTTATAATATTAAGCGTTTTGTTTATAGGGACATTTGTGAAGAGATTTACCACATCAAAGCTTACCATTGTGTGTGTATTTTCAATTGTTATGTTTGATAATTTTTTAAATACTCCCTGTATGTGGTTTGTTTAGCATTCTTCTTACTTTTCTTTGGGAATAAAACCACTCATAGTTTTTAAAATCTACTTTATTTACGTTTCGATCCATGACCTAGGATCGTTGTCAAAATAATTATAATTTATTTATTATCAAAATAATTATTTTGACAACGATCCTAGGTCATGGATCGAAACGTAAATAAAGTAGATTTTAAAAACTATGAGTGGTTTTATTCCCAAAGAAAATTAAGAATGATAATTTTTTTTAAAAAGTGTTGGTTGTTTTTTATGATTGAATCCGTTTTGTCTGCTAATGGATTAATAATTTTTAGGAGAAATTTTGCTAAATTATGGCATGGTGAATCTATGGAGCTTACGATAGGCCATTTTTATGAATTTTTGGTAGATCATAAGAGTGAGGTGGTTTACTGTAATGTGGGACCAGTTTGCTTCTTTCTTTGTCTTCGAATTCATTTTTAAATTTAAATAGAGTTTTCTATATTTTATTTTCAATTGATTTTGTTGGGTCCGTTTCTAAACTGGTGTAATTCTCTGTGTTCAACAGTTCGTTGACTTTTGTATTGTAATTGTTTTTATTCATTATTACTGTTGCATTGCCAATGGAATTACCTCAAAACCATATACAATCTCCGTTGAACAGTATTGGTATCTGACAAGTGTAAACTCGCCATAGAGTCGCCTCAGATCCATATACAACCTTCATTGAACAATATTGGTATCTGACAAGTGTCAACCCGTCTTAGAGTCGCCTCAGAACCAAATACAATCTTCATAGAACAACATCGGTATCTGACAAGTGTAAACCCGCGATAGGGTCGCCTCAGAACCATGTTAAAATCTACCAAAGAGGTAGCCTAAATCATAATGATTTTTTTCCCTCAAAATAAATATAAAGGAACGACTGCTTAAGCCTTACGGCAACGCAATTGCACACTTTTTTAATAACCATCCTCTCAATTGTATAAATAGAAACATGTTAAAAAATGATTTCCAATCCCGAAGTTATTAAACTTATATAAAATTCTCCAATAAAAATTAATCAGGCCGCAACACAAATTGAAGACAATCATTCTTTAAAACTTTAAAAATTTTTGCTTAATGTACTCAAACCAAATATTTCGAACATCAATAAATCAAAGTCACCTTCAATTTATGTCATATATGTGAAACCTGAAGTTTTTATTATTTTGACAACGATCCTAGGTCATGGTTCGAAACGTAAATAAAGTTGATTTTAAAAACTATGAGTGGTTTAGTTCCCAAAGAATATTAAGAAGAAAGCTTATATAACGTTCCTTTTGTTGCTTTATGATATCCTAAGTGCATCCCCCGTAAAGTGTATTTATTCTGTATAAAAGGGCAGCGTCTCAGGATAGCTGCCAATTGACTCCGTTGTGGGTTGACACCGTATCCGCAGAACGTATTATTTGGTAGGCTGTTTGACGTCTTGTTATAATACTATGTGTAAGACTTTCTCAAACTATCGAGTGGTTAATATTTAAAGAACGAAGTATCTTTTTTGTACTTGGTTTGAGACAACCAATCACTTAAGGTCTTATTTGAGGTAATTTGGTGTGCGGGTTTACGTGTTTAGCAGTAGGTGTACCAAAATCACGAAGACGTTACTAAAACAACAAAAGAAATGTAAAAAATAACATACTTAGACAATGTTCTTTATAAAGAAGCCTGGTTGCTATACCTTACGGTTTGTAGAAAAATGTTATCTAATAAAATGTGGGAACCGGATCATAAATACCATTCGTAATAGTTAAACTACATAAGGGTAACGTACTCAATATAAATTCGTTCCCCTCTACGATTAAATACTTTATCGTGGTATTTAAGTTGAAGCGTCTGAATATCGATTGAAAGCTTTCAGGTTCAAATCCTATCCGTAATTTTATATTGTGTTTGTTTAAACTAGCTTCATAAAAGCATTTCACTACCTACCTTTAAATTTTAAATTTGATTGTGGCTTTTTGAAACCTGCAGTCGCTCAAAGAAGTCAAACCAATTCCCTCGTGGATCGCGATCTACCGATTGGTGGCTATTAGTATAAGCCGAATCTCTTTTTTCTCTCTTTTTGGGAATCTTACAGATACTCATGCCACACAATGATGAGCGAGTTTGCGTTATTTTCATACAGTTTATGATTTATTGCAGACTCCGTTATTGATATTGTTGGGGATTATAGATTTTAAGATTTAAAGTTAATTCGCGTTTTGTGCCAAGAACTACTTTTGTGGCGGAAGATGCTCATATTTCTATTTGGGTGCTTCGTTTCCATGGATTCGCGTTTAAAATGTTCGAGGGGTTAGTTCGTGACAGCTAATACCCATTCTTCCAATGTATTTACATAATTTCAATTATATTCAGTTACAATAAATGTATTCCACGTTCAAGCATTCTTTACAATTTCTATCTTAGCAAGAAACAAGTTTTCAGTTTTATTGTTAAGTTGGTCCTAAGAGTTAATACTACAACGAAATACACGTACAGCAGAATCACCAGCGAAGATGTACAATTACTACAAAGATATCCTAAACATATGGTTCTTTAATTCAAGCCGGATCCAGGCCTATATGGACAGCTCCATTATACAACTACTCGCATTCCAAAACTGTACGTATTATTCAACGCCTGCAGGAACAAATTCAAGGTTTACGCAGCTAATGAGGGGTTGCACGCTTCAAATAAACAACTCGTTTACGACGCAGGTATTATAAAACATCCCTTCCTTTATAGTTTACTTCAATATCGATTTTTATGCCACTGCCTTCCTTAAACATTTTTAAATTAAAGCTTTGCGTACTGGTAAATTTAAACAGGTTAGTTACCTAGTACATTTCGTAATTAAAATTTACTTTATTCAATAACGTTAGGTACATAATTACTACAGATTTTATGACAATTAAACATTTTCTAGCGTTATTGTATAACATTCAAATGCTGTTGTATTTGCATTGATAGCAATTTCATATTATTATCCAATTTATTCTAGTTATTTCAAAGATAGTAATTAGAATACCATTAACGAGTATTATTCTTTTCTACAGTTGAGAATTTTCAACTGATTTTATTTATTCCTTCGTACATTTGTACAAACACCTTTTAGGTAATTATTAACAGATTTCAGTAAATATTCAAACATGGAGTTACTCGTACCGGAACGTGGAATGATTAAAGGCAAACTTACACGCTTTATTAATTATGTAAATGACTTCAAAAATACTTTCGACTCTAATCCTGAGTCAGTTTCAAGAGAATTAATCATGGAATTGAATGATCGCTTGGTCATTTCAAAATCATTATTGCAGTCGTTTGAAGATATTCACAAGCAAATAATTGCTATTTCAGACGACTCGGTTCATGAAGAACAATACACTTTCTTTGAAGAATCTTTCTTTAGAATCACTTCTGTTGCATCAATGATTCTAGAAAAAGTCAATAATTCCGACTTACCCGAATTTCGTGAACCATCTCGTTCTTCAAGTTCGCGATCAAATCATTTAGAATCGCACAGTTCACATTTCATTAAACTTCCGACGATAAATTTACCGCGCTATTCTGGGAATTTAGAAAACTGGCTCGAATATAGGGACACGTTCGATTCTTTAATCAATAAAAATACGTCCATTAGCGACATCCAGCGTTTTCATTACTTAAGGGCCTCCCTTAGCGGATCTGCACTTCAGGTTATCCAGTCTCTAGACTTCGTTTCGTCCAATTTTCGTCTAGCGTGGGATACGTTGTGCAAAAGGAACAATAATACACGCATGATTGTTCATAATCATGTCCAATCTTTATTCAACATCGAATCGCTTTCAAAGGAGTCACCTGACAAGCTTCGTCAAATAAACGACTTCTTATCCAAACATGTTGGTGCTTTACGCTCTTTGTCAGACGACAAATCTCTGATTGAGACATTTCTCATTTATGTTATTGCCAACAAACTCGACCCTACTACTCTTAGAGAGTGGGAGTCTGTTCGAAAATCCTTACCTCAAGAGCTACCAACTCTTGCGGAATTTCAAGACTTCTTAAAATCCCAAGCGGATTTGCTTCCCACTTTAAAGGAAAATTCTACGGTTGTGCCCCAGAGGCATGAAAAATCCAAGGCTAGTGTCAAAACATTTCTGACATCTAGTAATTTACGCGGTTGCTATAACTGTCAAGGTTCTCATTTGCTCAGTAATTGCACTGAATTTCTAAGGTTATCAGCACAAAACAGAATTTCAAAGGTGAAGGAGTTGAAACTATGTCTCAATTGCCTATACAAGGGACATTTTGTTTCACAATGTTCTTCTCGCTTTACTTGCAGGAAGTGCAATTCAAAGCATCATACGCTTCTGCATGAGGACGTTCAACGTTCGCAAACTTCTACAGTCTCCGCAGGGCAAACAAACACTTTGCCTTTTGTGGGTGGCGCTTCTTCGCATACAATTTCTGCCTTTTCTAGTAATAATTCTCAAGTAATACTTCCTACGGTGTGCGCACAAACAATCGATTCCAACGGCAGATTGTTCAGAGTCAGGACTCTGTTAGATTCAGGCTCTCAATCGAATTTCATTACTTCGGATATTTGTAAGAGGTTGAGACTTCCTACAAAACCAGTTGATGTTACGATTTCCGGTCTTAGCAAGGCCACTTCGCAAATACGTTCACGTTGTGACATCACGCTTTATTCTTCGTATCATTCGTGGTTCAAATTGACAATTTCCTGCTTTGTCATTGACAATATTACCAGTAATTTACCTAACTGGCATGTAGATATTGCCAAGCTTCACATTCCTGATAACATTAAGTTATCAGATCCTTTATTTCACGAGCCTGGTGAAATCCACATCCTTCTTGGATCGCCAGTCTTCTTCAAGATTTTATGTTCTGGACAATTTCAATTAGGTCCAAATCTTCCTACTCTTCAAAAAACTCGATTTGGTTATGTTGTTGCTGGTCCGTTAGGCTCTGACATGCTGATTCGAGCAAAATGTCTTCATTCGGTTATTGATCCAGTTCAAGAGCAACTCGCTCGTTTCTGGGAATTGGAACAGTATCCGTCCGAAAAGGTTCTGTCGCAGGAGGAAAATTCCTGTGAAAGACAGTTTTCTGAAACTACGAAAAGGGACACTGAGGGTCGTTTTATCGTTTCCATTCCGTTCAAGGAAAACCCTTCTGTTCTGGGTGATTCTTGGCATACAGCTTTCAAAAGATTCAAGTCTCTAGAGATGAAATTTCAGTCAAATCCAGAATTCAAAAAATTATATACTTCCTTTATGCAGGAATATCATAATCTTGGACATATGTCACCTTCCGACCTCAGTTATACAGGTCAAGCTTTCTATCTTCCTCACCATGGCGTAGTTAAAGAGGAAAGTCTTACAACCAAACTTCGCGTTGTATTTGACGGTTCTTCTAAAACTTCCAGTGGACATTCGTTAAACAGTATTCAGATGGTTGAGCCTACTATCCAACAGGATCTTTTTTCAATTTTATTACGTTTCCGCAAACATAGGTACGCCTTGTCTGCTGACATTGAGAAAATGTACAGACAGGTTCTGATCAATTCAAGCCAAAGACCTCTTCAAAGGATACTATGGCGATCTTCTCTTTATGATTCAATTTCTACTTATGATTTAAATACCGTAACTTATGGTACCGCAGCGGCTTCGTTTCTGGCCATTCGATGTCTGACTGAGATAGGTATTCTGGTCAAGGACACACATTCTCAGTTTTCCAGAATAATTCAGGAAGATTTCTACGTAGATGATCTTCTTACGGGTTCTGATCAGCTTTCTGATGCCAAGGCTATCTGCCAAGTGCTTCCAACGCTTCTGTCTGGAGGTGGTTTTAAACTTAGAAAGTGGATTTCCAATGATCCACAGGTACTTTCTAGTATAAATCCGCAGGACGTTCATCCAGGCATTCTTGAGTTCGGATCTCATGAAAACACCAAAACACTTGGTCTTTTCTGGTCATTTCAAACTGATCACTTACGATATTCAATTTCCAGTCCGTCAGATGGCATTCCTACTAAACGGACTATACTGTCTGACATTTCACAGATTTTCGACCCTTTGGGCCTTCTGGGTCCTTGTGTCATATCCGCTAAAATTCTCATGCAGTCTCTTTGGATGGAAAAGATTTCATGGGATGATCCGATTCCTGCTTCAATTCAAAAGAATTGGATTTTTCTACGACAAAATTGGGTTGTGTTAAACAATCTCGTAATTCCACGTCATGTTGTCTGTTGCAATCCCGTGCAGGTGGAGATGCATGGATTCGCAGATGCTTCAGTTCATGCCTACGGGGCATCTATCTACCTACGTTCAGTTGACCCGCAAGGTCAGGTTTTCGTTCGGCTTCTGTGTGCGAAGGCTAAGGTTACGCCCCTGAAGCCTGTCACTATTCCACGTTTAGAGCTTTGTGCAGCCGCGCTGCTGGCCAAGCTTGCTGCTCAAGCTACAAAGGCCTTAGGCATAGACCTTGAGCGGTCTGTCTTTTGGTCCGATTCTACTGTTGTTCTAGGGTGGCTAAAAACACCACCTAATCAACTTAAAACCTTCGTTTGCAATAGAGTTGCAGACATACAAACTTTGACTGCTCATGCCACATGGCGGCATGTACCTACTAAAACAAATCCTTCCGATATGCTTTCAAGAGGAGTTTCACCTGCTCAATTATTAGAATGTAGTCTATGGTGGAATGGTCCTTCATGGTTGCATGAATCTGAGGATTCATGGCCTATTTTCGTAGATCGTATTTCCAATCTACCAGATTTAAAGAGTACTTTGCACTGTCATCATGAGCGTCAGGTCGAACCTTTCCCATGGGACAAATTTTCTACTTTGACAAGACTCGAAAGGGTTATTGCATACTGTTTGCGGTTTATGCGTAATTGCCGTAAACTCCTTTCAGAGAGGAACCTAGGTCCCCTCACGTGTGAAGAGATTTCCTTTTCACATACTTGCTTGGTTAAAACATCTCAACTAGAGTCCTTTCCGGAAGAAATAAAATGTCTACAGAAAGGCATTCCCATTCTAAAGCCAAGCTCAGTTTCAAGCTTAACTCCTTTTCTCGACTCTGATGGTGTAATACGCGTCGGAGGTCGCCTTCAAAATTCTCAGTTCTCCTTTGAGAAAAAACATCCAATTCTGATTTCTGCAAAACATAGATTTGCTAAGCTTCTTCTTATACGTGAACACACTCGTCTGTTGCACGGCGGTGTTCAATTGCTTCTTTCGCACGTGCGAGAACGATATTGGATAATTGCTGGTCGCAGTCTTGCAAAGGTTGTTGTCCATAAGTGTCTCCGCTGCTTTCGATTTTCTTCTAAAGTAACTAAACCCATTATGGGAAATCTTCCAGCTGATCGAGTCAATCCATCACCACCATTTCATGTAGTCGGCATTGACTACGCTGGTCCATTTCATATTAAGGATCGCAAAGGCCGGGGTGCTAAAACTTCCAAATCATATATCTCTCTTTTCATTTGCTCCGCCACTAAGGCTATCCACCTAGAATTAGTCACTGATCTTTCCAGTGAATCATTTCTAATGACTTTCCGCAGATTCATTGCTCGTAGGGGTAAACCTAGTACCGTTTACTCTGATAATGGTTCAAATTTCATAGGCGCCAATTCAGAACTTCTTGAACTGGGCAATTTCCTTCTTTCTCAACGAACCATTATTCCAGATAAAGTAACTGACATGGGCATAACTTGGCATTTCATTCCTCCTCATTCTCCTCATTTCGGAGGACTATGGGAGGCGGGTGTAAAATCGTGCAAACACCACTTACGTAGAGTCTTAGGCTATGCTCTTCTTACTTATGAGGAGTTTTCCACCGTGTTGGCACAGGTGGAGGCTATTCTAAATTCGAGACCCTTGTCTCCTATTTCTTCTGATGCCAACGATCTTCTACCTTTAACTCCAGGACACTTCCTTATTGGTCGATCCATGATTTCCGCTCCTGATCCTTCCTTAAGTCACCTAAAAGAGTCCAGGCTTAATACCTTCCAACGAGTTCAACTTCTTCAGCAACAAATATGGTCACGCTGGAGCAAAGAGTATGTGTCCGAACTCCAACAACGACAAAAATGGCGTTCCAATGACTCCGACCTTCAAGAAGGCACATTGGTGCTAATAAAGGAGGACAATCTCCCAGTGTTACAGTGGCGTCTTGGGCGCATTGTGAGTGTTCATGCTGGTGTCGACGGTGTTAATCGCGTTGCGTCGATTAAAACTGATACTGGTCTAGTTCGTCGATCATTTTCTAAGATCTGTCCGCTACCTATTGACGACATGTAAATATATTTCAATGTTCTATACTTATTATTATTGTACTATACTTGTTCATTCTATTTCTATTGTACTTAAGCAATTGTTAGTTTATTGAAAGTTAGAGCTTTCAACGCCGGGGGCATGTTGGGGATTATAGATTTTAAGATTTAAAGTTAATTCGCGTTTTGTGCCAAGAACTACTTTTGTGGCGGAAGATGCTCATATTTCTATTTGGGTGCTTCGTTTCCATGGATTCGCGTTTAAAATGTTCGAGGGGTTAGTTCGTGACAGCTAATACCCATTCTTCCAATGTATTTACATAATTTCAATTATATTCAGTTACAATAAATGTATTCCACGTTCAAGCATTCTTTACAATTTCTATCTTAGCAAGAAACAAGTTTTCAGTTTTATTGTTAAGTTGGTCCTAAGAGTTAATACTACAACGAAATACACGTACAGCAGAATCACCAGCGAAGATGTACAATTACTACAAAGATATCCTAAACAGATATTGCTGTTGCTATTGTTTTCCTTACTATATCTCACCGGTGTTCTTGGTACCTTCTCTTTCGATGTTCAATTTTCTAGGTGTTTTCTTTCCCTTTCATTAAAGTTTTTGAATCGGATGCCCCTTGAAAATACCTGTTACAGCTACCAAAGGTACTGTCGTACTCACCAAAAGAATATCATCATGGTTGTCACTATCGTCCTTCAGCTATTTATTCTGTAATTTTTAGACAGCCTGTTTTGAATACACGAGAGTTGGTAACTGATCGAGCAAAAAATATTCGAGTGGCAGCTATGAAAGATAAAGGCGATTATAAAGGTGAAGGAAAAAATAACAGCTACAATGCATTTTAAGTTCAAGTATATCTATTGACAAAAAATACGCAAAACATTTTTAACTATTTTATTAAACATTTATTAACCGTAAAACATTATTAGTGTCCTTCAATACGAGATACGTTTTTTATCTAATAATTTACAGAGCCTAAACTAACATAAAACTACAAATTGTAATTTATGTAGTTTTTAAGAAACCTCAAAATTACGTAACAGATTGAGTACATTAAATAACACGATATTGGAATCTGGTTCTAATAGACGCATCATTATTTATGAAACAGTTTATTGTCGAACGAAGAAAACCAAATATAAGTTGCAAGCAACGAGTAGGATGCTTGCAACAATAGAACCAGCAGATGAACCATCAGGATCTGGTGTTGGATTTGGTGTCGGATTTGGTGTCGGATTTGGTGTCGGATTTAGTGTCGGATTTGGTTTTTGTTTTGGTGTTGATGTTGTACTTGGGATTGGTGTTGTCGTTTCGGGTTTTTCAGCCTCTTTTTTTTTTAAATATATCTCCACATGTTTGTTAATATTATTTTTAATTTTAGTAATCCATTCAATATTTTTGTCAGCTTTGACCAGTAGCTTTATAGCTTCACCTTTAAATGACGGATTGACACCAGGTTTCTCCAACTCATCCTTGAACTGAAATACATAATTTTTTTGTATGAATATTACTAAAAATTTACCCTACCTTTTTTGTTTGATCTTTGGAGATAAATCCATCAATTAGATCTGTTATCATATGAGTTAGAATATCGGTGTTCTTGAAACTGTGGGTAAGATCGGTATTAACATTTTAAATATAAAAATTGGTTAATTTTACCGATTGTCCAACTCTTGATGGTTTGCAATAACAAAGGTTGCTGCTACATCGACGTTATCTGCGTTGCCATTAATAACAGACGAAAACACAAGGTTGGCATCCTGATCGCGTATACCAGCGTTTTTCTCTACTATCTTCTTTAAATATCTATATAAACAAAACGATAGTTATGGAAATGCTTATATGTTCTGTTACTTACGTATTGAGCAGGTAGGTATTTTTTGTACAACCTAATGCTGTCAAAATTAATTGAGCCTCTGACGGCAAAGTTGTAGATTTATATCTTATAAAAAGCCCGTTCCAAAGTAAATCATACGCTCTAATTCCGACACAGTATGCTGTACTTCTGTCGTCAGGATCGATGCTAAAGCAAAGCACTACTTAAAAAGAGCAATCAGTGTATATAACTTACGCTTCTCCATTAAGTAGCATGTTGACGTATAAGTCTTTCATTTTTTTAATACAATCTGGAACGCCTAACTCACATTTCCAAGATTCTTCCAAAGCTAATTTTAATGTTTTAATATGGTCTTTTTCATTTTTATCATCTTTATATATGGACTGCATTAAATACAAAATATACTTCTGAAAGGTGTATCGAAAATATTTTATTAGTTATTAGTTTAGAATGTTGCAAAAATTAAAAGGCTGCATTAAACCAAATAATAGCTCAGTAAGAATTTTTCTAAACATATTTAAAAATTTCATTTATAGTGCAAGTTACTCTCGAATCCATTTTTCACGCGCCCGAATGCTGATAACCCTTTCCCCACAATTTCACACATTTAACAATAATTCTTTCCAAACGTATCATTTTTCAAAGGCCCCAAGGAATTGGTTTCATTTTTGGTATAATCCTTAACAAAGAATTGAGTCATTCAGATGGTGGTGGTATCGTGGTGGCCTTTTTGCTTTTCGCATCAGATCGCCGAAATCACAGCAAACATACTCAAAAAGATTAGAATTTGTAGCCGCTAATCAGTAGACTCTGGACTCAGAAGGACTCTTAAGTGTACCTTCGAAGGGAGACGCACACGGGAATTAAAATTTGAAGGAAGCGACGAGACTCATCTTTGGATTCGTACAGTTTTACAAGGGCATTTCAAAAATAATAGTGCGCGAATTAAAAACTCGACAACCAAAGACTACATGGACATTCATTCCAAAATAATAAAATCAATCACCAAAGTAATAATTTAACTACTACACTGAGAAAAGGATTTTGTTACTTCAACTGAAAATTAGTTGATTCAATTAGAATTTTGGTTTGTATATATAAACAATGATCTACATGTATTAAATAGAACATAATAAAATGTTGCAAAACCGATTTTGAAGCAAACAAGCCTAAATTTCTACCAAAATAATTATGGCATTTGCTCAAATGGCCATTAATGTAACTTGATTGTTAGGTAACGTTCTTTCAATTGCTTGTAGGTTTGAATTGAATTATTTAATACCTTTATTAAATACACTGTTATGTTAAATCAACACGTTGTATATCCCATTTCAAATAAAAATCATTGAAGCAAATACACATTAGTTTTATCAAACCACGAGTTTAGTACTTGAAAGGGTTTGCAGCATCAAAACAAACTATGCAAATTTTTCCACTAACCAAAAAGCGTCATTGGTTTAAAATTCAGTATACATTGATTTAACTAACCCATATGTTGAGCACAGTTAATAATTATTAAGCTAAGTGCCTAATAAAGGTTGAAGTAATAACATTTTTAGTTTAATCAACCTTTTATTGTGTTCAATTAAAACATTTAGCTGTCAAATCAATCATTTAGTTGCGTCCTACATTGTTTAGAAATAGAATTAGTTTAAACATCCAAGGTGGTTTGATTCAATATCCATCTTGCTTGATTCCGACCTAATGAAGTTATTTTAATCAATTTTTTAATTCAACTTGGCGATCAACAAATGAGTTTGTTCATCCCTAACAAATTTTAAAAAAAAATTGATTTAAAATAACTTCATTCAGTCACATTATCAAGTTGGATATTGAATCAAATCACCTTGAATGTTACATTAACTCTAGTCCTTCGTGCATAATTTTTAGTTTAGCCTTCACTGATAGATAATGTCCTTTGCAACATGTTATTTTTATAAGCTCATAAAACCTAAAATTAATATAAGTATAACTTCCACTTGAATTTTATAAATCTGGTTTATTCCTTGAGGTTGCAATGGGTCTTTGAAGTTAGACAATTGCTTATATAGCCAAATGCTAAAAACAACGGCATTTAGTTATGTGCAATGAGCCTAATTTATAGGAAGGTACTTACGTGTTTTTAGACGAAAAGATTTTTTTTTGCACACAGCCAGCATACCGAATTTATCTTCTATATATTTTTATACTTGTTGAAATACTTTTATTGAAACTAACACAATAAACAATGTGAAGTAACGCTCGACGCCATGTTAACGCGTGGCAGTCGAAGGGTATCAGTATATTAAAGATATAATGTGCGCGCGCCGTTCATCAAATACGCAGTTGACCGAGAACATCGGACACTTACTAAAAACGGTTGGGTTCAACAAATAATCGCGACGTTTGATTTCGCTATTATAGTTTATTTAAATCAACAACCTATAGTATGTTTGTTTGAATGTTAAATTTGTTACAAATCGTGTTGATTTGACACTTATTCCACCATTCATATAACTAAAATGGATTTTTCAATATTAAAGTGGTATTGGACTTTAACTCGAAATTTGTTGGAAATTAGTTTGTATTAATTACGATTATTGTTCAATGAAAATGACTTTGGCATTCTTTTATTAACCAACTGTTATTATGCGTTGAATCAAACAAATTTATGTCAACTAATTTTTGTAGTTAGTTTAACAATTTACAAGCGGTTCAGTGAATATGGTTTCGTTTAGAACGACCAAAAAATACTTGATCAAATGCTTTACTTTTCAAAACAACAGAGTTAGTTGTATCAACCAAAACATTTTCTCAGTGTACCCATAATCATAAACGACGCTATTAAATTCAGCTGCTTTTCTTAAACCATGAAATCACAAACCAATTACGTTCCAACTTTTTCAAAAATAGTGAACGTTACTGAATAAACAGTTATCGAAATTTATCAAACATAAAAAATGGTTTCATAGACACCAATATGAATTTACCAGATTACTCTTTACCATAGATGCAGAACTCCATCAGTTACCGATAAATTAGAAATTCTCAATTAACAGCATCAATCAGATACGATATTGCCCGATCAAGTAAATGTCTTGACCACCCTACGCTGGCAATGAAACTGAGGAAATACAATCTACATCAACAAACAATTAAATGAGTAACTTCTTTTTTACAAGATCGGACGGTATTAAAAAATCCTCCACATCTGCTACAATTAACCGTAGTATACCTCAGGTCTCAATATTGGGCCCATTGTTATTCTAATTATATATAAACGAAATATTAAACCAGTTCAGTGACAATTCATTTTACTTTTTATGAAGAGGATACCACATACGTCGGTGAACTCGTATGAAGAATTAGACAGCAAAATTTAACAGAAGTATTCAACAAATAGAACATTGACCAAGAAACTGTTATTTAAAATTAAATATTAAAATAGAAATTCATATTGTAAAGCATCATTAATAATCAATTTAGTAACACATGATTCGACTCTTTTAACTTCAAGCTGAATGGGATCGCTATTGTTTTTAAACTGCTTCGGCTACCACATATCATTGTAGGAAGGGCTAAGTTATCTAATAACATCTTTCTACTAAAATAACTAGTGCTCAAAGTTGGGTAGGAAACAGCACTAATAGTCTTTCATGCGTTAATTTAGACTACGATGCACTACGGAATTACAGATAAGTTGGAATCAACCTAACACGATAGAGAACCCCATGCAGACTTTCTGCTGCTCTGTATTACTAAATAGATAAGAGCCGCATGCTTGATTTTACGAGTTTTGCCGATTTATGCGATATATATGCGAAATATGTGTTTAGAAAAACGCCAACGCTCTCTCAAAACGTGCAATATACACATACCCAATATGAAATTCTTGCAAGGCAAGTACTTTTAACGAATTGTTTAATTTTGTCTGAAGGCAGTAAAATATACTGTAACGTATTCGCTTTGCTATATGTATATAGAAAAGAGATAAACGAATTTTAGACAAACAGAATAAATGCGGATGTACCCTATATTTACGATTTCACGAATACTAGTATGAATTAAGCATGATAACGCTACAGTATTTTGTGTTTATAATAAGGCAATTTAGGAAGTAATCTTACACCACAAAATCAGAAAGTTATTGTTTTGTACAATATATAGTTGAAGGAAAATCAGGTCAGCAACTTATTTTAAAACCGCAAAAAAGAAACCGGCTTCAATATTGCGTAATACGTCTCCAAATACGAAAACGCAAGTATGGGTAATAACGGTAGTTAATTTGAGTAAACAGACCAATTTAACAGTAAATTTTTATAACGTAATCGTATTATTTTAAAAAATCAATTATAATAATTAGTGATTAAAGAACAGTGAGGTTGTGAATATTTAGGTTACATTCAACCCCATAGATAAGGAAGTTTTTATACTATTCATGGCATATCCTTCCAAGGCATTGAATGTGGGGATTAGTATGGCAAAAGCTAGACAATGGACACAAACAAAAATTAATTATTCGCAAACCAGTGACTAAAACGTAGGTAAAAAGAAATGCTTGATTGGGTAATAGAGTAAACCCTATGGGTTACGTTGATAACCAACGGAGATTAACCATGGTGATATTCACGGATCAATCGCTAACAATCCAACAACAAAGGAAAAACTTGAGACAGATTGGTACCAAACCAACAAAAGTTGAAAATATACTATTCGTACCAAACAGCTCAAGCGTGGCTTCGTGAAAATTTCTAGTCGGATTAACATTTAGCTTAGAGCTTTGTTAACTGTTTATGCATTTTATCTGTTTTTGTTGGTGGTGTTTATGAATTTAGATTATTAGTTTGAAATTACCAAGAAAAGCACCACCTGTTTGATTATAACAAGCTTACATTTTCAAATACTCGCTTATCGCTTCACAAGGTAAATTGTGTAGCAGAAGGTCAAGTTCTTCTCGATTATTCACAACTTGTTGTCTTATATGATTCGGCCTGGCTAGCCTTATCTGTACACAAACACTGACTACCGTTTATGTCTCGCCGTGTCACAAAGGTACTTCGGATTAGCTTTAAGATTTATGTTTACTATAATACTTGCAGTCCACTTGTAATAATTTGCCTTTAGTTTTTTATCTTAATAATTAAGTTGGAGTGAAACATTTACCTTATTTGTTTTCCTGAAATATAATTATTAGTTTACATCAGACTTTCTTTTCAAAGTGCAATAAGAATAAAATGTTACAGCAAGAGCCACCCGACTTTAATGAGATTAAAGAATCTTTTTATTCGTGCATTATAAAACGTTACAACTCTATATATACTGTATAGTTTAAAAGCTAAATTAAAACTATCGAAAATAACATTAATACATTATTGATAACAACCTTTTATCTAAGTTACATTGCATGTTTTTAAAATAGATTTCTAAGTTAATTTTGCTTCATTTTTAGAATAAGTGTAAATATTAATTACAAATAGTAAGTGTAAGAAATGTATATCCTTAACGTGCAGTGTAAACACATGTATCTTATTTAGATTAGAATGTAGGTATAGGAATCCGAAAAGGTTTCAAGTCTCAGTAGTGCAGAAATCAATAATTTAAAACCGTTATCAAGGAGGGTAAATGATTTACGGATATTCTAAGTGTAAATATTTTTTGCATGCATCTTTATTATATTTAGTAGGATGTTCAACATTTGTATAAATTTCAAAGTTATAGCAGGAGCGACACGAATATTGTTGAAAACAAGTTCTTAGCAGAAGTTTATTTCAAGGTTTCCCAAGAACTTGGTCGTGTTGAAACTTTTCTGAATAGTGTTGTAAACAAAATCATCGTTGCTAAATTCTTGGTAGTTAGACAGGGGACGTGCTCAAATAACATTTATTTTTTGCGAAGGTAGTGACGTATGGAACAGGCAGGGCTGGAGATAAAATAAAGACGGACTATTGGTAGCATGCATTCGAGTGTGATAAAAGATAGCATATGTTAAGGGTTCGTTTGACTTTGTAAGAAACTGGGGGACAAGGAAAGATTAAAATTTATAAGTACCAGTGAGATGCAAAATAGGTGTAAAGACATCGTTTGAAATGTGTGGAGCAGGGAATGGAAATCGAGGTTATAGAACAAGATTGCATATAAGGAACGAAGATTTTTTGATCTTGTAAATAGAAGGAGATAGACGCTAGTTAAGAGTCGGAAAATGCTAGTTAGGGTAAGCATGATTGTAAGCAGAGAAGAAAAAGAGAAACGAGATATTGAATACAGGTTAGACAGGGTTACAGCGAACGTGTAGTAGGAATAGAAATTATACAAAGAGTACAAAGAAAAAGATAGACAATTTTTGTATGTGAGTTAGACTAAGACAACCTGAATATGCGTATTTTGAAAGCGTACTTTAGAGTGTAGAACTTATCAGTTTGAGCGAGGGTTTTAGCGAATTTACAATCTGTTGTATATTTTCGTAGTAAAGCGTTTGTTTGCTTTGAAAATTTTTTATATTTGAAGACGGTTGGTGCACAGCCGCGAGTTTTAAATCGGAATAATGAACGTTATTGGAGTAGTTTTCAGAATTGCCAACGAATGAAAGTTGTTTGTGAGTGTGTGGTTTGTCGAAGCGTCTCGACGGTTTGAAAATTTACCAAGAAGATCTATTTGTTTGTAGTGATATGTTTTAAAGATTACAACTAGACAGGGAGCAGGATTTTTATATAAACTTTGAGATGCAGTGAGAGGTCCTTTTACTTCTCATTCAAGCTTCAAATAATATTAGTAAGCCGATTATGTAACTAGTGAGTTTAATAAATTCATTCAAGTCAGTTGGAATATGCATAAGTTGGTGTATTGTTGTATAAGCTGTTCAACGATTTTATGCAGTGCATTTGAGTATACGAAGCTTGCGTCAGAACTGTAAGTAAAGATTGCTTGCTATTTTCGGTTGTTGGTGCAGGATAAGCACTTTGTGGAGTAGTGGGTACTAAATGGATCGACGTGATGGTGTTCTGTAGATGATCTCTAAGATTTGAAAATACTGTAATTTGGTACACAAAAGAATTGGATAGCAGATTGCTGAGGAGGAGGGCATTATTCAACTGGAGGTTGGTTCCTGAACGTGCAGTCATAATCAAGAGCAACGTCTTCGATGGTTTAGTTGCAGATCCATGTGAGGTGGTGCTTACCAGGTAATAATTTTTGTAAAACTTTTTCTGTTGTGTGCATTTGGTGCGTTATGACATGTTGATGCCGTATTGGCATAATTTTAGAAATATTAGGGACAAAACGGTTTACTTTTGAACTGTTATAGAGTACTTTTTGACCATATCGTTATGTGAGGATTTAAAGTTATAAAATAATTTTTCATTATCTGTTTTTGTCCAAGTAAAAGGATCTATTGATGATTTCAGTGCAAAAATTAGCACATGTGTACAAAAAAGGTTTTTACTATGGGTTCATATTAGACCTGGAATTAAAGTAAGGGTATGGTTAAGCCCAATTACTTTCCTGAATGTATTGATGAGTACAGTGGTAATGCAAATATTAGATTGAAAATGAATTATTATGAATTGGTGATAAATTAATAATTGTAATGTGTCTATGGGTGAAATAATTATTAGATAAAGATTTCTTTTGTTGTATTGAATTTTCAGTTGGAATAAATTGTGTTGAATATTTGGTAGTCGAGTTTGCTTAGGTAGAAAATAGGATAATAATTTAGGGTATAAGTAGCAGAGCAACCGTGGCGAACTTCACTGAGGAAGATAAGTTTGGCGACCAGGAAGGTTGGTGATCCAGCATATGTTCCAGATGGTCTTCAGTGAATAAATATATATATATATATATATATATATATATATATATATGTATATATATATTGCTATGATATCGCCGTAATCCGATGTATTTAACGTTCTGTTACCTGCTGCTAGCCACCGCTCTGTGTGTTTAAATAACCTAGGATAAATTTTAGCTTTCGCACAATTCGTTTTATATACCTCGACTAGCTCAGTTTAACTCCATACAGACTGGACGACGATACAATAACAGAGAAGTTTTTCCCCCACTTTTCCTCTAACACTTCCTACCTGAATGAGGTAAACAAAATTAACCAAAACTTATATAATAACCAAAATATGTACAATTTGTAGTTCCACAGCCTTTATAAAATTATTCGCTATTTAAGAAAACCGCTGAATCAAATTAACAATACAAATTGGTTTGTCCCCACAATATGATTCCCTTATATCAGTTTAAAGCGAGCAGAAATAGCTCTGTGTACTACTGGAAGTCCCTTGAACGTTTGACAACTTTCTTTCTCTTTTATGTAATTTCTACATATCAACCAAAAATTTTTATGACTCTACATAAATATTTCAGTACATACAAAATTTAAATATTCTAAAAGACATTAATGCCTTATGCTATTATTGAATTTTATCTCTGACCTGTTGAACTTCTGGTTGTAAATGCGCATCTTTGCATGCATCCCAATTCTTAGAATTGCCGCTACGTGTTGTTGACTAGTACCCTTAAATTGCTTTCAGTTAGATTTTCTTGTTGATTTTGTTTAGTAGTTGTTTATTGAATCGCGTAAGTACAGCTTGGTTAAACGCCCAGTTTAACACTTAGTCCTTTGCTTAGTTGAATTCTTAACGAATTTCTTAGTTTTATTCTTGATCAATTCTTAAATCAATTGTCAGATCAATTCTTAAATAAATTTTTAGATCAATTCCTAAATCAATTTTTGAAGCCCTAAGTTAATAAAATATTAAAGATTATGTTTAATTAAAATTTTTTAAAAAAAACAGTACAAGAGATTAAACGCATATCCAAGAGTAGTTACATGCAAAGATAGGATTTAAAAATGTAACGGAATTAGAATTTTAGACTTACGTTTTAAATGTCAACGGCGTATTTTTGTTGCGAATTTGCACTCGTACTAGTATTTGAAATTTTCAGTCAACAACTTTCGCTTGAATTTGATAGTTTATCTTCGCGGTTTTCTTGGTTCAGACCAGTGCAGAGCCTGCCTTGGTTGTAGAAAGACTGACCCTTAATCAACCTGTGCGCTATTTAAAGGTACGCCAACCCACCTGTTACAATTGGTTTACCAAGTTTATCTTGTTATTCCGTCATTGTAGAAGAGCTACACTTAGGTAATTGTCCATCCATTGGGTTTTAAATGGTATTACTTATAATTTATAGAAATGAATCTCCAGATCACGTAAACACCAAATTTTGTATTATGGATTTTGTTGACCATGACACTTTGTACCTTTTTAAGTCACGTCCTCTTATTTGTATAGGAATTTATTACTTAAAATTGCACGTAGTCAAGCGTATGGTTCCTTATTTTTGTTTTCGTAACCTGTAGGATTTATGTGTTGATTTTATATTGAAGATCACGTAAGTGAATTTTATAATAATATTTATTAAATGCGTTTATTTACTTTCTGCGTTTATGAAGCACGTTTGTTTTGAAAGATGTTTATTGTGAGCATTCATGGTTTTTTCCCTACACTAATGCGATGGTTATGAATGTTATTGCTTGAACATTTTGTGCTGTTATTTTGTGCTAGAGTGATTTGACACGTTGGGTGTGTATTTTATGAACATAAAAGCTAATTTGAAAGGTATATGAAAAGACAATTTGTATTTATTCTTTGAAGGTGTAAATAAATGATGTAAAAATTTGATGTAAAGAGTAAACGGGTCTTTAGGGTTATTGAAAACAAAGATGCGATTTATTTATGCATTTAGAGTAACAGGGTTTATACTGAGCTCACCATAGAACAGAGTAAATTTCAATTTAAGATTCAAGATAGGCCCATCTACTTATATAAAAAAAAATTGTTGAAATAAATTAAAGTCATGAAATTTATAAGGATTTAATCGTTGAGATTGTAATATTTTATGAAGCCGTATATCCGAATTTGTAAATATTGAGCTGGTGCCGTAAAATTTTGATTTGTGTGAATAAAAAAGTTGTATGTTTCGTTGAATTATTTTAGTGGTAGTTTTATTTGGTGGTATAAGTGAGAAAGAGTAAACTTAGGATGGTAAGTATCCCTGAAGAAGCAGATTTAAGGGTTAGCCGTGGTATGATGAAATAAGAGGAAGTTTATGTTTCAGCAAATATTTATGTAGCTCAATTCGCAGGGGATAATACCGATTTCACAGCAATTTTATGGTTTCCCAAGCGTAGGACTCGATTTAAGAGCTAATCCACTGCACCTTTTATGTATATATATATATATATATATATATATTGCTGTGATAAGGGTTTGTTTAAAGGTGTACTTTATAGGAAAGGTCGTTTATAAATGAGAAATTACCATAGGCAGCAGAAAACTGCATTTGTTTAATTGAAAATTGAGAAATGTAGATAGTTTGTATATAGTAAACAGTCAACACCCTGTATATAAAGTATAAGTAGTTTTAAGCGACGCAAATACACACAGGAAGACGCATAGTTAGCGTAGAAACCAGGAACACATGCATTAGGTAAATAGTAAATATTTAATACCTTGTAGATAAAGTTTTAGTTAATTTAGGTAAGGCGGATAATGATATTTTTCAGAGGTAGCACGCGTATTTTTATATGTAAACATAATAAAGTGTAATTAAACACGCATTCAAAAGAGTTCTAAACAATTAGGTTGTTACGGAGATAGAAATAGAGTTTCAGGAAGCATAAAGTAAATGCGTGCAAGTAGTTAAGAACTTTGATAAAGAAAGGAGATTAAAAATTGCGTGAATAACAGGCAGATATGAAAATTAAAAGTCGAATTGCATCAGATGTTTATGAAAAAGCAATTAGATTCGTCAAAACACGGCATGTTTGATAACGAAGACAGCTACAACCAGGTCACAATTATTGGGAAGCATAGAAAATTACATCAGAAACTACTTTAAATGCAAATATTTGATTGGTTATAAATGAGCGACGAGTTTCTAGACCATACCCACTGACGCAGTAGGAGAGAAAAGATATATTAACAGGTAGAGTGATAACGAACTCAGTTTGCAGCTCAACAAAGACCAAAGTGCGCCGCTATGAAATAAAGTGATACGTAATAATTTTAAAGTGAAATATAGTATAAGTGCCAAGATGAAAATTATAATTGCCGATTAAACGTAAGTAGATTTTGAGGAATTATATTTTAAACTAAAACATATTAATAATAGGGCTTCGAGTAAGGGGAGAAAAAATTAAACTACGATTTCTGAGTCCGTGGAGAATAAATGTAATAGGGAAAATAAATGATGATAATACAATTCTAAGTTTGGGGAAATTGATATGAAGTAATAAGTCTAAATGAGACAACAATAAATTGGGGTGCATAAGTAGAAGTTAATAATGGTAGTCCAGAAGATGATGGCAATAATTTAAATGAAATGGTTTCAGCGTGTGGATAGACAATATTTTGAATGGGCATGTAATAATCCTGAATTGGGGGAAAATAAGTTTTATTCAAATGGATGCGTCAATTGAAAGAAGAAAATAGACCAGGTCAGATTTTTAGTTATAAGACATTTTATTTTTCTATATTTTTTAATTGAATATTGAATTTGCTTAATATAAATTATTGTGACGAAGTTCACCAAAACAAAGGATTTGAACACGTATAAAGTGCGTGATATGATAAGAGGTTTAGAACGTTCCACACTTCTTTTATAAAGATAATAGGTTTATTTGGTGACTTTGGGTGTTGAGTAAAAAGTATATGATTTTGATAAATGAGATTTGCAAACATTAATTAATTGCAAAGTATATTTTAAATAATTTACAAAAGCTGTACATAATATTGGTTTCATTATATAAAATCGAATTACCTGAATTTTATAATTCCAAATAAATGCTAGTCGAGGTCATAAGATAAAGTGAATGGGAGTGATTTGATAATTTAAACAGTTCAAGGAAGAGCTATAAGTTGAATACAAAATTGATAACAAATAAGGCGATAACGTATCAAATTTTGTTATTGGTAGACAAGGTTGGTTCAAGATAAAATCCAGTTAAGTTTTTGGAGGGAATTGATAGCAATATTAATAAGACATCCCAACGGAGGAGATAATAACAATTCTTGTGTATACATAACAATATTAATATGGTCGCCCAAACGATGGGGCGCGGATAATTTAGAGGACATAGCAATAATAATAAACAGCCCAACGTAGGGGCTCGATAATTCCGGTACTTCATAGCAATATATATATATGTATATATATATATATATATATATATATACATATATACATATATATAAAGTAAGATGTATCTGTAAACAAACTCTTATGAAAATAATAAGAGCCATTGACAAATACAAATCGGGCTGGTAGTTATATAGCCATTAACAAAACATTAGCTTTATTAATTCATGGGAGAAACATCCACTGACCAATGGTTTCGACATTAGCCTCATCAGAGTGGAATAGTTCCCACCTGATGAGGCTAATCGAAACCATTGGTCAGTGGATGTTTCCTCCCCAATGAATTAATAAAGCTAATGTTTTGTTAATGGCTATATAACTACCAGCCCGATTTGTATTTGTCAATGGCTCTTATTATTTTCATAAGAGTTTGTTTACAGATACATCTTACTTTATATACAATTTTCTTATTGCGGACTGCAAATAACTTGTCTTTGTTTATTTGAACTGCCTTTGGGGCATGAACCCGGGTGTCGCCACGAGAAGGTTTGTTACGTTAGCAAATAAATTTTGCTGTAACATTCCGCAAATCTCAAAGGCCAGACGTACTTTTATAGTCATTTATAAAATTTATTATGTAGTTTCGGTTCAATTCTGTACTTCCAAACTTTAGTAGTGTTGGTGTTTTATCACCTGATGGCGGTTTTATTTACTTTTGCCATAGTACAGTGATTGTTTCGAAATTATATCATTATAATAGCTTCGATTACTTCATAGGGTTCTTGGGAACTATTCCACTCTGATGAGGCTAAGAAGCCGAAACCATTGGTCAGTGGATGTTTCCTCCCCTATGAATTAATAAAGCTAATGTTTTGTTAATGGCTATATAACCACCAGCCCGATTTGTATTTGTCAATGGCTCTTATTATTTTCATAAGAGTTTGGTTACAGATACATCTTACTTTATATACAATTTTCTTATTGCGGACTGCAAATAACTTGTCTTTATATATATATATATATATATATATATATATATATATATATATTGCTATGCTACTGGAATTGTCGTGCCCCTACTTTGGGCTTCTTATTAATTTCGCTATATACTCTAAATTATTCGCGCTCCATCATTTGGACGACCATTTTAATATTACTATGAATAAACAAGATTGTAATTATCTCCTCCGACGTTGGGCTGTCTTATTAATACTGCTATCAATACCCTCCAGAAACTTAACTGGATTTTATCTTGAAGCAACCTTGTCTGCCAATAGCAAAATTCGATACGTTACCTCCTTCTTTGTTATCAATTTCCTATTCAGCTCGTAGCTCCTCCTTGAACTATTTAAATCTTATGACCATTTATTTGGAATCATAAAACTCAGTTAATTTCGATTTTATATAATAAAACCAATATATTATGTACAGCTTTTGCAAATTATTTGAAATACACTTTTCAATTAATTAATGTTGTAAATTTCATTTATTAAGCATCAAATACTATTTACTCAAAACCCCAAAGTAACCAAAAAAAAAACCTATTATCCTTATCAACGAAGCGTAGAACGTTCTAAACCTGTTATCATATTACTCATTTTATACTTATGCAACTTCTTTTGTTGACTTTTGACATTCGTATTATATTAAGCAAATTCAATATTCAAAATGAAAATTTATATAGAAAAATAAAATGTCTTATAACTAAAAAATCTGACCTGGTCTATTTCTTCACATCGACGCTTCCATTTGAATAAAAATTATCTTCCCCAATTCAGGATTACATTTAAATTATTGCCATTACACTATGGACTACCATTATTCATTTATGCACCCCAATTTATTGTCGTTTCATATCTGACTTATTACTTCTTATCAATCAATTTCCTCAAACTTAAAATTGTATTATTCTTCCCCCAGACGTACTTCAAAATTGTGGCTTATTTTCCCCAGACTTCGAAATTGTATTACTGTTCCCCCAGACATCAAAATTGTATCACTGTATTTTCCCCAGGACTTCAAAGTTGTCGTTTGTTTCCCCCGGACTTAGAAGCCCTATTATTTTTATGTTTTAGTTTAAAATAAATTCATTAAAATGTACTTACGTTTAATCGGCAATTATAGTTTTCATCTTGGCACTTATATTATCTTTCACTTTTAAAATTAATACGTATTACTTTACTTCATAGCGGCGCACTTCGGCCTTTGTTGAGTTCAAAACTGTCTTCGTTATAACTGTGCCTGCTAATATATTATTACGTTCCCACTCCGTCAGTGGGTATGGTCTAGAGCTCGTCGCTTATTTGTGACCAATCAAAGCCTTTCGTTATCAACATGCTGTGTTTTGATAGATCTAATTGCTTTTCCATAAACAACTGATGCAACTCGACTTTTAATTTTCATATTTACATGTTGTCCACGCAATTTTTAATTTTCTTTCTTATCACAAATGGTTAGCTATTTGCACGCATTTACCTATGCTACCTGAAGCTCTATTTCTATCTCCGTATTAATCTAATCGTCTGGAACTCCTTTGGAATGCGTGTCTAATTACACTTTATCGTTTATTTATAAATATACGCGTGCTTTCACTGAAAAATATTATTACTTGCTATACCTAAATTAATCAAAACTTTATCTACAGGGTATTAAATATTTACTATCTACTTAATGCATGTATTTTTCATTCCTACGCCAACTATGCGTCCTCCTATGTTTATCTGCGTCGCTTAAAACTATCTATACTTTATATACAGGGTGTTGACTGCTTACTATTTACAAACTATGTCCATTTCTCAATTCTTCACTAAATAAATGCAGTTTTCTGCTGCCTATGGTAATTACTCATTTCTAAATGACCTTTACTATCAAGTGCACCCTTAAACAAACCCTTATCACAGCATAATTCCCCCAAATTAAAATATAAAATTTTATAACAATGTCCTTTTTGGCGCCCAACGTGAACTTAAACTCACATTGGTATGAAATTATTATATTTTTATTTCCATTTTAAAATCTAACTTTTTTTTTATTAAACCCATATTTACATTTTATTTATCTCATACCTATGTCCTATTATACTACCCTATTCATACCTATACCTATTCTTATATTCAAATCCTATTCTATTTTTCTATGTATACCTATTCATAAATTTATTTTACATTTCCTTTCATATATTCATGTTTCTTTGCATGGGTCAATTAAATTACATCTATTTCTAACTTTCCCCCAATCACTCTTGAATCTGGGTCCTTTTAATTTATATTTCTTAATCATCCTTTTAAATCGGGGTCCTTTTAATTCGTATTTCCTAATTCTATCCTTATTGTCTATCCTATATCCTAAAAATCTAACGCTACTTTGAAAAAATTCTCACTTCCCTAAATCCAAAATCAAACTAGCTATATTCAGCTCTAACAAAAGCCTATCTAACTGCACGTAGTGTTCCTCTACACTGTCACTAAATATCAATATTTCATCCATATAGTGGATACTAAATTCCTCATACGGTCCCAAAATATTCTTGATCACATTCTCTAATGCATCCGTACTCGAGGACAAACCAACCGGGACCACCCTAAATTGGTATAATTTTCCTTCTACCGAAAAACCCGTATACTTTCTTGATTCTCGCGCTAATGGAATCAAACACAATGAACTTTTTAAATATAATTTGCTATAAATCTTCCTATTACCTATTCTCCCTAATATTCTATCTATCTGTGGTGGACAATTATATTGCGGCTTCGTTAGCTTACTAATTTCACTTGTAGTTATACACAACTTAATACTATTATCACTTTTCTTCACGACGACTACTAATGAATTCACAAAATTCGTACTGGAGCTCTCTATAATACCTTCACGTAACATTTCTTCAATTTTTTCCTTCACTCTATTTCCATATACTATTGGAATAGGATATATTTTACTGTTAAACGGCTCTGTATTTATTACTTCCAACTTGTGCACATAACCCGTGGCAATTCTCGACTTCGACCCAATTAATTCTGAATGCTTATTCTATAATATATTCACCCTATTTCTTAAATCATCTGGACACTTAATATCTTCATTTTCATTACCCCCATTATCTATTTCATCACTAAACTGATTAATATTCACACAGTCGTCTTCTATTTCAATATTCCCCTCTTCATACCATTTAATATATTTCCCATTACACTCAATCTTTTTGCATTCCGCATTTATCTTCAACCCCAACTTATCTATCATATTCATCCCAAATATAACATCTATCTTCAGTCCAGGTACTACCATAAAATCATTTTCCCATATTTCATCTCCCATTTCACATCTCCGAATTACCATTTCATTTATCACACTAAATCTCTTATTATTTGGTGCTCCTAAATTACACCTTGTTATAGCTATCGCTTTATCCCCCAATTTTTCTTGTTTAACAAATTCTTCCGCAACAAGTGATGCATCTGCTCCAGTATCAATTAACACTTTAACTATTTTATCTTCCACCTTTAAATTAATTATTGGTAATAAGTTCCTTTCAAATCTTCCTAATTCATTATCCATTTCATATTTAATAAACTCACGCTGGTTTCCGTATCCGTTAATTCGTAGAATTTTCCTTGGTTCGTCCGTACTCAAAAATCCTGATTTCGCGTCGAAGGTCCTGCCTGACTCATTATCCCTGTATCTGTGCGATTCGTATTCCTTATTTCCATACTATTAATATTTCTAGCTTGTGTCCGTCGATCATCATTTTCCTGCCTATTTATTCCTCTATTAATATTTCCTTCATGATTCGTTCTCTCCATTTGTTGCCTTGGTATCTGACCAGTATTCCTGTTTTGCCTAAAATCATTATTAAAGTTGCTATAGTTCCCCCTAATAAAATTTCTTCCACGATCATAATTATGATTGTTCCTTCGATAATTATTCCGAGTCTCCGTATTATTTCTCTGCGTCCTTACAAAATTCATGCGTCGATCCCTAACATTATTTTCCATTTTATAATCTAATTCCAAATCATCATATCTCTGGAAATAATCAATAAACGTATCTCTATCTACTATATTCTGCGTCGTTATGTATCGCTTTACTTCAGCGTTAAAATGGCCTGCTAAATGTCTTATAATATTTTTATCTTCTAAAGGAGGATCCAATTGCTTCGCTACTGTAAATTTCTCAATCGCATATAATTCTCGCGTTATTCCTTTTGCCGAATCGTATCTTCCCATACTTAGGTTATCCCGAATTCTATTTTGCTGATTGTCACTCCAGAATTGACGTAAAAATTTGCTTTCAAACTGTTCAAATGTTTCTATCTCACTCTCAACTAAATTATACCACTTTTCAGCATTTCCCCTCAGTATGACCTTAATTAAATTTAATTTGTATAATTCATCTGTAGATCCTTGTATCAACATTTTAAAATTTTTCAGAAATATCTTCGGATTTAATTTTCCGATCCCGTAAAATTTAGTAAACTGTTCAATTGAAAGGTTTGTTTGAACTAGCCTAATTGGTTCTCTATTAAAATTTATTGGATTACTTTTTAAATTATTTATTTCTTGATTTATTGAACTGAACTCCGTTTCGCAATTTTCTTCACTTTTCCTAATTTAATATTTAACTTCGCAATTTTATCGTTGGACTCGCTTTCGTAGTTTTCTTGTTTCGTTTTAACTAAAGTAATATGGTCCCATAAACTGTCTATTTCCTCAGAAACTCTCCCAATTCTTTCATTCATCTGTGCCTTAATCTCAGCGATAGTGTGGTTCGTTTCTTTCAGACCATTGCTAAAAATCTTGATTTTACTTCCCAATTTCGCGCTGTATTCATCCATTTTTGTCGTAACTATTTTTATGGCTTCTCCACTTCTATCCACTTTATTATTTAAAGCTATTAAGATCTCCATCATTTTGGTTTCTTGTGAAGTTCGCCTTTCTTCAATGGAACTGGTTTCCTGAATTATCACGCTCTCCTGGGATCCTATCTCCACTCCTTGTTGTCTTAGAGCTTCCCGTGTTTCCCGTATTCTTTTATCCATTATTCTATTTACGCTAAACTTTTAAATACTAAATAAATCTATCTAACTTTAATTACTGTACAAATTTCTCGTTTTTCCGCTAATTGAAACTCTTTAAATTTCCGGTTTAGTTTAATTAATTTTTTTTTAATTTTACGGTCGTATTTTAAAATTTAATTTAATTTAATTTACGCCTCTTAATCTCAGGTTATATTTTACTGTGGTAAAATCTTGCTTTAATTTGTGCCCTAACGTTGGTGCGACATATTAATTTGCTATGAACTGGAATTGTCGTGCCCCTACTTTGGGCTTCTTATTAATTTCGCTATATACTCTAAATTATTCGCGCTCCATCATTTGGACGACCATTTTAATATTACTATGAATAAACAAGATTGTAATTATCTCCTCCGACGTTGTGCTGTCTTATTAATATTGCTATCAATTCCCTCCAGAAACTTAACTGGATTTTATCTTGAAGCAACCTTGTCTGCCAATAGCAAAATTCGATACGTTACCGCCTTCTTTGTTATCAATTTCCTATTCAGCTCGTAGCTCCTCCTTGAACTATTTAAATCTTATGACCATTTATTTGGAATTATAAAATTCAGTTAATTTCGATTTTATATAATGAAACCAATATATTATGAACAGCTTTTGCAAATTATTTGAAATACACTTTTCAATTAGTTAATGTTGTAAATTTCATTTATTAAATATCAAATACTATTTACTCAAAACCCCAAAGTCACCAAAAAAAAACCTATTATCCTTATCAACGAAGCGTAGAACGTTCTAAACCTGTTATCATATTACTCATTTTATACTTATGCAACTTCTTTTGTTGACTTTTCACATTCGTATTATATTAAGCAAATTCAATATTCAAAATGAAAATTTATATAGAAAAATAAAATGTCTTATAACTAAAAAATCTGACCTGGTCTATTTCTTCACATCGACGCTTCCATTTGAATAAAAATTATCTTCCCCAATTCAGGATTACATTTAAATTATTGCCATTACACTATGGACTACCATTATCCATTTATGCACCCCAATTTATTGTCGTTTCATATCTGACTTATTACTTCTTATCAATCAATTTCCTCAAACTTAAAATTGTATTATTCTTCCCCCAGACGTACTTCAAAATTGTCGCTTATTTTCCCCAGACTTCGAAATTGTATTACTGTTCCCCCAGACATCAAAATTGTATCACTGTATTTTTCCCCCGGACTTCAAAGTTGTCGTTTGTTTCCCCCTGACATAGAAGCCCTATTATTTTTATGTTTTAGTTTAAAATAAATTCATTAAAATGTACTTACGTTTAATCGGCAATTATAGTTTTCATCTTGGCACTTACATTATCTTTCACTTTTAAAATTAATACGTATTACTTTACTTCATAGCGGCGCACTTCGGCCTTTGTTGAGTTCAAAACTGTCTTCGTTATCACTGTGCCTGCTAATATATTATTCCGTTCCCACTCCGTCAGTGGGTATGGTCTAGAGCTCGTCGCTTATTTGTGACCAATCAAATAATTACATTCAAAGTAGTTTCTGATGCAATTCACCACGATTCCCAATAATTATAACCTGCTTGCAGCTGTCTTTCGTTATCAACATGCTGTGTTTTGATAGATCTAATTGCTTTTCCATAAACAACTGATGCAACTCGACTTTTAATTTTCATATTTACATGTTGTCCACGCAATTTTTAATCTTCTTTCTTATCACAAATGGTTAGCTATTTGCACGCATTTACCTATGCTACCTGAAGCTCTATTTCTATCTCCGTATTAATCTAATCGTCTGGAACTCTTTTTGAATGCGTGTCTAATTACACTTTATCGTTTATTTATAAATATACGCGTGCTTCCACTGAAAAATATTATTACTTGCCATACCTAAATTAACCAAAACTTTATCTACAGGGTATTAAATATTTACTATCTACTTAATGCATATATTTCTCATTCCTACGCCAACTATGCGTCATCCTATGTTTATCTGCGTCGCTTAAAACTATGTATACTTTATATACAGGGTGTTGACTGCTTACTATTTACAAACTATGTCCATTTCTCAATTCTTCACTAAATAAATGCAGTTTTCTGCTGCCTATGGTAATTACTCAATTCTTGATGACCTTTACTATCAAGTGCACCCTTAAACAACCCCTTATCACAGCATAATATGTATATATATATACAGGGTGCCCACAATCTATCTCCGTATATGGGTAACTTTTTTATTATAGAAGATACAATGTTGGTTAAATTAGCAAAGTTGAAGAGAAATTTACGAGTAGTATGATGCTTTTTTGAAAACTCACCTAGATGCTCAACTTTTTTAGATATTTGAAAAAAACTGAAATTTGCCATTTTCTTCAAACGCTAATAACTTTTTAACGGTTTAACCTATAGAGAAAATAAAAACTGCTTGTAAGGTAACTTTTTACGTAGAATTCAATAGCGTATATGACAATTTTAATTGGAAATGGGTTTTCAAGCTACAAACATAACCTCACTTTTTAAATGGAAACCATAGTTCAATATAACCCAAATGGAAAGGTTTTTCTTTTCTGATTACCCTGATGTAAGGGTTGATATACTTATTTTCAGTAGTTTCTTCATAATAAAGAAAGACGATTTATTTATTTGCGGGCATCAAGGAGTCCATGGATACATATTTTAAATAAACAAAAAACAACTGGCATTTGTCAGATATTATTAGTTAAAGTGTTTATTTGCTCTGGGTTGCAAATTTTGTGTAGAAGACTTTTAAATTTATTTGATTATAATAGAGAATGTATACAAACGACGAAAAAAATAACATGCTCTTTTGTTACTATGCCTGTAACAGAAATTGTGATGCTGCTGGTGATATGTATTATGAAAGACATTTGGAAAGAAGGCAGCCAGATAAACGATTGTTTTCTAAATTAGAAAACAATTTAAAAAGGTTTGGTGCTTTTACAAAACCCAGTACTGATAAAAGAAAATTCAAAACTGATGATGAAGAACGTGTGTTAGCCTACATAAATTTTAAGCCAACAGCGTCCACCCGAGAAACTGCAATTGAGTGCGCTACTTCTACAGAAAAAGCTCGCCTAATTTTAAAACAAAACCTCTACAAACCATACAAAACCCATGTTAGCAATACACTGTATCATGGGGATTGTGAGAGAAGACAACAGTTTTGTAGGTGGTTTCTTAATGAAACAAATAATAATCCTGGTTTTAGTCACACTATTATATTTACCGACGAAGCAAAATTTACTAACAAAGGCATGTTTAACAGAAAAAATACAGTCTACTGGAGTCAGGAAAATCCTCATTTTTCAGAAGAAAGGAGGGATCATCATCTATTTTCGATAAATGTGTGGTGTTCAATTTTTGTTAATAAAATACTTTGTCCTTTCTCATATAATTATAATTTTAATGGTGTACACTATTTGAATTTTCTACAAAACGAATTGCAAGAAATGCTCGATAATTTGCCACTTCATTTACTGCAAAACTTAAAATATTTTCAGCATGACGGTGCACCTGCTCACAATGCTCAAGCCGTTTCTGAATATCTTGATAATAGTTTTCCAAATTGGATTGGCAATGCAGGTCCTGTTCCATGGCCGGTAAGGTCACCAGAACTATCGCCACTGGATTTTTTCTTTGGGGTACTGTAAAGGATGTAGTGTATGCTAAAAAATCCAATAACATTGAGCAACTCAAAGATAGTATTACAGCAGCTATTACAAGTATAAAACCACAAACGTTAAATAAGGTGCACCAAAACCTAATTAAAAGGTGCGAAATGTGTTTGCAAGCTAATGGAGGTCATTTTGAGCATATGTTAATGTAGGAGTGGGCATATTCGCATTAATTAATTTTTGTTTCCTTTGATTAAGTTATTTGTATTGTATGGATAGTTTATTTTTTAAGTATTTTATTTTTCTTAATTTATAATAAATTTAGTTACAATAAACTTGTGTTTCCATTATTGATTTTTACACATTTTGTTTGTTTGTAATATGTATCCATGGACTCCTTGATGTCCGCAAATAAATAAATCGTTTTTTCTTTATTATGAAGAAACTACTGAAAATAAGTACATCAACCCTTACATCAGGGTAATCAGAAAAGAAAAACCTTTCCATTTGGGTTATATTAAACTATGGTTTCTATTTAAAAAAAGTGAGGTTATGTTTGTAGATTGAAAACCCATTTCCAATTAAAATTGTCATATACGCTATTGAATTTTACGTAAAAAGTTACCTTACAGGCAGTTTTTATTTTCTCTATAGGTTAAACGGTTAAAAAGTTATTAGCGTTTGAAGAAAATGGCAAATTTCAGTTTTTTTCAAATATCTAAAAAAGTTGAGCATCTAGGTGAGTTTTCAAAAAAGCATCATACTACTCGTAAATTTCTCTTCAACTTTGCTAATTTAACCAACATTGTATCTTCTATAATAAAAAAGTTACCCATATACGGAGATAGATTGTGGGCACCCTGTATATATAAGAAATCTTTTTTATACTGAGCGTAAGTTATTTAGACTAATAATGTTAATATTTTTGGGATGATGTCGCTCAAAAAATAAAAACAGCATACAGCGTTAAATGATTTGTAATTTATGGTACGTTTCGGTGCAGAATTTGGAAATGATTATTAAATATATTTTCATAAGTACACGTTGTATATATTTATATATATATATATATATATATATATATATATATATAGCCGTGTAAACTCTATACAAGCCTCGCCAGAGTAAAAAAAAAACCTTCGAGCATTTATTATTTTACCAAAAAGAAAAATTTTCAAAAAAAAAAAATTCTTACCCAGATTCTACTTCCATCAACTTAATTACTTCAACAGCTCCCTGTCTAGCTTAATTGGGCCTCCTCTTGGATACCTAGATTTACTATCATACTCTTTATCGTTCACGCACACTCTCAATAAAATCACAAAATGATACAACAATCATACAATATTTATTTATCACTATTTACAAATAATAATTGCAGATTATTTACATTTCGGTGCTCAATAAATTCTATCTTTGAAAAGTCCAGGATTTTAAATTGAAATATCAAACACATTGAATGTAACAGGAGTAAATGGGCCCTGAATAATTTTTTTTCTTCTAATTATTACACTCTGGAGTATGGTGAGCTCATGATAACCCAGTTTATTTTATTAATGTATGCTTTTTACTTTGCATACTCTTACTACAAACACAAAAAAACCCATGTACTCTTAACAATAAAATTTTAAATTCATGAGGAATGTTAATAAGCTTTATATACACCTTTAGATTTATATTCAAATACCATAATAAAAGTTAGTTATACGTATTCTTTTCAATACGCAAAATAATGCAAAATACCATCAAAGTTCACTCTCGCACATCACAATAATTTTCATAGTTTATAAAAAAACCGCAAATTCTAATGCGTTACCTGGAATTTCTTGAAGATCCCTACTCCGTTGACGATGAAGTTAAGTTCCTGCCCCTCGCTCTCGTGTTTCTGCTCTGCTTGCCGCCTCCAGCTATTTATAGATGAACACCATCTAAGTTGTGCTGCATGCCATTCATTCAAGATCCATCCAAAACCAAATCCAAATCCAAATCCGAATATATTACACTTTTTCGTTATTGCATACTTTAATTTACATTACTTTACTTTACTTTACGAGCTTGTTAAAATATCTGTTGCACCTCAGTTAAATTTACACTCGACACTTTCCGCGTTTCAAACTATGAGGCCAACAATCTAACACGGTACTATTTAATTTATAAATTTTAAATACTTACAAGCTCGTTATTAGATTTCTGTACGTAGTAAGCGTTGCAAATTAACGAAGTCAAAGAGCGAAGTCAAAAGGGAGAAACTTAATAACTCTTCTCTCATATTTATACGCTTCTAAGTGTAACCTCTCCAAACCCTCCTAACGCGAAACACTTAATTCAACTAATATTTCCGCAAATTTTGGTCTAACCGTTTTCAAAACCTTTGAAATTTAGCTCGTTGATACGATACTTTTCGAAAAACCCGCATTCAATTTTCCCGTGTTCGTCTGTTGTACAACTAACTATTTAGACCAATGATCCTTTCAGTGACGTCTTAAAAACTCCGCCTATATTAACTCTATTCTTCTCTTATGCATATTATATGTTTCCTTCTAATCTTGTTTGAGTGGTAGAAAATCGATATTACTGTCCGCGTGCTGTCTGACCCACGTGGACTGAATACGTGCGTTTCGAAGTGAAATGCTATTATGCCTGTCTCATTCCGAAGCATATCATTGATTGTCCATCCCTTTTGCACTTTAAAGAAACTTTTGGTTAGCATTTATGCGAAACATCCGACCGTTTGCACAATATACCTAGAATCCTGTCTTTTATCTACACAAACCACAAATCATCTTTCCAAAACATGCAGGTGTTCAATTAACGATCGTTCTAAAATAACATTTCTTGGAGTTTACATTTCACCGTATCTGATAAAACTGACGTTCTTGTTTGTTGGTAAAGCGTTTCACCTTGGAATTATCGATTTTTTATGCTCTTATGCGTAGTAGACGTTATAACCCTTTCAATTAAACTCAATTAAATTAATTAATAATTTCCATTGGCATACTATTTATTTTCTTTACGAACCTATTAAATTTTAATCCCTACTTGTAAAATTATGGTAATACTTGTTACTTTTAATCAACTAAATGAAATAAATTTTGAACGTAAATTATGGTTGTTTCCTCTATACAGGGTGTTTCAAATTGCCTTGTTTATACCTAAATGTAACCCTTTAAAACCCCTACAATATATATATATATATATATATTGCTGTGTTTACCTGTATTAAAATCGAGCCTCACTTTTGGGTCGCCATGTATGCTGTGTTACCTACAAAATCCGTGAACTACGCCTTTCGAATCGAGCCTCACGAATTGGGTGCCAAGAATGCTGTGTTATCGTGTATTAGAATCGAGCCTCACGAATTGGGCGTCAAGAATGCTGTAAAACCTACAAAAAGCTATTAATTTAACTGGTCCGTTGACTTTCTTCTGTTACTCGCCTCTTTACTCTTTTCCGCCTCGGCTGCTCACCTAGTTAAACCTTCATCCTCATTCATAAAAAACAAACACATTCCTACCACAAACATCAGCGTTAACTCTATTTACATCAATATTCACAATACATTAAAATTTCAAAATTAAAATTCAGCATAGATTTCAGTATCAGAAAATTTCAAGATTAAATTTGTTATCATTTTAAAGTGCATCCAGAATTAAAGTCCTTGTAGGATGCCTACTAATTACTATAACAATATATGCAGACCTGAGTCTGAGTACAAAGGGAGCATCTACCACCCCTTTACGTTAATTAACCAGGTTCGTCTAATTGAGCTCAAAGACATACCCAAATTTTCATCATAATCCAGAACATCAATACTAAAAACCCCTTTCTACTTAAACAAGCAAATTTCACCTTAAAATTAAAATTTTATTGTAGTACAATTTCACTACTGTCCATTTTAAGTAAATCAATTATAAAGTTATTCAACACACACCAAAATATCAAAATCCAACAACAAAGCATAAGTTACCTAAAGGTTAATGCACTCGTGGCCCCAATGTACATCGTCCCTTTGTTAATCACACCATTCCAACTGGGTTATGTTTACGGCTTCTGATTCTCAACGCTTTTAAAATTTTCTCCATCACCATTTATTTAAAGTTGTTTCAGGGCTTTTCCGGAACTCATCTGTGTATATCTGAACCTTGTTTTGTGGATCCAGACACGTTTATGCACCATTCAATTATTAATACCCCCGAAAAATAACAAAGAAATTCATACTTCTTTCACCAATATACGCCAAAACTGCCTACTTTTGTGTATTCATTTGTTGTTGTAAATTGGTACAGTGATACTAAACTTTATTACCTTGTATCTTCTTTTCTAAGTGCACTAAAGTACATTCATTGTAGCACGTAAAGAACAAGCTGTTTTAAATCACAAAATATTCGAGCAAACTGTTTAAATTATTTAATCAAAACCGGAAAACTAAAAAGCACTGTTTAACGCGTTGAATCAAGTCGAAGATCTAAGAGAGCTTGTTCATATTCACCTGGGTATATATAGAGGTTAGCATGTCTGTCGGTCGAGTCCCCAAAACGGACAATTCTAAAGAATTTCGCCTGCTCTGTTCCCATTCCGCAGCCCGGCATGCGATTTTTACGAATTTTGCACTCGCACCAGTTAAATCTCAGAAATTTCGACACGGCACGCAACGTCTGGAAATAACTAATTGAATTTTATACAGAAATGTTATTTTTACCTCTCAAATTTTGCCTTTTACTTTCAACCAATCGCAACCCCATGACCTTGCTCTATTCACGCCTTTTACTATATGTGTTTCGGTCTTGCATATATTATCTGTCTCTATCTACCCTGTTCTTATTAGTGCAAATTGATATTCTTTATTATCGATTATTTCAGTCCATGTGGACTGTGAAATAATCCACCTTTAGCATTTCTCGTAACTATTATGCGACGGTTTCTCCAACATTTTCTGTAACCATTAATTATCTGCAAAATTTACGTAGAATGAGTTTTTTTAAAAATACGCAGGTGTTCAAACATACTATTAATTCTCAGAGCTTTATTTCATGGTATTTTATTGGGTTTTTACAAGTTTTTATAGATATTATCTGTTACTAACGATTCAATTAACTTCAATTAAAAATAATACCCTTTAATTTTTAGTGAATCTTAATTAAATATTCAATTACTATCTGTACGTTTTGTTTAATACCGGTTACTTGAAATAGAGTTAATTAATATAAATTTTGCACGTAATTTCTCTTTTTTTCTTTACTAGGAATAATTAAATTACACGCAGAGCTTTTTAATACTGCTTCTTTTGATCTAAAGCGTCTTGTACATCATTTAAATCTCTTATGTTTAATGAAACGACTGACTTTTTATGCTTCACGGTTTTAATAAAGCGTACCTCTTCCCAAAGCTTCTACGCGGTGATTAAAATTATTTGATGTGATTATTTAATTTTCTACCCTGGTCTAAGTATGAGTAATATATATAGTATCTATAATAACAGGCTATTAGGTCTGCTGGTTAATGAATAAAACTCTTTATTATAAATTCAAGCTTTCGGTTATTTTATTTTTAAACCTTTATCAAGAATACTAAAAATTGTGAAACGTTATTAGGGCATACAATAATCAAATACTTACTAATGTAAGGTTTTTTAAAATAGAATCGTTGATATAAATAAAATTCATAAATATAAATTAATAGTGTGATAAATAAAGCTTTAACAAAAATAATGTGATATTCATATTTAACTTTGAAAGTTACAGACTGACAAATTCCTATATAATTTTGACAGTTGTTGAGACAACTTTCTAGATGTTACTATTTCTTTTGTAAGTCGACTGAAATTTAGATACTTTTTATAATGTATGCATGTATGTCTATATACATATATATACACATATATGCATATGCGAGCGTGTGTGAGTGTGAGTGTGTGTGTGTGTGTGTGTGTGTGTGTGTAAGAGTGTGTGTGTGTGTTTATGTTGAGTTTTATTAAGTGATGTGATCATTTAAGTTAAATTTGTTTTTCGATTTAAAATGAAGTAGATAGGTGTATATGGAGCTTAGTGCGTTGATATCAGTTTTTTTATTAATAGTGTTAGCGTTTTTAAATATGTAACACATTTCTAAGAATTCTCTTTTGGATCGTTTACTTTCAATTTGCAGTATTTTAGGATTGTCGAAATTTATTTTATGTCTGTTTGTATTTGCGTGTATGGACAAAGCACAAGCGTTTGGTTTAACACGAATGTCACTTTTATGTTGAGTTAGCCGTTGTTTTAATTGCTGTGAGCTTTGGCCAATGTAGGTGAGATTGCAGTCTAAACAATTTATTTGGTATACAACATTCCGTTGTAGAAGGGATGGTATTTTATCTTTTAATTTAGAAAAAAGACTGTTTAAAGTTAAAAGGTTTCGTTTAGCAATTTTTATGTTGAATTTTTTAAATACGTTTTCGAATTTTGTACTTAAGTTTTCGATGTAAGGAATTATATGGTATGTAGGCATATTTGCAGAAGACGCAGTATTATTGTTTGAGTGTTTATTAGAAAAGTCTATGTTTATTGGTGCTTTATGATTGTATAAAAGGCTTTTTATTAGCTTTGGGGGATAGCTATTGTTTTTTAGAATTATAAATAGTTTGTCTAGATTTTTTTGATATAGAGATGGATCGCATATTTTTTTGATTCGATGTTTTAGACCTAGAATGAAATTTATTTTAATTTTGTATTGATGATATGAATGATAATTTAGATATCTGCCGGAGTTGGTTGGTTTCTGATACCAGTCTAAAATAATAGTGTTATCATTTTTTCTAATTAGTAGAGTGTCAAGAAATGGGACGGATCGGTTATTTTCTAATTCAATGGTAAATTTAATTTTATCGTCGTAACTATTGAAAATTTGGAGAGTTTCGTTAATTAATTAATTAATAATCTGCAAGGTCGTTACACCACATAATTATATATATATATATATATATATATATATATATATATATACACAACATGAGTTAAGGTTCATGGCTGCGAGCGGTCCTTTTTAAAAAAGACTTCTTGAACTTTAACACATTTATTTAATTTTTAAACAAAATTGAACAGTGAAATTTTAACAATCTTGAATGAATTAGTCTAAGTCGGAAATTATTTACTAATTGTACAAGTGAGCTATCTACGAACTGCAATGTGAAAGCTGAACGTTTGATGAACTGACTGCGAGTGGAGCTCCCGGGCCTTTTATAATCTCCCTACCCCCTAACAGTTCTGTGGGAACTTGCAGACCTAATGTCTGCTTTCATTTGACTCTTATTCATAATACATTGTTGTAATCTTAAAGCTATTCATAACTACTTTGTTGCGAGCTTACTTCTGCGTAATTTCGGTACGTGACTGTCTACGACCGTCTGTGACCTGACATATGCAGTGTCACTTATCCTTGTGCTACTTTGTAGCGCTTCCGTTCCCATGAACGTTAATAAACTGAATAAAATCTCCTTCAATTACATTCCTGCACATTTGCTAATATTTCTAATAACTTCTTAAGTATTAGTTTCTTTTATATATATCAAATGGGAGATTACATAACTCCTCCCGACGTGCATTAAAAATTAAGGGTTTTTACCTTCTTAATTTTTAATTAAAATAAATTCGTTTAATCTCATTTCTTAAAATTCATATTTTCTAGGGGTACATTTGTTTCTTTAGTTGCCTTAAATCTAAAATTGTTTCTTTTATTATTTCTATATCTAATACACATTTTATAAGTTACATAAATGATCAATAAAATAGTCAATATAATCAATCTAATTGTCCACATACTAATATTATCGTAGTGCACATTGGGCGTCTTGGTCTCGTTCAGTTGTTCTTTGTAATCTTCCATGAGTTTCATGGCGTGGTTGAGGTTGTCTAATTCCAGATGTTCCAATTGTAGGGGTTTTTGAAGTATTCCTTCATCTTCGTCTGGGGTAATCTTGATTTGTAGATCGGGTAGATTTGCTAATTTCTTGCTTTGTTCGGGAGCTTGGTAAACTCTAATTATTTCATTTTTTAATTTCAAATAACAATTTTCCTTAAGGGTGATTAATTTACTTCCGGTTAATGCTAAATTACTTTCGTCTTGATTGCAGTACATTGTTGCGATTACTTCGGTGGGGAAAATTGCTGTCCATTTATTTTTCGTTACTTTCTGAATTTTCATGTTGGTGATTTGTACAGGTTTGGCTTCACAATTCTCGTAATGATTGATGAATTTGGGTAGTTGTACTTCGCAAGGGCTGTCTTCTTGAATTGTTGTTGCTGTCAACGATTGGCATAAGTATTGATTGGGTGTGACTTCATCACATTTATTATTCGTATAACCATATCTTAGTTCATTTAAGGATAGGAATTTGGTTTTTGGAATAATAACTTGGTATGTGCTAATCATTTTCATTGGAAAAGCAAATAAGTGATAATAATTGTAATTGTTAATCTCTACTATCGGTATTTCTATTAAAAACGTTATATCGTTATTTTTCACATGGCCTTTAACTATAGCTATTTTTTCAAATATTAAAATGTTTGATTCTATTACATCGAAAGGTAATTTACTGTTAGTTATAAAAGATTTTATTCTCAATAATTCTTTTAATAAATCAATTGGTTCTATGATGCTTGAATGTAGGGTATTTAATTTCGGAAAGGTTACTGCGTTTTCTAATGTTGCTAGAATTTGTTGAATTAAGGTCAGGGTTGATAATATCTGATTGTGTATCGTGTTGAATCTGGTTAAATCTCGCATGCCTAACATGGTAGTTTGCATGATATTTTCAAGGGTTTGTATTCGATTGGCTATACTGTCTTGATTTCTAACTAATTTACTTAGGGTTTCATTAAATTTGATGATCGTTGATTGAGTTAATGATATTTGGTTACTAATTATGGTTTTGATGTCGTTTTGGTTCTCTATTAATTGTTGTATGGCGTTGTCATGGCGTTCTGCGTCTTGATTATCTAAATTGCCGGTAATTGCTTTAATTATGTTTCCTAATCCATTGATTAGTCCTCTCTTTCTTCTTGCCGTCTGTTCTGTGGGTATTAGTCGATTAAATTTGTCTTCTATATTTTTCAAAATACTTTCTGTTATACTGTCGTAGTTCATCTTTTCTATTGCGTATTCTTTTCCGAATTTTGTTGTGTCCATTGATTGTTTCAGTCGGTAACAATTATTTTTGATTATTTGAAATTCTTGTTTCAGCTCGGTTAAATCGAATTTTTGTGCAAAGGTCCAATAATCTATAGTGTTCTGCATACTGCCTAATTTTATTGGTAGTATACCGGGGTTATTCTTTATGTCTTCAATTATGATTTCTGTGTCCGTTCTACCCGGGTGGAGGTTGACGGTAAGGGTGATGATTGTCCATCTGAAACTACAGGGTGTCTTAAATTTTGAGGTGAACATATTTTGTTGTCTTGCCGTCGTCTATTACGGCTACGTTTTTATCGGATATTCGTTTGATTTTAAAGGGGCCTAAATTTCTCGGTGCTGTTTTGTGTCTTTTACTTTGGTAATTTTTCTCGAATACGGTTTGTCCTATGGAAAATTTAATTATATCTGTGTTATTATAACGGGTCGCGGTAATTCGCTCTTTATCGTTATCTAACTTATCCTTTACTTTGTCATAAGTTATTTTTAGTTTCTCTTTGTGATCCTTGGCGTGTTGCTGATAGATTTCCTTGTTATAATGTATATCATAGGGGTTGCGTGAATCTGAGTGTCCTAGGGTTAGTTCTAAAGGTGTAAAATTTGTCGTTGAATGAATTGTGTTATTATACGCGATTAATGCGTATGACATTAAGTTAGTTATGTGTTCTTTCTTGTAATTGAGTCTTAATAATCTGATTTGTTCTAATAGGGTTGAGTGTAGTCACTCAATTAGTCCGTTGGATTCAGGGTGGTTTTCAGTTATAAAGTGAATTTTTATTTTGTGTAATTCCAAAGTGTTTTGTATTGTTTCGTTTTTGAACTCGCTTCCGTTATCTAACGTTATTGTTTCGGGCGTTCCATAAAATGTAAAATAACGTAAAAATCCTTGGGTTACGTCTATACTATTTTTAGAAGTGATTGGTATTGCTTGGCCTATTTTCGTAAATGCATCCACGCTTGTTAAGTAGCTTTGTGCCTCTACTACTAGAGTATCTACATGTAATTTCTGAAAAGGTTTGTCTGGTGTTTTAGTAACATTAAGGGTATTTTCGTGGGTTTTCTGCCATATTTTGCTCAGTCACATAGTTCACATGGATTGATATAGTCCGTCGTTAATTCTTTCATGTCTTTGAAATAGTAACGTCTCATGATTTGCATTAGGATTTCGTTTAATCCTCGATGGTTGGTCTTTCCTTCGTGTTGGTTTCTGATCACATCGTTTATTTCGTCAGGGTCGTCTAATGTTATTAATTTTCTTGTGCATATTATAAGTTCAGGGCCTGAATTGTTGAATAGTTTAACATATATTTCTGAAAATCGTTTGTACAAGTTTTCCGTGTTGAAGTAAAAATAAAATCGTTTTTTCTCGGGGGTGTATTTCTTTAGAATTTTAATTATCGGTGATTCATTGTCGTCTTTGGTTATTTGAACTTGGTAAATCCTTTTATTATCTGCTTTCGTATATTTTACAGGATTGGGGTTATTTAAAACTTCTGTGATTATAAATTGATTGGGCTTCATGTCTATGGCTTCGTTTAAAATTTTAATTGCGGTTTCCGGTTCGTCATTTTGTGTCGAATGTATGGTTTCCATTTCTTCTGGGTCTTCTCTAATCTCTGTCTCGTCTACGTTTCCTATTACTGATTTGGTCTCTAGTGCGTTAAGTTGAATTCTGCTTAAAGCGTCTGCGTTATTGTTGTAAATTTCCTTTTTGTGTATGATCTCATAGTCATATTCTTCTAGTCGAATTCTCAATCTTTGTAATTTTGAGTTGGGTTCTTTGAGTTTGCATAGCCATACTAATGGTCTGTGATCGGTGTATATATAAAATTTTCGTCCGTATAGGTATGGTCTAAAATACTTTGTTGCCCAAATTATGGCTAACAATTTTTTCTCTATTGTACTATATCTTTGCTCTGTTTCGTTGAGGGTTCTTTATGCGTAACTGATGGGTTTATCGTTGCCTACTGTTCCTTGGCTTAATACTGCGCCTAAGGCTACATTAGATGCGTCCGATGTTAATATGAATGGTTTCGAAAAGTCGGGGTATTCTAATACGGGGTGATTTGTTAATATGCTTTTGATTTTGTCTACTGTATTAATAAATTCTGGGGTATGTACAATTTTGTTTCCCTTTTTTAAACAATTGGTTAGGGGCTTGGTTATTTGAGCATAACCTTTAATGAATTTTCGGTAATAACCGCTAAGGCATAAAAATCCTTGTATCTCTTTATTCGTTTTGGGTATGGGGTAGTTCAATACAGCGTTTGTTTTGTCGGGGTTTGGCATCACTCCTTGGGGTGTTACTATGTGTCTTAAAAATGCTACTTTCTTTTGTAGAAATTCGTTCTTATCTAGTTGTACTTTAAATTGTGCGGCTCTTAATCTTTCGAACACTTCTCGTAATCTTTCAATATGCTCCACTAATGATGTTGAATACACTATTATATTATCTAAGTACACAAGGCATTTTTCGTTGTGTATCCCTCGTAGTATGTAATCCATTACTCGTTGAAAAGTTTCGGGTGCGTTCTTTAGTCCAAATGGCATCCGTTTATATTCGTAATGTCCTCTAGGTGTGCTAAATGCTGTTTTTTGCGTATCTCCTTCTTCCATTTCCACTTGATGGTATCCTGATGCTAAGTCTAGCGTCGAAAAATATTAGCACTTGCCTAAGTTATCTAAAATCTCAGTTATATTCGGTAACGGGTATTTATCGTCTACCGTTTTTTCGTTTAACTTGCGGTAATCTATTACCATTCTGTATTTCCGTTTTCCTGATGCGTCCAGTTTCTTTGGTACTATTAATACGGGGCTGCTTCTTGGTGAATTGGAGTGTTGTATGATATCTTGATCTAATAGATCGGCTACTTGTCTGTCAGCTTTTTCCTGACTTGCCTGGGGTAATCTGTATGCTTTGGTGAATATCGGTTTGTTGTCCGTTAGCTCAATGTTGTGCTTAACTGTATTTGTAAAGGTTAGGGGTATTCCTTCGCAATAGAATATGTCGCAGTGTTCAAAACATAATTTTTGTATTGCTCTTTGTTCCTCTGGATTTATGTCGCGGTTAAATCGGATATTACTTAAATTTTGTCTTAACATTTCGTCGTTTTCTACGGGGTTGTAATTTTCGTTTGAGTCTTCGTCTATTTCCATCTCGTCAAAATTTAATTCTTCTACGTTAATCGGGTTTGTTAAAGATAGTTCTACGGGGTAGTCATTTGAATTTAATATTGTTGTTGTGGCGTAATTATCTTTGATTTTTACTAATGCGGTTGAGGTTTCTACTCCTTGTTGAAAAGTTATGTGGTTTATTATTCCTAAGTCATTATTTGAATTTACGGGGATTCTTATCTTTTTTTCTGTTCGGGGTTCTAATGTATATTTTTTGTCAATTTGGGTGTTTTGAAATTTGATGGGAATTCGTCCATATTTGGTTATTAATAACCGGTTTTTAATATCTATGTTGGCTCCTAATTTTCTTAAAAGGTCCATTCCTAATAGTCCGTCATATTTGTCATTAAATTCAAATATGCAGAATTTGTGTTTCATTTTTACGTTGAATGTTTTTTGGTAAAGGTATGTTTGCTAGGAATTGGTGCAGGGTTGTTTGATGGGCGGTTTTAATTTTGAAGAGTTCTCTTTCTACATAGTTTAGATAATGTTTCTTTACTGTTCGAGGGCTTATTAATGCTTTTGAAGATCCGGTATCAATTAGTAATCTAAATTCAGCGCGGGGTATTTCGATATAGGGTAATACAAGGTGATTCATATTATTTAGGTTTATTACGTTTGGTCGTGTATAGAGTGGTCCATTTGAAAATTTGAGCACGCGTTTTCTCCGTCTTCCTCTTCGTAAGTTTCGTATGGTTCTTCGCGTTCATAATGGTTTGATTGGTTTTGTTCATTATTCGTACACGGTCGATTGCTATTATTCTGGTCTTCTTCATAATCTTCTACTTTCTGATGAAATAGCTCTTCTGAAGTGAAAGTGCGTTTTTGATTGGGGTTTGGTCTTATGTGTGCTATTTTCGTGTTGGGTCTGGTGTTACCAGATGAGGTATCCATTGGTGTAGGTTTATAATAGTTATTGGGATTATTAATGTTTATCATTGGTGAGTTCCTAATAGGATTCGCGTTGAATACTGTTCTTTGCCGGTTTACATTTTGATTGAATCTTGGTTGAAATGCGGGTTTTGAAAAGTTCGAGTTAAATGTTGGTTGATATGCGGGTTTCGATAAGTTCGGGTAAAATGTTGGTTTTGGAAATTGTTTGTATTGATTGTTGAAGTTCGAATTATTAAAATGTGGATTATTGGTTCACATTTGGTTTGCTTGTACATTGAACGGGTTGAATTTTTGTTGTGGGTTTATTTGTCTCGCGGGTTGTATGGTTTTTATTGGCGTGTAGTTTTTATTCGCGTTGGGGTTATATAGTAGGTTTCTGTAATACATTACATTCTTTTCTTCGATTACCATGTTCATTGCTTCTTCTAAGTCTTGGGGATGTTGAAATCTAAATTTATCTGAAAGTCGTTTGGCTAGTGCATTTAGATAGGTCTCTAATGACATCCCGTCGTTCATTTTTGTTTTTAAAAGTTTTATGTTTGGGTCGGTTTCTTCAATTTTGAGTTTTGTCAAGATTAAGCTACTTACATCTTGGCATTTCATTCCAAACTGGTATGGGGATTGGTTGTGTTCCTTCCTAAGGTTTGTCAAATCTCTTACTAGACATTTAAGGTTCCTTTGGTCTCCAAAATATGCTATTAATATGCGTTTGTATTCATCCCACTGATTTACGGCTTCTCGACTCGCGATTAATGTTAGTGCCTTTCCGGTCAGTTTACTTATAATAAGGCATATAAGAAAAGTGTTTCTTTTGTTATCGCCTGGCTTATAAAAGGTTTTTAGGAATATTTTAGAGGCTGATATGTAGTTACTCAACAAACATTGATCACCGTTAACGTGGGGTTAAGATGTACAGCTTCATTTCATTAGTCATCTTGGCTGGGGGAATGTTTGGTTAACTTTAAAAAAAATTTTTTTTTTTTGAAAAATTTGGATTTATTTCGTAGTTTTTGGTGTTATTCCTGGCTTGGATTTATTACCTTTTTGTTTGGATTGCGTCGGGTTACTTGCTGTTTTTAATTTGGGTTGTTTCTGATTATTAAAAATTTAATTTTTATTAATTTGCGTTTACTTGCACGGTTGTGTAGTTATTTAATGGGTTTTACGCTTGGTATTGGTTTGGTTTAGTTTATTTTTAATTTGACGACGTTAATTTTAATTTCTGATGTTTCAATAGGCTGAGTGGTTTTGTGGTAATTTATCTTGCTTAAATGTTTTGCGTCAGTTAAAACTTCTTTATTTTTGATTATGTCGATTTTGGTTATGTGCGTAATAATTATTTATTTTCGCGGTTTATGCGATTGTAATGTGTCTGCAATGCTTACAATGTTGTCAGTAATTAGTTGCGTCCGTTCCTGTTGCAAGGTTATTTTTAATATACTGTGGGTGTTATTCAGTAATCGTTGTGATTTTATACAATGAAATTTGTGCTTCGTTAATTTACTGAAATATTTAATTAAAATTGTCAAGTTTGAATAAGGTTGTAATGTGCGTTTTTCAGTAGTAATTATTAATCTTTTTCCTGAGTTGGTTTTGTAATTTAAACGTAATTTAAATTAATTCTTTATAAAAAGTTTCCGATCGTAATTTATGCTGTTTTAATTTCACAATGCTAAAAGGTTTTTGCAATGTTTTTATATAGCTTTTGTACAGTAATTTATAATTAGATTTGTTCAAGGTGAGGATTTTATTCACTTTTTAAGATGATACGATGAATGTTGGTTCCGTTTGAATAATTCTCGTGATTTTAATAATAGAATGCAAGTTGTCTATTTATGGATCGTATTCCGTTTCGCGTTTGAATAGTTGCGTTATTATAAGGATTTTGGTTTTAATTGTTCGTGATTTAGCTTTCGCTTTTTATTCTCGGGTATTTAAATTATTTTTATGCGCCAGTTAATTCTCGTATTGTTGAATTAGAAATTCGTTTTTTAAAATAATTTTCTTGCTTTAGTTAAGTGCCGGGTTTTTGAATTAAAAATTCTAAAAATTTTCTTGTGCCAGTTAAAGTTGTTGAATTAGAAGTTTGATTTTGTATCCAAAGATTTTCTTGCGTTATTCAAAACGTAATCTAGTCTCTTGTGCGCTTAAAATTTGCTTCTTTGTTAAATGTCTCAAGTTTTTTGTCTCAGAATAATTTTTCTCAGTTCTTATAAATCTTTCTCATATACAAAGTATAAAATAATGATAAAATTTCAATAACAGCTTGAAGATAATCTCTAGCAATTGCTGAGTAGATTATTTTCAAAAAATTGCATAAAATAATGGTAACAATGGTCAATATACATATATAAATCATAAACTAGCAAATATCAAATGTTTTTGTTAATAAGAAAATAAAATTTATTTGGTTTAAGGGAAAATGAACTTACACTAGTTGCTTTGTTGATTTCATTGGTTTCTTTCTTTGCTTCGGTTTTCTTTTGAATTTGATCTATTCTTGTATCGCCTCCAATTTTTCTTTTGTTGAATTCGAACGATTTTTGTTTCTCCTTCAACTTCTTTCGTTTGCTGGAATTGAACGATGCTTGTTTTGGCTCCAACTTCTGTTTTGTTCTGCCAAATTCGGAATTGAAATTCCAGACCACCAGTTCCTCGATTTTGGATTCGCTAGTGCTCTTTTGACATCCGTTACGACTGCGCCAGTTAAGGTTCGTGGCTGCGAACGGTCCTTTTTAAAAAAGACTTCTTGAACTTTAACACATTTATTTAATTTTTAAACAGAATTAAACAGTAAAATTTTAAAAATCTTGAATGAATTAGTCTAAGTCGAAAATTATTTACTAATTGTACAAGTGAGCTATCTACGAACTGCATGTGAAAACTGAACGTTTGATGAACTGACTGCGAGTGAAACTCCTGGGCCTTTTATAATCTCCCTACCCCCTTACAGTTCTGTGGGAACTTGCAGACTTAATGTCAGCTTTCATTTGACTCTTATTCATAATACATTGTTGTAATCTTAAAGCTATTCGTCACTACTTTGTTGCGAGCTTACTTCTGCGTAATCTCGGTACGCGACTGTCTACGACCGTCTGTGACCTGCAGTCACTTATCCTTGTGCTACTTTGTAGCGCTTCCGTTCCTATGAACGTTAATAAACTGAATAAAATGTCCTTCAATTACATTGCTGCACATTTCCTAATCTTTCTAATAACTTCTTAAGTATTAGTTTCTTTTATATATATCAAATGGGGGATTACATAACTCGTGTACTTATGAAAATATATTGAATAACCATTTCTAAATATTTCAAATGTTCGATTTACGGTTTATATAACATTTTACCACTATTATTTTGGTTCTGCAAACAATAGGTGTTAATATACGTACCTTTAAAATCGCTGTCTCATTCTGTGGCAGCCTTCGAAGCAAATACCGAAATCCATTTAAGGCAATGTACCAAGGATAATAACTATTTTCGTTTTCCAGATATTCAATTATTTTCAGGCCTCGATCGTATGAAATTACTCCAGCACGGGCAAGATTTATTGCATCATCTACAATTTGCGCTCTGGTAATAACATCAATGCCTCCAAAATTTGGTGAATTTAATGTAATTATAATACGATCCCAGAGCGCTTCATCATAATTTACTCGTGCGTAAGCTAAAAACGAAAAGCTACAAATCAATATTTTTTATTAGTATACCGCTACCGCACCTGAAGCTTGTATATTAACTATGACCACTGCCTTTTCGTTTTCTAAAGCTATCGGACCACATTCAGAATTTTCATCTATACCAATCCAACATTTTGGTTTAGTGTTTGTAAAGTCTAGTATTGGTTTTCCTTTTTCATTAGCGGTGTATGAGATTGGAACATAGTATCGTTTATTTTGCGATTCCTCCAGTTGAAATCCAAATCGTTTTGCCTTTAATTTAAATTAGTACCCTTACACGTATCGGTTATAACGTAAAATACCTGTACAATTGTTACTACGTCTTTATTTAGCTTCACCTCAATTAGTGGCAGACCTTCTTGTTTAACATAAGAATCCATAACAGTGGCAAGTGAGGGTTGTTGTGAACTTTCTAACTCGGTTAAAGCTTCCCACAATTTAGTCGGATTAACAATTCCATGCGCTGCGTTATTACTATTGATATAAAATTAATCACATTTACGTCTATAACGAAAAAACGCTTTACCTTATGTATCGTTTTAAATTATTTTTAAACTGTTCCTTGGTCATCCAATTCGTCATCATACGAATTATACTAGCACCTATAAAAATAAAACGTCAAGTTAATTGCTTGGTGAAAGGTAAAAACACATTTTCAAAAGTGTACGAATTTCTAAAAAGCATTAAAATAATCTGCATCGATCTAATATAAATTCAATCTAAGACCATTACTTGAGAGTAGTGATGAATTCGAACCGAACCGAACCTTGTCCTAGGTTCGGTTCGAAAACTTTTAGTCCGATTCGCTTCGCGGTTCGTTTCGAAAAAATATATCCCGGTTCGGTTTGGTTCGGTTCGAAAAAACGAACCGAACCTCAAACCGAACCGAACCAGTTCCACATTTTGATATTTTAAATAACTAGTGCGTTCAACTACAACAATTTAAATGTTTAATGTAGTTTTTATATTCGGTATTTGTTACTTTCAAATAAACTCAACATTAATTAGTTTTATATTTTAGTAGCATAAGTCATATTTTTACTATTTGCCCAGGTTTAATTTTTCAATACGTACTATCTTTAACGAAGCGTAATAACAATTAGGTTAATAGTGAAAGCCACCTCTAAAATTTAGAATGTGTTAATATTTGATGATTTTTACTAATGTCATTTTAGCGTGCAAGCACGATATCACACGATCTTTGCGATTACTTTTATTCTAGTTTTGGTTAGTATAAAAAGAGTATCAAGACAATAAGGATTTCTGATACAGTACAAACAAAAAGCTGTTTGTCAGTTTATCTTTATCATAAAAAATTAAACGATAAGGGAATTTTATACACTTCATACAATACAGGAATAAAGAAACTGCGCCTATATAACAATTCATATTTAAATAAATTCTTCCAAAAATCGTTTTAAACACTGTAACGAATACGATTATCTGCTTCTTAAATATACGCTTTTGTTCCATATACCTATTCAATAAATATTACATTCCAATAGAAACAATATATCACGAATTCATACATAGAGCTCCACATATATTTAAATATTCAAACTAAATTTAAGATCTCTTCTATTTGTATGTATCTTGATACAATATCCCTTTTCTGCGCGTGCTTGGATAGCAACGTAGCCTCGTGGTCAAGCTTCATTTGATATCGGATGTAATCAGCGTAGCAAGTGTTAACGTGGGCCAGCAGTTTTTGATAAAACATGCCGTCCCAGAAAGAAGTGATGTGGTGTCAACGAATACCATGGCTTCATTCTTAGTTGTAGTATCGTCCTAAGTATTGTCAACAAAATATATCTACGGTAGGTGAATAATTCTCAAACTTATCTTTAAAATCATTTTCCTGTTTCTTTTCAGCGCAAGTACGAAAGTATGAAAGTATATTGAAGTAAGGAAAGCAAGTATGAATTTATATTAAAGTAAAGCAAAAACAATATAGATACGCAAACACGTATTAAGCCCTTTTGGATGTTGGTTGTACTGAAAGTGCAGTTTTAAATGTTGCTATGCGAGAGGGTGGAAATTTCCACATATGTTTGGTTAGTATGGAGGTCAAGCTCGGACATATGTATTCACAGCGCGCATCTGCCATTGTAAGTACCTAGATGTTTAAAGAATTTGGTTGCCTATCTGATATTCACCGGTGAATCATCCTCAATTTTAAAGATATATTTATTTCATGTAACCATCATTTACAATGTACAAATAATTTTTGAAAATTCTATATATGTTTACTTAAATTTGATACACGAAATTTTTGTGAAATTTTTATGGTTATTTAAATTGATACGAAAATTTGTTTCAAAATTTAATAGTCGAATAGTTCATAAATGTTCTTATTATTTCAAAGGTATTTCTATAATTTTGAAGTTACAAGGTTATACTAAAATGTTTGCATAACTGAACATGTGATACATTGATATTTGTTTGTCACATTATAGTGTATAATTTTTTTTAACAGTTCACCTGAAGTACAGTTTGATTCAGACAATAAGTGTTTTTGACCTTTGATTCCATCAAATATATCAGTTAAAAATATAGTTCTGTAATCTATAAAAAATCTGAGCATTTAACTTAATTCTTGTAAACTCGAACAGGATCCTATTCTAGTATCATAAATAACTTGTAATATAAAAATGAAAACCATATATTTCTTATAGAGAATTAACGTAAATTATTCAATTATAAATTTCCTATGATTATTCAGAGATTAATACTAAATCTTAATAAAGTAACTGTTTCGAAAGTCTCCGTACATCTAACTTTGTACAAGTGATGCATATAAATTCTTTTAAAAATTAATAGAAAAAATAATAAATTGTCGTAAAGTTTTCTTTCATTGGAGTCAGCAGTAATTGTTCTATAGATTCTCATTATAACATTCAATAAGATACGGTAGCGTCCAATGAAACTTCTTTTTCGTATACTATCCTACGACCCTAGCTCATAGCTCTGCCCTAAGTTGAAGAAGCTTAGCTGGCTGGAAGATCTCATTACAGGGATCTTTTTCTCTCAAAGCCATTTATCATCTCCTTTACCCTGGGCTTAGATTTTAAACAGGAACCCCTCATAATCTATCGAGGCTCTGCCGCCTATAAGGTAGAGTAGACACACTCTTTACCTTTTGAGGAATTGTAAGTAACATCAATGACTCCCAAAACGTGAGGCGATTTATAAAAAAAAAAAAACATTTCTGGCGATACCAACGTGGCTAGGTTTTAAAATTTTTTTTGATGGTTCAAACATTTCTAGCAACACTAACGTCAAGTCTCGATTTGGTTATTTCATTTATTGACATTGCAACGTAAAAATTTTAGTAGTTGGCGAGCAAGAATATTTAACGGAACGAGAGTGCTGTGTTCACTTTTGATAATAGTGTTAGAAATTTAGAGGTTGAAAAGTTTTTTTTTTAATTTTTGAAATGGCAGATACTTTACAGATTATTTATTTGCACAAAGAAGAGTTGGAGTATGAGTTAAACATTAGAGGTATAGAAAGTAGTAGGTCTATAGTAGAGAAAAGGAAAATTTTAGGTAGACTTTTGGCTAAAGAAGTGAAGGAACCGGGTTGTTTAATTAATCTTCTTGGGTATACAGTAACATTTTTAGAAGAACGTAAGGAGATTGATTCTGCGTTTGAATCTATAAAGAATATTTTGTCAGAATTTGATGGTAATGTTGCAGATTCTATTTTTAAAAGGGTACAATCTAGACTGTTTCATCTCGTCGGTCGAGTCAAGAGAATTAAACTTCCTACAGAAAATGTAGAGAAAGCCGTGCTGTTTAAAAATGAGACGTTAGCTACAATTTTTATTCTTAAGGCAGACTTATATGAGAAAGTTAATAGAGCTGGTGGTTCAGGCGATCGTAAAGATGTGACAATAGAATCTCCCTCAGTTGTTAGTACATCTATTCCCACAGTTACATATCTTACCCCCTCTACATCTATAAGTTCTTGGCCTGTGAAATTTTCTGGTGATTCAAAACAAGTATATCAATTTTTAGACAGAGTAAAAGAAGAACTAGCAGATTCTCGAGCTGTATTAGAAGCTGATCTATATTGTGGATCCTCTGAATTATTTGTTGGAGATGGTTTGATTTGGCATAGAAGTATTCGTAGTTCAGTGAAAGATTGGAATTCTTTAGTTAAGCGATTAAAAGAAGATTTCTTACCTGCTCATTCAGAAGATGACGTTTGGGATTTGATAAAAGCGCGCCATCAAAAAAAGTCTGAATCAGTTGTTTTATTTATTGCCCATATGGAGAATTTATTAAGTAGACTACTTCAACGCCCTGCTGAGGTTACAAAGGTTAGAATGGTTAGGAAAGATTTATTGCCCGAATTCATTTCATATCTTGCTTTGTCGGAGATAGATGATATGGCGACTCTGACTAAACTCTGTAAAAAGTTGGAAGAAGATGATCATTTAAAACAAAAGTCTGTTTCTGTTTCAACAAGTTATTCGTACAGTTCTAGGTACAATAATCGATCAAATTTTCATAATGCATCTTCAGTATGGTTTAAAAATTCATCCAAACCTAAAAGTCAAGTTGAAAGAAATCTAACACAATTTCTCAAGCTGAAACTTTAAATAGTAATGATTCAGTACCGGTCTCGAATGGTCCTAGAATAGTCAAGAAGAATAATGGGTGTTGGAACTGTTCGCGATATAGCCATACATTTCAATTTTGTAAAGCTCCAAAGAAAATTTGTTGTTATAAATGTGGATATAAAGGGGTAATTTCAGTTTCCTTTAAGTCGTGTTCAAATTGTGCTTTAGATTTAGATAATGGCGTTTCAGAAAAATAAATTTTGACATTGATTTCTGTTTGTCAAAAAAAACTTTTGTAGTCTGAAGTATGTCGAGCGTTTCGGTGATAATTTTGTTTAGGTTACAGTCAAGTTTTCGTGTATGTTCATATTATTTTTTTGTCGAGACAACATTAGTATTAATCATGTATAGTTTTAGTATCTTAAAGAATTTTTTTTTAAATACTTGCGCGTAGGTAGTGTTTAAGTAGGTAGTGTTGAAGTAGGTAGTGTTGAAGTAGGTAGTGTTGATGTAGGTAGTGTTGGAGTAAGTAATGTTGAAGTAGGTAATGTCGAAAGAGTTAATGTTGCTTGTATTGAGTATGTTGATTATATTGGTAGGTCGATTATATTAGTAAGGTTGCTGTTTATTATGACGACTAAAGCAATGATATTGCCAAAGTTTAGCTTGTTAATTTTGGATGATGCCGAAGAAGTTGAGTATAGAGGTTATATTAGCATCGATGATGTTAACTATGTTTGGGATTTTAGAATATAGGTAAGCGGGGTCGCTTGCATTTTGTAGAGATTTTTTGTGAAGTTGGTCAAAGTTGATGGTTGTATTTTGGGTAGAAGATGTTTTGACCACAGTATTGGTATAGAGTGTTTGATTTGATAGCAAATCGAATAGTTTTTGGTGTATCCACTGTAGTGCGGGCATATAATGGTGAAATTAAATTTTTTTAATTCCGTTGAGAGTTAGTGAAGCATAGAGTTGAGATATGATAGTCTAGGTAGGACTGTGTTTTCGGAGTTGAAAGTCTAAGAAGGTAGTTCTATCGAACAAAAAAGGGAAATATTTTTTGGCTACCCAGTCCACGATAATGCTTTTATCGATTTCCTCTGTTTTTGATGAAAATAATTCCTGAAACAACGAAAACTACACAGTAGAGTATATGGATTTCATGCGTTATAATATAATTTGCTAAATGATTGTAATTTACAAAAACGCTAAATGGAAACTGCATTTTATTAATGCAATGGCATCTTAACTTTAACAAATTTTCAGAACGACAAAGTAGAATTAAAATATACTTTTGAAAATAAAATCCAATTTCTACAATTTTAAAGTTACGTTTAGATTACTGTAAGTTAAAAATTAGAAATTTATATTAAATTAAGTTTCTGTTTAAGCTATGATTAAATGCTATACTTTATTTAATAAAAAATTGCAGTGGTAATAAAATGATGGAAGGTAAACACAAATTGTTAAAATGCAAGGATCGTAGCCGAATTCTAATATTTAAAAAAAAAGCGAAACTCCAATATATAAAAACAATTATCTAAAGGAAGTATTTGCATATTTTTAAGAAAATGCGAATTTCGATTTTAAAACATAGCCTGAAAAAGATTATTTGAATTACTTTGCTTGCACGAAAATGCTGAATTATTTTTAAGTATAAAAATATTCCAATTTGTGTCTAGTAAAACCATTTTTCCGATAATTTTGAAACAACGTATAGCATTTTTAATAAATTTGAAATTTTTAAAATAGGTTTTTTATTTTAGGTACTACCCGATTTGGCGACTCAGCTCTACTATTCAAATTTAACAATACGTAATAGATTAAATAAATTTGAATTTTTAAAATTTAAATTCAGCATTAATTTAAATAAAGTAGAAAATACGTAAATTATCTGCCGGAATCAGATAAATATGTTTAGATTATAAAGTTTCATTATGAAATTACAATTCATATTTCTGCAAAGCATTAAATCCGAGTGTAATTTTATAAAATTAAAGAATATTTCTGACAGTTACATAGTCTAGATATAATGTAAATTTGTAATTGCAATTGAACGTAATCGTAATAATGAGCCGTCCTAGGTATCAGAATTGGAGATAATGAAACGGTTTGAACAAAAAGGTTAATTGTGTAAGATAAATGCATATTCGTTTACAACTATTTTCTATAGCAAAGAAAAGCATTTGTAGAAGTTTTATAATTTTTGTACTTACCTTAGTTTGCCATAATTCAAGTAGCGTTCTTTGAGTTATATCTCTACTGGTTCCAGGGTGGCTAAAGTTTTGGAAAATGTCTGTAAAAGTACCACTAAATTCCTGGTTGTGTTTTCGTTTAAGGTGTCGCTTTAACGTTGTGGTAGTGCCGTTTTTCACTTGAAGCTCTACGTCAACTTTTCTATTTTTACATAGGAGACAAACAGCAACTTTAGAGTTAGGTTGTTGTGTAGACTTAAATTTATAATATTCCTGAAATTTGCTTTTGCCTTTTTGAATTATAACAGTTTCTGGTGCTGATACACTTTTTCTAAGTAGACACATTTCTGACTTTTTTACATTTTCTGTGTCAGGTGTATAATCTGGGTCCACTACACTATCGTCACTGTCAGAGTCTGCCATTGTTTAAATTTTTATTTTAAGTCTAAATAGTCGTTTCCTTCAAAATTTAAGTCCGGGCAATAACTAATAAAGCTTTTCAATTTTTTTCAATAAAGAAGCTAACATCGACTGATAAGCTTACGATTGGTCGTTCAAAACGGACAAATGCAACAGCAATAAAAATAAAATTGAAACCTGTGCATAGCCATTAGAAATATCAATATCAACCCATATTCTAGGGAAAAAATGTTGTAAATCTATTTTAGTATTTTTTTTAAAGACAATATCAGATGGTTCTCGGAAAGAATCGTAAATCTACCTCAAACAGCGTTTACTTTTTTCTAATAAAGTATAACAGTATTTATGGCACGGGCATTATGTCTGCTTATTATTTGCATTATACAGTGTTATTTTATGTCGGCATTGTCTGAAAAGTTTATGCCGCCATGAGTCATAAACTTCAACTCTTGGTTTTGAGAGAGGGTTCGGAGTCATTCTTCTGGAGTATCGGCTACTTCTAAAAACATTGGTGGTAATGGCCACACTAAATAAACAGTAAATATTATGGTACCATGCGTTTTGTAACACGATTTTTTGAGCAATTATGTGCAAAAGAAAAGGAGATTAGTTTTTCTACAAGGTCACATTTTTTAATATTAATAGAGAGCTGGTTTTCATACAAAATTAAAAAATTTAAGATGATAGATTAATGGTACATACTTAATTAAGAATTAAATTGTTTCGTTTATTCTGAAAACTTTTGTGGTCTCTAGACCGTGACTTCGGCTTGTATATGTTTAAGATGATTTTTTAAAACGACTTCTGTTCATTAAATAAAATATGCTTGTTTTTCAAACCAAATTTTCAAAATCATTTTGAGTTTCTTAAATATCTAATACTAGTTATAAACAAGCAACAATTTGAATTAAGGAGCATTAAACAAATCGAACTAATCTAGAATTTTTTTATCTACAAACGTGCCTTGATGACAAAATTTGTTAGATATGTAACACTAATACCTATTACAATTTTTACCTATTGGCTTGAAACTCGATGACCATGTACATTAGAAAATCGTTCTATTTCTTATATGCTTGCGACTAAAGATTTTTAAACTACATTTTTATTTAAAAAATCGAACCTTTCGAACTGAACCTTGAGCTAGGTTCGGTTCGGTTCGAAAAATTTGCCGGTCCGGTTCGAGGTTCGGTTCGAAAATAAAATGTCCGGTTCGGTTCCGTTCGGTTGGAAAAATGGAACCGAAGCTCAAACTGAACCTCCAACCTGTTCGGTTTGTGTCCATCCCAACTTGGGAGACTGTTTATAAAATAAGTAAATTTAGTTATGTATACACCCAATTGAATAATGTACCTGAAGCACAATGTCATTAAAAGATTTGAAAATTAAAAGATGTTTTAATTGTTGCCTAAATTAAAATAAAATGCTTTGCACAAATTGGATCAATCTACTATATGGCAAATCTATCAATTTTCAACGCAAGAACTGCATGCGTATTTGCTGTAGGTGGCTTTACATTATGCGATTATGATGCAATGCAATACAAATGCAATATACTGCTCGTGTCTTCAAGCAAGTTTTCAGTAAGCTGTTATAACTTCAAATAAATAAAGCATGTTCTATTTTATGGTAACTTCTATGCAATTCTAGTAATTTTTAAAGTTATAAGTGAAATACAAAATTAGAAATAAAATTATAATAAGCATAACATCGACTATATTTTAATGTCTGATTGTTGACCAACATAAATAATCAAACTATACATGTTAAATAATTACTGTATAAACAAATTTATCATGATAATCAATGCTATTAGTATAGTTTCGAAAAAATGTTATTTTTATTTGTTGGGGACACTTCTCATCAAAAAAAGATTGCATACAAATTGAGCAAGTGTAAAATAGAAATGACGTGCAAGTGGCATACAATGCACTACCTTGCATTGCATCAAAATTGCATAATGTATAGTCACCTTATGCCATTTCGCATTGACATCTATATCTTATATACGAAGGTCGCATATTTTTAAATTTTCATCCCTGGGAAAGCAATGATCTGGTTAAAAGGCCAAAATAAATTGGTACAACGTTCGCCATCTGCATGTTTACTACCATATTTCTTCTTCAGTACGTGATAAGTTCTTAGCACCTTTATATTTGGTAGTAAGTTTTCACCATCCGATGGACAAGATTGTATTAACTTCATACCCAGCGGTACTTCATCTTACCCACTTCACATTCCAGAGTTATTATCTTATTCACACTTGCAAATCTCTTGCTATTCGGTGCTATTAAATTAAACTTTCTAATAGGCATAATTCTCCCCATTACTTTTTCCGGTTTAACAAAATCTTCAGATACTAACGACGCATCTGCTCCCGTATCAATGAGTGTTCCACCTCTACTATTTCCAACTTTCAATTTAATTATCGGTAATAAGCTTTTATTCAAATCATTTTCCATTTCACATTTTATATATTCGCACTGGTGTTCATATCCATTAATTCTTAAGGGCTTACTTGGTTTGTCTTCATTCAAAAATCCTGATTAGACGTAGATGTTCTTGCCTGACTCGTAACTTCTGCATAAGTTCGGTTTGCTCTTATTGGTTGTGCTGATTGTTCCCTATGTTGTTGTTGTTGTGTATACTGATTTATGTTCCTATCATGGTTCGTTTGCTCTGTTTCTTTTCTTGGCGTGTTTCTTGTATTCCAATTCCGTCTAAAATTATCATCGTTGCAGTTATTATAATTATTTCTACTCGGTAAAAACGATTTACTTGAGGTTACCAAATGTATTTTGTTAATAATATTTTGTTACCCTGAGACAAATATATTTTAATTAAACATTTTCATAATTGAATCAAATATTAAAACTTTTTACCGTACGTAAAAGATTTATTTGAAATCTTTCTTGATTTAACAAAAACATTTTCTACTTAACCCATAATACATTTTTATTTAAAGAAATGTTAACTATCCAAATAACCCAGTAGTAAAACATAAAACAAATATTGATGTGAATTGAATTGAGTAAACATAGTTTTTAAAGCAAGTACAATTATTTAATTGGTTGTAATTTGTGGGTATTTAAATCAAAATAATTATTCTTTAAACGTAAAATACATTAATTTATAGCAATTCATGTTTGCTTTGATTTGACATTATGGAAGCGTGGAACAACAAAACCGTTTTGTTCGTCAAATAGATGCCCTTTGCACGCGAGTACATAGAACATGTACTATTCGTTTGCCGTTATAGTGAACCAACCGCCCGACCGCCATTAATCACGTAAATGTCGCCTTTGATCTTCAGCGTGTACAAGGCAAATAAATTGTTCTTCATACTGCATACCACAAAATTTAATTACATTATAGGTACTATATTTATAATAGATATTATTATATAGTTGAACAGGTATAACAATTGATGCGTCTACATTAATATATTTCCGTTTCAAGGTAAGTTTGAAATTTACAGTTACTATAATTAGACAGAATTATTTAGTCGGTTAATACAATTGTTTTAGATGAAAATTGAATTTGACGATTTGTTAGAGGAAGCTGGCCTATCTTCCCTAAAAAAGCTCTTAAAAATTGTTTGAAATACCAGCAGCATTATTAACTGGATGTTTCATTTGACAAGACCAAATGTCAACTCAACAACGGATTTTTTTGAGTTAACAAGATTAAGTGTATTATTTCTATTTAGGTGTTATCTTAAAATGAAGTATGCAAATACTTCAATTAACAAAAATGTTTGGTTATTTTAAATATTAAATTCATTTAATTCAACAAAACTGTTTTGTCGATTTCACAAATACCTAAATTGGCTAAAATAAACAAGTATGTTGAAATAAGAAACAACATAATCAAATCAATAAAATGTGTTTTTCATTTTAACAAAACGAAATTTCTACCTAACAAAATATTTTGTTGAACCAGCAAAATTAGGTGTAGTAAATTAATGTAACGGCTTTGTTAGAATGAATTGTGCAAAGTATTAAATGGAAAGAATTGAGTGTGTTGTTATAAAATTAGAAGATGCTTAACGAACAATATATTTTGTTGAGTGAATCCTTATTTATTTGTTTTAAATAAATTTATGTATACGTTTAACAAAAATATTTATGTGTGGTAAAAATAATATTTTCTTGTGGCTATGTGACACTATAATTTATTTGGACCAAATAAATTTTTTTTGAATTAAGCATTTTTTTTCTCTGTATATAAAAATTTCCCCTATAATTTAGTCTATTATTATCAGTACTCCTTTGCATTCTAACTATGTTTTCTCGTTGTCTTTGTATCATCCTACCTTTCGCCCCACAACCCTGTCCTAACTCATCACAACGTTGTAAATATTCCAGGAAGATCTCTCTATTTACTATATTTTGAATGATAACATAATGTCTTATCTCTTCTCCAGAATGTCCCGCGAAGTACTTTATGGATTGTATTTCTTCCATCGGAGGATCTAATTGCTTAGCGAAACTAAATTTTTGCATGGCATATAACTCTCGTGTCATCCCTAAGTTCTGATTATATTTTTCTGTAATTAAATTATCTCGCGCCTTGTATTGTTGATTGTCCCCCAAAATTTTTTTAGAAATCTACTCTCAAATTCTTGAAATGTTCCTATTTCATTTTCTATCAAGTCAAACCATATTTCCGCGCTTCCTTTCAACATTGAACTAACGAAATTTAAATTGTACCTTTCATGCGTTGATCCTTGTATTAATTTTCTCATTTTATTCAAAAATATTTTTGGATTCACCTTGTCGTCTCCGTAAAATTAGGAATATTGCTCAACTAATATTTCCGGTCTATTTATCTTAGTGTATTGCCCCTTATTCCTACCAGCATTTTAGAATTCTGATTTTAAATTACCTAATTCTCTATTTACATCATTAAGTCCTATCTTACAATTTCCTTGAATTTCCCGCATCTTTATACCTAAATCTGTAATCCGAATGTTAGTTTCCTTTTCACATGTTTCCTGATCTAATTTAACTTTCCAAACATCGTCCCTACTTTATCCACATCGTCCATGATTCTAATAAATTTATTCTCAAATTGTACCTGCATTTTCGCGATTGTTTGATTTGTTTCTTTTAATCCGTCGCTTATAATTTTTATTTCGGCACCTAGTTTTTTTCCATTCTCCTTAATCTGCATCTTAATATTTTTTATGGTCTCTTCGCTTTTGTCCATTTTTCTATTTAACGCTAATAAAATAGACATCATTTCAGATTGTAGTGATATCTGCTGCTCTTCACTTTGACTTCGTGTCAATTGTTGCCTTTGTATTTCTGTTGATACATCCTATAAAAATACACTTTCTTGAAACCCTATTTCTACCCCTTTATTCCTTAATGCTTCTCTAGTTTCCTTTATTCGTTTATTCATTTTTTTAAATTTAATTTCAAAATTTTAAAATTTTTAATATTTCAAAAATTCCTTGCAGATTTTAAATTTCCTAACCCTTATACTTTTAAATTAAATTTTATTCGTGCCTCTACAATTTTTTAATTTTTAAATTTCTTTTTGTGGTGTTCGAGCCCCAACAGTTTGGGCCGCCATTTTTTTGCTGTGATATAGCCTTTATTATTTTAATCCCCAATGTTGGGCGTCATTTTTGCTGTGATATTAAATTCGCCCCACGCTTGGGCGTGAATTTTTACTGTAATATTTCTTATCGAGCCCCTACGGTGGTTTTTTACTGCTATGAAGTTAAATTTTATTGTTGTGTTATTCTTTTTATTGCTGTGCTATTCGCCCCACCATTGGGCATGTTTTTTTTATTGCTATGAAATTCGCCCTTTTTAATATAAAATATTATTTTAGTATTTTACCCCGACTAGCGTACTGAATAAAACATAATGAATTCACATAAAGCAATTCTAGAACACAGAATATAATAATTGATATGTACAATACTCAAAATTTTCCTTTTTATACAAAATATCTACGTTTACCAAATTTATGCTTTTCTGAAAGCTAGCAAAAATATCTTTTAATTACATTCAGGGACCTTCGAACGTTCCAAGATACTTCCCCTGTTTTCATATTTTTAAGATGACTCTTACAAATATATAATGTATAGCAAACATTAAATTGGAATCAGCCTTTCAATAAAATGTTTTAAAAATTGCTAACCTGGAATGGTTTCTGGAGTTCCATCCTAATAAATGGTATGCATGCCCTTTCTGTGTCCGCTTTACACTTTTTCTTTTTGGTATTTTATGTTTGCGTTAAGACATCAACCAAATTGTCTTCACAGAAATGGCATCAACAGAATGCCGTCCCCATATAAGGATCGCCTCCCATAAAATCGCCTCCAATTAAAGTCGTACCAAATTAAAGTACGTCCACAATTAAAATACTCCTAAATTAAAGTACGTCCAAAATTATATTTCCAAATTAAAGTATGTTCAAAGTTAAAATACGTCCCAAGTTAAAGTATCACCAAATCAAATATCACCAAATTAAAGCCGTCTATCTGTAGATCGGCTTATTTCTTTGCAAAAAATTCTTGCACCTTTTAATTTCACTTATGAAATTACATTTCACTAGTTACGTGAGCTTTTACCACCTTGGAACATAGTTGTTACTCAGTTGAATATAGACTAACTTGTTATTCAGTTTCTATCGTATATATAAGCCTTTTCTCCAATAGTTTTCATTGGCGTGTTTATTATCAAGACTTGTACTTTGCCTTATCTGGCAGAACTCGGAATTTTTACAAATTACCTAGTTTAAATATTCGACGAATGCTCTATTCCTCACATACGCGTTCAGCATATACCAGCATTATAATGGGATATTCCATTTTTGACTTTTCATCAAGTCACGTATTTGATGTTTGCCAATTTATCATATAATTGAACCGCCTGGTGTTTATTCGTTTGCCACAGAATGTTGGTTTTCTGAACAAAAGTGTTCTTCTCTAGTCACGTAACGATTTTCTAATAATGAATTATTTAAGATGCGTTTGCGTTGATATTTTCGACGCAATTATTAAATATTTGGAATGCCAATTTATCTATGTTCCCCGGTAATTTAATTTTGATGCAATTTGTTGCGTTTTTAAATCTTATCTTTACTTGTGATTTATACTTACACATATTTATATTTTCATGCATTTAATTACATATCTTTTATATACAGCGTCCTCTTAATTGATCTTGTGTAGAATAGTCTTATAATTACTGAAATTATTTGATTTTCTTAAAGTTGAAGTTGTTTTTATTTATCCTACGACCCCTATAACTTAATCTACCCTTAAACTACCCTATTATCATAACTATATATATAAATATATATAAATATTATAAGTAGTTTTTTTACACAAGGTAAGTTGATAAATACTAACGTATTGCAATTAATAGATGAAATAATAACTTGGACTTTTTAAGTATAGCCCAAATGATCATTTAAAATCGAGCTAGTAATTGAAAAAAGGAAAATATAAGGCCTTGGACAGGATTTGAACCTGCATCTCAGTTTTGCCGGAACTGTGCGTTTACCAATTACGCTACCGAGGCCGATGGCTATAATTGGGAAATTTACAAATCCAAATCGTGTACAGTACCATATATAAACCCAACCTTCAATTACGTTTAGCATTTTTGTCAATCATATCTGAAATCGTCAAGTTTTTGACTTATGTCAGATATAGACAGGAAGCAACGCTCAAAATCACGGCTATAAGCCAAGTATTAATATATAAATATTATAAGTAGTTTTTTTTTACACAAGGTAAGTTGATAAATACTAACGTATTGCAATTAATAGATGAAATAATAACTTAGACTTTTTAAGTAAAGCCCAAATGATCATTTCAAATCGAGCTTGTAATTGAAAGAAGGAAAATATAAGGCCTTGGACAGGATTTGAACCTGCATCTCAGTTTTGCCGGACCGGTGCGTTTACCAATTACGCTACCGAGACCAATGGCTTTAATTGGGAAATTTACAAATCCAAATCGTGTACAGTACCATATATAAACTTAAAAAGTCTAAGTTATTATTTCATCTATTAATTACAATACGTTAGTATTTATCAACTTACCTTGTGTAAAAAAACTACTTATAATATTTATATAATAGTACTTGACTTATAGCCGTGATTTTGAGCGTTGCTTCCTGTCTATATCTGACATAAGTCAAAAACTTGACGATTTCAGATATGATTGACAAAAATGCTAAACGTAATTGAAAGTTGGGTTTATATATGGTACTGTACACGATTTGGATTTGTAAATTTCCCAATTATAGCCATCGGCCTCGGTGGCGTAATTGGTAAACGCACAGTTCCGGCAAAACTGAGATGCAGGTTCAAATCCTGTCCAAGGCCTTATATTTTCCTTTTTTCAATTACTAGCTCGATTTGAAATGATCATTTGGGCTTTACTTAAAAAGTCTAAGTTATTATTTCATCTATTAATTATAAATATATATATATATATATATATAAAAAAAGTAGGATTAATGAGTCTTAAATTTATACAAAGTAAAAAGGAATTATTAGCAAGTGACTCAAATTCAGCCACGAGGGCATCCTGTCGACGCGTTTCGCCCTAATTGGGGCTCATCAGGACAGGAGTAGCAAAATTGTAATATTTAATACAGACACCTTATGGGAAGTACAGCATTGCCTAGCTCACAATTTGTGTCTTGGTGTTGTTTCACCTGACATCGCAGGTTTTCAACAACAGTCGGCACGGAGGAGATCCGGCTCAACTGCCTTTTTCCATAGCCAAAAGTTATAATTTAAAAAAAAAGTAGGATTAATGAGTCTTAAATTTATACAAAGTAAAAAGGAATTATTGGCAAGCGACTCAAATTCAGCCACGAGGGCATCCTGTCGACGCGTTTCGCCCTAATTGGGGCTCATCAGAACAGGAGTAGCAAAGTTGTAATATTTAATACAGACACCTTATGGGAAGTTCAGCATCACCTAGCTCACAATTTGTGTCTTGGTGTTGTTTCACCTGACATCGCAGGTGGTGCTGTACTTCCCATAAGGTGTCTGTATTAAATATTACAACTTTGCTACTCTTGTCCTGATAAGCCCTAATTAGGGCGAAACGCGTCGACAGGATGCCCTCGTGGCTGAATTTGAGTCACTTGCCAATAATTCCTTTTTACTTTGTATATATATATATATATATATATATATATATATATATATATATATATATATATATATATATATTGTTGTAATACGGCAGCAATAACCCGGATTTTTTATTTTTAATTTAATTTTTAATTACCTCAGATAGCTCAGTTTTTAAATACGCACGGAGCTTGCAACAGTACGACAAACAAAGCCTTTAAACTCTCCTGCTACCTAATGTTACTTTAACTCAACACACCATTATACACAATTACTATAATGTCTTCAAAAATACTTACAATTTATAAAACGCTAAACAGCACTTGTTTTTAATAATTGAATCAAATTTTTCTAATTATTATCATTCCCAAAATTACTCAAAAGTCAGCAAAAATCTCACTTATTATTATTATTATTTGAATTATTAGAAGCCCCATGAACGTTCAATAAACTTTTTTCATTAATTACGTAATTTATAACGTCTATTAATATTGATCTTTGTTGACCCTAACATAAAGATTCACGAAAGCAAATTTTTAAAATGTTTAAATAATTAAGAATACAACGAAATATTCCCAAACAAATTACAAAAAATATATATATATATTCCCTAACCTGCTATCTCCAGTTTATATAATCCTAAAGTCCGCATTTCCTTATATTGTTTCTCCTTCTGCATTATTCCAGCGTCCAAATTCAGTAGTTATTTATTCAGGGTTTTCCATATCGAATCCATAATTATTTGGAGTAGTTAATATTCGTTAAATTTCTACATCAAAACTCTTAATTACCAAGAGTCGTTAATATTTATTAAACTTCCACATCAAATCTTATAATTTTTCAGAGTCTTTAATATTTACTAATTTTCCACATCGAATCTCGCAATTACTCGAAGTCCTTTAATATTTGTTAACTTTTCACTTCTATTCTCGTAGTTACTCAGAGTCGAATCTCGTAATTACTCAGAGTCCTTTATTTAATGTAGATATTAGAATTTTATAAATTGCTTATTATTACTCACGTTTTTACAGGATCAAAAACAACAAAACCTTTTTTTAATGTTGCACTATATAATTTATTACTTAACAATTAAATCACTTCAAATTTATTCACGTAAATATTTTGTCCTGGGCGATGTGTACTATTCTTGAATTCATGGTAAAACTGCTTTGTTTACAAATTCGGTCGTATATAAGGGCGTCGCCTGTCTACTGACAAGCTCATAGTTCAGTCGATTGCGCTTCCTACGTGATTCTTGAGTACAAAATTTTAGGATATTCCTACAGTATTCTGCTGTTTATTAAAATTGACGCTCTGGTTTCGGCACGTAGCATTTCTAGATCACGTAGACCATTGTTTGTACAATAAATTTAGTGAACTTTGATTTTTATCACCATGCCGTGTTTGTTTCCAATATATCAGGAGTTAATTTCGATTTCTAGTCACGTAGACTTAACACAATTTATGTATTAAATTTTGTTTCGATTGGAATTCTTGGCGTAATGATGCGCTATTCATGTGTGTCGTGTTTCAGCGCCCGTACATGTTGTTTTACGACTTGCGAATTTGTTTATTTAAATAAATCTTCTGAAATATTTTTCTTAACTAAATTAATTATGATTATGGTTTATATACAGGGCGTTATCATTTATTTTTCAGCCTAATCGTCGTATTTCTTGTTTTCTTCAAAAACTGTCTCATTTTCTAAGCTCTCATGTGATTTCTATGACCACAAGGATCATGATTTGAAAAGTTACTGGAATAATAACAACCGTAGATATTTTTATTTCATGGTTTGTTGTTTTGTTTTCCACTTCCTTAACGTCGGATTGACGAGCTCTAAATTCTTTCTTATTCTAAGCTAGTCTAAAAAGGTCTACATACCCTTCATAACCTAAATCTCTAATAATGTGACTAATATAGCTTTGTCTAGGTCTATCTAAGACCTTACTAAATAGTCGCTCGTGTCTTCGGCGTGTGTGCATAAAATATGAAAACAAAAAAAATAATAATGTAGGAATCTGCAGCCTACGTACCAGGCGGGATCTACTGCAGTATGTAGTAGCATTTCAAGCGATTGCATTCCGTAATGCAATATTCTATCACCACATATGCACAATACGTTTGCATCATCATTAGCTCATAAACAAAACCGAACTTCACCGCTAAATAGTGTGTGGCGTCATTCTACACTCTAATTAGCACGCTCATTATACCATTCTAATCTATCGGCACGATACTACGGTATGAGTGGTAAACATAAAAACAAACGACAGGACTTGATTCCAAAATCTTGCATACGGCTATATATTGACACGATTGAAAATTTCACATTTAAGGTGTATCAAAACGTTTCCAATTGCGCGTGGTAGCAATTCGATCAACCAAAGACAAACATCTGAGGTAATGTCCATCTCTAGGCAGCCTGGGACCCAGATTCACGGCTACGAACATCATCTTCAAACGATTCTCCATAATACCGTCGCACAGAGCCTTTCTTATATCCCACACAGCAATATTTCTGAATGCAGATCGACCTTCACCATGTCTACAATGCAACCCCTCTCGTAATCACTATTCCGCCTAAAATTACGATGCTCAATTTTGGCAATATACTGCTAACGTAAATAATTTGTATAACTTCATTCTGCACCTCTAGCTTCATTTCATTAATTGTTTGATTAGTTTGTTTCAAAACCTCGCTTAAGATTTTTATTTCTGAACTAAATTTTTCCCCAACTTAACCTAGTTATGCCCATTTTCATCAATTTTTTCATTAATCCTTATAATCATTTCTTTCATATCGGCTTCATTTTTGTTCATTTTATCATTGAGCGCTAACAAAATCGATTTTAATCTAGATTTCCGCATATTTGTCTTTTCCTTACTTTTACTCCTCCCTAATACTCTACCTACACTTTCAGTTTGCGCATCTTCTACAAACACACTTTCCTAAGATCTTCTCTCCACCCCTACATTCCTCAACGCATCTCCAACTTCCTGCATTTTTTTATCCATTTTAATTTAATTATTTTTACAATAAACCCGAATAATTCCAATCTAACCTATTTAAATTTATTTTCTGCTGCCGATAAATTTTTAATTACGTCTATAACTCTTAATCTCAGTTAATATGCTTTAATGTACGAGTTTTGTCGTCTATTTTCTTTCCCTCAACTAACACCTAAATTCGAGCCGTTTGAGTCTTTCGTTTAGTCGCCAGTTTTCTTTCCCTTAACTACCCCCTAAATTTGATCACGTCGTAGAGTTATCAATTTCAAGCCTTTTGATTTTTCAGGGCCCCTCGTTGGGTAGCCGGTTTACTTTGCTACAATATCGCCGCTCGGCGGGTGTATAACGTTCAGTTGCCTCCTGCTCGCCACCCCTGTGCCTCTTTAATAATCTCAAATTATTTTAAAATCAACACTATGAAATTTATGCCCCGACTATCACAGTGATATCACGCACAGAGTAAACGACGATATGATAGTAAAGAATATATACCCACTCCCCTCAAACACTTCATATGCTTGAATAAGATATACGAAATTCACCAAAATTTGTATAATAAGCTAAGAAAAATGTACAATTTACAACTCTACGACCTTCGTAATGTCATTTTCAATTTGAAAACTTTTGAAACAAAATTAAAATAAATGTTAAATTTGTTCATTATCAAGATTATAACTCCTTTCAAGCAATTAAAGCCAGCAAAAATAATTATGTATTACATTAAATGCTTCGTTGAACGTTCAGTGTAATATTCCTTTTTTTAACGTATTTTATACCTATCAACCAAATTTTTGATGGCCCTTTACACAAAATACTTAAAGTACATGTCAGTTTCAAATATTCAAAATAAAACTTATGCTATTAATTGAAAAATGATTTCTAACCTGGTATTCTTTCGAATGATTCCAACGAGAACTTCCTGGTTCGAATCGGTTGCTAGTTTAGTGGTTGTTGACCCGTAGCTCTGAGTGTACCCCAATGCTTTGAACTGTTTTTCAGCGCCTTGTTGTTAACCAGTGACTTCTAATTAACATGTTGCTTAGAGCTTTACTTGTATTTTTAACGTCTTGATTTAGATTTTCCTCATTTATTATATCGCTACTTAGAGTATTGAAGTATTAATTTGAGTTTTACGTCCGTACTTAGTTAGAGCCCTAATTAATAAATTGTAAAGATTTGTTTATTACTAATTAAATTTAGACTTACATTTTATGCGAACGGCAGATTTTTATACACTCGTAAGTCTAAACGCGAATTTATACTTTTTCTTTATTTGTAAATTTTAATTAATGTGACTTTCACTAATAACTTTTAATTTATCTTTACTAAACTGAAATTTGCGTAATATTTTTGTTTCAATAATTACCGTTCGTGCTTTGGTTATGGAATGAATGAACTTTATCAGTTTAGGTGCATTATATAGACAAAGTTGTTCCACGTGCTTTCATTAAATTGACTGCCCGCTATCTTGTTATTTGATTATGGCTGAGGCGGTGCAATGTGCTATCATGTAGCCGATTAGGTGTTACTCGGCATTGCTTACTCTATGCATCAAACCTTGTATTAGGATTTGGTAACAATTGCTATAATTCATGCTTGAAACTATGTAGATTTACCTTTATAAAGGCACTTATTCAATATTATATTTAATTCAGCAGGCATCCCAAAATCATAATTTCCATACTTTAGCTAATATGCTGGATTTTATTAAAATGTGTCGATTTCTACATTCAAAGCATCACGTACTCTAAATCTTATAATGAGATTCTTTAACAAATGGCATAAATTAGATGCGTTCTTTAACTAGTTGCGTCATCAAATATGTTTGTTTTAAAAGACTTGATTATTATAAACCCGCCTTGATTATTTTATTACGTAAATGCGTGGAATTTGAAAGAGATATGTTTCACGTTTGTTTTACTTTAAATACGCCTATTGTCGGAGGCTTTCACGGCCGGAGTCATTATAAATATTTATGGTTCAAAGTTGGGAACGTGTCATTTTATAAATTAAGGTCGTTGTTTAGCCCATTTTTGTAAGTGACTTCATCTGGACAAGAAAATAAAATAAGTAATAAAATAAAATATGAAAATAATAAAGATAAGAATGATAATATTAAATAAACAAGTTAAAATGTAAAGAGAAGAATTTTATTACTTATTATATTATAATTTATAGAATGACATGGTCCCAACCCGGAACCACAAATATTTATAATTAAATACGCATAATTTGTATTGATTTTGACTTTATGAATATATTAAATGTTTCTAAAATGAATTGGGTTGCGCATAGTGTTATTTATTTTACTAAATGTGGCTAAATAATTAAAGAATGACCTTTCTTTTATTGAATGTAGCTAGTTGTTGATTTTATGCAGGGTTATTTGTACTTGCTTTTTGCATAATGAACGAATTATGTACTTTTTATGATTTAAATGTTTAGTTTCCTTGATTTTTGTGTTGTTTACATAAAGTATACCTCCCTTGTGACCTATGTACCCTTAAATAACCCTTATTATAGCAACATCTATGTATATATATATATATATATATAACTTGTTGGTAGTATATAAACAAAAAAGTATTAACAAATTTCTTACCTTTATTGGAAGTGATTGAATTAAATTTTCTAGCAACTTCTACGTTAGATTGTGGATCATAATTAAGCGGTTTGGAAGATAGCAACGAATCTGCATTCAAAATAGCTAAATGCTGTTGAATAACAAATTGTTTATCAAACTCCATATCGGGTTCAACCTGCAACAAAAATTGAAATGCAAATAATTAATACAATAATATCTTAATTTTTTTTGTTTGAAAGTTACAGTTTTAAGAATAGTAAATAGAAATACATTGAGAAAAGTCAATATCTTGACAAAACATTTTTGGCTGAACACTATAGAACAAAATTGAAAGTGGATAGTGTATATAGTAGAACTAATTCGGAAGGGCTCGGGCATCTAATCAGTGAGAACAGAAAACCTTATATCAAAAGAAATCTTATAGAAATAGTAGTAATTCAAAAGGAATACTAGAGGCACCGATACAAATATTTATCAAGAGGGAATTTTAGAAGTATACTACAATTTAATAAATCAAACTTAAATCGATTTTGGTTTTACGTACAAATATATTTCATAAGCAACTAAGTTTACTCACAGGTATGTAACGAGCAGCGCATAAGTTAACACATTTTACAATCAACAACCGATAAGGTTAGTAAAAATAATTGTAATTTTAGGTTTAACGCCTATTTGTGATATGAGTTAGTTATAGGTTTTATCATAAGAATGACAAACAAATAAGTTTAAAACCATCAAACAGTTCTGATTTGCGTATATACAATTTTAATGTGTATTTTAATTGTAGAACGTTTTAGAAAACATTTTGATAACAGTAGATAGAAGCCAAATAGGTCAATAATAAATCATTTGTAATTTTCATACTTTCTATCATATTAACACCAAGATTAGTAAATACCGCAAATACCTAATATAGCTATTACTACATATTGTCGAAAGGCATTGCAATACAATATATATATATATATATATATATATATGTGTGTGTGTGTGTGTGTGTGTGTGTGTGTGTGTGTGTATGTGTGTGTCCCCACACCTTTGTAACCTTAATGTAGAACTCCTGGTACGTGCAGTCGATAGGGGAAAGCATCTTTAGAGGTGGTGATCTGGATGAAGAATACTCTCCAGGTAAAGAATTTTTTTAAACTTGTGCTGGTGCTTATTTGTTTAAATTATTAATGATCTTGAGTGACATATTTATAAACCAAAAATTAATTTTATTTACCTATGTAAAAGACATTTTTGAAATCTGAGGGTGCAAATGCTTGTATATAATAATTATAAATATTTCACAGATGTAGGGGGTAAACGGGCCTTTTGTATAATTTTTCAGTGTTCAAATTTTACACACAAATATATAAAGGTTTATCCTGAGCTCACCATAGACCAAGGGAAAGTAAATTAAGGTTCCGGAATAGGCCCATCTACTTGACAATAACACAGTGAAATGTAGACGAGCAGAAATCGTGGGTGTACTAAGTTGATGATTTTTCCTATCGAGTTTAACTTGGATAAAATTTGAAAATATTGAGATTGTGTGACTTTATTACTTTGTCAGAATAAAAGGGTTGCATGTTCTTTTGGTCGAATGATTTTTTTATTTTTTTTTATTAAAAAGGTTGTAGAACAAATTAGTAGCTGTGGTGAGTACATGTACATATTATCATGGGAAGTAGTCCAAATCAAACAACAGAAACTGTTTGAAAATTTAATCAACACCTAACGTTTCGGTACATTTTTTCGCACCTTTTTCAAAGGCTAAAATGGAAACAAAAAATTCGAAATTAGCAAGAAATACATAACCTGTCGCTAACTACTTACACTGATCAATTATATTAAAGGAAATTGAAAACAAATTACTGCACGATTCACATAAACAATGTGGGGTCAAAAATTAAAAATTAAAAATTGCCTGAAAGGCAACGTCATGCCACGATGGCGGTTAAAAAGTAAAGACAAAGTTGATAATGACAAATTCTATAGGAGTGACAGGACACGTTCCGAAAATGGCATTGATTACAAAACCTGAAGGAAGATACCTAACGTTGTTTAAAAATGCCATTACTATATAAAGCAGAATAGACGTTATGCACCTTATCAATATCAATCTTATTATTGATAGGATTAATTTCACTATTAATATAAAAAGACTCGATGAAAAGCCTAGCTTTGTAATTGGTTTCATTCTCCAAAATGGTGGTGTCGTCGAAAAGTGGTGTATGACTGGTTGCCGCAACATGAGCAGACAATGCACATTTAGTGGAGTTAATTCTGCAATCACTCCTGTGCTGGGTTAAACGACTCTTTAGCCACTGGCTAGTCTGACCAATGTAACTATTGTTGCAACTGCACGTGATCTTGTAGACAACGTTGCTGTTTGACAATTTCGGAGTACGATCCTTTAATTTGGTAAACAAATTCTGGATAGAAAAATTGTATTCATAAACAATGGCGATCTTAGGTTGTCTAAGCAATCGCACTAAAAGTGGAGATAACTTCTGGATAAACGGAAGCTTCTTGTACGTAATATCAGTTTGTGAAGGGTTTACTTTTAAGAAGTTGCCATATATCAATCTATGCAACATTCCCTTTGGGTAACCGTTGTTAACTAAAGTGTTAATCAATATTGTACTATAAGATTGACCAGTCCATTAATTATTAATACATATATATATATATATATATATATATATATATATATATATATATAAGCAAGATAAATATTGGGGATACAGTTAGATTGGGCATGGATTTAATATAAACTTCTTATAACCATTTCAAGCTTTCGAAAATGTTTATTTTCTTCATCAGGATACTAAAAGTTTATAATTTAACATTTATATGATAAAATTATATAGGTTACTTACGATTATAAAGTTTACAATTATATAAACATTAAATGACATCTATATGACATGGACAGGTTTTTGTTCATACGCGTACATTTAAAAGTTTCTTATAAGTATATGCAAAATTAAAGTTAAAGTTAATGTAGTAAAGATATTAATTAAATAAAGTAACATAGTTATCATAGGTCTTGATAAGAATAAAAATAGAAACTATAAAGTGTTATACTAGTTTTTAAAAATCAAAGCTAATCGTATTGTACCAAAGGTGTTATAAATTTGTATAGTGTGATAGTTTTATATAAGTTTGGAATTATTTTTATTCTTTATTATTGTTATAAGATATGAATAAATATTGTTTAAATTTTGTGTGTCTGTTTTTTTATTTATAGGATTTTCTTCGAGAGCAATTAATTTTAAAAACTAGTATAACACTTTATAGTTTCTATTTTTATTTTTATCAAGACCTATAATAACTATGTTACTTTATTTAATTAATATCTTTACTACATTAACTTTAACTTTAATTTTACATATACTTATAAGAAACTTTTAAATGTACGCGTATGAACAAAAACCTGTCCATGTCATATAGATGTCATTTAATGTTTATATAATTGTAAACTTTATAATCATAAGTAACCTATATAATTTTATCATATAAATTTTAAATTATAAACTTTTGGTATCCTGATGAAGAAAATAAACATTTTCGAAAGCTTGAAATGGTTATAAGAAGTTTATATTAAATCCATGCCCAATCTGACTGTATCCCCAATATTTATCTTGCTGATACATTATAAAAAACAGTCAATATTACTAATTATATATATATATATATATATATATATATATATATATATACTTAAGGTCATACTACATCGCATGAAAATTTTACTTTACAAATTCAAAAAAGAATCAATATTTTAGATATTTATTTATACAGGAACAATTGTGGGATGCTTATTAATGTATTGTGTTTTCTGGAAATACTCTGAAACGAGTTCAATTCAATATTAATAATTAAAATATACTGTTCATGTGCTTAAATATTTTAAAAGAAGTTTCAGTTTTAATTTAATAACTAAAAAATCAAATTACGATCATGTCTGTCAATTCGTGTGTATAAAAATTCTAAAAGGAATTTTTATTTAATAACAAAAAAACGTGTTTTTAATAGAAAACACGTTACGTTAGGTTTATAGCATTAAATCAGACAACATTAAGGCACAAAGAGCGTATTTAAATGACCCCTTTGTAGAGTACGATTAAATGTTGAGATAACAGCAAAGGTACACGAAATGCTCAATCAACATGAATATTAAGAAAATACACATGGAAGGCGACGCAATCAAAGCCGAACATTTTCGAACCCACTGTACACAACTGTAACGTGACGTACTTACAATACCGTGCGTAATTAATTGCCTACACGACATGTTTAATGCTTGAATTATTTAAAAGTATTAAAATGAAAAATTAATAATTAAAAATAATAAAAACTACTAGTGATTAAATTTTCTCAAATATTGAAACTAATGGGAAAAAACGTATATTTTTCGACTGGTTTATTATTGAAGAAAAACCAATTTGCGTATAAATTGGGCTTTTAAAATGATTTAATATAGGATGGAGCATTAAACAGTAGTTATAATCTCTTGGAACACCCATCAGCAAGAGGATACTTACGGTAAAAATTAAATCAACCTGTTCAAATGTTTTGATTGATTTATAACGGTTCCTTTGTTAGTTTAAGTTTCAGAGTAAGAGTTCTGTGAAAAGTCAATTTAATTTAATTTTAAGGAGTTCCGACAAACCTACGCACAAGTTTTTGTCACTACACAAGGTTAGAGGGACACAACTGAATTCAGCTACACCTAATTGCGTTCTTAAAGCGAAAAGTATATTAAATAATATTTTTAAAAGGTAATTGGTGTAAATACTAATTATAAGAAAGATATACTTAAGGAGTTGTTGATCAATGATAATGTTAGGCTCAATGAGATGTTCTGGACTCTTCATTTTAAATATATAAGATATGAATTGTCAGGAAGTTACTTTCAATCATCGGAATTATATTTAAGATATTGTTTGTATGAGAAAGTTGTTGTGATTGCATTATTTTGTGTTTGAAAGATTGCTTGTGAGAGGCTTATTTGGGATCATTATACCTGTATAATTACAGATTACAGTGGCTTTGTTAATTCTAGAGCACAAGAATCCATTAAAAGAATCGGAGAGCTAGCAATAATTAGACGACGGGCAAGTAAAAACATTCATAGTAACACTTTTATTGGTGTTCAACGCGAGGACACACCAGTCACCCCGCATACCTACATATATATATATATATATATATATATATATATACACATATATAAGGTTATCATAAAGTAAGGGATATATTTTAAATTATGATAACTTTTTAACAAATTAAGTTAATAACAAGAAATAAATGAAATCTAATTGCTTATGAAATGGGATTTAGTATGCCCAAAACAGGATACGGCAATTGCTCAATATGACCTCCATTTTGTTGTTGTAAGATCACCATCCTTACCTCCAAATTGTACACTGCATTTTGTAACATTTCTGGTTGAATTGTACCAATTTGCTCCGTAATACTGTCTTTTAATTCTTGTAGCGTAGTTGGTCGTCTTCTAAACACTAAACTTTTTAAATAACCCCACAGCCAGTAATCTGCTGGGTTTAGATCAGGTGATCTTGGTGGCCATGAATTTACGAAATGTTTGCTTAACACGCGATCTTGAAAAACGTTGGTTAACAATTCTTTGACTGGTCGAAAAATGTGCGGGGTGCTCCGTCCTGCATAAAAATGATGTTTTCAATTCCGTAGTGCTCGTTTTGCAGCTGTGGAATAACATAATTTTGTAACATTTGCAAGTATCGTTCACCATTTACAGTTACAGATACGGCTTGTCCATTCTGCATTTCCTCGTAGAAATACGGACCAATAATAAAATCAGCTGTAAAACCGCACCAAACGGTGACTTTCTTGTCATGAAGACCTTTTTGAACGATTTGTTGCGGATTTTCTGCAGACCAGATTCTACAGTTTTGAGTATTGACTCCACCATTCAGAGTAAAATGTGCCTCATCTGTCCATAAAATACGGGATAACCATTCGGGTTCAATTTCCATCTGAGCCATTACTCGCAAAGAAAAATCGTACCTAGTAGCCAAATCGGCGTCCTTTAATTCAAATAGCATTTTCAGTTTATATGGATACATGTTTAGAATTTTGCGTAAAATTTTCCAAACCGTGGTATACGGCATTTGCAATCGCTTGGATATCGCATTTGCACTGCTGATTGCGAGTGAAGAACCTCTGCAACTTGGACATCACTAATTATTGGTCTTCCTGATCTTGGTAAGTCAGTTACAGACCCTGTTCTTTCAAATTTTTGTATCAAATTGCGGTACGCTTTCATTTGACAGGGTCCCGCTCTCAAACCCATTCTCGTGCGAAATCTTCGTAATCCAGCGGTGTAATTTCTGCCGGATTCATAATAGCACTGAACTAAACCAATTCTTGTTTGTAAATCCATGTTATTACAGTTGAGCAGTTTGAACTCAACGTTTACTTGAGTTTTAATTTCAAAATAAAACTTCAAATTGAATAATTTCGTTTTGACACTAGTGTCAACAATTGTTATGACAACGCTTTTGTTTCTCATAGATACGGTAAAATCCCATTTATTAAGCAACTAGATTTCGTTTATTTTATGTTACTAACTTAATTTATTAAAAACCTGTAATGATTTAAAATATATCCCTTACTTTATGATAACCTAGTATATATAGACTAATTCGCCGGAACGTTAAAAACCCCGTAAAAATAAATAAGTATAATTTGTTGCCTTTCACAGTCACTGTAAGATAGAAGGAGACCGCAAGCATTAACTTTTGTAGGTATTAAGCAAAGACGGACAGTGCACATAAATCAACACTAACGAGGTAATAAAACTCGGCGATTTTAATCGTTATTGAGTTTTTCTTGGACATCTTGCGTCTTTACGGTGTAAAATATTCCATACGATATTAGAACGTTCTAGAAGTGAAATAAACTATATATAAATGGAAGCGTTTCTTAAAGAGGTTCATTCAGAAATTCGATTACGAATGCGCTACTTGAGAAGAAATTATTTTAACGTATGCAGTACGCATATCGTAATTAATATTTACCTTGTAGCGGTGAATACAGAAGTTAATTTTAAACATAATCTGCGTAAATATGAAACTAATAAAGGCAATAATTGATTTTGTAATATACAGTGCAAATAGAAAATGCTTCCATATAAAAAGCTATTTAAAATTTAATAAAAGGATTAAACCGAGGATGCACATTAGTTTCGAAATAAAGATTTAAATGGAAATTTTGTAAGCTGATTTTGAACGTCAATTTAAATATAAAGCCAACAAGCGGAAGATATTCAATACTGTTAATTACCAATGGAAAAAGCGCTTCGTGAATTTTTGCAAGTATTAATTATTTGTAACTGAAATTTGAATTATCTCATTTAGTTTAAGATATAATAAGTCCAAATCATTTTATTTTTGTAAGGATCTTTACCAGGAAAGTTTGTGATCTGAGATCGAAACATTCTGACCTTTTTTTATATAGACTATCTGTCAAAGACTTTTTTGGCCAAAACAAACCTTACAAGCGTAGGATTATAAAGCCAGGTAAACTATCCATAAGAGAAAAGACTTAGTTCTGCAAATTGAAAATAAAGTAAGAGACACTTTGACAATTAAGTAGATAGGTACTTGTTAGAAATGATTTTATGTTTAAAAGAAACAAACGTTCCATATGATTTTGTACGAGAGAAAATAATTTACTATGTATAAATGCTTTATGATATTACTGTGTTTGATTTCGTTTTGTCAACTTCGTCAATTCCAATGAGCTAGCCAGGCAAAGTAAAGTTAAAAAAGAAGGTAAGTCGACAATTTCAATTTTTACAATTTGCTGTATCTGTATCACAGCATTCTTTAGTGACGCTTCAACGAGAGGCGTTGTCACAGCACTCTTTTACTGACGCTCCAACGCGGGGCTTATCACAACAATATATTAGTTAATAAAATAACTATGACTTTTTATGCGAAGCCTAAATAATTGATTCAAATCCAGGTTTCAAACAGAATTCAAACTTGCAATCTTCGGCTTTGATCGCCGCCGCGCTAATTTTATGTCCCACCTGGTCCGGTGATTTGCACAGATGTACAAATCTGAATCATGTACGCAACTAGCGCAACCGTACATCATTCTAAGGTTAGTGGCACGAATACGGTAAATTGGGGCATACACTTAAAAATTTCCCATATAGAAGACAAGACGCAACACAAATGTTTTTGTTATTGAAACTGTTCTATGTATTATTGTACATATTAGAAACTACTTTATCCTTATGCTGATTGGCATGGTAGCTATTTTACGTTTGGAAAAGTTGGAGAGTTTGGAAAAGCAAATTATCAATAACCTAAGAGTTCTTTAAATATTGCAACCCCTAACAATAATGTCGATCTACAGCTAGCTAAGGCCCGTTTACTCCCAGACCGAGAGCGTCTGTTGCCCCTTGAAACAATTTTAACTATTAGTGACCTGATTTTTGCAATTGGAATCTTGATTATTTATTTGTGTTATGATCTTATTCATACCAGTTTTGAAAATTTAATTAAGGCGGCAACGTTTTCAGCTATGGACAAGTGCTATAATTTTTCTTTTAGGGAGTGCAATAAAAATTATTTATTCATTAGCAAAAATTCATAAAGACTTGGACTAAGGCAAAATGCTATAGGAAAACATCACAAAACTAAATGACCTCATGCTGCAATCGTCTAAATGCATTTTCAGTTCCTGTTATAATATAAAGTGGCAACATGATAGATACCTTACCTAATATTATTTTTAATTTTTTAATTAGAAGAAAATTTTACGTACTTCGTGTGCAGCCATATATTCAAAATATCTAGCAAATCCTCCGTGTAACCAAATGTTATCCCACCATTCTGTTGTTAACAAATTTCCAAACCAAAAATGAGACAATTCGTGAGCCATAGTGCTACAAATTCGTTGTTTATCCTTCGCCGACGACTCCCTTTCATTATATAACAATAGCGCTTCTCTAAAAATAACGGTTAGTAAACACTAATTCTCACTATCACTTATTTACCTGTAAGTCACAAGACCCCAATTTTCCATAGCACCTGCTGAAAAATCTGTAAGGGCAACATGATCCACCTTGTCTATGCCCTGGCTCTTGAAGGCTTTGCCTGTAAATCCTTCCATTACTTTCAGCAGTGGTATTGATTTCGCTAAACCGTAAGCTGATTGATCCAACTCGCCTTCAAAACGACTCCATACGCTATGAGAGATTATATTTGCATAATCTTCCACAAGGGTTTGACCAAATTTAGAGATGACAATTCCAAGCAGGTAAGTTGACATCACTGGTGTTACCTTAAATACATGAGTAACCATTCCTTTGACAGGCGCGTTGTAGATTCTGCAAATTTAGAGTTAGTTTTAAACTACATATTTATTAATTTGTATAGTGATAGTTCTCGCTACGTGGGACGGACAATACCCTACTGGAAAAGTCGATCTTTGAGCTATAGGATATAGGGAAGGTTATGGAATTCCACGACCTCGTTAGCGCAGCGCTCAGCGTTCATATTGCTTCGGTTGAATACCGAATGAGACCTATTTCTATGTTATAGCACCCCATACCATAACGCCCACGGTTAGGTGCACATGCCTACCAAGAGAACATTTAACATTACCACTTTCCTCACGGCTTCGTATTACTAGTATGCGGCCAAAATGCTTACATAGCAGAATCGGGTTTCATCACTGAATACTACCGTATGCCACTCCAGGTTGCAGTATAATCACCATCTGCACCACTCTAATCCTTGCTGTCGGTGTTGAGCCGTAGGCGGTAACACAAGATGTATTCGTTAGGATTTTAAGTCGAAAGCCCTAATTCGGCGACAAACCGTTCGACGGGTTACAGGACGATCTTCATTATCTAACCAGTGCTCAACAGTTGCCTTGGTACTGGAGAATCGGTCTGTTAGAGCCATTAGGCGAAGATGGCGGTCTTGCACCTCATTAATTTGTCCTCAGCAACCCGTTTCTTTTTTACGACATTCCCTGGCCCTCACTAGTCCAACAATTCCACCTCTTAACTTAAACATATCTGCCAAGCTTGGTCAAAAAATTTCTAACCCTCCATGGTGTTGCAATTTCCATGTCACTGAGTATATATTGATGCGATAGGGGTCATTTAAAAGACCATTGAGCACCATTCCGTGAACACTCCAGACCTGACTAAATTAATGAGATTTTTCTAAATACTCATGTTCAGAGTAAGGAAATTGTAGAAACACTCAGTATTTGGAGAACACTATATAATACTAAAAATACATAAAACCCATGATTTACCATCTTCATTCCCGTTACCTAACTTAATCTAACCGGTAAGTATACCGAAAATAAAAATTCGAATTTGAAAATGCCCTCCATCATCAAAAAGTACTTGATTATAAAAGATTCATTTACAACGCGATATAGGTTTCTGGCTTTTGGAAGCTTCTTTTTAAAAAGAATATTTCCAAATTAACACTCCTATCAAGTGTATTATAATTTATTAATTACAAAATAACTTCATTTCTTCTAAGACACTTGGACGTTTATATACATTAAACATTAAGTACTTGATATTGAAAATTATTATAAGTTACAAATTAGTAATCAATAATTAATAATTACAAATGAGTAGCTTGAACAACCAACAATGTTAAAGTTGTGAAGCTTGAAACTGACTGGCCATCTTGGCCCTTGAGGGTATTTATGCTATATCTGCTCTTACATCACTTTGTGGAAAACGCAGATCTTATGTCTGATATTTCTTGATACAATACAAAGTATAACATTTTAATAACCTTAATTCAAATAATTTCGGTCTTATTGTCTACTATGACCTGAGCCTGCAGTGTCGTATTACGTCTGGAATACAAAGTAGCTGTTTCCGTTCTCATGTCTCGTTTGTGAACTTCCATTAACCTTTTATTATGTCCTTCACAGTGTAACAATTACTCTTAAGATTAGTAGTTTTATTTAAATATACATATAATTGATTTAGGGAATGTGTAACTCCTCCCGACGTAGATGAAAATTAAGGGTTGTACTTAATTTTTAAAACTCATTCTCCCTAAGAGTTCATTTATTATTTCTTTATTTACCTTTGTTTCTTGTTTCTAATAACTAAAATTGGTTTCCTTGTTTCTATATCTAAGATACATTTTGCATAATAAATATACAGTTAATAAAATTATTGCATTAATCAGTAAAATTGTACAAACACTGATATTGTTGTTATGTAATTTTGGCACTTGTAATTCATTTACGCGTTCTTTACAACTGTCCATTAACTTTACGGCTTGGCTAAGGTCGTCTAGGTCTAGATGTTCTAGTTGCATTAGTTTCTTGATGATTTCGTCTTCTTCGGTTTGTGTAATCTTGAACTGTAGTTGGGTAAATTAGCGAATTTTTTAGTCACGGCTGGGACTTGATATACTCGAATAATTTCGTTTTTTAATTTTAAATAGCAATCTTCTTTAATAGTGATTACTTTACTTCCAATTAAAGCTAAATTGTGTTTATTTTGGTTGCAATGGGCGGTTGCTATCACTTCATTTGTTGTCCGTAACTTTCTGATTTTTCATATTCGTATCATGCACTGGTTTTGGCTTATAATTCTCATAGTGAAAAAAGAATCTTAATAATTGTACTTTACAGGGGCTATCTGTTTGAATAGCTGTTGTCATTAATGATTGATATAAATATTGCCTCGATGCTACTTCTTTGCATTTTTCATTCGTGAACCCATACCTAAGTTCATTCAGGAAAAGGAACTTGGTTTTAGGGATAATAACTTGAACCGACTAGTAACTTTCAAGGAGAAAACAAATAAATACTTATTAAAAACGTAATTTCACGATTCTTCACATACATAACCTTTTGTTAAGGCTATTTTTTCAAATACAAGTATGTTAGATTCTGTTACTTCAAAGGGTAGCTTACTGTTAGTTATAAGTGATCTAATTTTTAATAATGCATTTAATAAATGAATTGGTTCTATAACACTAGCGTGTAAAGTGTTTAACTTAGCAAATGCTACAGCGTTTTTTAATGTGGCTAAAATTTGTTGACATTATTTGATTGAATATCGTGTTAAATCTTATTAAATCTCACATTCCTAGCATTGTGGTGTGCATGTTACTTTCAAGGATTAATATTCTATTTGTTATACTGTCTTGGTTCTTTACTAGCTTTCTTAGTGTATCATTAAATTGTGTTATGGTTGATTGAGTTAAAGATATTTAATTTCTAACAATGGTTTTTAGGTCATTCTGGTTTTTAATTAAGGGTTGTCGTGTCGTTCAGCATCTTGGTTGTCTAAATTTCCTGTGATAGTTTTTATAATATTACCTAATTCGTTAAATCCTCTTTTTTATCTTGTGATTTGATCTGTTGGTGTTAATTGATTGAATTGGTCATTTTTGTCTGGTATTTTTTAGATTTTAAACAGACCTAAATTTCTGGGGGCCGTTTTGTGTCTCTTACCTTTAAAATTCCTCTCGTACACGGTTTGTTCTACTGAAAATTTATCTATATTGACGTTTTCGTTGCGAGTTTTTGTAATACGTTCCTTATCGTTATCTAATTAACATTTGACATTATTATAAGTAATTTTTAATTTTTCCTTGTGGTCTTTAGCCTACTTTTGGTATACTTCTTAATTGTAGGGTATATCGTAAGGTTGCGGGAATCTGAGCGTCCTAATGTTAATTCGAGGGGTGTAAAATTAGTTGATGAGTGGATTGCGTTGTTGTAAACAATTAGTGCGTATGACATTAAATTAGTGATATGCCCTTTCTTATAAGTTAATCTTAACAGTCTAATTTGTTCTAATTATGTTAGGTGTAATCTTTCAATTAGTCTACTTGATTCCGGGTGATTTTCCGTTATAAAGTAAATTTTTATTTTATGGAGTTCTAGGATATTTTGCATTGTTTCATTTCTGAATTCGCTTCTATTGTCTAAGGTTAATGCTTCGGGTGTGCCATAAAATGTAGAGTATTGTAAGAATCCTTGGGTTACATCAATACCATTTTTTGAAATAATGTGTATCGCTTGGCCTACTTTGGTGAATGCGTCTACGATTGTTAAACAGTTTTGCGCTTCTACTACTAGAGTGTCTGCATGTAATTTTTGAAAAGGTTTGTCGGGTGTTTTAGTTAACATTAAGGGTACTTTTGGTAGTGATCTGTCGTATTCGGCTTTGTCGCATAATTCACATTGGTTGATGAAATCCGTGATTAATTCTTTCATGTCCTTAAAATAATATCTTCTTACGAGTTGTTTTAATGTTTCGTTGATTCCACCATGATTGGTTTTACCTTCGTGGTGGTTTCGAATTTCGTCATTTATTTCGCCTGGGTTATCTAAAGTTATTAATTTTTGTGTATATCTGATTATCTCGGGTCCTGAATTATTAAATAATCTAATATATAGTTCTGAAATTCTTTTGTACAAATGTTCTGGGGTGAAATAAAAAAAAAAAAAAATTCTCTTATGTATATTCTTTCAAAATTTTAAATATCTGCTCTTCGTTATCGTCCTGCGTTATTCGAATTTGATATATTTTCTTATTATCTGTTTTTGTGTATTTTACTGGATTGGGGTTGGTTAAAACTTCGGTAACTATGAATTGATTTGGTTTCGTGTCTATTGCTTTGTTTAAAATTTTAATTGCATTCTTCGGCTTGTCGTTTTGCGTTGAGTGTATGGTTCCTATTTCTTCAGGGTCCTACCTCATCTCTGTTTGTATTGCGTTAAGTTATATTCTGCTTAGTACATCTACGTTATCGTTATACATTCCTTTTTTATTTATAACTTCATAGTCGTATTTTTCTAGTCTAATCCTCCATCTCTGTAATTTTGAATTCGGTTTTTTGAGTTTGCATAACCATACTAATGGTCCATGATCGATGCATATGTAGAATTTCCTTCCATATAAATACGGTCTAAAATATTTTGTTGCCCAAATTATTGCTAATAGTTCTTTCTCAATAGTGCTATACTTTTGTTCCGTTTCATTTAGTGTTCTTGACGCGTAGCTGATTGGTTCATCGTTTCCTACTTTTCCTTGGCTCAATACTGCGCCAAATGTAATGTTAGATGCGTAGGTTGTTAATATAAATGGTTTTGAAAAATCAGGGTATTCTAATATAGGGTGATTTGTAAGTACATTTGATTTTTTTTTCCGCTTTAATAAATACCGATGTGTGTTCGAAATTATTACCTTTCTTTAAACCGTTTGTCAATGGTTTGGTTATTTGTGAGTAACCTTTGATGAATTTCCGGGTATAACCACCGAATCCTAAAAATCCTTTTATTTTATTTATTTTTTTTTTGGTAAGGGGTAATTTAATACTGCATTTGTTTTATCTGGGTTTGGCATAACACCTTGTGAGGTTATTATGTGCCCTAAAAATGATATTTCTTTTTGTAAAATTCACTTTTATCTAATTGAACCTTAAAATTAGCTTTTCGGAGTTGTTCAAAACTTCTCTTAATCTGTCGATGTGTTCCACGAGTGATGTCGAATATACTGTTATATCGTCCAGGTACACAGGATATTTTTCGTTGTGTATCCCTCTTAAAATATTATCCATAACTCTCTGAAACGTAGCGGGTGCATTCTTTAATCCAAACGGCATGCGTTTGTATTCATATTGTCTCCTAGATGTACCGAATGCTGTTTTAGTCGTGTCTTTCTCATCCATCTCCACTTGGTGGTAAACTGAAGCGACGTCTGATGTCGAAAAATATTGACACTTACCTAATTTGTATAGAATCTCAGTGATATTGGGTAGTGGATATATATCGTCCACGGTCTTCTCGTTAAGTTTTCGGTAATCGATAACCATTTGATATTTGCGTTTGTCTGAGGCATCTAATTTTTTCGGACTATTAATACGGGGCTGCTCCATAGGGAATTTAAATGTTGGATGATATCTTGCTTCAATAGGTCTGCTACCTGTCTATCCGCTTCTTCTTGACTTGCCTGATGTAGTCTATATGCTTTGGTAAAAATTGGTTTATTATCTGTTAGTTCAATGCTATGTTTCACTGTGTTGGTGAAAGTTAAAGGTATTTCTTCACAATGGAATATATCTCGGTATTCGAAACATATGCATTTAATTGCTCTCTCCTCTTCTTTATTAATGTCGTTCTCGTTATTAAGACGAATGTTAATTAAATTTTCTTTTACATCCTGTCGTGTTCTGTAGGGTTAGAATTGTTTTCTGTCTTCGTCGATATCCATCTCGCTAAAGTTTACTTCTTCTACGTCTATAGGTTTTGTTAATGATACTTCGATGGGGTAATGGTTTGAGTTCAAGATTATCGTAGTGCAGTAATTGTCTTATATTTGTACTAATACTGTGGGTGTTTCTACTCCGGGTTGAAATGACATGTGATTTAAATTTCTACGTCGTTTTTAGAGTTTACTACAACTTTTATTTGTTTTTCTGTCCTAGGCTCGATGGTGTATTTCTCGTCGGTTTGAATGTTACTGTTTTAGAATCTAATGGAAATCTGTACGTGTTTCACTCTTGATAATCGGTTTTTTAAATCAATATTTGCTCCTAATTTTCTTAGAAGGTCCGTGTCTATTAATCCGTCGTATTTGTCGTTAAATTCAAAAATGCAAAATTTGTGTTTCATTTTTACGTTAAAAGTTTTGGGTAAGGGTATGTTTGCTATAAATTGGTGTAATGTCGTTTTGTGTGCTGGTTTGATTTTAAAAGGTTCTCTTTCTACAAAATCTAAATAATGTTTCTGTACGGTTATGGGGCTAATTAAAGTTTTTGAAAATCCTGCATCGATTAGTAATTTGAGATCCGCATGAGGTATTTCTATATAAGGTATAATTTGTTGATTAATGTTATTTAAATTTATTATGTTTGGTCGTATTTGAATCTGTCCAAGTGAAAATTCGAGTACGCATTTTCTTCGTCGTCCTCTAGGAAGTTTTCATATGGATCGTTAGGTTGATAGTTTTCTGAATAATTTGTTTCGTCGTCTCTACTGGAGTTTGCATAATTATCCGTGTCATGATAATTAAAACCTTTCACTTCTTGGTGGAATAGTTCCTCGGAAGTGAAACTTCGTCTTTGGGTGTAATCGAGTCTAATTTGAAATACTTTAGTATTCTGTCTGGCGTTACCAGATGAAGTGTCCATAGGAGTTGGTTGGTAATAATTATTAGGGATGTTGTTGTTATTGCTCATCGGTGTGTTTCTGTTGGAGTTTGCGCCGAATATTTGCCAAAACTATAATTTAAATACTGTTATTATCTTTATACTTTTAGCTCTTTGAAAAAGTTTTTAAATAAATCGAAACGTCAGAAACGAGCAAATGAATGTTAAATAAAGATCCGAACGAAAAATATCCCAAAAAATAAAAATATCAACTTTATATATGTATATATATATATATATATATATATATATATATATATATATATATAGATAAGTTGATTTTTTTATTATATATATATATATATATATATATATATATATATATATTACTCAAATTCAGACCATGGTAGAAAATTAATAAACGACATCAAATAATTTTAATCACCATGTATAAGGAAGCTTTGGGTAATAATAGGCTTCATTTAAAGGCTTATTGGATAAATTCGCCATTTACTTCTAAACATAGGGTTTAGGTTGTTTAGATAATGTTAAACACCGTGTATATCAGAGCAGTGGAAAATAGTACGCTTAATTATAGGCCTACTGTGTATATTTAAATCGTTTAATTAGAATGTAGGGTTTGTATATAATCATAATCAACGTGTAGAAGGAAGTAATGTAGAATTTCATTAGATAATAAGCATTATTAAAACCATGGAGCATAAAAATTTATTCGTTTCGTTAAAAAAATTAGGAGCTGAGTGTGAATATTTTTTTGTAGGCGTGTGTGGGGGTGAAAAGTGTGACGGATGCAGAGAAAAGAGTGGCTTCGAAGTCAAGGTGTGGAAATAGGAAGCAGTGATGGTGCTTTATTTAAGACGACAGAAGCAGAAATGGAGGAAGAAGCAGGAGGTAGTAGGGATCATTCTAAGACGGAGTCAGGAGAAACAGGATATGAGTTAATGATGAGAATGTTAGAGGAAATGCGATTAGCTAGAGAGGAATCTAATAGAGCTAGGGAAGAATTGAATAGAGCGAAGGAGGAGTCCAACCGAAAATTAGAACAGCTAAGCGATTAATCTAATAGAGCTAGGGAGGAGTCCAACCGAAAATTAGAGCAGATAAGCGGGAAAATTGAGCAATCTACTAAAGAATTTACAGAATCTAAAAATAGTCTTACCGTGAAAATGGGGGAAGTAGAAAGTAGGGTTGATAGAAATGAGAAAAACGTTACGAGTCTTTGACAGGAAATGGGAAATTTAAGGTCCGAAGTACGTATTTTTTGTGAAGAAGAGATAAATATTAAAATGACTGAAGTAACGGACTCATGTAGGGATCAGTTAGGCAGGGTAGAACGCAAAGTTGGTAGTATTAAATACAACATGTCAAGTTTAACGGGGGATGGTCCCAGATTTTATACAGGTGGCGTATCATTGGACCAACATATGAAATTTTATGGCGATAACAGGGTAAATCCACAAATTTTTATTAATAGTGTAAGAAATCTAGTGGGAAATTTATTCGACGAACAGACTAAACTAAATACGATAAAGGCTTTATTGAAAGACAATGCGGAAGCATGGTACAATTTAGTAGGACAGGACATAAAGACATATCAGGACTTTGAAAACAAATTTTTACAGCATTACTGGAGTGATCACAAACAGGATCAGATTAAGGACGACTTGATTACAGAAAAATTTAAGGGAAAGTTTGCAGGTTCTAGGAAACAATATGCCATTCGCAAATACAGTGTGGCCAAACAACTTAATCCACCATTGACGGACAGACAAATAATCAAATACTTATCAGGACATTTTGAACTCGAAATCAGACAACACGTGGCCTTACAAAACATTACAGAACGTGCGACATTTTTGGAATATTTACAGAGATATGACGATGTATGTGTAGAACGGACAAGAGAGATACGTGAACGAAACATTAACACGGTTAGGTTTGACAACAGGACACAGAATTTTCCTAGACGGCCAGACTACAATAGAAATTTTCGAGCGAATTGGGAACGACGAGGACAGGAATACAGAAGCAATAGTGCGACTAGGGGACCAACGCCAAGACCTAGTTACACGAGACAAAACAGTTTACCGGAAGTAAACAGGACAGTGACGAGCACACCGAATAGAGACAGGGACACGGATATTAATACGAGGACGTACGCACAGGTCGTAGAAGGACAACCAGGACCAAACACGGAAAACAGGACGAGACTGGATTTTTAGAACGCGATAGACCACTAAATTTCTGGGTAAATGTGTATGAACATCCACGTGAATTTTTCAAAATTGAGGAGGAAATAGAGTCAGAAACGTAGAAAAATTATGTTTGCCAATTATTAATATAGGGATTTTTGAGAATAATGTAGAAGTATTACTTGATACGGGGGCAGAGGCGAGTTTAATACCGGAGGAATTCGTCAGCAAAATTAGGGATAAGGTTTGTGATAGAATTATGCCTACAAAGCGTGGCCATTTAGTAGCTCCAAATAAAAAGAAGTTTGCTGTAGTAAATAGCGTTGTGGTGCTTAGGATAAATATAGGAGGTTTAAGCTGTGAACAAGAGTTTGTAATTGTACCTGGACTGAAGTTTCAGAGCATTTTAGGTGTTGACTGTATGATGCAGTTAGGGGTTTTGATAGATATGGAAAGGAAGGTAGTAAGGATTAAGGATAGAGTAGTGCCATAGAAGGGTAGTTATGAAGTCATAGAGGATGACACGGGGTTGAGTATTAATGTAGTAGAGGTAGAGGATGATGGAGTTAAACAGATCAACACAATAAGATGTCCAGAGGATAGGATAGTAGAGGTTCAAGCTTTATTACAAAAACATGCAGAATTAGTGGGGATAGAAGCAAGCACAGCGTTAGGCTATGAGCACGTGTTGGAAGTGGATAATTCAGAACCGTTCAACGTCAAGGTTTATTCTATTCCAGCAGCATATCGGGAGCAGGTGAAGGCAGAATTAAATAAAATGTTGGAAGATGGCATAAATCATCATCATCATAAATCCGTTGGTGGTGGTTAAGAAAAAGGATGATAGTATTCGTTTGTGTTTAGATGCACGAAAAATTAACCAACGAACCAAACCGCAATTCCATTGTCCACCATCCATGGACACACTTTTGACGAGGTTAAGTGGCAAGTTTGTTTTTAGTAAATTAGATTTAAGGAATTCATTCTGGCTGATTCCATTACACAAGGATTCTAGAAGGTACACAGGATTTTCCGTAGAGGGCAAAATCTATAATTTTAAGGTAGTATCGTTTGGTTTGTCCGCAGAAAAGGAAATAATAATAAATGAGAAACAGACAAGTGTAGGGACTGAAGAAGAAGCAATATTTAAGAGTCAGGATAATAGGGATGAGTTTATTTTATGTGAGATAACAGGGATGATAAGTATAGATATAGAAGGAGGAAAAATAGGGATGAAGAGTATTAGGATGGTGAGAAGAAAGACTTGAAGGATCAAGAAAAGAAGATTAAATGAACAAAATATAGGGATAGAAATAGGTGTATATAGAAGAGTAGAAGTAAGTGTTTATAGAAAATAAAGCTAGGTATAGGATAAATATGGGAGATAGTTAGAAATAGGTATATAGGATGAGAAGGAAAATTAAATGTAGGAAGAAAAAAAGCTAGGTTAAGTGTAGATATTTCTTGTAAGATTAGTGGAAAGTTAGGAATAGGATAGGTATATAGGAGGTATATAGGATTAGGTAGGTGGAAGTGAGTATAGTGAAGATTGGTTAAAAGTTAGGAATAGGATAAGTATATAGGATGTATATAGGATTAGATGGATAAGTAGGATAAAGTTAGGGATAATACCATTTTATAGAGTTAGGTGAGAGTTAGGAATAGGATAGGGATATAGGATAGGTGTAAATATTTTTAGGAATGGATATAAGTTAGGTAAGTTAGAAAGATAAGTGCATAGTGAGATAGACAATTTCTTTTTTAATTTTTTTTGCAGTCTAGATTTTTCATATTTAAATTCAAATAAGTGGGATTATTTGTATTCAAATAGGGGGAAAATATTCAAATTTAGATCAGGGTAGAAAATTAATAAACGACATCAAATAATTTTAATCACCGTGTATAAGGAAGCTTTGGGTAATAATAGGCTTCATTTAAATGCATATTGGATAAATTCGTCATTTACTTCTAAACATAGGTTTTATATTGTTTAGATAATGTTAAACACCGTGTATATCAGAGCAGTGAAAAATAGTACGCTTAATTCAAGGCCTACTGTGTAGATTTAAATCATTCAATTAGAATGTAGGGTTTGTATATAATCATAATCAACGTGTAGAAAGAAGTAATGTAGAATTTCATTAGATAATAAGCATTATTAAAACCATCGAGCATAAAAATTTATTCGTTTTGTTAAAAAAAATAAAGGGGTTTAAATTATTGACTGGACGCTTTCTATAAAAAGAAGCCTAGTTAAAATGTTCGACTTGTATTTAATTTAATCTTTCCAAGTACTAAAACTATCGAGAAATTATAAACAACGTGGGGAAGTCACGTAAAAGCCTTCAGCGTATTAGAACTCAGAACAGCTGCAAAAATAACGATGTATATGATAGTCGATAAGCTTTAAGCTATATGAGTGCAAGTAAAAAAGCAAGTTTGTGGTATAAAGACAAGATAGAGGGAATGCACTGGTAGTTAAATGAGGGGAAATATGTAAAACAATAGCACAGGTTGTAGATAGAACGAACAGACTAGATTGGCGATTAAGGTTGAAATAAGATGCAAACATGAGAGGTGGAAGCATATGAGTTTCTATATAAAATTAATTAGTTGTTCGCGGACGTGTTGCGAGGCGTGTGGAAATTTCTTAGATTTCAACTCGGACGAGTGCAAATTTCAGTAGAATCATTGTGCCGAGACATCGGAAGGGAAAATAGAATGCGAATTTCTGAAAATCGTCCGTCGCGGGACAAATTCGACTTGCAAGCGAGTCATTATATAAACCCGTGCTGATAGGAGTTTAGCTCTCTTTATTTTTGATTATATTCGATACTTCAAGCAGAATACATGGTGATTACGTGCTACGATACAAGTTATTATGCATTAGTGCACTTAGAGAAGATAGATAAAGGTAATAAAGTCTAGTTATATTTGCGGGTATTACTGTACCAATTATCCAAATTAGTAACGATAAATAAATAAATACAAGTATGCAGTTTTGGTATAGCGTGAAAGTATTATGAATTTCATTGCTATTTTTCGGGAGTGTTAGTAATCAAGTGTTATTCGTAAACGTGATTGGATCCACAAAACAAGATTTAGATATACATAGATGAGTTCCTGAGAAGCCCTGAAACCTTTCAGACGAATGGTGGTGTAGAAAAATTTTAAAGGCGGCCAGAAATCCGAGGACGTAGACATAACCCAGTTGGAATGGCGGAATTAGCAAGGACGATGTACATTGGAGCCACGAGTGCATTAACCTTTAGGTAACTTATGCATTGTTGTTCGATCTTAGATGTTTTGGTGTGTGTTGAATATCTTTATAATTTGTTTGATAAAGATGGACAATAGTAAATTTGTATAAACAACAAATTTTGAATTTTAGGGTAAAATTTCCTTGTATAAGTAGAAAGGAGTATTTATTAGGTTTATGTTTTTGATTATGATGAAAATTTGGGTCTGTCTTTGAGCTCAATTAGACTAACCTGTTAAATTAACGTAAAGGGGTGGGAGATGCTCCCTTTTATTCAGACTCAGGTCTGCAAGTATTGTTAACTTAATTGGTATGCATCCTACAAGGACTCTAATTTCGGATGCAAATTAAAATGAAGACAAATTTGAACTTGAAATTTTATGTTGCTGAAATTTATGCTGAAATTTAATTTGGGAATTTTAATGTATTGTGAATATTGATGTAAATAGAGTTAAAGTTGATGTTTGTGGTAGGAATGTGTTTTTTTTTATGAATGAGGATGAAAGTTTTATCTAGGTGAGCAGCCGAGGCGGAAGGAGTCAAGAGGTGATATTCAGGTAAGAAATCGATTATCAGAAGAAAGTCAACGGACAAGAGAATCACAGCAATTCTTGGCACAGAACGAGGGGCAATCAAAAACAGGACGAGGATTACAGCATTCTTGGTGCCCAATTCGTGAGGCTCGATTCTTATAAGGTTTCACCGCAATATATACATATATATATATATATATATATATATATATATATATATATGAAACCTTTTAGACGAATGATGGTGTAGAAAAATTTTAAAGGCGGCCAGAAATCCGAGGGCGTAGACATAACCCAGTTGGAATGGCGGAATTAGCAAGGACGATGTACATTGGAGCCACGAGTGCATTAACCTTTAATTAACTTATGCATTGTTGTTCGATCTTAGATGTTTTGGTGTGTGTTGAATATCTTTATAATTTGTTTGATAAAGATGGACAGTAGTAAATTTGTATAAACAACAAATTTTGAATTTTAGGGTAAAATTTCCTTGTATAAGTAGAAAGGAGTATTTATTAGGTTTATGTTTTTGATTATGATGAAAATTTGGGTCTGTCTTTGAGCTCAATTAGACTAACCTGTTAAACTAACGTAAAGGGGTGGGAGATGCTCCCTTTTATTCAAACTCACGTCTGCAAATATTGTTAACTTAATTGGTATGCATCCTACAAGGACTCTAATTCCGGATGCAAATTAAAATGAAGACAAATTTGAACTTGAAATTTTATGATACCGAAATTTATGCTAAAATTTAATTTTGAAATTTTAATGTATTGTGAATATTGGTGTAAATAGAGTTAAAGTTGATGTTTGTGGTAGGAATGTGGTTTTTTTATGAATGAGGATGAAAGTTTTATCTAGGTGAGCAGCCAAGGCGGAAAGAGTCAAGAGGTGATATTCAGGTAAGAAATTGATTATCAGAAGAAAATCAACGGACAAGAGAATCACAGCAATTCTTGGCACAGAACGAGGGGCAATTCATAAACAGGACGAGAATCACAGCATTCTTGGTGCCCAATTCGTAAGGCTCGATTCTTATAAGGTTCCACAGCATTTTATGGCGACCAGAACGTGAGGGCTCGAAATTCAGATAGTGTGTAACTGTTTCAGGAAACTGACGACCCTGAAATTAGGAGCTGAGTGTGAATATTTTTTTGTAGGCGTGTGTGGGGGTGAAAAGTGTGACGGATGCAGAGAAAAGAGTGGCTTCGAAGTCAAGGTGTGGAAATAGGAAGCAATGATGGTGCTTTATTTAAGACGACAGAAGCAGAAATGGAGGAAGAAGCAGGAAGTAGTAGGGATCATTCTAAGATGGATTCAGGAGAAACAGGATATGAGTTAATGATGAGAATGTTAGAGGAAATGCGATTAGCTAGGGAGGAATCTAATAGAGCTAGGGAAGAATCGAATAGAGCGTAGAAGGAGTCCAACCGAAAATTAGAACAGCTAAGCGATTAATCTAATAGAGCTAGGGAGGAGTCCAACCGAAAATTAGAGCAGATAAGCGGGAAAATTGAACAATCTACTAAAGAATTTACAGAATTTAAAAATAGTCTTACCGTGAAAATGGGGGAAGTAGAAAGTAGGGTTGATAGAAATGAGAAAAACGTTACGAGTCTTCGACAGGAAATGGGAAATTTAAGGTCCGAAGTACGTATTTTTTGTGAAGAAGAGATAAATATAAAAATGACTGAAGTAACGGACTCATGTAGGGATCAGTTAGGCAGGGTAGAACGCAAAGTTAGTAGTATTAAATACAACATGTCAAGTTTAACGGGGGATGGTCCCAGATTTTATACAGGTGGCGTATCATTGGACCAACATATGAAATTTTATGGCGATAACAGGGTAAATCCACAAATTTTTATTAATAGTGTAAGAAATCTAGTGGGAAATTTATTCGACGGACAGACTAAACTAAATACGATAAAGGCTTTATTGAAAGACAATGCGGAAGCATGGTACAATTTAGTAGGACAGGACATAGAGACATATCAGGACTTTGAAATTAAATTTTTACAGCATTACTGGAGTGATCACAAACAGGATCAGATTAGGGACGACTTGATTACAGGAAAATTTAAGGGAGAGTTTGCAGGTTCTAGGAAACAATATGCCATTCGCAAATACAGTGTGGCCAAGCAACTTAATCCACCATTGACGGACAGACAAATAATCAAATTCTTATCACGACATTTTGAACTCGAAATCAGACAACACGTGGCCTTACAAAACATTACAGAACGTGCGACATTTTTGGAATATTTACAGAGATATGACGATGTATGTGTAGAACGGACAAGAGAGATACGTGAACGAAACATTAACACGGTTAGGTTTGACAACAGGACACAGAATTTTCCTAGACGGCCAGACTACAATAGAAATTTTCGAGCGAATTGGGAACGACGAGGACAGGAATACAGAAGCAATAGTGCGACTAGGGGACCAACGCCAAGACCTAGTTACACGAGACAGAATAGTTTACCGGAAGTAAACAGGACAGTGACGAGCACACCGAATAGAGACAGGGACACGGATATTAATACGAGGACGTACGCACAGGTCGTAGAAGGACAACCAGGACCAAACACGGAAAACAGGACGAGACAGGATTTTTAGAACGCGATAGACCACTAGATTTCTGGGTAAATGTGTATGAACATCCACGTGAATTTTTCAAAATTGAGGAGGAAATAGAGTCAGAAACATAGAAAAATTATGTTTGCCAATTATTAATATAGGGATTTTTGAGAATAATGTAGAAGTATTACTTGATACGGGGGCAGAGGCGAGTTTAATACCGGAGGAATTCGTCAGCAAAATTAGGGATAAGGTTTGTGTTAGAATTATGCCTATAAAGCGTGGCCATTTAGTAGCTCCAAATAAAAAGAAGTTTGCTGTAGTAAATAGCGTTGTGGTGCTTAGGATAAATATAGGAGGTTTAAGCTGTGAACAGGAGTTTGTAATTGTACCTGGACTGAAGTTTCAGAGCATTTTAGGTGTTGACTGTATGATGCAGTTAGGGGTTTTGATAGATATGGAAAGGAAGGTAGTAAGGATTAAGGATAGGGTAGTGCCATGGAAGGGCAGTTTGTTACGTTTTTTTTTGTGTGGCAGCCACGTTGGGCGCCAGAAATGTTACGTTACGTAATTCGTGGCAGCCACGTTGGTTCGTCAGATTTATGCTACGTTGGCTCGTGGCCGTACGTAACACAAAGAAAAACAAAGAAAGGACCGGGCTCAATCGGAGAGTAGGGGGGGGGTTGTAGAAAGCAGACCTACCTATAAGGGGCGCGGCTGTAAGGAATTAGTAACAGTACCTGCAATAGAAAAATTAGAATAGGTAACCTGAAACAAAGAAAAAGCATAGCATACGGATCAAGTATAAATTGTTCAGTACTTTGTAGAATAAAAAAACTGTTGGGATTGTCTATATAATATAACAACAGTAAAAGCAATACAGAGAAATGTTTAGTACAAAGTGAGGTAATATTGGGGAGTAGCAGAAACGTTTCCTCACACACCAATTAAACATAAATCAGACAAAATGTAAAAAAAATAAATAGGTAAGACACAATTGATATGAGTAATTCGGTAAATAAATAGGTAAGACACAATTGATATTAGTAATTCAGTAAATAAATAGGTAAGACACAATTGATATGAGTAATTCAGTAAATAAATAGGTAAGACACAATGGGTATGAGTAATTTAGTAGTATTGATTTTTCTTTCTGTCGTTTTTTTTGTATGTTTTAAAGTAGCATGCAAGTCTATTGTAAAAGGTATCAGAACGACAAAGATATGGTAAAGCAACAGATAGATATTTAGAGTAATAACCAGTAGGAAATAGTTCAACTTACAAAAGTCCTTCAGCAACGCTTCTTTGCAACTGAAGTGTGGGATTCAACGATGTCCTGCACTAACGAAGCACTTCACCCTTGACTGTGAGGGTGTGGATGGAATTTCTCACACTTTACACTAACTCACACCTGCCCGTTTCACTGGTGTCAGCAGCAGACATTATCATGCTGATGGAGCTATGTAGCATGAATACTATGTAGCTGAATTCTATTTCCTGAGACAGTAATTTCGAAATATTTTATAACACAAACCGTACAAATTGTAATAACAATTTAGAACTACGGCCTTTCAAGGCACGATGTAATGCATGTCATCTGATAAGTCCTTGCATTAACAAAAGCAACCTTTTTCTTTTTCAGATTCTTTTCCTGGACATCCGATCTTCACAGTTTAAATATCACCAGACAAAGCAAGAAACAAAAACCATAATGAGTAAAGCACGTGTATTACTAAAGTAAGTACGTCAGATGTTCCGTACAACACGCGTGCAGGTCGAGTTTAACAAGTACTATTTCCAACAGAAAATCAATTAAAAACACAGTTAGTAAAGCAACGCGCATCACGATATTTCACAAGAAAGACAACTAAAAATCGTGCCGCGCTTGTTCATAACAATTCGAAAATTGAGACCGCATTAATTCTCACTAGTCACAGTAAAGAGGAAACAGTATTTTTAACGTACTTAGTATATCGCAATCAAGAACAAAACACGACTCCTATTTCACAAGACAAACAACTAAAACAACACATTAGTAAAATACGCGTAAGCAAAAAAAACCGGCCGTCAAATGTAATTCATATATTAGAACGAAGAGCAAACTACAACTCGTAATTTATAGGAACAAAGAACAACTGTCGCTATTATAACCGCTTATCGACCCTTATCTACCTCGCTAATAACATAAGGAACATCTAAAACGTGAATGTAACAATCGTATCTAATAATTAATTACAGGCTGTTTATCGTTTTCGATAAGTTGGAATTTATTTATTAATGAAAATCAATCTTCAAATTATCTACTTTTAAAATTAATACACGCGAGTTAAATTGCATACAATATGAAAACTATTCGAAAGTATTTACTTTATACAAACAGCGATTGAAAGGAAACGATGCAATCCACTCATTATAATACGACGCACTCGCCCAAGGAGTCAACAAATATAAAATATAGAAATAGTAGTTACAGAAAAGCGGAAGATGTTAAGCTCTAAAAATGCACGTTACAAGTTAAGAAGTCATAGAGGATGACACGGGGTTGAGTATTAATGTAGTAGAGGTAGAGGATGATGGAGTTAAACAGATCAACACAATAAGATGTCCAGAGGATAGGATAGTAGAGGTCCAAGCTTTATTACAAAAACATGCAGAATTAGTGGGGATAGAAGCAAGCACAGCGCTAGGCTATGAACACGTGTTGGAAGTGGATAATTCAGAACCGTTCAACGCCAAGGTTTATCCTTTTCCAGCAGCATATCGGGAGCAAGTAAACGCAGAATTAAATAAAATGTTGGGAAAATGACATAATAGAGGTCTTAAACACTCATTTCATAAATCCGTTGGTGGTGGTTAAGAAAAAGGATGATAGTATTCGTTTGTGTTTAGATGCACGAAAAATTAACCAACGAACCAAACCGCAATTCCATTGTCCACCATCCATGGACACACTTTTGACGAGGTTAAGTGGCAAGTTTGTTTTTAGTAAATTAGATTTAAGGAATTCATTCTGGCTGATTCCATTACACAAGGATTCTAGAAGGTACACAGGATTTTCCGTAGAGGGCAAAATCTATAATTTTAAGGTAGTATCGTTTGGTTTGTCCGCAGAAAAGGAAATAATAATAAATGAGAAACAGACAAGTGTAGGGACTGAAGAAGAAGCAATATTTAAGAGTCAGGATAATAGGGATGAGTTTATTTTATGTGAGATAACAGGGATGATAAGTATAGATATAGAAGGAGAAAAAATAGGGATGAAGAGTATTAGGATGGTGAGAAGAAAGACTTGGAGGATCAAGAAAAGAGTCATATTTAAATAAGAAATGAAGATTAAATGAACAAAATATAGGGATAGGAATAGGTGTATATAGAAGAGTAAAAGTAAGTGTTTATAGAAAATAAAGCTAGGTATAGGATAAATATGGGAGATAGTTAGAAATAGGTATATAGGATGAGAAGGAAAATTAAATGTAGGAAGAAAATAAGATAGGTTAAGTGTAGATATTTCTTATAAGATTAGTGGAAAGTTAGAAATAGGATAGGTATATAGGAGGTATATAGGATTAGGTAGGTGGAAGTGAGTATAGTGAAGATTGATTAAAAGTTAGGAATAGGATGTATATAGGATTAGATGGATAAGTAGGATAAAGTTAGGGATAATACCATTTTATAAAATTAGGTGAGAGTTAGGAATAGGATAGGGATATAGGATAGGTGTAAATATTTTTAGGAATGGATATAAGTTAGGTAAGTTAGAAAGATAAGTGCATAGTGAGATAGACAATTTCTTTTGTAATTTTTTTTGCAGCCTAGATTTTTCATATTTGAATTCAAATAAGTGGGATTATTTGTATTCAAATAGGGGGAAAATATTCAAATTTAGACCAGGGTAGAAAATTAATAAACGACATCAAATAATTTTAATCACCGTGTATAAGGAAGCTTTGGGTAATAATAGGCTTCATTTAAAGGCATATTGAATAAATTCGTCATTTATTTCTAAACATAGGGTTTATATTGTTTAGATAATGTTAAACACCGTGTATATCAGAGCAGTGAAAAATAGTAGGCTTAATTCAAGGCCTACTGTGTAGATTTAAATCATTCAATTAGAATGTAGGGTTTGTATATAATCATAATCAACGTGTAGAAAGAAGTAATGTAGAATTTCATTAGATAATAAGCATTATTAAAACCATCGAGCATAAGAATTTATTCGTTTCGTTAAAAAAATAAAGGGGTTTAAATTATTGACTGGACGCTTTCTATAAAAAGAAGCCCAGTTAAAATGTTCAACTTGTATTTAATTTAATCTTTCCAAGTTCTAAAACTATCGAGAAATTATAAACAACGTGGGGAAGTCACGTAAAAGCCTTCAGCGTATTAGAACTCAGAACACCTGCAAAAATAACGATGTATATGATAGTCGATAAGCTTTACGCTATATGAGTGCAGGTAAGAAAACAAGTTTGTGGTATAAAGACAAGCGAGAGGGAATGCATTGGTAGTTAAATAAGGGGAAATATGTAAAACAAGAGCACAGGTTGTAGATAGAACGAACAGACTAGATTGGCGATTAAGGTTGAAATAAGATGCAAACATGAGAGGTGGAAGCATATGAGTTTCTATATAAAATTAATTAGTTGTTCGCGGACGTGTTGCGAGGCGTGTGGAAATTTCTTATATTTCAACTCGGACGAGTGCAAATTTCAGTAGAATCATTGTGCGGAGACATCGGAAGGGAAAATAGAATGCGAATTTCTGAAAATCGTCCGTCGCGGGACAAATTCGACTTGCAAGCGAGTCATTATATAAACCCGTGCTGATAGGAGTTTAGCTCTCTTTATTTTTGATTTTATTCGATACTTCAAGCAGAATACATGGTGATTACGTGCTACGATACAAGTTATTATGCATTAGTGCACTTAGAGAAGATAGATAAAGGTAATAAAGTCTAGTTATATTTGCGGGTATTACTGTACCAATTATCCAAATTAGTAACGATAAATAAATAAATACAAGTATGCAGTTTTGGTATAGCGTGAAAGTATTATGAATTTCATTGCTATTGTTTGGGAGTGTTAGTAATCAAGTGTTATTCGTAAACGTGATTGGATCCACAAAACAAGATTTAGATATACATAGATGAGTTCCTGAGAAGCCCTGAAACCTTTCAGATGAATGGTGGTGTAGAAAAATTTTAAAGGCGGCCAGAAATCCGAGGACGTAGACATAACCCAGTTGGAATGGCAAGGACGATGTACATTGGAGCCACGAGTGCATTAACCTTTAGGTAACTTATGCATTGTTGTTCGATCTTAGATGTTTTGGTGTGTGTTGAATATCTTTATAATTTGTTTGATAAAGATGGACAGTAGTAAATTTGTATAAACAACAAATTTTGAATTTTAGGGTAAAATTTCCTTGTATAAGTAGAAAGAAGTATTTATTAGGTTTATGTTTTTGATTATGATGAAAATTTGGGTCTGTCTTTGAGCTCAATTAGACTAACCTGTTAAATTAACGTAAAGGGGTGGGAGATGCTCCCATTTATTCAGACTCAGGTCTGCAAGTATTGTTAACTTAATTGGTATGCATCCTACAAGGACTCTAATTTCGGATGCAAATTAAAATGAAGACAAATTTGAACTTGAAATTTTATGTTGCTGAAATTTATGCTGAAATTTAATTTGGGAATTTTAATGTATTGTGAATATTGATGTAAATAGAGTTAAAGTTGATGTTTGTGGTAGGAATGTGTTTTTTTTTATGAATGAGGATGAAAGTTTTATCTAGGTGAGCAGCCGAGGCGGAAGGAGTCAAGAGGTGATATTCAGGTAAGAAATCGATTATCAGAAGAAAGTCAACGGACAAGAGAATCACAGCAATTCTTGGCACAGAACGAGGGGCAATCAAAAACAGGACGAGGATTACAGCATTCTTGGTGCCCAATTCGTGAGGCTCGATTCTTATAAGGTTTCACCGCAATATATATATATATATATATATATTAATATGTATATATATATATATATATATATATATATATATTTGTGTTTGTTACGAACGATTGTAGCTAAGAACGTTATTTGATCTTGATTTTTGGGATAATTTCGTTCAAAAAAATATATAAATACTAATCCATTTATTGATCACTACTTTTCGGGTATAACTTTGAACCCTTAATCATGTGCTACAAAGATGTGATAAAAACAGTTATTAATATACAATATTAGTTTTACTTACATAAAGTGGATTGAGTATAAATTTAAATGTAAATTAAAACTAGTGTACTGTCATTATTAAAAAGTTATGTATACATGCAAAGACCGTTTGTTGATAGTGTTGTGTATATCTGTAAAGTGAAATTAATTATGTTATTGATTGACCACTGACAAAGGTCTAGCCAATACTAGTTGTGATGTTGTAGTTGACTAGTTAGTTGGTTATGTAGAAACTTGTTATGGAAGATATAAAGTTAATTTTTTATTGTTGGTAGTGAAGAGTAATGAGTATATAGAACTTACTTCACTACCAACAATAAAAATTAACTTTATATTTTCCATAACAAGTTACTACATAACCAACTAACTAGTCAACTACAGCATCACAACTAGTATTGGCTAGACTTTAGTCAGTGGTCAATCAATAACATAATTAATTTCACTTTACAGATATACACAACACTATCAACAAACGGTCTTTGCATATATACATAACTTTTAATAATGACAGTACACTAGTTAATTTTATTCACTTTATATATATATATATATATATATATATATATATAATATAATATATGATAAGTTAATATTTTTATTTTTGGAATAATTTTCGTTCGGATCTTTATTAAATATTCATTTGCTGGTTTCTGGCGTTTGAATTTTTTCAAATCTTTTCAAAGAGCTAAAGGTATAAATATAATAACGGTACTTTAATTATAAAGTTTGGGCATACACATACATACAAAATAGACAACCATCCATAAAACTAATTTACTAATTTACCTCTACATTTCAAATTATATTTAAATCAACACGCCGTACCATTCTGAATACCTCACACAATCAAAATATTACATTCATAATTAGTAAACCTACTACTTATACAGTTCCTATAAGTTTTCTTAGATACACATTTGTTTTTATGTCAATGTCAATGTCAAATATTTTCTATTCAAGTTGTGTATGCCAAAACTATAATTTGAGTACTATTATTATCTTTATACTTTTAGCTCTTTGAAAAAGATTTTAAATAAATTGAAACGTCAGAAACCAGCAAATTAATATTTAATAAAGATCCGAACAAGAAATATCCCAAAAAATAGAAACATCAACTTATCCATATATTTACGTTCGTTAAAAACGAATATATATATACATATATTGTGAAGTCTACCTGTATACTCGCCCTCTAATTCGTGGATTCTAATATTGGGTCGACATAAATGGTCTGAGGTTTCGCTCCAGAATCGCCCTAGACTGCTCTACACTTACTAGCTAAAATTTCTTAAAATTAACACAGACACCTACCTGTTAAATATATAAACTCTCGCTCAATATCACCATGCTGAAACCTAAATAGAAATTCACACCCTGCAATCACACCCTCAAAAATAACTCAATTCACAAAATATATTCCACTCTATTAGCGTGAGATCAATATTACATTTTCAAAAATGTCACTTCTTCATATACACTCGTATTGTCAACAATTTTATAATAATAAAAATAATTCAGATCGATAACCATTTTAAACGCATATTTTAATTAAAGCCATTGGGCATCCCTCATATCTTACGTTAATCCTTTTGTCTTATCATGAGCTCATAGTAAAACTCTATAAATGTGCATACAACTTTATTGCACTACCAAATATCAAAGAAGCCCTCTTTACTTCTTTACAACATCGCATGGTGATCTGTAAATTAATTAATTATTTTCAGAAATAAATTTCAATTTCATTTTAAAGTCTCATAAATTTCAGTTCATAAAATGTATAACAATAGAAAACACACCAAAACGCAGATCAAAATAATCATAAAAACCATGAAAAATATTTACCACTCAATGCTCTCTATAATGGCCTACATGGTAGCTATCTTCTGAATATTGTCCACCAACTAGCCTCTTAGAAATACTGCCGTACAGTATGTTCTCAGTCCATCAAATAACTCCCCGGTCGAATCACTATGTTTCCCGCTACTGCAAACTATGTTTCCAAAAATAATATACAACCAAAAACATCCAATCTTCAAATTTTTCTCCTTTTATTCCAAATTAAACTTAATACCCAAAAATCGCTGCTTCCATCATCCAAATAAAATTAATCTTTACTAATTTCGTGCATTCCAACAACACAATAACAATATGTTTGTACTTACATACAAGATAAATTATCACTTAAATAGCTGTTAAATAACTTTCATCAAACTGTACTAATTCACTTGAAAGCAACTAGATGTGTTGCGAATGACTGATGACATTAAAAGAGAGCGAGTCCCCTCTTCGAAAATGGTTAAATAATCAAAAATTCGCCCCCTCCCCCGTTTCTAAATAGCACGTACAACTCGTACCCGTTTCAACAATTCTTAAAATTATTTGTTAACTGCCTCCTATTCTAGCGAAAAAACCCTAATGGATATCGGTTTCACGTGAATTTCAATACAAAAACATGAAAATTAGCCTCCACCGTTCAGTTCTTCCCACTACTTCCACGTCTCCTGACTAGAACAAGACATCTTTCATCTAGCTTGTACCTGTAACTTCTTTTCACGTATATGCCTCTACCAGCTGAATATTTACCCTTCTCCTTCTAAACCTGTCGCACGTATATCTATATCCTTCATTCACCTTACATGGCTCATAACTCCCACTTTCAACCGACGCGTGTTTGCTTCTAAAACTCCTTGAAATTATTGATTTTCCTCTCCCGCTACAATAAATTTGTTCAAGTCTCCTTACAATACTGGCTCCATGATTAACTCTATGTATCTCGCGTGTATGCATACGTTATTGTTCCATCTTTGTTCTTTCATAACAGTTGTCTCCTACGTTATTGTTCCATCTTTGTTCTTTCATAACAGTTGCCTTCTATACTAGCTCCAGAATTAAAAGCGATATCTTAACAAACATACTGCACCTTTGTTAGATTTATGTGGTTTTGCTTTGTCCCTGTTGCAAATTGACTACGTTAATTCCAACGGTCGTCTGTTTTCTGGTAATCTATTAAAGCTTGTTTGTGTCAGTGTTATCTGCTAGTAAAGCGTTTGGGTTTATCTTGAAAAAATAAGACTGCTATTTTAACACACATTCAACGCTTTTACAATCCTCTATAATATTAAATATGCTATACTTTGACCCCACTATTATTAATCCTAATGCCCTATATTTAAATAAATACTGTATTACATCATTCCTATCTAACTATGACTAAACTAAATTAACCCTACATCATTAAATATATTAGCTAAGCTTCTAAAATAATTGTTTAAAATATCCCAATTTATCAAATGACTAATTGAGTTTCTAGCTTAACCTTATGCCTTTTTGTTTTCCTAAGTGAACCCTTAATTACACGATACAATCTTCCTATTTTAATATAAAGAACAACAAAAATTTATTTTTACGTTTTCTTTATATTCAAATACCCCTAAAATAAATCTGTATATACACCTATTACTATTCCCTATTGTATAACCTATCATTATTATTTTAAATTTATTATTCCCTATATATCTTCTAACATAATTTGCCACCTTAATCCTGACCTTTTTTCCTATGCACATAACTATTTTCCGATATTCTAAATTTTCCCTATCTTTCCTCATATTTATTTCAGACAAACCATACGGTACCCTTTCCGAATTCTCCAGTTTTCTCTTAATACCCATCTCTAAATACCTTCTAGAATTTCCAGATTTTTGCTCTAACCAGAATGAGTTCCTTAAATGTAATTTATCCCAAGCTAACCTATCCCTAAACCTTTTTAAAATTATGCCTCCACCTAACATTTTCATGACTTCCTGTTGGACCATATTTCTGCATGTTGCGGATATTGCATCAATTTTCATGTTAATAGACTCTAATCTATTTAATTTCATCACATGTACATAACCTACGGCTGTGCCCTCCTGTACTCTTACTAAATCTGAATATTTTCTTACTACCCCTTCAACTTCCTCATCTAAACATTTAAAAATATTTATTCCATTAACTTCCTCTTCATTTACTTCTATAATATTTACATTTAACCCAGTGTCATCCTAAGTGACCTCATACCTACTAATCCAGGACAATTCTACGTCCCTAACCTTCACCAAACTTTTATCGCAATTAATTATAATCCTTATCTCTCCCATACAGTCCACCCCTAGAATACTTTTAAATTTGAGTTCAGGAACGATGATAAACTCCTGCTCACAGCTTACTAGTCCAATTTCTACCCTTAACATGACCATACTATTTAATGCCGCAAACCTTTTCTTATTAGGAGCTATTAAATGACTCTTTTTTATCTACATAACTCTATTTTGAATTTTATCTTAGATTTCCTTGACGATTTCCTCCGATATCAAACTCGCCTCCACTCCTGAATCGAGCAACAATCCTACACACCTACTTGAAATTTTAATTTCAACCACCGGCAAACAAATTTTCTCTTTTTCTGGTTCCTTCTCTTCCTCGATGTCCATAAATTCGTGTGGATGTACATATTTATAAATCTCAACTTTTAGTGGTCTGTGCGTCTTTAAAAATCCTGCATAGCTCTGGTCTCTCCACTAAGTCCTGGTTGTCCTTCCACGACTTGTGCATGTGTCCTCCTACTATTGTCCGGTCCCTCAGATCTCTCACTATTATTTACATTCTTCCACGTCCTCTTTATCTTAGGTAAACTATGTTGCCTCTGTGTTCCAGGTCTTGGAATAGCTCCCCTCGTGCTACTGTTGCACCTAAAATAATTACCTTTTTGTTCCCAGTTATTCCTAAAGTTTTGGTTTGTCCTCCTTTGATTATATACATTTTCTCTCCTACTCTCGAATCGTACTACATTTACACTCTTGTCCCTGCTCTCCCGAAGTCTTCCCGAACTTACATCATCATACATTTGCAACTTCAAAAATGTCTCCCTATCTATTATATTTTGTTGAGCAATTTTATGATTTGACGATCCGTCAATGCTGGATTTAATTGATTAGCGATGCTTTATTTTCTAATCGTATATTGTTTCCAGTATCTTCCAAATTTTCCCTTATATTTCCCTACAATTAGATCATCCCTAACCTGATTCTGCCAATGATCGCTCCAATAATGCTTAAGAAATTTCTCCTCAAAATCTAAATATGAATCAATATCTGGCCCTACCAAATTATACCAGGCCCCGGCGTTATCTTTCAATAAGACTTTTACCACATTTAATTTAGCCTGTTCGTCATACCAATTATACACCAATGTCCGGATATTATTTATGAAAATTTGCGGGTTCACTCTATTATCTCCATAAAATTTTATCTCTTGTTCTACTGAAATATTACTCACAAAAATCCTTGGACTCTCCCCCGCTAAAACACTTATATTTTGTTTAATCCCTGTCACCTCTTTCAACTCTGCTTATCTGGTCTCTAGATGACCCACTCACCTCAGTTATTTTTCCATTTATCTCCTCTTCACAAAACATTCTAACTTCCGTTTTTAGTTGTCCAATTTCACTCCAAATCCCAACTATACTCTTTCCATTTCTCTCAACTCTCATTTCAACCTCCCCCATTTTTACTGTTAAACTATTTTTAAAATCAGAAAATTTCTTGGTCTATTTGTCGATTTTATCGCTTAAGGTCTCCATAATTTTCTCAAACTTCCGGTTCGATTCGGCATTCATCTGCTCTAGCATTCTTATGATCATCTCGTTTCCTTGCTCTCTCAATTCTGTCCTCGATTGATTCATACTACCTCCTGCTTCTTCCATTTTTCCTGATTTTTCAAACAAGGCACTATCGTCACTTCCAATTTCCACTCCTACACTCCTCAGCTTTTCTCAACATGCGTTTAACACACACCCAAACTTAAATCTACAACTATAACTAAAATTATTTACAACAATCCACCCTTTCCTTTCAGGTCGCCAGTTTCCTGAAATAAATTTTTTTATCTGGAATATTGTGTGGTTTATTGGTTAGGTTCCAAAATTCGTGCCCCTCACTTTGGGCGTTATAATACTGTAAAGTTTACCTGAATACTCGCCCTCTAATTCGCGGACTCTAATGTTGTGTACACGTAAATGCTGTGAGGTTTTGCTCCAGAATCGCCCTCGGTTACTCTACACTTACTAGCTAAAATAAACCCTTAATTACACAATAATCTTTTAACTAAATAAATTTATTTTACTGTATCCAATCGCTCTCAACCCTATGAGTTCACTTATGCCCTTATGTATTCTATTGACTCTTTTAATTGGATACAGTAAAATAAATTTATTTAGTTAAAAGATTGTCAACAATTATTTTCTATCTTAAATAGTGGATAATAGGGGAATATGGATTTAGTATAACGCGTGATTAATGTAAGAATAATTTCTCTTTATTAGATTTAGTTAGGGACTATGTAGTATAGTAAGTATGTAAATAAAGAGAATATGAAATATTAATTTGGGGTAAAATTATAGCATATTGGATTGATAATGAAGTACTATGGAACAGTTTTAAAAGCGTTCAGCATGTTAAAAATAACGATTTCTAGGTTTCAAACGTAAAAGCCAACACGTTTCAAATAACAAGGGGAGAAATATATTTCTTAGTAGAGTTGCTACAAACAAACTTAATAGCTTATTGGAAAGAACAGCTGTTGGAATTAAAACAGTCAAAGATGTAAACAAAACCACACAGAATTGTTGTAAACATAGTACACGTTAGTTAAATTTTGATTCTTAATCTTAGATATTAAGTCGGAAAGAGCAATGAAAAGACCAAAATTGAATAAACGGCTATGAGTACAAGAGAGAAACATAAAGTATATCCAGGAAAAGGGAATCAAAAATCGATAATTTCAAAGATAGTTGTAAGCAAGCATGCGTCGCTCAAAAAGTGGAAAATGGAGACTAGCGGACAATTGGTGAAAATTAAACGAGAAGTGCTAAAAATTAAGGTGGTAGAGGCATATGTGTGCGATAAAGCGATATGTACAAGGAACAAAAATGATGTTTGCTCAAACTGGAAGGCGTGTATCGCGCGAGGAGTAGAGGCTAATCCGAAAAATTTGAAACGACAGTTGACGGTTTTAAGTGTATTATCACGTACTGTTGTGTGGTGTTATTAAAAATTACGAGAAATCGACTGTCGGTGATTTTCGGAGAAAATAAAGTATCGGTTAAACAAGTATACGTGCTATTTTGTAAACAGGAAGGGACAGTATGCATTATATAATCAGTAACAGAGAGGGGTCTTGCTCTCTTTTATTCCATCTGTGATACAGTTAATTTACTTCTAAGTGAATTAGTGCTGTCTAATTAAATAAAGTTTATGTAAAAGCTGATAAAGCGTTATTATTAAATAGTGAAGTTGAGATATAAGTACAAAAATTTTTGTTTGGATGCACGAGAAGTAGTAAAATTTGAAAATTGTTTGGATGAGGATAAAAGCGATGTTTGAGTAGTAGAATTTATTTGCAATAAAAAGAACGAAATTTGGAGATTGGATATTTTGATTGAAATTTATAAAAGAAGAGTTTTTGGAGTAGTGACATATATGGTACACATGGGGATTCGACCATGGAATTAATGGATAGACGGAGGTCCTACCAGACGGCAACATCTAAAAGGTGCTAGTGGGTGGACCGCAGTACGAAGACAACTACAAGGTAGGAGATAGAATAAGACATTTCATGGTAAATATTTTCATAGTGTTTGTGGTGTTTTGATGTGTTTTATTATTATTTGATTTGATTTTTATTTGAACAGACATTTATGGGACTGTTAAAACGAAATTGATTTTTGAGCATTATTCATTAATTTGCAGATAACCAAAAGTTGTAAAGAAGTATAGAGGGGTTTTTGATTTTTGGTCGTGCAGAGGATTTATATGCACATCTATAAAGTTTTAAGATGAGCTCATGCTAAGACGAAGAGTAACGTAAGGTATGAGGAATGCCCTCTTACTTTAATAAAAAGTTATGTGTTGAGAAGGTTATCAATATGCATAATCATTGTTATAAAAATTAGTGAACACATGAATGTATATAAAGAAATGGTATTTTAAATTTGAAAAAAAAATCTAGTTTGGATTTCAGATAAATAGAGCGTGCTATTTTGGTTAGTTGAGTTATTTTTGAATGCATGATTGGTGTGGATTTCTATTTAGGTTTCTACGGTAACAAGGAGGGGAAGTTTGTTTGATGCGACAGGTAGGTGTATGTAATATATAGGAAGAATCGAATTAAGAGGACGATTCAGGAGCAGGCGAAGCAAGATTTGAGCGTTAACATCACAATATTTTGGCGCCCAATTCGTGGGACAAGAATAAAAAGGTAATATCACAATAATATATATATATATATATATATATATATATAAGAATATTGGTTTGCCATCTTAACCCGAGGAAAGAGATTAAGCAAACAAAGGAGTGCTTTTCTCGTTACTTTAAATAAATTAAGCTTGCTTTTAATGGCGTTCTTCAACTAATTTATTAAAATTTTTGAATTGCAATATAAAAGAAATGTTTGCTACAAATATTTTTTGTTACGTTAATTCTGCAAGTGTTTATAATTTCCGTATTGTAGGAAAACAAATTATATTATATTTACTTTATTTGATGATTGAGTTTTTGTGGTACGCACACAAATATTTTTATTGACTAATTTCCTGTTTGGTCATTTATGTAAATCAATTTATGTCTCTGGTGGGTCTGATTTAGTTATCTGTAGGACTTCATCATTTCTAAAATCGGCCATTTTATATGTTTTAATTGATTGCGAATATATTTGATAATTACACAGTCAGTAATCAGCACTTGTTGGCACACGAGTGTGTGAAAGCATGTTTACAGACAAACCTTTCGCCCAAAAGCTTTACAATAGATTGATAATTTAGAAATAAAGAACCATTACTCATTGTTTCGCTCTCCTGCAGTTTACAATCACACATAGTTACCGCCTTGCAACTAACCAATAGATCTAAAGAAGCATTGATGTAATAGCGATAAAATGTTATAGTTGAATGATGAGATATATTTGTTTAAATTTACTTTTTGAATCTTGTGAGCTTTGAACTTAGAACTATGAAATTAATAATAATGTTATGTACAAACAAACTTGTTAAATGTGTACTTTTCAGATTGGGGTTGCGTCAAAGAAATCAGGAGTTCAACTAATATCTGTCGTTCTATAATTTGACAAGAGAACTAAATAACTAAGCAGCAATTACTTACATTACGTCGGTTGGCGTGTTGAACAAAGCCTTGTAGCTGTCGGTATATATCAACGTCAGTTGAAATTTAGACTTAATTGCTGGTTCATCAAAACAAGGAAATAGTCTACGAGCGTAGGTAGGTTGAAATTGTGTTGCTAGTGCAATCCTATAAAATAAAGAATTAGAATAATTAGCTTAAAATAAATTAAATCTAAAAGCAGTAATATGTATAGCTTTTCTAAAACTGCATCTATCAAATTTCAAGTATACTCAACAACCTAATTAGCATTATCATATTATCCACGAGGGTAATCACGTACTTAGGAACTTTTTGAAATATCATTTGAATTACGCAATTTACTTTTACTAGAAATTGAAATTTAAGAACAGTATTGAAGGGTGAATACGGTGGGTATCTCTGAACTTTATTGTACACTTATAAGTTATAAATTCAAACATAACTGGATTTACATTCCACCATAAAAGTAATAACATACTTACTAGTATTGCAATTTAAGTGATTGATTACCATAGAAACTAGTCCCAAAGACTTACCTAAAAACTGTACACTCTAATAAAGATAATGAAGTGCAAACCGTAAAATGCAGTATTTCTGTTTCAGGTAATGGTAATTTATGGGTAGATATTAACATACGTATACGGACACGTCTGTACACAGTCACACACACGCACTCTTGCGCACACACACTGCAATATATAACATACCAAGTAGACATACACATTCCGGTTGTCTGAAACCGAGGATCCGTGTTGAATAGCGGTTATATATTCCTCCAAGTTGACGGACTTATCTACAAACCACACATTAGACAAAGATCATTGAGTGACGAGATACTAGACATCCATGTACAGTATAACTTTTGAATGGTAGCCAGCACCTAAAAGTTTATGCCCAATTTGAATTTTGTACATCGGACATCAGACATTGCATAGATGTTCTTTCATATTCGAATTTCTCTGTTAACTAGCTTGGCTATGTTTCTACAACCTCATAGGCGGTTGCAGTATGAGGTCTTTTCTCTAAACAACTCACATTGACTTGCCTGACTTTCCCATTGCGCATAGCAGGCATTGCTTCTAGAACAGCTTATTGGTAATCAAAGTAAAATGTATAAATAAGAAATACATAATATTGTTACATGTCACTCTGTAGTACTCCAGGCTATTCTCCTGATTTCAAATGACCTACAAAAAACCAAAATATGTACGACGGGAAACTCGGGCAGAGTCAGAAAGTGTTACGTGCAATTTCCGCATTTGATTATTTATTAACAATTTTGACCGCCTTCTTAATTCTAAACTATTACTTGTTCATCGCCCTCTAGGAATTTATTAAAATATTTAGTTGTAATTTAAAAGTGCTTCAATCTATTTTATTTTGATATAGCGTTCAAAATGTGGTATCAGATCATCAGTATCATTTGTTTTTGAAAATATCGTAATGAATAATGTACGTGTTTCCCGCAAGATTATTTCTAACTAGCTTACCATTACTCCGTATTTAATGTAAAGTATTAATTGGTATGTTACGTTTACTGTAATTTTTATCTCAAACGTTAAACAATTCTCTCATCGCATCGTTTATAAGTTTATGAGTTTGTTTTATTTTCGTGTTGTTTAAGAACGCTACTACCGGTTGTTGTATGGAATCAGACGTTAGTCGGGTTTTTGCCATTATCTATTGTAGTCTTCTGGGTGAGAATAAAAACCATATGAGAGTTGTACGACATATATCTCGGTTGATTTCATTTAAGAAAGAATTAGTTTTGTTTGTATTAAATTAGGAATATGCTACTTCTTCTAACAAATAAAAATACAATTTGTAGTATGTTTTGGTGAAACAGTGACGTAAGATCGAAAAAATCATGGTACTATCGCATTTGTTTTCCTGCTGCACCATCACAGATGGTACTAGTAACTTAAATTTAAATAATTCCTCATTTAAACGCTATATCAAAATAGAGAAGATTGACAAATTTTTAAATTTCAGCTAAATATTTTAATAAAATTTCACAGGGTGATGAATAAGCAATCATTTAGAATTGAGAAACCGATCGAAATTGTGAATAAATACTCAAATGACCGTGGAAGGAAAGTAGGAAATGTGAAATTTTATTTCGTAAACGAAAATATTCGCGTTCAGGTGAAGGTCGCCCTTTCTTAACAACAATTATAAAGTGAATGAGCTGCTAGACATTGCAATTAATGCTATCAATACGCCAAAGGTAGCACCAGCTTATCATCTCAAAAGCTGAAACAAATTAACTAAGTATGGAAGGTTCTTAATCTGGGTAAGATATGTCTTAACGAGATTGCTGTGCTAACATTTGAATCAACAAAAACTAACGATTTTTAATTCAACACATTACCTATTTTCACTGAATTGTCTTAAACTCGCTCGCAATCATTAAATCAGTGAATTTTACAAAAGAATGGAAATATAAATTTTTTTAAATTTCTTTATTAATATTTTACCAACTGTCATAAAAATCAAAAATTTCGATTTTGTGGTCATGATTGGTATTTTCCAGGAAAACTGAAAAGTGCTAAAAATAATATTTTTAAACTCTTCACATTATAAACCCCAAGACGCCATTTTTTTAGATACATAACTAAAAAATACCAAAAATCAGTTTGACTACATTTCATTATGATAGGTTTTGTTTAATTTCTCATGTCGATATTATATTTATTTCATTCTATATATTCCTATTTCTGAATTTTCTTTGCTCCATTAATAATGAAAATATGACATACTCTTGTTTTGCAGCTTTCACTAAGTTTTGATCATGCTATTTTATCATTCATTTTATTTTATTTTTTTTTGAAAAAAAGTATCTATTTTATTACATCATAGATTTTTTTTTATATAACAACACATTTTATTTTTTTTTTAAATAATAACTACATTACATACATATACAATTAGTTAAAGTAAAAACATTACAATATTCGTTCATAGAATAATAAATATGCCTGTGTCTCAAGGACTTTTTTTTCAGGCACTTTCGGAAATATTTGAGTCATTAATATAATACCATTTTCCCATTGAAATGTCAGTATTACTTTTTGTGGTTTTGCGTTGTGAAAACAATAAATGTTTTTTATTTTTAGGTAGGAATTGCCAACGGTGACTGTCGTTATCTAACGTCGTTCTTACTTTTACATATGCGACATAGTGTGCATGATGAATAGAACCGTTATGCTGTATAACTCCGTATAATGTGTATAATACTTTGGATTGATTAAAATTCAGCCCTTGAAGGTTTTGACATTCTTTTAAGCAAAATGGTGTTAAATCCAGTAATATAGGGAACGATACTTGGTCATTCAATTTTGTTGACCGAAATCTTAGGGTTTGAAATCTTTTTAAATGTAAAATCAATACAGGAGGTGGAATGCTGATTAAAATTTGCTTAATGGCATTGGTATAAACATTTTTTTTATCAGGTCCCACTTGTCTCTTTGTGCACCAATCACAGACTATTTTATTATTTCCGGTAAGTAACTCTCATGCAGTAAATTGGTTTAAACAAGATTGCACGGAGTAATCAGTTTCTTCACATTAATATTTTGGAACTATAGTATTTCTATATGTATCGTTTATATAATGTTCTTCATCTGTTTTTTCATCTTTGTATATATCAAAATCTTCATAGACATTATGTATTTTCTTGCTGTCATTAAATAAGGATGTATTTCTGTCGATGGTATCTTCTCTATTAATGTAAGATTGGCCTTTTGGACTGCTTTCTTTAAATTTTTCAATTCGGCTGGTGACAGTTTGGTTGCCAGTAGATCCTACTTGATTAGAGCACTTTTGTTGTTTTCTGTGAGATTCTTTAATTATAAGTTTTTCTTTCTTTATTTGGTGTTGTGATGATTTATGTTCGTCAAATTCTTTTATTTTGTGATGAAATAATGGAGAAATTTGTTTTTCTGATATTTGGTAAGCTCAGATCAAGGAAGGGTTCATCTCGATGTGAAATGTGGTTGCAATCTTGGCACTGAATTGTACTAATTAATGTGCCTCGAAATACCTGTTCAGTGGGTAATAATAGCTCAAAGTTCTGCTGTTCATAAATTTGTATACCTTCTCTATATTTTCAATACACGATGGATTTATTTTTAGATTTAGTTCCGTTTTTGTAAAATTACTGCTTGATAATTTCTTAAATGATCTTCACGTATTGCTTCTAACAGATGTCGTAGCAATTCATGTGAGTCGTGTTGTTTGTTTCCAGCAAACTGTGGCATTGTTTGCTTAAGTCTTGAAAGCAGTATACTGGGGTTATATATTTCTGGTTTACCATTTAGTAATTCTTTTAGCGTTTGTGCTAAAATGTGTTTTAAAGGGTGCCCTTTTTCCAAAGCTTCATCAAATGAATTAGGTAATTGGAAATATTGTTCTGAATTTGAATTTTCAAGAAGTAATTGTAATAAGTATGGTGTTTGTCCGAAACATTGTATAACGGAATTGAAAAAGCAAGTATTGCCTAAATTAATGCATTTTTTTTATAATAAATATAAATTAATTTTTCGATCTTTATAATCTATTTGTGAATCCTAATATACGCCAGGAAGCGTATATTTATTGCTTCTAATACTTTTATGCTTCGCTTTAATCTTAATGTGAGTATTCTGTTTGATTCAAACTAATCATCTATTCCTGATTCTTATTTTAGTACTAGTAACGCGTCTCTTTAAAAAAATAGGAGGACACGTTCATCTACTTGGTATATCTTGTTTATCAGATTATATAAAGATTGTACTGTTTCGGCACCAAATCTGATGGATTTTATCGACAACTAAGCTGCTTTTAAATTAAGTAATTTGGCGTTTTTTGTAATTCTAGTCTTTGTAGTTTAAATTTTATTTTCCGTTCACCCACCTAGTTTATAGCTTTAATCTGTTTTAAATAGTGTATACTAGCAGAGAGATTTCCAATACATCCAGTCTACATGCTTGCTATATGTATTCCACCGTTTATCTTTTTTGTCCATCATTGTCCAACCCAAGTTACCAACTCTTTAATGATTTATTTTTAATAGGCTATATCTGGTTTATCAATATCTATTGCATATTGTATTTTATCACAATTACTCTGTATTCATTTCTGCTTAATCCGCCTACAAATTTATGTTACGTTTTTTCTATTTATCTACGTTTTTCTCTTCTTCCTTAATTACTATTTTTACATGTCCGCATTCTTTTACCATACGTAAGTTAACCAAACGTGGGTATTCATTTATAGTCATAAAGAACGTTCTTCCCCTTAAGATCTTATCTGTTTTCTTCTGAGTTATCTTCAACTTGAGTTAATTCTCTATCTATACTTTTGTCTTTGTTTGTATGAAGTTTTTGAATTTGTTCATATATTTTGGCCAACCCTTACTTTGCTTTATGTTTGCCAACTTTAAATTGCATTTACTTTCTTTTAAATAGTAGTCACTGTGAATAGCTGCACTTAGGTAATTTATACAATCTCTTACTTAGTTGGTTTTCGGATACATTTCTAACTGTATGAAGCTTATCTATATCGTCGAGCATTTTCCACGTACACTTTACGGTTATCTCTTTTAACCAATTCAATCTGTCTAGCACTTCATTGGTTTCTCTTTCTTTAACTATATGCACGCACAACTTTTTTGTTTTTACTAACGGTTTGAACTATGTTAAGTTTGCTATTACCAGAAATCCCGTTTCTTTGGCCTTCAGTATAACCGCTTAAAATTAGTCAGACAAACTTACTATCACTATTATTATGACTTATTGCAGTCACATAAATCTGCACTATGATGAACTGTTTTGCTTTACTTGTCGTTATATCATTTATAATAAAATTGCACCTGGATGAATTACCTGCGCTTGAGTGGATGAACCTTAATTCTTCAAACCTTTGCAAAACGCTTGCCTATACCAAGCCACACACTCTATTTCACCCTAGCAACTTCTTTCTTTAAGCTGTTTAAGACCTTATATTCACGATTTCGTATATTCTACAAAATTGAATTTGTAGTTTTTCTTTTTTTGCAGATACATTTGTTCTATCCTCTTTAATGATTTTTAAACCTTCTCAATAATCGAAATCTGGATGACATGCAATTAACGAACTGTGAGATCTTGTTAGAACGGTTCATTCCTATGTTATAGTGCTGTATGTCCTGGGAAAAGAGGAAACACATCAGTAGTCCTTTGATAAATCTAAAAAGAAGAGCAAAAATATTTGAAAGATACTAAGAATTCGAAACAGACAATAGTTAGTGAGTCGCACGTGCCGATCAACAGGGCAATACTTAATACCACTTTATTCTGTGCTCCACAAGAATGTTAGATGTACACACAAAACGAGATACTCTTTATTTATTCATCGTCTTTGGAACTATCAAAGTTTAAAACTTTAGTTTGAAATACCGTAGAGTTTGTTCATATACAACTGCAGAAAAATCAAATAATCCAAAACCAAAACCTTCTTTAGAAGCTACCAAAAAAGAAATGTGAATAACAAAGTTTTTCGGATAATTTTAGGATTATCATACCTTAGTCTTGACGCTGCTGTCTTTATTATTGAGATCTATTTCGGTTACTTAAATAATCAATACTGTAACAGTTTAAATTTTTCTGTTACCAATTTTGTTGGTTAGGCAATGCATTCTACTTATTCTGATAGATAGACAACTATACATTCAAACCTCGTAGGAACGTGTTTGGTTGTATATAACATTTGAGAAACCATCTGTGCCTAGGAGGAGTATTATCTACCTTGTTAGATACGCGAATTTTGTCTTCCTTTTTGATTTAAGCATTGCGCAAAAATGGGTCTTCCTAATTGTGAATTTGAGCCTAGCCTGAAAAGCATCAACTATTTAGGTGCTCCCAAGTTAGTTGGTTCACCTTCTAATAATGTACAAAGCCAAAAGCGGGTAAGTTTACTTCGCTTTTATTAATTTGAAATTGTTAAATCTAATGAGGATTTTTTAGTTCGATTTTAGTTACGGATTTGCATGACACTAAATTATTGCGAGAAGTACGCAATATTAAATTATTCCTGGAAGCACGTAGAAATAATTTCGATCTTGGCGTAATTATTATGTTATCCAAAATACATTTTATTTGAATAGAATTCGCACATGGTGAGTTCTAACAACTAAGTTTGGGACATCTCAAACACTATTTGTTGCCACTCTGAACGCACCCTGCAATGCAGTCATCATTTCTGAAGAGTATTTTTAGCAATTGTCAGTATAACCAATCTACAGTTTAATAAGTTATTTTGCATGAAATCCACAAAAATGCGTTTTGGTGATGTAATTGTAGAATATGGAAAGCCTGTAATCTTGCACGCTATCCCATTTTGTTTTTGAAGCTGTTATCTTCACAGGTGTTGTCCTTGGTCGATCAATAATAGGTACTTCTGATTAAGACCCCTTGGTAACATCGATATCAACGTGTTAAATCAGGTGTCAACAAATATCTATATACCAAACACACAAACAGGTATTACAAATTTTATTTCTCTTATAATAGCAAAACTATAATTCTATGAGTAGTTAAAACTGTACTGTAAAATTTTTAAAGCAGCGCATGTAATTTCATTAACCTAAATTTTTTTGCTTGAATTAGTTACTAATCTAGGGACTTCAATTTTGTACAAGTCTGAAACAGTTACAGCGAGCTCGATTTAAAATACTTGACGACTTCATTCAGTATGAAAGTATTTAACAATTTGTTTATGCAGTTTGCATGGCAGTAATTTATTTTAATTTTATTTTTACTGTTCAAGTGGCAACATTTCCATTCTGTAAATATTGTAATTGCTGTTATTTTTGTATAAATTTGGTTGTACATATCATAAGTTAAAGAATTATTAATAATATATTTTTTACTCACTAAAATAGTGGAAATGTGTTACTGTTTATTGAACTTGGATTAAATCAAGTGTATGGTTTTATTAGTAGGAATAACAATTCAAAGAACCCACTGCAGTCCATGAGATAAGAGTGCAGTCCATTTATATGTTAGCAAGAAAATTTTAACCTCATTAATTTTTTAGAAGGGTAAATAATTATAAAGGTTACAATACTTAAAGTATTAACAGAATTGACTTTTTAAATTGCGGCCACATTTATAGTGAAAAGTAGATGACTAAAACAGTATTCAAAAAACAAAAGCATAGCTTTTATTGTTACCCTTACTTTTAAAATATTTCATGAGACAAAGATATTTTTATTTTAAATTAACAGGGTCTTCGTCAAATAATAAAAACATTATTTCAGTACTCAAGTTTACACATGAATGCATGCACGCATACGCATGGGTACACATGCACACAAATATGCACTCAAACACGCGCTTATCGATACGTGCATTCAAGGAATTCAATAATAATTGATACAGGCAACCAGACCTCAAAATGTACAAATTATCAAACTGACGTAGAAGGACCTGTATATAATCTACATACTTTCTTTTATTTATCAGTACGCTGTGGAACACGAATTACCAGTTACATAATTGCAATGGTATAATTCAGACCTATTTATACTCTCATGAAATACTTTGTTTTATCGAAGATTTCTCAATTAACTAATTGGTTGCTATAATTCTTACATGAATGCAGATTGGCAGTTTATTAATACTTCAATAGTCTTTAATACTTACTCCTTAACGCCCTTGTTTTCGTAGTGGTTTATATAAAAACCTCGCATATCATTTTGCAAATCTCCTGTATACTCAATTGACAATACATATGTGAGGTCTTTTGTCATCGTTTTCTGAGATGCAAATTTAAGTGTTACTTTTTGACGGTCTCCATTTACATCTTGTACAATTTGATCTAGTAATTCCGGTGGTGTACCATTATGTTTTAATTTCAACGAAAACTTGTTGCTTCCGAATTTCAAACCCGCAGAATGTAGAATAATTTCCTTATCCGTATCTTTATCACTTATTAGTTCTATCGTTACCTTTCCTTTAAACTCATAATTCGTCTCAAGTTTTTCATCCAAAGTGATCATAATTGTATAAAGCTCTGGTTTCACATCATTGGCTAATCTATAGGTATCTTTAGGTTCCGAAGGTTCGCCACTTCTGTTATCAACCGATAATCCTGACGTTTCAACTTCATTTGTAATTGGAGCTGTGCCATAAACGGCCACAACTGCATAAATACTTATTAATGCAAAAGTGTTGATCTGCGAAGCCATGCTGAAAATAATTTAGATAAATTTTTTAATTGATTTTAGCTTGGTTAGAAATTTTAAAAACAACACTTTTTTAACAAAAGGCATAAAAAGCAAAAATATTTGAACACTAACCGTTGTTAGTTTTAATATTATGACCTAAAATTGGGCAGCTATTTTTACGTTTCAATAAGTTAGTGTTTGATTCTGACTTAATTGCTGAATTAATTTCAATTATTAGCTTGGGTTGGCGTACAAATATTAATAAAAAAATATGTTGATATATTGCTCCAAATATGATAATTTTACAAATTCATTTAATATTATTTTTTTTTATTGGAATGAAATAATTTAGTGCTAACAGAATGCGAAGATATTAACTAATTTGATCTTAAGAATTACGTGTCCCTAAGACTTATTAACATAGAATAATAATTCGTATCGATTCCAGACTTTCGTATGAGAAAAAAACATTCAATGGCTACTGAGTACTAAATTTAAAATCAAAATGACTTTATTACAAAAATTGTTTGAAAATTAATTGCATATGTCAGTTGATCAACGCCATTTTTCTTTTTATTAAGAATTTAATTATTATAACAAAAATTAGTCTATCAATAATCCTTCATTGGTGTAAACGCGCACGGAGAAAAATTTTAAACTTTACAAAACAACCATAGCGCTGTATATCCCAATTCCAAATCATTATTTCTTATTTAATAATTTTAGAACTGCAAGACTAAAATTTCTGTGAGATCTAGAGGGAAATTGCAATATAGATTGATATACATTTATTATCTAATATTACGGTTATATAGGATAGCACAGTAAAATCTATTTAAATTTAAGACAAAATCATGTAACCTTTTGAATTAGCTTGTGGATTATCTTGTGCATTAGATTTGAGTTTCTAAATAAAATTCGTTTAGAACGAATAAGAATTGTTTGGAACATATTTTCAGGTCATATGTTTTTTCTCAACAAGATTAATTTAATATGTCCTTCATTAATTCTAATAATTTTATATAACCTTAGAGTTGGAAAGAAAAACATTAAAAGTATAGGTGTTATTTAGCATTGCATTTACTAAAAAAAAATTAATTTTAATTTTTAAAATGTTTTCTAAAGTAATCTACATTTTTAAGTTTAGAATTTGTAAATAAAATAAAAAAACTGGATATAGCTTTAATTTTAGTTCTGTACCTTAAATATCTTAGTCGAATAACTCAAAGACAAAATATCTATACACACAATGATTTTTATTTGCCGTATTTATAGTTTCGTAGACGAACTTTTTGAATGTCTGTTTAGGACAGCTCATCCACTTATAATTAATGCACATCACTAGTACACTTTTCGCTCACGTAATAGAACTTACCTCACAAATAGCACTCACAAACTGCTAGTAGCAATTATTGCAATTCCCATATAGAATCGAAATAATAGTTTATCTTATCTTATCGCAATTCGAAATCCCATTTATTTAACGCAAATTAAAGATAACAGATCATATAATTATTTGAATCTTTTATAAATAATTGAACGATTTAATTTATCCGATTAGTACCGTGACTTTCATTAAATACTTGGTAAAATTCCTGGAAGTAACAAAATTTGGCTCATCTTAGTCATAGCCGACATTTTCTAGACATTACTAAAACGGTGTTCGAATTGGTCTATTTTGTGATGAAAACAGAGTAAAACTTACTAGACCACACACTTTGGAATTATGGTTACATAGGTTTAAGTTCACAGAGCCTATTTGAATTCAATGCAGTCATTACCAAAGAGGCATAACTAAGAAGATAAAAAAAACAGACTGAACAGCAAGGAATAGATTTCACATTAATTACAGACCAATACAAATGGGTACCGCCAGTTATAGGTGCAAATATATTACTGAACACTATACGAACATACGAAACAAGTAATTAACATGACCTTATGGCGAAACTAACCCACTAACAAAATACAGTATTGCCCGAAATAAACAGTACTGAAACTAAGTTGGCGGTGTTTTTATGCGTGCGCTGCCACACTCAAGTTAGCTAGTGTAGACCTGTCAAGTAAACCTCAAACAAGTAATTAGTAGGGCCTAATTGTTAAAAATGGTGTTAAGTACAGAGGAGAAAGTGTTTCTGGTAGAGCATTATTTTCGTTCATACGGAATCGGCCGACATAATGGTGCAAGTTTGCTATACGTGTCTGATTAATTCACACAAAGGTTTAATAAACGTTCTCCAAGTAATGCTGTAATTTTGAAGGTTATTGAAAAGTTTAGAAATACAGGTAGTGTATTGTGCCAACGAAAAGGAAACTCGGGGCGTCCCAGGACAGTTAACAACAACAATAACCATGAACGTGTTTTTGAGCAAATCTTAGAAAATCCGAAAGTCAGCCAGGCAAGGACAGCGTTACAACTTGATTTAAAAAGAACTTCCTTTCAAAGAATCCTGAAGGAGCTGGGTACATTTTCGTATGTGATTCAGGTACATCAACAACTACATCCTCGGGATTATCGCAGTAGAGTGGAATATTGCGCCAGAATTCTCGCGTTACAGTATGAAAATCCTGAATTTTGAAAATGTTTGGTTTTCAGACGAAGCACATTTTCACTTGTCAGGCTATGTGAATCGTCGCACAAATCGATTTCTGGGCTTTGCCAGACCCGATGAGGTTCAAGAGGTTCCTTTACATAGTGAAAAAGTGAGTGTCTGGTGTGCTGTTTTCGGACACGGAATCATTGGTCCGTACTTTATCGAAGAGAATGGTAGGCAAGTCACACTTAATCAACAGAGGTACAGACAAATTTTAACACGATTTATCCCTGATCTACGTCAATTCTGTCGTGCACGTAACTTGGCATTTCGAAACCAATTTTTCAGCAGGACGGGGCAACTTGCCATACTGCTGCCGCAATTCGTCAATTTCTTCAAGAACATTTTCCAAGCAAATTCATATCACGATTTACTGACTTCCCTTATCCTTCACATTCTCCAGACCTCACACCTCCAGACGCATACATTTGGGGCATGGCTAAAAATGCCGTTTTCAAACGAGCACCACAAACCATCGATGAATTAAAGGATGCCGTTAGAGTCTTCTTCGCAGCCCTGAGACAACCCTTATTCAATAACATGACCAGAAACTTAGAACATCGTTATGAAGTCTGTCTCGAACGAGGAGGTGCACATTTAGAACATATAATAAAGTGTCAATAATATGTATTTTTTAAATATACAAAACAATTACAATTTCAGTACTGTTTATTTCGGGCAATACTGTACAAGACCTTAAAAAACAGTGACCCAATTCATGGCGTAAATATGAATTTTGCATAGATGAACCCTTAATATACTTTTAAATAAGTAGCGATGCTATCGTTTTGCAAGAAGTATGGTGACTTTCTGTATCTCGATCGTTTATTGGAAATTTTATGCATAATATATCTGGCCCGTTCAAACAAAATTCTGGAGTGCCACAATGTACAGATTTGGGTCATTTACTATTCTTAATATTTATCAATGACTTGCTTAAGTCTTTAAAATTAATCAGTCATTAATGCTCGAAGACGGTCAAACACTATTTTAAGTACTTAAGTGTGCAAGATAATAATAAATAGCAAAACGGTCTTTTCTGAATTTACAATTGGAGCATCCCTAATGTAAACATTTTATAATGTTCTCTTACAACATTTTCGAAAAAGGCATCGATTTTTTAAAGTATTCTATAAATGAAAAACACCTATCAAAATAAAAAAGTTAGATTTAAGAGTAACCTACGCAGACAAATTAAGCCACTAATCACATATCGATACAATAATGACTGAAAATTAAAGTATGTTGGAATTCATAACTAGACAGTGTTATATTTAGGCGGCATAATTTACGCGCTATTTTTACACTTTAGGCGTGATCCCCATTGTTATAACATCTACAGATCACGTTTTTACCAGATGATGCAATCGCTGTCTAAGTCAATTTGTGTGATCTGAGTCGATATATGAAGAGATAGCAGTGATTAAGACTCGATTTACTCTTGCAGTAGAGTTTACCTGTGGATGGTATTTGGCGTTGAACCAAATTTTTTGTACTTTAGAACTTGTAACAAAATTTTGAAAATCTTTTGAAATAAATTGCGGTCCATTATCACTGTATGATTTGAGGGACACCAAAGATAAGAAATATATTTTGTAGTAGAAATTTAATTATAGCAGAAGACGTAGCTTTAGTTAACGATTGTACAATAACGAATTTAGAAAACCAGTCGGTGACGACTACAAGATGTCGGTTACTTTTTTTTTGATCGAGAGAGAGGTCCTAATAAGTCGAGTGATTTTATTGAAAGGGATAAGATACACGTTTGAAGTTACCCATCAAACCAGAACGAGCTTCTTCAGAACTCTTCTGTAGGCCAATAATATAATTCAGATATTTTAGCTAAGGTTTTTGTAACACCAAGATGAGCAGCTGTAGGGTGATCGTGACACAATTTGAAAACTTCAATGCGGTTAGCGGCAGGAACTACAAGTTTCTATTCAGGGATGTTAGAAATTTTGTGAGATAAGGAAGATACAAGTTTATATAATCTATTATTCCTCACACGAAAGGTGGAAAACTTATCACGATTTTCAGAAACTTTAGGCATCAGGAATTAGATCTGGGAGGTTAAGAGAAGCGACATCACGAGATAACGCATCAGGCACGATATTTAATTTACTAGGTCTATGCCGAACGTCAAAGGTAAATTAAGAAATACCCAAGTTCCATCTTGCCAACTGACCTGCCGGTTGGTTTAAGTTATTCAAACATGTGAGAACTGCACAATCAGTAATTACTGTAAAATGTGTACCTTCAACATTTCCTCTAAATTTTTCAATGCCAAAGATAACCGCTAATAATTCACGTTTGGTAGCTGAATATTTTTGTTCAGCAGAAGTTAAAGAACGACTAGCATAAGCGATAGGGTGTTCTAGTTCATTATTTACTTGAAACAATATTGCGCCTTGACCAGTAAGTGAGGCATTGGTCTGAATGTAGAACCTTTCGTGAAAATTGGGCAAAAATAAAAGAGTTGCGGAGGTGATTAATGTTTTGATTTGTTCAAGAGCCTGCTGAGTTTCTAAATTACTTTCGACAGATTGACTTTTTTAATTAGGGCAGTAATGGATGTAGATATAGTTGAGAGATTAGGTAGAAAAATGGGATAGTAGCTAATCATTCCTCTTAAACGTTTAATTTCGGTAACAGTCTTTGGTGTTTTAACTTTAGTAATAGCGTCAACTTTAGCAAGATTTGCCCGAAGACCAGTTCCATCGATAATAAAACCAAGAAATGTAAGAGAAGAACAGCAAAATTGACACTTCTCCCAATTTATTTTAAAACCTGATGCATTTAGGCGTTCAGCTACTTCATTAAGTGTAGCCTTATGTTCTTCAAAAAAACTTGAAATGACCAATATGTCGTCTAAAAATGCAAAGGCACGTTCTTGGTGTAAGATAGGACCTAACATTTGATCCACAGTACGCTGTAAAGTCTGTGGCGCAGACACCAAACGGTAAGAAATTATATTCGTATAAACCCCGACCTGGAACACAAAAAGCAGTCTTTGGACAGAAAGATAAATCAAGAGGGACCTGATAAAACGCATGCTTAAGATCGATAGATGAGATAAATTTAGCATGGCGGAGCCGACTCAAGAAAGAATCAGTACGAGATAAAGGATATGCGTCAGCCACAGTTACATGCCATTCACCATTCTTTTTACGAACCAATAGCACGGGAGACATCCATGGCGAATTTAAAGGAGAGATAACACCGGATTCAAGCATTTTATCTATTTAAGAATGTAAATGTTTTTGTAATGCATGCGATAAGGGATATTGACGTTGCTTTAAAGGAACATCATAACCCGTAGGGATAGTATGTGTGCGGTAGTAACACAACCAAGTTCAAAAGTATTTAATTCACGAAATTTGTCAATCATAGAGTTAAGAATTTCTTTCTGAGAATCGGTAAGAGGAATTTTATACATATACCAGCCGACGCACAAAGGTTTGTTGTGAGAGTAGCTTGCCAAGAGAAATCTTGAAAATATAAAGACAAACTAAAAAGTTGGTAAAAGTCAACGCCAAGTAAAAATGGATAAGCTAATGTGGGCACAATTAAAAATGGAACATCCCGTACGAGTGACTTTATACGAATTTTTAATTTAAGAGAACCAGTTACGTATATTTTATTATCGTCAGTTAGATTGATAGAGGTGTTTTTTGGAATAGTCTGAAATTTAATATTTTGTTCAGACAATTGCCTTTAGCCTTCATTATTTAAAAGAGAACATGACGAACCCGTGTCCAATAAAGCGATTACATTTAGAGAGCCAATAGAGATAGGTAAATGCGGGCGAATATCGAGAGGTTTTTAACAAGTTGTAAGGCAGCAGAATTTTTATGATAAAAGGAATGAACTGTTTTCAACCAATTGGAACATTCGGCAGGAGTCGAACGACATATTTCAGATAAAGAAGGCAAGTTCTTCTTTAAACTTGAGGTAACGGTATTATTATTACTAGATATGTTAAGTAAAGGTTTAATATTGGGGGTAAGTTTATGCTTTAATTCTGTTGACGTCTAGGTGTGTTGAGTTGCTTTTGTTGAGGACGATTTTGGCTCCTTGAGATATTTACATCCCGAGTAGGAATATCTGTGGCAAAGTTTTTCGATAAGGTAGGGTTACATTTTGTACATTTAGATTTGTAGGTATTATTTCGACCACAGCCATAACAGAAGAGGTTTTTTGGATATGTGCAAACATTGTAGGTATGTCCGCTTTTCTTACAATTTCAGCAGGTAACTGAATTTGTCGATGAATAAACAGGAAGATTAATAGTATATACTTTACGAGGAGATTCTGATTGACATGCTAAGTCTGGTTCTAATAAGTCAAATTGATTTGTGGGGGGCGGACGGTATTTATCAATACGTGATTTTACTTCTTGAAGAGAGCGGCATAAATCTTTAAATTGAGGTGAGGAAGAGATATGGCGTAATGTTAAGTGTTCAAAGAAATAAGGATTTAAGTTTCGTAAAAGTTCATCATTAATTTCAAGTTCGGATAGTTTTTATCTAATCTAGAATATAAAGCTTCAATTGAGGTAATAAAAGAGATTACGTCTTCATTAGGTCCCTGGGGTATGATTTTTTATTTCATTCCAGAGATCAGTTATATATCCATGAGGTAAAAAGACGCATCTTAAACAAGTAACTAATTCTTCCCAGATAGAAATCTGCATTCGTATGCTCCTGTACTAAATCAAAGCTGAGCTAGAAAATAATTCTTCTGCTGAGACAAATAAATCTTGGTCTGTACAGTTACGTGAGATCTTAAAATCATTTACATGATCCAAAAATGACATTAACGAAATTTGGGAATCGAAACCCGAAAAAGAAATTCCCCATTTGTAAACCGCTATAGATTTCGGAGACAAGGTAGTAGGTTCGAAATGGTGAGATTAGAGAAATCAGGAGGCAACTTTACATTTGGATCTAAGTTAAGTTTTTCCAGAATGACTCCTACAAGATAAGAAAGTTTGCTTGGTTTCATTAGCCTGTTTATCTTTAAGTAATGATAACAAGTCTAAACGTTGTTTTATATGTATTATACGAGATCTGATACGTTTTAGTTCTAAATCGGAAGGTATTGGATTTGTTATATAAACTATATTAATAATACCATCTAGAGATTGTTTAATCTCAAAGACATTTTGTGTTAGGTCAGAAGTTAATGTACGAGAAATTAGTTGTCCGTCAGCTTCCTGTGCTAGTACAGCCTTTAATTGCAAAAGTCTGTCGTTTTGATTCGGCGAAGGTTGAATACTCCGGGACTTGAGTTCGAAGACAGTTTCAAGAGATTTAAGGTATAATGAATTCATTGTGATACTATGTTTAGGAAGTGAATATTCCACGATAAGTTTAAAACAAATAGAAAATGATAGTTTTTATGAAAATAAATATTTTTTTAAAAAAAGAAATTCTCTAAATTCTAGTTAATTATTCAAGTTTAGTTTGATAAGAGCCAGATACAGATAATATATTAAAAACTTAAAACTGAAGAAACAAATTTTTGTTATCTAAAAAAATTCAAGTCAAGATAGGTATTTAACCGAACTTAATGTGGTTTTAAAGAATTTTTAACATAAGAAATGGCAAATAAGCAATTACAGTGATAAATTATCTATGAATATAGCACAATAGTTATTAGATAAATAAATAACCTACATCCAAAGTAACATATTTCAGTTTAATCACAAGTTAATCATGGTTAAGTAGTAACTATCAAACATATTCCAAATGTAAATAACACTGTTTTTTAAATGAAATTTAAAAAGCACTAGATTTAAAATTGCATGGTCAAGGTAAGCAAATAGTAAACAAATAGTCATTTTAAGTGACAGTTTCAACAAGTGCAATTGACATATAAGGCCACTTGCAATGCTGCCAACCAAATAAGATAAAAATAACTGGAGGTAAATAAAATTTGGTGATTGCCAAATTAGATTTTAAAAGTCACAAGAAATTAAACTTTTTAATTATAAACGGATTTTAATTTCAACATAACACGCAAAGACGCCATTGTTATATTTACGCGGCATAATTTACACACTATTTTTACACTTTAGGCGTGGCTCTAACGCCATTGTTATAACAGATACAGATCACTTTTTTACCGAATGATGCAATCGCTGTCTAAGTCAATTTGCATGCACAATTTAGGTAAAATCAAATTACTTACGTAAGGTGTACCTCGGAACTTCATAAGGGTCCAGCACGTGGTTTGGGTTTGATTACGCCATGTTGAATATCAAATTGTTATCCATCACTGAACTTCTACTGTATCACGTAGGGAGTTGGAGGAAATGGGTAGGGGAACGATAGTGGTTGAGATAAAGGGAAACTACATACCTTTTTCTTCAAAAACTACCGCGCACTTAGATACTTGTTGTTTAATCCATGTCTCGTAGCTTAATGTCGTTTCCTCCACATGCGCCCATCCGCATTCCTTTCGCGCATACTCGACTGTCCGCGACGACGGAAGTTAGCGTATTAATTCAAAAATACACGGCAATTAACTTAGGAATTATATCTACACCTAAACATGATACATGGCCAGTTTGGCATGTAACAACAGCTAAGTCAGTTTCGAAATATAAAATCTCCAAGAACCTTTTTATTTTTCTTATTGCGGCCTAAAATTGAATATACTTCCATCATACGGCATCCTAATTTCGCTAATGATATAATAAAGGACAAAACAAATTTATTCGTTATTCACATCTCAAAAATATAGAATATATCCCGACTATAAAATTATAGGATACATGTAACTTAGAAATGAATTCCAAATACAGTATTTCTGTTCGACACAACATTTTTTAATGCACTATTGCTGCAAACTATAAATTTCTAAAATTTCGGAAAACTTTTGTTATCAAAAACTTAACGTAACTGATTAAAAAGATTAAACTGATTAAAAAAAACATTAATAGATGTTTTTTTAAATCAGTTTAATAAAAAAAGAAATATAGACATATATTACAATATATGAGAGGAGAGACTGTCTCTCGAATGATAGATGCAATATGCCTCTATTTAACAAAAAAGTAGTGACTCTATCTAAGGATCAGTTCAATGGTGCTTTAATATTAGACTTCGTTAATGCACTAACCAAATTTTACCGATTTTGAGGGAACATGATGTACTAATGAAAATTAAAGAAATTCCATAATGCTTGCATTCAACTTGCAATGGGTGTGCATGTTTTTATTGTTGGATTGGGTAGATTTGTTACTGGAGTCCAATTAAAATTGTTCGTAGGACGATTACAGAATTAATATCTCAGAGCCATTGATTCAGCCGCCACACTAGATGATCATCGATGTAGATACAGAAGAAGATTCATTTCATACTTTATTTACAACTTACTCTTGTATTGTTTGCTTTTTAGGAAATCAGTTTCTTTTCTTCTTGCCCTTACAACTTTTTTTAGTAATGGGTACTATCTAATGAGAAAACGAGAAAACGATTTATTCCTAGGTTGAACTGCAATTTCACATTACCAATTTTTGTTCTCATCTGTAAATGCCGATATATTTTCTGCAAAGCTGTTTGATGTATACATCTGTGCAAAGTTACATCTTTAAGAACAATACCCCTGGGTCGCTTACCAGTTTAAAGAAAACGGCAAATCGATTTATTCGTTAATTCATTTATTTAGTTTAAACATGTTGAAGTTCTTATTACATAAATAATAGTCTTTAAGGGGTACATTTGATGTCAGCGGCATCTAGCAAAAATTTTCCAAGAGGTTTTTGAAAGTGAAGAGTGCTTTATAAAACAGTTACTGGAAATGAAATCTTCGGCAAAAATTTTTATAAAGTGTATAAACACGATTGGTTTATCCGAAAAATGTAATTTTTAGAGATGAATACACTGAACGAATGCAGTCATTCCGTGATAAAGAGTGCCGTTTTGGAAAGTTGTAGTGTCTGCAAATAATGCCACTTTCACCTACCATCCTTCTCAAAATAATCGGTCTAGATGGTTTATCGCTTATATTAGATGCATCACTTTCTATAATAGATATAAGTAATATTAAATTGTATAACAATGTAGATTTTAGAAAGACGTAACTGTATATGACCTTTACTTATGCAATGAAGTAGTATAAAAGCTATTTAGAAAGATTGCATACTTTGAGACCAATTCATAATTTCTTCGAATGAATTCCTAAAGCTTTAGTGTACAGTTTTTTATTAAAATTGATTAAATAATTATCTAGCAAATTAGTCACCAAAGGAAACACCTGCAGCTTTTAAATGATTTCATATCACTTAAAATAACGGATACAGCTGTTAGTCGCTTTAGTTACGTTTATTAAAGTAAGCGATAAGCCGCCTTATCGTTATCATTAATATTATGAGTAGGAAGCAATGCCTTCTACAATATTAAGTGTTGGTCTTGGTTATAAAAAATTTAGGATAGAACTTCCTAGTAAACATATTCGTAAACCTTATGCGAACAACATAGAAGGATTTCTTTGCAAATTTTTGTTTTTTTTTGACGTTGGTGGTTCATTTTCATCTACAGTCATAAATTCTGAGGTGTGCTGGTGTATCACCAGAGTTGCGAGCTTCGATACTTGTATTATTTGTGAATTAATTCGTTCTTACATTACTTTCTCGTCCATTTTACGCGAATATTTTTAAAAAGTTTGTTTGCAACTCGAGCGTTTTCTAACAAATTTTCGAAAGGCTGCTTCAGTTTTTGTAAATTTCTGAAAAATTTCGCTCTCAGTTTCGCGGTGGACTTCGTATTTTCCTCTTTAAACTTTTTCAACTGTCTATTAATTTTAAGTCGGCAGTTTTTACGTCTTCATATAGTTTCTCTGTAAAAGTTGTGGAATTTTCGTCAAGTTTCCCGACATTTTTCTTTAATTTCTTTATAAGCCTTGGTATTTTATTTAGCATTTTTTTATTAGACCGTAGAATTTAAATTTAGTTTCTCTTTAAAGCTTTTCTGTATTGTCACCCAAGCTCTTTTCTATGTATGACCCAACTACTTTAATTTTTACTCTAGGTTGCGGATAACAGGCAAATAACATAAAATAAATCCGTTCAAATCTTTTCAGCCATTTGTTGAACACATAACTACAAAACCTACATCACTGTGACATTCTCGACACCACCATAACGTACTTCAACATACACTTTTATATTCAATTAAATATGTCTGATTATTTACAAATATTTAGTTTACTAAAATGCCGCTCTGGAGTTCATTTTCGTCAATAATTACTACGCCATAGTCCTCTCAAAACGAGTACGCCATATTTATTAATAGTTCAACTTGCTACGGTATTACGTGCAGATAAAGAAGAAAGTAGTAAAGTAAGTAAAAAAAGTCGCCCACATCAAAAACCGCAACAAAACAGAAGAGTAGAATAGAAATCCAAAAGGATTGGATTCTGTGCTAGCACAAAACGTCGTAGAGTGGGTTCGGTCATACAGAAAGAAAAATTGAAAACTTCACGTTAGCGAAGCAAGCCTGGTATTAAAAAAATATCTACAAAACGATACATCGAACATTGACGTAATCGTTCCATTACAAAATATTGTAAACAAGAGCCCCAATTTGCATATAACACAATATAGAAATTTACATATAAGCCAAGATAAATGTAAAGTCTTAAAATTTAAATCATATATACATGGGTACTAACATAATGTTTCCAACCTTAAATAAATACAAAGGAAAAGTAGACACAAAATTTACAGTGTTTTTACCTGCTTATGTGAAATTCACTTTCTAAAAGTAAAAAACAAACGCAATAATAGATTTAAATATCCTGACCCTCAACTAAAAAGGTATAAAATGTGAAACTTAATCTAAATTTAGTAATAAAGTTTGTTGACGTTAGCTTTTCGTAGTATTAATATTAAACGAGTAAAACAACGCCCTAACGCTAGCTTTGATTTATATAAAGGTTACTTATAAGGTAACTACGGAATTAGTTGTGCACTAAAAAGTGAAAGTACATTTTTAGCACGCAATCCGCCATTTATTGTAACCACGAGTAAGAAACTGAAACATTTGTGCTGTTATCAACCAACAACAGGAGTAGCTTTCACAGTATCATCAAAAAAGAGAAAAAAGAGTAACTGTACCTTAAGGAGTGTAGTTGCTGGCCACAGGTACCGTCGCAGCGAATCTGAAAAGTGCGTATGCACTTGACGATGAACTGGGTTTTCTACATGAAACAATTGCACTAGACTCTAACACTTTGAATAACTTATTTAGTAACTGCTGAGATAAAGCAAAGCATCTAACACTACGACTTACAGCGTTTCTTTTCGGAAAAAGAACGTTTTACAGAATCTCCCTTTGAAAGTGTTTATTTACGAGACAGGAGATGAAACGTATTTCAAAGAATTTATGTAAGGCAAAGTTGATAAGTAGATGTTTGCTTTATTCAACGAATTTATAATGCGATTAACACTTAGAATAAGTACTTAAGAAAATTTTATAAAATAGCACTCGTTTCAATTGGAAGTAAATCGAGCTTGTTGATAGACAACTTTTATGATTTGAAATAACATAGAAAGCAAGAGATCGTTTAGAAATTGTAGGGCGTTTTAAATAAAAGTAGTTTGAATTTAATGTTTATGCAGAAATAAATCGCTTACAGAGTTTTAATGTATTAAACTGCATACGATGTGTTGGATCGATGAACTATTAATTTACTTACACAAAAATGGTTGTATCATAATTTGCATAAACACTAAGTATATTTAGCTTATCAGCTCGGTCAAGCAATTCATTTAGATTACTTAAAGGTTAAGACAACACTAAACCCAGTCGTGTGCCACTAAGTCACTGGCGACGATATATATATTTTTTAGGTAGTTAATTACACAAAGTAAGTTGATAAATACTATCGTATTACAGTGAATTTGTTACCTGTGCCATTTCTTCCTGGGTGTGAACGAATGTGTGATCTTTGGTGTTCCGCTTATCCATTGAATCACAGAGTAGAAATTAGGTGGAGGTAAAACAACCACGTTTGCAGCTTTGGTGACTTGAAATAATCAATTGCTAAATGTTAAAGGAGTGACCACCGGTACCATTTGTTTGTGCATGGCCCAGTTTAATTTTATCGACGTTGGAAGCTTGTCCACAAGTACTTGCAGCAACATAGGATAAGCTACTAAACCAGATGCGTCGATGGTTGCGCAAAGGTTTTGCACAAAAGCGCATAATTTACTAAAGCACCCAACCTGTGAAATTTTGATGGTGGATAGTTTCTGACAGTTTGTAGAAGCGAATGGATAACTAATTCTGGCCGACCATATAAAACTCTAAGTGTCTCTACAACATTGGGAACTGTATTTAGGAGCAATAGCTGCCACTTGAATGCTTCTATGACTTTGCCTTTCAAACATTTTTTGCAGCCTGCATAAATTCTCTGCATTTGAAAAAACGAATGTTTTAGTGGAACTTTCAAAACTACTAATAAATAATGGCCAACCTTCTGGCCTTCAACTGAAACACGGCAACTCCCTAGATATTAAATGTCTGGCTGCCAATTGCTCGGAACGTAATGGTAGAAGTTCAGTAGGCGCATTTAAACCAGATTGGGGAAATTGGTAATAACAATCTGCTTTCTGTGGCGTTGACACACTAGGGAAGCTCGTTCATGTTTGCGATGCAGACGGATCCTTGTAAGTGGTGTTTGGATGCGGAGTTTGCATGTTAGCATTTGACCATGACACAGTGCTTCTTGTTACTTTTTGAGTGGAAGCAGTAGCTTCAAAGGGTTTATGGATAACAGTCACAGGAACCGATTTATGAAACGACGTTATTTTACAATCTGTGCACACTGCAGACCGTAGTATGATATTGTCCACTTCACTCTTAAAGGCTGGATCTATTGACCTCAGTGTAGTGGATTCGTTACTGATATCAGCGGTTGCAACATATTTAGATAAACCGTAATTCGTGGGCAATTTTCTACTACTGTCGCTAATACGGTCGACGTTAAAGATGATAATTATTCTGCTACTTTATATTCGGAAGTAATACTCTCTTTTTCTCTAGAGCGGGATCGATAGCAATTGTCGATGATATAGATGCTGCCTTTTGGGAATCGTGCGATAAATTAACTTCGTCACTACTAAAGTGTACGTGAAATTTCTCCGATAGCGTCGGAGATTCTGCGGTACAATTTACCCAAGTATTAAACATGTCACTAATGTCCACAGTTGGAATGTCAATTTCTAGCTCATCGAGGTCACCTTCTTCAAGAATTGCATATTTTCTATATATTCTCTGTCACGTTTATCAATGAGTTGACGTTGCTCTTCCAGCATTTGCAGCTGAAGTTGTCGTCGCGTAGAAGAACGTAACGAACGAGATGATTTTATGTTAACTGATTACGAACGGTGCACTTTCTTGAAAAAGAGATCGTCCTGAACTATCTAATGATCCAGGCTCGCAACGAATGTTCTTGTACCGTAGCTGTATTATGCAATCATGTTAATGTGGTTATCATCTCTATTTTTGGTGATGCCATAGACAGGTGTCTCATAATTTAACCGCTGTCCTTTGGTACAGCTCTTTAGTTTCATCAAACCGGTTGTTAATTACTTAATCAGCGTCGAGTTGAAGATCTGGCAGACTACGCATGGTACGGTCCGTTTTCTTAAACTGTTTCCAAAGTTCGCTTTAACATTTGAGTTGCTTTTTCACGTAGTCATCAGTTCTTCGGCTACTTTCTTTTCGAACATTTTGTTTTAAGCGAAAAATCTCATCAAACACTTTTTTCTGCAACGCACATAATTCGACCATACATTCCATGATGGATATAATAAATTTGAAAACTTTGTTGGAAGCGAAATTTGAGGAAAAAAAACACAGGAGTTATGTGCAATCCAAATAACTTCAAATTTATTAGTTTTTCTACAGGATGAATTTTCAGTATATGTATAATCTTACAGTGAATATATGTACGCTAATTGAAGTTTTAAAAATGGTACAAGTTACGAATATAATAATGAAATTTCTAGAAAATGATCTTTATTACATGAATATACACTTGATAGTTTTATAAATAGATAAAAAATGTGTAATCCTAGTAACACGATTTAGTAGTACTACTACCTACACAAACTGCACTAACAATACCCGTGGCAGAACGATTTTAGTAATACCAATTCACTGACTATCTGGGAGTAGGTACTTGGGGATAAATACTATTGCTGTATATTTTACAACTTCTTACACATTAGTATTAAGAATTTGCCTATTAAGTTTGTAGAATTTTTTCTTCTTGAAAATTGGTGTGATTGTATTTAAATGTGGGTTCAACAAACGCTCCCTCTTCTAAATTCACAATCCAATAAGGATGAAGTTTTAATATGTAATAAAAAACTCTAAGAAGACTTCTGAACTAACTCTGAACTCTAACTTTAGCAGAGTTTGACAAGACTAACATGGGGGTTTGTTTCGGTTTACTCTTACGCGCCACTACACTTAACAAGTGCTGACCAAGGATACTGTCCAGAAAGTGTAGGAACTAAACGATAAATAACAGATCCTAACATACATGTTTTGGTTTAAATATTCTCGTTGCAAAACTTGAAAAAAACCTTATTTTACAAATGCTTATAAACTAATTTGTCATCGGATCTCTTCGAGTCACATCAAACGAATATGGATTTGTCATAAAGTAAACCATCATGTGCCAGACTTGGCTAAAAGTTCTGCATACTGTTTCTTATATTGTACTAACAGATTATAAAATAATAAATGATGAACAGATAAAAGTTGAACCTGGTAATTAAGTGTTATTAATTAATTATAGTTATCAAAAGGTTATCGCAGAAACATCGTTACACAAAAGTTGCTATTTAAGCATAGTTACGCAGTTAATCTGGGTGCTCCAACACATCGTGCGTGTCTATTTGGACACCCATACAAAATACCTCTAGCGCAAGCTTCCAGTTGCTAGTGGCCAATTTTATTGCCATGTTGTTTAGATTAAAGATAAAGAACAACTGTCAGATTGTAACGACAATCCTAGCAACGCAAGGCTGGAACAGAACAAATATTCGCCATGTGTTGTTGATATAGTTTCATCACGGTATAATGAAACGCAAACGGCTAAATATAGCTAGAAATACATCGTTGCGTTTTAAGGCTAAAAGTTTATGCACCTTGTTTTCAATAAATTTAAATACGAAAACCAAACATTTGGTTCGCAATATGCGTAAACTTATAACTTCAACTTCATAAAAAGTAGCAAAATATTATACAGTGGATGTCGTGTTTATAACAACCTGAAACCAATTCTATATACGACTTTATACGTAAGTAAATTAAAAAAGTTACAAGTTGTTTAAAATGGTATTAAAAGTTACTTGCTTAATGGTGTTTTTACTTTATTGCTAAGTTTGTGAACAAAGCGAGTTATTTATCCCCAATTGCTATATGCATAAAGAAATAGAATAATTAGGAAATTATTAGAATACGCCAAGTGAAATGCAACAAAGTAAATCAAGGACAATTTGTAAAGTTTATTAACGTTCATGAGAACGGATGCGTTACTTTGTATCGCAGACGATAGTGACACTGCAGATGTCAGGTCACAGACGGTCACCGACGGTCAGGTATCGAGATTAATTAGAAATTAAGATTATAACAATGTAATTATGAATAGAGTTAAGAATAAGCAGACATGAGATCAGCAAGTTCCCGCAACCATGTGAGGGAGGTAGGGATATTATAAAAAGCCCGGGAGCCCCAGTCGACGTCAGTTAGTCAAGTAATCAGCTTTTACATTGCAGTCTACTTTCTACGCAAAATAGTACCTTTATAAATTAATTTCGATTTAAGTAAAGTATAATTGTAACTTGTCAAAATTCCATATTTAATTTCTGTGTAATAAAATTAATTTGTTAAGAAGTTTGGAAATGGTTTCTTAAAAAGGCCGCTCCCAAGCCACGAACTTTAACTGGCGCAGTCGTAACAGATGTCAAAAGGTCACTAGGAAACCCAAATTCGAAGAACTGGTGGTCTGGAATATCAATTCCGAATTAAACAGAACCAAACAGAAGTTGGAAGCGAAACAAGAATCGTTCAAACCTAGCAAACAAACAGAAGTTGAAGACAAAACAGAATCGTTCAAATTCAACAAAAGAAAATTTGGCAGTGATACGAAAATGAATCGAATCTAAAAAACCGACGTGCAGAAAGTACAGAAATCGACGGACTCCATGAAACCAACAAAAGAACTAGTGTAAGTTTATTTTCTTTTAAGCCAATTGAAATTTTATTTTACAAACATATTTGAAATTTGCTAGCATAAGAGATTTATGATTTATATATGTATATTGACTATTAATACCATTATTCTATGCAATCTAATAAAAATAATCCACTTAGCTATTGCAAGGGATTATCCTCAAGTTATTTATTTTTTGTTTAAGAGAGACATATAAAAACTTGAGAGAACAAAAAGTCGCATTTCAGGCGCATTTGAGACAATTATTAAAAAATTAACTTGCGCAAAAGAATTATTAGAAACAAAACAAAAAAAACGAATTTCTAATTTAACACTACGAAAATTAACTGGCGCAAATACCCAAAAATAAAACTGAAATTAAATCACGAATTTAGAACCGAAATCTTTGTATATAACGCAGAAAGAATATCAAAACAAATTATCCAGACGCAAACTCGTCGTATTCCGTAAATAATATACACAACTTGCAATCTATTATTAAACCCACAATCCTATTACGAGAATTAACAAAACGCAAATCTAAACGCGGAATTTTATCATCAAAGGTGTATAATTTAAAGCAACCTTGAGCGCAACGAAAACCAAGCCTCCAGTACCATAATCAACAAAATTTGGGTAACCGTAGACAAACTTTCAGTTTACCAGAATAAAAAAATTAAAGCATCTTGAACTAAAATCAAGCATAGAAATTACGACCCGAAACCCTTATAAAACATCATCTTAAATACGTCTAATTATAAAATCAACGTAATAAACCTATAAATAATCACGCTATTAAAACGCATACTGCAACCTTATGAAAAGAACTCCATAATTAAAACACTGCAGCAATTAACAAGATATAAATTTGATTCATCCCAAACGCAACATTGTACAATTAAATATCCCAAGACAAGGTAATTCATTATAGAAAAGACGCAATCTATTTAAACAAAAGCTTTCAAGAAAATCAAATGGAGTATAAATTGTATTATACCACAGCATTCACTGAATTACACCTACAGTAGATTTAAAAATAACCTAGCAACATAGACACTGACGCAACCAATTAACTGGAAACATTCTACAAAAGATTAAAACACTGTAATTAAAACGAGACCATTGTATGCAACTTTGAACAACGCAAAAGACAACACCTTGAAAACTTTATAATTAACACTTAAGTTCACGTGACGAGAAGCATCGTACACACACTTATAATTACACACACCCACGGAAAGAGATAATTACTACAGACAAAATTAAATCGACATAATTAAAAAGCTTTAACTGAAGCAAAGCAGGCAAAGTAAGATAAATTACCACAAAAATCACTTAGCCACATTGAAACCTCAGAGAACAAACCTGCAATAAAATTAACATCAAAAAATTAAAAACAAGCGTAACCAAGACAGTATCAAGAGTAAAACCCATAAAATAATTACAACACAGTGCAATTAAATACAAATTAAGCAGCTCAATTTTTTTAATAATCTAAAACGAACCAAGCTAAAAATAGCAAGTAACCCGACGCAATCTAAGCAAAAAATTAATAAATCCAAGTAGGGAATAATAACATAAACTACAAAATAAATCCAAATTTTTACAAAATTTGAAAAGAACCAGTCCAACTAAAAATTAATTATTTGAACATGCTCCCAGCCAAAATGAGCGGAGATATGAAACTTTATTTGTAAACAATTCCTACGTATAACGGTAATCAAACTCTGTTAGGAAATAATATAACTGCGTGTGAACTATTTTTGAAAAACTTTTATAAGCCCGGTGAGAACGAACGTAACGTATTACTCATTCACCTTATTATCAGCAAACTAACCGGAAGGGCACTAACATTAATTGCGAGTCGAGATGACTTAGAGCAATAGGACAACTTCAAACGAGTATTGATTGCACGTTTTTGTGATCAACGTAACCTAAACTGCCTAGTACGCAATTTAATAAACTATAAAATGGAAAATAACCAATCCCCTTACCAAGTTGGAATAAAATGCCAAGATGTAAGAAGCTTAATCTTGACAAAACTAAAAATTGAAGAATCCGACCAAAATATCAGGCTTTCAAAAACAAAAATGTATGACAAAATGGTATTAGACACATATCTAAATGCACCACTAGAACGACTTTCAGACAAAATCAGACTTCAACATTCCCAAAACTTAGAAGAAACTATGAACATAATAATCAAGGAAAAAAACGGGATGTATTACAGAAACAGATTATACAACCCCAACGCGAATAAAAGTTACTCGAGAATAAAAACCATAAAATCCGCGAGACAAACAAATCCGCAACAAAAATTCACCCTATTCAATACAAAAACAAACCAACCGCAAACCAATAACCCACATTTTAATAACGCAAACTTTAATAATCAATATAAACATTTTTCAAAACCAACGTTCAACCCAAATTTTACGAAGCCTGCATTTCAACCAAGATTTAACCAACACGTAAATCAACAAAGACCAGCATTCAACGCAAACCCTGTCAGAAATTCACCAATGACCAGTAATAATAACAATTTTAATAATTATTATAAACCCACGCCAATGGATACCTCATCTGGTAACACCAGACCACACACAAAAATAACACACATTCGATCGAACCCTAACCAAAAACGCACTTTTACATCGGAAAAACTATTTCATCAAGAAGTAGAGGAATATGAAGATGACCAGAATAATTACATTCGACTATACAGACAATGAACAAAACCATTCGAACAATTATGAACGCGAAGAATGATACGAAACATATGAGGAGGACGACGAAGAAAACGCGTGCTCAAATTTTCAGATAGACCGAAGTATAAACGACCAAACGTAATAAACTTAAATAATATGAATCACCTAGTACTACTCTATACAGAAATACCCCATGCCGAATTCAAACTACTAATCGATACCGGATCCTCAAAAATATTAATTAGCCCCCGAACCGTAAAAAAACACTATTTAAACTATGTAGAAAAAGAACCGTTTAAAATTAAAACAGCCCATCAAACAACCCTACACCAATTCGTAGTAAACATACCCTTACCCAAAACATTTAACGTAAAAATGAAACACAAATTTTGCATATTCGAACTCAATGACAAATATGACGGACTATTAGGAATGGACCTTCTAAGAAAATTAGGAGCCAACATCGACATAAAGAACCGTTTACTAAGAACAAAATATGTACGAATCCCCATTAAATTTTAAAATAACCAAGTTGTAGAAAAATACACAATAGAACCCCGAACAGAGAAAAAGAATAAAATTCCAGTAAATTCAAATAACAAATTAGAAATTATCAATCATATAACTTTTCAACAAGGAGTAGAGACCTCGACCGAATTACTACAGATAAAAGATAACTATGCCACAACGACGATTTTAAATTCAAACGACTACCCCGTAGAACTATCATTAACCAACCCAATTAACGTAGAAGAATTAAATTTGGACGAGATGAAAATAAACGAAAATTTAAACGAAAATTACAACCCCGTAGAAAACGACGAAATGTTAAGAGAAAATTTAAGTAATATCCGCTTTAACACCGACATCAATCAAGAGGAACAAAGAGCAATCAGAAATTTATGTATCGAATACCGCGACATATTCCATTGCGAAGGAATACCCCTAACATTTACAAATACAGTCAAGCATAACATCGATCTAACAGATAACAAACCTGTATTCACAAAAACATACAGATTACCCCAGGCAAGTCATGAAGGAGCTGACAGACAAGTAGCCGACTTATTAGATCAAGATATCATACAACACTCCAACTCACCATGGAGCAGCCCCGTATTAATAGTACCCAAAAAACTGGACGCATTAGGAAAACGAAAATATAGAATGGTAATAGATTATAGAAAACTAAATGAAAAAACGGTAGACGATAAATACCCACTACCAAATATAATCGAAACTTTAGATAAATTAAGCAAGTGCCAATATTTTTCGTCATTAGATCTAGCCTCAGGAGTCCATCAAGTAGAAATGGAAGAAAAGGATACATAAAAAACAGCCTTTAGCACACTAGAGGACATTACAAGTATAAAAGGATGCCATTTGGGTTAAAGAACGCACCCGCAACTTTTCAACGAGTTATGGATAATATACTACGTAGGATACACAACGAAAAATGTCTTGTGTACCTAGACGATATCATAGTTTATTCAACATCGTTAGTGGAGCATATAGAAAGATTAAGAGAAGTGTTCGAAAGATTAAGAAAAGCACAACTTAAAGTACGATTGGATTAGTGGAGAATTTTTACAGAAAGAAGTATCATTTTTAGGACATATAATAACACCCCAAGGAGTCATGCCGAACCCCGATTAATCAAATGCCGTATTAAATTACCTCACACCAAAAACGAATAAAAAAATAAAAGGATTTTTAGGACTTAGTGCTCACTACCGTATCACATTTTGGCAGATCTGACAATTATACAACGAACACACATAAAAACCTGCGGAGTGAACTTTTGGAGAAAAAAACTAAAGCAAAATCTAACTATTAAATATATACATTTGTCATTGTAGTTGCTTGCAATAATAATTCAAAAACTAAATTCACCCTGATTACAGTTAAATATTTATTTTCAAAATGTAGGCATCTTAGAACTCGCATGTGCGAATTCAAAAGTAAATGTATCTTTAAATAATTGTTGTAATGTAATTGTGACCATTAGAAGCTGATTGAATAGTGTTTGGTATAACTTCCAGCTCACTTCGGGTAATTACTCAATGCGTCGAGCTGATAGAAACTCATTAACTAGAACCAAACTGCGTGATGGAGGTGCTTTAGTTCTTGTTCGTTCCACTTTGTACTCATCTTTAATCAAAATTTAGGAAAACCAGCTTGAACTAGTATATGTATCCATTACAGTGGCTCAAACATAACATTATAGTAAGAGGAATCTATATAATAATAATTCCTTATTGTCCTTATGTTACATAAGAAAGAAAAAAAACAAACAGTATTCAGAGTATAAATGGACAATTTTAAGGAGCAGTGTCAAATATTATTTGTTCTACCTACTACTCCTTAATACTACTCCTTAATACTACTATACAGATTCACTAAGTTTAATTTAATTTAAATTCAATTAAAATTTAATGATTACCATTACCAATACACGGTTAGATGTAAGCATCTGCTACCCAAACAACTAACATAACATAATAACTAGGCTATTTTGACATTCTCGACATTTTCGAAGCCACCTGCAGGCGGTCATACAACACACTCACATGTATCTATATACTCATCAGTTCATTACAACTTACCACATACTCATTAGCATGCATACTCAACCTCACTTCAACCACATTCACAACCACAAACGCAGGCATACACACCCACTCTGAAAATATACGCACACTCACACATTCCCATACGTATACCCACACACACACATTTTTATACTCAAGTCCCCGTGAACACCAACACCCGTGTTCACTACCATATTGGCCTAGGGTCATTTTGATTATTAAATAAATATCCCCTGAGAGTAGTTTTAAAAGTACTAAAAGATTTATTAAATATACTAGGTGCTACGTTCAGCGACGTAGTCTAGAAAAAAAAAGAAAATATAAACTAGGAAGAAAAAGGAGAAATTGATCGGGCTCAATCGGAGAGTGGCGGGATATTATACTTACAAAAAAAAATTTAAGGCAGGCCTGAAATATATATATACACTCACGCACGCACAATCAAACATTTACAAACTAAAAACCTTTAATTTAGAAAACAAAATTATATACAAAACACAATAGTCTCAAAAATAAACAATTCGTAGGTACACAATATACATATTTACGAATAAAAAACCGAATCATTTTTAACATGGCGAGCTGTAGTTTTTAAGTCACACCACATATTAATCTTCAAACAAGAAAAATAAACAAAATTACTTTACTAAAAACCACAGCTCGAAATCAACATTGTAAGTACAGAATTCTATACATTTTCTATTCTATACTTAATAAAGAAATCAATAAACATTATAATATCCTCGCACATTCTAACAACCAGTCATTTTACCACCAACAAGGTGATGCATCCGTAGACCCGTGTACATATGTTGTTTCCAACAACTACCGGGCACCCATATAAGAAAATTTAGTGTATAAACACTCACCCTCAAATCACCACCCTCGGGTTGGCTTCTACCGTCTGTAAAAACGGTGTGCAACAGAGGTGCGCGTGATCCCACTTTGGGGTGATCTTCCCATCATAACAAGGCGCGACCATTCTTTGTGGCTTTAAGGGCCACCGGAAGCAGCACGCTGTAAGGCGTGCGCACATACAGAAAGACGGAAACAACCAACCACTCTACACGTGTTTTCGCTGTGTAGATTGAAAAGCAAGTGAATATTAATTTCGTTTCACTAATCACCAGAGCTCAAAGTAATACAGTTGTTAAGAAAATAAAACTTGAAAAACACGGTTTATTGGGATAATACGCGGCTTTATTTCGACGAATCTTTCAACGGAAACCACATAAAAATCAATTATCAACTACCTAGAAGCACTTATCGCTTGTTTAATTTTAGCATAAGCTTTATGTTGATGAATTCTTAGAAGTAGTATTTATTATTAATTAGGCTCTAGTATGTAACAATAGAAATCGAATTTATACAAATAGATAAATGAATTAACACGTGAACTGGTTATTTTAATTTACTGAATTAATTTTCGGTTTTAACGTCAAAGGGATTTGAGTTAAAAATTATTAGACCGCGTATTTTTTATTAACAGAAAAAATGTACGGGATGTTCAAAATAAACGTAACAAATTCCTGCGTATTTTTTTATTAACAGAAAAAAATGTAAAAAAAAACGTAACAACCCCCCAGCATAATTAACAGGACGGGGTAAAAAAGCCAAAGTAAAGAAGCGGGCAGTATCAAACTACAAAAAAAAGAAACCCAAACAAACAAAAAAAAATTCGTTTACAAAAAAAACTAAAAGAAAACTCGTTACGAGAACAACCAAACAAAAAAAACCGAAGAAGAAAAAAAGGATACCCCAAAAAAACATAAATAACTCTCGTCCGGCTCGACGACCAATAATACAAAAGAGAAACAGAAAGAAAGAACAAAAAAAGGAAGGAAGGAAGGACGTGCAATGCACAATCAAGGAGGACTAAGGTGAACCACTAAAGAAAAGTCGTCAATGAACGGATGTTTCTTTTAAAGAAACAGGAAGGTCTTTGATTTCAAAAGAAAAAACGAAACAAAGAAGAAAAACTAATAGTGTCTAAATAGGACCCAACGTTCAAGCCTCAGGTAAGTAAAGGAACAACAAGGAAAAACGAAAGAAAGAGAGGGGGAGTGTTGGTAAAAAAAACAGGACCCAACGTTCAAGCCTCAAGTATGTTAAGGAACAACAAGGAAAAACGAAAGAAAGAGAGGGGGAGTGTTGGTAAAAAAAACGATGTACTATGCACTGTGGTAGTCGAAGCCGAAGAACCGAAGAAAAGAATTGCTAACTAGTCCTGCAGTCGACTGAGTCGTGGCTTCCGAAGAAAGAAGGACGCACTAGAAAGCAACTACCACAGGAGCGGATGAACAAAACACAAATAGTATCCCGACCGACAGCAAAAAAAACCAGCAAGGACTAGAAGTATCACAGTTAGAACAAAAACCAGCATTGGCTGTAGGAATATCCACCTTAAGAAAAGGAGCAGAAGCAGGCAGGAGTTCATCAATGTTACAACAACAAACAGCATCAGGAAGAACTTCATCCACAATAGATAAGGAAGTAGAATCAGGTTGACCCTCGTCAACATTAGATAACACGACCTCAGTTAGAATTTCACCAACCTCAATTAAAAGAACAGAGGCAAGTAGCATTTTGTCAGCATGCGAAAAATGAGTAAGAGTAGGTAACGAAACAGGATCATATACAACTTTAACGACAGCAGCAACAGGCATTACAGCTACCGGTTCTCTAATTTCAACAGGATTTGCTCCATCCGTATTTGGAGTTATCGTCAGTCCAGCTACAGCTGTTATTGAAGACACGACAGGAATTTCTTGAGTAGAACAATTTAAGAAAGCGAGACATGTAAAATTTTGACAGCAACGGCAACAAAAAAATTTAGGTTCCTGGATTTCGACAGGACTTTCGCTGACTGAATTAGAAATTATAGTCACATCATCGACATGTGTGTTTGAAGATACGACAGGAATTTCTTGGGTACAATCATTTAAGGAAGCGGGAACAAACTTGAGAAGCTAGCTGCAAGTCACTAAGTCGAAGTATGGGTTTCGATGGTGGTGGAGGCACAGTTTGGGGTGAAAGTGAATAAGTAGGGCAAGCAGAAGGAGGGGTAAAACAGGATGTAGAACTAGAGACGGAAGAAATTTTGTTGTTCAAAGCTATATTTGCCGAAGAGGTATGTTTTGATAGTCGTAGCAGCATGACCTGGATGAGGGACAGAAGAGAACGTAGAATTAGAAGAAGAAGAAATTAGGCATCTAGAGATGAGAGCATAATTTGAAGGATTATTCGAAAACCTATTAGTAGTAGAGTGACAGTTTGGACAGTTGCGGCGAGAAACTCCCTTATATCCAAAACCATGTCAATCGAGTACTTAAGGACTAGTACACCGTGTCGAAGCATGACCAGGTTTGTTGCAATTAAAACATACGACCTGACGAGTAGAAGTAAAGGTAGGAGGAGGAACAGCAGAACGTACGGAAGAAGTATCGGATCTACTCGTAGGCGTCGGAGAAATCTTAACAACTCGGTAATACGAAAAAAAAATATTTTCCTCAGTAGTAGCAAACTGATACGCAAAATCCGGGGGTTCAAAATGTTGAATCAGTAAATTAGACAATGACTTCCAGTGAAAAACCTATGCCGAAAACCACGATACCAAAGTAACGCTTTAGACTCGAACAAAACTACTACAGACTCAAATAACTGCAATTCGGACACATGGTGAGTTTGTCCGAGTTTTTCGACCCGCCTCAAAAAATCATGAATGGTAGGAGTGTTCGGGGCACCAGAAAATTTTAAATTCCACTCCCACACAAGTCCAATAATCTGAAATTCAAGAAGATCGAACCCACACAATAAATAAAGAAAAGAAATAAATACAAGTTCGAGCGTAAAGGACGAAAACATAAGTATTATCAGGCCGAGAATAGGATACGGTAGTAACTTGGGCGGCAAACACAAAAATCAGACCAGAAGCAAAACAGAAAATGGGTCAGAAATTCAGCGGAACTAAATCAGAACACCAATTAACGAAAACCAAATTCAAAGAAACAGAAAAACTAACCACAACAAAATCTGAGTGAAAGTTACTCGAAACAAAATCGGAGCACAAGAAAATTAACTTAACAAACTCGCAGCCCTATGTCAGAAATTATGCTACGTTCAGCGAACTATAAACGAGGAACAAAAATAAGAAATTCACCGAGGTCAATCGGCGAGTGGGCGTGGTACTATACTTACAAATAAAAATTTAAGGGAGGACTGAAATACAAATATACTCACGCACGCACAATCAAACATCTACAAACTAAAAACCTCTAATTTAAATAAACAAAATTATATACAAAACACAATAGTACCAATACTAAACAATTCGCAGGTACACAATATACATATATACGAATAAAAAAAGAATCATTTTTAACATGGCGAGCTACAGTTTTTAGGTCGCCCCCTATATTAATCTGCAAACAAGAAAAAGGAACAAAATTACCTCACTAAAAACTACAGCTTGGAATCAGCACTGTAAGTAGGAAATTCTATACGTAAAATTATCTTAATAAAAAAATCAGTAAACATTATAATATCCTCGCACATACTAACAACCAGTCATTTTACCATCAACAAGGTGATGCATCCGTAGACCCGTATACATACGTTGTTTCCAACAACTATCGGGTACCCATATAAGAAACTTTAGTGTATAAACACTCACCCTCGAGTCACCACTGTAGGATTGGCTCCTAGCGTCTGTAAAAGTGGTGTGAAACAGAGGTGCGCGCGATCCCGCCTTGGGGTGGTCCTCCCATCGCAACAAGGGTCGACCATTTATTGTGGCTTTAAGGGCCACCGGAAGGAGCACGCTGTAAGGTGTGCGCGAACTTTCCATACAGAAGAACGGAAACAATCAATGTATTTGCGCTGTGTAGATTGAAAAGCAAGTGAATATTAATTTCGTTTCACTAATAACCAGATCACAAAGTAATATTGTTGCTAAGGAAATGAAACTGGAAAAACACGGTCTATTGGAATAATACGCCGCTTTAATTCTACGAAGCTCTCAATGGGAAAAAATAAGAATCAATTATCAGATACCTACAACCAGTTATCGCTTGTTTAATTTTAGCTTAAACTTTGCGCTGAGGAATTCTTAGAAGGAGTGTGTGTATGTGTGTATGAAGTGTGAACCAAAAAAAATAATACCAACAAGCACAAGTACAAGAACCCCTAAAAAAACCCTAAGAATGGTACAACAGAAAATAACACAGAATCCCAGTGTAGTTATGTATGTATGTGCGTGTGCGTGCATGTGTGTGTGTATGTGTGGGTGTGTAAGAAGGATATGTGCATGTGTTGTGCGTGTATAAAGTGTGCGCGTGTCTATGTGTTGTGTTGAACCGCTGTAGTCGCCTCTTACGACAGGCAGGTCGTACCATGGGACTATTCTATTCCCGGGCCCACACTGGGTGAAGGAAAAAGTGAGCAAACGAAATAATACCCAGCAAAACCGGGAAGTAAACTGAAATCGTAGTGTCCAAATATCATCTCCGAAAGATAGCAAAGTCGTCATAATCTGGGACGCGCGGATTAGATATTGGGCTTAATGCGCTTATGCAGCCAGAACGAGCCAGAGAACGAAACGAGATCGAGGACCTCAGGGTTTTGCCGGCATATGTCCTCAGGTTCGGAAGGAGCATAGAATAATGTCTGCCTTTTGTGGGCAGCTATCTGCTAACCAGGAACAGCAGGGGCTGTAGGAGTTGTAATACGAGGTTGAGAAAGAGGTGCCAAAAATGGAGATAGTAGTGGTTGTCGTAATTTATGGAACTCAGAACACGTTATAGAAGAAAGATGTTTATTTTTAGAACATCATTATTTGTCCGAACATCCACAGTAGCAAGAGAAAAACTACTGGCTGTACGAGAATCAACTTTACGAAGAGAAACATAAGCAGAGCACGCAACAGTTAGGTTAGATAAAATGACAGAAATATATCAAATTTTATCGAAGTTAGATAGAAGACTAGAAGTATCACAGTTAGGACAGAAAACAGCATTGGCTGCAGGAATATCCACCTTAGGAAAAGGAGCAGAAGCAGGCAGGAGATCATCAATATTACAACAACAAACAGCATCAGGAAGAACTTCATCCACAATAGATAAGGAAGTAGAATCAGGTTGACCTTTGTCAATATTAGATAACAGGACCTCAGTTAGGATTTCACCAACCTTAGTTAAAAGAACAGAAGCAAGTAGCATTTTGTCAACATGAAAAATGAGTAAGGGTAGGTAACTAAACAGGATCAAGTACAAGTTTGACGACAGCAGCAACAGGCATTACAGCTACGGGTTCCCTAATTTTAACAAGACCTTCTTTATTCGTATTAGTAGTTATCGTCAGTTCAGCTACAGCTGTTATTGTAGACACGACGGGAATTTCTTGAGTAGAACAATTTAAGAAAGCAGGACCTGTAAAATTTTGACAGCAACAGCAACAGACATTAAAGATACAGGTTCGTAGACTTCGACAGGACTTTCGCTGACTAAATTAGAAATTATCGTCACATCAGCGACATGTATGTTTGCAGATACGACTGGGATTTCTTAGGTAGAATCATTTAAGAAAGCGAGAACAAACTTCTGAGGAGCTAGCTGCAAGTCACTAAGTCGAAGTATGGGTTGCGATGGTGGTGGAGGCACAGTTTGGGGTGAAAGTGAATAAGTAGGGCAAGCAGAAGGAGGGGTAGAAAAGGATGTAGAACTACAGGTGGAAGAAATTTTGTTTGAAGCTATATTTGCCGAAGAAAGGTATGTTTTGATAGTCGTAGCAGGATGACCTGGATGAGGGACAGAAGAGAACGTAGAATTAGAAGCAGAAGACATTAGGCATTTATTGGTGAGGGCAGAATTTGAAGTATTATTCAAATACCTATTAGTAGTAGGGTGACAGTTTAGACAGTTGCGGCAAGAAACTCCCTTATATCCACAATCATGGCAATCGAGTGTCGAAACATAATCAAGTTTGCCGCAATTAAAGCATACGACCTGACGAGTAGAAGTAGAAGAAAAAGGAAGAACAGCAGAACGTACTGAAGAAGTATCTGATCTACTCGTAGGCGTCGGAGAAATCTTAACAACTCGGTAATACGAAAAAAAGATATTTTCCTCGGTAGTAGCAAACTGATACGCAAAATCCGGGGGTTCAAAATGTTGAATCAGTAAATTAGACGATGACTTCCAGTGAAAAACCTATGCCAAAAACCACGATACGAAAGTAACGCTTTAGACTCGAATAAATCCACTGCAGACTCAAATAACTGCAATTCGGACACATGGTGAGTTTGTCCGAGTTTTTCGACCAGTCTCAAAAAATCGTGCACGGTAAGAGTCTTCAGAGCACCAGAAAATTTTTAATTCCACTTCCACACTGAAAGACCTTGATGGGAAGCCAAAAAAAGTCATTTTGAATACGGACAAGAAAGAAATTGGTAGAAAGTAACTAAATAGAGGCAAATCCTAACTCGATGGAAGCTAAAAAAAAATATTGAAAATACAGGACAATTTAAAACATTTCCGACGAATAAACTTCAGAAACACCAATGGAAGTGAAACAACAAAATAGAAATTAGAATAGGGCTGTAGAAAAAAAGATAAAATCGGAGGAAAAAAAACTAACTCTAGACGTGACGGGGAGAAAAAAATGCACAGAGAGGGAAGAAAGAAAAAGGAAAATCTTGGGCGCCAAAGTTTTCAATGGACTAGGATTATTGGCAAAAACACAAGTCCAATAATCTGAAATTCAAGAAGATCGAACTCACACAATAAATAAAGAAAAGAAATAAACACAAGTTTGAGCGTAAAGGCAAAGAACATAAGTATTATCAGGCCGAGAATAAGATACGGTAGTACTTTGGGCCGCAAAGAAAAAAATCAGGCCAGAAGCAAAACAGAAAGTGGGCCAGAAATTAATCGGAACTAAATCGGAACACCAATTAACGAAAACCAAAATCGAAGCAACAGAAAAATTATCTACAACTAAATCGGAACCAAAGCTATACGAAACAAAATCGGAGCACAAGAAAATTAAATGACAAACCCGCAGCCCAATGCCAGGACATCAGAAATTATGTTACATTCAGCGACGTAGTCTAAAAAAAAGAAAATAAAAAGGAGGAAGAAAAAGAAGAAATTGACCGGGCTCAATTGGCGAGTGGGCGGGGTATTATACTTACAAAAAAAATTTAAGGGAAGCCTGAAATAAAAATATACTCAGGCACGCATAATCAAACATTTACAAACTAAAAACCTCTAATTTAAATAAACAAAATTATATACAAAACACAATAGTATCAAAAATGAACAATTCGTAGACACACAATATACATATTTACGAATAACAAAAAAGAATCATTTTTAACATGGCGAGCTGCAGTTTTTAGGTCACACCATATATTAATCTTCAAACAAGAAAAATGAACAAAATTACCTCACTAAAAACCACAGCTCGAAATCAACATTGTAAGTACAGAATTCTATACATAAAATTATCTTCATAAAGAAATCAATAAACATTATAATATTCTCGCACATACTAACAACCAGTCATTTTACCACCAACAAGGTAATGCATCCATACACCCGTATACATATGTTGTTTCCAACAACTACCGGGTACCCATATAAGAACATTTAGTGTACAAACACCCACCCTCGAGTCACCACCGTCGGGTTGGCTCCTACTGTCTGTAAAAACGGTGTGAAACAGAGGTGCGCATGATCCCGCCTTGTGGTCCTATCATCAGAACAAAGGCGACCAATTATTGTGACTCTAAGGGCCACTGTAAGGCGTGCGCAAACTTTTCATACAGAAAAACGGAAACAACCACCATTCTCAACGTGTTTTCGCTGTGTAGATTGAAAAGCAAGTGAATATTAATTTCGTTTCACTAATGACCAGAGCTCAAAGTAATATTGTTGTTAAGGAAATAAAACTGGAAAAACACGATTTATTGGGATAATACGCGGCTTTAATTTGACGAAGCTCTCAATGGAAAACCCATAAGAATCAATTATCAGACACCTAGAATTAGTTATCTTCTGTTTAATTTTAGCATAAGCTTTACGTTGAAAAATTCTTGGAAGGAGTATTTATTATTAATTAGGCTCTAAGATGTAACAATAGGAATCAAATTTGTTCAAATAGATAAATGAATTAACACGTATAGGGTTATTATAATTTAGTGAATTAATTTTTGTTTTTAACGCCAAAGGATTTGATTTAGAAATTATTAGACCGCGTATTTCTTATTAACAGAAAAAAATGTACGGGTGTTCAAAATAAACGTAGCACAGGGTATATCAGATTAATTTTAGTATGACAAAAATAGGTTTGGTATGAAAAAAAGCGTTTAAAAAAACGTTGATGTAACGGGGGTGATACTACACCCCTATTACGTATGTTTATGTTGTGCACCTCAACGATAAGTAATTTTACGAGCGAAATACTGAGGCTTCATGTTATTAATAATTTTATTGTAAAAACAAGCAGTTGTAAGTTTTCGTCTATTAACGATGTTCAACCAGTTGGCATTTTTCAACTTATGCGATATATGTTCATATTTCCTAATGAGATATGTAAACTGTAAACCTCAAACAAGAATTTTCAATCCGTTGTATTTGGTATGTAGTAATTGAATCCAAACAGGGACCATAGACAGGTACACAATTTGCAAACTGGCTTAGGGCCAGCGCTTCACATAGCATAAGTTTGGTTGATGCTGGCAGTAATTATCGCAGTCGAAATATTGCTTTCAAGTTAGCATAATACTTTTGCATGCATTTTCAACGAAATTCGTTCGTTTATGAAATCTATCTGTCTGTGTGTCTGTCTGTCTGTGTGTCCGAGGCCTTTTTAATGGTCGGACATCAATGTGTAATACATCAATCGATTCAGCTCGGTGTCCAGAGCTTAAGTTTTGATGTCAGTTAAAATCGGGCCACGGGGACGCCGAGCCCCCGGGAAAATCCACAGGGATAATTAAAATTTTAAATAAGTTTAAAATCAATATGCGACACATATTTGAACAATTTCTGGCATTTCATGCCAAGATGAGAACTAATATATAGCTTTTAAAATATTTATTCAATAAAATAAAATATATTTAAATGTCTCTTTTGTTGTTTATAAATTTTTGTTTTTTTTATCTGAATACTTATAATTATTACAACATAATAATTTTAATTTCTTTAATTTGTTTTAAAGTAAGTCTACATTTGGAAGTTCGTTGCGACAATGCCTTGCATTTTCAACTTGTTTAATATGCAAGCGGTATTTGAAAGAGTTGTCCATGATAAGTCCTAGGTTGCGTGCAGATTGAGAGCTATGTATATTATGATCCTTAACTACAATTGATATATTGTTTTGGATATCTTGAACATAATTCTTATTACAAAATAAAAGTACAACAATCTTGGAAGGGTTGAGCAACAGATTATGTCGGTGCGAAGAAATAGCAAGAGAGTTTAGGTCTTTATTAAAGTTCGACACAGCTTCTGTTGCTTCATTTGAATAAAATGACATATATTTGGACATCATTCGCAAACATATGATACCTGCTAAAATAAACAACTTTATAAAGCGAAGCAGTGTATATGCTGTAAAGTAGTGGCCCAAGAACAGATCCTTGAGGGACACCAGCCACAATAGGTAGAGGATCTGATAATGCCGTGCGTATTTGAACCCTTTGTATTCGGTTTGACAAATAACTTTTTAACAAAATACAAGATGATGCACTAATACCATAGAAGGATAATATATGTATTAGGAGCGCATGATTGATTGTATCAAATGTCTTGCTAAAGTCTAGTAAGGCCAAAAAAGTTATTATCCGTTACTATTAGAATATCATCTGTGCCATTATATAAAATTGGAGCTGGAATATTTTTTAAACTGCTTTGCATTGGAAATTTAGTTTAGGGATAAATAAGCTCGTACTTCAAAAAACCAGGCTGGGTTGGGTTGCTATTGGTTCATTAACACCATGCACGCGAAATTCAGTATCAATGTGTAATTTGAGTATCAATGTTAATGTCCAATCACAATAAGAAAAATTTTGGTCTGTGGAAGAAATATCTCCAGTTCAAAAACTTTTGTCGCCAGAAAATAAACATTGTGAAACCATACTCACTGAGACTACAAAACGTGATGCAGATGGTAGGTTCATTGTTAATATTCCCTTTCACGATTCCACTGCAAAATTAGGAAATTTTATACAGTACGCTTTAAACAGGTTTCCTTCATTGGAAAAATGGTTGGAAAAAATCATCAATTGAGAAAAATGTATGTTGAATTTATGACCGAATACAAAAGTATGGAACATATGTCACAATCTCAATCATCATCTGATGACATTTCTTATTTTCTACCTCATGATGGAGTGATTAATAAAGGTAGTGTAACGACAAAATTACGTATGGTTTTTCATGGGCCGGAAAAACCAATACCAGTGTATCCGTAAATGATTTACAGTACATAGGGCTTAATCGTCAAGACGATTTATTAGACATCCTTTTAAGGTTTAGCAAGCACAACCTGGTAGTCTGTGCATATATCACAAAAATGCACAAGCTGATTTTGGTTAATCCTCTTCAAAGGTCATTACAAAAGATTTTGTGGTGAGCAGAATCTACACAAGAAATTGGTGAATTTATACTCAATACGGTAACATACGGGACAAAATCTACTCCGTATTTAGCAATACGATGTTTGAAACAGCTTGGGTTGGAGAGCGTAGAATCATTCCCAACGGCAATTTGAACAATCGTAAAAGATTTTTATGTGGACGATTTGTTGTCCGGGGTTGATACCACAGATGACGCAATTAAATTGTGTGTCGATGTTGATTCTATTTTAAAAACTGGTTGCATGGTGCTGATGAAATGGGTGTCCAATGATCCATTGGTTATCGAAAAACTTGGAGAAATGGATTCAAATTCAAATAACGTTCACATTGGTAAAACAGATCAGCATAAAACATTGGGCTTATATTGGGAATTCAAATTGAATAAACTAATGTTTAGTATTGATTTTAAGGTTGTGTTAAAGAATACAAAAAAGTTAATTTTATCAAATGTTTCCCGAATATTTGATCCTCTCGGTTTGTTGAAACCTTGTATAATTTTAGCAAAAATACTTTTACAAAAAATATAGTGCGAAAATTTAGCTTGGGATGAAACGTTACCAATGAAGATTGATACAACGTGGATAGCATTAAAAAATGATTTTTTGAGTTTAAATAAATTAAGGGTCAATCGTTATGTAATGTGCACCTATCCTGTGAAATTTGAAATCCATGGTTTTTAGATGCTTCCGCAGAAGCGTATGGAGCATCTATCTATGTAAAGAGCATTTCACATGATGATAAAGTACAAGTTTCGCTGCTTTGTTCAAAGGTGAGGGTAGCTCCACTTAAATCTCTAACAATCCCTTGGTTAGGGTTGTGTGGTGCATTATTATTGGCTAAATTGGTGAATAAAGTAAAAATTTATATAGAATTAAAAATTTCAAATACAGTCTTATGGTCAGATTCGATAGTAGTTTTAAGTTGGATTCAAATATCCCCTCATTGATTGCATACTTTTGTTGGAAACAGGGTCAATCAAATTCAAGAGCTATCTGAAATTAGTTCTTTGAACTACGTTAAATCTGAAGAAAATCCTGCAGACTTGTTGTCACACGGTTTATATCCTAATAAAATATTAAACTACACAAAATGGTGGTCAGGTCCTGAATATCTCTTGTTCAAAGACTGTTTATCAGATGAATCAACCCGGATATAAAAACTCAAGTTAGGGTGTTTACCGTGGTTGCGCAGGAAGTCGGTTTCAATTTTCATAATTTCAGTATTGTACATAGACTTAAGCGTGTCGTTGCTTATTGCATACGATTTGGAAGTTTTTTAAAATTGGGAAAGGGTAGAATGAAAGAGTCATTAACATATGATGAATTGGAATACTAAAGGTATTAGGAATTTAAATCCTTTGCTTGATGATAAGGGTTGGTGGGGTGATTACAGCTATTAGTATTAAAATACAATAAGAAGCATCCTATATTACTTCCCTTAAAGCACAGGTACACTCTTCTGATATTTGAAGCCGAACATAAGAGGTTGTTACACTGTGGACCAAAATGCTATTAAGTTCAATTTGAGACAACACAACCGCCACCGCCTTATCAAAAGTAAGATCTATTTCTTCTAACAGTCGTTGCTTCGTTGAATCACTTCGAATTCCACTTACTAACCGATACCGCAAGTAATCTTTAATATTAGTTACGAACTCACAATGTGTAAATAAATAATTTTTTTAAATTAGCGACATACTGTGCAACTGTTTTATTTTCTAATTGATTCCTCACACTAAATTTATAGCGTTCCGCGATAAACGAAGGTTTGAGATACAGACGGTCTTTATTTATTTTATTTAGTTGTACGTAACTCTTCGTAGATGGCGTGCATATGTAAAAGGTTAAAGGTTTTAACACCAATTGACTGTAAGAGGTGTGCAAACTTTTATTTTCAATTATGTTACTGCAAGTAAAGAATAATTCAAACCGTTCGATGTATTATTATATTATAGCCATTCTATATTATTAAGGGATTTTATTTTACGAGAATTTCCAGTAAGCGAATAGAGCCTACGGCAAGTTCTGATGGTAAATGGCCCGAAGTTGAGGAAATCTCAAAGGCAAAGCGGCTAGTCGAACTATATGTTCTGGGTGGAACATGAGCTGTGGGTCGGGGTTGGATTGCGACCAAAAATATGAAGAATAAGGCGCCACCGAATTTTTCTATACGAAGAAGACTTACTTAAGTCCCTTGTACAAGGCGAATGCAGAAACCATTATTCAATAAACGCTATACAGTTTATTAAAGACAACATAATCCCTAAAGTTTCTTACCTTATGGCTCGACTTTGACCTCTATACTTCACTGCTACACCTGTGAACAGATTAAACAAAGAATAGCACTGTTTGTGCATTTATACTCAAAATTTTAAAATTCAATTCGAATCAACTTTCATTCATTCTAAGTAAAAAGAATAGTCTTGATCAAAATAAAAATCTATTCCTCTTGTATTCAGTTAACGTGCATTTTACAAAACATCTTTTCAGTTTTAATGTAATTTAATTCATGAAAATTACTTACAAAGGCACTGGATATAATCAGTACCATTCAGTTTAAAATGTGGTCATTTCTATAAGAAATATCTAGCCAAATTTTATTTAAAAATGATTAAGCCTAAAGTTGCTTTCTGAACAATTACTTACAAATAACAATATCTGTTGGTTTGAGTAGATCTACCATAATCTCACAATAAATTATTCCAGTCAGCTATTACTGAAATAGTAAACATAGAAGTTTAATTTCTAATTTTTCTTAAATAGGAGAATTTACTTTCTCTATCACATAATGACATCTTCCGTAGTTTCAGTGTATTAATAAAAGATTTAGAAATGAAAAATTTACAGGTTCCTGTTGCTTAATATGAAAAATATACATAGTCTGTCCTTGACCTATTTTGAAGTTCAAATAACTTGATTAAACAAAAAATTATCTATCTACTATATCCATAATTCAGCCAACATACGAAAACAAATTTCTACATACCAGATGTTCATCTGACAGAAAAATACCTGCTAGGCGTCTTGCGTCAGCATTTAAATAAAGGAATCTCCAATTCAGTACAATTAAATTTGCTGCTTACTGAAGCTCCAAACTACATCACGGCATCATTTTAAGTAATTGAATCTCGTCAGATCCACACACGAACAAAGCGTAAATTCTTATATTTTCTTCTTGTGCATTTATTAAAATTACGTTAAACCAAACTTCTGTGAACTAAAGGTTGCATGTTTTTTCAAAGCTAAACATCATTTCCAATTTTCATATTATTAACAAATTGTATATTAATTAAGGTTGCGTTACGTATAAATTAAAGTTACGAACATTATTTCCAAGTTAAATATTATATCAAAAGTTGAATACTATATTCCAAAGTTGCACTGAAAATCTTTACTTAATATGGTTACAGGATCAATTCTACTTACTGTTAACCACGGCTCTTCAACCAAAATAATTTCTCGTCATCTACGAGCTATGTTCCAGCAAGTGGACAACACAAAATGCGCTTCGGAGATGACATTCTCACCTAAAAACAACTTAAATCGCACGTGCTTCCAACACGTAGATACTGCAAACGCCATTCCTCGGGTTCAAGAAACAATTCGACTTGTTTTCACCACAGCTGTATTGGAAGTGCTCATGTCAAGCGAGTTACCGCCCGGAAACAAGATTACCTTACAATTGTCTAACAGAGGGAGCTCTAGGAATGACACTAAATGAAAAGTTTATTTTGTCACCGTATAAATTAAATTTTAAATTGAATTGAAAGCTAATATTTTATTGGACAATAGGTAGTATTTATTTAGTGGATTGTGTAGCATTATTATGCATTATATTGTTTTTTATTAAATAAATAGATTAATTATATGAACACATCTTGAGAAAAAATTTGAGAAAATATTTCAGAATAAGTGCGAAGAATTTTTTTTTTATGAATTTTATTATTAGTATTTACAATTTATTATTAGTTTTTACATACCAAAACAAAAATAACTTCTGAATCAACTAAGATACAGCATGCATGTAAATGAGTGACCAGTAACTACGCGTACTACACGCCAAAAGGGGACAATTTCGGGAAGTCACAATCGGTAATGTTTCACTATCAGTTAACACATATTCGGGGTTAATTTATCACTCATTTTACACACAAAACTTAAGAAACGAAACATAGAATACTGCCGTATTATAATTCACCAATAAAGACTTAACTTATCATGACAAACATACTCTTACTTTACTGACCATAATTTACATACTTACAAAAGAAAAAGGACTCCCACTACCATTGGGATCCATAACAAACATATTTCCAAAATAACAAACATGTTTCGTAATCATGAATGTTTAACCATCTACCGCATGCATATGCTAACAAAAATGTAGAAATATCTCTACCTATGAAGAGACAAGTAAAACGTCACCACGTCTTACTCCTCAAAAAAATTTCACTCACGCATGAATGAACAAAATAGAACATTGCTAACTCACACAATATTCATAATAAACATAACTATTTTAGTTACTAACAATATTGGTCTCTTACCAATATCTAACTTGGACTCAAGCTACTTGATTTCCAATATAATCTCAAGAACTACTATTCTCTTCAATTGTCCTCTTGACTACAATATTACTTTCCAAAAACAATTGATCTCTACAGAAATTATGAGAAGCTATGTTTCGGTCTAATATAAACACTATATCCAACTCATTAACCAAACTAAACGAATTAAATGAAACAAGTGAATTATTTTATACCTAATTCACCATAGATTAATATGACCATACAAACATAAATCCAAAAGAAATTATCAACTAAATATATACAAAATTTATCAAAATTCATCGCCAAAAGTATAAACAAACATCCCTTACTGACATTTGACCTTTATGGTAACATGCAACTTATAACATCTCAACTTAAACAAATAATTTGCAACCAACAATATCAGCTCAGACTAATATTAACCTTACTGCACTACAATATTTCTTTATCCTTTTTTACTTCATATCCAACATCTAAATTTTAGATTACCAAACAGTATTCCCATACAATAAATAAATTCTTTACCAAAAAGATAGAAATAATTTCTACTATTAACCATTAAACATTTCAACATTACTAATTAATGTTCAGAAACATCACCTTTCTCAATACCATTACTGAACTCTGAATAAGGTTTTAAGTCCTTAACATGCCATCTGCCTGCCTTTGAACCATCTTCATTATTCAATTCATAAATCAAAGTAGAAATCTTCTTTCTAACGATACTCAAAACATATTTTGGTGCAAGCTTAGCAGTAAACTTATCACTTGCTTTCGAAAGAACTTTATTTGACCTCCAAACTTTGTCACCTACTTCGAAAGAAATGTTACGTCTCCTTAAATTATATGAATTACTAGACTGCATGTAAGATAAATGTAACCTTTTCTGTACGTCTATAAAAATATCAAATAGTCCTTGATGATCTAACACATACGAAGGTCTATCACCAGAAATAATATCTGTATCTACTGAGGGTTCCACATCAAGACTATAAAATCTTCCAGACACGGGAACATGTCTACCAAAAACTAAGAAATTTGGCGAATAACCAGTGGCATGATGTTTTGCAGAATTAATCGCATACTGAATCTGGGGTAACTCAATATCCCAAGTATCGTGTTCTTTAATATACGACCGTATAGCTGTTCCGACGGTTCGATTTATCCTTTCCACAAAATTACATTGGGGAGAGTAAACTGCATTAAACCAAATTTTTTGAACATCATATTTTTTACATACTGCCCTGAAATTTCTTCCACTAAATTGTGAGCCATTGTCACAAATAATGAATTTGGGGACACCATAAACTAAAAAAACTTTTTGCTCCAGTACACGTTCTATTAAATGCGCTTTAGCACTACGAAACGGAAACATTAATGTAAATTTTGAGAACCAATCACCAATAACTAATAACCATTTGTGTCCAACCTTGGACCGTGGAAATGGGCCCATAAGGTCTATTGCAATAATCTGAAAGGGGAACTTCACTTCTTTTTCCTTTCCCATTAAACCAAAAGGTCCTCTATTCGATGCTTTCTGTGCACCACACGTTAAACATTTTTTACAAAATTTCAACACATCAATACGCATTTTTGGCCAATAAAAATTCTCTTGTATGCGTGCCAATGTTTTAAAAAAACCAAAATGTCCGGCCACTGAAGGGTCATGATTTATCCGAATAACCTCTTCCTTTTGTGATCTAGGAACTAAATATTTCCATTCCCTTACATTCGACGAGAGTGGTATATTTGAAGAAAGAAATTTAAATACATGATTATCTTCCACCTTCCATTGTGGGTAATCATCGGGTGAAGATAAAATTTTTTTTTGGAAGAGACACATACCAGGGATCCACATTATCTAACTTGATCTTAACTAAATTATCCACATGATTTACGACTGGAACTGCACGACTAAGACAATCTGGAACTACATTAAACTTTCCTTTTCGATGAACTAACTCAAAAGTATGCTGTCGTAAACAGACAGCCCATCTAGCTAATTTACCGGTTGGGTTTTGTATATTATTAAGCCATAACAATGAAAAGTGATCTGTGATAACAGTGAAACGGGTACCTTCTACCCAAGGTCGGAATTTTTCTATAGCGAAAATTACAGCAAGACACTCTTTCTCCGTGACTGAATAATTTCGCTCAGTTCGGGTAAGTGATTTACTGGCATAAGAGATAACGTGCTCTACATCATCGATTTTTTGAACTAAAACTGCTCCGAGCCCTGTATCACTGGCGTCGCATTCGACAATAAATGGAACTGAATAGTCCGGTTGTGATAACAATGGAGCGGAAACTAAAGCCTGCTTGATCTGTACAAATGAGTCCTCAGCCTCGGACGTCCAAACAATAGATTGACCCTTTTTTCTTCCTTTTACTAAATCACTGATCGGTGACACTAAAGATGAAAAGTTTTTTATAAAACGACGATACCAACTACACATTCCTAAAAAACGTTTGACCTCAGTAGTGGTCTTAGGTCTAGGAAAATTTACCATAGCAGAAACCTTTTCGGGATCTGTACGAAGGGAATTCGATCCAACAATATAACCAAGAAATTTCAACGATTTATTAAAGAATTCACACTTTTTCAAGTTAATCGTAAGGTATGCCTCTTTAAGACGTTCCTTCGCCGTTTCTAATAACTTCAAATGTTCCTCAAAAGGTGCTGAACACAAAATAATGTCATCTAAATAACAAAAAACATGTGGTTCAAATTTCGGTCCAAAAATTGAATCAACCAAACGCTGTTGCGTCTGAGCAGCATTCTTTAATCCGAATGGCATGGTGACAAACCTATATTGTCCTCTTGAAATAGCACTAAATGCTGTTTTATCCTTAGATGTTTCGGAAAGTGGGATTTGCCAAATACTCTTTCTAAGGTCTAGACTAGATATATAATTTACACCTCTAAGTAAATTAATAATCCTATCGATATTTGGCAATGGGTAGCTATCATGTTTAGTAATATCATTGAGCGCTCTTCCGTCAAAACAAAATCTGTACTCGCTGTCTTGTTTTTTAACTAACAGTACGGGGGATGACCATGGACTCTGACATTCTTCCACTACTCCTAATCTCAACATCTCATCTAACTCTTTATCTAACATCTTACTCATAAAGGGGGGCATGACGTATGGTTTTTTACGAAATGGTTTTGCATCACCAGTATCAATATCTAAAACAATTTTATCGGTACGCCCTAGTCTCTCTTCACTACTAATTTCATTGAAGGATTCTATTGCTATTCGTGCTTTTACTTGCTGTGTTTCCAAGAAATCATCTAAACTAAGTAACTGATTACTACAACTTAAGGATACTAACGAATGACCTATATACGAAATACTATTATTATCATAATCTTGAATATGCCATGTATTGTTTTTGAAATCTGCTATCAAACCAAAGGATTTAGCGAAATCGCTACCAAAAATAAATGTGTGAGGAAGGGATGGTACAACCAAAGCGTTAACAATACGATATTGTCTTCCAATTCTAATAGGTAAATCAACTGAACCAATAACTTCTTGAAGAGCACCATATGCAATGGAAACTTTTCTCTTTTCAGTTTTAAAAACTTTTAAATTTAATTCTTCAAGAACAGAAAATGCTAATGAACCAACCACGGTAGTAGTACAACCAGAGTCGAACAAACCCGTGACGTCTCTATCCAACAATTTTACCATAATGTACGGACGATTGTTCTGAGGTTTCCTTACAAATAACGCGTCAGCTTTTGGCTTGACGTTCTGTTGACAAAAATCTTTAACGATTCCTAGCCATCTTGACCAATCATCTTTATCAAAAAAATTTTCCTGTTCACACAACATAACCGTAGCCTTTTGCACAAAAGCATGATGCCGGCCACTCTGCATCTGCCTACCTAACGAACTTGATCACGACGGACAAGTTATTGACTTAACTCCACTATATCCGCAGCTATAACAAAATATTTTACGAGGAATCTTACACCTCCAAAATGTATGACCTTCTTCCAAACAATTTCAACATGTAAGTTTATTTATTTTAAATTTATTTACAGGGACTCTACTAGAAAGATTATTATTATTACTATTATTGTTACCAAGAGAATGTATTTGAGGTGGAAATGATTGATTATAAAAACTGGGACCAGTTCGCGCTGAAAAGTTTTTAACAGGAGCTGACCACTTATTTTCAACTTGAAACTTTGAATTTCCTAATGCTTTCGGAACGTATTTCACTGGACTTTGTACTAATTTATGCTGGGATGCATAAGCTTCTTCCAATTTCTTACACAACTTTATTAACGTTGACATACTATCAATTTCCGTTAGAGCTAATTGACAAATAAAATCAGGTAATAGATTCTTTTTTACCATTCTAACTTTTGTGCATTCCGCAGGTGATTGTGGTAACCTACTAAACAAATTCTCCATGTGAGCTATATATATGACTACAGATTCTCCTTTATGTTGATGACGCGACCTAATTTTTTCCCAAATCTCGTCCTCTGAGTGTGATGGTAAGAAATCTTCTTTTAATCGAATAACCAAAGAACTCCAGTTTGTTAAAGAACTTCTAACACAACGATACCATTCTAAACCGTTACCTGTGAACAATTCTACAGAAGCATTGAATAAATCTTCTTCAGATACTTTACGCGAGTGTGCTAACTCAGCTACTCTGTCCAAAAATTGATGAACTTGTCTTGGATCTCTAGAAAATTTTACTGACCACGAACCAATTGGAATAGGGGTACTAAATATGAAACAGTATGAATAGGAGCACTGACAACAGCTGGAATGGTTTCTCTCATAGAAAATTCACCATATGCGCTTACATCTTCATTCTTCTTAAGCTTTTCATGTAACTCTGCCTCCATGGTAAGAATAGTTGCTAACGATTCATTCTTAAATAAAGTAACCTCATCCGAATTATCTAAAGGGATTTTCATTCTCCTAACTCGACCATCAAGATGTATTAATCTCGACTGTATCCTCTTAAATGTAGGGTCTGCTAATTCACCTTCAAATTCTAATAAAACATTTTTTTACTGATTCTATCGAAACCTCAATCTCATCACGTTCATCTGAATATTCTACGACATATGCGGAAGGATCAATTAAACGACCAGGTACTGTTGTTGTTTCTTTAGCTAATAATCGGCCTAACATTTTCCTCTTATCCTGCATCGGTCTGCTGCTAACAACTCCTCGGATTCTCAATTCATAATCCAACTCATCTTTATGCAAATAAACTACTTGATAAGTTTCCGCCATCATGAAATAGACTAGCTAACTAACTATAATTTAACTCAATTAAATAATCTGCACTAAAACTTCAGTCGAACAACATCAATAGACTAAATTAATCTTAGGGTAAATGATTTACGAATCAACAAGTGTAAACATGAAAAGCCTGCACGGTATGTGCTTATACAATTGGTACAGCAATCGAGGCCTATACGTTGGGCGCTATTTTATAGCCATTCTATATTATTAAGGGATTTTATTTTACGAGAATTTCCAGTAAGCGAATAGAGCCCACCGCAAGTTCTGATGGTAAATGGCCCGAAGTTGAGGAAATCTCAAAGGCAAAGCGGCTAGTCGAACTATATGCTCTGGGTGGAACATGAGCTGTGGGTCGGGGTTGAATTGCGACCAAAAATATGAAGAATAAGGCGCCACCGAATTTTTCTATACGAAGAAGACTTACTTAAGTCCTTTGTACAAGGCGAATGCGGAAATCATTATTCAATAACCGCTATACAGTTTATTAAAGACAACATAATCCCTAAAGTTTCTTACCTTATGGCTCGACTTTGACCTTTATACTTCACTGCTACACCTGTGAACAGATTAAACAAAGAATAGCACTGTTTGTGCATTTATACTCAAAATTTTAAAATTCAATTCGAATCAACTTTCATTCATTCTAAGTAAAAAGAATAGTCTTGATCAAAATAAAAATCTATTCCTCTTGTATTCAGTTAACGTGCATTTTACAAAACATCTTTTCAGTTTTAATGTAATTTAATTCATGAAAATTACTTACAAAGGCACTGGATATAATCAGTACCATTCAGTTTAAAATGTGGTCATTTCTATAAGAAATATCTAGCCAAATTTTATTTAAAAATGATTAAGCCTAAAGTTGCTTTCTGAACAATTACTTACAAATAACAATATCTGTTGGTTTGAGTAGATCTACCATAATCTCACAATAAATTATTCCAGTCAGCTATTACTGAAATAGTAAACCTAGAAGTTTAATTTCTATTTTTTCTTAAATAGGAGAATTTACTTTCTCTATCACATAATGACATCTTCCGTAGTTTCAGTGTATTAATAAAAGATTTAGAAATGAAAAATTTACAGGTTCCTGTTGCTTAATATGAAAAATATATATAGTCTGTCCTTGACCTATTTTAAAGTTCAAATAACTTGATTAAACAAAAAATTATCTATCTACTATATCCATAATTCAGCCAACATACGAAAACAAATTTCTACATACCAGATGTTCATCTGACAGAAAAATACCTGCTAGTCGTCTTGCGTCAGCATTTAAATAAAGGAATCTCCAATTCAGTACAATTAAATTTGCTGCTTACTGAAGCTCCAAACTACATCACGGCATCATTTTAAGTAATTGAATCTCGTCAGATCCACACTCGAACAAAGCGTAAATTCTTAAATTTTCTTCTTGTGCATTTATTAAAATTACGTTAAACCAAACTCCTGTGAACTAAAGGTTGCATGTTTTTTCAAAACTAAACATCATTTTCAATTTTCATATCATTAACAAATTGCATATTAATTAAGGTTGCGTTACGTATAAATTAAAGTTACGAACATTATTTCCAAGTTAAATATTATATCAAAAGTTGAATACTATATTCCAAAGTTGCACTGAAAATCTTTACTTAATATGGTTACAGGATCAATTCTACTTACTGTTAACCACGGCTCTTCAACCAAAATAATTTCTCGTCATCTACGAGCTATGTTCCAGCAAGTGGACAACACAAAATGCGCTTCGGAGATGACATTCTCTCCTAAAAACAACTTAAATCGCACGTGCTTCCAACACGTAGATACTGCAAACGCCATTCCTCGGGTTCAAGAAACAATTCGACTTGTTTTCACCACAGCTGTATTGGAAGTGCTCATGACAAGCGAGTTACCGCCCGGAAACAAGATTACCTTACAATTGTCTAACAGAGGGAGCTCTAGGAATGACACTAAATGAAAAGTTTATTTTGTCACCGTATAAATTAAATTTTAAATTGAATTGAAAGCTAATATTTTATTGGACAATAAGTAGTATTTATTTAGTGGATTGTGTAGCATTATATTGTTTTTTATTAAATAAATAGATTAATTATATGAACACATCTTGATAGGAAATAAAATCGTTACAGTATGAATCCCACGATTCTTCATTCGCATCGAATTCGTTTGCACTACCAACAGTTCCCGACATTTTAAGCCCTAATCGCCGAAATCCAAAATCACTTCAAAAACAATGCTTTTTAAAACCGCTTTTACAATAATGTAAAGATAAGCAACATAGCACGTGGCGCTTACAAACCAAATTTACCCTCACTATCGTGTTTTTGGAGGTAAAATTATTCCAATATCCTCGTCGCCATGTGATATCTTTGGTAGGGTTGTTTACGGTTACGGGGTGTAGATCTTTTAATAAAACACGAATAACATTTAGTGTCGTATAGTTAAGAGGTCAAACGCCGTGCGCTCTTGTTCATATACAAAATACGACTGTGTTTAACAATAACCCGGCGTGTGCCCTGATAACCAATCTAATATACATATATTACTAGATATAATAAAGTACAAAAATGAACATATGGGATTATAATTATTTTTATAAATATATTACAGTAGGTTCTGTTGATTTACCTATTCACATTGGTAAACATTGCCGTGTGCTTAAATCTCTAGTTGTACCATCCCTTCCACAATATTTTATTTTTTGAAATGATTTCACAAAATGAGTTGGTATCATAGAAAACTTTAGCAACGATACTTGACATGTTAGTAGTGATTTAGAGTCTGATCTAGCGAATAAGTTCGTCCTTAACTCCACCTAATCAGTTAAATAATTTGTACAGTCTTGATGAAATGTCAGAAAACCAGAAGTGTCAGGCACAGGATATGATTAATTCTTTTAAAGCAATTAATCACGAAGATAAACTTGGTCGTACCAACAAAAAGCAGATGGACATAGACACAGGTGACGTAGTTCTCATTCGTAGGAAACCGTATGTCATATTTCCAAACATAAGCAAAATTCTCAATCAAGAACTAGACAATATGATACATTTTGGTGTTGATGAACCTTATCAAAGTCGTTGGACGTCTCCTGTTTTATTAGTAAAAAAGAAAAACGATAACAAGTGTTGGCTTTATTTCAATAGTCGCGCGTTGAATGATGTTACTACGTATGATAGCTATCCACTTCCCACTGTGGATCGTATTTTAATTATGTTGAGGGCGCAAACAACATCTCTAGCTTGGACCTGCGCAAATCTTTTTGGTAATTCTTTCGTCTGAAAAATCTAAAGACAAGACGGCTTTCAGTATAGTTGGTAGAGAACAATATATATTTGTCGTAGTCCCTTTTAGATTTAGAAATTTTACTCAGAATCCACCTTTGGCTCACGTTTTGATCCCACTGCTTTGTTATCTCGACAATATGATCCTGTGCTCCAAATGTTCGAAGAGCATATACAACTTCTTCAAGAGGTCAACGAACGATTAAAGAATGCCAACTTAACAATCAATTTACAAAAGTGTCAGTTTTTCAAAAAGTTTTTAAAATTTTTAGGATACATTGTGGGTTCAAATTCTTTACAGACCGATCCGAAAAGGTTTCGTTTATGTCAAATCTCCCGCGTCCGACCACTACTGCAGAAGTACAAAGACTTATAGGCATGTGTAGTTGGTATAGACGCTTTAATAACAATTTTCATCTTTAATTCTCCCATAAATGATTTCTTGATAAAAAAAGATAAAGAAGGGACAATTAATTAATTGGAGCCCAGAGGCTAAATTTTCGTTTGTGCAAATTAAGTAGGCTTTGGACTGTGTACCATTACAGGCGCAGCCAGATTATTCACTCCCTTTTGTCGTAGAATGTGAAGCCAGCAACACAGGTTTAGGCGCAGTTTTAGTTCAACATGTGGCAGAGGTCGAGCATGTTAGTTCATACACAGGACTCTGTCAAACCGAACAAAACCAAGAAAGAATGTCTCGCTGTAGTTTTTGCTATTCGGAGATTCCGCCCATGGATTAAAGCAACACGCTTTACCGTCGTAACTGATCATAATTTTTATTGTGATTAAGCAACTTATATAATCCTTCCGGAAAACTTGCTAGATGGACCGAGCACTTTTGAACTAATTCACATCATCGTCATTAGGTCTTCAGTACTGAAACTGGTTAGACGCGTACCATCATTGTTTCCTATTCTGAACTAACCTACACATTTCTCTGAACTTGCACAGTCTGTATTTCCCACTATCTGATCTAGATCTACATCTACCTCCATTTTCCTGTCTCTGCTTGTAATATATCCCATACTATTTCCCAAAAATGCCTTAGAACGCATTCTACCCTTCTATTTCTCCTATTTTTTTCTACAGATATCTTTGTTACCCTACATTTCTATAGCCTATTTATTATTAACTTTGTCTGTCCATGCTACCATCCACATACACCTGAAGCACAGCATTCCAAAAGGCGGCTACTATTTTTCTTTCTGCTTCTCGTACTGTCCGTATTTTATAGGCAAATTGTGCTGTGCTCCACAAATATGCTGTCAAAAAATTTCTGCTTGTTTCTATGTTTGTTGTCTTCATCATAGGCGCTGTTCTTTCTTGTTAGATGCAGTTCGGTACCCTTCTATAGTTTTACAGTTATACATCCTTTTTCTCGGACATTCAGTGGTTGTGAAAGGGTCCCGACACGGTCCGCCTGAAAATGTTTGGCGAGCATTTTTCACAAAAATACGCCCTCGTTCGGATGCGAGGTAAAATGAAGGTCCCGTGTGTGAGTGTTGTCACGCACGTTAAAGTTTCCTACCTTGCTTGGAACAGCAAGGGTTCGGCAAAATTCAAAATTTCCAGGTAAAGAAAAAACTTGATTTCTGACCAATGTAGTACCTTCGGGTAGAGCATTGGAAAATCACATGTAGGGTTTTGAAGTGGGGTAAACCGCCTGTAGTTGCCAAGTTACACCAGCACTTGATCATTTACCGATTTAATATTTTTTTCATTATATCTTTTCGCACAGTCAACATTAGTGTTACAGCTAGAAACTGTACTTTATTGCATTGTATCTTATTATTGTAAAAGAAGGTAAATTTAGTTTCATACCTGCATAAGGGTTGGGGTAAACGGGGAACAAAACGCTCTCTCTTTCCTCAAGCAGTGTTAAGCAGAACGCGATGGTAACAGCATCTCGTTGTGGAGATGCCATTGTATACAGTTAAAGTAATAAATAAAAAATTATCCTTAGATTTGCCTTTTATTGCTAAAGGTCGCTAAGATAATACTACATGGTCCTTGCCGGATGAACCTTTTTTGGTTTATTTTTGTGGTGCATAATTAATTTGAAATTAATTACGTATAAGTGCAAAGGGATGAGCAAGTGGTTCATTTCTACAAGTTACATGAGCAACATTGATATCGAAGTATTGCAATAAGCAAACATAACGTGTGTGTCAAGTGTTTAATTGAGAGTGTGTAGTAATTACAAATCTTGTATGATACAAAATTACTACAATAATTCAGTTCGTGGAAAAATTGGCTTCAGGCAAATTTTGTGTGTTTTAAAGCGGACAGTCGAACAAAACGCGGCAGGTAGGTTGTAACGGTACATCCTACAAATTTTTATGGGCAAATTCGAAATAAAGACGACAAGAGTTTCAATACCTGGTCCTAAAGGGGTTGCGAGAATTCCTTACAATTGCTAAGTTGATGACACACAAATTCCAAGGACACCTTTTAATTTCAAATGATTTAGAAAGCGACAGGTGAGTTCCTTACATTCATTCCACTTCCTAAAAATTTCGAACACTAGCACTAGGGTTAATTCATATTAGAATTTTTATAAATAACAATACATTTTGTGATAAGTAATAGGGCATTTTTTTACATACGTAATGGCTACTGAATTAGAAAAGTTAATTAGATCTCGTGCAGCACTGAAAGCTCAAATTACAAGATTTGATTCCTATTTGCAAGGAGTTTTTAGTCAAAAGAATTTAACTAATGAAATCATTTGGCAAGTTCAATTAAGAATAGATAAATTTGAGGATTTAATTGAAAGGTTTAATGACGTTCAATTAAGCATTGAATGTTTGCAGGACAAAGTTGAAGGTAAAGTTGCAAATGAGGAGCGCGCAGAATTTGAAAATTCGTATTTTAGATTACTTTCAGCTTCTAAACAACTTGTTTCTGATTTCAATGATAATAAGGTTAGCCAAGTGACACCTAATGAAAATAAAATAGTTAATTCTAGTATTAAATCAGGAAATGATATTAAATTGCCGCCTTTGCAAATTCCTATTTATGAAGGTTCATATGAGGAATATGGTCAATTCCATGACATTTTTACGTCAGTTATCGATTCAAACCCAAATTTAAGTGACGTTAAAAAATTATACTACTTGAAAAGCGCTGTTCGTGGAATCGCGGCAGAAACAATTCAGGCACTAGAAGTGAGTTCCAATAATTACACGGTAGCGTGGGATTTATTGCAAGAACGTTTTTTCAATAAAAGCTTAACTATATTTAGTCATTTAAAAGGTTTATTTGATTTGCCTCCAGTTCAAAAGGAAAATGGTACTAAAATTAGAAAGTTATTGGACTCTTATCAAAGATATTTGAGAGCCTTACAAGCTCTAGATGAAAATGTTCAAGGGTGGAACACCATGCTGGTATTTTTAATATCTTAAAAATTAGACCCAGCTAGTTATAGGGGTTTTGAAGAAACTCAGTCGAAGGATAGGGTACCAAAATTGGAAGATCTCACGCAATTTTTAAAAAGGAAATGCGATTTGCTTGAAAAAATTCAGGGCAATGTATCTGAAGCAAAGGTTACTAGCTCTGGCGGAAAATCCGAGGTTCAAAGTCATTCATTTTTTAGTGCACAAAGCGAATGCGCATTTTGTAAAAAGAAAGATCACCCAATTTACAGTTGTTCAAATTTTTTTAAATTGCCAACAACCAAAAGGTCAAGCAAAGTTGCAAAGGCTCAAATTGTGTATGAATTGTATGAGGCCTAATCATATTAGCAAAAATTGTAGATCGCAGGGATGTAAAAAGTGCGGTAAAAAACATAGTACTTTGCTGCATTTTGAAACGGAATCGAATCCTGTAAGCACAGAGGTAGATACAAAAGACGACACACCGATTGTGGGTGAAGTTGTTTTAAGTTCACATGCGTTATCACAAAACGCAGTTGTACATAGAACTCTGCTTTCTACAGCTAGAGTAAAAATTTACGATAGAAATGGAAAAGTTCATAACTGTAGGGCATTGTTAGATTGTGGTTCGCAGTCAAACTTCATGACAGTTGATTTGTGTAATCGGTTAAAACTTGATAAAATAAAAAATGATCTTCAAGTTACAGGTTTAGGTTCGATGAAATTTAGCATAAAATTTAAAACTGAAGCCACCATCGAATCTAATGCCAATGCATATTCTTGTAAAATATCGTGTCTTATTGTTGATGAAATAGCGGGAAATATGCCAAATTTTGAATTTGATACTTCATCATTTGATATTCCAAAAAACTTGAAATTGGCGGATCCAGAATATATTAGACCTAATCAAGTACAATTACTTTTAGGGGCAGGTATATTTTGGGCGTTGCTCTCCACGGGCCAAATTAAGTTAGGCAGTAACAAGCCTATTTTGCAAAAAAACCATGTTAGGTTGGATATTATCAGGTCAACTATTAGAAAATAAACATAATAGTGAAAACACCTTGCAGTGCAATTTTAGCTCAAATCTTTATGAGCAGTTTAAGAAGTTTTGGGAACTGGAGGAACCAGTTATGCCTTCTAGTTTTGAATCTAAGGAGGACCAAATGTGTGAACTACATTTTGTAAGTACTTTCACAAAGGACGTTCATGGCAGGTTTATAGTGTCTATTCCTTTTAAAAAATCTCCTGAAGAATTAGGGGAATCTAAATCAGTGGCTCTTAAACGTTTTCTATCGTTAGAAAGGATGTTTTCAAAAAATGAGTTTTTGAAGCAAGAGTATGTAAAATTTATGAAGGAATGTGAGGCGTTGGGTCATATGACAAAAACAAGTGAGATGGTTTCACATAAAGGTCCCACCTATTTTTTGCCACATCATGCTGTGTTAAAAAAGGGCAGTTTGACCTCAAAAATTCGTGTAGTTTTTGATGGTTCTGCGCGTACCAGTTCAGGTTTATCATTAAACGACTTACAAATGATAGGTCCGGTTTTGCAGGATGATTTGTTATCAATTTTGTTAAGATTTAGAATTCATTCAGTGGTTTTAACTGCAGATATCGCTAAAATGTACCGTCAGGTTCTAATTAAACCCGAAGAAAGGTATTTACAACAAATTTTTTGGAGGGAGGACGTACTAGAGCCTATAAAAATAAATATATACTTTAAATACAGTAACATACGGTACAGCATCAGGGTCTTATTTAGCAATTCGTGCATTGCAACAAATCGGGCATGAATGTAAAGAGACAAATCCAGAAGTTTCCAAAGTCATTTTGAATTCATTTTACGTAGATGATTTATTAATGGGTACCAATTCTGTAAAAGAGGCATTAGAGATTCAAAAGGGATTAGTGGAAGTCCTAAGAACAGGGAAGTTTGAACTCAGAAAGTGGAATTCAAACGAGCGTTCTATTTTAGAGCATATTAAAATCAGGAATCCTTCTGAGGAATATTTAGAAATTGGCAGTTCGGAAAGCACAAAAACTTTGGGATTATTTTGGTCATCAAACGGCGATTATTTAACATATAGAGTGAAGCAAATTAGTTCTGCAAAGTTTATTTCAAAAAGAAGTATTCTGTCTGATATTGCACAGATTATCGATCCGCTGGGATTACTAACACCATGTATCATCATAGCAAAAATGATAATGTAAAAATTGTGGCAATATAAATTGAGTTGGGATGAATCTATTCCTGCAGAATTGCATACAAAGTGGAAAAACTTTCGGGATAATCTCTCGAATGTAAACAAAGCTCGTTTACCAAGACAAGTTACAATTTCGAACAGTGTCGAAATTGAATTGCATGGATTTTCAGATGCAGCGCAACATGCCTATGCTGCAGCTGTGTATATCAGATCAGTTGATGGAAATGGAAATACTCTAGTTAGTTTATTATGCGCAAAACCAAAGTATCTCCTCTAAAAGTAATCACAATCCCTAGGTTAGAATTGTGTGGTGCACTAATTTTGAGTCAATTGGTTGATAAAGTTATTAGAGTATTAGATTTAAAGATTGATAAATGTTTTTGTTGGTGTGATTCAGAAATCGTACTTTCGTGGATTAAGAGCGAACCAAGTCGCTTAAAAACATTTGTCGCAAATAGAATAACTCAGATTCAGTCATTAACAAACGTAAACGATTGGTTATATGTTAATTCAAAAGATAATCCTGCGGATTTAGCTTCTCGTGGTATTGCTCCAGAAAAAATCTTAAATCAATATATTTGGTGGTCTGGTCCATTTTGGCTTTCTTTTCCGCAGTGTGAGTGGCCTATAAAACAAATTTCATTATTGCAAAATAACCAGGAGTTACTAGAGGTAAAGGGTGTAACTTGTTTGCTACTAAACGAACTATTCATGTCATTTAAGAATTTTTCTACATTTAATAAGGCTAAACGCATAATGGCATATTGTAGTAGGTTCATATGTAATATAAGGTTAGGAGCTGTAAACAAAAACATCGGGCCTCTTACCGTACAAGAGCTTCTAGAAGCCGAAGTTATTTTAGTAAAATTGGCGCAACAAGAAGTATATGCCCAAGAAATTTCAAAATTAAAACAAAAATTGTCAGTCTCAAATACAAGCAAACTAGTGTCATTAAATCCTTTTATAGATGCGAAAGGGCTACTAAGAGTAGGTGGAAGATTAGATTCCTCATTGTATAGTTACGATAAAAAGCACCCAATAATATTGCCTAACAAGCATGTATTAACTAAATTAATAATGTTTGATTATCACGTCTCATTACTGCATTCTGGCGCGCAAACATTGTTAGCTTGAGAAGTATTGGCCGATTAATGGTAAAAATCAAGCCAAAGGTATTGTGAGATCATGTGTTAAGTGCTTCAGAGTTAGACCCAAGGGAATAAAATATTTAATGGGCAATTTACCTGCGGCTAGAGTAAAACAAGCGTAGCCGTTTGAAAATTGCGGAGTAGATTATGCCGGTCCATTTGAACTACGAACTCACAAAGGTCGTGGGTACAAGTTTTACAAGGCATATGTGTGTTTATTTGTTTGCATGGCAACCAAAGCCGTTCATTTAGAGGTCGTGACCGATTTAACCACGGAAGCTTTCATAGCTACACTAAGGCGCTTTTCTGGTCGTAGAGGCAAACCCTCACACATTTATAGTGACAATGGCACCAATTTTGTGGGTGCAAATAGGGAATTGCAAGAGCTGGCTGAATATTTATCAAATGAAATTACTCAAAATCAATTAAATGAAAAATCAGCAACTTTAGGTATTACTTGGCATTTTATTCCTGCACGTTCACCAAATTTTGGGGGCATTTGGGAGGCTGGGGTAAAGTCCACTAAATCACATTTAGTTAGAGTTTTAGGTAATGTTTCCTTAACTTATGAATTTTTTTTCTACAGTCCTAGTACAAATAGAAGCGGTGCTTAACTCCCGACCTCTATCCTCATTATCTGATGATCCAAACGATCCAGATCCTTTAACACCCGCTCATTTTTTAATTGGTCGAAAATTAACGACGGTGCCTGATCCGAGCCTATCACACATTAGCGAAAACCGTTTAAATCTGTATCAGCACATGCAAACAATGGTTCAGCATTTTTGGCGTCGCTGGTCAACTGAATATATTTCTGAGCTGCAGCAGCGTCAAAAATGGCGTCAAGTAGGACAGCATTCAATCAAGGTTGGTGATATGGTAGTGATTAAAGATGATAAAACTCCTCCCCTTCAATGGAATATGGGAACGATTGCTGAAGTGTTTCCTGGTAAAGACGCTATTGTTCGCGTTGTTTCAGTGCGAACCAATCATGGTGTTGTAAAGGTTTCATTGGCTAAGATTTGTATTTTGCCTATCAAGGACAATTTGCCTTGAACATGTATTTTACTTATATATAACATGCATATTTGTTCTCAATTATGTATTAATATTGTTTTTTCTTGTTTCTTTTTTTGATACGTTCAATACTTAAGTTTTTGGGGTGGGGTCAGTATGTTACAGCTAGAAACTGTACTTTATTGCATTGTATCTTATTATTGTAAAAGAAGGTAAATTTAGTTTTATACCTGCATAAGGGTTGGGGTAAACGGGGAACAAAACGCTCTCTCTTTCCTCAAGCAGTGTTAAGCAGAAGGCGATGGTAACAGCATCTCGTTGTGGAGATGCCATTGTATTCAGTTAAAGTAATAAATAAAAAATTATCCTTAGATTTGCCTTTTATTGCTAAAGGTCGCTAAGATAATACTACAATTAGTTTTCCACATATTTATTTCTTCCCCTACCATTTTTAGTACCTCTTCGTTCTTAACTTTGTCTGTCCATGATATCTTCCTCATACGTCTGTAGCACCAAATTTCAAAGACTTCTACCTTTTTCTTGTCCGCTTCTCTTACTGTGCAGGCTTCACAGCCGTATAGTGCTGTACTACACATATATGTTTTAAGCAATCTTTTCCTAGTTCCTTTGTATGTTGTCTTTAGACGCAGTAGTAGCTTTTTCTTGTTAAATGTAGCACGACCTTGTGCTAATCTTTGTTTTATATCTTTTGCGCTTTTCTCATCTTGCGTAGTTTGGCTTACTAGGTAGCAGAAATCCTTAACCTCTTGTAAGTTTGCGTTACCTATTAGTATTCTTGTTTTTAATTTATTTTCCCCTCCTTTGCATACTAGTACTTTAGTTTTAAGTTTGTTAACTTTCATACCGTATAGCTCTATTAGAACCGTTTCCATTTCATTAAGAGCAGCTTCTAACTCTTTCTTGCTAGATGCCAATACCGCTATATCATCTGCAAATCTAAGCATATCAATTTTTTGTCCCTGCATAGTAATTCCAAATGTCTTCCTGCATTTGACAGTATTCAATATACAAGTTAAAAATTAATGGGGATAAGGCACATCCCTGCCTTGTCCCTTTGCTAACATCTACTTCTCTACATTCTTGCTCTAATTCTATTACTGTTGTTTGCTCATTGTGTAAGCTATGTCCTATCCGTCTCTCCCGATAACTCGTTCCAATTTTTTTAAGTATTTCAAACATTTTTTTCCATTTTACACTTTCGAATGCTTTTTCCAGATCTACAAACCCTATATACACGTTTTCCCCTTTCTCTATTGTTTTCTCCATTATAACGCTCAGAGCTAAATTAGCCTCCCGTGTTCCCCTGTTTCGCCTAAACCCAAGTTGGTCTTTTTTTGCATTTTTTCAGCTCGTTTTTTCATTCATCTTTGTACAATTCTAGTTAATATTTTTGACACGTGTTCTGTCAAATTTATTGTTCGAAAATTTTCACATCTGCAGCTTTTTTTGGTATAGTTTCTATGATGTTAGGTTTGAAATCTTTGCCATTAATTCGTCAAAGCCTACGGCTACTGGATATACACCAATTTTTTTAGTTTTCGAACGTCATGTCCCTTTTCTTGGTACATTAAATTTTACTGTCGGTATAACGTTTGGGAATTGCTCGTTCTGGGTTGGACGTTCTAGCAGTACATCAGTCTAAAGTAAGACTGGTGGAAGGGTTGGTCGCTCAGCAGTACAAAAGTCTAGACGAAACTCGATGTAATTTAGCCTAACACACTGAACTTGTATTTTATTTCTCGTTCATGTATAAAGGACTCGCAACTAACAGCAATTCAAATAAATCGGTTTACGTTTGTTGAAGGTCGAATATAATTCCATCGTGTCTTTCATTTGCATTCAGCAATGCGCAACGCTACGATGTCTGCAACAGGTTATATAGGCTCCTCTTAGTCAATTGCTGATAGATTTTCGTGCAGCTACAACGTGAAAAGTTTTGAATATCGGCGATCTTTGCTTCGCATTTGATCGACATTAGTCTTCCAATACGTGCTCCTATCTGGTCGATGGTTCTTATTATTAAAATAAGAGTTCTAAAAATTTATTCCTATTTACTTTTTCAGCGCAACAAAACCTAATAACAAAATCTAGAAACAAATTTAACAATTAATTTAGAAACAAATTTAAAAACACCTTAGAATCTAGTTTTGCTTTATGTAAAGTTTTGATAATTATGTGAACGAAACCAGTTTGTTTGTTTTAGTATTAATTTGAAGATACAAAATCTAGAAGGTAGTGTTATGCTATCATTAAAAATTTGACTAGAAATAAGTCTTGTTACCCTCAAACAAGTACTTGAATGCTTATAATGAATATTTGGATTATCAATTTCAATATTATCAACCGCTCGAGAGTTCGGTCTGCTTTCTTCTCAGTTATGAGGGGTTTAAACAACAACCAATTTTTGTAATCAACTGCACCCGACAAAGTAAAAGCATCCATTATATAGTTGCAGATTTAAAAATTGAAATCGAAGCGTCTAAAAAATTTTAAACCGAAACTGTTGCTTGCTGCATGATTATGCACGATGAACTTACCAAATATGAACCGTTTATTGGCATTATAGGCAAACTTTAAAAGTTTATTGTATGCCTATGTAAAATTTTTTAAAAATATCAGTGTTTTGTTGGTATATTCTTGATAGTCATGGAGGATGTGCGGTTCTACTTTGTTACGGTAACTTTCGGAGATACAGAGATGCTGCATGATATTACAACGGCCGTAATTGAAATCACTAATATAAACCCCTCCTTATGCTATTCTCCCAAATAATCCAAACCTAACAAATATTTAAATATTAAAAACCGACCTGCATAAAAAAGTTGCTCAATACCTGAAATATATCCTGTAACCCTATATCAATTCATTAAAAACCTAACATTTGTATCTTCTAACACTTCAAATTCTTTAAAATGTTTGCTCCTCAAACAACTTTAAATAAACCCTCTTCTTCGATAGGTGCCAGTTAGATTATTATTACAAATAGTTTCTTCGAAATATTTACTATTCTAAAAACGAGAAGCTCGCCTTACCAATTCTTCGAAAAGTGATTTTAACCGCTGCTTGTTATATTTGTTGATCATTAAACTACCTCTAGATAGGTTCTTTGGAAAGATTAAATGCTTAAATGTGTTTGTTATTTGCTCGTATCCTTGAAATTCCTTGTTGTTATATTTGCAGCGTATTTCTTTATTAAATTATTTTGAAAATATTTATAGTGTGGATCGATAATTTTACAAACTTCTGCTCTGTTCGAAAATGCTAAGGCACTTTACATACTTCACCGTCGTGTGATTTATCTATATCGCAGAGGCATTTCAAAATGTAGCTGCAACCTCCTACAACCAACGAAATTCAATATATATTGCTGTGGTTGGGGACTTAAGGGTTATCCATCGCCAGTGTAAACAACCGATTTTCAAAATTAAATAAAATTTCAAACACAAAAAAAATTCTTACCCGTTACTTTCTGCTTCAAAATATCTTCTGCAGCTTCCCTGGCTAGCTCAGCTAATCGCTTTCTATTCGGGGCAACCAGGTGACTTCTTTTTATTGGCATTATCCTGTCACACACTTTATCCTTAATTTCATTGACGAATTCCTCCGATACTAAACTCGCCTCAGCTCCTGAATCTAATAATGCTCCTAAATTTTTCTCAAAAATTTTAATATCAATTACGGGCAAACAAAATTTTTCTATTACTTCTGGTTCAACTTCTTCCTCTATTTTTAAAAATTCCCTTGGATATTCATACTTGTACACAGTGATGTCTAGTGGTTTGTCCTGGTCTAAAAATCCTGTCCAGGTCTGGTCGCCCTACTCAGACCCGGTCTCCATACTACCTCCGCATATGTCCGTGGTGTGTCTACACGGTTAGTATTCTGATTTTCCCTAGTGTTCGTCGTTGTCTCCCTCATGTCTGGTGAACTGTTTTGTCTTGTCATGCTAGGTCTAGGTGCAGGTCCCCTACCAACACTATTGCACCTGAAAAACGTTCATCTAGGTTTGCAATTTTGTTTACTGTATGCAAAATTGGTCCCCCGTCTTGCGTAGTTGTCCCGTCTTTGATCGAATCTAACTGTATTTACCTGTCGTTTCCTATTTTCACGAGGTCGTCCACTACTCACGTCAATATACTTTTGCAGGTACTCCAAAAACAACTCCCTGTCCACAATGTTTTGCAACGCTACATGTTGCCTCACCTCAATCTCGAAGTGTCGTGATAAATACTTAATTATTTGTCTGTCGGTCAGTGGTGGATTTAGTTGTTTGGCTATGCTATACTTTCGTATAGTATATTGCTCCCTACTTCCTGCAAACTTCCCTTTAAATTTTCCTGTGATAAGATCGTCTCGTACTTGGTCCTGTCGGTGGTCACTCCAGTAATGTTTAAGAAATCTGTCCTCAAAGTCATTGTACGTGTCTATTTCCTGTCCGATTAAATTGTACCAAGCTTCAGCATGGTCTTTCAGTAACGCTTTTACAACATTCAGTTTCGCCTGTTCCTTATACAAATTATGAACCAAACCTCGAATGTTATTAATGAATATCTGAGGGTTTACCCTACTATCCCCATAAAATTTCATTTGTTGATTCAGCGACATATTACCTGTTACAAATCTTGCACCATCCCCCATCAAAGTTGCTATATTTTGTTTAATTTTGGTTACTTCTCTCTCAACCCTACCTAACTGATCCTTACATGAGTCCGTTACCTCTGTCATTTTAGCATTAATCTCGTCCTCACAGAAAATCCTTACTTCTGTCCGTAATTGTCCCATTTCCTGAGTTAAGCCTCTGATATCACGCTCATTTTTATCTACCCTATTCTCTACTTCCCCCATTTTTTCGGTTAACCTGTTTTTAAAATCATTAAATTCTTGGGTAGACTTATCAATCATTGCACCTAATGTTTCTGTCATTTTCTCCAATTTTCGATTTGATTCCTCACTCATCTGCTCTAATTTCCGATTCGATTCGGCACTCATTTGTTCAAATTTTCTATTTAATTCTTCACTCATTCTCTCTAACATTCTGATGATCATCTCATTTCCTTGGTCTCCCGATTCTGTTCTCGACTGATCCTTACTACCTCCAGCTTTCTCCATTTTTCCTGCTTTATCAAACAAAGCACTATCGTCACTTCCAATTTCCACTCTTTGACTTCTTAACCACTCCTTTCTCTGCATACGTTCAACTCACTCCCACACACACTCAAAAACTATTTTTAAATCTTATACAAAACAGACTCTCTCTCTCTCAGATCGCCAGTTTCCTGGAATAAAATTGCTTAAATTTTATTTGGAGCTCGAGCCTCACGTTCGAGTCGCCATAAGATTGCTGTGGTCGGGGACTTAAGGCTTGTCCATCGCCAATGTCAACAACCGATTTTCAAAATTAAATAAAATTTCAAACACAAAAAAAATTCTTACCCGTTACTTTCTGCTTCAAAATATTTCCTGGCTAGCTCAGCTGTGCCTCTTCTCCGATACCTAAATTTACAATCATTCTTCCTTCCGACTCACACACCATTCAATAAAATCACCAAATAATACAACAATCTTTTATTTACTGCTATTTACAGCCAAATTATTCACAGGTATAAACAGTTTGGTACACTAATTACAACTCAATAAGTGATATGATTTAAAGTCCTTGCTTTAAATTATTATTTGCAAACATATTTAAGAAAAGTATGAGTAGATGGGCCTCAAATAATACCCTAAATTAATTATTTACTGGAGTATGGTAAGCTCATAATAACCCAGTTTATTAATGTATGTCTTTTACCTTGCATAAATCTAATACAAAATTAATAGACCTGTTTACCCTTAACAATCCAATTTATATTCATAATAAAATTTAGTAAGTTTTAAATACACCCTTTTTCAATATTTTAAATAACTCCAATAATTGTCCAGTACACGTATCTTGTGTTAATAACTATAAAGAACCCCAATATTTACTCACACATCACCAAATAATATAAAAGTTAATCAGATAATCAGAAATTTCAAATAAGTTACCTAGAGAATGCTTCAGACCTCCATCCCTTCAATGATGATTACCAGAACCCCTTGGCTTCGTGACTATGCGCCCTGTTCCACATATTTGTAGATGATAACCCCAATAAACTCCAAGCGCCTTGCTTCGAAGTACTATTCCATAATAGCATACAAATTCACGTGTATTATACTTCTATTGATTGATTTACTAGCTTGGTATGGTAGTAATTGAATCTTTGCTAATTTGATTCTCACTACACTACTCGTATCTTACGTTAATAACTAGTAGGCCACAACTACCAAGTTACAATTGCTAGCAGTACATTTTCGGTATAATAAATATATTTAATACTCACAAAAACTCTACTATAATGTTGGTCTATCGTTTTCAAGTAGTATAAAGCAATGAGAATACAAAGAAAATACAAAGAGAGCTCTACTAATTCTCCCAGAGTATTTATATTTTTCAACATGCCACCTCCAGGACACACTTCACGCGAAAAACTTATTTTCAAATAACAATTCTGCAAATTTTGATATAATCGACTTGAAGATTTCTGATATTCACCTCGTGGACGCGCCGTATGATCCCAAATCGCTCCCACCTGTCGCATGTTCGTACGTTTGTAAAACTATCCGTTTTCAACCAATGATACTATGCTGTGTCGTCATAAAACCCCGCCTGTAATATTTTTAATCTGTCTTATGCATATTTGATGTCGCGTTTTAAACCCCACTTGCGTTATAGCAAATCGATATTGCTGACAGCTTCTCATCAGTCCGCATGGATTAGTACGTGCGTTTTGAATACCAATGCTGTTATATCCGTCTTTATCTTTAGCATGTTACCGATCGTGCTTCTCCCCTGCTCTTTAAGAGCTTTGTTAGCTTGTTTTCCGAACCAGCTGACGGTTGAAAACTATTTTCTATGAAGACCTGCTTTATTATGCTGATAATTTCGAAGAATGTAAACTTTTAAAAATGCAGGTGTTCTTAATTACAGACCGTTTAAAACAACAAATCTTGGAGTTTATACTTTGCCGTATCCGATAAAACTGGCGTCTTTGTTTGTTACCAAGAAACCTTTTGCCTTGGGATTATTGATTTTTCTTGCTCTAGTGAGTTTTTAATGCTTTTACACGTTGAATTAAAATAAATTATTTTAATTATGCGTTTCTATTTGTTTTTAAAACTGTTTTTTTTTTTATATACTTTTAACCTTTCAATCATTAACTATAAAATACGTCAATACCTGTCCGTTCTTACTAAATGAATTAAATAAATTTTGCGCGTAAATAATTTGTTCGTTTTATAATGTTTTTTGTACAGGTTCTTTTTATCCTCTAATGTGACCAGTGACCTTTAAGGAAGGATTTTCTTAAAATAGTGGAACGCAAATATCTTCCGACTATGCTAGGGGTCTATTCCTTGGGCAGAGCTTATGAGGATTGGTCGTGGTTCTTTTTACAAAGCTTTATTTTTTTACTAAGGCTAGATTCTTAACAAAACATGGGTTTGAATAGGGAGCCACCAAGTCATTAACTTTAAACACAGGGTTTCCCTAAGGGGGACTTGGGCGTCCTTAGGGAGGAATACCGTATTAACTGCTAACGCAGAAGCTGTAAAGAAAATTTGATTAAATTTACAGAAATTAGGACACAAAAGGTACTCTCTTGTTACCTCATATAAAAAACAACAAAGATTAATCAGGTAAACAATAATATGAACACAGATTTTATGCTTCAAATTCTGAAAAGGCTAACAATGCTTCTTGTTAAATTGGGTTTACTACTTTATGCTATTTGATCTTATACGTTGTTACCCTATTTCTGAACGTACTTGTTCAGAATAAAACAATTAATTAATTAAGAAAATTAAATGTTGCTTCTTTAATTAAAATTGTTTCTTCATAAAAATTGTAAATATAAAATTCATGTTTAAGAAAAGATAATACAAGTTTCATCTACTCATAAGGTAGGATTATATATTCAAAAAAGTTTTAAAAACTTTAAATGTTGCTTTCGTTACAAAAGTTTAACTTGAATTTATACCAGAAATATCAGATCTGTTTTTTCTGTTTACATATTTATAAAACTTTAAGTACATTGTCTATTAATTCATTATTCAGAAATTGTAAGTGAAATCTTGCATATATGAAACATCAATAAGAACTCTTTAGGTTTGCCTAATCTCATAAAAATTAGTAACTGTGATTACACTGTACTAGTATTGACAATAAAAATTTACTAAGGTCTTTCTTAGTTTGTTAAAAGGATTAATGATAATAGGCGGCTACAAAGATATTTTCCGAAACAGCCTCGTATCAAAGATAACCAAACGTAGACGTGATGTAAGAATAATTCTAATCTCTTACCTTGGTTCATCAGGTGTTGTTTACATGTTGGCGTTACAGTATGTTAGGCCAGGTGTTAATTCATACGTTTTTCAGAAAAACAAGTGACGTAAAATCCACATGTTCTACAGGACACGAACAGCTGCGCGATCCTTGGACCGGACCATACGAACTTCCATGCGTTTTTCTTATACGCACAAACTGGACCAACCAAACTCCAATACCAAACTTAGATGTTCTACTGTGTGTAGATTTTGACCAAAAACTTCAAAAGTACCGTTTCAATTCATCATCGGACTTAATTTCCAAACCATAAAATTTCTACGTACTTTGTAGAACGTTTCCTTAAAATTCAAACTTATCGTTTTCTCGCATAAAATTACATAAAATTCAACTATTCATCGTACGGTTGAAGGACGTTTATCTTGGATCGATATTTTATCGCAAAGTTGACGTGAATAAGTTTATACTCGCAGGTGCGAAAGTAGAATCAATATCCTCTTTAAATACAGCATACAGACTGCCTTATTTTTTATAAAATCAGATAAGGCGGGTTCATTCCAATAAATGAATATACGGTGGAGCCTTACAATTGATATACAAAACGACTTCTTAAAAGTCGAGAATTATAAAATAAAAATCTAATTGAAGATTTTCTAACGAAGCGTTGAAAAACATGTTTTAACGTAACTTTTACGAAATTATTAAAAGAATATTTTAAGTGCTATTTAAACAAATGTCCAAAGAACTATTAAACGATTTTTTCAGAAGAATTATCCAAACGAAGTTATTTATTAAAAGTAGTCATTTAAAGACGTCGTAAAAGACGTTATAAAAAAAAGAGCGCTTCCACAAAATCATTCAGTTTGTCTAATAACTTATTTTTTAATTCTCACCATCCTTAAAACCACAAAGCCTAGTGTTCAGCGCACTAGGGCTCTACTACCGCACAAGGCCAGACGCAAGTTACATGCCAGAACCCTTATTATTTCCATGATTGTTCTCGACGAGAGCTCTAGCTAATCTGAGTGCAGATGTGATATGCACGAAACCGGAAAGCTGCTTGGCCTTGATAATATTTATGCTAACATTCGGCGCCTGATGTTAGCAACCAAACTAGCATTTCTGTATGGCGGTTAGCACTCATAATACCAATACTGGTATTTATTTATTTGAAAATAGTTTACTTGATATAAATGACTATACAAGAGTTTGTAAAACTAAAAATTCGTTGATGTTCTGCAGTGGTCAAAAAAACTGTTACAGTTTCACTATACAGAATTGTTGAAATTGCATTGCCTACCTCAAATTTAACCCTTTGAATCCATAACAATATATATATATATATATATATATATATATATTATATATTATATGTAGATTTTCTGGTCAGAAAAGCAAACATATATATGTATATATATATATATATATATATATATATATAATTAATATATATATATATATATATATATATATATATATATATATATATATGTAACGGATCCAAGGGCAGGGGTTAAAAGTATTAATAAGTTTAGCAATGTTGAGCTATTGCAGTTTTTATTCAGTTGTACATTTGTATTTAGAACAAAAGTTGGTTGGGTTCAATGATACAACTCCAAGTTGTTGGTGGCTGTAGATCTCACTCAAGCATACCAGGTCCAGTGATGGAAGACTCTAAAACCCTGAATTAACAAAGATATAAATGATACATGTAGCTAAAATGAATATAATCCAAAACTTGTATCTGTAAATATTGATGTAAAAATGTAGTTAGTTTTTTTAAAACGCTTGTATAATGTTATTGTGTTGTAAATTTAATATGTTATTATTATTGTAAATCAAATATTTAGAACCATGGCATTTAAAAAATGTGAAGTATAAAACCAGTGTGGATATGAAGTCTGCTCATGTTGATCAAGCCAGCAGTTTGAAGCATTTACAATTAAAATAGTGGGCATTGGTTTTTAAAAAAACAAAAGATAGCAGAAACCATGGTGATATGGAAGATTGTTGATTCGTGAACAATTAATTTTTTGAAAATAAAGCAGTTTTTATAGAACACGTTTCATTTCTTATTTAATTGAAATTATAGTGAACTAGAAAATTATTAAGAGTTTTAAAAGCAGTTTAAGCTGAGTAACGAGTCTATAAGAAGAAAAGCGCTCAACCTGAATCGAAAATAATCAAGAAAGCATAGCAGAGCTCAAGTTTAGGTGTAGCTGGTTGCAATTTAGAAGTCACAGTTTATGGGAGAGTAGCGGCGTTTTATTGGAAAATTTTAACAAGAGAGAAGTACAGAAGGCGAAGTTGAGTAAAAGGATCAACAGCAGATCACATTACGTCAAGAATAAGTAGTATCAATTTTAAAGCATTTAAAGCATTTAATTACTAATCTAAAACAATTTAATACTAATACAAACCATATTTCTTGTAGAGTAGATACGTGCGAAAGTTCAAAATACAACCAGGCGATTGTAAGGACGACTACATCAGCTGGACGCAACTACAGGTATTAAAATTTCAAAATAAAAACAGTAACACTTGTTTAAAAGTTGCATCATTGAACACACTAACCAACAAAACTTTATATTACATTGAGTTATAAGTTACAACCGTGTGTTTGTTAGAAATTCTGAAATAGGATTTATCTTGTATGGAACCCGCGCAAGATAGATTCTATCTTACAATTAAATTATTAATTACCCTGAGATTGATTGTATTCTTAAAGAAGTTAGAGTTTTTATAGCCGTGGTGATTGAATTTGGCAAACTTGTAGTTTGCAATAAAAGGAGGTCTTGAAAATAGAAGCTCCGATCATTCTTTTGTTGTGGCGCCGTTATAGTTTACATTGACAAATTAGATACTACCACATACAAAGTATAGGTAGGTAAGTTTGGGGTAAAGTAATATATATATATATATATATATATATATATATATATATATATACCATATATATACAAATATCACAATAATATATATATATATATATATATTATTGTGATATTTGGTGCTTTGAAAAAGTGTTCTTTTTTAATTTGAACGTAATTTTTGAATTCAGCATATAAAAATGCATCTAAAACAACTTTTAAAAACAGATTATAGGTGACTTTAACGCGGTCCATCTGTATGAGTGCTAAATTTTCGCCTAGTACAAGATTACAATTAAAGTTCGGGCGGGCAATCAGGGTACTCGCGCACAAGGTCTTCCGGTTACACTTCCACCGAGTCACAAGCTTCACGTCGACGCGCATGTCTACGTTCTCCATGGTCTTGCCAAAGATACACTGCTGTAGATTCCTGTAGTGGATAATGTAGCGGCGTTTGTCTACTAAGGTGGCTAGGAGCTTCGGAGTCTTAGATGAGATATAAGGCGACGTCTTCATTTTCGGACAGAATGGCAGGTCGTTGTGGAGATCGTGTAAATGTGGAGGGTACTCTAAGTCGACCATTCTTTAGCAGAAATCTGCCTTAACGTATCGAGAAAAAATAGCACATAAAGGTATAGTTTGTGTAATTTGAATATAGATGGACCTCAGGTGTTTACCCCTGGTGCATATTGTTACGAGATATGCTAATATAATAGTGTGAAGTGCGGCAGGCTCACTTTGTTCTCCGGTTTACTGTTCGTTAATCAAAGCAGTTAGGTGAGTATTAAACTTAGTGTACATATATAACAGTAAATTTTGCAAATCATTCGGCAAGTTTTACGGTGTTAAAAGACCCATTTTAGCTTAATTATATGTATAGTATTCGCTTTTTAGATAGACATGTATATTAATATGATCGTTGACACGTTTTGATGAGCTTTTAATGTTGCATATAATCAATTTCATATTTAATTTAATTTGACGAAAAGTCTGCATAATTTTAAGATAATTTATGGTTTGTAATAGATTTTAATGTTTTTTTGTTAATATTTTAGGATCCACTGAAAATATTCGAGTTCTAATAAAAGTTGTGATGACCTTAAATTTACCGGACTTCGCACTGCGTATATATTAAATAAACGCGTCGAAAAATTTAGATAAGTCAAGACGTAATGACATAGTTACATCATAAAACAATTAATTGCCTGAATTTAAAATATATGTAAATCGACCGATTTGAAGGGTATTTAGTTTTATAAATTGATTAATCTTTAACCACTTTGAATATCTTTACCTCAGGTAAAAGTAATTTTCTTGGAAATACGAGTGCTATTTTAATATATAGCTCATTTTATAATTTAGTATTTTGTAGTTAATTATAGACAGATGTGTCATCGTATCGTATGGAATGCAGTTATTTCTGCAATTTGCATAGAGCAAAACGACTCATAAATAGTACAGTACAATAAGTAATTTTCATAATAAATCGATTTTATGAATAAACTATATTACAACACCTGTATTTAAACTATCAGCCTGCCTATTCGAAACCGCGTTATTAGAGAAACAACTTATTTCCTAAATTAAACTTTATTTGTTTTTCAAGAACTGTATTACTCAGTTTTGTGAGCCCGGAATTTAACAGTAATGTGATATAAAATTTTAATAATAAATTTTGGATCCAATCTAAACATTCTTATTGTTATCGAATTAGTAATTATTTTACATAATTAGCTATATATCAAACCAGCACGCGTATTTTCAAATTATATATAGACGAATGTGTCCATCTTCCTATAAATCGTGAGAAATTCAGTCATTTCTACAATTAACAGAGAGCGAAACCTAGAAATATTTATGAGCTATGATATTTATGACGACACGCATATTCATGCAGGCATAAACACGTTTAAGTACGTCATTGATCGCTCGAATCGTGCCCCCGAAAATTTTTTATCTCTAACGGAACGATAATTATTTTTGAAAATTCATAAATCGATTCAATGTATAGATTTTTACGCTCTTATAATTGTTCTACAAATTTCATGTTTAGATTTAAATTACAGCTTAAGGTTTAAAGAACATCACACAAAAACCTATTTTTAATATAATAAAATTTAAGGAAGCGCTATAAAGTTTGCATATCGTTAAATTATAAATATTCTGATATGATAAACTAAGAATCCTACCTGTTTAACTTAAAAATAGAGCAAAATTCGAGTAACCTGATGGTATATGGTGTATTGTATCACAAGGGCAGAAATTGAGCATTAGCAGCCCGCAGCTATTAGATGCCTGAGCGAGCGAAGCGAGCGAGGGCAGCTGATAGCTAAGGGCTGCTAATGCATTTTTGCCTGTGTCACACACACCTGTTTTTGTGTCTAACATTAGAGACAAAATAGGAAAAATCATAAAACAAAGAAGGTTAATAGCATTTGACATATTTATTTATTATAGTAATTGATATTAATTGAGCATTATTATGGATAGTGATACCAGAAATTGTAGGCACTTGGTAAGTATTTGAAATGCTGGTAGCATGATGACATTTTTTTTCGATAACGTTGACGGTCTCATTAACTGGTATTTCATTTATTTGGTTTAAGAGCATTTAACATGCGAATTGTATTATTTGTGCTGATACTAGGCAGCTGATGTTCTTGGTTTGTTAGAATTTTTGAGTAATTTTAATCTTATTTGATAAGCAATCATCTATATATCCTTCAGCAATTGCAGAAGAACGACATTCTCCATGTTTTTTAAGTGTAATTAAATTATTTCCAACATTAGCAAGTAGAGTTGCAGAACTACGGCCGAAGCAATGGCCTGTGTATGTACTTGGTTCATCCAATTTCAAAAAGGTGGCTATTTTGCTTGGAATTTTGATAAATACATTTTTCCAATCGGTTGTATTGTACATTTATTATTTTTGTAATAAGTGAATAGGCTCTTATGAGTAATGTGGGGAGGTCTAATAGAAACATATTTGTTGTATATTGTAAGTAGATTCAGTCCATCAACTGTAGTTTTTGTGACTGTAAATGTTCTTGTAATATTATTTTTGGTTTGTGGAACTGTAACAATCAATACATCTCCTCTATTATCTATGTGGCCAAGTTTCATATTCGTTAACTCATTTCGGCGGCAAGCTTCGTATATTCTCATTATAAGAGAAACCTACAATGTAATGTTAATCTATAAAATTTACAATAATTTTATTTGTATACCTTTATCATTAGATATTCCGAATTATCTGCCGCCTTAAAAATTGAATACATTGTTCTTAAGTCAAAATTTCAGATTTTTTTGGAAGGTAGTTTACAGAATTTTATTTCAAAAATGCTCGAATTTTATGATAATTATCAAAATTAATATTTTTTTTACTTTAAAAGTGCTTTTTAGCATTGAAAATTCTGCCCATAGAATAGCAGCATTTACACGTTTCGATCTTTCTGATAAATACGCAAGTAAAACATTCTCTGTTACATTTTTAGCTTTTTTATTCTTTTTCCATTTATTAAATAATTCATAGTATTTTTCGTACCGCTCTCTAGACTTTTTGGGTAAAAGATTTAAAGAAGCATTGCTCACTTCTTCTTGCAAGTCCGGTGGAGTACTTGTAAATTCTTCGTCATCATCAGTGTCTAAATTACCATTCATTTTTACTAACAGTTATTCAGTTAGAATTACAATTATTCACTACTCATCTATGATTATTTTATATTTTTATTCGAAACTCTCATTAACAATACACCGACGCCGAGGTTAAATGATAAATTATTTGAAACGTCAAAGCCGCAATATATGCATTTCAATGATAGTCATAGGTGTCTAGATCGTGAAAAACCTATAAAATCATGCTGTTATGAGTTTAGCGGCCCTAGGCCCGCAAAGGTTTACTTTCAGTCACATTTTTAGGGCAGATATGATTCATTTTCATATATGCTAGGCGAAAAAACAAATTTTTTATAAAATCAACATTAATCGGCGCGCTGAAGAATATATATGTATCATTGTGATACTAACGATTTAATTTTCTAGTACGGTTTAGTGTGGTTCCAGATATTGACAAAGACGGACGCGAATTTGTATATAAATTACATATTTAATGCGACTTTTAGTAAAATTCGGCTTAGTTTTCTGAGATAGTTTTAGGTTTCTAATTAATTTTTAATAATTTTTAGTTAATATTTTAGGATCTACTGAAAATATTCGAACTCTATATAAAAGCGGCGCTGACGTCAATTTTACCGAGCTTCGCACAGACGTGATGTAGAATTATGGATGAGTCATAATGTAATCATTTTATAACTTTGACGGGGGGTTTGAGACTAATCATAACCGTCGGGTCATCGTGAGAGGTTAACACTCCTTCGACTGATATTTTTTCTGTAGTTAAACGTCGTTCTAGGTAAGTCGAACATTTTTGGGTGTGTGTATGCTTGAGTGAATATTTATATATTTTTTCAGATATGTATAATGATTTCACTCTGTAAATTGCAAAAAATAGCCGCATTCTATACGATGATACATCAGTATTTTAATTGTCATACAGAAACACCTTACTTATTTAAATTTACTAGTGTTTGGGCTAAAGAACAGTGTGAAATTCGATGAACCAGATGGCATGAACAAATTTTTTTATAAAATCAGCATTAATCGGTGCGCTGAAAAAATATGTTCCGTTGTTATTCAATTTTCTAGTGCGGTTTCATGATATATAATTGTATCATGGTACCAAAGACGCTCGCAAATGCCGCTCCCATAAAGCAAATCAGTACGTATTATAAAAATATTTTCTACTACTGGCCCATTTTTAAAAAATCTGCTAATTATATTGGTTATTATGTGTTTGGGTCTTTAAATTATAGTCCGACGTTCTGTGAATACAAAGCAATTTTCATTTAAAGAATAGAACTTGGTGAAGCGCGAGGAGCCTCAAACGTGCATCCGGTTAATATACTTCACAACTTGAAATATTTATAAGCTATGATATTTATGACGTCACGCACATTGATACAGACATAGACATGTTTAAGTAGGCAGTTGACCACTCGAATCGCGCCCCCAAGAAGTTTTTATCAAGTAACTAATCGTTTGAGTTTGCACATCGATATTGTTTTTTAATAGTCGAAATAGGGTTACCTATTGTAATAATCATTATTGTATTGTATAATGAAAATACCCCATTTGATTATGTAAAGCATTATTTCTTGCTTTAAATTGCACAAATATTGGATGTTTACAAATTTTACAGATGTGAATTATTTAAAACGGATGATGCAATATTTTAATTAGCTGCTTTTAGACCTCAAACCAAAACAGGCATAAGTTTAATTTTATGCAATCAAATCGAGCATTGGACGTAATATTTATGCAGATTTCTGCTAATGAATAGCACAATAATAGTAATGATTAAGTATTTTGCTCATAGATGGATTATACCTGGTGTTTACTTTCGGAGCATTTCCTTATGACATATGCTGATACATTAACGTAAAGTGCTCGGCCTTTCAGTTTTCAGTTTGATATCGAGTTTTGTGAAGTCGCTCTAGGTAAGTAAACTAATTATTGTGACAAGATTTTAACAGAACATTGTTTCAGATGATGACGATGCTTGTTTTGAAAGACTCATTTTAGCTTAATTAGGCGTTTAGTATTCGCCAGACGTGTATATTAATATGACCGTTGCATACACGTTTAAATAAATGTTGCAAATAGGCAAGCGCTCGGCTATTTATTTACATCTTATTTATTCAGTGGCTTGAAAATTTGTATATGAATTAAGTTTTATAGGTTTCTAAACTGGAGATATATACTTACGCAGTGATGAGCTTGGTTACCAGTTACTTTCAGCAGCAACTTAAGTCGCCGCTACCACTAGTTTTTAGTATTATGTAATAGGATTATGATGGTTAGCATCATGGTATATTATAGGGATGAATTTGGTGCAATGTTATTAATAACTAAAATATCTATAAAAATATTTTTGAACTTGTTGGTGACATGCCCAATTTCTATGTAAACTACTGGTTTTAATTTTTAATTCTTATATTATATTATATTAACACATCAATTCGAATATCAATATCGAAATTTACAAACTATTAGAAATACTAGAATAAAACTGAAATAGCCCGCGGTCGTATTCATTATAAATTATAAAATGCAACAATGCTGTCGTTTATTATCCCTTCCCTCCCTTCTGCTTACAATATTACTAATTCATTGTACCTAATGATTTGCATCGTAGCAAAACAATCGCATTTATTCATTCTGTTATTGGCTACGCATAATTGCTGTGAGAGTCCATAATTTTATACAGGCTAGCACAACAGGCATCACATCCATCGTGTATATGTACCTGCATGTTTTGTTAATATCAACTTAATAGCTATAATTCATCTATTAAGGTGCCAAAAAATATTTACTATGTTGCTTTGATCTTTGTGCGCATGGTAAACCCTTGCATATGCCTCTGACTAAAGCTAGGTCCACGGTGCTTGCGGCATAGTTCCAATTCAAAACATCAAAAGCTCAGCGAATAGGCTATGAGGTAAGTGTTATTGCACCGTGCCACCTTACGCCCAAATATCATGACAATAAGTAAACTCAGTTGTTAACAATAGCATCATGGATATAAATCTACTGAAAAATGATTTGGGGTTTAAACTGGTGGTTGGTCATATTTATACGACAGATACCACAATGTGGGAGTGTATCGGCATTAGATGATTTTAATCCCTGCTTACAAACCAGGTAGTCATCTGTTAAAATGTGAGGTATATATAGTATAAAGAAAGCGCTGCCTGGTGGCTTTATATTGCAATATGCTATTGTGATTAACTGCAGTAAGTTACTTAGTAATGTGACAATTTGGGCATATATGGGGCAGTATGATCATAGGTTAGAGTAACATCGGGTACGATTAGAATATCACAATGTATTGGCGACTTAGATTGCAATCGATTGAGCAACTATTGATTGAGCGTAGCCCAATAGTAACTGTTTCGACGACCTTAGCGCTGTATTTGCAAAAGTGATGTAAAACGACATTTCACTATTAGTGTATTATCAAAACATTATTCGACTTTATACAACTTTATTTTTACCAAACACAATGCAGATACAAATTATTTAGATATTATGTCTTCTAGCTATTGGCTATCCTTGGGAATCTTTACGGTAGGCTAACGTTCCACCCTATTGAATGTATAAGGAAGCATTTTTCTTATCCAAACAGTATTCTGCTCCTGCCCATTCTAATGTTAGAGACGGCAAAGCTGATGTCGTGGACGTTGGTGCTGTAGTTGTTTGATGAGGTTGGTAAAGTTGATTATATTGTTGATGTTATCGATGTTGTTGATGTAGTTGATACTGTTGATGCTGTAAATTCACATCATTCATTTCTTATGACAGTAATTGATGCAGATAAATTTTTACTTTAAAACTTAAAATTTAATAGATATTCCATCTGAATATCTACCAACAGTTTTATAAACCTCATCTCCTCGATTATTTCCATAAAATCATCAAAATCTTTGGGTGATACTAACACAGCAGTACAGTGCTGTATTGCTTCCGCGTATGACTGGCACATAAGACATTTTTCTCCTTCTATCGAAAACCGTTGCCCGCATTCCGCCTTTTTTACTCGTAGAGCATTGCGAAATCTTCGAATAACCTTCCCAAAGTCTTTATACATATTTGTTTAATCGTCTCTTTAAACTGTATAATCGATAAATTATAACTTCTACGCCAACAGTCCTTTTATATGAGCTACTCTTGTTCGGATATGCCCCGATTGTGCCTGATTTGTGTTACACTTATTCTATTATACAATCCTCTTTTCTTATTTTTTCTATTATAGATACCCCTCTAGTGCCAGAATAACCTCTATTATTTAAGGTTATGTCACTGTTTTATGTATCAATTTCCTATACACTTTTTCCCAAACTATGCGTATCAGATTGGGGATTATACTTTATTCCATAAACTGACGTGTGTGTGTGTGTGTGTGTGTGTGTGTGTGTGTGTGTCTTCAGTTTTAACCAACACGTTCGTATACTAACGATGTACAGGCTCGTCATTAACTGGTAACTTAATCTTTTTTTAAAAGTTTGCCTCTGTTTTTCAACTTTAATCTCCTTCATAGGTTTTAGTATTTTTCCGCTATTCCTTATGACTGGGAAGCGGTGATTTGCAAAAGCTCAAGCAATGTTTATGAGCTTCTTTAAACTCTTTTTGTGAAGTAGTATATCCTCTTTGCGTTCCACAAACTTTTTTCGTACGGCATCCTGCATAAAATGATGCTTATGTTTACTTACAATAAAATCTTTAGCGTCCGTCATCATGAAACTTGGGATTGGGGCTAACCATTAACGGCTTCTTCTATATTTATATACTCATCGAAATTTTTTCTATATCGCCCCTTACTCAAATCAAAATCTTTTACAATAGTAATAAAACTATGTTTTGAGTCATCACCATTCCAGCATCGCTGACAAATTTCTTTAAACTTTATAAAGGGTATATCACTGCCAACATGATTTATAAAGATATGCCAAAGATTTGCATCATCTTGTTTCCATATTGAAATAACATTAGCGTTATCTCTAAGTCCGTGCTTTACTGTGCTGGCATACGTTCGACATAAGTAAAAGCAATCAATACTTTTATGTATACCAAAGGAGAAAAACTGTGCGATCTTGTTTTGTTCGTTTGCATGAATATCATCAAGGACAATAATTGAATCTTCTTTTGCATCCTCTGGCCTAATCAAATCGTCATAGTTCCCAATTTCTTAGTAACCAATATATGTCTTTAAGGGTTCAAATAGCTTTCTTAACAGTTCATACTTTGGCTGATATAAACTTTTAGAAACCATATAGACGTTTTGGAATCTAATTCCATTCTCATGTAAAATGAGAGATATTAGAGCGCTGGTTTTTCACAACTCGATGGTCCAGAAAATATTGCCCTTATATTGGATGGGAACAAAGGTCCATGTTTACCAACTTCCTTTGCCCTAGAAGTGGTATATGTATCAAAGTTTTGTGTGGGTATTTTAACTTCTTGTCGTGCAGCTTTCACCGGGATATTTGATTCTCTACTTTTATTTCGAGCACCAAATTTATAGAGGTGATCCCGTAGCGTTGTTCTAGGCACATTGTACAACCTACTAGCTTTACGCGTATTTAACACACCTTTCCGAATTTCACGAGTTGCTTTCTCTAAAGATTGCTTGCTGTACATCTTTCAAATATACAGCTAAGACTGTAACGTAATTTTTGTTCTTACTGAAAGGACCACGTTGTGAACGCCAGTGAAACGTATTTTCTTTACGTAGGAAGGTTGTTTTTTTTGTTTTATGGGCGTGGCGTCAGTGTTACTTATTTTTCCAAAAATCTTCCGCAAAGCTAGGGGTCTATTCCTGGGTAGAGCAATGAGAAATGGGGGGGAGTCGAATTCTGTTTGCAAACCAAAGTTAAGCTAAATCAAATAGGCGCCACCATGTCCTGAGATAATTACGGTAATTGCAAAGTACAGTTCTAAGGGCGGACGTGGAGACCCAAAGAAAAATGGTCGCCTTCGTTAACAAAAACCTGTCTTAACAAAATAAGACGCAGCTCCTGTAAGAAATTGTAATGGTTAAATAAATAAGAAAGTGGAACACCATTTGTGTCCTACAAAAATATATAAATGAATAATAAAAAATATTTCCAATATTATTGGCATCAATTTATTACTCAGAAAGGTTTTAGCTTTATGTAATTAGATTTGATCGCACTTGATCAAAATAAAAAGTTTTCAATATTGAATTAATTGTTTACTAAAGAAACTCTTTTAAAATATTGTAACTTGTAACAAAAAAAATTTCATCATCAACTACATCAAGATTAAATTTTTAACTTTCCTTTTTTGTTTTTCATTATTATTAATCAAGTAACTTTACTTTAAACATGAACTTGTTGTACAAATTAAAGAAATAATGGTTGGCAAGCATAACACAGTAAATTAAATTCTAACCTGGGCAGATCTTTTCAGGTAGATAACAAATTATTAGCTCCTAACAATATCAGAATTTAAGCTTTCAAAATTACGTATAATAATTTAAGTGTAGATAAAGCTGATCACAAAAATAGGCATGTTTATTTAAATTGCATTCCAGCTGCTCAAAGCATTTGCTTTTAAGGCAACATCTGTCAGCTGTACAAAGTAGAAAAATATGACGTCGAAAACACCTGTTGAACTTATTGACGGTTCATATGGAACAAAGTATGTTTTTTTTTAGAACGCTAATTCAACAAAATTTCGTTTTACAGCTTGTAAAACCAGCTCAACAATCAGTTGAAACTTTAACAATTTACGTGTGCTGAACATAAAAGCAAGTTAATGTGTTCTTAGTTTTGAAACACATGCAAAAAAATCTAATAGCTAATTACGAACCAAAACTGCAATATTCGCCTCACAACAAGGCAAGACGGGATCCCCGTTCTTCAAGCAAGGATAGCAGCGTTTGCAATTTAAAACGACTCCATCTAAATTAACATCTATAATTCCTTCCTAGACAAATTTCTTGTTAGGCAAAGTTTAAATCAATTATTTTTGTCGAGTTATATTTGTTGCGTTCCACGTGTCGAATCACATCTTGTCGCATTATATTTTATAGTAGTCGTGTTCTCAAGGTTGAATTCTAATTTGTCCCATCCTAAGTTGTATTCTAAATTGTATTCTAAGTTGTCTTCTAAATTGTCGCGCGTTATTCGAAGATATCTTCACCATTGATAATGGATTCGAAGATTGCCGGCCTCTAGCCAGGAGTACATGTTGACAAAGCTATCGACCGTGGCCGACTATCTCGTAACCAGGGCCGAGCGGTCGCGCCGTCAGGGGCGGGGGACACAAAACAATCAAACAGAGATGTGCTTACAAATTGCTTTATGCGACACAGATATCTGAATATACTTAGATTACTAAGGAACGATGCACGCTTAGCGCATTATTTTTGAAATTATATCCAAATAATTATTATTAAAAATAAAATTGTTACAAGACTGATTCAAAAATTTCAAAAAGCAGTCTTTTATACTAAATAGTTTATTTATTTTATTTATTTATTTATTTGCTCCAACGTTTCAGTAGTCTGCTACCTGAAATTTAAGCAGACCTGGCTTCCCCACAGAAAGTCATCATCATGTGTTATGTGTATATGTGTGTATGTGTGAGAGATGGTTGTGTGTATGTGTGTTGTGTGTGATGTTGGTTCGTGTTACGTTCCCCCTCTAGGACCAGGACCATCGGCAGCCGGATATCCCATTCGTCAAGAAAGAACGCACAACGGACATTGCCTTGTCAGTCCGGACCATCGGCAGCCTGAAATTCAGATGTTGAAAGGCAATGGAAGTGTGTGTTTAGGTGTGTGTGTGTGTGTGTGTGTGTGTGTGTGCGTGTGTGACTGTGTGTGTGAGAGAGAGAGAGTTGTGTGTGATGTTGGTATCCGTGTTACGTTCCCCCTTTAGGACTAGGACCATCGGAAGCCGGATATCCCAATCTTCAAAGAGGAACGCTCGATGGATGTTGCCTTATCAGTCTGGACCACCGGCAGTCTGAAATCCAGATGTTGAAAAGGCAATGTAAGTGTGTGAAAAGTGTTCTATGTTTGCACAGTACATAAGAGGTGTTTTGTGTGTCTGTGTGTGTGTGTGTGTGTATGTGCGTGTGTTTGTGCGTGTGTGTGTGTGTGTGTGTGTGTGAAGTGTGTTTGAAATGTTAATTTGTGTTTATGTTTGCCCAGGTTACTAAAAGGTTGGATTGAATTAGTATAATTTTGTACATGTTTAAACTTATACTATTACATAAATAAAAAATTAGGTTCTTTCAGAGGAAAGGATTTGTTTGCTGTATTGTTTGCCTCGGGTATGTGAAAGTTCTTAAAATTTAGCGTTTGTTAAAAAGAAAAGAAGTTCCCTATTCTACTACTTAAAATTAACTTATATTATCACTTAAAATTAACTTATACTACTACTGTGGGTTATTATTTGTAAGAGACAGGGTTGCTAATATGTAGAAGCATGCAAATTCTACATATTAGGGTTGGATCGTTTCAAAGTCGGGTTATTGGTTTGATCTTGTTGCTTCTGGTCGTCAACAGCAGAGCTCTTGGAATTCCAGGAGATCGGTCTCGGGTCTCCGGGGTAGAGCCTTGGTCCAAGGAGAGGTAGTACTTTTATGTCTCTGTCCGGGTAGTTTTGTTTGTGTCTTTTATCCGTCAAGATAACGTTGGTGGATGAGTGCCGTGGTTTTTTGTGTGAGTGCATTTAAGTGTGGAAAGAGGTTTTCATTCTAAATCATCTGGTGTAGGGTCTTGTTTAATAATGTTTGTCTATGTGCGTAGAGGTACGGTTGTAAGTCATTACACTCAAATACTATATGTTCCGGTGTTCCTATTTCTCCGCACGTGCATATGTTGTTGTCAACTAAGTTCATGCGTTCTCTGTATGTTGAATAGGGTCCGTGGCCAGTAAGGTAATGAATAAATACCCGACTGGGCACCAGGTATTTGGCTTTTAGGCGGTCCTTAATATTTGGGATCATTGCGTATACCCTTCTACCGGCTGTGCTTTGATCCCATCTTGTCTGCCATTCTGCAAGTATGTAGTTCTTTATTTCAGTCTTTGTCGTGGGCAGTTGGTTTGTGTTTAAGATGCGTTGTAGTTGTTGGTTGTCATTGTGTGTAAGATTGTATATTGCAGCTCGCTGTTTCACTACTAGTTCCAAGGGCATAGTTCCCACCAGTACATGAAGTGCATCATATGCGGTAGTCCTATAAGCCCCCGTCAGACGCAGTAAAACACTTCGTTGTGTACTGTTAATTTTTTGTCTAGGTTTGATTGTGTTAAGGCGATGTCCCCACGTGCTCGCGGCGTATGATACCATAGCACCGAGCACACTGTTGAGATATAGCCTTACGCAATTAAGTGGTATCTTATAAGCCCTTTGGGCCAGCGTTGCAATGTTCTGCATTGCAGAAGTTGCACTTGCACAGACGGTGTTTATATGTGCAGAGTAATTCTGTTTTTCGTCTAATGTTAATCCCAGATATTTTGTGTTTTGTGTTCTACTTATATTTACACCATCTGGTTTGATGGTAGGGTCCCTTGCCAGGGTTTCCTTCATTACAAGATATGTAGTTTTTTGTGGTGTTATGGTCATTTTGTTGGTTTTACACCAACTTTGTGTATGGGTAAGGGCGATGTTAGCTTTACGTTCGATTTCCCTTCTGGAATTGCCTTCAACCACCAGCAAGATGTCGTCGGCGTATGCAGGCGTCGACAACACTTCGTCAACGGTGTCCAGCTTTTCCAGGAGTTCATCCATTACAATATTCCAAAATAGGGGCCCGCATATGGACCCCTGCGGGCAACCTTTGTTTATATGTTTGGTAATGCTGTCCGTGCCTTGTAGGGTTACGTACTTGTCCCTGCAGTAGCTCCTGAAGGAATGGTACAGTTGTGATGGACAGTTTATGGTCGTAAGTCTTGTAAAGAGTGAAGGCCACTAATAGTATATTACATTACTAGCGTGGAAATTGACCCATTTCACACGAGTGGAAGGGTATTGTCGCACGAGGCGTCAGCCGAGTGCGACTATTCCACGAGTGTGAAATGTCACTTTCCACGCGAGTACTGTACACTATTTTTCCGACGACCACCACTAAAAACAATTACGAAATAGTTATTTTTATGCTTATTTGCAATAAATGTGTACGCAATAATGCAAGACAGACAGACACCTATAAAATTTATTTGACGTTTTGATGTTGACAATTCGAACACCTACTTTGTTTTTATAAAATCCGCGAATCTGTTGCTTTTAGCGTATGCATTCTCAATTTTTATTGAAGAAATCATTTCAATTACAAACTAATATGAGTACATCTTTAGGTAAAACGGAAACTGTCAGTATCGATTCAACTATGGGTATTTTAAACTGTTATTAGCCAAAACGAAACGAATGAATGCAAAAAGGTAGAAACCGGTAGTCGTTTGGGTTGCGTAGGTAACTACCATACTAACATCAGTCATATCACTCTAGAGTTGAAAAGTATTTCAACACTAGAGTGATATGTACTTTCGCACTCTAGAGTGATATACTTTACTTTCTACATAAATAAGTAGTGTGTAATCTGTTGTTTTCACAAGTGGTCGTCGGAAAAAGTTATTAAATGTGCCTTCTATGTCCACTAATATTAATAGGACGTATTTTTTGTGTGATTGCTTGATGGTTTGTATTGCTTAGTTTATGGCGTCAACCGGTTGATTTGTTTTCTGTAAAGCCGTATTGTCTTGGATGTACTCCTGTAATTTGTCTGTGGTCCTGCATTCGTTTACATAATAGTTTTTCATACGTTTTTCCTACCGTGTTTAAAAGGCATATGGGTCGGTAAGAGCCCGGTTGTTTGGGGTTTTTACCTTTCCCTTTAGGGATAATCACGACATTCGCCTGTTTCCAGATGTTCGGAAAAACAGATTGTCGTATGCATTCATTGTACAATGCTGTTAGCGTCGGTGTTAACTTATCTTGTAGCGCTATGCCAATCTCCGCAAGAATTCCGTCCGGTCCGAGTGCTTTCCTGCTTTTCGATTGGCATAGTGCGTATCTCATTTCGTCTTCTGTGAAAGGATCTAAGTTGTCGTCTTGTCTGTTCCATGGTCGATTACCTATGTGGTTTTTGTCGATTACTCCTTGTCGTCTGAGTCGTTGTTCGTTAGTGTCGTCTTGAACGTTGTCATCGAGCAAAAGTGTTTGTAATAGCAGTGTCGCAGTTTCACCCCAGTCTTTTGTGTATGTACCGTTTTGTTTTATTAAAGTTGAATAAGTCATCGGTGGTTTGATTTTACCCTGAGTAATTTTATAGGGTATTCCCCAGGCATAAGTTTGTAAGTGTCTTTCCACGAATAATTCCCATGATTTTCTTTTCATCTCAGTCAGTTCTTTTTGGTATATGTCTTTTAATTGTCGACAATTTGTTAGGTGGTATGCTCTCTCGGCAGGTGTTAGGAAGCTTTGGTAGCTTTTTCTCGCTCGCTGTGTTTCCTTTTTTAGGTTTTGTAAGCGTCTTGTGCATTGACATTGTCTTTGTGTGTCGTGTTTTCCGTTGTTTTGGGAGCACTTGCTCCATTGTGCGTCTAATTGTGTTGATGAGTAGTTTTGTGTACTCGTGAACGTTTTCATCTGATGTTATATCTTGTGGGGGTACAAATGTGTCCCTCAGTTTGTTCCAATTTGCATTCCGTATTTTGTATCGTTGTACATTAGTGAAGTTTTGTGGTGTGTCAAATGGCCTAGTTGTCATGTAAATGTTGAACGTGATTAGGTTGTGGTTACTAACGGTTTGGTGTTCTAATACCTTCCAGTCTTGTATGTAGTTTGTAACGGGCATTTTTGTAATTTTAACATTTTACGCTATCCTCAATTCATAAATACATTTCTACAAATTACTATTTTTATATTTGATACTTATTAACTCCTTAGGCGAGTGCATCGTATTATAATGAGTGGATTGCATCGTCCTTGTCTTGCCGTAAATATAAATTTTGTTCCTTATGTGGGTATACCAGTCTAGATAATAGACGATAAGCGGTTGTAATAGCGACGAAGTGAATAAACAGATGGGGAGTCGGAGTTCGTTCTTGGTTCCGATATATTAAGTACGTTGAAAATACTGCTTCTTTCTGCTTTTGACGATAGTGAGAATTAATGCGGGATTAATTTTCGTATTGTTCCTGAACAAGCACGGCATGTTTTTAGTTGATTTTCTGTTGGAAATAAAAGCGGTAAAGCTTGTTAAACTCGAGGCACGTGTGTTTTACGGAACATTTGACTTAGTGATACGCGTTGTTTTACTGATTGTGTTTTCTTAGTTGATTTGTCTTTTTATACTTAAACTGTGTGTGCGATCTCGTCTAGTGTCCCTTTGTTCGATCAGATTAGTGCATACTTTGGATTATTTAAATACAGTGGATACTGTAGTTTCTGCATTTTCTTAACACCAAAGAATCTAAAATAGATCAGTGCTTGCGCGATTTTCGTTATTTGCGAAATATAACAGATTACCGGTTTACAAAGGTATTGGTTGAAGTTTATCACTGCTTTTTGGAGGTTTGTGAAAAGAGTATACATTTGATCCCAGTCAAAATTAAACTAGTGCTACAAAATATTTCGAAATTATTGTCTCAGGAAATAGAATTAACAAGAAATTTATCAATGCTACATGGTTCCGTCGCGTGATGGTGTCTGCTGCTAACCCCAGTGAAATGCGTAGGTGTGATTAGTGTGACGTGTAATACGTTCCATCAACACCCTCACAGTCCAGGATGAAGTGCTTCGTTAGCGTAGGACATCGTGAATCTCACACTTCCGTTGCAAGGAAGCGTTGCTGAAGGACTTTTGTAAGTTGAACTATTTCCTACTTGTTATTACTTTAAATATCTATCCGTTGCTTTACCATATCTCTGTCGTTCTGATACCTTTTACAAAAGACTTGCATGATATTTTAAAACATAAGAAAAAAAAAGAAAGAAAGAAAGAAAGATCAATACTACTGAATTACTCATATCAATTGTGTCTTACCTATTTATTTTCTTTTAACATTTTGTCTGATTTATGTTTAATTGGTGTGTGAGGAAACGTTTCTGCTACTCCCCAATATTACCTCACTTTGTACTAAAAATTTTTGTACTGCTTTTACCGTTGTTATATTATATAGATTATCCAAACAGTTTTTTTTTACATTCTACAAAGTACTGAATAATTTAGACTTATCATTGCTGCTATGCTTTTTCTTTTTTTTTCAGGTTTGCTTGACTATTTTTCTTGCAGGTAATATCACTAACTCCTTACAGCCGCGTACATTAGATGTTGGTCTGCTTTCTACAACCTCCCCCTAATCTCCGATTGAACCCGGTCATTTCTTTGATTTTCTTTGGGTTACGCTCGGCTACGAGCCAACGTAGCATATAATTTTTGGCGTCCAACGTGGCTGCCACAAAAAAAAAGGAAAAAATTTGGCGTCCAACGTGGGGCTCGATAAACGTGGCCCGATATTTTTTTTTTTCGATTTGCGTTACATACCTATTCTAATACATTTTTGGTTCTTTCTTACAACATTTTTTATCTTAATTTTTCATCTGTCTCTGTTTATTGTATTTTAATCCTAAACTTAATCTTAATTGTCTTTGCATCTTTTTATGTCATTTTTATTCTCTCACTATGTCTGTTCTTAAGTATTCTTTCTGTGGCTTATTGGTCTTGTGTTTTCTCTGATAAGCTTGTGTCCGAAAACACTTGCGTCCATTTCGTATTCCTATTCATCTTTTTGTAGCTTGCCCATCCCGTGACTTTTTCTTCTGGCTAGTTTCACCATTTGTCCACTATTTGACTATTATAGTCGCTTGCTACATCCATTCCCTGAGGTAGGCTTCAGATCTATTTTCTTTTCCTTTAGGAATTTCGACTTGGTCGCTTTTGTAGGTTTGTTAGCCATACTCTGCTTGAGTAATCGTTTCATACGAATCTGTGTTACCTCAGTTGGAAGTATTCTAGATGGTGTACTAGTTTGCCTCTGCCCTTTACTCTGTCTTGGTTCTTTCTTTGCTGCACTCTTGAGGTTGACAGTTGTGTCGTCTAGTTGGTTTGCTACGAGTTTTCTTCCTCGTTTTTTTTCTTTCCTCTTGATTTCTCCGCGGGAAACCAAAACTTTTCTTTGAGGTGGAAAACAGAAATGTCCCTTTTGAGGACATCCGCCTTTTGACGATTTTGAAAGTAGCTATAACCTTTAATCCCCTTTGGGTGTTTACTTAATGCTTTCTTTACCTATTCTGTCGTTGTTGGTTACGATAGATGATTTTGTCTTCTTTTAAAAAAAAAAATGTTCTTTTCTTATACTGGTGTTGGTCCTTCAAACCTGATAAAAATAATTTTTTTGTTTGGTTCCTTGTCTGTCGTTGTCATGTAAATGTTGAACGTGATTAGGTTGTGGTTACTAACGGTTTGGTGTTCTAATACCTTCCAGTCTTGTATGTAGTTTGTAACGGGCATTTTTGTAATTTTAACATTTTACGCTATCCTCAATTCATAAATACATTTCTACAAATTACTATTTTTATATTTGATATTTATTAACTCCTTAGGCGAGTGCAACGTATTATAATGAGTGGATTGCATCGTCCTTGTCTTGCCGTAAATATAAATTTTGTTCCTTATGTGGATATACCAGTCTAGATAAGAGACGATAAGCGGTTGTAATAGCGACGAATTGAATAAACAGATGGGGAGTCGGAGTTTGTTCTTGGTTCCGATATATTAAGTACGTTGAAAATACTGCTTCTTTCTGCTTTTGACTATAGTGAGAATTAATGCGGGATTAATTTTCGTATTGTTCCTGAACAAGCACGGCATGTTTTTAGTTGATTTTCTGTTGGAAATAAAAGCGGTAAAGCTTGTTAAACTCGAGGCACGTGTGTTTTACGGAACATTTGACTTAGTGATACGCGTTGTTTTACTGATTGTGTTTTCTTAGTTGATTTGTCTTTTTATACTTAAACTGTGTGTGCGATCTCGTCTAGTGTCCCTTTGTTCGATCAGATTAGTGCATACTTTGGATTATTTAAATACAGTGGATACTGTAGTTTCTGCATTTTTCTAAACACCAAAGAATCTAAAACAGATCAGTGCTTGCGCGATTTTCGTTATTTGCGAAATATAACAGATTACCGGTTTACAAAGGTATTGGTTGAAGTTTCTCACTGCTTTTTGGAGGTTTATGAAAAGAGTATACATTTGATCCCAGTTGAAATTAAACTAGTGCTACAAAATATTTCGAAATTATTGTCTCAGGAAATAGAATTAACAAGAAATTTATCAATGCTACATGGTTCCGTCGCGTGATGGTGTCTGCTGCTAACCCCAGTGAAATGCGTAGGTGTGATTAGTGTGACGTGTAATACGTTCCATCAACACCCTCACAGTCCAGGATGAAGTGCTTCGTTAGCGTAGGACATGGTGAATCTTACACTTCCGTTGCAAGGAAGCGCTGCTGAAGGACTTTTGTAAGTTGAACTATTTCCTACTTGTTATTACTTTAAATATCTATCCGTTGCTTTACCATATCTCTGTCGTTCTGATACCTTTTACAAAAGACTTGCATGATATTTTAAAACATAAGAAAAGAAAAAGAAACAAAGAAAGAAAGATCAATACTACTGAATTACTCATATCAATTGTGTCTTACCTATTTATTTTCTTTTAACATTTTGTCTGATTTATGTTTAATTGGTGTGTGAGGAAACGTTTCTGCTACTCCCCAATATTACCTAACTTTGTACTAAAAATTTTTGTACTGCTTTTACCGTTGTTATATTATATAGATTATCCAAACAGTTTTTTTTACTGGTGTTGTTCTACAGCCAAGTAAAACCTTGGGGAAATGTTGTGTAGGCATTTTGTACTCTAGCGGTCTGATGTGATTTTACCTATCATTAAGTTATTTAAATGTAATTAAAAAACAAATAAAATGACAAAAGTCCGTAATATGCAGTAAAAACGTTATACTAGAATCTAATATGCTGCTTGTTGAAAAATATTGTAGTAATACAATAATACTTCCACTAAAAGGTCATCATTTTGAAGAATGCAATGGTGTGTTAATAATAATCACTTACACTAGTTCAAGTTTAAGTAAGTTTACATATTATTCATAACAGAATGACGTTCAATGGAATGCGCTTGGTGTTAATTCCTTGCTGTGCAATATAGATAATTGTGATTTCTTGTGTCCTTACACGTTTTGAATAAGCGCCCCGGAAATCGCTAAATCTATTTCGGTCAAATTCGATTACGAATTTGGAGTTCACTTATTTACGTTGCACTTTGTGTTATTTGTTTTTGTTACTCTTCATAATTTTGCTGTTTACGTAAATGTTGCTAATATTATTTGTCCTTGTCACTATTTCCTAGTGCCGCTATTTACGTATACTTAAACAACGCGAATGTTATCTTATTATAAAGCTAATAATATAAAAACCGATGAAAAATGCTAATGTTAAATATAAATAGTTTTGCTATTTATCCGTGGCACTCTTTCTAGTTTTGCTGTTTACTTAAACGTTGGTATGCGGATATTAATATTTATTGTTGTAACGAGGTCACTGCTGGTTGTGAATACGGAAATTAGTATTTATTGTTGTCGGAAATTGTTTGCACTTACAGAAGTCCTTATTTATGATCGAAATTTCGGTGTCCAATATTCGATTATCCATACCCGCCCGCCTGCCAGTCCGTCCATCCACCCGCCCGCACGTCTGTCCGCCCACCAGCCCGTCCGCCCATCCGCCCAACCGCCCGCCCGTCCGTCCGTCCGCCCGCCCATACGGGACGTTGCGCTGCAGCCAACAAGTACATGAAGAAATAGTACGATCTCATTACATCGTCTAAGTATTTGGCCTACTACGATGCCAATAACCTTTCCCCATACCTACGTTATGTAATTTTGAGTTGGTTTTTAATAACCCCAGGGCATATGTTAGCTCGATTTGAAATTTTTTAAAAATTTTTTTAAACCGCAAAATGCCGAATGGGGCACCCGCAAAGCTGATACACATAATGAACAATTCATATGAGTCATGAGGATCGTTAAAAGTTTTTTCTAGACCGCAAAGTGCCGAATGGGGCACCCGCAAAGCCGATAAACATAATGAAGAATTAATATGAGTCATGAGAATCTTTAAAAAATTTCCTAGTGTGCAAAATGCCGATTAGGGCACCCGCAAAGCTGATAAACATAATGAAGAATTTAAATGAGTCATGAGAATTGCCATAAGACCCCCTTCCCCCCTCAACACCCTACAACTAGTAGACAAGGAGAAGGGGGTAAGAGGGAGTCGGCGATCCAGTGAGAAACGATGTGCGCCAGAAGCGTTGCGAGGATCGTCAGAATATACAATGCACGCCACCTTAAACAACCGCCAACTAGACGGCAGAGTGAGGATCGAAGGGCGCCAGAACATACATATATCCTCTACTCATTTCCCATCTACTCATACAGTTGAGTTTAAACGTCCTTTGCCTATCTACTCATATCTTTGCTTCAAGTTTCCTCTGCTTATCTACTCTCATATTTTACCTTACACGTCCTTTGCCTATCTACTCATATCTTTTAAACGTTTACCACTTTAAACATACTCCAACCTCTATATATAACCTTTTTACAATTGTTTTCAACCCTACATTTCATTTTAAATACTTCATTCGGCATTTCATGAGCATGTCAACTTTATTTAATCCAGTACTGTTATCTTGAATGTTCCGCTCGGATGTTTACCATCGTTGGACAGGGTACCATTACTTATTCTGGAGCTTACAAAACCTTGTAATTGCATCATTTACCACGTACCTTCGTAGTTTTACATATGCGCGCGGCTAGTGTGAATAATTATTTCCTATACAAATCGTGTTCATATTTGTGTGGACCTCAGCCTCCTGTCTATGCTACAGGTCATTCTCTACTAAACGCTTTACCTGGCGTTACTATATATATATATATATATATATATTACTCATATTTAGACCAGGGTAGAAAATTAAATAATCAAATCAAATAATTTTAATTACCGTGTATAAGGAATTTCATTAAATAATACGCTTTATTAAAACCTTGAAGCATAAATAAACTCGGTCGTTTCAGTAAAAATAAGAAATTTAAATTATCTATAAGACGCTTTACATCAAAAGAAGCAGTAGTGAAAAGCGCAGTGGATAATTTAATTATTCCTAAACAAATGGAAATTACGTGCAAAATTTATATTAATGAACTCTATTTTAAGTAACCGGTAGTAAAACAAAGTGTACATATAATAATTAATATTTAAGGTGTATTCGCTAAAAAAATGAAAAGGATGGAAATCAATTTTAATTGGAGTTAATTAAACCGTTAATAACATATAATAAGCATAAAAGGCTTGTGAAAACCCAATAATAGTCAAATCGTAGGAAGGTTATTTAAAATGTTACGTTTGAACACCCCTGCGTGTTTTTAAAAGGCAATTTCAAGTTAATTTGTTTGGATAAACATGTTGATTCTAAGGATATTGGAAACGATCAGATGCTTTAGCAGGAAATACAGAACACCTGCGTATTTTTAAAAAAGCTCATTCTGCGTAAATTTGGCAAATAATTAATGTTTCAAAGAATCTTGGAGAAACCGGGGCTTAATATTCACGAGAATGTGCGATACGGGGTTATTAAACCAAGATAACAGTCCGCGTGGACTAAAATATAATCGATAATGAAGAGTGTCAAGTTGCACCAATACGAACAGGTTAGAGAAGGAAAGAGAAAATGCGTCAAGCAAAGACACATATTGTAAAGGGCGGGATTTAAGCAACGTCAAGGGGTTGCGATTGGTTAAAATAGGATGCATATATCAGAGGTAGAACAACAATTTCTGTATAAAAGTAATTAGTTTTCTCGGACAACTTTGCGGGCCGTGTTGAAATTTTCTGAGATCTCAATGGGGAGTACTAAATTCATAAAAATCGACGTGCAGGCTACAGACTGGGAACGTAGAATGAGGAATTCGTTGGAATTACCCGTTTTAGGGAACAAAGCGACGTGTCGGCTATTCGCTATATATACAGGCGGGAATATGTGTTTCTCTCTCTTAGACTCTTAGACTCTTAGACTCTTAGACTTTCGACGATTCGATGCGTTAAAAGCTCGTGCATCCGCGACTTGATATTAAACAGTGCATTTTAGTTTGATTAAATAATTTAAAGTGTGCTAGTATATTTTAGTGACTCAAAATAGTTGGTTATTTTACGTGCTAACATAAATGTACTTCAGTGCACTTAGATACAAGGTAATAAAAGTTTATTATCACGGTACCAATTAGTAAAATTTACAACGACAAATGTATACCCAAAAGTAGGCAGTTTTAGCGTATATTGGTAATATTGGTAAAAGGAAGTATGAATTTCTTTGCTATTTTGCGGGGGTGTTAATGACTAAATGGTTCGTAAATGTGTCTGCATCCACTGAACCAGAGGCAGATATACACAGATGAGTTCCGGAAAAGCCTAGAAACAACTTTAAATTAATGGTGATGGAGAACATTTTAAAGCGTTGACAACTTGAAGCTGTAAATAGAATCCGGTTGGAATGGTGTGATTTACAAAAGGGACGATTACACTAAAGCTACGAGGACAATAACCTTCAGGTAAATTGTACTATTTTGTTTGACATTTTTGTGTGTATTGAATGACTTTATAATTGATTTACTTTAAATGGACATTAGTGGAATTTTTCTAACCATAAAAATTTAATTTTAAGATGAAATTTGCTTGTTTAAGTAAAAGGGTATTTTGTTTTGATGTTCGGGAATAGGATGAAACTTTGGGTAGGTCTTTGAGCTCAATTAGACAAACCTGGTTAATTAACGTAAAGGGGTGGTAGATGCTCCTTTATACTCAGACTCGGTCTGCTTATCTTGTTATATTAATTAGTAGGCATCCAACAAGGACTTTAATTTTGGATGCACAGTAAAATGATAATAAAATTAATCCGGAAATTCTTTTTAAAACTGAATTTTATGTTCAAATTTAATTTGAAAATTTAATGTATTCTGAATATTGATGTAAATAGAGTTAACGTTGATGTTTGTGGTAGGAATGTGTTGTTTAATTTTTATGATTGAGAATGGAAGTTATCTAGAAGAGCAGCCGAGGCGATTAACAGAAGGAATCAACGGACCAGGTGATTTAAAAGGTTTCACAGCATTCTTGACGCCCAAACTGTGGGGCTCGAATGTTTTTTTTTTTAAAGGGCAAGTACCAGAAGATGAGTGGATTCACAGCATTCTTGGCGACCCAAAAGTGAGGCTCGAGTTCCAAATAAAATTTTTGTTATTTTATTCCAGGAAACTGGCGATCTGAGAGAGAGAGTTTCTGTTTGTGGATAAATTTAAAAGTATTTGAGAGTGTGTGTGAGTGATTAGAACGTATGCAGAGAAAAGAGTGGTTAAGGAGTCAAGGAGTGGAAATTGGAAGTGACGATAGTGCATTGTGTGAGAAAATTTCGAAAATGGAAGAAGCGGGAGGCAGTAGAGATCAGTCGAGGATGGAATCAGGGGATCAAGGAAACGAAATGATAATGAGGATGCTTGAAAGAATGAATGAGACGTTAAGCGGGGTTAGAGAGGACTCAAATCGAAAATTTGAGCAAATGAGTGATGAATCGAATAGAGCGAGAGAGGACTCAAATCGAAAATTTGACCGAATGAATGAGACATTAACAGGAGTTAGGGAAACCCTAAGTGAGAAAATAGATAAGACGAATAAAGAAGTTTCAGAATTTAAAAATAGTCTTACCGTAAAGATGGGGGAAGTTGAAAATAGGGTTGAAAAAAATGAGCGTGATATTACAGGTCTTCGACAGGAAATGGGACATTTAAGGTCCGAAGTACGCATTTTTTGTGAAGAGGAGATTAATGTAAAAATGACTGAAGTGACGGACTCATGTAGGGATCAGTTAGGCAGGGTAGAACGTGAAGTTAGTAGTATTAAATACAACATGTCAAATTTAACGGGGGATGGTCCCAGATTTGCTACAGGTGGAGTATCATTGGACCAACACATGAAGTTTTATGGCGATAACAGGGTAAATCCACAAATTTTTATTAATAGTGTAAGAAATCTAGTGGGAAATTTATTTGACGAACAGACTAAACTAAATACGATAAAGGCTTTATTAAAGGACAACGCGGAAGCATGGTACAATTTAGTAGGACAGGACATAGACACGTATCAGGACTTTGAAGACAAATTTTTACAAAATTACTGGAGTGATCACAAACAGGATCAGATTAGGGACGACTTAATTACAGGAAAATTTAAGGGAGAGTTTGCAGGATCTAGGGAGCAATATGCCATCCGCAAGTACAGTGTGGCCAAACAACTGAATCCACCATTGACGGACAGACAGATAATCAAGTACCTATCACGACATTTTGAACTGGAAATTAGACAACACGTGGCCTTACAAAACATCACAGAACGGGAGACATTTTTAGAGTATTTACAGAGATATGACGATGTATGTGTTGGACGGACAAGAGAGATACGAGAACGAAACGTTAACACAGTTAGGTTTGACAACAGGACACCGAATTATCCGAGACGGCCTGACTACAACAGAAATTTTCGACCGAATTGGGAACGACGAGGACAGGAATACAGGAGCAATAGTGCGACTAGGGGACCGACGCCAAGACCTAGTTACACGCGACAGAACAGTTTACCGGAAGTAAACAGGACTGTGACCAGCACGACGAATAGAGACAGGGACACGGATATTAACACGAGAAGGACGTACGCACAGGTTGTAGAAGGACAACCAGGACCAAGCACGGAAAACAGGATGAGACAGGATTTTTAGAACGTGACAGACCACTAGATTTCTGTGTAAATGTATACGAACATCCACGTGAATTTTCAAAATTGAAGAGGAAGTAGAGCCAGAAACTGAGGAAAAATTATGTTTGCCAATTATTAATTTAGAAATTTTTGAGAATAATGTAGAAGTATTACTTGATACAGGGCAGAGGCGAGTTTAATATCGGAGGAATTCGTCAGCAAAATTAGGGATAAGGTTTGTGATAGAATTATGCCTATAAAACGTAGCCATTTAGTAGCTCCAAATAAAAAGAAGTTTGCTGTAGTAAATAGTGTTGTGGTGCTTAGGATAGATATAGGAGGTTTAAGCTGTGAACAGGAGTTTGTAATTGTACCTGGACTGAAGTTTCAGAGCATTTTAGGTGTTGACTGTATGATGAAGTTAGGGGTTTTGATAGATATGGAAAGGAAGGTAATAAGAATTAAGGATAGGGTAGTGCCATGGAAAGGCAGTTATGAAGTCACAGAGGATGACACGGGGTTTAGTATTAATGTAGTAGAGGTAGAGGATGATGAAAGTAAACAGATCAACACAATAAGATGTCCAGAGGATAGGAGAGTAGAGGTTCAAGCTTTATTACGAAAACATGCAAAAGTAGTGGGAGTAGAAGCAGCATATCAGGAGCAGGTGAAGGCGAAATTAAGTAAAGATGGCAAGTTTGTTTTTAATCAAGTAGATTTAAGGGATTCATTCTGGCGGATTCCATTACACAAGCATTCTAGCAGGTACAGAGGATTTTCCGTAGAGGGAAAATTTGATAATTTTAAAGTAGTATCGTTTGGTTTGTCGGCAGAAAAGGAAATGATAATGAATAAGAAACAGACAAGTGTAGGGACTGAAGAAGAAGTAATATTTAAGAGTCAGGATAATAGGGATGATAAGTTTATTGTATGTGAGATAATAGGGAGGATAAGTGTAGATATAGAAGGGGGAGAGATAGGGATGAAGAGTATTAGGTTGGTGAGAAGAAAGACTTGGAGGGTCAAGAAGAGAGTTAGATTTAAATAGAATAGGGATAGAATAGGTGTATATAGAAGAGTAGAAGTAGGGGTTTATAGAAAATAAAGCTAAGTATAGGATAAATATGGGAGATAATTAGAAATAGGTTTAGGATGAGGATAAAGAGTAAATGTAGGAAGAAAATAAGATAGGTTAAGTATAGATATTTTATATAAGATTAGTGGAGAGTTAGGAATAGAGTAAGAGTAGGATAGGTATAAGATTAGGTAGGATGAAGTAAAGTATAGGGAAGATTAGTTAAAAGTTAGGAATAGGATAGGGATATAGGATAGGTGTAAATATTTTTTTGGATTGGAGACAAAGTAGGTAAGTTAGATAGATAAGGATAGAGAGAGATAGGCAAAATTTTGTAAAGATTTTTTGGCAGTCTAAATATTTGATATTTGCATTCAAATAAGTGGGATTATTTGTATTCAAATAGGGGGAAAATACTCATATTTAGACCAGGGTAGAAAATTAAATAATCAAATCAAATAATTTTAATTACCGTGTATAAGGAATTTCATTAAATAATACGCTTTATTAAAACCTTGAAGCATAAATAAACTCGGTCGTTTCAGTAAAAATAAGAAATTTAAATTATCTATAAGACGCTTTACATCAAAAGAAGCAGTAGTGAAAAGCGCAGTGGATAATTTAATTATTCCTAAACAAATGGAAATTACGTGCAAAATTTATATTAATGAACTCTATTTTAAGTAACCGGTAGTAAAACAAAGTGTACATATAATAATTAATATTTAAGGTGTATTCGCTAAAAATGAAAAGGATGGAAATCAATTTTAATTGAGTTAATTAAACCGTTAATAACATATAATAAGCATAAAAGGCTTGTGAAAACCCAATAATAGTCAAATCGTAGGAAGGTTATTTAAAATGTTACGTTTGAACACCCTGCGTGTTTTTAAAAGGCAATTTCAAGTTAATTTGTTTGGATAAACATGTTGATTCTAAGGATATTGGAAACGATCAGATGCTTTAGCAGGAAATACAGAACACCTGCGTATTTTTAAAAAGCTCATTCTGCGTAAATTTGGCAAATAATTAATGTTTCAAAGAATCTTGGAGAAACCGGGGCTTAATATTCACGAGAATGTGCGATACGGGGTTATTAAACCAAGATAACAGTCCGCGTGGACTAAAATATAATCGATAATGAAGAGTGTCAAGTTGCACCAATACGAACAGGTTAGAGAAGGAAAGAGAAATGCGTCAAGCAAAGACACATATTGTAAAGGGCGGGATTTAAGCAACGTCAAGGGGTTGCGATTGGTTAAAAATAGGATGCATATATCAGAGGTAGAACAACAATTTCTGTATAAAAGTAATTAGTTTTTCTCGGACAACTTTGCGGGCCGTGTTGAAATTTTCTGAGATCTCAATGGGGAGTACTAAATTCATAAAAATCGACGTGCAGGCTACAGACTGGGAACGTAGAATGAGGAATTCGTTGGAATTACCCGTTTTAGGGAACAAAGCGACGTGTCGGCTATTCGCTATATATACAGGCGGGAATATGTGTTTCTCTCTCTTAGACTCTTAGACTCTTAGACTCTTAGACTTTCGACGATTCGATGCGTTAAAAGCTCGTGCATCCGCGACTTGATATTAAACAGTGCATTTTAGTTTGATTAAATAATTTAAAGTGTGCTAGTATATTTTAGTGACTCAAAATAGTTGGTTATTTTACGTGCTAACATGAATGTACTTCAGTGCACTTAGATACAAGGTAATAAAAGTTTATTATCACGGTACCAATTAGTAAAATTTACAACGACAAATGTATACCCAAAAGTAGGCAGTTTTGGCGTATATTGGTAATATTGGTAAAAGGAAGTATGAATTTCTTTGCTATTTTGCGGGGTGTTAATGACTAAATGGTTCGTAAATGTGTCTGCATCCACTGAACCAGAGGCAGATATACACAGATGAGTTGCGGAAAAGCCTAGAAACAACTTTAAATTAATGGTGATGGAGAACATTTTTAAAGCGTTGACAACTTGAAGCTGTAAATAGAATCCGGTTGGAATGGTGTGATTTACAAAGGGACGATTACACTGAAGCTACGAGGACAATAACCTTCAGGTAAATTGTACTATTTTGTTTGACATTTTTGTGTGTATTGAATGACTTTATAATTGATTTACTTTAAATGGACATTAGTGGAATTTTTCTAACCATAAAAATTTAATTTTAAGATGAAATTTGCTTGTTTAAGTAAAAGGGTATTTTGTTTTGATGTTCGGGAATAGGATGAAACTTTGGGTAGGTCTTTGAGCTCAATTAGACAAACCTGGTTAATTAACGTAAAGGGTGGTAGATGCTCCTTTATACTCAGACTCCGGTCTGCTTATCTTGTTATATTAATTAGTAGGCATCCAACAAGGACTTTAATTTTGGATGCACAGTAAAATGATAATAAAATTAATCCGGAAATTCTTTTTAAAACTGAATTTTATGTTCAAATTTAATTTGAAAATTTAATGTATTCTGAATATTGATGTAAATAGAGTTAACGTTGATGTTTGTGGTAGGAATGTGTTGTTTAATTTTTATGATTGAGAATGGAAGTTATCTAGAAGAGCAGCCGAGGCGATTAACAGAAAGAATCAACGGACCAGTAGATATAGAAGGTTTCACAGCATTCTATATATATACACATATATATATATATATATACTATATATATATATATATATATATATATATATATATTGCTGTGAAATGTACAAAACGCCTCGCCAGTTTCCTGGAATAAAATCACAAAAATTTTACTTTGAACTCGAGCCTCACTTTTGGGTCACCATGTTAGCTGTGATTCTCTTCGGATATTCGCCTACTTACTCTTTCCGCCTCGGCTGCTCACCTAGTTAAAACTTTCATCCTCATTCATAAAAAAAACAAATACATTCCTACCACAAACATCAACGTTAACTCTATTTACATCAATATTCATAATACATTAAAATTTCAAAATTAAATTTCAGCATAAATATCAGTATCATAAAATTTCAAGATTAAATTTGTTATCATTTTAATTTGCAACCAGAATTAAAGTCCTTGTAGGATGCCTACTAATTAATTTAACAATATTTGCAGACCTGAGTCTGAATAAAAGGAGCATCTTCCACCCTTTACGTTAATTAAACAGGTTCGTCTACTTGAGCTCAAAGACAAACCCAAATTTTCATCATAATCAAGAACATAAATACTAAATACTCCTTTCTACTTAAACAAGAAAATTTCACCTTAAAATTAAAATTTTGTTATTTGTACAAATTCACTACTGTCCATTTTAAGTAAACAAATTATAAAATTATTCAACACACACCAAAACATCAAAAATCGAACAACAAAGCATAAGTTACCTGAAGGTTAATGCACTCGTGGCTCCAATGTACATCGTCCTTTGTTAATCACACCATTCCAACTGGGTTATGTTTACGGCTTCTGATTCTAAACGCTTTTAAAATTTTCTACACCACCATTCATCTAAAATTGTTTCAGGGATTTTCAGGAACTCATCTATGTATATCTGACCTTGTTTTGTGGATCCAATCACGATTAGGAATAACATTTAATTTTTAACACCCCCGAAAAATAGCAAAGAAATTCATACTTCTTTCACGCTATACGCCAAAACTGCCTACTTTTGTTTATTCATTTATCGTTACAATTTTGATAGTTGGTACAGTAATACACGTAAATATAACTAGACTTTATTACCTTGCATCTTCTTTTCTAAATGCACTAAATAACTTTCATCGTAGCACGTAAAGAGCAAACTGTTTTAAAGTATTCAATAATCACCAAAATATACGAGCAAACTGTTTAAATTATTCAATCAAAATCGAAAAACTAAGAGAGAGAAACTCATATTAACACGGGTATATATAATAGCTCGCCCGTGCGTCGGTATTGTCCCGCAAACGGACAATTTCCAGAATTTCACATACTATGTTCCCATCTCGACCGCCCGGCACGCGGTTCTACAAAATTTGCACACGCGCCAGTTGAAAATCTCAGAAATTTTCCACACGGCACGCAACGTCTGAGAACAAATTCATTTTGTATAGAAATGTTATTTTTACACCTCTCATGTTTACCTCTTATTTTCAACCAATCGCAACCCAGTGACGTTGCTCAAATCACGCCTTTTACTATATGTGTCTCTGTCTTGCGCATATTATCCGTCTCTATCTACCCTGTTCTGAGTGGTACAAATCGATATTCTTTATTATCGGTTTTGTACAATCCACGTGGACTGTTTAATAACCCACTTTCTTAGCATTTCCCGTGAATATTAAGCGACGGTTTTTCCAACATTCTCTGTAACCGTTGGTTATCTGCAGAATTTAAGCAGAACGAGACTTTTAAAAATACGCAGGTGTTCAATCGTCCTACTTCTAAATAACACTTCTACGATTTGAATATTATTGGGTTTTTACAAGCTTTTATGCATATTATATGTTACTAATGGTTCAATTAACTCCAATTAAAATAATACCCTTTAATTTTTAGTGAATCCTAATTAAATATTCAATTATTATTTGTACATTTTGTTTAATACTCGTTACTTAAACTTGAATTAATTAATATAAATTTTGCACGTACTTTCCATTTGTTTCTTTACTTGGAATAATTAAATTACACGTTGAGCATTTTAATTCAGCTTCTTTTTATATAAAGCGACTTGTAAATAATTTAAATCCCTTATTTTTAGTGAAACGAATGAATTTTTATGGTCTACGGTTTTTTTTTAATAAAGCATATTATCTAATATAATTCCTAATACACGGTGATTAAAATTATTTGATGTAATTAATTAATTTTCTACCCTGGTCTAAATATGAGTATTTTCCCCTATTTGAATACAAATAATCCCACTTATTTGAATGCAAATATAAAGCATTTAGACTGCCAAAAAAAATTTACAAAAAAAATTGCCTATCTCTCTCTACCCTTATCTATCTAACTTACCTAACTTATATCCAATCCAAAAAAAAATATTTACACCTATCCTATATCCCTATCCTATTCCTAACTCTCAACTAATTTTATAAACATCCTATATACATCCTATCAACCTATCCTATTCCTAACTTTTTAACTAATCTTCACTATACTTCACTTCCCCCTAACTAATCCTATATACCTATCCTATTCTTATTCTATTCCTAACTCGCCACTAATCTTATAAGAAATATCTACACTTAACCTATCTTATTTTCTTCCTACATTTAATTTTCCTTCTCATCCTATATACCTATTTCTAACTATCTGCCATCTTTATCCTATACCTAGCTTTATTTTCTATAACTATACTAAAATTCACCTATCTCTATCCTCTGTTCATCAAGTTATTTAAATCTAACTCTCTTCTTGACCCTCCAAGTCTTTCTTCTCACCAACCTAATACTCTTCATCCCTATCTCTCCTCCTTTTATATCTATACTTATCATCCTTATTATCTCACATACAATAAACTCTTCCCTATTATCCTGACTCTTAAATATAACTTCTTCTTCAGCCCCTACACTTGTCTGTTTCTTATTTATTCTTATTTTCTTTTCTGCCGACATACCAAACGATACTACCTTAAAATTATCGATTTTTCCCTGTACGGAAAATCCTGTGTACCTTCTAGAATTCTTGTGTAATGGAATCAGCTAGAATGAATTCCTTAAATCTAATTTACTAAAAACAAATTTGCCACTTAACTTCGTCAAAAGTGTGTCCATGGATGGTGGACAATGGAATTGCGGTTTGGTCCGTTGATTAATTTTTCGTGCATCTAAACATAAACGAATGCTATCATCTCTTTTCTTAACTACCACCAACGGATTTATGAAATGAGTGTTTGATACCTCTATTATGCCATCTTCCAACATTTTATTTAATTCTGCCTTTACCTGCTCCCGATATGCTGCTGGAATTGGATAAACCTTTGCGTTGAACGGTTCTGAATTATCCACTTCTAACACGTGCTCATAGCCTAACGCTGTGCTTGCTTCTACCCCCACTAATTCTGCATGTTTTTGTAATAAAGCTTGAACCTCTACTCTCCTATCCTCTGGACATCTTATCGTATTGATCTGTTTACCTCCATTATCCTCTACCTCTACTACATTAATACTCAACCCCGTGTCATCCTCTGTGACTTCATAACTGCCCTTCCATTGCACTACCCTATTCTTAATCCTTACTACCTTCCTTTCCATATCTATCAAAACCCCTAACTGCATCATACAGTCAACACCTAAAATGCTCTGAAACTTCAGTCCAGGCACAATTACAAACTCCTGTTCACAGCTTAAACCTCCTATATTTATCCTAAGCACCACAACGCTATTCACTACAGCAAACTTCTTTTTATTTGGAGCTACTAAATGACTACGCTTTATAGGCATAATTCTATCACAAACCTTATCCCTAATTTTGCTGACGAATTCCTCCGATATTAAACTCGCCTCTGCCCCTGTATCCAGTAATACTTCTACATTATTCTCAAAAATTCCTATATTAACAATTGACAAACATAATTTTTCCTCAGTTTCTGGCTCTACTTCCTCCACAATTTTGAAAAATTCACGTGGATGTTCATACACATTTACACTGAAATCTAGTGGTCTGTCGCGTTCTAAAAATCCTGTCTCGTCCTGTTTTCAGTGCTTGGTCCTGGCTGTCCTTCTACAACCTGTGCGTACGTCCTCCTTGTATTTATATCCGTGTCCCTGTCTCTATTCGGCGTGCTCGTCACAGTCCTGTTTACTTCCGGTAAACTGTTCGGTCTCATGTAACTAGGTCTTGGCGTCGGTCCCCTAGTCGCACTATTACTTCTGTATTCCTGTCCTCGTCGTTCCCAATTCTGTCGAAAATTTCTGTTATAGTCAGGCCGTCTCGCAAAATTCTGTGTCCTGTTGTCAAACCTAACCGTGTTAATGTTCCGTTCCCGTATCTCTCTTGTCCGTCCTACACATACATCGTCATATCTCTGTAAATACTCCAAAAATGTCTCCCGTTCTGTGATGTTTTGTAAGGCCACGTGTTGTCTAATTTCCAGTTCAAAATGTCGTGATAGGTACTTGATTATCTGTCTGTCGGTCAATGGTGGATGATGTTGTTTGGCCACACTGTATTTGCGGATGGCATATTGCTCCCTAGATCCTGCAAACTCTCCCTTAAATTTTCCTGTAATCAAGTCGTCCCTAATCTGATCCTGTTTGTGATCACTCCAGTAGTGTTGTAAAAATTTGTTTTCAAAGTCCTGATACGTGTCTATGTCCTGTCCTACTAAATTGTACCATGCTTCCGCATTGTCCTTCAATAAAGCCTTTATCGTATTCAGTTTAGTCTGTACGTCACATAAATTTCCCACTAGATTTCTTACACTATTAATAAAAATTTGTGGATTTACCCTGTTATCGCCATAAAATTTCATGTGTTGGTCCAATGATACGCCACCTGTATAAAATCTGGGACCATCCCCCGTTAAACTTGACATGTTGTATTTAATACTACTAACTTCGCGCTCTACCCTGCCTAACTGATCCCTACATGAGTCCGTTACTTCAGTCATTTTCACATTTATTTCTTCTTCACAAAAAATGCGTACTTCGGACCTTAAATGTCTCATTTCCTGTCGAAGACCTGTAATATCACGCTCATTTTTGTTAACCCTATTTTCAACTTCCCCCATCTTTACGGTAAGACTATTTTTAAATTCTGTAAATTCTCTGGTCGATTGCTCAATTTTTCCGCGTATCTGCTCTAATTTTCGGTTGGACTCCTCCGTAGCTCTATTCGATTCTTCCCTCGCTCTATTAGCTTCATCGTTCATTCTCTCTAGAATTCTCATTATCATCTCGTTTCTTTGATCCCCTGATTCCGTCCTCGACTGATCTCTACTGCCTCCAGCTTCTTCCATTTTCGAATTTTTTTTACACAATGCACTATCGTGACTTCCAATTTCCACTCCTTGACTCCTTAACCACTCCTTTCTCTGCATACGTCACTCTCACACACTCTAAAAATACTCTTAAATTTATACACACACAGAAACTCTCTTTCTCTCAGATCGCCAGTTTCCTGGAATAGTTACACACTATCTGGAATTCGAGCCCTCAAGTTCTGGTCGCCAAAAATGCTGTGAAATGTACAAAACGCCTCGCCAGTTTCCTGGAATAAAATCACAAAAATTTTATTTTGAACTCGAGCCTCACTTTTGGGTCGCCATGTTTGCTGTGATTCTCTTCGGGTATCGCCTCTTTACTCTTTCCGCCTCGGCTGCTCACCTAGTTAAAACTTTTATCCTCATTCATAAAAAAAACAAATACATTCCTACCACAAACATCAACGTTAACTCTATTTACATCAATATTCATAATACATTAAAATTTCAAAATTAAATTTCAGCATAAATATTAGGATCATAAAATTTCAAGATTAAATTTGTTATCATTTTAATTTGCATCCAGAATTAAAGTCCTTGTAGGATGCCTACTAATTAATTTAACAATATTTGCAGACCTGAGTCTGAATAAAAGGGAGCATCTTCCACCCCTTTACGTTAATTAAACAGGTTCGTCTACTTTAGCTCAAAGACAAACCCAAATTTTCATCATAATCAAGAACATAAATACTAAATACTCCTTTCTACTTAAACAAGAAAATTTCACCTTAAAATTAAAATTTTGTTTGTACAAATTCACTACTGTCCATTTTAAGTAAACAAATTATAAAGTTATTCAACACACACCAAAACATCAAAAATCGAACAACAAAGCATAAGTTACCTGAAGGTTAATGCACTCGTCGCTCCAATGTACATCGTCCTTTGTTAATCACACCATTCCAACTGGGTTATGTTTACGGCTTCCGATTCTAAACGCTTTTAAAATTTTCTACACCACCATTCATCTAAAATTGTTTCAGGGATTTTCAGGAACTCATCTATGTATATCTGACCTTGTTTTGTGGATCCAATCACGATTACGAATAACATTTAATTTTTAACACCCCCGAAAAATAGCAAAGAAATTCATACTTCTTTCACGCTATACGCCAAAACTGCCTACTTTTGTTTATTCATTTATCGTTACAATTTTGATAGTTGGTACAGTAATACTCGTAAATATAACTAGACTTTATTACCTTGCATCTTCTTTTCTAAATGCACTAAATAACTTTCATCGTAGCACGTAAAGAGCAAACTGTTTTAAAGTATTCAATAATCACCAAAATATGCGAGCAAACTGTTTAAATTATTCAATCAAAATCGAAAAACTAAGAGAGAGAAACTCATATTAACACGGGTATATATAATAGCCCGCCCGTGCGTCGGTATTGTCCCGCAAACGGACAATTTCCAGAATTTCACATACTATGTTCCCATCTCGACCGCCCGGCACGCGGTTCTACAAAATTTGCACACGCGCCAGTTGAAAATCTCAGAAATTTTCCACACGGCACGCAACGTCTGAGAACAAATTCATTTTGTATAGAAATGTTATTTTTACACCTCTCATGTTTACCTCTTATTTTCAACCAATCGCAACCCAGTGACGTTGCTCAAATCACGCCTTTTACTATATGTGTCTCTGTCTTGCGCATATTATCCGTCTCTATCTACCCTGTTCTGAGTGGTACAAATCGATATTCTTTATTATCGGTTTTGTACAATCCACGTGGACTGTTTAATAACCCACTTTATTAGCATTTCCCGTGAATATTAAGCGACGGGGTCTCCAACATTCTCTGTAACCATTTGTTATCTGCAGAATTTAAGCAGAACGAGACTTTTAAAAATACGCAGGTGTTCAATCGTCCTACTTCTAAATAACACTTCTACGATTTGAATATTATTGGGTTTTTACAAGCTTTTATGCATATTATATGTTACTAATGGTTCAATTAACTCCAATTAAAATAATACCCTTTAATTTTTAGTAAATCCTAATTAAATATTCAATTATTATTTGTACATTTTGTTTAATACTCGTTACTTACACTTGAATTAATTAATATAAATTTTGCACGTACTTTCCATTTGTTTCTTTACTTGGAATAATTAAATTACACGTTGAGCATTTTAATTCTGCTTCTTTTTACATAAAGCGTCTTGTAAATAATTTAAATCCCTTATTTTTAATGAAACGAATGAATTTTTATGCTCCACGGTTTTTTTTTAATAAAGCGTATTATCTAATAAAATTCTTTATACACGGTGATTAAAATTATTTGATGTAATTAATTAATTTTCTACCCTGGTCTAAATATGAGTAATATATATATATATATATATATATATATATATATATATATATATATTGCCGTGGAACTGTGATTAAGGTTTTAACATCGAGGTTTCACCTAAATAATACGAGCCCCACGAATTGAGCGATATAAACTTGCCATTGAACCTCAGTAACGATTCGTACCCCTCCTTGGGCCAACAAAAAATTTTCAAAATTTAAAAATTTTAAAAATATTTCCTTACCCTTTTATTAAGGCCGTCTTCGAATCTCTTCTGCTTCCTTGGCTAGCTCAGCAATCGGCCTCTTCTTGACTACCTAGTACTACATTCATACCACTTTTCCACTCACACCAATAAATAAAATTACCAAAATAGTACGACAATCATTCAACCTTTTATTTACACTTATTAATATATAAGATATATTTACACATGTTTCCAAACAGTTAACTACAATAATCATAAACTCAATCTTATATGTTTCAAAGTCCTTGATTTTTATAATGATTTTCAACAAATTTGATTGAATATGAGTAGATGGGCCCCACATAAATTTCTAAATTGACTTCACACTGGAGTATTGTGAGCTCATTATAACCCAGTTTTGTTTGTATATGCTTTTTAAAAACCTTGCATTAATTAAACAAATTTTACAGTCCCGTGTACCTTTTACAATTCAATTTATATCCTGAATAAAATTTAGGATGTTCTAAATACACCCTTTTTCAAAATTTAACATCAGTAAATTGTCCAGTACATGTATCTTTTACAATAAGTTTCTACAACCATAAATATGCCACCAAAAGCCACTCACACAACACAAAATTCCTCGAATGCTTATAAAACTACAGAAATTTCAAAAAAATTACCTGAAGAATTCTTCAGGCTTCCATGCCGTCGGAGATGTTCGCCAGAATACCCCTCGGCATTGTTTTTATTCACGATGCTGCTCAGCGGATTTACAGGCCTCTACCATCTGCTACCACCGCAAGCCATTCGCCTCGAATCACAGTACCATTCCATATATCTTGCATACAAACTTGATTACTTGTGGTGCTTACCCCCATCTATTATAACGTATACCTACTGGTGGCTTAACTGGTTAGGGATTATTTTTATATCCCAAATATGACCAGTGGTCTTTAATGAAAGATTTCCTTAAAATGATGGAACGCAAATATCTTCCGACTATGCTAGGGGTCTATTCCTTGGGTAGAGCTTATGAGGATTGATAGTGGTTCTTTTTACAAAGCATTATTTTCTTACTAGGGCTAGATTCTTATCAAAACAGGGGTTTAAAGGGTTTCCTCAAGGGGGACTTGGGAGTCCTTAGAGAGGAATACCGTATTAACTGCTAACGCAGAAGCTGTAAAGAAATTTTAATTAAATTAAAGTGAGGACACAAGAGGTATTCTTGTTACTCTTGTTACCTCATATAAAAAAACAGCAAAGATTAATCAGGCAAACAATATTCTGAACACATATTTTATGCTTCAAAATCTGAAAAGGCTATTAAAGCTTTTTGTTAAATTGGTGTTACCACTTTATGCTATTTGATCTTATACCTGGTTACTCTATTTCTGAACGTACTTGTTCAGAATAAAACAATTAATTAAGAAAATTAAACGTTGCTTCTTTAATTAAAATTGTTCCTTCATAAAAATTGTAAATATAAAATTTAAGTTTAAGGAAAGATAATACAAGTTTCGTCTACTCATAAGGTAGGATTATATATTCAAAAGAAATATCAAAAACTTTAAATGTTGCTTTCGTTACAAAATTTAACTCAAATCTATACCAAAAATATCAGATCTGTTATTCTGTTTACATATTTATGAAAAATTAACTAAATTGTCTATTAATTCATCATTCAGAAATTGTAAGTGAAATCATGCATATATGAAACATTAATTAGAACTCTTTAGGTTTACTTAATTACATTAAAATTAGTAACTGGGATTACACTGCACTAATATTGACTATAAAAATTTACTATAGTCCTTTTTAGTTTGTTAAACTGATTAATGGTAATAAGTTGTTACAAAGATATTTTCTGAAGCAGCCTTGTATAAGAGATCACGAAATGTAGACGTGATGTAAGATTAATACTAATCTCTTACCTTGGTTCAGCAGGTGTTGTTTACGTGATGGTGTTACAGCATGTTAGAGCAGTTGTAAATACATACGTTTCTCAGAAAACAAGTGACGTAGAAACCACATGTTATACAGTACACAAACAGCTGCGTGATCCTTGGACCGGACCATAAGACCTTAATACGTTTTCTTATACGTACAAACTGGAACAACCAAAATCCAATACAAAACTTAGATGTTCTACTGTGTGTAGATCTTGCCCAAAATAATTACCATCGTATAGTCTTCCTCCTGATTACTTGTAATTTCACACTCGCAACTTCAAAAAGACCATTTCAATTCATCATCGGACTTTAGTTCCAATACATAAAAATTTCTACGTACTTTATAGAACGTTTCCTTAAAATCCAAACATTTTGTTTGCTTGCATAACATTACATTAAATCCAACTATTCATCGTAAGGTTGAAAGACGTTCATACTGGATCGATATTTCGTATCGCAAAGTTGACGTGAATGAACTATAACTTGGTACTCGCAGATGCGAAAGTAGAATTAATGCCGTCTTAAAACACAGCTTTCAGACTGCATTATTTTTATAAAACCAGATAAGACGGGTTCATTCTAACAAATGAATATACGGAGAAGCCTTACAATTGATATACAAAACGATTACTTAAAAAGTTCTTTCTGTACATTTGCAGGAGAAGTATAAAATAAATATCTAATCGAAGATTTGCCGGAGCATTTCAATAATTATTTAAATGAAGGTTTTCTAACGGAGCGTTGAAAGACATATTTAATTTAAACTTTTACGAAGTGATTTAAGAAATATTTCAAGAGCTATTTAAAAAAACTATCAAAAGAATTATTAATAGATGTTATCAAAAGAGCTTATCAAAAGAAGTTATCAAAAGAGCGCTACAACCAAATTATTTAGTTTGTTTAGTAACTTATTTTTTACTCTTACCATTATTAAAACCACAAAGCACAGTGTTCAGCGCACTGGGGCTCCACTACCGCACAAGGCCAGACGCAAATTACATGCTAAGACCCTTTTGGTTTCCATGTTGGTTCTCGACGAGAGTTCTAGCTAAAGTGAGTGCTTGTGCAATATACATGAAACAGGAAAGCTGCTTGGCCTTGATAATATTTATACGAACATTTAACGCCTGATGTTAGCAACCAAGCTAGCATTTCTGTATGGCGGTTAGAACTCATAATACCAATACTGGTATTTATTTATTTGAAAATTGTTTACGTGATATAAATGACTACTAGACAAAAGGTTTGTGAAACTAAAATTCATTGACGTTCTGCAGTGATCAAAAAAACTGTTACACTGCCTCTCTCTAAATAGAAAAAAAATCTTTTCGTAGGAGCAAAAATTTCTTTTATAACCTAAAGCAAAATATTAACCTGAGGATTGAATCCTCTATAACTAACCTGTGTAAGAATAAAAAAAATAAAAATTAGAAAAATAAATAATGGGGGAATTTGTATAATTAAAAGTGAGTGTTTTTAGTAGCTACGCGAGTTAAGGTTCGGGCCTTTGGAGCTGTGTTTTTAAAAAACAACTTCAAACACTTAACAACATTTATTTAATTTGAAACAGAAATTATGGTGAAATTTGGAATAACTTGTACATAATAACTTTAATAAAAATAATACTTAATTGTACTGGTGAGTATCTTGAACAACGAAGTATGGAGTTCGAAGACTGACTGCCGGGCATTGAGCTCCCGGGATTTTTATAATAACCTGACACGGCTGTGGGAACTTGCAGATCTCGTGTCTGCGTTTTTCTTAATTGTACACTTTACTACAATGTAACAACTTAATTCTAAGTAATTGCGGTCTGTTGACCGCCTGTGACCTGCCACCTGCAGTATCACTGCCCTCACGGATGCAAAGTTGCATGTCCGTTCTCATGAACTGTCGATAACCTCTCTGGGTTATCCTTGTGTTACAATGTTGCATTGAACTTATACTTTTATTTAACAATTTCTAATAATTCCTATTAGATTCAATATATCAATATATATAGGTAATTGGGGGATACATAACTCGCGTACTATACGTCCTTAAGGAAACAAAATCGGTATGACACTATCGAGAATTGTCGCAATCGGGAAGTCTAACTGATTGATTGGGGTTAAGGAGGTTGATATAAATGTGTGATAAAAATATAAATATGCAAATTACAATGAAGGACCAATTGCTTTTATAGCAATAACGATAATGGTGGAGCGGTTATGTAATAACAAAAAAAGACAACTACCAACTAATTAAGGAAGGGTATAAATACCTTAAGTCTTGCGCCGCTGGGGGCAATAGACACTTTCACGCACAAAGCTTTGTCCTGCGCCGCTGGGGGCAATAGACACTTTCACGCACAAAAGCTTTTACGGAGAACCAGAAACACGCACGAAAATGGTGTCGGTCTCGCTTTCAAAGCTCTAACACAACCGTCCTTTTCAAGGGTTCGAAGGCGACTTGCTTCGTTAAAGGCTCGAGTACGACTGTCCCTTTATGCACTGTTATTGCCGGTATATAAAATGTTTCACTCAAACTGTAGGATGCACGCACAAAGTATTTATTGTCACAAAATACCGAATTGTTCGATGACGACGTAACATACCGCCCACCAAATTCATAGAATTTTGAAAAGGAGGGAAGTAGGTTGGGTGAAGGAAATCACATGGGATTTGACCTTGCTAGGAAAGGAGGTAACGAAAGATAGGGTGGTGCACTACAGCGAGCGATATTACCAACTATGCAAAGAATAAAAATATATATGTAAATAAGCAAATATGTAAAAATAATATACTACTATACATGTAAAAAATGTGTATATACATCTAAACATAAAATAAAATTAAAATACCGGTAGCGGCGCTAGTTTGACCAAAGGTCGTTTTAGTGTGCCATGTGCCGTTTTGACTTCAGCGACACGTATAATACCGTCCGCACCGGGAAAAGTATTAATAATACGACCAAACTTCCATTGAAGTGGAGAAAGCTGGTCGTCCTTGACGAGGACAATAGTGTCCTTTTCCACTTGTCGGACACCTACCTTAGAGTGCCATTTAACCTTCTGGTTCAGAGTATGTAAGTACTCATGGCTCCAGCGAGCCCAAAAATCTTGGTGGAGTTTTGCAGGAGTTTCCACCTGCTTTTAATGGTACAACGTTGGTTAAATGGTCCTCATCTGGTGGTGCAGAAAGAGGCTCCATAGTTAGGAAATGACCTGGTGTTAGGCAACGCAAGTCATTTGGATCCGAACTCAAAGCGCAGAGTGGCCTTGAATTTAGCACAGATTCAATTTGTGTAAGAACTGTGTACAGTTCCTCAAAGGTAAGTTTTGTTCGCCGATTACGCGAGATAGGTGTGTCTTTACCGACTTAACACCGCTTTCCCACAAGCCACCGAAGTGAGGGGCGCTAGGTGGATTAAACGACCACTTTATCCTTTCTGAGGTTACTGCACTATGCAGATAACTCGTAAGCTGACGATAGGCACCTACAAAATTAGTACCGCAATCGCTAAATATTTGAGAACAGCGTCCTCGACGTGCTATAAATCGTCGCAAAGCGGCAAGAAACGCGTCTGCCGACAAATCCGAAACAAGTTCAATATGTGCTGCCTTAGTGGCAAAACAAACAAAAATACAAATATAGGCCTTAAGAGTTTTAGAGCCTCGCAGGCGGTTAGCCTTTATTAAAGAGGGCCAGCAAAATCAACACCAACAATACTGAACGGTTTGATTTGGGTAATACGTGCTGCCGGTAGGTCTCCCATAGGAGGAGTTACCAGGACCGGTTTGGTACGAAAACATCTATGACAGGATGATAAATAATTTCTGATTGAATGTTTAATAGAAAGGATCCAGAAATTCTGTTGGATAAGATACGCTGTGGTATTAACACCGGGATGGCAATACCTTTCATGAGTTGACAGAATGATAAGTTCGGTTAATCGGTGCCGCTGAGGCAATAACGCAGGAAACTTTTCGGAATAGGAAAGCGAAGAATGTGTCAAGCGCCCACCTACTCTTAAGATGTTTTGTGGATCAACAAATGGAGAAAGTTTTCGCAAGCTTTTAGGTAATTTACGGTTTGCCTTAATCGAAGCTATTTCCTTTAAAATGTAACATTTTGTACATGCCGAACGATAATCATGAGAGCATTGTGTAGTTCAATGTCTGTTAAGGGACCCGTATGACGTTGAGCCATGGGTTTAGAAAATCTATAAATGTAAGCCACGATGCCTTGGATTTTATATAACGATGAAAAGCGACTTAGTAAAATGTCAATGACGTTTGGATCTGTTTGAGCGACAAATGTTAGGATCTTCTTTTCCGTAGTTACCTCAGCAATTGAGGTTGACAATGTTGGTTGAGGCGGCCACGAGTCACTAGGGTAGTGAAGCCATTCAGGCCCCGCCCACCATAGCGAACATGAGATAACCGCGCTTGGCATTAATCCCCGAGATGCAGGATCAGCCGGATTATGCGAAGATTTAATATAAAACCATCGGCTAGGTGCAATGATTTCTTGAATGTGGCTAACACGGTTTGCCACAAAAGTTTTCAACGAAAAGGTGGAGAACGTATCCAAGTGAGAGCGACCGTAGAATCACTCCACGCTGAAACATCGGAAATGTCAATCAAGCCTTGATAAGAACGAATGGTAAAAGAAAGTAAATCGGTTAATAAAACGGCGGCACATAATTCCAAACGTGGAATTGAAATGCGCTTAATTGGAGCTACTTTTGTTTTAGCGGTTACAAATTGTACAGTTATTTCTCCGGTAGTTTGATTTATGAACTGAAAATACACTACCGCTGCATACCCTACCTCGCTAGCATCGCAAAACCCATGCAAATGACAAGTAAAAGGATCCGAAGGGGGTAAACAACGTGGTAACTTTAATGACGATAATAACGGCAACTCTTCTTGGTATTGCTGCCATTGAGACGAAATGTCTGCTGGTGGGATGTCATCCCAATTTAAACCTAACATCCACAGATGCTGGATTAGGCGTTTTGCAAAAGTGTTAGTGGGGCTAAAAATCCTAATGGATCATATATTCTGGCAACTTGTGAAAGTATGTTGCGCTTTGTACATATTTGGTTTAATGGTTTAACCCGAAACGAGAAAATATCTTCTGTAGGTGACCATTGAAGACCTAATATTTTTATTGATTCGTCCGAATCGAAATCGAGAGAAGTATATTGGCAAAAATCTGACGGAATGCCTTCCAAAATAGAAACTGAATTAGAACTCCATTTTCGAAGTTCAAAACCAGCCAAATGTAAAAGTCGAATAAGTTGATCTTTAATTTCGCGGGCCGATTGTATAGAATCTCCACCGGCGACGAAATCATCAATATATAGATTTGACCGTATAGCGTCAGCGGCTAACGGAAACCTTTGCCTTCGTCAATGGCTAATTGCTGAAGAGTTTTAATGCTAGATAAGGCGATGACTTAATACCGTAGGTCACTGTATTAAGCTGATATGTCTGGATGGGTTCTTCTGCGGAGAACCGCCAAACAATTAATTGAAACTTTCGATGTTCTTCGGTAACCAAAATTTGTCGATACATTTGGCGAACATCACAAGTAAAAACGAAACGATGAGTACGAAATTTCAGTAAGATTGACGAAATGTCGTTTTGGAGACTAGGTCCAGCCAATTGAGTGTCATTAAGTGACACGTTGTTTTAGCCTTTGCAGAGGCGTCAAAACCACACGAATTTTAGAAGTATGACCTTCTTCTTTAAACACAGGGTGATGGGGTAAAAGTAATTATCGTTCCCAACGGGCGGAGAATCGAGTAATGCCATATGACCCGCATCAAGATAGTCCTGCATGAAATTGTTGTATTGGGCGCGTAGCTCCGGTTGAGCATGTAATTTGCGCTCCAACGAAAATAGTCTTTTTAGCCATCTCAAAGCAATTATCAAAAACGGGCAAAGTATCGTTGAACGGTAACGCAACAATAAAACGACCGCTAGGGTCACGAGAAAACGTGTTTTCAAAATCAAATCTGCCTTTTCTTCTTCTGGAGAAGTATAAGGCTTGGATGGCAACTCTTCTATCTCCCAAAACCGCCTTAGGGTCTGGTCGATAGGATCTTCTACAGACGTAAAAATGCTTGGACAGTATCAGACTGCAAGCTTTTGTGGGACCAATAATAGTCCAACCAAAAATTGTATTTATGGCGGCAGGCTGAAGAAACTTGCCATGTATAACACCGCCATTGATGATGAACGGATAAACATCTGCTCCTAGGAGCATGTCAATGGTTCCTGGAGAGTTCCAGGTCGGGTCTGCAAAGTGCAGGCCGCATAAGTGTTCCCAATTATTAGGAACTTCAACGCTAGGTAATTTGCCAGATATTGACGAAAGCACAAAAGTTGTGACTTCTAGAGATTTTCAGAGTCTAACATAGAGCGAATAGTGCAGCTGACGGCACCTCTATTGACTGCTGAAGTTGTCTGCCCAAGTCCATAAATCGGAACTTGAGAACGTATGCGTGGAAGCCAAAGTTTGCTCACGCAATCGTCTCGAATAAAGCTAGCTTGGGAACCAGGATCTAAGAGTACCCTGATCGGTTTGTATCTACCAGAACGATCTTGAACTTCCACAACAGCAGTGGAGAGTAAGACAGTAACCCCAAGATTTGAATTCGTCTGTGAAGACAAAACATTTGCCGGAATAGGAGAGGCTGACTGCGTCCTATTGGCATTTTTATGCATGTGTGTAGCGGTCGGTTCAGCTGAACGGCTAGAAGCAGGTTGCGATTCAAAATGTAGCAAGGTATGATGCGGCTTGGCGCAAGTTCGACAGGAATTATAAGATTTGCATTGCATGGACGCATGGTCTGTTCGTAAGCAATTTAAACAAAGGCGTAAGCGTTTGACAATGTCGAAACGTTCCGTCGGAGTTTTCTTTAGAAACGATTGACATCTATAAATTAAGTGATTGCCTTTGCAGGAAGGACAATGGTGCGAAAATGAATTATTTGAGTCACTGGAGCTACTTGGTGTGTCCAGTGAAACTACGTTAGAAGAAACCTTTGGTTTAAATTGAAACGCTGAGGATTTCTTAGGCACCGATGTGTGCGATGTATGGACAGTCGTCGAATAAGAAACAGGTGCGGTTGAAGAAAAGGTTTCAACGCTGCACATTGTTGGGTTAAAAATATCTCAAATCCTCGAAATTAGGTATTTGCTTCGGATCCGATTGGAGTTCGAAGCGTTTTCTAGTGAACGGATCAAGTTTTCTAAAAGCAAATCGACCAGAATAAAGTTCCAATGTTCAGTGGGAAACTTTAAGTTAGTTAGAACAGCAAGGTTCTCCGAAAAACAATCAATAAGTGCCCTAAGTTTCTTAGGGTCTTCTGATTTTAAAGGTAGAAAGTCTTTCATTGCTTTCCAATGCAAAGTTGCCAATAAACGCGGATTGCTAAATCTCTCACGCAAGGCGTTATAGGAAATAATAAAATTATCCCCGAAATGGGTACAGATTTAACGATTCTTAAAGACTCCCCGGTACAACAACTGATAAGATAATTTAATTTTTCGATATTGGACAGCGACGCGTTATTATAGACCAGGCTGTCAAATAAATCGATGAAAGATGAAAATTCAGTTACCTCATTATTAAAATTTGGAGCTTTAACGGTAACAATTTTGATACCGTGCTGCTTGGAGCATTTTCTGTAATTTGTGGTGCTTTCATTTCTTGCATCGTATCGAGATGCAGCAGTATGAAAAATAAGCGGAATCTACTTCCTTCCGTACAGCGTTGTAATTTAATGATTCTACCTCGTCACATGAGGCCAAGACAGCGACTAAAATTGTATTGAAATTTGCATAAAGGTCAGTTATTCCCCTTGTTTGAATAAGGAACAACGTTCTTAAAGTTGTGTCACTTTGTATAGAATTACAAAGCTCAAATATTTCTAAAATCCGTGTTTTCAGTAATTGGAGTTCTACCACATGTGCCTTCTTCGGAGCCATAGTTATTTTGTTATTTTGAAGGATCTACACTAAATGCTATAAAACCGTAACGCTCAGATGTACGCGAAAAATGTTAAAATATTATGATTGTTCAAAGCACGAAAAATGTAAAATAGGGTATAACCAATAAATCACGTTTTATGACTAACGGTTCGTCAAACAAAAGCGTGAATATAAGATGTACCGCTTAACAACCCGAGCGGCTTACCATCAAAAGCTCACAGAAACGTTTAAAACATGTGGCTTAACATATTTGCCGAAAGATGCAACTTTACAACCTTATTCCTCTGCAGATATTTTCAATATTGTAATACAAAACGTGCAATAGCTTTTAAATACAAAGCAAATCCCTTTACCTTTCTTGTTTAAGAAGTATAAAGCGATTTATAGTTTTCAGGTTGCTTTATGCTTTATATACCGCTAAGATAAATTTAAACTGAAAACTAACAAATTTTATGTTAAGGATTTGTTTGTAATTAAAACGCTTGCTGGTTTTAATTACGGCGAAATCGCTTAATTTAATCTAAAGACAGTATAAATAATATTTACACATTTTAACTCGCTAAATATGGAGTTTGAACACAACTTTAAAAAAGCTAAAATATTTACTTAATTAAAAGCTCGCTGAAATGCACAATAATATTTAATTTAGGACATGTGTAACCACAGGACTAATGAATCCGGATCGACTTATAGGGCCAATGATTGATTGGGGTTAAGGAGGTTGATATAAATGTGTGATAAAAATATAAATATGCAAATTACAATGAAGGACCAATTGCTTTTATAGCAATAACGATAATGGTGGAGCGGTTATGTAATAACAAAAAAAGACAACTACCAACTAATTAAGGAAGGGTATAAATACCTTAAGTCTTGCGCCGCTGGGGGCAATAGACACTTTCACGCACAAAGCTTTGTCCTGCGCCGCTGGGGGCAATAGACACTTTCACGCACAAAAGCTTTTACGGAGAACCAGAAACACGCACGAAAATGGTGTCGGTCTCGCTTTCAAAGCTCTAACACAACCGTCCTTTTCAAGGGTTCGAAGGCGACTTGCTTCGTTAAAGGCTCGAGTACGACTGTCCCTTTATGCACTGTTATTGCCGGTATATAAAATGTTTCACTCAAACTGTAGGATGCACGCACAAAGTATTTATTGTCACAAAATACCGAATTGTTCGATGACGACGTAACACTAACACTTTCACGGAAAAGAAATTAACAAGATTCACAGGTTTTTATCAAACTCTACTAACTAAAACAAAACAAGAGAAAAATTCTCCAGACTAATATTAAACGAAAACTATTAACAATGATACTAGGGATAGTACTTAGACTACAAAAAAATACGAATCTTTAAACTATATACAAAACTTATGCTTACGATGACAACTCAACTCTAAGAATCATAACTAGAGCCTTTTTCAAAACAAAAAATGGCAACAACAAAATATCTCAAAAGCAAAAGTATTAAATGTCATCACAACTCTTTCACTACTCTAAACGTAAGCATGAATTGCTTACCGCAACAACTATTTTAGCTACCTGCTAAAATACTTTAAATCTCAACACTAATGTGAATTCATCACATTATTAACTTTACTAATAATTGTGCTATCAGCACATACTCCCTATAACCAACTAAACTGTGAGCAACTAGCTCACTTAACACATCTAAACTCAAATTATGCTATTTGCACTCACTCAACTTCGCTAACTAAAATGTGGGCATCCGGCTCACCTAATACACCTCAACTCTAATTCAACGTGTGCAATCCGCACTAACTCAAATTCACCAAAAAAAAAAAGTGAAAATCTGGCTCACTCTCACACTCTAACTCAGTAGCGAGTAGCTAACTCCACTACTAATTGTGCTTCCTGCACAAACGCAACTAAACCAAATAACAAGTGGGCAACCAGCTCACTTACTATACTCTAAATATTAGTGAACGACTACTCTCGAGCGTCACTAAATTAAATACTCAAAAAATTATTACATTCCACTCAACCAAGCACACACTGCTGAGCGACCAACTCATCACGAGTCTCATCTAGACTTACGCATTTCTTGATGGAATGCCTATATGCGAAAAGAACACACCATGGTCCTTTGTATACCTAATAGAAGACCAGTCCTTAATGGACAAAAATGTTTTCCTCGACAAAATCTACACAAAAAATTTCACACCAGTTAACACGTTGTAAATCTAAAGGATTTCGTCCGTCGACATTTTACGAGGCAAACAAAATTCGTCTGTCAACTACAAAAAAAAACAAAAAAATTTTTGTGTTAATGGTCTGAATACACACACATAAAACACGGAAAAGTGTTCTTGAGAACACGGTACGTACGCATGGGCAAGGTGCTTCTTAGGTTAGGTTGTGTATTCAGGGAATGTGTCTCTGACAACACAATACGTACGCACGGGGAAAATGATTTTAATAATACGCTCTTTTACCAACAGAGTTTTTGTACTTTAACTTCCTATTCTAATATTTAATATTAAATTAAAACCATATGCAAAAAAAATTTAGACGAGGTTCTTCCTCTCATCCTTTTATACCAAAACGAAACTAAACGAAACGATCATAGATATACTTGACTTGAAACTGAACTTGAGGAGCAACAACTAACTATATTGATATTGCATCCTCTTGGTATACCATCGAAAAAGTTTCAAATCTTTTATATGACACTTTCCGGCTTTCGAGTACTAAACAACTTAGACTTTCAAAAAAAATTAATTTTGACGATAGCTAACAAAAATTAATATACAGGTACACTCTCTTTGATCTCTATCCAAAGTGATAGAAAAGGTTTTAATCAGGCTGTCCATATAACAAAAAAATTGCTTCACAACGCATAACTTGCTAGAATGACAGACTCTTTTCTGAGCCTCACCTAGACTACTCTACAAAAAAATTTTTATCACCAAACTCCAAATTAGTGATGTCAAAAAAAAAATTAGGAACGACAACTCACCTCGAGTCTCGTCTAGACTTACGCACTGCTGAGCGACCAACTTCTCACGAGTCTCGTCTAGACTTATGCGCTGCTGAGCGACCAACTACTACGACAAGCATCGCCTAATGTACTCAAAACTAAATACATTGCGTTGCAACGCCAATATAAACCACAAAAATTGTCATTAAGCCAATAAAAACGTGCCTATGTACAAGGACAATTCTCAAACGACATTACGACAGCACAAACCACTGTACCTAATATACCAAAACATTATTCCGTGTACTCTGTAGATAGTAACTGAATAAAACAAAATGATATGTTAATTATTGTTCACGTGAGTCGCTTATTTTTGAACATGACTGACACGAAGTTGATGTTACACCTTTACTTACACATCTAAAACAAAAATTGTTCAGAAGGGCTCTACAATAATTAAACGTATGGCCTGGACGTGTACAATTCCAACACACGAATTTCCTTACTCTCTCCACGCCTGGTGACTTCACATCGAAAGGTTTTTCTTGATTTACTACCTGGACTTGAGGAGATGAAGATTTGTTTCTATAAACCCTACTACGAACTAAAGTATTTCTAACTTCTTCTTGTTTACGATACCAAAAATTATCTTTTGACGGAGTAGCAACCATAGTTTGTTTTGACTGAACTGCCTCTTCAATCTTTTTACCTAATTTTACTAATGTAGAAACATCATTAATCTCGGACAGAGCAAGTTGGGTAACGTAAGTTGGTAATATAATTCCTCCTCATAATACGAACTTTTGTAATTTCTACAGGCATCTTGGGTAACCTGCTAAATAAACTCTCTATATGTGCCACAAACACTACTGCAGACTCATCTTTCTTTTGATGACGTGATTTAATCTTTTCCCATAGTTCAGCCTCAACATGAGCAGGAAGAAAATCTTCCTTCAATCGATTTACTAAAAACCTCCAATTCTTCACGGAATTCCTAATTTGTCTAAACCAAACAAGAGCATCATTCACGAATAACTCTGCTGAGGCGTTATACAAGTCGTCCTCAGTTACTTTACGTGACTGTGCTAACTCTTCGATTCTTTCTAAGAATGAGAAAAGCAGTTTAGGATCTCCAGAAAATTTAACAGACCAAATTCTTATGGGTAAGGGTGGTGTTACATACGTGACTGTATTAAGGAGCTCAATACTAACAGGAAGAGATAAGTTTACTGACTCATTTAAACTACTAGGCTTATCTTTCGTCTTGTCGATCAATTCTGCTTCCATAATAAGGACCGTAGCCAACGTCTCTCGCACAAATACAACTGCTTCCTCGTGATTCTGGGATGGCAGCTTCATCCTCTTAACTCGACCAGTTAGGTGTACTAGTCTTGACTGTACCCTTTTAAAAACAGAGTCAGAAGGATCACCTTCAAATTCTGATAAAACATTTTTAATCGACAAAACGGTATTGTTGAATTCCTCACTCTCTACTAAAAATTCTACATTATAATCTGTAAGATCTATTAGACATCCTGGTTTATTCGACTCTTTCGCTAATAGACGACCTAATATTTTCCGCTTGTCTACAACTGGTCTAAAACTCTCAGTTCCTCTTATTCGGAGTTTATAATCTAACTCTTCTTTGAGTAAGTACACAACCTGAAAAGTATCAGCCATTTTTATACTCATATAAAATCAATATCAAAAACTAACTAAAATCTTGAAATTAAAAAAAAAATCAAATCCTAATCTATCTCAACTATTCGCAATTGACAAAATATTTTCAATAGGGGAACTAAAATTAGATCTAGAATTCGCAACTTTTCCCTACTGATTACTAAATTACTACAACAACCATTCTCTTGCTTCCAATTAATTCAATAAGTCTTTAATCAAAAGAAATTTATGCGACATAGGGTGGCAATATTCTCAACAACGACAGAAATCTAATTACTACCTCTTAGTAGGTTAAAAAAAATTAACATTCACAACGCTGTATCGACATAGCTGTTAACAATCGAAATTTCTAACACAAGGTTTTTTTTTTATACTCGTGCCTTGTGTGAGTAACAAAACAAATCCCCTTTTTGTGGGTGCTAGCAAAACAAACAAAGGCTATGTCGTAGGCGTAAGCAAAAAATAATCGAGCCTCAATTTAGGTGTAAGAAAAATAATCGAACCTTAATTTAGGTGTAAGAAAAATAATCGAACCTTAATTTAGAAAAATAATCGAGCCCCACGTTCCGGGCGTTAGTATATCTTATACCTACTGGTGGGTTAACTAGTTAGGGGTTATTTTTATATCCCAAACATGACCAGTGGCTTTTAAGGAAAGATTTCCTGAAAATGATGGAACGCAATTATCTTCTGACTATGCTAGGGGTCTGTTCCTTGGGCAGAGCTTATGAGGAATGGTCGTGGTTCTTTTTACAAAACATTATTTTCTTACTAGGGCTAGATTCTTAACAAAACAGGGGTTTAAGTAGGGCGCCACCAAGTCATTAATTTTTAAACACAGGGTTTCCCTAAGGGGACTTGGGAATCCTTAAAGAGGAAGCTGTAAAAAAAATTCAATTAATTTAACAAAAGTGAGGACAAAGAGGTATTCTCTTGTTACCTCATATAAAAAAACAGCAAAGATTAATCAGGCAAACAATATTCTGAACACATATTTTATGCTTCAAAATCTGAAAAGGATATTAAAGCTTCTTGTTAAATTGGGGTTACCAATTTATGCTATTTGATCTTACACCTGGTTACTCTATTTCTGAACGTACTTGTTCAGCATAAAACAATTAACTAAAAAAATTAAACGTTGCTTCTCTAATTAAAATTGTTCCTTCATAAAAATTGTAAATATAAAATTTATGTTTAAGGAAAGATAATACAAGTTTCGTCTACTCATAAGGTAGGATTATATATTCAAAAGAAATATCAAAAACTTTAAATGTTGCTTTTGTTGCAAAAATTTAACTTGAATTTATACCAGAAATATCAGATCTGTTATTCTGTTTACATATTTATGAAAAATTAACTAAATTGTCTATTAATTCATCATTCAAAAATTGTAAGTGAAATCATGCATATATGAAACATTAATAAGAACTCTTTAGGTTTGCTTAAATTCATTAAAATTAGTAACTGGGATTACACTGCACTAATATTGACAATAAAAATTTACTATAGTCCTTTTTAGTTTGTTAAACGGAATAATGGTAATAAATTGTTACAAAGATATTTTCTGAAGCAGCCTTGTATAAGAGATCACCAAATGTAAACGTGATGTAAGAATACTACTAATCTCTTACCTTGGTTCAGCAGGTGTTGTTTACGTGATGGTGTTACAGCATGTTAGAGCAGTTGTAAATACATACGTTCCTCAAAAAACTAGTGACGTGGAAACCACATGTTATACAGTACACAAACAGCTGCGTGATCCTTGGACCGGACCATAAGACCTTAATGCGTTTTCTTATACGCACAAACTGGACCAACCAAAATCCAATACAAAACTTAGATGTTCTACTGTGTGTAGATCTTGACCAAAATAATTACCATCGTATAGTTGTCCTCCTGATTACTTGTAATTTCACACTCGCAACTTCAAAAAGACCATTTGAATTCATCATCGGACAAATTGTTTTCTTGCATAACATTACATTAAATCCAACTATCCATCGTAAGGTTGAAAGACGTTCATACTGGATCGATATTTCGTATCGCAAAGTTGACGTGAATGAAGTATAACTTGGTACTCGCAGATGCGAAAGTAGAATTAATGTCGTCTTAAAACACAGCTTTCAGACTGCTTTATTTTCATAAAACCAGATAAGGCGGGTTCATTCTAACAAATGAATATACGGAGAAGCCTTACGATTGATATACAAAACGATTACTTAAATAGTTCTTTCTCTACATTTGCAGGAGAATTATAAAGTAAATATCTAATCGAAGATTTGCCGGAGCATTTTAATAATTATTTAATTGAAGGTTTACTAACGGAGCGTTGAAAGACATATTTAATTGAAACTTTTACGAAGTTATTTAAGAAATATAACAAGAGCTATTTAAAAAAACTATCCAAAGAATTATTAATAGATGTTATCAAAAGATCTTATCAAAAGAAGTTATCAAAAAAGCGCTACAACAAAATTATTTAGTTTGTGTAGTAACTTATTTTTAACTCTTACCATTATAAAAACCACTAAGCCTAGTGTTCAGCGCACTAGGGCTCCACTACCGCACAAGGCCAGACGCAAATTATATGCTAGGACCATTTTGGTTTCCATTTTGTTTCTCGACGAGAGTTCTAGCTATAGTGAGTGCTGATGCAATATGCATAAAGCAGGAAAGCTGCTTGGCCTTGATAATATTTATACTAACATTTAACGCCTGATGTTAGCAACCAAACTAGCATTTCTGTATGGCGGTTAGAGCTCATAATACCAATACTAGTATTTATTTATTTAAAAATTGTTTACGTGATATAAATGACTAGACAAAAGGATTGTGAAACTAAAAATTCATTGACATTCTGCAGTGGTTAAAAAAACTGTTACAATATCATGCGTCCATTAAATAATTTTTTTGTAGTAGCCGGACCTATTTAATTATTACGCACTACTCGTGCTTCACGTTACTAATTAGAGGTCCGCCATTACCATTTTATACTTGTAACCACTATATTTACGGTAACATAAAATACTTACAAGAAACTTTACTATTATCGTAGTCTGAATCGGTGTTCAGCACTTTATCGACGTAAAGGAAAAGAGAGCCTTCATAATATAGCTAGGGTATTTATATTCTCCCAAAACCCTCCTAGTGGACGCGCTTCCTGCGAAAAGCTTCTTTTCAGAACGAATTCTACAAATTTTGAATATAACCGACGCTTAATTTCGCAAATTTTTCTCGCCGTACTTGTTGTATACTTCGAATTTGCTTTCAACTTTCGCGTGTGCATTCGTTTCTAACACTGTTGATTTTCGACCAATGACAGAGTTTTCTGTCGTCTCCCAAACTCCTCCTAAAAGCTATGGATCTCAGTTCTACGCATGTTTGTGGTCTCGTTTCATCCCCACTTGAGTTACAAAAAATTGATATTGATGACATCCTATCTCAACTCCACGTGTATATTGTACGTGCATTTCAATTCCTTGCTTGCTTTATATCTGTCTCTATCTGTTGTATATAACTGATTGTGCATTTCGCTCGCTCTTTAAGATTTTTGTTACCCTCGGTGTTTATACCAACTGACGGTTGAAAACAATTTCGATGAAATCTTATCTTAACGTACATAAAAATTCTGTGAACGTAAACTTCAACAAGCAGGTGTTTCTGTTAATTATCGATCGTTTTGAACATAACAATTCTTGGACTTTGTACTTGTTCGTAAATGATAAAACTGACGTTGGCTTTTACAACGGATACAATTATTGATTTTCTTACATAGCACGTTCCCTTTTGCTTATATGTGTTGAATTAAAATAACTTAGGATTAATTATGCGTATCTTTGAACTTCTATTTGCTTTGAAGCCTTCTTCCTTCCTGTGATCCTAACATTTCAATTACTTCTGTAGTTAATCAATCAAACTGCATAAAAACATGAAGCTATTACGACGTAATTAGAATATATTGGTAAGTGAAAATAATATGTAATATTCATTACTAACAAATTTTTCTGAAATTAATAGGACTCTTTCGGTGATGACAATGGTAAAACATGAAAATCGAATAAAGAAAAATCTAATACCGCGACTTTACAAAAAGATAAAGACAATTAAAGAATGTAATTTTTTGAAAATGAAACATTAAAGTTTGTGCTTTTTTTTAACATTGTATAATATTTTATATTTAATACAAAAATAATTCTTGAAACGGACGCTCTCAGGATGAAGTCTTAGTATTACGCGGGCCCCCGAGCTAAATTCTTCACTACATGCATGGCTTTGCTCAATCTAAAATCTTCGTTCTCATTTATTTAATTACTTAATGGTACAGCCCCGTTTGGAACACGCTAGGAAGTCCCATTCCGCATTCATCATTTTGAGAGTGATTACGTCATCATCCAAATTCTTTACTACGTTTCATTTCTAAATTCGTGTAGTCCTGGAGAGTCCCAATCCGCATTCATCGTTTGAGAATGATTACGTTCATTTTTAAAATTCTGCTTAACCTAGAATCTCTCAAGTATTCAATTAACAAATGTGTCACCGCAAGAGTAAAACTGAGGGCGAAGCCCTATGAAGCGCCATTCCACATTCCTCATTAAGCAAACGAGCGACCAACAAACACACCCGCCGCGGAAGCCCCGGCACCGCGCCCCAAAACTCCTAAGTCAATAAAACACACTCACCACGGCGACGAGAATAAAACCGAGGGCAAAGCCCCATTCATCATTAAGTCCTTAATAATTTAGATTACATAAGAGTATTTATATTAGCGCTATATTAATATCAGTTTATTTCATATTCCGCCCTTTTAGATCACTTTGAATGAAACCAATTATCCTTCGCCAAATGCGATCTTTAATCAATTGTTCTACAGAATTCCAAATACAAATAGGAAGTCTATCAAATTATTTAAATTACCTTCCAAAACGTTCCTTTTGTAAGCTTTATGATATCTTAAGTGCACCCATTATAAAGTGTCAATCATTCTAAATGGATAGGTGGCGTCTCAGGGTAGCTGTCAATCAACTTCTTTGTGCGTTGCTGCAGAATGTACTGTCCGGTAGACTATTTGACGTCTCGCTATAATACTATGTTTAAGAATTTTTCAAACTATTGGGTGATTAGTATTTAATATACCAAGTATCTTCTTTGTACTTGGTTTAGGATTATCAATCGCCTGAGCATTTATTTGGAGGTAGCTAGGTGGGGGGAGGGAGGCATGCGTTTAGCAGTAGGTTTATCAAAATCACAACAGTGATACTAAAACAACAAAACAATAAAGAGCGGAATATTTAGACAATGTTCTTATAAAGATGCATGGTTTTTATACGTTACGGTTTGTAAAGGATTTTTATCTAAAAAAATATCAGACCCAGATCATTAAATACCATTCGTAATTGTCAGATTATAAAAGGGTAACGTACTCAATATTAATTCGTCACTCTCTTCGATTAAGTACTTTTTCATGGTAATTAAGTTGAAACGTCTGAGTATCGATTGAAAGCTTTCAGGTTCAAATATATCCGTAATTTTATATTTTGTTTCTTTAAACTATCTTGATTAAAAGTAACCATTTTATTACCTACCTTTAGATTTTAAATTTAACTGTGGTTTTCTGAAACCCGCAGTCTCTAAAAAAATCAAGGCAATTCCCCCGGGGCGCGACCTACCGATTGGCGGCCATTAGTATAAGCAGTATATCTTTTTTCTCTTTTTTGGGAATCTTGTAGATACTTATAACACAAAATGGTGAGCGATTTCGCGTTATTTTTACCAAATACAGTTTACAATTTATTGCAGACGCCGCTATCGGTACTGCTGTTGCTATGGTTTTCCTTTCCTTATCTCATACCGCCGCTGTCCGTATTTTTTTCTTCGAGGTTCAATTTTCTGAGCGCTTTCCTTTTCTTTCCTTAAAGTTTTTGAATCGGATGCCCTTCGCAAATACCTATTATAGCTACCAAAAGTACTGTCGTACTCTCCAAAACAATATCTTCATGATTCTCAATATTGTCCTTTAGTTATATCTTCTGTAATATTTAGACAACCTGTTTTGAATATACGAGAGCTGGTAACTGATCGAGCAAAACATTTTCGAGTGATAGCTATGAATAAATAAAGGCGATTATAAAGGTGAGGGACACAATAACATATACAATGTATGTTAACTTCATGTGTATCTATTGACAGGTACGCAAAACATTTTTAACTATTTTATTAAACATCTACTAAATGCAAAACATAATTAGTGTCCTTGAATAAAAGATGCGTTTTTTATCTAATAATTTACAGACCCTAAAGTAACATAAAACTACAAATTGTATTATGAATCCTTGTTTAAATCTATGTAGTTTTTAAGAAACCCCAAAATTACATAAGAGATTGAGTACAGTAAATTAAGATACACAATATTGGAATTTGGTTCTGAAAGACGCAGGATCCATTATGGAATAGTTTATTGTCGAACGAAGAAAATCAAATATAAGTTACAAGCAACGAGGAGGATGCTTGCAACATTAGACCCAACAGGTGAACCATTAGGTTTTGATGTTGGTTTTGGTGTTGTTTTTGGTTTTGGTGTTGTTTTTGGTTTTGGTGTTGTTTTTGGTTTTGGTGTTGTTTTTGGTTTTGGTGTTGTTTTTGGTTTTGGTGTTGTTTTTGGAATTGGTGTTGTCTTTTCAGATTCCCCAGCTTCTTTTTCTTTCAAATATATTTCCACATGTTTGTTAATGTTATTTTTGATACCAGTAATCCATTCAATATTTTTGTCAGCAGCTACTAGTAGGTTTGAAATTTCATCTTTAAATGACTGCTCGAAATTAAGATCCTTTAATTTGCTTTTGAACTGAAATACATTATTTTTTATATGAATATTATTAAAAATATCACCTTACCTTTGTTGTTTGATCTGTGGAGGTAAATCTGTCAATCAGATTCGTTATCATATCGGTTAGAATATCGGTGTTCTGGAAACTGTGGGTAAGATCGGTATTAAAATTTTAAATACAAAAATTGGTTAATTTTACCGTTTGTTCAATTCTACATGTTCATCAATCACAAAGTCTAATGCTGCATTGACGCCATCTGCGTTGCCATTAATAACCGACGAAAACACGAGATTGACATCCTGATCGCGTATTTCAAGGTTTTTCCCTACTATCTTCTTTAAATACCTACATAAACAAAACGTTAGTTATCGAAATGCTTATATTCTCTTACTTACTTGTCACGCAGGTCAGCTTTTTTCGTACAACCTAATGCTGTCATAATTACTCGAGCTTCTGTCGGGAAAGTTGTTGATTTATATTTATCAAAAAGCTTGTCCCAAACGTCATCAAGACTATATTCTCTAATTGCAACACAGTATGCTGTGCTTCTATCGTCAGGTTCGATGCTAAAACAAACCATGATTTAAACGACGCAATCAGTATATATAACTTACGTTTCTCCATTTAGTACCATGTTGGCGTATAATTCTTTCATTCCTTTAATACAATCTGTAGCGCCTAACTCACATCTCCAAGATCTTCCCAAATTGAACTTCAATGCTTTAATATGGGCTTTTTCATTTTTATCATCTTTATGTATAGACTCCATTAAATACAAAATATACTTCTGAAAGGTGTATCAAAAATATTTTATTAGTTCTTAGTTTAGAAAGTTGCAACAAGTTAAAATGCGTCATAAAACCAAATATTAGCTCAGTAAGGATTTAGGTCAACATTTTTAAAAATATCATTTATGGTTGAAGTTACTCTTGAATCCATTTTTCACTCCGCCGGAATGCTGATAACCTTTCCCACAAACTCCCAAAATTAACACTAATGGTTTCCAAACGTATCATTTTTCAAAAGCCTAGGAATAGATTACATTTTTGATATATCCTTAACCTAGAATTGAGTCATTCAGATGATGGTGGTATCGTGTTGGTCATTTTGCCTTTCGCGCTAGATCGCTGAAAACACAGCAAACATATACTCAAAAAGATTAGAATTTGTAACCGTTAATCAGTAGACTCTGGACTCGGTAGAACCACTTAAGTGTACCTCATAAAGCAGACGCACACGAGAATTGGAAATTAAAGGAAGCGACGAGACTAATTTCTGGTTTCTTACAGTTTTACAAGGGCATTTCAAAGATGATATTACGCGAAATAAAAACTCGACACCAAAGACTACCTGGACATTAATTCCAAAATAATAAAATCAATCACTAAAGGAATAATTTAAACGCTAACCATAATCATAAACGACTTTATTAAATACAATTAGTAGTACAAATATAGGGGACCCAGGACTACATTTACACCAGCATCCACATTTCCACCCGCGAGATAAATCTTTCTCCACATTTACACCCACGAGATAAATCTATCTTGTTTGGTATCAATTAATATTAGATTTTTTTCAGCTAGCTGAATTTCTAGCATTTTTTTTAAATAGCATCATCCTCCAGGGATCTACCCTCATTTTAAGATTTTTTACCGGCAGCGATTTCTGGCCATCCTTATAAATTTTTTAGCCATCCGATACATCAAATGAGTCTAAAATTTTACGCATAATCCGAATCTGTAAACTGATTTAAAATCCGAGCACTCCTAACCACTTAACTCACATACCTTCTAGTAGACATATTAAAGACTATTTCTTTTAAAATAAATCTATCTTGTTTGGTGTTAATTAATATTAGAATTTTCTCAGCTACCAGAATTTCTACGAATTTTTTAAATAACATCATCCCCCCCATTTTAAGAATTTTACCGGCAGTGATTTCTAACCATCCGTATGTGGTGAACGTTGTTCTTTATACAAAGGAGAAACGATTCTCAAATTATTGACTTAAAAACGCGCGTACATGAATCAAAAGAGCCTTCTTTTAAAACGAAAAACTTGAGTCAATTACATCCTACTTTTTTAAATTTTCTTTATTGGTAACATTAATTAAAATATTCTTATACATAGACATTCACGTATATATTTTCAATCCCAATTTAGTGTTAATGTTTTCAATACATTTTTTAACATAATCTTCCATTTCACCTAAGAGTTCTAGTGAATCTTTTCTGTAGATTAAATAAGTATATTTTACAGGATCCACTATTTTAACTATAGCATTTTTAGTTAAGTATACTATAAACCTATTAGACATGCATGGCAACTACCAGCTCCGGAATGTCGAATATTATCTATAATATATGGTATTTTGGACATGAAATTGCTAAACTAGCTAACATTGAAATCAATTGTGAATGACATCGCTCCGGTTGTTAATCTACATTCAATTTTACACCCGTTGAGCGCGTTTGCACCCAGCACAACTATTTTATTCGCCGATTTTGTTATTGGTATAATTTTTTCATGAATTAATCTCTTACCTTCAACTTGTATTTTTTTTCCAAATCGTGATGATGTTCTAGCCGCTATATTTTAGATAGAACGTCAATATTACACCATTCCTCAGAAGTTATTACCATTTGTTCATCCGGAAGAGCAGTTCCCTGTAAATTTAATTCGTGAGTCGGTCGGTGTGCATTCGATAGTAAAGGTGGAACTTCTAAGACAGCTAAATCTTTCGTTGAGGAGATAAATTCGTTGATTGGGATGGTATATCCATCTCATTGAAAAAATCACAACTCACAAATGGATTTGATACTTCTAATTCAGCTAAAGACTGAAAATCTAAATGTTTATTCGAGATTGGAATGCAATTATTTTTCTCTTCATTCACGGCTTGCGTTGAAATATCATTTCTTCTCTTCAAAACAATATGTTCGTGTATTTGAATTTCTGACTTCTTCGTTTTAAAAGAACGCTTTTTTGATACATCTTGAGATTTTTTCGCATCATTCGATGGATTCATATCAGACAATTTAATTATCACCAATTTTAAAAATTTGTAAAAGGAAAAATTCTGAACGTGGCCGAGCTTTAGAAATTCTGGCTTTCTTGTATTACAGCGGTATAAAATAATCGAATGCTTATAGTACACAAACGAAAGAACTAATATGGATTATACAGGGTAGTTAGGGTAATTTATACTACAAAAATTTATGACCTATAGTTGAAAGTAGAGAAAAACTATGTTTACTCACAATATTGTAAAGCATTTAATGGGAAATTTCAATAGTAAATTGATGGTTTGTTCCGCTGCGTCAATGGTTTTTTATAAAACGAGACGATCTCTAACTAGTGAGCAACTTTTTCGACTTTGAGGTATTGAAAGTTGTTTTGTAGTGTAAAATGTTCCATAAATAAATTTTTAACATTTAAGATACTATAGTATTACCTATAGCGGTTATAGTTCGATCAGACCGACTTACCGAGAGATTTTTAAACAAATTGGCTACATTGACGTTGTGAAATTGGATGCTTTTCCTCCCTCATGTTATAACTAATATTTTGTATCACTAATGAAACCCATATTGCTTTTTAGGTTTCATTGGATGCTTTAATTCACCACACCTACCACTTTGATCGAGGTAGAGGTAGGTAACTCGCGTAGTATCCATTTTCTGCATGCTAACATTATAGATTAATTATCTCCTGCATTTCTGACAACGAGGTTGTTTCGACCGGCCAACCAATGTGTTTGGAAGTAATAAATTAGACAAAACAATAATAAAAGAAGATTTTTATGCGCATCGACCATTTGCCCTTTCAACAATCAAGCTATAACCAGGAACACAGCTAATTATGTGAATCCAAGTAGAGACGATGAAGCAAATTACGCAGATAACTACAAATGCAACAACCTCTACGAGAATTAGACAACGACGAAGAAAACGCGTACTCAAATTTTCAGTTGGACAGGCTCATATACGATCAAACGTAATAAATTTAAACAATATTAATCAACACATTTTTTCCTACATAGAAATACCTCATGCTGAAATTAAATTATTAATCGAAACAGGATCTTCAAAAACTTTAATTAACCCCAAAACCGTGAGGAAACATTATTTAAATTTTGTAGAAAGAAAACCTTTTAAAAATTAAAACAACGCACAAAACGACATTATACTAATTCACTGCGAATATGCCTTTACCAAAAACTTTTTATATAAAAAAATGAAACACAAATTTTGCATTTTTGAATTTAACAAAGACAGGTGATTCCTTAAACTTGCTATAGTCCATTAAACATTTATTTGATGATTTGTTCGGATAGTATTTTTCCTTAAAGGTGCATAAGGCAGGTACGCAGGCAGGTAGTCGTTCTGCTCGAAATCCAGATTTAATCAGCCTTGAGGGGGCGTTTGAGAGTTTAAAAACACTTTGACATTGGTTATATTGGTACTCGTAAAGCTTGAAGCATTTTCTCCTTTCCTGTCGTACTGCCCATTCTGAAACGCAACTAATACCCATTGTGCTTTTTCTGTCTCGTTCGATACTTTAATTCGACACACTTGCGACTTTGATTGATGTAGCGATGGTACTTTGTGCAGATCCCATTTTCTGAATGCCGCCATTATAGATGATTGATTTTACATTTCCGAAAGCAGCGAAGTCTTGACGAAGTCACTTAATGTTATATGCGGAACTTCCCATGAAATACGTTGTATTCTGAACTTTACTGTATTTCCAATCAGCTTGTAACAATTTACGTTCGACTTAGGTCTGATTAAAATCAGTTTTTGAGGTGTGTTGACGATAGTTTTCTTGTAATCTTGAATGGCGAAAATGGGTTTCTCGTTTGTTAATTGAATACTATGTTTGAATGCGTTCGTGTAAGTTAAAGGTATTCTTTCACAATGGGATATATCTCTATACTCAAAACATAAATCTTTTATCGTTTTTCTTCGGTAATAATATTATCATTAAAAGGAATGTTAATTAAATTTTTTCTTTAACATTTTATCGTGATCTGTGGAATTGGAATTACTTTTAGAGTTTTTATCGATTTCCATTTCGATAAAATTTACTTCTATTGGTCTCGTTAAAGATCTACGGGGTAGTCGTTAGAGTTCAAAATTGTCGTAGTGGCGTAGTTGCCTTTTATATGTACTAACGCGGTGGGTGTTTCTACTCCTTGTTGAAATGACCTGTGATTTATTATTCCTATGTCGCTTTTTGAATTTACTAAAACGTTTACTTGTTTTTCTGTCCTAGGTTCGATGGTGTATTTTTGATCTGTTTGAATGTTGCTATTTTGAGATTTAATTGGTGTCCGTGTTTCGTTCTTAATAATCGATTTTTTATATCAATATTCGCTCATAATTTTCGTAAAAGATATATGCCTATTAATCCGTCGTATATGTCGTCAAATTCAAAAATGCAAAATTTGTGTTTCATTTTTTAACATTGAAAGTTTTTGGTGTAGGTATATTTCCAATAAATTGGTATAATGCCGTTTTCTGCGTTGTTTTGATTTTAAAAAGTTATATTTCTACAAAATTTAAATAATGTTTCCTTACGGTTTGAGGTTAATTAAAGTTTTTAAAGATCCTGTTTTGATTAATAATTTAATTTCAGAATGAGGTATTTCTCCATTTCGAATGGACCTGCACCTTGCCGAAGTTCTAAATTACTAGAACAGGTGAAATGGCTTGCGTGTTCTAATGAGCTAAAGAGCCAAACTACAGGTCCAACCTAAGTAGTAGGGTCATTAGTGAGGAACCAGACTAAGACAGGTCCCCGAAAGAGGGCAGCGGCTCTTTCGGTACTTAGATTGGCAGAGACCATAGGGGTCGGTATGGCAGTCTAAGACAAACTACCGCGATGTGGAAGGCAACGGGAAACCACCACATTAATCTCCCAAGTACACAGCGTACTTAAATTGATACAAACATGATGGTAACTCTGGGGTAAAAGATTCCGGAGTTAAAATAGTCCCCCATTCGGATCTCCGGGAGGGGACTACTTCGGAGGATGCGATCGGAAAGTTAAAAATAAGAGTAGGGAACATTCTGCGAGTCGGAGCGTGGAATGTTAGAAGTATGAAGCAAGTAGGTAAGCTAGAAAACCTAAAAATCGAAATGAATAGGTTATCACTAGACATAGTAGGGATCAGCGAAGTTCGGTGGCCAGAGGCGGGGATTTTTGGAGTGGAGACTTCAGGGTAATTCATACAGGAGCAGAGGACGGAAATTTGGGTGTGGGAATAGTTATGCGGAAAAAGATAGGATACTGTGTAGAAAATTACTTACAAAAGAACGAAAGAGTACTCATGGTTAGATTAGAATCTAAACCGGTAAACACAGTAATAATACAAGTATACATGCCCACCTCTAGCTACAGTGACGAAGAGGTAGAAGCCATCTACAAAGATATCGAAGACATATTAAGATACGTAAAAGGACATGAAAATTTAATAATTAGGGGGATTTTAATGCCGTGGTAGGTGAGGGTAGGGAAGGAGCGGTAGTAGGTTTATTTGGTTTAGGCACGAGAAACGACAGGGGAAATAGGCTTGTAGAATTTTGCGACAAGAACAATTTAATCATCACAAACACATTATTTCAACATCATGCTAGAAGACGATATACGTGGAAGATGCCAGGAGATATAGGAAGATATCAAATAGATTACATTATTGTTAGACAACGGTTTAGGAATCAAGTAAAAGACTGTAGAAGCTACCCAGAAGCAGATATAGATACTGACCACAACATCGTAATTATGAAGGCCGCACTTAAATTTAAAAGCTGAAAAAAGGAACGGAAAAAGGCACTTGGACTTAGAGAAACTAAAAGATAAAGATATTCAAGTAAGATTCGAAAAAAAGTCAAATGAATTGCTGAATGATATCGGGAAAATATCTGAAACTAAGGAAGTAGAAACAGAATGGAATAACATTAAATCCAGCCTAGACATGGCGGCCAGAAATATTCTGGGGTATACACAAAAAGAAAATAAGAAACCATGGATAACAAAGGATATCGTGAATTTAATAGAAGAAAGACGAAAATACAAAAATAAATCAGACGAAACAGGAAAACAAAGATACAAAGCCATAAAATGGGAAATTATTCGAAAATGCAGGAAAGCTAAAGAACAATGGATTGATGAAAAGTGCAAGAGGTACAAACTAAGATGGAAATAGGAAAGACAGACGAAGCATACAAATTAATTAAAATGAATTTTAGGGATATAAAACCGTATAGTAAAAATATAAGGGACGCACAAGGAAACGTCATTATAGAAAATGTAGACAAAGTGGGTAGATGGCAAGAATATATAGGAATTTATATGCAGGAGAGGAACTAACTGCATTAGAACAGGAATCAGACATTGAAAATGATGACTTGGGATATCCTATACTTCGAGACGAGTTTGAATTAGCATTAAAGAGTCTGAAAAATGGTAAGGCGCCGGGTACAGATAAGGTGCAAGCAGAAACTCTAAAGGCCGCTGGACAAGCAGTAACAGAATGTCCTTTCCAACTTGTAAGCTATATGTTTGAGACAGGCGAGATACCCAAAGATTTCAAAAGTAACATCATAGTAACTATACCAAAAAGAAAGGCGCGGATAGATGTGAAAATTTTCGAACAATAAGTTTGACAGCACACGTGTCAAAAATATTAACTAGAATTGTGCAAAGACGAATGGAAAAACGAGCTGAAGAAATACTAGAGAAGACCAATTTGGGTTTAGGCGAAACAGGGGAACGCGGGAGGCTATTTTAGCTCTGAGAGTGATAATGGAGAAAACAATAGAAAAGGGAAAGCATGTATATAGGGTTTGTAGATCTGGAAAAAGCATTCGACAATGTAAATTGGAAAATAATGTTTGAAATACTCAAAAAGATTGGAATGAGTTATAGGGATAGACGAATAGTACATAGCTTATACAAAGAGCAAACAGCAGTAATAGAATTAGAGCAGGAACGTAGAGAAGTAAACATTAGGAAAGGGGTGAGACAGGGATGTGCCCTATCCCCATTGATCTTTAACTTGTACATAGAAGAGGCAATGAATACTGTCAAATGCTGGAAGACATTTGGAATTACTATGCAGGGACAAAAAATTGATATGCTTAGATTTGCAGATGATATAGCGGTATTAGCGTCTAGCAAGGAAGAGTTAGAAGCTGCTCTTAATGAAATGGAAACGGTTCTGACAGAGAGATACGGTATGAAAATTAACAAAACTAAAACTAAAGTTCTAGTTTGCAAAGGTGGGGAAAATAAATCAAAAACAAGAATACAAGTATTTAACACGAACTTACAAGAGGTTAAGGATTTCTGCTACCTAGGAAGCCAAATAACGCAAGATGGGAAAAGCACAAAAGATATAAAACAAAGATTAGCACAAGGTCGTGCTACATTTAACAAGAAAAAGCAACTACTGTGCTCAAAGACCACAAACATAGAAACAAGGAAAAGATTGCTTAAAACATATGTGTGGAGCACAGCACTATACGGCTGTGAAGCCTGGACAGTAGGAGAAGCGGACAAGAAAAAGGTAGAAGCCTTTGAAATGTGGTGCTACAGGCGTATGATGAAGATATCATGGATAGACAAAGTTAAGAACGAAGAGATACTAAAAATGGTAGGGGAAGAAAGAAATATGTGGAAAACGGTAAAAAATAGGAGAGATAGGATGATAGGCCACATACTACGGCATGAGGGAATAGTGCGGAATATATTAGAAGCAGAGATAGGAAAAAAGAGAAGAAGAGGCAGACCTAGATTAGACTACTGCACACAGATAGTAAAAGATGTAGGCTGTAGAGGTTTCAGGGAGATGTGTAGGCTAGCCCAGAATAGAAATCAATGGAGGTACGCATCCAACCAATCCCAAGATGGATAAACTAATGACGAAAAGATAACTGTGCTTAAACATGATGATTATTATAAGTAACTACAAGAATTGATTGGGCAATATTCTCGAATAATGTTAAGTGTGTGAAAGGATTTACTGGAAAACCATTATTTCGGCAAATGTCTAAGTGTTGGGGGATCTTGGTAGCCACAGGTTGCTTAACCTCCTTCACTGAATCTCGATAAAATAGGGTATAAAATTAGAAAACAACAGAAAGGGAACGAGCTGAATACACATGCTGTGTGAGAATTTCAGGGAACTATGTAGGCTAGCTCAGAATATAAATAAGTGCAGGTGCGTGTCCAACCAGTTTTGAGACGGAAAACCTAATGACGAAAAAATAAGCGCAGATAAATCTGATGATTAGTATAAACAACTAGTTGTTGGTTGCGAAATACCTGCAACTAATGTTGACTGTGCGAAAAGATAAATTGGAAAATATATTAAAACTCCAAATGGTTAAGTGTTGGGGGAACTTGGCAGCCACAGGCTGCTTACCTCCCTTCACAACCATTGAAGGTCGGAGAAATAGGGCATGTAACTGTAAAACAATAGAAAGTGATCAAACTGCATCTAACAAGAAAGAACAGCGCCTATGAGGAAAGAGAACGAACATAGAATAAGAAGAAAATTGTTGAAAGCATATGTGTGGAGCACAGCACAGTATGCCTAGGAAATACGGGCAGTCTGAAACGCAGACAGAAAAACGGTAGCAGCCTTTTGAAATGCTGTGCTTCAGATGTATGAGGACGATAGCATGGACAGACAAAGATAATAACAAATAAGTTACAGAAATAGTAGGGGAACAAGGATATCTGGGGAAAAAGAGAAATAGTAGGGCGGAATACGTTCTAAGGCATTTTTGGGGAATAGTATGTGATATATTACAAGCAGAGATAGGAAAAAGAGGTAGATGTAGACCTAGATCAGACAGTAATAGATGCAAACTGTGCATATTTCAGGGAAATCTGTAGGTTAGTTCAGAATAGGGAACAATGATGGTACGCGTCTAACCAGTTCTAGGACTGAAGACCTAATGATGATGATGACTAGTATGCAAAGGAGGGGGAAATAAATCAAAAACAAGAATACAAATAGGTAACATGAATTTACAAGAGGTTAAGGATTTCTGCTACCTAGGAAGCCAAATAACGCTAGATGGGAAAAGCACGAAAGATATTAAACAAAGATTAGCACAAGGTCGTGCTACATTTAACAAGAAAAAGCAACTACTGTGTTCAAAGACAACAAACATAGAAACAAGGAAAAGATTGCTTAAAACATATGTGTGGAGCACAGAGCTGTACGGCTGTGAAGCCTGGACAGTAGGAGAAGCAGACAAGAAAAAGGTACAAGCCTTTCAAGTGTAGTGCTACAGATGAATGATGAAGATATCATGGACAGACAAAGTTAAGAACAAAGAGGTATTAAAAATGATAGGGGAAGGAAGAAATATGTAGAAAGCGGTACAAAATAGGAGAGATAGGATTATATGCCACATACTACGGCATGAGGGAATAGTGCGGAATATATTAGAAGCAGAGATAGGAAAAAAGAGAAGTAGAGGTAGACCTACGTTAGACCATTGCACACAGTGAAAGATGTAGGCTGTAGGAATTTCAGGGAAATGTGTAGGCTAGCTCAGAATAGAAATCAATGTAGCTATGCATCCAACCAGTCCCAAGATGGATAAACTAATGATGAAAAAAATAACTGTACATGATAATTATTATAAGAAACTACAGGTATTTGTTGTGCAATATTCTCGAATAATATTAATAGTGTGAAAGGATTTACTGCAAATCTATTAATTCGGCAAATGTCTAAGTACTGGGGAATCTTTGTAGCCACAGGCAGCTTAACCTCCTGCACATACCTTACATGTGATTTTCCAATGCTCGACCCGAAGGTACTACATTGGCCAAGAAGCGAGATTTTCTTACCTGGAAAATTTGTAATTTTGCCGAATCCTTGCTGTTCCAAGCAAGATAGGGGTCTTTAACGTGCATGACAACTCACACACGGGACCTCCATTTTACCTCTCATCCGAACGAGGGTGTATTTTTGTGAAAAATGCTTGCCTAACATTTTTCAAGCGGACCGTGTCGGGATTCGAACCCGGGACCTTGGCGTATGAGTGACACGCATACCAACCACGCCATGAAGCTACCTCCCCTTCACATACCACTGAATCTCGGTGAAATAAGGCATATAATTAGAAAAGAATAGAGAGGAACAGAGCTGTATATAGGCTGTGTGAAAATTTCAGGAAACTGTGTAAGCTAGCTCAGAATATAAATAAGTGGAGGTACGTGTCCAACCAGTTATGAGACGAAAAAATAAGCGTAGATAAATCTGATGATTATTATAAACAACTAGTTGTTGGTTGTGAAAAATCTGCAATTAGTGTTGACTGTGCGAAAAGATATCTTGGAAAAAATACTAAATCGGCAATAGTTCAAGTGTAGGGGGAAATTGGCAGCCATAGGCTGCTTACCCCGCTTCACAACCTTACATGTGATTTTCCAATGAAGGTACTACATTGGCCAGGAAGCGAGTTTTTTTTACCTGAAAAATTTGGAATTTTGCCGAACCCTTGCTGTTCCAAGCAAGGTAGGGATCTTTAACGTGCGTGACAACACTCACACACGGGACCTCCAATTTACCTCTCATCCAAACGAGGTTGTATTTTTGTGAAAAATGCTCGCCTAACATTTTTTAAACGGACCGTGTCGGGATTCGAACCCGGGTCCTTGGGCGTAGTAGTCACACACATTCCACTACGCCACGGAGCCCCCCCCCCCCTTCACTGAGTGTCGGAGAAATAGGGTATATAATTGTAAAACAATAGAAGGGACCTAACTGCACCTAACAAGAAAGAACAGCAGATATGATCAAAGACAACAAACATAGAGACAAGAAGAAAATTGTTGAAAGCATGTGTGTGGAACACAGCACAGTATGCCTATGAAATACGGGTAGTAGTATAAGCAGACAGAAAACGGTAGCAGATTTTTGAAATGTTTTTGCTTCAGATGTATGAGGACAGACAAAGTTAATAACAAATAGGTTTTAGAAATAGTAGGGAAATCAAGATATCTGTGGAAAAAAAATAGGGGAAAGAGACGGGCAGAATACGTTCTAAGGCATTTTTAGGGAATAGTACGAAATATAATACAAGCAAAGATACGAAAAAAGAAGTAGAGGAAGGACGAGATCAAATTTTTGCACGCAGATAGTGATAGATGTGTAGATTAGTTCAGAATAGGAAACAATGAGGGTACGCGTCTAACCAGTTTCAGGACTGAAGACCTAATGATGATGATGATGATGATGATGATGAGGTATTTCTATGTAGAGTAAAATATGTTGATTAATATTGTTTAAATTTATTATGTTTGATCGTATATGGGCCTGTCCAACTGAAAATTTGAATACGCGTTTTCTTCATTGTCGTAATTCTCGTAGAGGATGTTGCATTTGTAGTTATCTGCGTAATTTGCTAATTTGCTTCATCGTCTTTACTTGGATTCACATAATTAGCTGTGTTCTCGGGTTTAGCTTGATTGTTGAAAGGGTAAATGGTCGATGCGCATAAAAATCTTCTTTTATTATTGTTTCGTCTAATTTATCACTTCCAATCACATCCAATTTGGCCGGTCGAGACAACCCCGTTGTCAGAAATGCAGGAGATAATTAATCTACAATGGTAGCATTCAGGAAATGGGTACTATGCGAGTTACCGTTTCTACCTCGATCAAAGTGGTAGGTGTGGTGAAGTAAAGCGTCCAATGAAACCAAAAAAGTTATATGGGTTTCATTAGTCATATAAAATGTTAGTTATAACATGAGGGAGGAAAAGCATCCAATTTCACACCGTCAATGTAGCCAATTTTTTTAAAAATCTCTCGGTAAGTCGGTCTGATCGAACTATAACCACTTTAGGTAATAACTATAATTTTTTAAATGTTAAAAATGTATTTATGGAATATTTTACACTACAAAACAACTTTCAATACCTCAAAGTCGAAAAAGTTGCTCACTAGTTAGAGATCTTTTCGTTTTATAAAAAACCATTGACGCAGCTGAACAAACCATCAATTTACTATTGAAATTTCCCATTAAATGCTTTACATTATCGTGAGTAAACATAGTTTTTCCTCACTTCGTTTTCGTTTGTTTACTGTAAGCATTCGATAATTTTATACCGCTGTGATACAAGAAAGCCAGAATTTCGAGAGCTCGGTCACTTTCAGAATTTTTTTCTTTTACAAACTTTTAACATTGATGATAATTAAATTGTCTGATATGAATCCATCGAATGATGTAAAAAAGCTCAAGATGTATCAAAATAGCGTTCTTTTAAAACGAAGAAACCGGAAGTTCAAATACACGAACATATTATTTTGAAGAGAAGAAATGTTGTTTCAACGCAAGCCGTGAATGAAGAGAAAAATAATTGCATTCTAATCTCGAATAAACATTTAGATTTTCAGTCTTTAGCTGAATTGGAAGCATCAAACTCACTTGTGAGTTGTGATTCTTTTAATGAGGTGGATATACCATCCCTATCAACGAATTTATCTACCTCAACGAAAGATTTAGCTGTCTTAGAAGTTCCACCTTTACTATCGAATGTACACCGACAGACTCAGGAATTAAATTTACAGGGAACTGCTCTTCTGGATGAACAAATGGTGAATAACTTCTGAGGAATGCTGTAATATCGACGTTCTATTTAAAATATCGCGGCTAAAACATCATCACGATTTGGAAAAAAAATGCAAGTCGAAGGTAAGAGATTAATTCATAAAAAAATTATACCAATAACAAAATCGGCGAATAAAATAGTTGTGTTGGGTGCAAACGCGCTTACCGGATATAAAATCGTATGTAGATTAACAACCGGAGCGATGACATTCACGATTGATTTCAATGTTAGCTAGTTTAGCAATTTCATGTCCAAAATACCATATATTATAATAGATAGTATTCGACATTCCGAAGCTGGTAGTTGCTATGCATGTCTAATAGGTTTATAGTATACTTAACTAAAAATGCTGTGGTTAAAATAGTGGATCCTGCAAAATATACTTATTTAATCTACAGAAAAGATTCACTAGAACTCTTAGGTGGAATGGAGGTTTATCTTAAAAAATGTATGAAAACATTAATAATTTGTCTTAAAAAAGATGGATTTCCAAATATTGATACGTTTATATTAGATATAGCCCTCCAACAACTTCATTCCAGCTTGAATGTAAAACAAGCAGCTTCTGATATTATTAAAACAGAATACAACCATTTGAACACGTTATGTGAAGTTTTACTAAAATACCCATGCTACATAGATCACAATGTGTATATAAAGTTAGATATATGGAGGAATATGGTAGATATTCTTAATGAATATATTAAGTATTTAAAAAATGTATTATTTTAGAATAAGTTTTACTAAATTTGGATTGAAAATTAGAATATATACGTGAATGTCTATGTATAAGAATATTTTAATGTTACCAATAAAAAAAATTTAAAAAAATTAGGATGTAATTGACTCGACTTTTTCGTTTTAAAAGAAGGCTTTTTTGATACATCTTCAGATTCTTTTACACCATTCGCTGCTAACCTTTAAAAAACATCGACCCCGAAGACGGTGCTTTCAGTTTAGAAGAAGATTTACCGAATTACTTGGACATGGTCAGATCAGCATCGATTATTAGAAGAACGTTTAATCCATACGCATTGCAAGATTTAAACGAGTTACTGCTAAATAACAAGAAGTTTGAAAAATATGTCTACTGGAACTACATTCGCGAACTAATCGGCAGGTTAAAATTATTGAATGCAATTAACGGAGCTCGAAATACAAGCGAGGAAAACATAAACGAAATGGTATCTATAATAGAAGAATTAAGAGAGGAGGGTATAATAGAATAAACCTGATAAAGAGTCGATCAGTTTTTAAAAATACCCGTCGACCGCTTCGGACGTTCAGAGCGTAAAGATGCTGATATTCGACGTGGGCCTTTAGGTGAAGATTTCAACTAACGTCGAATGATGGTAGATACGATATGCTTCAAGGAAGGTTAGTGAATGTAACTAATTCTAAATCCCACTTTGATCTGGTTACTCAAGGAAGCACAATACCATTTAAACCTGGAGAAGAAGCAATTAGTTTTCGTAAAAGAAGGTTAGTTGATGTAATGGGGCCTAAAGGCGATAGTGATTGTGTTAATAAAAACTCTGCAATCAAGGTATTTACTAATAAATTGGTTATCACTTGCAAATTTAATTATTTTACAATCTCCAATGCATCACTACTTTTTTTTAAATCCCTATTTACAATTTAAAACGGATCCTTTATAATTTGATGGTATCAAAATTTTCATGCACGCGCGTTGTTGTCAATAATTTGAGAATCCTTTCTCCTTTGTATACAGAACAACGTTCACTAGTAATTACAAATAACTTGAAGTGTTTACACATAAATTACCTATACTCTAATATTTAAATTTTCGCATATTTGTTTATTAATTTCAGAGTATCTATGCGAATTAGGAAAATTCTATACTAATTTGATGTGTTGCATGGTTAAAAATTTATGCGGATGGTTAGAAATCACTGCCGGTAAAATTCTTAAAATAAGGGTAGCTCTCTGGGGGATGATCCTATTTAAAAAATTCTTAGAATTTCAGGTAGCTGAGAAAAATCTAATATTAATTGACACCAAACAAGATAGATTTATCTAAAAAGAAATGTTCTTTAATATGTCTGTTAGAGGGTATGTGAGTAAAATAGTTAGGGGGTGGTCGGATTTTTAATCTATTTACAGATTCGGAGTCTGCGTACAATTCTAGACACATTTGATGTGTCGCATGGCTAAAAAATTTATAAAGACCGTCAGAAATCGCTTCCGGTAATAAATCTTAAAATTGGGATACCGCCTTAGGGAGTAATGCCATTCAGGTAGCTTAGAAAAATCTAATATTAATTCACACCAAACAAGATAGATTTATCTTAAAAGAAATAATTTTTAATATGTCTGTTAGAGGGTATGTAATTAACATGGTTAGGGGTGGTCGGATTTTTAATCTGTTTGCAGATTCGGATTCTGCGTAAAATTCTAGATTCATTTGATGTATGGCATGGCTAAAAAATTTCTAAAAATGACCAGAAGTCGCTGCCGGTAGAAAATCTTGAAATGAGGGTAGCTCCCTGGGGGATAATGCTATTCAAAAAAAATCCTAGAAATTCAGGTAACTGAGAAAAATCTAATATTAATTGATACCAAACAAGATAGATTTATTTCGTTGGTAGAAATTGGCGAAAGATTTATCTCGCGGGTGAAAATGTGGATGCTGATGTAAATGTGGTTCTGGGTCCCTTATATTTGTACTACTACAAACTCTGAAACCACAAACTAATTGCTATCACTCCACTTTTTTCAAAAACAATGAACGGTATTGAATAAACAGTTATCGAAATTTATCAAACATTAAAAGTGGTTTTAAAGACACCAATACGAATTTACCACGTTACTATTTACCATAGACGCAGAGCTTCATCAGTTACCGATAAATTGGAAATTCTCAACTAACAGCATCTATGAGATACGATACTGCACAATCATGTAAATGTCTTGACCACCATACGCTGGCAATGAAACCGAGGAAATACAATCTACATCAACAAACAGTTAAATTAATAACTTCTTTTTTACACGATCGGACATTATTAACAGATCCTCCACATCTGATACAATTAACCGCAGTATGCCTGGGGTTTCAATATTGGGCCCATTGTTATTCTAATTATATATAAACGAATTAGTAAACCAGTTCAGTGACATTCATTTTACTTTTTGTGTAGAGAAAACCACATACGTCGGTAAACTCGTTTGAATTATTGACAAGAAACTGTTATTTAAAATTAAATACTAAAATAAAAATCCATATTGTAAAGCAACATTAATAATTAATTGGTTGTAAACTGCTTTGACTTCCACATATTATTGTAAGAAGAGCTAATTTATTTAATGACATTTTTCTACTAATGCAGCTTGTGCTCAAAGTTGAGCGAAACAGCACTAACAGTATTTCATGCAATAATTTAGACAACTATGAACTACGGAATTGCGCATAAACTGGGAAATACCTAACACGATAGAGAACCTCATGCTAACTTTCTACTTCTCTATATTACTAAATAAAACAAGAGGTGCATACTTGATTTTATGAGCTACACCGATAAATGCGTGAGAAAAAACACATTTATCTATATTTTTTCTAAAACAACGTCGACGCTATCTCAAAACGTGCAATATACACATACCCAACGTGAAATTTTTGCAAGGCAAGTACGTTTAACGAACAGTTTATTTTTGTCTGGAGGCAGCAGAAAATACTGTAACGCATTCGCGTTGCTTTACGTATAAACCAGATAAAAAAAATAAATTTTAGACAAGCAGAATAAATGCGGATGTACACTGTATAATATTATTTCATGAAAAGTAGTGTTATTTAAGCATGATCACGCTACAGTATTTTGTGATTCTAAGGAATTCAGTTAATAATATTACACCACAAAATCAGAACGTTATTCTTTTGTACAATATATAGTTGGAGGAAACCCAGGTCAGCACCTATTTTAAAACCGCAAACACAAAACCGGTTTAAATATTACTCAAGACGTATCCGACAACAAAAACGCAGGTATGGGTAATAAGGGTAGTTAGTTTGTGTAAACAGATCAATTAATCAGTAAAGTTTTATAACGTAATCGTATTATTTTAAAAAAGCATTTATAATGATTAAATAATAGTGAGGTTGTTAATATTCATGTTACATACAACCCCATATAGGAAAGCTTTTATATTATTCAGTAAAAATGATTAAAATTAAAATTACATAGAAGCAAATGTAGTTACAGTCACATAGTAACCAGATAAGGTAAATGTAATATTGATACAATCTAATTAAATCACCCATATTCAACCGATGACGAGGAAATTCGCAAATATCGCATTACAGACCGTGTCAGCATACTTAATTATAACAAACAACGTAAAATGTCTCAATGTAACCATTTGCAGACTGTTAAAGACATATGATAACAATAATCACACATTTTTCACGTAATTTAATGTAAGCTCGATATAAGTAACCGCACTACAATGACATCATTTCAAGGCATTAAATGCAGAGAGCAGCATGGCGAGAGCTAGCTAGTGGACGGAAAAAAAGAATTACTTACTCGCGAACCGGTGACTAGAACATATGTAAAAGGTAATCTTTGATAGAGTAGTGGAGTAGACCCTTTGGGCTATGTGAATAATCAACGGAGGTTAACCGTGCTGATATTTGCGGATCGATCGACAACAACTTAACAGCAACAGCAGAAATTTGGACAGCTTGGTTCCAAACCAACAAAAGTTGGAAATAAATTATCCGTAGCAAAACGAGCTCAAGCCTGGCTCAGTAGAAATCTCTAAGCTTTGTTAACTGTTTATGCATTTTATTTATTTTTGTTAGTGGAGTTTATGAATTTAGATTACTGACATAGGCATTGCAGAAGTTGGAAAACGACCGTCAGAGTTACATAGTGTAAGGTTTATGTTATTATGAAAACAAATTTAAATTTGAATAGAACATTTGACGATCTAACGAAATAAATGCCGTGAGTATTCTAATACTATAATTTATCTAAGAAGAATTTATTTTATCAAAAAACTGTGTAAATTTATGCAATGTAAAAGTTGATTGCACCCGTTGGTATAGTAATTTTATGACTATTGTGATGAAATGGAATTAGGTGACGCAGTGAAACGGAAGTGTTCGTATTCTTTATTTAAAGTATCAATTGGTTGTGAAAAGAAGTCCATTCTACCAAGTGGTCGACATAATTAGGATCCACTTGTAATTCGTCTTCCAGAGGATCGTATTCTAAATATAACGAGTTTGCACCCATAAGTTAAAACAAAACCAAAAAGGCTTTCGTAATAAGTTCTAATTGTAACATAGCTGGAGAATTTTAGATTGCTTAGTATTCTTTTAACCTACCAATTTGTATACATAGGGATTAATTACCACACGATTGTAGTTAGCCGGTGCACCCTAATTTGTTACGGAACTCCTGCCACTTCAGGGCATTTCAAAATTTAGAAGTATAAGGTTTTTTTCACCGGTAACAATACTTTTTCTTTATAATATTTTGCTTCCAAATTAGGGGTTAGAGGTCTTCTTTTCAGCAAAGTAATTTTTTAATTATTTATATTTTTGGTTATTTCATTTCCGAAAATCTTTTTCATCTTTGATCACTGGTTTCTAAATGAATTAATGTAAAAATATTTAGTTTTAATGTTTTGGAAAGCCCTCGAGATAAGCTACAAGAACATGTAATGAAAAATGGTAGGTCCCAATAAAGATATTAAACATGACCTCTATGTGACGATCAAGTAATTTTTTAACGTCAAATCAATGACACTATCTCATGCTACTCTCGAAACCATACAACTCTCGTCTAAAACACTTTTCTCTAAAATATTCTATTTCCGAAATAAAGGAGGTGTAGGGGTGGTCTTTATGACCCGGGATATAGGTATTCCAAAAAATTTTTAACAAATTTGCTTGGAATTAAAATAAATATGATTACAAATTCAAAAACGTTAAAAATAATTGCAAACCATTTTGATTTTATAACTTTGGCAGATGGTACTTCCCTTGTGCTATCAAGAATATATGTATATATGTATAAATATATATAAAAATATATAAATATGTCACGACAGGTTATTGAACGCCAAATTCTGTGAAAAATTACCACCCAATAAGAAGAAGAACAAAGAAAAGTAAAATTTTCCTATATTTACTTTGCTACCATGTATAAATGTAAGCGTATGTCATTAGCACATAAAATAATAATCCTAATTGTTAAATTAATTCATTCTAGCCGTTTGTATAAAAAATTACTCTTGAGAGATATCTTAAAACGAGTTTTATTTTAAGATGTAACTACAAAACACCACTCATTTTTATTCCATAAAATAATATTAATTTAATGCATCTGCGTTAAAACAAGGCATATTTTTGTGTGTAGACAACTCTGCAGACCGACAGTGAGCTGCATACACTTTTAAAGATACTAGATAAATTCTGTGTGCTGATATAGTGTTACAGGTTATTTTTAGCTTTAAGAAAATCATTTCAAACAATACAATTATTTGCATTAGTAATTTAATGCAAAGTCCTTGTTGTTATCACTGGTTGATAAGTCGAGGAATACAATCAATTTCGTGCCTTATTTATTGGTAATCGTGAATGAAATTGGAGGTCATTCCTTAAAAATGTTGCCTAGTGTATTTTTGTTTTGAGTGGTGTATTCCGTATAATCGTGATTGTTATTGGATTTGAGCGATCTGACTAAGGCGTGTTAATTATTGATTGGTAATTTTTGAATGTTCTAATTCGTGTTTCGGTAACCAGCCAACCTGGTGCGATCGTGGATGGTCGGTGGGACATTTGAAAGTTCGCTGTTGGACAAGAAGGTCGTGGTAGAAACGTGGTTTCAGGTATTTTTGAAAGCTGTGTTTGAGCTTCTCCAATTTGGGATTTTTATACTTGCAACTTTTACACGAGTTTCCGTTTGGTGTATGAAGACATCGTCTGGCTTGCGGTTTAGCCGTTGGAAACTTGGACCACCCGTTTATTGGGGATTTTACGAATCTACTTTGACCGCCATTGTTGGCAGCGACTAGAGGCCGTTATAAGAAACCTTTTCTGCAGAATTATTATAACGCTCACACTTCTCTGATCATTGCTTCAATCCAGAAAAGGTAAATAAATCAAAATAATTAATTAATTTATTAATCACGAAATTTTCAAATACAGTGTTTACTTTCCTAATAATTAATTTGTGTAAGTTGCATTACAGAACTATGGCTGTTGATTTTTTTCTATATATGTTTTTTATTAACAACAAAAAAATTTTAATAATAACCCAAAAGGGTGTTGCACCCAAACTTAGTCAGTTGTTTTAGCAAATTGTTTTCGTAGGTTTCGACCTTCGGGAAAAGATTTCAAGTTCAGGTCGCAATTAAAAGTAACCTTGCAATTGGAGTCTGTGCGTGCAGCCTGGTGGTGTCTACAAAATTCAACGCTCTCGTTATATATTGATTGCTTGCAATTCCATTCTGTGCATCCGTATCCACCGAAGTATATTCAGGTTGTCAAGCTGAGCAGATCCTTTAGGTAAAGTAAGGTATATTATGTAATTATAAATAGTCTTGGATCATCTTGATAAGATTGTTTTACTGTGTTGCATTTTACAATATGTATAAATGCGTATATTGAATGTAAATTCTGTAGGTACTTATAAGAAACAAGTTCAGGCGTACACCAGCTGGTTATTAATAGGTAAGGTAAGAATCGAACAAATTTGTTTTCTCCTAATGTTATACTGATTAAATATATTCGTTAAACCTGTAAGTGTTGTAAAACTTTTCTTGCGTCAACCCACTAACTTACCCCCCTTTTGTGTAGAGTTTTGTGCGGCCTCATATGGGCTAGTCCAGGGCACAATTTATAATGGTAACTACCCTCCCAGTTATTATTACATTGAAGGCAACTTATAAATCAAAAGTAGCCGTAACATAAGTGGCGCCCAACGTGGGGCTCGAACCCACGACCCTGAGATTAAGAGTCTCATGCTCTACCGACTGAGCTAGCCGGGCTACGTTGTAAATAGGAACGGTATTTCCGTCGATCCTTCAAAGGTTGAGGCTATTGTTAATCTTCAAAGACCCACCACGGTGAAAGAAGTACGCCGTGTATTAGGTATGATTGGTTGGTATGCTAGATTCGTGGATAATTATTCGAAAACCATTGCTCCATTAAGGAAGTTATTGAGGAAACATAAAATATTTCTGTGGGATGAGGAATGCGGTAAATCATTTCAGAAAATTAAAGATGCGTTAATATCTGCCCCAATACTCAGCAGCCCAAATTTTGAAGAAGCATTTTATTTGCAGACCGATGCGTCTCGCGTAGGTTTAGGTGCTATTCTAACGCAACGTTATAACGAGAGAGAGCATGTAATATGTTATCTCTCCAGGCCCTTGAATAAGGCGGAAAAAAATTATTCCGCAGTTGAATTAGAATGCCTAGCAGTTTTATGGTCGGCAGAGAAATTAAAATGCTATCTCGATGGTTATAAATTTTTTGTAATCACTGATTGTCATTCGCTGTTGTGGCTGGAAAATTTAAAAGACCCTCAGAACAAATTAGGTCGTTGGTGTTTACGCTTACAGCAATTTGACTATCAAGTCATTCATAGAAAGGGAACGGAAAATGCATTCCCTGATGCCTTATCTAGAGCACGTGTTATTAAAGAGGAAACCTCGAATATAAATGTCGTGCAATTGAAACATAATTCTCATAGTATGGATTTTTCTTCAACTACCGATCAGTGGTATTCGAAAATGTTGGATTTGGTTAAGAAAAAACCTTTACAATTTATGAAATGGCGAGTTGAGGATAATCGTTTATATAAATTTGTAAGAGTGGAGTACTCGGATTTAAGAGAACAACAAGATTGCTGGAAATTAGTTGTTCCAAAGGACTTTAGGGAAAATTTGTATAAAGAATATCATGAATCGTATACTGCAGGACACTTGGGTATTTATAAAACATTTAATAGATTAGCCAATCTTTTTTATTGGCCTAAGTTAAGACAAGATGTATCTAAATTTATATCAAGATGTCACACTTGTTTAAGCACTAAACCGGAACAAAAGAAACCTGCCGGACTGATGGGTAAACCCTTAGTGGCGTCTAGGCCATGGGAAATAATAAGTACCGATATCTGCGGTCCTTTGCCCAGAAGTACTTCTGGTCATACATTTATTCTTGTGGTTACCGATACTTTTAGTAAGTTTTCGTTATTATATCCTTTACGAAATGCTACCGCACAAGCAGTTATTAAGTTATTAAGGGATCATGTATTTATGTTGTTTGGTGTTCCTGCTATTGTAAAATGTGATAATGGCGGTCAATATATAAGTAGACAGTTTCGAAATTTATGTAATACTTTTGGTGTACAGATTATTTTCAACCCGGTTTATTCGCCCCAATGTAACCCTACGGAAAGGCCGAATAGGGTAATAAAGACTATGATATCGGCGTATGTTAATGAACATCATCGTAAGTGGGATGAGCATCTTGCTGAATTAGGTTGCGCTATACGTAGTGCTAAACACGAAACGACAAATCAATCTCCTTATTTCGTGAATTTTGGTAATGAGATGATAGTTCATGCCAAAGAGTATAAGTTTAAAATTTCTAACTCTGTGCCCAACGATGACAAAGATGATACATTTTTTGAAGAACGCTCTAAGAGTTTCGAAAAACTAAGAGAGTGGGTTCGCGATAAGCTTAAAAAAGCATACAGTGCTTCATCAAAGCAATATAATTTACGACGTCGATCTGTTGTGTATAATCAAGGCGACCTTGTCTGGAGGAAAAATCACATATTATCCAGTAAGGTTGATTTTGTATCAGCTAAATTAGCGAAGAAGTTTGTCGGTCCTTGTAGGATTTTAAATCGAACTGGCACAAACACATATGAGTTAGAAGAAGGTGGTAAATCCATTGGATTGTACCATGTTAAAGATTTGAAGCCACACCCACATTCGTATGATGGCGACTCGTCGGAGTAGGTTGCGGCATTTTGGACCTAGTCAAAAAGAAACAAGTTTCTTTTTGACAAGGGAGGAGAGGTGGTGTGTTACAGGTTATTTTTAGCTTTAAGAAAATCATTTCAAACAATACAATTATTTGCATTAGTAATTTAATGCAAAGTCCTTGTTGTTATCACTGGTTGATAAGTCGAGGAATACAATCAATTTCGTGCCTTATTTATTGGTAATCGTGAATGAAATTGGAGGTCATTCCTTAAAAATGTTGCCTAGTGTATTTTTGTTTTGAGTGGTGTATTCCGTATAATCGTGATTGTTATTGGATTTGAGCGATCTGACTAAGGTGTGTTAATTATTGATTGGTAATTTTTGAATGTTCTAATTCGTGTTTCGGTAACCAGCCAACCTGGTGCGATCGTGGATGGTCGGTGGGACATTTGAAAGTTCGCTGTTGGACAAGAAGGTCGTGGTAGAAACGTGGTTTCAGGTATTTTGAAAGCTGTGTTTGAGCTTCTCCAATTTGGGATTTTATACTTGCAACTTTTACACGAGTTTCCGTTTGGTGTATGAAGACATCGTCTGGCTTGCGGTTTAGCCGTTGGAAACTTGGACCACCCGTTTATTGGGGATTTTACGAATCTACTTTGACCGCCATTGTTGGCAGCGACTAGAGGCCGTTATAAGAAACCTTTTCTGCAGAATTATTATAACGCTCACACTTCTCTGATCATTGCTTCAATCCAGAAAAGGTAAATAAATCAAAATAATTAATTAATTTATTAATCACGAAATTTTCAAATACAGTGTTTACTTTCCTAATAATTAATTTGTGTAAGTTGCATTACAGAACTATGGCTGTTGATTTTTTCTATATATGTTTTTATTAACAACAAAAATTTTAATAATAACCCAAAAGGGTGTTGCACCCAAACTTAGTCAGTTGTTTTAGCAAATTGTTTTCGTAGGTTTCGACCTTCGGGAAAAGATTTCAAGTTCAGGTCGCAATTAAAAGTAACCTTGCAATTGGAGTCTGTGCGTGCAGCCTGGTGGTGTCTACAAAATTCAACGCTCTCGTTATATATTGATTGCTTGCAATTCCATTCTGTGCATCCGTATCCACCGAAGTATATTCAGGTTGTCAAGCTGAGCAGATCCTTTAGGTAAAGTAAGGTATATTATGTAATTATAAATAGTCTTGGATCATCTTGATAAGATTGTTTTACTGTGTTGCATTTTACAATATGTATAAATGCGTATATTGAATGTAAATTCTGTAGGTACTTATAAGAAACAAGTTCAGGCGTACACCAGCTGGTTATTAATAGGTAAGGTAAGAATCGAACAAATTTGTTTTCTCCTAATGTTATACTGATTAAATATATTCGTTAAACCTGTAAGTGTTGTAAAACTTTTCTTGCGTCAACCCACTAACTTACCCCCCTTTTGTGTAGAGTTTTGTGCGGCCTCATATGGGCTAGTCGAGGGCACAATTTATAATGGTAACTACCCTCCCAGTTATTATTACATTGAAGGCAACTTATAAATCAAAAGTAGCCGTAACAATAGCATTTAAAATAGAATTAAAATATGCATTCTCGTTAAAAACGTGATTTTATGACTTTGTAATAAAGAGTAGCTTCCATTCAAAGAAGTTAGTTTCAGTTTAATTCTAGAACAAATTATACCATTTAATTCAAAACCGATATACTATATATATTTGCCTTGATATACCACGAATTCGAGAGAATTTAATAAAATCATAAATCATTTGTAAATACGCTAGGAATAGCTATGTACATTCCGTAAATAAATAAACACTACAATACAAAGAACGCGCCGCTATCGTAAAAAGCCATAATATAGAAAACGCGTTTTAGTAGCTCCAAGAGGGAGACTGACCGCGACCATTGACTTCGTGCATTAGAAAAGGATAAGGCACGTTTTACAAAACACTAAAGTCAAAAACCGCACTTAATTAACTCGTTAAAACGTAAAATTGAGGTAAAATATTACATCATTCAGGATGACTAATGTTTTGAAGTATAGCCAGCAAAATCCAGAGCATGACGTACTGATTTTGTTTTAGTATACAAATAAACCGGAATTGAATTACAACGATCCATTCGATATTCAAGTTTCAGAATCATTCATTTTACGACATCGAACGAGTAACTTTCGAGTAATTTATAATTTATTTTACGACATGCAATACGTAACATGAACTCCTCAATAATAAGTATAACCATCGTTAAGAATGCTACAAAAATTAAACGATCTTCGATATAAAAAATTTTTTTACAAGAGCAACTACTGACTTTAATCGATTAAAAATAGATGCGCTTTATTAACTAATATTCCATTGCCAAACAGAGATTTTGAAATAGAACCAGGAAGTATTTACTGTCGTTAATTACGATGGAAATGAGATTTTGATAAGCGCTATTTGACAATAACATCAGTAAGTATTAATTTTGTTTTCTTTTGTAACTTTTAAGCATATTAAAATATTAGTAACTTTAGCTAGAATAATTTTATAAAAATTATTTGAATGGGGATAATTTCTAGCAAATTTTGAAGTTAAAGTTCGAAGCATTTTGATCTTTATCAAATTGTATGTGCAGCAACGTTGGCCAATTACACTAACAGTCCAGTTAAATAAAAAGAATAAGAAACTATCCCGAGAAATTTTAAAGAGAAATTTTGCAATTCACAAAGAGGTTTGTGTTATCTAATTGTTGACAAGAATACAGGTGAGGATTATTTTCCATTAGGAATAATTTTCTGTATAAGGTTAAGCTGTAAACTGTTCTATAAGCATTATTTAAAATTGTTGAGAGTATTAGATTCTTTAGATAATGTGTATAAAAAAAATGTTTTTGAATGCAAATATATTGCTTGAGATTTTTGTTTTTTGATTTCATTTGCATAAACTCCACAGCATAATTTCTATTGAGCTAGCCAGGTAAGAAAAAGGACAAGGTACGATATTGGTTTTATAATTTCTATTGCATCCTCATTAATTCAGTTCGTTGTACCTAAGTCACATCATTAATTTGGGTTTCCCCAAGTATTATGCTTATTACGGCAAAATTAGCGGTTCCTTATGCAACGCGGTCTGTCACAGCAGTATATATATATATATATATATATATATATATATACACGTGTACATATACATATATATTTAATAACCATTTCTAAATATTTCAGAAGTTCAATTTGCGGTTTATATAATATTTTACCACTGCTATTTTGATTATGCAAATAATAGGCGCCAATATACGTACCTTTAAATTCGCGGTCTCTTTTGGTGGCAGCCTTCGAAGCAAATACTGAAATCCATTCAAGGCAGTGTACCAAGGATAATAACTATTTTCCTTTTCCAGATATTCAATTATTTTCAGGCCCCGTTCGTATGTAATTACTCCAGCACGGGCAAGATTTAGTGCATCATCTACAATTTGTGCCCTGGTAATAACATCAATGCCTCCAAAATTTGGTGAATTTAATGTAATTATAATACGATCCCAGAGCTTGTCTGCGTAATTTACTCGTGCGTAAGCTAAAAACGAACAGTTACCAATCAATATTTTTTATCAGTATATCGCTCGCGCACCTGAAGCTTGTATATTTACTATGATCACTGACTGCTCGCTTGCGAGAGTTATCACACCACAATTGCTGGTTTTATCTTTAGCAATCCAACATTTTGGTGTAGTAGTTTTAAAGTCTAGATTTGGATTTCCTTTTGTGTTAGCGGTGTATGTGATTGGAACATAGTATTGTTTATCGTCCTCTGACTTTAGGTTAAATCCAAATCGCTTTTCCTATAATATAAATTAGAATCCTTAAGCGTACTTGTTATATTAGTAAAATACCTGTTTAATTGTTACTTTGCCTTCATTTAGTTCAACCATAAGTAGTGGTAGGCCTGCTTGTTTAACATAAGTATCCATAATATCGGCCAGTTCGTATGGTAATCGATTTTGCTGATCGGTCATAGCTGTCCACAATTCATCCGGAGTAACAAGTTTCTTTTCGTTATCCCTATCAACATAAAATTAGACACATTTACATCTATAACGAAAAAACACTTTACCTTATGTATATTTTTAAATTATCTTCAAACTTAGTCTTCTCCATCCAATTACTCATCATACGAATTATACTAGCACCTACAAAAATATTAGGTTAATCGCTTGGTGAAAGATATATACACATTTTTAACAGTGTGCGAAGTAATCTTATATTCTAGAAAACATTAAAGAAATCGCCATCGGTCTAATGTAAATTCAGTGTAAGAGCATCATTTGAGAAACAGTTTATAAAATAAAGTAAATTTAGTTATGTAAACGTCCAATTTAGTGTATAATCTGAAGCATATCTTCGATAAAGTGTTTTAAAACTGTTGTAATTGTTGTCTAAATTAAATTAGTATGCCTTGTAGAAACCGGATCAAACTATCACATTGCAAGCCTATCAGTCTTCAACGCAAGAACTTTATGCGTATTTGTTATATCATTTTGCATTGACGTCTCAGTCTTATACACAAAAGAATCCCGCGTATTTTTAAATTTCCATACTTGGAAAGCTACAATCTGGTGAAAATGCCAAAATGAATTGGTACAACCTTCGCCATCTACATTTTTACTATCTTATTTCTTCTTGCGTAAGTGTTAAGCTCTACAGCATATTTAGTTTTGATAGTAAGTTTTCACCAACCGACAGATTGGATTTTATTGGTTTCATACTTAACGGTATCTCATCTATTTATATAAGTATCTAACTTACTTCCAACTAAGGTTACAATATTATGAGAACCGCACTAAAAAGTCTAGAATTGAAAAGAATAAAAAATTAAACCAACACTAGATCGATTTATAGCTACAAGGGTGCACTTAATGAAGCAATATACAGCATACCAAGACAAATAATTTAGAAAATGCTCGAATTCTAGCAACATTTAGGAGATTAACAAGATACTACATAAATCTGCCTAATTCGGCAGATCAATCAGTTTGAATCGAAGTGTGAATTTGCAAGTATGATATAAATAATTGGATAAGGCGTCAAAATAAATGCGTTTGTGTATATAAGTACATGCTTGTGTAGATAAATTTACATAGTCGAACTCAATACTAACTGTAGTTTAATCACCGCATTAAGAAGAATTTAGTGTAAATAAAGATTATTATAATTATTATCACTACCTTAAGGTTTCTTTGTATTATGAGTAATTGGGAATATAGTTGGCCAATAAGGAACAATAAAAGAAAGTTTATTAAATTTAGCACGTGATTTCTTAACGTTCTTGCTATATTGCAATAGAAACTAGTGATACTTACAGTTTATTTTTGTCTGCTTATATACCCGACAATAGTACAAGACAAAGATATCTAAAAGGATCATGATTTGAAAACTTACTCGAATAATAACGTTACGCGGTTATTGCCCAAAATTTATTAAGTTTAAGTACTGTGTTAATCAAAGGGTTTGAAGTGACAAAATAAATAATACACTCGAATTTCTTTTATTTGTCTTGAGTAGCTGAATAAATTTTACAAACAATTTGTGAAAAATTTAGCAATATATTGGAATAATAAATGCGTATTATCTATATTTTTGCACATTTGTTTTAAAAAATTTAGTTTAATTGATTAAGCGGTATGTATGTCATGTTAAATATCGATTAACAATCGCAGTTCTTATTTCAAAAGTGCCATTTGGAAAACTAAGATCATCAGTAGGACAAAACGTAGTGTGTGCCTGTTCTTACATGCAGTTATTTTTATATAGCGAAAAACATATGCTGTATTTGGCGTGTGCACGTAAAATAAAAAAACAAAAAAAAATATTAATAATATAGCGATCTGCAATCAACGTACCAGGCAGGATTTACTGCCGTATGTAGTAGCACCCGAAGCAATCACATTCCGTAAATGCAACATTTTAATCACCACATGGGCACAAATTGTTTGCATTTATCATCAACACATAAACAAAACCGAACTTCATCTCTAAACACTGTGTGACTTCAATCTACAGCCTAATTCACACTCTCATTACACCATTCTAATCTATCGCACGATGCTACGATGTGAGTGATAAACATAAAAATAAACGATAGGACAATTTCAAAATCATGTGTACGACTATATATTGACACCATTTTAAAGTGTATCTAATGGTTTCCAATTGCGTGTGGTGGCAATTCGATCAGCTAAAGTCAAACAGTTAAAGCAATGTCCATCTCTAAGAAGTTATTCGCTGGAGCCCAAATTGACTGCTACGGCTATGAACATCATATTCAAAGCATCCTCTACGATACCGTAGCACAGTATCTGCTTTATATTCCACACAACAATATTGTCGAATGACAGATCGGCCTTTACCATATGTACAATGCGATTCCTCTCAAAATCACTGAATTTCGGCAATATGCTGCTAACGTACATAAATAATATTTTTGTCGCTATACATGAGCTGTACAGGTTAATACGGTAGAACATTTGGTTCGAGTTTTAATTATTTCTTATGTAGAATGACATATTCATACTAAGGTTAATTAAGCGATTGCATTATGTTTACTAATAGTTTTCATTTTTTAATCATATCGCAGTACACAATTTTATGTAAAGACTAGTGCAATAGCAAATATGTGTTTTTGTTTATAAAATATGTGGTTGTGTTTATTTATGCATACTATATAAGTTTAATTCTCAGAAGCTGTATTTAAAGTACGCAAGTAAAAGAAAAGAGTTTTGAAATTTCTCAAGTTGACAGATTCGAAATTAAAATATTAACATTTTCTAAGAAACTAATTGAATATTTTACACGCACAAATTTTAAGTTGGATTAAAATTTCGAGTAAATATAATTATAATTAAAAACGTACATGCTAAAAACAGACGTGCAATTGCACATAATTTCCGATATTTGTAGAACATATTGACTAGAATTAAGAATTTGAAGTAAAATTTGGAAGGCAATGATTGCGTGATTGTGACATTAGGTCGCTTCAAATGTAAATTAAAATGGGTTTTGATTTCAGGCTGTGCAGACTTTTGTGCTCTTTAGCATTTTTGATCTTTGAGTTAATTTCATATTTTTATTAGCTTGTTAGCTTCTGCTACAAGGCTGACAATGCTATTATTATTATTATTATTACTAATATTGTTTTTTTTTGCTCAAAAACGTTGAGTTGATTTGGCTAACTAAAAATAGCCGAGGAGTTATTCAGTTCTACCCGCTAACTTATGAATTTTCCCACAATATGGAATGATTGGAGTATGATTGCTTTTTGACGTACTGAGTGTAGTTTTGCAGATAATTTAAGTTTTTTTAAACTTTTTTGAAAATGAACAGAAGTTATACCATCAACAGAAGTGACCAGAAGTATGATGTACAGGTTTTTTGTTGTTTCCGCAACTCTGAACTTCTATTCGTAGAACGGTGTATTTTTGAATTGTATGAGATTTTCTCATTTCCAAATTACGTGAAAGTGGTACTGATATGTCAATGAGAAATTATATATATATATATATATATATATATATATATATATATATATATTATATTATATTATAATAGCTTCGATTACTTCATAGGGTTCTTGGGAACTATTCCACTCTGACGAGGCTAACAATCCGAAACCATGGTCAGTGGATGTTTCCTCCCCTATGAAGTAATAAAGCTAATGTTTTGTTAATGTCTATATAACTACCAGCCCGATTTTTATTTGTCAATGGCTTTTATTATTTTCATAAGAGTTTGTTTACAGATACATCTTACTTCATATACAATTTTCTTATTGCGGACTGCAAATAACTTGTCTTTGTTTATTTGAATTGCCCTTGGGGCATGAACACGGGTGTCGCCACGAGAAGGTTTGTTACGTATGCAAATAAATTTTGCAGTAACATTCCGCAAATCTCCAAGGCCAGACGTACTTTTATAGTCATTTATAAAATTTATTATGTAGTTTCGGTTCAATTCTGTACTTCCACACTTTAGTAGTGTTGGTGTTTTATCACCTCATGGCGGTTTTATTTACTTTTGCCATAGTGCAGTGATTGTTTCGAAATTATATCATTATAATAGCTTCGATTACTTCATAGGGTTCTTGGGAACTATTCCACTCTGACGAGGCTAACAAGCCGAAACCATGGTCAGTGGATGTTTCCTCCCCTATGAAGTAATAAGGCTAATGTTTTGTTAATGGCTATATAACTACCAGTCCGATTTGTATTTGTCAATGGCTTTTATTATTTTCATAAGAGTTTGTTTACAGATACATCTTACTTCATATACAATTTTCTTATTGTGGACTGCAAATAACTTGTCTTTGTTTATATATATATATATATATATATATATATATATATATATATATATTACTCATATTTAGACCAGGGTAGAAAATTAATGAATTACATAAAATAATTTTAATCACCGTGTATAAGGAATTTTATTAGATAATACGCTTTATTAAAACACCGTGGAGAATAAAAATTCATTCGTTTCAGTAAAAATAAGAGATTTAAATCATGTACAAGACGCTTTATATCAAAAGAAACAGTATTAACAAGCTCTACGTGTAATGTAATTATTCCGAGGAAAGAAACAAATGGAAATTACGTGCAAAATTTATATTAATTAACCCTATTTTAAGTAACCGGTATTAAACAAAACGTACAGATAATAATTAATATTTAGTTAGGATTCACTAAAATTTAAAGGGTATTAATTTTAATTGAAGTTAATTGAACCGTTAGTAACATATAATATTTATAAAAACTTGTAAAAACCCAATAAAATAAAGCTCTGAGAATTAATATTATGTTTGAACACCTGCGTATTTTTAAAAAGCTCATTCTGCGTAAATTTTGCAGATAATTAATGGTTACAAAGAATCTTGGAGAAACCGGGGCTTAATATTCACGGGAAGGCGCGATACGGGGTTATTTAACCCAGATAGTCCACATGGACTGAAATAATCGATAGTAAGGAATATCAATTTGCACCACTAAGAACAGGTTAGAGAAGGAAAGATAGTGTGCGTAAGACAAAGACACTAATAATTAAAGGCGTGATATGAGCAACGTCACGAGGGTCACGATTGGTTGAAAATAAGATGCACATATGAGAGGTAGAAACAACAATTTCTGTATAAAATTTAATTAGTTATTCTCGGACATGTTTGCGTGCCGTGTGAGAATTTCTTAGATTTAACTGGGACGAGTGCAAAATTCGTAAAAATCGCATGCCGAGCGACGGAATGGGAACATAGCATGCGAAATTCTTTAGAATTGTCCGTTTTGGGGAACAGACCGACAGACAGGCTAACCGCTATATATACCGAGGTGAATATAAACAAGCTCTCTTACATCCGCGACTTGATTCAATACGTTAAACAGTGCATTTTAGTTTGATAGAATAATTTAAAGTTTGCTCGTATATTTTGGTGATTTAAAACAGTTTGTTATTTACGTGCTAACATGAATGTACTTGAGTGCACTTAGATACAAGGTAATAAAATTTAGTATCACTGTACCAATTAGTAAAATTTACAACGACAAATGTATACACAAAAGTAGGCAGTTTTGGCGTATATTGGTGAAAGAAGTATGAATTTCTTTGCTATTTTGCGGGGGTGTGAATAATTAAATGGTTCATAAACGTGTCTGGATCCACAAAACAAGGGTCAGATATACACAGATGAGTTCCGGAAAAGCCCTGAAACAACTTTAGATGAATGGTGATGGAGAAAATTTGAAAAGCGTTGAGAATCAGAAGCCGTAAATATAATCCATTTGGAATGGTGTGATTAACAAAAGGGACGATGTACATTGAAGCTACGAGTGCAGTAACCTTCGGGTAATTTATACTATTTTGTTTGAACTTTGATATTTTTGTGTGTGTTGAATTACTTTATAATTGATTTACTTTAAATGGACATTAGTGAAATTGTACTAACCATAAAATTTTAATGTTAAGGTGAAATTTGCTTGTTTAGGTAGAAAGAGGTATTTAGTATTGATGTTCTGGATTATGATGAAAATTTGGGTATGTCTTTGAGCTCAATTAGACGAACCTGGTTAATTAACGTAAAGGGTGGTAGATGCTCCTTTGTACTCAGACTCCGGTCTGCATATATTGTTATATTAATTAGTAGGCATCCAACAAGAACTTTAATTCAGGATGCACATTTAAATGATAATAAATGTAATCTTGAAAATTTCTGATACTGAAATTTATGCCAAAATTTAATTTTGAAATTTTAATGTATTGTGAATATTGATGTAAATAGAGTTAACGTTCGTGTTTGTGGTAGGAATGTGTTTTTTTTATGAATGAGGATGAAAGTTATCTAGGGAGCAGCCGAGGCGATTAACAGAAGAAAGTCAATGGACCAACACAGTTAAAGTAATGAATAGCTTTTCGTAGGATTCACAGCATTCTGGACATCCAATTCGTAGGGGCTCGATTCGAAAAGCGGAGTACCCGGAATTTGATGGTATCACAGCAATATATATATATATATATATATATATATATATATATATATATTGCCGTGAAACCTACAAAGAGCCTCTCCATTAATCTTAAACTAAGGTTTTCAAATCGAGCCCCACAGATTGGGCGTCAAGAATGCTGTGAAATGTACAAAAAGCTATTAAATTACCTGGTCCGTTGACTTTCTTCTGTTAATCGCCTCTTTACTCTTTTCGCCTCGGCTGCTCCCCTAGATAACTTACATCTTCATTTATAAAAAAAAAAAACACATTCCTACCACAAACACCAACGTTAACTCTATTTACATCAATATTCACAATACATTAAAATTTCAAAATTAAAATTCAGCATAAATTTCAGTATCAGAAAATTTCAAGACTAAATTTGTTATCATTTTAATGTGCATCCTGAATTAAAGTCCTTGTAGGATGCCTACTAATTAATTTAACAATATTGGCAGACCTGAGTCTGAGTACAAAGGGAGCATCTCCCACCCCTTTACGTTAATTAACCAGGTTCGTCTAATTGAGCTCAAAGACATACCCAAATTTTCATCAAGACCATAAATACTAAATACTCCTTTCTACTTAAACAAGAAAATTTCAGCTTAAAATTAAAAATTTGTTGTTAGTACAACTTCACTACTGTCCATTTTAAGTAAATAAATTATAAAGTTATTCAACACACACCAAAACACCAAAAATCGAACAACAAAGCATAAGTTACCTGAAGGTTAATGCACTCGTGGCTCCAATGTACATCGTCCTCTGTTAATCACACCATTCCAACTGGGTTATGTTTAGGTCCTCGGATTACTGGTCGCCTTTAAAATTTTCTACACCACCATTCATCTAAAGTTGTTTCAGTGCTTTTCCGGAACTCATCTGTGTATATCTGTATCTTGTTTTGTGGATCCAGTCACGTTTATGAATCATTTAATTATTGACACCCCCGAAAATAGCAAATAAATTCATACTTCTTTCACGCTATACACCAAAACTGCCTACTTTTGTGTATTTATTTGTCGTTGCAAATTTGAATAATTGGTACAGTACTCGCAATTATAACTAGACTTTATTACCTTGCATCTTCTTTTCTAAGTGCACTAAATTACTTTCATTGTAGCACGTAAAGAACAAACTGTTTTAAAGTATTAAATAATCACCTAAATATACGAGCAAACTGTTTAAATTATTGAATCAAAATCGAAAATTAAGAGAGAGAAACTCATATTAACACGGGTATATATAATAGCTAGCCTGTACGTCGCTTTTGTCCCCAAAACGGACAGTTTCTAGAATTTCGCATACTATGTACCCATCTCCACCGCCCGGCACGCGGTTCTTATTAAATTTGCACTCGCACCAGTTAAATCTCAGAAATTTCCACACGGCTCGCAGCGTCTGAGAATAACTAATTAATTTTTATATAGAAATGTTATTTTTACCTCTCATGTTTGCCTCTTATTTTCAACCAATCGCAACCCAGTGACGTTGCTCAAATCACGCCTTTTACTATATGTGTCTCTGTCTTGCGCATATTATCTGTCTCTATCTACCCCGTTCTGAGTGGTACTAATCGATATTCTTTAGTATCGGTTATTTTCAATCCATGTGGACTGTGAAATAACCCACCTTATTAGCATTTCTCGTGAATATAATGCGACGGTTTCTCCAACATTCTCTGTAACCATTTGTTATCTGCAAAATTTACGCAGAACGAGACTTTTAAAAATACGCAGGTGTTCAATCGTCCTATTTCTAACTAACACTTCTACGATTTGAATATTATTGGGTTTTTACAAGCTTTTATGCATATTATATGTTACTAATGGTTCAATTAACTCCAATTAAAAATAATACCCTTTAATTTTTAGTGAATCCTAATTAAATATTCAATTATTATTTGTACATTTTGTTTAATACCGGTTACTTAAAATTTGAATTAATTAATATAAATTTTGCACGTACTTTCCATTTGTTTCTTTACTTGGAATAATTAAATTACACGTTGAGCATTTTAATACTGCTTCTTTTTATAGAAAGCGTCTTGTAAATAATTTAAATCTCTTATTTTTAATGAAACGAATGAATTTTTATGCTCCACGGTTTTTTAATAAAGCGTATTATCTAATAAAATTCCTTATTCACGGTGATTAAAATTATTTGATGTAATTAATTAATTTTTTACCCTGGTCTAAATATGAGTAATATATATATATATATATATATATATATATATATATATATATAATCAACTTATTGGTCGAGTATATAAACAAAAGATGTTAATAAATTTCTTACCTTTGTTGGAAGTGATGGAATTAAATTTTTCAGCAATCTCTGTGTTAGATTTTGGATCATAATTAAGCGCTTGGGAAGATGGCAACGAATCTGCATTCAAAATAGCTAAATGCTGTTCAATAACAAATTGTTTATCAAACTCCATATCGGGTTCAACCTGCAATAAAAATTCAACGCAAGTGGTTAATATATGAATAGCTTAACTTTTTTGTTTGTACGTTACAGTGGTAAAGAATAGTAAATAGAAATGCATTAAGAAAAGTCAATATCTTGGCAAAACAGTTTTGGCTGAACACTATAAAAAAAATTTGAAAGTAAGTAGTGCATATTGTACGACTAATTAGGAAGGGTTCCAGCGTCTAATCAGTAAGAACGGAAGACCCTTACAAAATTTCATTCAGTGTCGAAAGAAAAATCATAGTTTTTATTTAAAAAAAAACTAATATCACTGTTTATAATTGTTTAAAAGTGGGAGTGATTTCTCATTTTGTCTTATGGTCAAACCTTATTTGTTTCTTGATGTTTCATATATGTTATTGGTTGCGAACTCTCTGTTGGTTTTACTTATCTTATTTTAGGCATTGACACAAACAATTTCAAAAGAGATCTTATAGAAATAGTAGTAATTTAAAAGGAACACTAGAGGCATCGATACAGATATTTATCAAAAGGGATTTCTAGAACTAGTTATAGGTTTTATCATAAGAATGACAAACATATAAGTTTAAAGCCATCAAGCAGATCTGATTTGCGAATATACAATTTTAATGTGTAGTTTAATTGTAGAACGTTTTGGGAAACATTTTTATTACAGTACATAGAAACCAAATAGGTCAGTAAATAAATCATTTGCAGTTTTTATACGTAATTTCTTCTATCATATTAACATCAAGATTAGTAAATTCCACAAATATCTAATATTGCATTTGGATTACCCGATGTAAATAGATTTATGGATTGTAACTGTATGGCAACCTATTTACTATAGTAGTACAGAAAGTTAAATGACAAATCCAACGTAAGGAGAAGACACAAATATTTTATTAGTCAAACATTGTAATTAGTATAGATAAGTTTTTAAAATATATGTGTGTAAGAAATCTGTGTTTGTGGATGAAACAAGTAATTTTTCTTGTTAAAGGTATTTGAATAGGTCAACAAATTTTATCATTGAGTTTCAAAAATATAAATCTCTGGAATTTATTTAACGAGATCCAGACATACTTTGTGGAAGCATACATTTTTAAGCACGTGTAAAATGAAATATTTATTAATGTCTGCAGCTTCGATTTTGGTAGTTTATAGTTCAGGAAAAATTTTAATTAAGGAAGATTACAGTTCACAGAATTTAAGTGTAATTACATTTAGTTTTCTACACACAATTGATTTAACTAATTAAAGAAGAAAGAACAGTTACAGGTTTTTTATTAAAAACTTTATTTGAAATTCGTGATTTCAGAGTTTTTATGAAAAGCCTTTTGTAATTTCTATTAATACATCACAGTTCATGATTAATTTGTAAATGATTTTACAATAATCAATAAAGTTGATAAAGACTGCGTGTTGTTGAATTGGGTTTCAACGTATTAAGTCGAAAGATAACTTCCAAATGCCGCGGATAACAGAAAAGTAAATTAGCTGGGTCAAGATGTGTTTCTTTCAAGAAACTTAAGATGAAGACCCCGCTAACCCATTTTTATCACGCTAAAAGAAAATCGGTCAATAATGCTTTTACTATAATATATTAAAAATGTGTGCTTCTTTTCAAATGAATGAGGAGTATTTGTAATAGTGATTAAATAAGGTTGTATACTATACAATGCCTATGTTGATTAATATATTAGGTTAAGTTATAGGAAAGGTAGAATATTATTTTTATAAAATCATTTTTATGAACGAATTGTAATACTAATTTTTAAGTAATTAGTTGCAATATTGTCGTTATTGAAAACTGTCAAAGGGAAACTATGGTTTGATAGATAAATTGCAGCTAACTCGCCAAACAGATACACAAAAGTATTATTAGATTAAGTATGTTACTTCAAGATCAGCGTAACATAAAATAAATAAATACCTAAAAAAATGGTAAGATATCTGTATCTGTATATATATATATATATATATATATATATATATATATATTACTGTTAAAGGTCAAGGTGTGTAAATAGGCCAAGAAGGTATTTTTACAACGACCCTGTAGATAGAAAAATAATAATCTATTTATTACGCTTCAAATCACTATATTGCATACTTTAGTATAAGACAAGGTAGACGATTACATACAGAAAGTTTTAGTGTTAAATGACATATTTTTATGTAGCTGAAAAGTAATAATTTGTATACATTAATTTAATGCAAAGACAAGTAGGATCGATTACAAGGTTGACTATTGCATACAACCATGTATAATACTAAAGCTTCGCGGTAGGTAAAAATCCATAATTTGTATACATTAACGTAAGACAAGGTTGACTATTGCAGATAAACATGTGTAATATTAAATCTTCGTGGTATACAAAAATCAATAATTCATGCAACAGATATTTATTTAGTATCGTAAACTATAAAGTACGTTTATTTAATTCGTTGAAGGCTACAAAATAACATAACAAAACGGTCGAGGAGTTCAGGGAATGAAAGCTTCAACTAAATAAATATTTCTATATAAGCTAGAAAACGTTACGATAACATTTCGAGGAATTGTACAACTAAAAGGCCAGGTTAACGAACATTATGCTATATTTGAAGCAAAAATCGATCATTTAAGCGACAGAGAATCGTTAGACGGCAACTAAGGGAGATAGAGAATACATCAGTTGGTAAAAGAACAAGCAGTTTCATGCCCGTGATAGAAGAATATAGTTTAAAAACAAATAGGTGAAACAAAGATGCAAGATGTTTGTCGACGGTATCGATTTTCAAGGCGCACATTTAGCGAGGGTAGAGTAACCATAGACAGCAGGGCAATAATGGTGCTCTATGAAAGTAGAAAAACAAGAGTGAGACAGAAAATAGTGGTTATGAACGCATGGCTGCAAGGAGAATAGAGACACGGGTATAAACAGGAATAATAAATTTTGATGTAAAGAGTAAACGGGTCTTTAGAGTCATTTGACCATGCAATATTTTATGCATATCAGGTTAAAAGGTTATACTGAGCTCACCATAGACCAAGAAAAGGTAAATATAGGGTTTCACAATAGGCCCATCTACCTTGGAATATAAATGTTGAAGTATAATAACTCACAAACAGTTTAGATTGAAGAAAAGGGTGAAATGTTTTATTGTAAATATAAAAGGGTAAATATTGAAATTGTCAGAATTATCATTTATGTCATACGAATAAAAAGGTATATGTTTGTCCAAGGATTTTATTTTATTTTTGTATTTGGTGTTGAAAGAATGTGTAGCTGGGGTAAGTATATCATAAAAGGTAATGCACAGAGCTAGCCGAGGAAGATCAGCTTGGGCAAGCAGTAAGAAGCAATTTGATGGAGTTGGTTTGGAGTCCAGACAGGTTAATAGAATTTGATTAAATCTCGAATTCATCCAGATTTAATCACAGAAACAATAGGTCACCCAACACTGGGGTACGATTTTTAGGGCTTCCTTTCAGGATAATTATTCAGAAATAATGGCTACCAACGGTAGAGCACGAAGTAATTGACTAGGTAGCGAGAATAATGAGCACAAAAATCCAAAAATGAATTAAAATACCAAATAAATTGCACAAAAAAATGTATTCAAGACAACAAAAATATTATAATTACAAACGCGGATAAATGTAAAGAAACTGTAGTTATGTACAAAAATGAATGTATAAAAAAATATACGAACTCCTAAATGATACAAACACATACAAAATCGAGAAATTTAATCCAACTAAGAAAATACAAATGACGTTAAATACTATGATGAACAAACTTTTTAAAGAAAACCAAATAAAACAAGAAGAAAAAAACTTGCTAATAAATCACAACGGTAAAATTCCATATATTTACGGTCTGCCAAAACTCCATAAAAAAATATACCCTTAAGATCGATTATAAATAACATTAATTCACCAACATACAATTTATCAAAGTTTCTGGCAAATATAATACAAAATATAATTGGTAAAACTGAATTTTATATTAAAGACTCATGGGATTATTACAAATTCATTTAGAAACAAAATATACCAGATGGACACATTTTAATTTCTTTTGATGTCGTATCACTTTTTACAAACACACCTATAGATCTCGCGCTCAATATCATAAAGAACAAATGGAATGTTATCAAACAATATACTACTATCAAACAAAAAGAATTCATCGAAGCCGTAAAATTATGCCTACAATCTACATGTTTCACCTTTGATAACAAAATATACTCTCAAATTCATGGAACTGCTATGGGATCACCCTTATCTTCTCCAATAGCTAACCTTGTAATGGAAGAACTCGAAAATAATGTTATACCATCATTGTCATACAAACCAAAATTTTATAAAAGATATATTGACGATATATTATTATGTATACCACAAACAAAAGTTACTGAAACCTTAAATAAATTTAATAACTTTCATCCAAGATTACAATTTACAACAGAACAAGAAATTAATAATACCATTCACTACTTAGATATTGAAATAAAAAGAAATAGCAACGGAAGCATTCACACCAGCTGGTATAATAAGAAAGTTTGGACCGGAAGATATATAAATTACAACTCTAATACGCCCGTTAGTTATAAAATAAACATGATTAAAAACTTAACAAACAGAGCTACGAAATTTACCCACCCCATCAATAGATCAAATAAACACCAATTAATAAAAAATACATTAAAACAAAATGGATACCCACAAAAAATTTTTAATCCCATCATAAAAGAATGCATACATTTCATATATAATAAACCCAGAATAAAAAATAACAACAAAACAGAACAAAAAACAAATTATGTAAGCATAAAATACTATAAACAGCTATCACACAAAATTCAAAATTGTTTAAAACACTATAATATAAAATTAGTTCATAAACCCAATAATAGTAACAACGACCTATTTACAAAATTCAAACCACCAACTCCTATAAAAAATAAAACCCATTGTGTATATAAAATAGACTGTACAGGATGCAATAGCTCATACATCGGTAATACAGAACAATATCTTGAAAAACGAATCTATGAACATAAATACTCCGTTCGAATGCATAAAAGAGATACAGCCCTCACTAACCACGCGTTAAATGAAATGCATAAATTCGACTTTGAAAATACTAATATAATAGACACAGAAAAAAATGATACCATACGAAACACACTGGAAATAATTCACATCCAACGACAAAACAATAGCATAAACTGTAAAACCGATCATGAACATTTCACACACAAATACCACAATCTTATACACAAATAATATTAAATCATTCATTATATATCTAGTCAATTTTTTACGCGTACATCCTATCATTACAGGTTTATATATTTTTATCTTTATTTTTAAATTATCAATAGTGTAATTTTATTATTTATTTTATTTATATTTATATTATTTATATTTATTTTATTTATATTATTTATATTCATTTATTTTATTTATATTTGTATTAGTTATATTTGTTTAGTTAAATTGATATTTATTTTTATTTTTATTGTTAGATTATTTTATTTTATTGCATTTTATATTTTACACTTGTGTTATATTTCAAGTACTTTATTTTTGTTTTGTTTTTATTCTTTTGTTATATTAATTTTAATTTTTAGTAGTTAATTGTTCACACATTAATATAACAATAACATGGAATAATAGAAACATACACGATTATCTTACTTAATAATTTTTAAAATATAATACATTAAATAAATTATAATATTTCACATAATTTTTAAAAATAATTTTAAAGAATGACTAAGATTAATAATAAAGCCGTTTAATTTTTATATTATGATTCTAACTAACGCAATTTAAGTAAAACACCCTATACATATAAAAATAAAAAATTTTTATTAAACTTTTACAAATGTACTAAACAATAATCAATTATATAGGAATTAACACATCTTTATGTAAAAATAATCTTATCTATACTGATACTGCTTGGACATATTAACACTAGTATAAATTTCACCATTCGTTATAGTCTAGTAGAATGCAAAACAATATGTAAATTACACCTAAGATTTTGTAAGTTTTACTAATTAACTATATATAATATTTTTTAGATTTTTAATATGTGATCAAGGTTAATAAGACCGAAACGCGTAATATATGTTGATATAATTTTATATTTTAATAAATGACCTATATCTCAAGAATATTTTTATTGATTTATATATATATATATATATATATATATAATATAATATAATATAATATAATATATATATATATATATATATATATATATATATATATATATATTATAATGTTTGAGGAGCAACCAAGAGTTCTAAGGGTTGTTTAGTACAAGGTAGTGTATGCCAAGCAAAAGAAGCCACATATTTGATCACATAAGTTAAAAAGGTATGTTTGCCGTGTTCTACATATACTAAAGTACCATTCAAAATGGTAGTTGAAAAATAAGTGCCAAAAGACAAATTAAAATGACTAAATGACGTAGTAAGATGTACAGTGCTCAAGGGTTTATACCGAGTTTGCATTTATAGGCCATTGAAAGTACATTTGCCGTCCAAAAACCGGATGCGTCTATGGATGTTTACTATCAACCATGCATCCAGGGTCAAGTGTGATTTATTTTGGTTATTTTAAATAGAATCAACTTTTGGACAAAATTTGTAAGCTCAAAATTATTAGTTATAACAACGTAAAATGTGATTGAAGGACTGTAAACATTTAGGACCAATACTAGAATTTTATGTGAATTATGAAAGTGTAAAAAGACATGAATTATGGTATGTGCGACACAAACGTAGTGTTGGGATATTATTGGACGATTTTAGTTATGTGTTTTAAAATTTAGTAGGCAAGAAATGTTATAATGGTCGCCTGGGAAAGATAACAAGAGGAGATTATTCTAAAATTATTTTGTATAAAGACGTGTTTTCATAGAACTGTGCTAATTTGTATAACGATTTTAAAAGTTAATAAAAGTGTTTGATTTTGAATAGTTTTTGATTGAATAAAGAAGGGTAAAGAGCAGCAGCGAAGTATAAACAAGTAACGACGACGATATTAAAAAGTGTAAAGATTGGTAATAGTGCGACGGCGAAGCGACGAATACTTGAATAGTTTTGGAACGATATTAGGAAAGGCGTAAGGAAAATCGAGTGGTTATATATAGGGACGAAGTTGGATTTGGATAAGGATAAAAAGGCGGAAGGATATAGAATGGTTATATAAGCGACGGCGAAGCAACGAATATTTAAATAGATTTGGGATTGATTTGGATAGCGATTTAAAGGCAGAAGGATATAGGGTGGTTATTTAAAGGAACGAAGATCGATTTGGATAGATATTTATAGGTAGCAGGACATCGAGAGGATATACAAAGGAACGGAGATTGATTTGGATATAGATTTGTAGCAGGGCATCGAGTAATTTGAAACAGGACGGCGATTAGATTTGGATTGGACACGAAAAGGCGGACGGATTAAAATAGAACACAAGGAGCGAAATTAGGAGAGCAAAAATTGATAGTGGAGGATTCAAAGCAGAAATTAGGACAGAAGAATTAACACAGGGGAAGTAACATAACCGGGTATTCCAAATTCTAAATTAGGGTAAATTATTTCAGATATTGGGGAGCATCTAAATTTTAAGAACGACACCTGGAGGCGATACGAAAATTCCATCAGATAGTACAACCGTGTGAAGACGCATACGGCTACTATTATCTTGAGCCAGCAGTTAATGAGGCCGAGTACGAAGTATAATCCAGGTGAGTGCTGAGATATCTTAAAACGTCAACAAAAAGTCATAAATTTGTGGTAGTAATTTTATTTGGCACAAGGCAACGTTGATCGTAATAAAATTTTGGCATATACAAAAGTAGCTTAAAAATTTAGTACTAAAACAAAAGAGTGTGCAGTTTGGTTGGCCATCGCACATCTACTTATAACAGAACTCACTATAAGTAGAGGCGATCACCCTGAGATTTAAGAGCTCAAATAGTCGAGGCATTGTAATAAACAGTTTAATTAAAGAACCAACCAAACGTTGCAAGTACGGGGCGTGCATTAGGTGTGCACATTATATAAAAGGCGCGACAAAAAGGGGTAAAAGTAAAATTTAAAAAAGAGTTAATAAAAGGGAGGGGGAGATTAGTAAAATATATATATAACTAATATGATTTAAAGTCATTTTACATCATATGAGAAAACTCTTAGTTCACAAATTCGAAAAAGAATCAACATGTTAGATATTTATTTGTACAAAAACAATTGTAATGCACTGTATAACGGGTATTAAGTACGTTTGAAACATAAAGCATGGGGATTAAAAGAGTTTTCATTCACATCTGATACTTTATTAATGTATCATATTTTCTGGAAATACTCTGAAACGAGTTCAATTCATAATTAAAAATAAAAAAACCCTGTTCAAATGCATAAATATTTTAAAAGAAGTTTCAGTTTTAATTTGATAACTAAGGAATCAAATTACGATCAAATGTATGTCAATCCACGTATATAAGTATTCTAAAAAGAATTCTTATTTAATAACAAAACAACGTGTTTTCAGTTGAATACACGTTAAGTTAGGGTTATAGCATTAAATCAGACAACATTTAGGCAAAAAGAGCGTATTTAAATTACCCTTCTGTAGAGTAGAATGGAATGTTGAAATAACAACAAAGGTAAACGAAACGCTCGATGAACATGAATATTGAAGAAATACACATTGAAAGCGACGCAATCAAAGACGAACACTTTCGAACCTGCTGGACACACCTGGAAGGATTACGTCAGAAGGAATTCGTCCTTATTTAAAGTCAATGCAAACTTTCCTTAAGAACAGTGTTATATGAATCGACGACGTGAGTATGTTATTTGACGTACTTACAATACGGTACGTAATTAATTGCCTACAGGAAATGTTTGGAAGTGATAATTATTTAAAAGCATTAAACTGAAAAATAGATAATTAAAAATAATTAAAGCAACTAAAACGTTTAATTTTCTTAAATATTGAAAATAATAGGAATAGGCGTATTTGATTCGAATAGCTTTTATTGATCAAAAGGTCAATTTACGCATAAATTGGCCTTTTAAGATGATCTAATAGAGAAAGGAGAATTTTTTGGGGCACCCAATAACAAGAAGATACGTATGGTAAAAATTAAATCAATTTGTTCAAATATTTTAATTGATTTATAAAGACTAATTTGTTAATTTAACTGTCAGAGTAGAGTTGTGTGAAAAGTGAATTTAATTTAATTTTAAGAACATCTGGTTAACCTACGCACAGGTTTTTGTCACTCCACAAGATAAAAAAGACACATAAATGAATTTAGTTAATAGAGGTTCTTAAGGCAAAAAGTATATTAAATTATGATTTTTAAAAGTAATTGGTGTACATATTAACTATAGGAAAGCTTTACTTAAGAAGCTGTTAACTAATGATAATGCTATTAATAAGATGTTCAAATATCTTCATTTTAATACATAAGATGAGTTGTATGAAGTTATTGTGAATCATCAGTTTTATATTTAAAATATTGTTTGTATAAGAAAATTGTGGATAAATTATTTTGTGTTTGAAGGATTGCTTGTAAGAAAATTGTTTCGTATCATTATACATGTATGACTACAGACTACAGTGGCTTCGTTAATTCTAGAAGACAAGGATCTTTAAAAAGGATCAAAGAGCTAGCAAAAACAATTAGACGACGGGTAACTAAAAACATTCCTCATGACACTTATATTTATGTTCAACGAGGGGCTATACTAGTCATCCGCAGTAATATATATATATATATATATATATATATATATTATATATTAATAATATAATATATTATATATAATATATTAATAATATATATATATATATATATATATATATATATATTAATAAACGACATCAAATAATTTTAATCACCGTGTATAAGAAAGCTTTGGGTAATAATACGCTTCATTTAAAGGCATATTGGATAAATTCGTCATTTACTTCTAAACATAGGGTTTATATTGTTTAGATAATGTTAAACACCATGTATATCAAAGCAGTAGAAAATAGTACGCTTAATTAAAGGCCTACTGTGTAGATTCAAATCATTCAATTAGAGTGTAGGGTTTGTATATAATCATATTCAACGTGTAGAAGGAAGCAATGTAAAATTTCATTAGATAAAACGCGTTATTAAAACAGTGGAGCATAAAATTTAATCTTTCCAAGTACTAAAACTATCGAGAAATTATAAAAGACATGGGAAAGTCACGTAAGAGCCTTCGACGTATTAGAACTCAGAACACTTGCAAGAATAACGATGTATATGTTAGTCGATAAGCTTCAAGCAATATGAGTGCAAGTAAGAAAGCGAGTTTGTGGTATAAAGACAAGCGAGATGGAATGCATTAGCAGTTAAATGAGGGGAAAATGTAAAACAAGCGCACAGGTTTTAGATAGTACAAACAGACTAGATTGGCGATTAAGGTTGAAATAAGATGCAAACATGAGAGGGTAAAGCATATCAATTGGTGTGTAAAATTAATTAGTTGTTCTCGGACGTGTAGCGAGCCGTGTGGAAATTTCTTAGATTTTCAACTCAGACAAGTGCAAATTTCAGTAGAATCATTGTGCCGAGACATCGGAAGGGAAAATAGAATGCGAATTACTGAAAATCGTCCGTCGCGGGACAAATTCGACTTGCAAGCGAGCTATTACATAAACCCGTGCTGATAGGAGTTTCGCTCTCTTATATTTTTGATTTTATTCGATACTTTAAACAGTTTTGCTCTTTATTTTTTGATTATTCGATACTTTAAGTAGAATACGTGGTGATTACGTGCTACAGGAAAATTTATTAGTACACTTAGAGAAGATAAATAAAGGTAACAAAGTCTAGTTATATTTGCGGGTATTACTGTACCAATTATCCAAATTAATAACGATAAATAAATAAATAGAAGTATGCAGTTTTTGGTATAGCGTGAAAGAATTATGAATTTCATTGCTATTTTTCGGGAGTTTTAGTAATCAAATGTTATTTGTAAACGTGATTGGATCTACAAAACAAGATTTCGATATACCTAAATGAGTTCCTGAGAAACCCTGAAACCTTTTAGACGAATGGTGGTGTAGAAAAATTTCAAAGGCGGCCAGAAATCCGAGGACGTAAACATAAACCAGCTGGAATGGTGGGATTAGCAAGTCCGATGTACATTGAAGCCACGAGTGCATTAACCTTCAGGTAAATTATGCATTTTGTTCAATCTTAGATGTTTTGGTGTGTGTTGAATATCTTTAAATTTGTTTGATAAAAATGGACAGTAGTAAATTTGTATAAACAACAAATTTTTAATTTTAAGGTATAATTTTCTTGTATAAGTAGAAAGGAGTATTTAACAGGTTTATGTTTTTGATTATGATGAAAATGTGGGTCTGTCTTTGAGCTCAATTAGACTAACCTGTTAAATTAACGTAAAGGGGTGGGAGATGCTCCCATTTATTCAGACTCAGGTCTGCAAATATTGTTTATTTAATTATTATGCATCCTACAAGGACTCTAATTCCGGATGCAAATTAAAATGATGACAAATTTGAATTTGAAATTTTATGATGCTGCAATTTATGCTGAAATTTAATTTTGAAATTTTAATGTATTGTGAATATTGGTGTAAATAGAGTTAACGTTGATGTTTGTTGTAGGAATGTGATTTTTTTTATGAGTGAGGATGAAAGTTTTGTGAGCTGCTGGGGCGGAAAGAGTCAAGAGGCGATTATCAGAAGAAAGTCAACGTTCAAGAAAATCACAGCAATTCTTGACGCCCAATCTGTGGTGCTCGAATGTTTTTAGAAAGGACCGGTTAATTTTGAGGGGATCACAGCAAATTTTGGTACCCAAACGAGGGGCAATTCACCGTAGTAACGAGGATCACAGCAATATATATATTTATATATATATGATATATATATATATATATATATATATATATATATATATAGTTAATAAGATAAAATACAAGCAACGAATCTTCTGCAGGGCCTATATAATCGTTTTAAATCGAACTAGAATTAAAAGATTAAAAATATAGGGTTCTAAACGGAATTCAAACTTGCAATCTTTGGCTTTGATCACCGCCGCGCTAACTAAATGCCCTCCCTGGTCCCTCGATTACAATTGCACCGATATACAAATCTGAATCATATGCACAATCATTCATCAACCTAGGTTCATTGGCGTGAAAACAGTAAATTGTGTATAACATAAGGACATACGGTTCAAAAATTCCCCATATAGAAAACCTCAGGCAACATAAGTGTTATTGTTATTGGAACTGCTCTATATATTATAGTACATATTAAACACCCCTTTATCTTTAGGCTTATTGACATGGTAGCTAATCTACCTTTGGAAAAATTTGAGATTGTGAAAAAGTGAATGTTGCAATTATCGATAAACTAACAGTTCTATAAATTTTGCAACCACTAGTAATACTATACACTTGCAGCAATCAAAAACCCGTTTATTCTTGGAACAAGAGCGTGGGTTGTTGCAAATTGAAACAATTTTAACTATTAGTAACCTGATTTTTGCAATTGGAACAATGATTATTTATGTGTGTATCCTGCGAATACAAATTTGTGTTATGATATCAGTCTTGGAAATTTAATTAAAGCGGCAACGTTTGCAGCTGTGTACAAGTACTATAACTATTTATTTAGGGAGTACAATAAAAATTACTTATTCTTCAGCAAAAATCCATATAAACTTGTGCAAAAGCAGAAAGCTTTGAAAAAACACCAGTAAACCAAATGTCATCATGTTAGTAATTTTGCATTGAGTCGTCTAAATGCATTTTTAGTTCCAGCTATAGTATAAAATAGCAACATAATAAATGCGTTACCTAATATTATTTATAATTTTTAGTTAGAAAAAAATTTTACTTACTTCGTGTGCAGCCATATATTCAAAATATCTAGCAAATCCTTTGTGTAGCCAAGCGTTATCCCACCATTCTGTTGTTAACAAATTTCCAAACCAAAAATGAGACAATTCGTGAGCGATAATGCTACAAGTTTGCTGTTTGTCCTTATATGACGACTCCTTTTCATTATATAATAATAGCGCTTCCCTAAAAATAACGTTTAGTAAACACCAATTCTTACTATCACTTATTCACCTGTAAGTCACAAGACCCCAATTTTCCATAGCACTTGCTGAAAAATCTGAAAGGGCAACATGATCTACCTTTTCTATGCCCTGTTCCTTGAACACTTTGCCTGTAAATTGTTCCATTACTTTTAGAAGTTTTTGTGATAGCGCTAAGCCGTAAGCTGATTGATCCGGGTTGTCTTCGAAACGACTCCAAACGCTATGAGGGATTTTACTCACGGGATCATCCGCTGTAATTTTACCAAATTTAGAGATGACAATTCCAAGCAGGTAAGTTGACATCACTGGTGTAACCTCAAATGTATGAGTAACCATTCCTGCAACGGGGTCGGATCTACAATTTAGAATTAGCTTTAGACTACGTATTGATTAATTTGTATAGTGATAGTAATTTGATATCCACATTTCACATCTACCTTCTATGAATGGATTATGGTCGTTTAAAATAGAACCCTATAAAAGTATAACTGTAACGCTATTTTTATATATTTAGTATTATTAGTACTAATGTTTAAGAAAAATTAATTCTAAATTGTATATATACAGGGAGTTATTCTATTGTCAGATTTCGTTTAAGTGACAATCTTCTTTATAGAAATTTCATTTTGCCACTTTTGCATGTGTTTTAACTAGTTCCATTTGACACAGGAGGACTCATTTAAAATGTTCGTATTAAGTCTTTTGTCTTAAAATGATCCAAGGAACATCGTTATGTGTACGAAATTCTCCAATAAAGACCACCCTTATATGTATAAGGTTATCATAAAGTAAGGGATATATTTTAAATTATGATAACTTTTTAACAAATTAAGTTAATAACAAGAAATAAATGAAATCTAATTGCTTATGAAATGGAATTTAGTATGCCCAAAACAGGTTACGGCAATTGCTCAATATGACCTCCATTTTGTTGTTGTAAGATCACCATCCTTACCTCCAAATTGTACACAGCATTTCGTAACATTTCTGGTTGAATTGTACCAATTTGCTCCGTAATACTGTCTTTTAATTCTTGTAGCGTAGTTGGTCGTCTTCTAAACACTAAACTTTTTAAATAACCCCACAGCCAGTAATCCGCTGGGTTGAGATCAGGTGATCTTGGTGGCCATGAATTTACGAAATGTCTGCTTAACACGCGATCTTGAAAAACGTTGGTTAACAATTCTTTGACTGGTCGAAAAATGTGCGAGGGTGCTCCATCCTGCATAAAAATGATGTTTTCAATTCCGTAGTGCTCGTTTTGCAGCTGTGGAATAACATAATTTTGTAACATTTGCAAGTATCGCTCACCATTTACAGTTACAGATACGGCTTGTCCATTCTGCATTTCCTCGTAGAAATACGGACCAATAATAAAATCAGCTGTAAAACCGCACCAAACGGTGACTTTCTTGTCATGAAGACCTTTTTGAACGATTTGTTGCGGATTTTCTGCAGACCAGATTCTACAGTTTTGAGTATTGACTCCACCATTCAGAGTAAAATGTGCCTCATCTGTCCATAAAATACGGGATAACCATTTGGGTTCAATTTCCATCTGAGCCATTACTCGCAAAGAAAAATCGTACCTAGTAGCCAAATCTGCGTCCTTTAATTCAAACAGCATTTTCAGTTTATATGGATACATGTTTAGAATTTTGCGTAAAATTTTCCAAACCGTGGTATACGGCATTTGCAATCGCTTGGATATCGCATTTGCACTGCTGATTGCGAGTGAATTGCTTCTGGCTATGTCTTGATTTTCATGAAGAACCTCTGCAACTTGGACATCACTAATTATTGGTCTTCCTGATCTTGGTAAGTCAGTTACAGACCCTGTTCTTTCAAATTTTTGTATCAAATTGCGGTACGCTTTCATTTGACAGGGTCCCGCTCTCAAACCCATTCTCGTGCGTAATCTTCGTAATCCAGCGGTGTAATTTCTGCCGGATTCATAATAGCACTGAACTAAACCAATTCTTGTTTGTAAATCCATGTTATTACAGTTGAGTCGTTTGAACTCAACGTTTACTTGAGTTTTAATTTCAAAATAAAACTTCAAATTGAATAATTTTGTTTTGACACTAGTGTCAACAATTGTTATGACAACGCTTTTGTTTCTCATAGATACGGTAAAATCCCATTCATTAAGCAACTAGATTTCGTTATTTTATGTTACTAACTTAATTTATTAAAAAGTTGTAATGATTTAAAATATATCCCTTACTTTATGATAACCTAGTATATATACTCACTGACATAGAAATTAACCTAATTTATTTTTGCTACTAATGTGCACCCCTCCCTTCAATATTTGTTACACACCCCTCAGGCTTCGCGGCATTGAATCCAGTAGGTGGTCGGTATTCTGTTGAGGTATTGTGTTTCAAGCAACCTGCACTTCCTGCCGAAGAGCTTGCGGTGTGTGCGGAGGATTTGCAAAGTTCTCCCAGTCTTGTACCCAAAATGTGTCTAGCATATTTAATTGACAAAATATCGGGAAATCTGAGTGGCCATGTAAAATATTGACATGCATGCCTATATGAAATGGTTCGCAATTGTTTCCTCATAACTTATATGTAAAAATTAAATTGGTTGAATATCTATAATTGATAGATTTAAGTTTTTCCTTTTTAACTACTCGTATATTTTGCCAATTAGGGGTAGATCTTAGTTTTTCTCTCTTGTTAGTTATTGTGATAATCATGTTTGATAGTATAGGTTATACTGAGAAGAGTGGAGTTCTTTTATTATTTGTTCTTATTTTAAACTAGTAAGAGGGGCGAAAAGCGCGTAAACAAGGCACCATTAACTTCTACTGCAGTAATAATCGCCAAAGCATTTTTCAGAGCACCCACCTTCTAAGTAAGCTTTAATTATAGTTTTTTTAGGTAGGTTGGCGCTCAAGGTTTTTATATAGCGAAGAAGTTGAACGAGTTTTCTAGATAGTGTTGGAGATATTTAGCAGTAGGATCCTAATTTGTATACTTCTAAGAATTTTGCATTTACTTTCATAGAATCCACCCCACACCAATATAAGCTACCCGGGTCATTAATTAACTGTTAGGTCACTTCGCTCCCGGTGGGATAAAAGTAATCCAAGTACTTAACCCAAATTTAGCAAACAACATAATGATCCGGACAATTGTCATAGAAGTGACGCATGGTTACTGTAATTTATAATATGAGTCAGATCAGAGAGGTTCACAGTAATGCATTTACTGTTCAAAACATATGGATTTTCGGAACATTATATCAAACAACACTGAGTCTTAATTGTGATATCAGGGTATACTAATGTCTAATGTTGTATTCTAAATTGTAATATCTTAACCATTTTATTTCAAAAAACTATAATAACCGGAACAATATTTTCTACTTATTAAATTTAACACAAAGTATTAATAAGACAAAATGTTAAGTAGAATTTCTTAAAATACGACAGCCACATATGGACGCCCAAAATAAGATAGATAGAAAGTTGAAATATCATTTACCACCATCTAGATGTACTTTCAAATGCAGCAAAAAGATTGGCTTACGGAATAGAATTTGTGACATACAGCTCGGCACAAAAAATCAAAGCTCCAACCTTCATCCTATGAATCCCTAAAATTTCTGTATGAAACATCAAATTTACGTTGTTTAATAGATTATATAAAAATCACTCAACTAGATACGAATGCGATGTATTAACTTCATAATAGCACAAGTCCACAAGCACGTGTTGAACGTACCACCTTACAATAGAAAGTTAATGCTATACTATGAATGTACTAAACTAGGCAAGCCAAAAATAACGAATAAGTGAAATTATTTAAGCTATGTAACATACCATTGTTAAGAATGAATTAAACTGTTGCATGAAACAAAGTTCCATAACCAATCAAAAGCAGGTAATGTTCAGATTCCTTTTTCGACAAATATCCATTGCTATAGAAGCAAGGACCGGAAATCAAAAGATCGCAAAATGTTGAAGCTCGGCTAACCACTACCATTAACATGTTTATATTCGCGCAACGTAGGACATTCGCTCACATATAACCAAACAAACACATTGAACGGTAACCAACAACACTTAATGTTTATATTGTAATGAAGGTAAACGATAATCATGGGCTTAGTGTTAAGGTGAAAATAATGTGAAAACTTATTTCTTGGAATTTGTTCAGATTATTGTATGATAGGGCTCTAGGTCACATTACACTTTGACAGATAGGTAATAAACCCGAATGATTTCTGATTATTATTATGCTATTTTTTAAATTTAGTTATTGTATTATAAATTAGAATAAAAAGAAAATGATATTTTTATGTGAATTACCCACAGGGATCTGACAATTATTAGGTTTATGGTAATAATTATACACGATGCTATTTAATGTGAATTTTGCATCTGTTCGCTGCTTGCCAGTAATCTAATGTTTGGTTTCAGTTTTAAAACTCGAAATTTGAATTATTTCTTTAAACGGTTGGTTTTGTTTTTATTCTTAAATTACTTCTAGTTTGCCATATATAAAAATGATTATTCCCAACAGAAAGGTATGCTGGCAGAGAATTGCTATTTGAATTAATTTTTCATATTTCAATGGAATCGTTTTTGGTATAAAAATAAATTTAATATATTATCATCTCCCAATACCACTACTTCTGTTTGCACTTTTGTGCGTACGTTGCGCTATCGATGAGATGTGATTCTAAACTTGTTTACATTGTATATATATGTTTTTCAAAATTTGAAAACCCTTATATGTGTTTTTCAGTTGAAGAATCCAAAAGTTTTTGACCTAATATTTCTGCGTATTATTAATTTTTGATAGTTGCCAAAAATGTTTTTCGAAACGTACGAGCAAAATATCAAGGTCTTTGGAAAATTACTACTGCACATTCATGCTGTTCGTAAATTACTGACTTTCTTGAAAAAAGTGATTGTTTGTATTTTCAACTTTTTCCGAATCTAAAACACGCACTAGTTCAAGAATGGATTCCTTTATTATTTCTACGTTACAAAATAGTTTTCATTTGTTTCCCAGTGCAGTTGCTATTTCGTAAGTATTTTTAACATCTTCATAAGAGCATTATGAGTTACCCGTTAGTGCAGCTTCTGTTTTTCAATTTACGAAACTTACCTCGACGAGATCCTCTTCGAATTTATTATGAAATTTATATAAGTTAAATAAGATTGATTTGTCTTGGACTTTTTCAAACTAGGGTTAATAGCGTCTTGCACAGTATATTATTCTATGTTTTACTGGAATAAAATAATAAGTAATCGCATTCTATATTAAATGTTCGATAGTTTTTACATAACTCTTTTAGACATAATAGCCGAATAACAAATTGTTAAATTTTGTGTTTAAATATCAATTAGCACAGGCGAGTATCAGTTGAATGACAAATATTTACGGCGTATGGCAGTTGCCTACGTAGTGAGAACCCAACAATGAAAACTATTATAGGAAGGAATTCTACTTCTACTACAGCTGAGGATTTGATGGATAGTATCTTGAAAAAATTAGGATTCTTAAAAATAAACCAGAACTGCAAAAGATAATTACCCAACGTTAAAATGACACTTTCATTGTAATTAATTGTAAATTGGGATGTGTGCAAAATGTAGTCAAATCTGTTTATCCGGTAAGATTTGCACATGATGTACTTACAAGCTTAACCTGACGCTTTAAAACGCAGCTAACCAATAAGCAATAAGCAATTAAGGTTTCCTTTACTAATTTAGATGGATTCCCTGTTTTTTTGTAAAACTGCCAAAGCGTAGAATTCTACTAGACGATTTAATAAGATAGATCTTAGAAAGTACGTTGAGTTAATGTATTTCCAAAATGCTGATTTAATCTATTGTTTTGCAAAACTTATTGAAGAAGAAGTAGGTATTGCTACCTTAATACAGCTTTCGTGACTCTTTTTTTATTGTCCCAGATATTTCCGTTCCGACATGCTTGGTGTAGAAGTTCTTTTCAATCAGCTTCAGAAGGTTATTGCTTGGGCAGGGATTGTCGGAAACCATATCATTGGTTCCTCTTTCATTGAGGGCAATTTGAAAGGCGATCATTATTTGGCACTACTTCAAAGTGATGTTACTGCGACTTTGGCAAATTTATATCCTGATCCTTTTGATTTAAATGACTTAAAGAACGAATAACGCTTGCGATTAGGATGATCATGCCTGATGTGTTAAATAATGTTAGAAGATAGTTTTATTTAAGATTATGATGTTGCCAATACGTTCACGGTGAACATTTTGAACATCTACTTTATTGACATTCATAGTTCTTTTTAGTGTTTTACATTTTATTACGTTTTGCATTGAATTTTAGTTTTTGATTGTATTGTAACGAATTTTTCTAATCGCATGATTTTATTTTATTCTATGCTAATTGTTGCAGTAAACTTAAAAACCATAGCATTTTTGGATAGAAAATGAAAAGACCTCTCAAACGATACATTACAAGTCTATGCTTCCCATTTAAAAAATTGGTAGTTGTACTTGTCATTCGAAGGAGGCTGAAGGTAAGGATCGCATTTTTACGTTGAAAAATATCAAATTAGAATTTAAATTTAACGTGTTTCGGAATTTTTTATAAATATGTACAGCAACTGATATAATGAATTTATTCCATTTGGTTTTTACACACTGTATATATATATATATATATATATATATATATATATATATATTAGGTGGTTTTTCTAATTGCAATACGTTAATATTTATCAACTTACCTTGTGTAAAAAAACTACCTAAAATATTATATATTAATACTTGGCTTACAGCCGTAATTTTGAGCGTTGTTTCCTATTTATATCTGACCTAAGTCAAAAACTTGACAATGTCAGATATGATAGACAAAAATGCTAAACGTAATTGAAAGTTAGGTTTATGTATGGGTCTGTATACGATTTAGATTTGTAAATTTTCCAATTATAGTCATCGGTCTCGGTGGCGTAATTGGTAAACGCACAGTTCTGGCAAAACGAAGATGCAGGTTCAAATCCTGTCCAGAACCTTAGATTTTTTTCTTTCAATTACTAACTCGATTTGAAATGATCATTTGGGCTTTGCATAAAAGTCTAAGTTATTATTTCATCTTATTCATTATATATATATATATTTACATATATATATATATATTGCTATGATAATAGTATCATTTAGGAATATATAGGATCACCAGGATAGTACAATTTATATATACATCATGAGAGTCCAGAAAGTTAGGCATTTTACCAGGGAAAAATTCGAAATTTGATGATTAAGCAAAAACGCCGTGTATATAAACTATGATTATCATTATATACAAAAAAAGGAAGAGTATTAGTAAATATTCAACTAAATTAACAACCTTGCAAGTCATAAAACCACCTGGACAGAAGCTATAAAACAATACGCGTGAGTAGTGCATCATTATTATACAAGGAATTCCATTTAAACGAGCAGGTTTGTCAATGCGTAAAACGAATAAACGCATATAATTTCGTACATCAATAAATACAAAACTACCTGACCAAAAAATAAGAAAATCCAACACCTTGACAATAACAACATGAGGTTAAAGCAAAGTTCAATAAATTTGCTGTATAAACAAAGCGTATGTGATTTAAAAACGGCGAAAGATGTTGAATTCCAACTAAATTTATACAAATAACCTGAAATCCTATGTGCAATGAAAAGCGTTTCGACTTCGTTATACATGGAAATTTCATAAAAATACCCAAGCTCGTATGTAAAAAGCAAGGTACAAGGCGGTAACCAACGGATGATGTGCTTGACCCACCAATTACAAATAGATAGGCGTTTTCTTTATATACCACAGGATTTGATAAACAAATCAGTTTTGACTCTAATGAGGCACGGTCGACATTACCCGTTATAAAATATTTACGTAATATAATTGCAAGCGATTTAATAATCAATAAAATAAATGTGGTGATAGCTACATAAGTGAATAATTAGACAAGGTTCGTCGTTTAATCCTCAAAAACAACTCCAAACAATTTCTGGATCCGACCTGTAAAGGTTGAACAGGCATCTCCAAACAATTTCTGGATTGGACCTGGAGAATTTGAGAAAGCATATAATTTCTGGATCCGACCTGAAGAAGTTGAACAAGCATGCCCAAACAATCTCTGGATCCGACCTAGAGTACTTAAACAAATATGTGAAGAATCCACCTACGCGCAGAATTTCTAACCCCTATTTGGGTAACTTGCTATAAACTGAAGCTGAACCAACAAATAAGAAATATACGTAAAGCAAGAAAAGAAATACCCGGAAAGAAATGGAGCAGAAACTGGTGTAAATTGGTGGAACGAGGCGCACCACAAAGGGACAACAGGTTAGTCGTTATAAACGTTTTATTGCATTGATAATTTTCTTCCTTCGTTTTTGCATTCGTTATAATTTACGTAAAAATTTAAGGAAGATTGATGACCGTTCATAGGGCTTCAGGTAATAATAAAAAGTGTGATTTTTGCTGGCTTTTGATCAATTAGTGGGAGTTATAATTTTTAGGAGAAATTAATTCAAAAGAGGTTCTATTCAACAACATTATACATTGTACATTGTATATATTAAGAACATTATATAAATTGTGGTTAATTGTGCTTAGCTCAAATACATAGAAAGAGCTCGATTTGAAATGATCATTTGGACTTTGCATAAAAGTCTAAGTTATTATTTCATCTTATTAATTATTATATATATGTATATAGGGTAAACTAAGTTTGCCATCATTAACCTGTGGAAAAAGGATTAAACAAACAAAGGAGTGCTTTTCTCGTTACGTTAAATAAATTAAACTTGCTGTTAATTGCGTTTTTCTACTAATTTATTTGAATTTTTGAATTGCAATATGAAAAAAGATGTTTACTACGAATATTTTTTCTTTTGTAAATTCTGCAAGTGTTTATAATTTCAGCATTGTAGGAAAACAAATTATGTTTATTTACTTTATTTGATGAATATTGAGTTTTTGTTGTATGCTGCGTATAATTTATTGACTTATTTTTCTGTTTGGTAATTTATTTAAATCAATTTATACTTCTGGTGTGTCTTATTTAGTTATCTTGTAGGATCTCAGCATGTTTTAATTGATTGCGAATGCATTTGATAACTACTCAGCCAGTTACAAGCACTTCTTGGCACACGAGTGTGTAAAACCATGTTTTACAGACAAACCTTTTGCCCAAAAGCTTAAACAGTAGATTGACAATTCATAAATAAAGAACCACTACTGATTGTTCCGCTCTCTTGCAGTTTACAATCACATATAGTTACCGTCTTGCAAGTAACCAATAGATCTAAAGAAGCATTGATGTAATAGCGATAAAATGAAACAGTTGAATGATGAGATATATTTCTTTAAATTCAATTTGTCGAATCTTTTTAGTTTTAAACTTGGAACTATGAAAATAATAATAATGCTATGTACAAACAAACTTGTTAAATGAATTTTGAGTACTTTTCAGATTGGGGTTTCGTCAAAAAAATTGATAGTTCAACTAATATCTGTTGTTCTATAATTTGACAAGAGAACTAAATAACTAAAGATGCAATTACTCACCTCAAAACAGTTGGTGTGTTGAACAACGCATTGTAGCGTTCCGGATATATTAACTTCACTTCAAATTTGGATTTAATTGCTGGTTCATCAAAACAAGGAAAGAGTCTACGAGCGTAGGTAGGTTGAAATTGTGTTGCTAGTGCAATCCTATAAAATAATGAATTAGAATAATTAACTAAAAATAAATTAAATTTAAAAGCAGTAATATGGTAGCTTTTCTAAAACTGTTTTTATCAAATTTCAAATATAGTCCAAGACTTAATTACCTTTACCATATTAGCTTTAATCACTTACTTAGGTACTTTTTGAAATACCGTTTGAATTACGCAATCTGCTTATACCGGAAACTAAAATTTAAGAACAGTATTGAAAAATAAACAAGGCGGGTATCTCTGAACTTTATTGTGCACTTGTTAATTCAAAAATAACCGAATTTACATTCCACCGTAAAAGTAATAACATACGAGTATTGCAAGTTGAGTGATTGAACACCATAGAAGTTATTCTCAAAGACTTACCTAAAAACTGTACACTCTCTAATAAAGATAAGGAAGCTCAAAAACGGTAAAATGCCTCGGTATTTCTATTTCAGGTATTATTAATAGTTTATGGGTAGTTGTTGACATACCTTTGCGGACACGCTTGCACACACCAACACACGCGCACGCACGCACGCACGCTTGGGCACACACGCTCCAATACATAGCACATCAAGTAGACATACACATTTCAGTTGTCTGAAACCGAAGATCCGTGTTGTCTAGCGGTTTATATATTCTTCCAAGTTGACAGACTTATCTATAAACGGCCTATTAGACAAAGATCCTTGAGTGACGAAATATTGGACATTCGTGTACAGTACAACTTTCGAATAATAGCCAACGCTGGAAAGTTTATATCCAATTTGAATTTTGTACATCAGACATTGCATTGATGTTCTGTCTTGTTCGAGTTTTTCTGTTAAGTAACCTGGCTATGCTTCTACAACTTCATAAGCGGGTGCAGTTTGAGGTCTTTTCTCGATACTACGTATAATCATTGGCCTATCTGATTTCTCCATTGGGCAGAGCAGACATAGCTTCTGGACCAGCTTATTGATAATCGAAGTAAAAGAATGAACAAATAATATTACTACATGTCATTCTGTAGTACTTCAGGCTACTCTCTTGTCTTCCATTGATCTATAAAAATTCAAAAATGTACGACAGGAAACTCGGACAGAGCCAAAAAAGTGTTACGCACAGTTGATGCATTTGAATATTTATTAACCACTTCGACCGCTTTCTCAATTCTAAGCGATTGTTTATTCATCACCCTGTAGGATTTTATTAAAATATTTAGTTGTAATTTAAAAGTGCTTCAAACTATTTTATTTTGATATAGCGCTGAAAATGTGGTATTCTACCATCTGTAACATTTGTTTCCAGAAATATCACAATGAGTAATGTACGTGTTTCCTGTAAGATTATATCTTCCTCGATAATCGATACTTGGTATCTAATGTAAATTGTTAATTGATGTGTTGCGTTTTCTATAATTCACATGAGAAAAGTTAGGCAACTTTCCCATCGCGTCGTTTATAAGTCCATGAGTTTGATGGATTTTTGTATTGTTTGTGAACGCTACGAGCGGTTGTTATGCGGAATCACACGGTATTCGGGTTTTTCCCATTATCGGTTGTAGTTTCGTAGTAGAGAATGAAAACCATTAGTTCGATGTACGGTTGATTCTTTTTAAGAAAGAATTAGTTTTGTTTGTGTAAAATTAAAAATATGCTATTTCTTTTAACAAAGAAAAATACAATATTTGATATGTTTTGGTGAAATAGTGACGTAAGATCACAAAAATCATGGGACTGTTCTATTCGTGTTCCTTCTGCACCATCACAGATGATACTAGTAACCTAAATTTAAATAACTCCCCATTTTCAACACTATATCAAAATAGAACGGATTGAAAATTTTTTAAGTTACAACTAAATATTTTAATAAAATCCTACAGGATGAAGTATAAGCAATCGTTTAGAAATGAGAAGCCGGTCGAAATTGTGAATAAATACTGAAATGGTCGTGGAAAGGAATAAGAAAAGTGAAATTTAACGAAAATACTCGCATGCAGGTGCAAGTCGCCCTTTCCTAACAACAATTATAAAGTGAATGAGCTGCTACACATTGCAATCAATGCTATCAACTCGCCAAAAGCACCAACCCATCATCTCAAAAACTGAAACAAATTAACTAAGTACGGACGGTTCTTAACTTGGGCAAAACATGGCTCAACTAGATCGCAGTCTTACCGTTGAATCTACGAAACGAAACAATCTTCAATTTGAAACTTTGACTATTTTCGCTGAATTGCCTTAAACTGACTCACAATCATTAAACCAGTCCATTTTACAAAAGAATGGAAATATAAATTAAGATTTCTTTATAAATATTCCTTCAACTGGCATAAAAATCAAAAATTTCGATTTTGATGTCATGTTTAGTATTTTCCAAGAATTTCAGGAACAAGTTAAAAGTGTTAAAAATGTTATTTATAAACTCTTCACATTATAAATCCCAAAGCATCATTTTCTTAGAGACTTAACAAAAATATCAGGAATTAGTTTGACTATATTTTATTATCTTAGGTTTTGCTTAATTTCTCATATCAACATTATATTTTTTATTTCTTTTTATATATCTCTATTTTTGTATTTTCTTAGCTCCTTTAATACTGAAAATATGACATACTTTTGTTTTGCAGCTTTTACTAATTTTTGATCATGCTCCGTTATTATCCATTTTCATTAATGCATTTCCTTTTGTAATAAATATATATTATTTTTCGACCTTTATAATTAATTTGTGTATCCTAATATACGCCAGGAAGTGTATATTTACTGCTTCTAATACTTTTATGCTTCGCCTCAATCTCAATGTGAGTATTAAGTTTGATTCAAACCACTCATCTGTTCTTGATTCTTATGGAAGTACTAGTAACGCACCTCTTTCAAAAATAAGAAGACACGTTCTTCTACTTGGTATATCGTGTTTATCCGTTTATATAAAATTTATACAGTTTCGGCACCAAATCTGATGAATACTATTGACAACTAACGTGCTTTATAAATCAAGTGGTTTGTCGTTTTTTGTAATTCTGATCTTTGTACTTTAGATTTCATTTTCCGTTCGTCCACCTACTTTAATATCTTCAGTTTGTTTTAAATGGTGTATGCTGGCAGAGAACTTTTCGATACATCCAGTCTGTATGCTTGCTATAAGTATTCTAACGTTTATCTTTTTTGTCCATCATTGTCGTACCTAAGCTACTAACTCTTTAAGGATTTATTTTTAATAGGCTATATCTGGTTTATCAATATTTAAAGCATATTGTATTTTATCACAATTACTCTGTATTTATTTTTGCTTAACCTGTCTGCATATTTATGTTATGCTTTTTCTAATTATCTACATTTTCGTGTCTTGTTTAATTAACATTTTTTATGTCAGCATCCTTTTTCCAAACGTAAGTTAAACAAACGTGGCTATTCATCTATAGTCATATAAACTTTGGTTCCCAATAAAGAATGTCCTCCTCCTTAAGATCGTGACTGTTTTCTTCTGAGTTATCTTCAACTTGAGTTATTCTCTATTTATATTTTTATATCTTAAAGTTTTAAGTTTATTCATATATTTTGATTAACTTTTGCTTTGTTTTGTGTTTGCCAACTATAAATTGCATTTACTTTTTATTAAATATTGGTCACTATGAATAGCTGCACTTAGATAATTGATACAACCTCTTACTTGGTTTTTGGATACATTTATAACTGTATGAAGATTATCTATATCACCGAGTATTTTTCACGTACAGTTTACGGTTATCTTTTTCAACCAATGCAATAAAAAAATCAATTTATTTTTAGATAAAGCTCAATTAGTCTAGCACTCAATTCATTTCTCTTTCTTTAAATATATGCACCCACTTTTTTCTTGTTTTCACTAATGGTTGTAACTATGTTAAAGTTTGCTATTACCAGGAAACACGTTTCTTTCTTCTACCTTAAGTATTACTGCGTAAAATTAGGTCTACAAACTTATCATCACCATTATCATGACTTAATGCGGTCATAATGACCTTGCACCATGATGATTATTTATAATAAAACTTACATCTGCATGAGTTACTTGCGCTTGAGTGGATGAACCTTAATTCTTCAGACCTTTGCAGAACACCGGTCTATACCAAGCCATACATTCTATTTTAACCTAACAACTTCTTCCTTTAATTTGTCTGGTTCCTTATATTCACGATTCCGTATATTCTATTTTTTAATTCGTAGTTTTCTTTTTTTTTTGAAGATACATTTGTTCCATCCTTATTAATAATTTTAAAACCTTCTTAATGATCGAAATCTGGACGACATGCAATCAATGAATGTGAAATCTTGTAAGACCGGTTTGGTTTTACATTATAATACTGTGTGTCCTGAGAAAGGAGGAAACACCAATTTTCTTTTGATAAATCCAAAAAGAAAAAAAAATGTTTGAAAGGTATTGGGGATACGGATCAGCCGCATGTTGTGACCGACGCGAACGGGCAATGCTTTGAACCACTTTATTCTGTGCTCCACAAGAATATTAGATGTACACACAAAGAGATCTTTTATATTTATCCATCGTTTTTGGTTATTCTAAAACCATAACTATCAAAGTTTAAAACTTTAGGTTGAAAACTATAGCGTTCGTTCATATACAACTACAGAAAAATCTAATGACCCAAAACCATCTTTGGAAGATACCAAAAGAAAAATGTAATAAAAAATTTAGATATCTTAAACCAACAAGCTTTTTCAGATAATTTTAAGCTTACCATACCCTTGAAGTAATGTTGCTTTCTTTATTATTGAGATTTATTTGGGTTACTTCAATAATAAATACTTAAGTTATTAATAGAGTTGACTTTTTAAATGGCGGCCACATCTAGAAAGTTAAAAGTAGATGCCTAAAATATTACTTAAAAAATAAAACATAACTTTTATTGTTTCAGTTACTTTTAAAACATTTCATGAAACAAAGGGATTTTTATTTTAAACTAGAAGGGTCTCCGTCAGATAATAAAAACATTATTTGAGTAGTCACGTTCATGCATGATTGCATGCACGCATACGCATAGATACCCATGCACACAAATAAGCAGTCAAACACGCGCTTATGCACACGTGCATTCAAGGCATTCAATAATAATTAAAATAGGCAACCAGACCTCAAAGTGTAGAGTTATCAAACTAACGTAGAGGAGCTGTATATAATCTCCATATTTTTTTTTATTGATCCAGTACGCCGTTGAACACAAATTACTAGTAAAATTACTATAATGGTATAATTTAGACCTATTTATAACTTTATGAAATACTTTGTTTTATCAAAGATTTTTCAATTAGCTAATCGGTTGCTATAATTCTAACATGAATGCAGATCAGCAATTTAGTTAATACTTCAACAGTCTTTAATACTTACTCATCATTATTGGCATTGTTTTTGTACTTGTTTATATAAAAACCTCGCATATCAGTTTGCAGCTTTCCTGTATAATCAATTGACAATTCATGTATGTCGTCTTTTGTCATCTTTTTTTTATCTAGAAATTTAAGTTCTACTGTTTCGCCCACAGTTTGCTGAGTTTGTTCTATTAGTTCATCGCTGGCACCACTTTTTTTCAACGAAAACTTATTGGTAGTGAAGTCCACACCCACAGAATGTAGAATAATATCTTTTGACGTATCTTTATCACTTTTTAGGTTTATTATTAAATTTACTTCGAAATCATTTGTTGACTCAAAATCGTTTGCCAAAGTGATTGTAATTTTATAAAGCTCTGGTTTCACATCATTGACTAATTTAAGGGGATTAGTAGAGTCCAAAGATCCATCACTTCTGTTGTCGATCGATATTCCTGACGATTCAACTTTATTTGTAATTGACGCTCTGCCATAAACGGTCACAACTGCAAAAATACCAACCAGTGCAAAAGTACTTATCTGCGAAGCCATGCTGAAAACAATTAAGATATATTTCACTTCTTATCTTAGTTTAGTTAGCAAAATTTGTTTAACAAGAAGCATAATAAGCAAAAGTACTTTAAAGCCTATCGTTGTTGGTTTTAATATTATGACCTAAAATTGGGCAGTTTTTTTACGTTTCAAGAAGCTAGTGCTTGATTGTGGGTTATCTGCTGAATTAATATCGTAATTTAAATTATTAACTTGTGTTGTTGTACGAATATTTCTAAAAAATATGTTGATAGATTGCTCGAAATATGGTAGATTGCAAATTCTTGTAGTATCGATTTTCTAACTGGAATGAAATATTGTATTGTTAACACAATTGTGAGGGTTTTTACTAATTTTTTCGTAATAAATACGAGCCTTTAAGACTTATGAACATGGAATAATAATTCGTATCAATTCTAGATTTTCCTATAATGAGAAAAAAACATTCTGTGGTTACTAAGTATTAAATTTAGTATCAAGATGAGTATCTGCATTGGAATAAATTGTTTAAACATTAATTGCAAAATGTCAGTCTCCTTTAGTAACATAATTTTTCTTTTTATTATGAACTTAATTGTTATAAAAAGACGTTCTTAATAAAATTGGTTTATCAATAATCTATCATTAGCGTTTAAACACGTGGAGAAGAATTTTAAACATTTATTTAATAATTTTAAAACGGGTTCAGGGCATTTTTATCCATAGCCAACTACAAAACTAAAATTTCTGTGAGACCTACAGGGATATTCCAATATAGATTGATATGTATTTATGGTAATATAGTATAGCAGCAGAATTTATTTAAATGTAAGACAACATCATATAATTTTCAATAATAGATTTAACTTGAGAAGTAGATTTAATTTCGTTTAGTATAAATATGAATTGTTGGAAGCATTTACAGGTCTACTTTTCTTCTCAAGAAGATTAATTTAATATGCAGTTTGTTAATTCTAATAATTTTATGTAACGTTAAAGTTGGAAAGATATAAATTAAAGGTATATGTGTTACTTAGCATTGCATTTGCTGAAAAAATTTAATTTAAATCTTCAAAAGGTTTTCTAAAGTAATCTACATTTTTTAATTTAGAATTTGTTGATGAAATAAAAACTTAATATAGCTTTAATTCTAGTTCTATACCTTAAGTATCTTAATTTAGTAACACAAGGACAGAATATCTATACACACAATGGTTTTTATTCGCCGCATTTATAGTTTCGTAGACTAACTTTTTTAACGTCTGTTTAGGACAGCTTCTTCACTTATAATTAATGCGTAGCACTACTACAATTTTCGCTCACGTGGTAAAACTTACCTCACAAATAGCACTCACATACTGCTAGTAGGAATTATTGCAATTCCTATATAGACACGAAATAATAGTTTATCTTATCTTATCGCAAATTTTAGACCCCATTTATTTGACGTAAATTATAGGTAACAGATAATATAATTATTTGAACTTTCTATAAATTATTGAACGATTTAATTTCTCTGATTAGTATTATGGCCTTTATTAAATTCTTAGTTAAACTCTTACTGGAAGGGACAACATTTAGCTTAATCTCAATCATAGCCGACATTTTTTAGCAATTAGTAAAACGGTCTTAGAAGTGCTCTACTTGATGATTAAGAGATAGTAAAACTCATAAACAGCAAATCATTCTAACACATACTTTCGAATTATGGTTACACAGTTTTGAGTTCACAGAATCTTTTGAATTTAATGCAGTCATTACTAAAGAAGCATAGCTAAGAAGACAAAGAAACAAACAGACAGAGCAGCAAGGAATAGATTTCGTATTAATTATAGACCAATACAAATAAGTATAGCCACGATGAAGTTATTGGCACAAATAATTTATTACACATTATACGAGCATACAAAACAAGTAATTAACTTGACTTTTTGATAAAACTAACCCACAAACAAAAAACGAATCTTAAAAATTAGTGACCAAATTCACGGCGTAAATATAGACGTTGCAAAAGTGAACCATAATATACTTATAAATAAGTTGTGATACTATCGTTTATCACAAATGTTGACCTTTCTTGTCACATACTTAAAATCTCGTTTATTTATTGTAAAATTTAAGGATAATATATACGGCCAGTTCAAACAAAATTTGGGAGTTCCGCAAGATACAAGTTTGGGTCTTTTACTATTCTCAATATTTATCAATGGCTTTTGCTTAATATTTTAAAATTAATGCTCGTTTACGATCAAAAACTATTTTCAGTAATTAAACGTGTGAAAGATTATGATAAATTGCTAAGCGGTCTATGCTAAATTTACAATTGAAGACATCCACAAATTAAACATTTTAAAATATTCTGTAATTACAATTTCGAGAAACGGGGTACTGATTTTTTTAAAGTATTCTGTAAATAACAAATACATATCAAATTAGAAAGTTAGATTTAAGAATAACTAACACAGACAAATTAAACCACAAACCACATATCGAAAAAATAACGGCTGAAAATACAAAATGTTGGGGTTCGTAACTAAACAGTTAGGTCAGTTTCAAAATATGAAAGCTCCAAAAGTTTTATATCTTCTTTAGTGACTTAAAAATTGAATATACCTCCATCACACGATATCCTAATTATGCTAATGAAATAATAAAAGACTAAAAAAGGGCAAAACAAATATGTACGCTATTTACATCTGAAAAATGTAGAATATATCCTGGCTTAAAAATTATAATATGTCAAACTTAGAAATGAATTCCAAATACAAGGTCTTTCTGTTCGACGCAACATGTTTTAATGCACTATTGTTACGGCCTATGACATTGCAAAATTTCAGAAGACCTTTCTGCTATAAAAATTTAAACTAACTGTTCCTAGAAAAATTCCCTTTCCGGCTAACTATGATTACTTACTCCGTACATTCTTCGCATGATATGATGCAACGATTAATAAACGAATTGTATATATTCTTACATTCAGACAGCATAAAATTTTGAAGCATTTTTGAGTAAATTTATTGTACCCAATGGGTACAACTAAAACAACGAACTACTTAATCAATGATTATTGAAACATCAGGAAAGGATGATTAAAGGAAAGCAAATTGTTGCAATGATATCGTTGTGTATAAATATAGGTAATATGAATCGAATAAATGTAGAAACAGATTATTACTGTTGGAATTTAATTTAACTAATCGATAGGTGTTTGCAAGACATTACTTAGTGAAGCCACATTTGAAAATTGTTACTTATGTTCTTATGTACATATTTAACGACAAACGTACGTTTTAAAATTGTTGAATATTTTGGAACATTCTGTAGAAATATATTTGCAAACTGTAATTAATTTATTTAGAGAACATACAAGCTAATAAAAGATAAACAACTTCATACATGGAAATATTCTTAAATAAATTTTCAACTAAACTAGAGTGTTTTTGTTGTTAATGTCGTTATTTATAGTAACAATCGAAAATAGAAAAGAAAGACTCCTTTCTTAAAAATAAACATTTTTGTTGCAGTTTCACATATTTAACCACTTTGATTTACAATTTGTTATTTTCTTAAAAACAAGCAGATTACCACTTTTAGAAAAGTTGTGTACCAAAACACCTGTTTACTAAAATACCATATATTATTTTAAGCAGAAGATTTGCAACACAAGGCTTAAAGACAATACCTACCAATGTTCAACATCCTAATAGCGTAATATAAGAGGTAGTGGAAAAATCTGAAACCGGGAAAATTCCTTGAAAAGCATACGTTTCTGAAAAACGTTTCGAAGTAAAGTTGTAGAGCTTTAAAGGTTGTATATTCAATGATCATATCCATAGGAGCCTGTATGTAGGTGTCTCTCTAGGTCAAGGCCAGTATGATTTTTTTAACTAGAGAATCCAAATTTTTATGTCAGAGTAATAAAGATGATTCAAAGAGTTTCCAAAATACTTAATGACCTATTTTTTGAGAATTGTGTAAGCTATAAACCTTAAAATTCGAGGTGCCGCCAGCATTAGTCATAGTATGTCATGCCAAAGTAATAATCTTTTGCAAAGTAAGAGATTATTGTTGGTAGTTGTCAACATGCTATTGACTGAAAGGGAAGAAATTACAAAATCTGCTATAGTTCAGAAAGATGTCATACGATTGGAAGATACGAAATCTGTCAAGGATCATCCGGGGAGTGGCAGACCAAAGTCTAGCAATGAATAATGGTGTGAATGCGATGTAAGCATTTGTACAAAATCCTCATTTTTCAATAAAGAAGGTTGCCTAGGCAACTAAAGTTAGAATATTTATAATAAAATTTGCTTACGAGTTAGAGAAATGAGATTTTGATAGAAAAAATTTGTTTTACAAGAAAAAATTTGTTTTACAATATAATGAGTCATTTTTTTCCAATTTAATGCAATGGTAAGTTGGCAGAATTCCCGATATTGGTGTGACAAGGACTCTCACCAGATTTCTGACGTCTTCGCGTAGTATTTCCAACATACAAACGTGTGGACGGAGTTTGTTAACGTGTACCCTTCTTTATCGAGGAAAGTTTAACAGCGATCACTTATCTACCGTTATTGCAATATCAAATAGCTTCAACTATAAATAATTTGTTTGTCGAAAATCTGCAAAATACTTCGTTTCAACAGAATGGTGTATGGCCATAATATTCTGTAATAAATACCCTAGTTTTATCTGACACTTTTACAAACCGATGGTTAGAAAGACTTAGAGCAATAGAATGGGTCTCTCAATCATCAGATTTTTCGTCGTTGAACTACATACGACCAACAACGAAACTTGCTAACTTGAAGACTTAGGCGAACGACTATTGCAGCAAGTAAATCCTTATGTCGCCAAAAATGAGACAAAAAGTTTTAAATCAATTTTATCTGTGGTTAGGTCATTGTTAAGCAGTCTCAATGTAAGAATGAATACAGTTCGTTTATTAATCGTTGCATCACATTATATGAAGAGTGTATGGAGTAAGTAATTATAGGTAGCCGAGAAGGGAATTATTCTTGGAACAGTAGTTTAAATTTTTATAACAAAAGGTTTTTTGAAATTTTGCAATTCCAAAGGCTGTAAAAATAGTGCATTAAAAAATGTTGCGTCGAACAGAAAAACTTTGTATTTGGAATTCATTTCTAAGTTGGACAGATGTTATTTTTAAGCTGGGATATATTCTACCGCAGACACCTGGTTTCGCTACGCACGCATACACAAGCACGCACGCAAGTACACGCGCATACGCGCGCACACACACATACACACACAACACACACACAAAGAAATGTAAGGTCCAACCATAGAATATTTACACGGACATGCAGAATATTTATAATCATTTTAACTCTGTAAATTCTAAAGCTCAGGAAAAATATGTCATCAAATAGTGTTTTGAAATCCGCGGCTTTCTTTAATACTGTGTTAAATTAATGGAGTATTTCGTTTAAAGAACTCTTGTTAATTTTAACCTCGCCTTGCTACCTCAACTCGTGTCAAATGGATATGATCACTAAATAGCATTTTAAAAATTCTATAACTTAACTTCGAAACATTTTCCTTACAAACATTTGATTTTTGAGATATTTGACGATTTCTAGAGTTCGGTAGCACTGTATAAGTCAGACCTAGACTTACTGATGACAATTTTAAAATGCAAACTGTACAGCGACAGCATATGAAAAATATCATGAAGATCAGCTGACAAGTAATCCAAAATTTGATTTAGCTTATTACAAAATGCGTTACACTTTGCACAAAGTGGTTTGCAGCTGTAACTACATTTATTGGCACCTAGTGGTAAAGTTCTATCCTTGCTCGTGAAAACAAGGGTATTATGTAGAGAGCTATATTTTATTAAACATTGCATACGGATATTGTGTACGCTTCCAAATCTCCGACGGAGAAAGTAACCAAGTGTTCCTCTAATGATTATTTGCAAATACTTTACCATCTAGAAAACATTTTAGACCCAATATTGTAGGTATTGTAACGAACTCTTTTTTAATATTCTCCATTTGTTCCATCATATTCCCGTTTATTAACAAATATAAAGAAACCTTAATGTATTGAGATGCCACTATATACTGTAACGATTTTATTTCCTATCAAAATGTGTACATATAATTAATCTATTTATTTAATACAATATAATGCATAATAATGCTACACAATCCGCTAAATAAATATTACCTATTGTCCAATAAATTATTAGCTTTCAATTCAATTTAAAATTTAATTTATACGGTGACAAAATAAACTTTTCATTTAGTGTCATTTCTAGAGCTCCCTCTGTTAGGCAATTGTAAGTTAATCTTGTTTCCGGGCGGTAACTCGCGTGACATGAGCACTTCCAATACAGCTGTGGTGAAAACAAGTCAAATTGTTCCTTGAACCCGAGGAATGGCGTTTGCAGTTTTTACGTGTTGGAAGCACGTGCGATTTAAGTTGTTTTAGGAGAGAATGTCATCTCCGAAGCGCATTTTTGTGTTGTCCACTTGCTGGAACATAGCTCGTAGATGACGAGAAATTATTTTGGTTGAAGGGCCGTGGTTAACAGTAAGTAGAATTGATTCTGTAACCATATTAAGTAAAGATTTTCAGTGCAACTTTCGATATAGTATTCAACGTTTGATATAATATTTAACTTGGAAATAATGTTCGTAACTTTAATTTATACGTAACGCAATCTTAATTAATATGCAGTTTGTTAATGATATGAAAATTTGAAATGATGTTTAGCTTTGAAAGAACATGCAACCTTTAGTTAACAGAAGTTTGGTTAACGTAATTTTAATTAATGCACAAGAAGAAAATATAAGAATTTACGCTTTGGTCGAGTGTGGATCTGACGAGTATCAATTATTTAAAAAATGGATGCCGTGATGTAATTTGAAGCTTCAGGAAGCAGGAAAATTACTTGTAATGATTTGGAGATTTCTTTATTTAAATGCTGATGCAAGACGCCCAGCAGGTATTTATCTGTCAGATAAACATCTAGTATGTAGAAATTTGTTTTCGTATGTTAGCTGAATTATGGATATAGTAGATAAATAATTTTTTGTTTAATCAAGTTATTTGAACTTCAAAATAGGTCAAGGACAGACTATATATATTTTTCAATATTAAGTAACAGGAACCTGTATATTTTTCATTTCTAAATCTTTTATTAATACACTGAAACTACGAAAGATGTCATTACGTGATAGAGAAAGTAAATTCTCCTATTTAAGAAAAATTAGAAATTAAACTTCTATGTTTGCTATTTCAGTAATAGCTGACTGGAATAGTATATTGTGAGGTTATGGTAGATCTACTCAAACCAACAGATATTGTTATTTGTAAGTAATTGTTCAGAAAGCAACTTCAGGCTTAATAATTTTTAAATAAAATTTGGCTAGATATTTCTTATAGAAATAACCACATTTTAAACTGGAAGGTACTTACAATACCCAGTGCCTTTGTAAATTATTTTCATGAATTAAATTAATTTAAATTATATAGAAAAACTGAAAAGATGTTTTGTAAAAAGCACGTTAACTGAATACAAGAGGAATAGATTTTTATTTTGATCAAGACTATTCTTTTTAATTAGAATGAATGAAAGTTGATTCGAATTGAATTTTAAAAATTTTGAGTATAAATGCACAAACAGTGCTATTCTTTGTTTAATCTGTTCACAGGTGTAGCAGTGAAGTACAAAGGTCAAAGTCGAGCCATAAGGTAAGAAGCTTTAGGGATTACGTTGTCTATAATAAATTGTATAGCGGTTATAGAATAGAGGTTTCCGCATTCGCCTTGTACAAGGGACTTAAGTAAGTCTACTCTGTATAGAAAAATACGGTGGCGCCTTATTCTTCATATTTTTGGTGGCAATCCAACCCCGACACACAGCTCATGTTCCACCCAGAGCATATAGTTCGACTATCCGCTTTGCCTTTGAGATTTCCACAACTTTGGGCCATTTTCCATCAGAACTTGCCGTGGGCTCTATTCGCTTACTGCAAATTCTCGTAAAATAGAATCTCATAATAAGTATAAAGGCTATAAATAGCGCCCAACGTATAGGCCTCGATTGCTGTACCAATTGTAAAAGGACATAACGTGCAGGCTTCGATTGACTTTGCTGGTTTACACTTGTTGATTCGTAAATCATTTACCCTAAGATTAATTTAGTTTATTGATGTTGTTCGACTGAAGTTTTAGTGTAGATTGTATTAATTGAGTTTAATTTGTAATTAGTCAGTTAGCCTATTCCATGATGGCTGAGACGTATCAAGTAGTTTATTTGCATAGAGATGAATTGGATTATGAATTGAGAATCCGAGGAGTTGTTAGCAGCAGACCGATGCAGGATAAGAGGAAAATGTTAGGCCGATTATTAGCTAAAGAAACAACAGTACCTGGTCGTTTAATTGATCCTTCCGCATATGTCGTAGAATATTCAGATGAACGAGATGAGATTGAGGCTTCGATAGAATCAGTAAAAAATGTTTTATTAGAATTTGAATGTGAATTAGCAGACCCTACATTTAAGAGGATACAGTCGAGATTAATACATCTTGATGGTCGAATTAGGAGAATGAAAATCCCTTTAGATAATTCAGATGAAGTTACTTTATTTAAGAATGAATCGTTAGCAACTATTCTTACCATGGAGGCAGAGTTACATGAAAAGCTTAAGAAGAATGAAGATGTAAGCGCATATGGTGAATTTTCTATGAGAGAAACCATTCCAGCTTGTCAGTGCTCCTATTCATACTGTTTCATATTTAGTACCCCCTATTCTAATTGGTTCGTGGTCAGTAAAATTTTCTGGAGATCCAAGACAAGTTCATCAATTTTTGGACAGAGTAGCTGAGTTAGCACACTCGCGTAAAGTATCTGAAGAAGATTTATTTAATGCTTCTCTAGAATTGTTCACAGGTAACGGTTTAGAATGGTATCGTTGTGTTAGAAGTTCTTTAACAAACTGGAGTTCTTTGGTTATTCGATTGAAGGAAGATTTCTTACCATCACACTCAGAGGACGAGATTTGGGAAAAAATTAGGTCGCGTCATCAACATAAAGGAGAATCTGTAGTCATATATATAGCTCATGTGGAGAATTTGTTTAGTAGGTTACCACAATCACCTGCGGAATGCACAAAAGTTAGAATGGTAAAAAAGAATCTATTACCTGATTTTATTTGTCAATTAGCTCTAACGGAAATTGATAGTATGTCAACGTTAATAAAGTTGTGTAAGAAATTGGAAGAAGCTTATGCATCCAAGCATAAATTAGTACAAAGTCCAGTGAAATATGTTCCGAAAGCATTAGGAAATTCAAAATTTCAAGTTGAAAATAAGTGGTCAGCTCCCGTTAAAAACTTTTCAGCGCGAACTGGTCGCAGTTTTTATAATCAATCATTTCCACCTCAAATACAATCTCTTGGTAACAATAATAGTAATAATAATAATCTTTCTAGTAGAGTCCCTGTAAATAAATATAAAATAAATAAACTTACATGTTGGAATTGTTTGGAAGAAGGTCATACATTTTGGAGGTGTAAGATTCCTCGTAAAATATTTTGTTATAGCTGCGGATATAGTGGAGTTAAGTCAATAACTTGTCCGTCGTGTTCAAAAAACGAGTAGGTAGGCAGATGCAGAGTGGCCGGCATCATGTTTTTATGCAAAAGGCTACGGTTATGTTGTGTGAACAGGAAAATTTTTTTGATAAAGATGATTGGTCAAGATGGCTAGGAATCGTTAAAGCTTTTTGTCAACGGAACGTCAAGCCAAAAGCTGACGCGTTATTTGTAAGGAAACCTCAGGACAATCGTCCGTACATTATGGTAAAATTGTTGGATAGAGACGTCACGGGTTTGTTCGACGCTGGTTGTACTACTACCGTGGTTAGTTCATTAGCATTTTCTGTTCTTGAAGAATTAAATTTAAAAGTTTTTAAAACTGAAAAGAGAAAAGTTTCCACTGCGGATGGTGCTCTTCAAGAAGTTATTGGTTCAGTTGATTTACCTATCAGAATTGGAAGATAATATCGTATTATTAACGCTTTGGTTGTACCATCTCTTCCTCACACATTTATTTTTGGTAGCGATTTCGCTAAATCCCTTGGTTTAATAGCAGATTTCAAAAACAATACATGGCATATTCAAGATTATGATAATAATAGTATTTCGTATATAGGTCATTCGTCAGTACCCTTAAGTTGTAGTAATCAGTTACTTAGTTTAGATGATTTGTTGGAAACGCAGCGAGTAAAGGCACAAATAGCAATAGAATCCTACAACGAAATTAGTAGTGAAGAGAGACTAGGGCGTACCGATAAAATTGTTTTAGATATTGATACTGGTGATGCAAAACCATTTCGTAAAAAACCATACGTCATGTCCCCCTTTATGAGTAAGATGTTAGATAAAGAGTTAGATGAGATGTTGAGATTAGGAGTAGTGGAAGAATGTCAGAGTCCATGGTCATCCCTCGTACTGTTAGTTAAAAAACAAGACAGCGAGTACAGATTTTGTTTTGACGTATTACTAAACATGATAGCTACCCATTGCCAAATATCGATAGGATTATTAATTTACTTAAAGGTGCAAATTATATTACTAGTCTCGACCTTAGAAAGAGTTTTTGGCAAATCCCACTTTCCGAAACATCTAAGGATAAAACAGCATTTAGTGTTATTTCAAGAGGACAATATAGGTTTGTCACCATGCCATTCGGATTAAAGAATGCTGCTCAGACGCAACAGCGTTTGGTTGATTCAATTTTTGGACCGAAGTTTGAACCACATGTTTTTTGTTATTTGGATGACATTATTTTGTGTTCAGCATCTTTTGAGGAACATTTGAAGTTATTAGAAACGGTGAAGGAACGTCTTAAGGAAGCAAACCTTACGATTAACTTGAAAAAGTGTGAATTCTTTAATAAATCGTTGAAATTTCTTGGTTATATTGTTGGATCGAATTCCCTTCGTACAGATCCCGAAAAGGTTTCTGCTATGGTAAATTTCCCTAGACCTAAGACCACTACTGAGGTCAAACGTTTTTTAGGAATGTGTAGTTGGTATCGTCGTTTTATAAAAAACTTTTCATCTTTAGTGACACCGATCAGTGATTTAGTAAAAGGAAGAAAAAAGGGTCAATCTATTGTTTGGACGTCCGAGGCTGAGGACTCATTTGTACAGATCAAGCAGGCTTTAGTTTCCGCTCCATTGTTATCACAACCGGACTATTCAGTTCCATTTATTGTCGAATGCGACGCCAGTGATACAGGGCTCGGAGCAGTTTTAGTACAAAAAATCGATGATGTAGAGCACGTTATCTCTTATGCCAGTAAATCACTTACCCGAACTGAGCGAAATTATTCAGTCACGGAGAAAGAGTGTCTTGCTGCAATTTTCGCTATAGAAAAATTCCGACCTTGGGTAGAAGGTACCCGTTTCACTGTTATCACAGATCACTTTTCATTGTTATGGCTTAATAATATACAAAACCCAACCGGTAAATTAGCTAGATGGGCTGTCCGTTTACGACAGCATACGTTTGAGTTAGTTCATCGAAAAGGAAAGTTTAATGTAGTTCCAGATTGTCTTAGTCGTGCAGTTCCAGTCGTAAATCATGTAGATAATTTAGTTGAGATCAAGTTAGATAATGTGGATCCCTGGTATGTCTCTTCGAAAAAAAATTTTATTTTCACCTGATGATTACCCACAATGGAAGGTGGAAGATAATCATGTATTTAAATTTCTTTCTTCAAATTTACCACTCTCGTCGAATGTAAGGGAATGGAAATATTTAGTTCCTAGATCACAAAAGGAAGAGGTTATTCGGATAAATCATGACCCTTCAGTGGCCGGACATTTTGGTTTTTTTAAAACATTGGCACGCATACAAGAGAATTTTTATTGGCCCAAAAATGCGTATTGATGTGTTGAAATTTTGTAAAAAATGTTTAACGTGTGGTGCACAGAAAGCATCGAATAGAGGACCCCTTGGTTTAATGGGAAAGGAAAAGAAGTGAAGTTCCCCTTTCAGATTATTGCAATAGACCTCATGGGCCCATTTCCACGGTCCAAGGTTGGACACAAATGGTTATTAGTTATTGGTGATTGGTTCTCAAAATTTACGTTAATGTTTCCGTTACGTAGTGCAAAAGCGCATTTAATAGAACGTGTACTGGAGGAAAAAGTTTTTTTAGTTTATGGTGTCCCCAAATTCATTATTTGTGATAATGGCTCACAATTTAGTGGAAGAAATTTCAAGGCAATATGTAAAAAATATGATGTTCAAAAAATTTGGTTTAATGCAGTTTACTCTCCCCAATGTAATTTTGTGGAAAGGATAAATCAAACCGTCGGAACAGCTATACGGTCTTATATTAAAGAACATGATACTTGGGATATTGGTTACCCCAGATTCAGTATGCGATTAATTCTGCAAAACATCATGCCACTGGTTATTCGCCAAATTTCTTAGTTTTTGGTAGACATGTTCCCGTGTCTGGAAGATTTTATGGTCTTGATGTGGAACCCTCAGTTGATTCAGATATTATTTCTGGTGATAGACCTTCGTATGTGTTAGATCATCAAGGACTATTTGATATTTTTATAGACGTACAGAAAAGGTTACATTTAGCTTACATGCAGTTTAGTAATTCATATAATTTAAGGAGACGTAACATTTCTTTCGAAGTAGGTGACAAGGTTTGGAGGTCAAATAAAGTTCTTTCGAAAGCAAGTGATAAGTTTACTGCTAAGCTTGCGCCAAAATACGTTTTGAGTATCGTTAGAAAGAAGATTTCTAATTTGATTTATGAATTGAATAATGAAGATGGTTCAAAGGCAGGCAGATGGCATGTTAAGGACTTAAAACCTTATTCAGAGTTCAGTAATGATATTGAGAAAGGTGATGTTTCTGAACATTAATTAGTAATGTTGAAATGTTTAATGGTTGATAGTAGGAATTATTTCTGTCTTATCTTTTTGGTAAAGAATTTATTTATTGTATTGAAATACTGTTTGGTAATCTAGAATTTGGATGTTGGATATAAAGTAAAAAAGGATAAAGAAATTTTGTAGTACAGTAAGGTTAATATTAGTCTACGTTGAAATTGTTGGTTGCAAATTATTTGTTTAAGTTGAGATGTTATAAGTTGTATGTTAACATAAAGGTCAAATGTCTGTAAGAGATGTTTATTTATACTTTTGGCGATAAATTTTGATAAATTTTGTATATATTTAGTTGATAATTTCTTTTGGATTTAGGTATGTATGGTCATATTAATCTATGGTGAATTAGGTATAAAATAATTCATTTGTTTCATTTAATTCGTTTAGTTTGGTTAATGAGTTGGATATAGTGTTTGGAGAGTAATATTGTAGTCAAGAGGACAATTGAAGAGAGTTGTATTTCTTGAGATTATATTGGAAATCAAGTAGCTTGAATCCAAGTTAGATATTGGTAAAAGACCAATTGTAATGCAATAAACAACATCAAGTTTGAAGAAAGGTTTATTTAAATATAAATCAAGCTAAACGACTACACATCTTGAGAGCTTCTTACGTTCTTACATTCTATTTACGTTCTACTGTGTCTCTGAACAACAAGTTACAGTAACCCCTTACTTACTCCCTCTACTACCCTTAGGTCTATCGACGCACGCAGAAGGCCTGAAATATTTTACACATCCTCCGGCGCGGCGGTAACACTTAGCTTATCACTTCTTATTTCTAAAGGATACAATAATTGTATTGGGCGCCTAATTACGGTGCCATTCGCAATCTTAACGTAACAGGCACGCACTTTGCCATCACGGCCGTTTATAACGTCGTTCACCAACCCTAATTTCCACAATAACCGTCGCTTATGATTTCCATGTATTAATACGACATCCCCTTGCTTAATCGCACACTCACGCACATTCACGTTATGATGAGCTCCTCTTAATAATTGTAAATATTCTGCGCTCCATCTTTTCCAAAAGTAGTCGATAACGTTTGTTCTCTGCTTCCATAGCCTACGAATCTCATCTCCATTAATAACACGGTCAACAAAAGGAATAGTAGCCAAAGCGGGTCCCAATAAAAAATGCGAAGGGGTTAACGGCATTAAATCCATAGGTTCACTACCTAGGTATGTGAGCGGGCGGGCGTTTATTGTTGCTTCAACCTCGGTAATGAGTGTATTTAGTTGATCTAAATTTAGTAAAGAACGTCCTATCGTAGCCCTAAGGGCGTCTTTTACACTTTTTACAAGTCGCTCGTAAAATCCTCCGTGCCAAGCCGCTCGCTCTATTATAAATTTCCACTTAATTTGGTAACTGTTTACAAACTCGATAAATTCTGCACTCGCCATCACTTCGTTTAAAGTCGATATTTCACGTGATATTCTTTTAAATGTTTTAGCGTTATCTGAGTAAATGACCTTAGGAATCCCTCTACGGGCAAAGAACCGTTTACATGCACTGATTTTGGACGCAACATCCATTTTCAAAACAATCTCTAGATGAAGTGCTCGTATAACAGCGTAGGTAAATAAAATCACATAATATGGCTTTGAATGATAACTGTCTTTAAAATACAACGGTCCGGCGAAGTCTAAACCTGTCACTTCAAAGGGCTTTGTTTGCTGTATTCGATCTCTAGGTAACGGCGCGAAAGGATGCGACCCTGACTTTTCACGAAGTCGTTTACAGATGACACATCTTGCTAAAACGGACTTTATTAATTGCCGTCCTCGTACAATCCAAAATCGTTTACGTAATTCGTAAAGTGTCGCATTAACACCACTATAATGAAGAGTTTTATGAAACTGCATTATTAGTAGTTTACTTAAATGTGCATTTTTCAATAGAATAACGAAATCTTCTCTTAAATTTTGAAGAGGTCCACCCAAATGCAGCAATTCATGTTTATCTAAGAAAGGGCTTAAAGTTGAAATATTCGATTTCCGTTCAATGCCTTGACCCTTTTGTAAGCTGTATATCTCCGAATAATAAACCTCCCGCTGAGCTATTTCGGCCCTTTCAAATTCGTTTACGGTTAAGCTCTTTATTTCTTTATTATTTCTGGTTTTTAAATTTCCTATAAATCGTAAAACATATGCCCTTATCCGCACTAAACGATCAAAATCACTGTATCTGGAGGAATCTATAAATTGATTGCTACCTTTTATAGTGTCGTTAATTAGTAAAGGCATTTTCGATACTATATCTATCGTTGACGTAGCTGTCTCTATTGTATTATCTGGCCACGTTTGTTCACTTTCTAAGATTTCAATAAATTCAGGGTTCTGTTTTCGATTATTGATTAAATGTGTTCGTATCACGGAATTTAAAAGAAACGGGCTACATGTAATTCCGAATGTTACTCTATTCATACGGTACGTTTCCAGTTCATTGTCGTTATTGTACCATAAGAATCGATGTGCGTCCTTATCGTCGGAATGTAAATAAATTTGTAGAAATGCTTTCTCAATGTCAGCCGTAATTCCGATCTCGCCTACACGAAAATTAAGCAAAATCTTAATTAAATCTAGACTTAAATTATGCCCCTTTTCTAATAAGTCATTCAACGATTTTTGTCCCGGGGCATGTGAAGAGGCATCTAAAACCACTCGTAAACGCGTTGTTTGTTTATCTTCTCTAAAAACCGGCCTGTGTGGCATGTAGTAAACACGATCGCCATTTGTTTTTTCAGCATCACCGCGTGAAATTAACTCGGCATAATTATTATTCAACATTCCTTTGATAGCAGCGTTATATTCACATATTTTGTTAATATCGGTCAATTTAAACTTTAGACTCTGAGCACGAACGCGCGCGCTAATTAAATTATCATCTTCAATGACTGCATCCTCTTTCTTCCACGGTAACGCTACTAAATATCTATCATCACATTTATGAACGTTATTTTTCAAAAAATTATCGAAAAATTTCTTATCGTCGTCTGCTTCTTTGGTTATACCTATTGTTTCTAAACCCCACATACTATCGATCTCAGCTTCTGTTTTTATAACTGTCGCATGTAACACTGTCTGCAGATTTACTCCTATGGTTGTAGCATCAACTGGTATGGGGCCATGCAAAGCATAACCAAATTTCGTGTCCATCGCTACTAAACTTTTGTTTAGACGAATATTTTTTCCTGTCACTACTGTCCAGTAACTGTCTGCCCCAATAAGGATACTAATTCCATCAACAATTAACGCTCGATCTATATTAAACGGGATATTGTCAGCAAGCTGTAAGTTTTGATACTCTATCACGCTTTCTTTAGGTACATGTAAATCATCCATGCAAATTTCTGGAACTTCCACAGCCTCAATCGTTGAAATTTCATTTGTATATTGTCCCTTCAAAGTAATTAAAACGCGGTTGTAAAGCTTAGAGGGAATCGGTGCACTATCTCCAAACGCGGCAATACGAACCCTATGTTGTCCAACTACAGGTAAATTTAATACCCTTGATAGATTCTCCTTAATAAATGAAAGTTGACTGCCGCCGTCCATAACTAATCTGATTAACTTCTTTGAATTTTCGCCAAAGGCATAAACACAAGCCGTTTGTAATAACACATTTTTGTTTACGTTTGTCATCAAACTGGACACCGACGGCGCCGAAGTGTTCATTGAACTCTCGCCTTTCGTTAATTTCATTGTAATACCTGTCGCCTCAGCGTTGTATCTATCTTTACCTGGCTTAAAGCTTGGGTCGCACATAGTTGTAGCATGCCTACCGCTGCATTCCTTACATTTTAAGAATCTATTTTTACAATATTTAGCACTATGGTTATTTCTCGTACAACGGTAACAATTTCCGGCTGCCTTTAGAATTTCTTTCTTCCTTGTCAAAGGTACATCTGAGTCACACATTTCGGTTTTATGGTCTTTCTTGCAGAAAGCACGGCATTCAAGACGTTTGTTCGGCGTGACTAATAAACTAGACGCAGTTCCTTTGTAATGCGTTCTCTTTTTGGTAGGGAGCATCTTTTCTTTACAATCTGCATCCGGTATTAAAGCTTGTTCCAAAGACTCGATTTCGTTTTTAAGAAACCGCAATAAATCCTTTACCTGGCGATCTGAATCTTCCTCTGATCTTAATGATGAACTTTCTAAATTATTCGTAATAATTTCTAGATGATTGGATGATTTCATTTTCATTTGTCGATAAAATCCTAAACGCAATTCCGTTGGCAACGACTTAATAAGGGTCGACTTTACGATTATGTTGTACTGAGAACTAGATACTTGTAATATTTCAAGAGCACGCATAGCTGAAGTAATTAGATTGTAATTTTTCCTTAAAGTGCTTACGTCATTTTTAGATTTTACAGGTTCGATTTTCATAATGCTATCAATATATTGTTCAATTAGCCGTTCCCCATTTCCAAATTGATCTTTTAATATATTTAAAGCTTCTTCATAGAATGCTCCAGATGGAGGAAATCCCTCAATTGCTTCAGCGGCCCTTCCCGTGACATACATTCGCAGGTAGTTGAATCGATCTCCGTTCGTTAATTGTTGATTGTCGTGGATCATACTTCTGAATTGTTCCCAGAAAGGAAGCCAGCCCTTTGCAGTATCATCATACTTCGCTAACTGTACACGTTGAAGCTTCACTGACGTAAAGGACGGCCTACTTGTTTCGTTACTTACTGGTACCGTATTCGTTAAATTTGAGTCAACCTCTATCTGCGATTTTTCTGGACATTTTAATCTAAATTCCAACTTAGACATCGTAGTTACAGCAACCTCTTCATATTCATACCTTTTCATTAACTCGTCCTCTAGATTTTCTTTAAGCAGAGGTTCAATTTGCTTATCAATTTCTTTCAGATTGTCACTCGCAAGCTTTAACTTTGACATAGCCGTATAAATGTCTTCAACACTGAAACTACTTTCTAGCATAGAATTTATATTATTAACTGTTTTAGTTAAGTGCGTTCTACAAATTGTCCGTTTTACTTGTTCCATCATGAAGCCTCGATAGTATAGCCGTCTGTTAAATATTCGCGTTCCCGTTCCGTTATTTCGAATATTTACGTTAAAGCTCGTTTATGTTTATCACCAGATCTTCCCGGGTTTCGGCACCAAAGTTGATGTAATGCAATAAACAACATCAAGTTTGAAGAAAGGTTTATTTAAATATAAATCAAGCTAAAGGACTACACATCTTGAGAGCTTCTTACGTTCTTACATTCTACTTACGTTCTACAGTGTCTCTGAACAACAAGTTACAGTAACCCCTTACTTACTCCCTCTACTACCCTTAGGTCTATCGACGCACGCAGAAGGCCTGAAATATTTTACACACCAATATTGTTAGTAACTAAAATAGTTATGTTTGTTATGAATATTGTGTGAGTTGGCAATGTTCTATTTTGTTATGAATATTGTGTGAGTGAGCAATGTTCTATTTTGTTCATTCATGCGTGAGTGAAATTTTTAGAGGAGTAAGACGTGGTGACGTTTTACTTGTCTCTTCATAGGTAGAGATATTTCTACATTTTTGTTAGCATATACATGCGGTAGATTGTTGAACATTCATGATTTCGAGACATGTTTGTTATTTTGGAAATACGTTTGTTATGGATCCCAATGGTAGTGGGAGTCCTTTTTTCTTTTGTAAGTATGTAAATTATGGTTAGTGAAGTAAGAGTATGTTTGTCATGATGAGTTAAATCTTTATTGGTGAATTATAATACGGCAGTATTCTGTTTCGTTTCTCAAGTTTTGTGTGTAAAATGAGTGATAAATTAACCCCGAATATGTGATAACTAATAGTGAAACATTACCGATTACGACTTCCCGAAATTGTCCCCTTTTGGCGTGTAGTACGCGTAGTTACTGGTCACTCATTTACATGTATGTTGTATCTTAGTTGATTCAGAAGTTATTTTTGTTTTGGTAGTAAAAACTAATAATAAATTGTAAATACTAGTAATAAAATTAATAAAAAAACAAATTCTTCACATTTATTCCGAAATATTTTCTCGAATTTTTTCTCTTAGAAAGAGGCAGTGTAACGATTTTATTTCCTATCAAGATGTGTACATATAATTAATCTATTTATTTAATACAATATAATGCATAATAATGCTACACAATCCGCTAAATAAATATTACCTATTGTCCAATAAAATATTAGCTTTCAATTCAATTTAAAATTTAATTTATGCGGTGACAAAATAAACTTTTCATTTAGTGTCATTCCTAGAGCTCCCTCTGTTAGACAATTGTAAGTTAATCTTGTTGCCGGGCGGTAACTCGCGTGACATGAGCACTTCCAATACAGCTGTGGTGAAAACAAGTCAAATTGTTCCTTGAACCCGAGGAATGGCGTTTGCAGTTTTTACGTGTTGGAAGCACGTGCGATTTAAGTTGTTTTAGGAGAGAATGTCATCTCCGAAGCGCATTTTTGTGTTGTCCACTTGCTGGAACATAGCTCGTAGATGACGAGAAATTATTTTGGTTGAAGGGCCGTGGTTAACAGTAAGTAGAATTGATTCTGTAACCATATTAAGTAAAGATTTTCAGTGCAACTTTCGATATAGTATTCAACGTTTGATATAATATTTAACTTGGAAATAATGTTCGTAACTTTAATTTATACGTAACGCAACCTTAATTAATATGCAGTTTGTTAATGATATGAAAATTGGAAATGATGTTTAGCTTTGAAAAAACATGCAACCTTTAGTTAACAGAAGTTTGGTTTAACGTAATTTTAATTAATGCACAAGAAGAAAATATAAGAATTTACGCTTTGGTCGAGTGTGGATCTGACGAGTATCAATTATTTAAAAATGGATGCCGTGATGTAATTTGAAGCTTCAGGAAGCAGCAAAATTACTTGTAATGATTTGGAGATTTCTTTATTTAAATGCTGATGCAAGACGCCCAGCAGGTATTTATCTGTCAGATAAACATCTGGTATGTAGAAATTTGTTTTCGTATGTTAGCTGAATTATGGATATAGTAGATAAATAATTTTTTGTTTAATCAAGTTATTTGAACTTCAAAATAGGTCAAGGACAGACTATATATATTTTTCAATATTAAGTAACAGGAACCTGTATATTTTTCATTTCTAAATCTTTTATTAATACACTGAAACTACGAAAGATGTCATTATGTGATAGAGAAAGTAAATTCTCCTATTTAAGAAAAATTAGAAATTAAACTTCTATGTTTACTATTTCAGTAATAGCTGACTAGAATAATATATTGTGAGGTTATGGTAGATCTACTCAAACCAACAGATATTGTTATTTGTAAGTAATTGTTCAGAAAGCAACTTCAGGCTTAATCATTTTTAAATAAAATTTGGCTAGATATTTCTTATAGAAATAACCACATTTTAAACTGGAAGGTACTTACAATACCCAGTGCCTTTGTAAATTATTTTCATGAATTAAATTAATTTAAATTATATAAAAAAACTGAAAAGATGTTTTGTAAAAAGCACGTTAACTGAATACAAGAGGAATAGATTTTTATTTTGATCAAGACTATTCTTTTTAATTAGAATGAATGAAAGTTGATTCGAATTGAATTTTAAAAATTTTGAGTATAAATGCACAAACAGTGCTATTCTTTGTTTAATCTGTTCACAGGTGTAGTAGTGAAGTACAAAGGTCAAAGTCGAGCCATAAGGTAAGAAACTTTAGGGATTACGTTGTCTTTAATAAATTGTATAGCGGTTATAGAATAAAGGTTTACGCATTCGCCTTGTACAAGGGACTTAAGCAAGTCTACTCTGTATAGAAAAATACGGTGGCGCCTTATTCTTCATATTTTTGGTCGCAATCCAACCCCGACACACAGCTCATGTTCCACCCAGAGCATATAGTTTGACTATCCGCTTTGCCTTTGAGATTTCCACAACTTTGGGCCATTTTCCATCAGAACTTGCCGTGGGCTCTATTCGCTTACTGGAAATTCTCGTAAAATAAAATCTCATAATAAGTATAAAGGCCATAAGACATCACTGATTGGTATCACTAAATTTCTTCTTAACTCTACCATTAACAATATTTATTGTTAAATTCCACATCTAATTTGTCTACATATACACTTAACCTTTATACTCATAAAACGTATTTATTTTAACAATTTATCCAAAAATCTATATCAATACTACTTGCAAATTCAAACTTCGACCGAAACTAAACTCTCTGTCGTATCCCACGATTAATATACCAAACATTCTAAATTTTACGAGATCATGATCGATTGTGAATTCTTCAGCGCATTTGTTATAACATAGTATCACCACGAACCACTTTTTCATTAAAACGAATCTCCACTTCTTGCATTATGTGGTGAATATTTAATAACATGAAGTTAATATAGATACTACTATAACTTTTATTACCTTTGCAGGCGTACTAAACGCCGATGAAAGGTGTATAAAACTATTGGTCACAGAGTTGGAGAATCAACATTCAAAAATTAATTTAAAATTGATTACGTTTAAAAAATGCAGCAATTAGAATCACACTGTGCTTTAGATTTATGTGGAAATTGCGTTGTAAAAGACATAACAAATGTAAATTCAAGTTGTGGTCATAGTTTTAATATAAGTGAATGGCTACCATCGTTCTGTAGTTACACAGACAAACAAAAACGTTCAAGGAAAACATTCCATAATCAAAGTATAGTATGTTTGTATAAAATGTAAAAGGAATATCTTCATAAATGCAACATCACTCATAAGCAACTTAAAGGCAATATAACACTGATGATAGTATTATTATAATAAATACAACCCCAATTAAAAATATAAGGAATGAAAGCACTATCGCTCAACAAGTATGCTTTTGACAGGCATCGCGTTTCTACCTTCAAGATCAGTATCCATGCCCTTGACAGATTGTATGAGTAGTTAACATACCTTCATGTCATAAACTTTTAATGCAAAACATAATAAGAATATCTAGAGTTTTACTTTTAATTTGTGGTACCTTTCAAAAGCACTTGTTGTATCGATTGGAAGAATTTATTGGTAAATTACAGAAATATTTGAGTTATTTTTTTAAGAATTTTATTTCCGAAGTTGTTTCCATTTCAAAATTAACACTTCTCCTATAGTAGGATACCCCACGCCAACATCTTTGTGGTGATGAGACGTCATAGGTCTAGATTTCACTTATGGTGGTACTTTTATAGTGAAATAAACTGTAAACTACGAAAAAACAAGATCAGTACTTCTCGCACTCCCTTTCATGAATTTTCAACAAGAAATGCTTGCATTGACAAATTCCTGAAACGCTAAATAACAGACGACTTTAAATTACTGCTTAGCCATTTTTTTTATTTTAATTACATTGAAGAATTCACCTTGGTATAAAGAATAGCCTTCTTTAACTCTATTTTAATCACACACGCTTACATCATGATGAAACCTTTGCGCTACTATACAGTGTGTACAGTATAAAATGCAGTACATGGGGATCATGGAAACTGTAGGAGATACGATCTTGGTTAAATGGGACAAATGTTGCATAATCATGAGGGTTACTCAGATCGGTTTTCAAATTTCAAAAATTTTTCATAGGTTACTAGATAGAGGTAAAAAACACAAAATTGACGATTTCTTTATTTGCTCGTAGTTAGTCTACTAATTGAAATAGAATGTTCAAATTTGGTACATCATGGTAATTCCCCATTGCGCATCACATTTTCACTTAGATTTTGTCTAGGGCATCTAGATTTTGCGTGACGATGTTCAACTTTTTATTTTTAAATAGCCGCCATATTGGATTTTTACGTTTTTGAAATGCTGACAAAAAACCCTTTCCAAAGAGGTATAACATGGCTATATTTGATTGAATCAAAACACTAAAAATCACATAATTATGTTTTGGTCGTAGTAGGCTTTAATTTCCATTATGACAAAGAGAAACAATTGCTCTAAAAATTTTAAACTCAATTTTTAGTGGTAATAAAAACAGTAAAAAACGTAGAAAATTGAAAATAAATCTGTATTAATCAGAACTTACATAACCGATCTGAGATACCCTCGTGATTATGCAACTTTTGGCCCATTTAACCAAGATCGTATCTCCTACAGTTTCCAAGATCCCCATGTACTGCATTTTATACTGTACACACTGTGTAAGGTAACTCTAATACACTAGAGGCACTATCTAACCCAGTTGACGCAAATTTAGAGCAAAATAATTCTGGAAACTAAAATTCCTATTATTCTGTAACATACTGTAATTAGGACATCTACAAGCTTCTTAAGTAGATAAATTTAACCACAGAATGTAATACTATAAAGGGTTTAAGGAATTATGACTTGTATTGGAATTGATGAACCATAATTATTAGTAATTTAAACACCTACGCGAGATATGTATCCCCCAATTGATATATATATATATATATATATATATATATTACTCATATTTAGACCAGGGTAGAAAATTAAATAATCACATCAAATAATTTTAATCACCGTGTATAAGGAATTTCATTAAATAATACGCGTTATTAAAACCATGAAGCATAAATAAACTCGGTTGTTTCAGTAAAAATAAGAAATTTAAATTATTTATAAGACGCTTTATATCAAAAGAAGCAGTATTGAAAAGCTCTGCGTGTAATGTAATTATTCCTAAACAAAGAGAAATTACGTGCAAAATTTATCTTAATTAACTCTATTTAAGTAACCGGTAGTAAAACAAAGTGTACCTATAATAATTAATATTTAAGTTGTATTCGCTAAAAAATGAAAAGGATAGAAATCAATTTTAATTGGAGTTAATTAAACCGTTAATAACATATAATACCTATAGAAACTTGTAAAAACCCAAGATTAAAATACCACGGAATAAGGCTCTGAGAATTAATAGTATGTTTAAACACCTGGGTTTATTTAAAAAGCTCATTCGGCGTAAATTTTGCAGATATGAGAAGATTCACAGCATTCTTGGCGACCCAAAAGTGAGGCTCGAGTTCCAAATAAAATTTTTGTGATTTTATTCCAGGAAACTGGCGATCTGAGAGAGAGAGTTTTTGTGTGTGTATAAATTTAAGAGTATTTTAGAGTGTGTGTGAGTGATTGGAACGTATGCAGAGAAAGGAGTGGTTAAGGAGTCAAGGAGTGGAAATTGGAAGTGACGATAGTGCATTGTGTGAGAAAAATTCTAAAATGGAAGAAGCTGGAGGCAGTAGAGATCAGTCGAGGACGGAATCAGGGGATCAAGGAACGAGATGATATTGAGAATGTTAGAGAGGATGAGTGAAGAATCCAATAGAAAATTAGAACAGTTAAGCGATGAATCTAATAGAGCTAGGAAGAATCGAATAAAAATTTGACCAATTAAATCAGGAATTAGGGAATAAAATAGAAAAATCGACGAGAGAATTTACAGAATTTAAAATAGTCTTACCGTGAAAATGGGGAAGTTGAAAATAAGGTAGATAAAAATGAGCGGGATATTACAGGTCTTCGACAGGAAATGGGACATTTAAGGTCCGAAGTACGCATGTTCTGTGAAGAAGAGATTAATGTAAAAATGACTGAAGTGACGGACTCATGTAGGGATCAGTTAGGCAGGGTAGAACGTGAAGTTAGTAGTATTAAATACAACATGTCAAATTTAACAGGGGATAGTCCCAGATTTTCTACAGGTGGAGTATCATTGGACCAACACATGAAGTTTTATGGCGATAACAGGGTAAATCCACAAATTTTTATAAATAGTGTAAGAAATCTAGTGGGAAATTTATTTGACGAACAGACCAAACTAAATACGATAAAGGCTTTATTAAAGGACAACGCGGAAGCATGGTACAATTTAGTAGTACAGGACATAGACACGTATCAGGACTTTGAAAACAAATTTTTACAACATTACTGGAGTGATCACAAACAGGATCAGATTAGGGACGACTTGATTACAGGAAAATTTAAGGGAGAGTTTGCAGGTTCTAGGAGCAATATGCCATCCGCAAATACAGTGTGGCCAAACAACTGAATCCACCATTGACGGACAGACAGATTATTAAGTACCTATCACGACATTTTGAACTGGAAATTAGACAACACGTGGCCTTACAAAACATCACAGAACGGGAGACATTTTAGAGTATTTGCAGAGATATGACGATGTATGTGTAGGACGGACAAGAGAGATACGAGAACGAAACGTTAACACAGTTAGGTTTGACAACAGGACACCGAATTATCCGAGACGGCCTGACTACAACAGAAATTTTCGACCGAATTGGGAACGACGAGGACAGGAATACAGGAGCAATAGTGCGACTAGGGGACCGACGCCAAGACCTAGTTACACGAGACAGAACAGTTTACCGGAAGTAAACAGGTCTGTGACCAGCACGCCGAATAGAGACAGGGACACGGATATTAACACGAGGAGGACGTACGCACAGGTTGTAGAAGGACAACCAGGACCAAGCACGGAAAACAGGACGAGACAGGATTTTTAGAACGTGACAGACCACTAGATTTCTGTGTAAATGTATACGAACATCCACGTGAATTTTTCAAAATTGAGGAGGAAGTAGAGCCAGAAACTGAGGAAAAATTATGTTTGCCAATTATTAATTTAGAAATTTTGAGAATAATGTAGAAGTATTACTTGATACAGGGGCAGAGGCGAGTTTAATATCGGAGGAATTCGTCAGCAAAATTAGGGATAAGGTTTGTGATAGAATTATGCCTATAAAGCGTAGCCATTTAGTAGCTCCAAATAAAAGAAGTTTGCTGTAGTAAATAGTGTTGTGGTGCTTAGGATAGATATAGGAGGTTTAAGCTGTGAACAGGAGTTTGTAATTGTACCTGGACTGAAGTTTCAGAGCATTTTAGGTGTTGACTGTATGATGAAGTTAGGGGTTGTGATAAATATGGAAAGGAAGGTAGTAAGGATTAAAGATAGGGTAGTGCCATGGAAGGGCAGTTATGAAGTCACAGAGGATGACACGGGGTTTAGTATTAATGTAGTAGAGGTAGAGGATGATGAAGGTAAACAGATCAACACGATAAGATGTCCAGAGGATAGGAGAGTAGAGGTTCAAGCTTTAGTACAAAAACATGCAGAATTAGTGGGGGTAGAAGCAACAGCAGCATATCGGGAGCAGGTGAAGGCAGAATTATTTTTGATGAGGTTAAGTGGCAAGTTTGTTTTTAATCAAGTAGATTTAAGGGATTCATTCTGGCGGATTCCATTGCATAAGAATTCTAGAAGGTACATAGGATTTTCCATAGAGGGAAAAATCGATAATTTTAAAGTAGTATCGTTTGGTTTGTCGGCAGAAAGGGAAATAAGAATAAATAAGAAACAGACAAGTGTAGGGACTGAAGAAGAAGTAATATTTAAAAGTCAGGATAATAGGGATGATAAGTTTATTGTATGTGAGATAATAAGGATGATAAGTATAGATATAGAAGGGGGAGAGATAGGGATGAAGAGTATTAGGATAGTTAGAAGAAAGACTTGGAGGGTCAAGAAGAGAGTTAGATTTAAATAGAATAGGGATAGAATAGGTATATATAGAAGAGTAGAAGTAAGTGTTTATAGAAAATAAAACTAGGTATAGGATAAATATGGGAGATGATTAGAAATAGGTTTAAGATGAGAATAAGGAGTAAACGTAGGAAGAAAATAAGATAGGTTAAGTATAGATATTTCATATAAGATTAGTGGAGAGTTAGGAATAGAATAAGAATAGGATAGGAATATAGGATTAGGTAGGGGAAGTAAAGTATAGTGAAGATTAGTTAAAAGTTAGGAATAGGATAGGTATATAGGATGTATATAGGATTAGATGGATAAGTAGGATGAAGTTAGGAATAATTTCAGTTTATAAGATTAGGTGAGAGTTAAGAATAGGATAGGGATATAGGATAGGTGTAAATATTTTTTGGATTGGAGACAAAGTAGGTAAGTTAGATAGATAAGGGTAGAGAGAGATAGGCAATTTTTTTTGTAATTTGGTTGTTTAAATGCTTTATATTTGAATTCGAATAAGTGGGATTATTTGTATTCAAATAGGGGGAAAATACTCATATTTAGACCAAGGTAGAAAATTAAATAATCACATCAAATAATTTTAATCACCGTGTATAAGGAATTTCATTAAATAATACGCGTTATTAAAACCATGAAGCATAAATAAACTCGGTTGTTTCAGTAAAAATAAGAAATTTAAATTATTTATAAGACGCTTTATATCAAAAGAAGCAGTATTGAAAAGCTCTGCGTGTAATGTAATTATTCCTAAACAAAGAGAAATTACGTGCAAAATTTATCTTAATTAACTCTATTTAAGTAACCGGTAGTAAAACAAAGTGTACCTATAATAATTAATATTTAAGTTGTATTCGCTAAAAAATGAAAAGGATAGAAATCAATTTTAATTGGAGTTAATTAAACCGTTAATAACATATAATACCTATAGAAACTTGTAAAAACCCAAGATTAAAATACCACGGAATAAGGCTCTGAGAATTAATATTATATTTAAACACCTGCGTAGTTTAAATGTCACATTTGGCGTAAAGTTTGCAGATAATTAATGTTTCAAAGAATCTTGGGGAAAACGTCGCATAATAGTTACGAGAATTGCTAAAGCTGGGTTATTTCACACTCCATGTGGACTAAAATAATCGATAATAAAGAAAATCAATTTGCACCAATACGAACAGGTTAGAGAAGGAAAGAGAAAATGCGTCAAGCAAAGACACATATTGTAAAAGGCGGGATTTAAGCAACGTCACGGGGGTCACAATTGGTTAAAAATAGGATGCAAATATCAGAGGTAGAACAACAATTTCTGTAAAAAATCAATTAGTTTTTCTCGGACAGGCTTGCGTGCCGTGTGGAAATTTTCTGAGATTTAAATGGGGCGAGTGAAAATTCGTAAAAATCGACGCGTGAGCGGCAGACTGGGAACATGGCATGAGAAATTCTTTAGAATTACCCGTTTTGGGGAACACACCGATAGACAGGCTTTTTGCTATATATACCGAGATGAAGATAAACAAGCTCTCTTAGACTTTTGACGATTCGATGCGTTAAAAGCTCGTACATACGCGACTTGATTGAAGATGTTAAACCGTGCATTTTAGTTTGATTAAATAATGTAAAGTTTGCTAGTATATTTTAGTGATTCAAAATAGCTTGTTATTGACGTGCTAACATGAATGTACTTCAGTGCACTTAGATACAAGGTAATAAAATTTAGTTTCACTGTACCAATTAGCAAAATTTACAACGACGAATGTATACACAAAAGTAGGCAGTTTTGGCGTATATTGGTGACAGAAGCATGAATTTCTTTGCTATTTTTCGGGGGTGTTAATAATTAAATGGTTCAAATACGTGTCTGGATCCATGAAACAAGGGTCAGATAAACACAGATGAGTTCCGGAAAGGCCCAGAAACGACTTTGAATGGATGGTGATGGAGAAAATTTAAAAGCGTAGAGAATCAGAAGCCGTAAATATAATCCTGTTGAATGGTGTGATTAACTAAAAGAAACGATACTTTGAAGCTACGAGGACAGTAACCTTCAGGTAAATTATACTATTTTGTTTGACATTTTTGTGTGTATTGAATGACTTTATAATTGATTTACTTTAAATGGACATTAGTAGAATTTTTCTAACCATAAAAGTTTAATTTTAAGATGAAATTTGCTTGTTTAAGTAAAAAGGGGTATTTTGTTTTGATGTTCGGGAATATGATGAAACTTTTGGTAGGTCTTTGAGCTCAATTAGACAAACCCGGTTAATTAACGTAAAGGGGTGGTAGATGCCCCCTTTATACTCAGACTCCGGTCTGCTTATATTGTTATATTAATTAGTAGGCATCCAACAAGGACTTTAATTTTGGATGCACAGTAAAATGATAATAAAATTAATCCTGAAATTCTTTTTAAAACTGAATTTTATGCTGAAATTTAATTTGAAAATTTAATGTATTCTGAATATTGATGTAAATAGAGTTAACGTTGATGTTTGTGGTAGGAATATGTTGTTTAATTTTTATGATTGAGGATGGGAGTTATCTAGAGGAGCAGCCGAGGCGATTAACAGAAGGAATCAACGGACCAGGTGATTTAAAAGGTTTCACAGCATTCTTGACGCCCAAACTGTGGGGCTCGAACGTTTTTTTGAAAGGGCCAGTACCTGCAGATATGAGAAGAAACACAGCAATATATATATATATATATATATATATATATATATATACTATAATGCTTAGTGACCTTGCAGGAATAACACTTCTTCTTGTAGGTTTTTTTTAGGTCTGCTGGATTTAAATGAATACTCTTTTTTATGGCCTAAATTTTCGCATATATTTTTTATGCTTGATCACAGGCTACAACTGTATTAACGTTTTACAAATGATTAACAAAGATAAGAATAACTTACAGTGAGGATGGTTAAAATTGACATCAGTGTTTGGAAGGAGTTAAAATTTCTTATAGAATAAATATTTATGTAAATAGTGAAAGTAAAATGTCATTTTTGATAAAAGTTTATATTTTGTTTTTAACGACAGTGTTGGTTGGTGAGTGTATGTGCATGTAGGTGTGTGTGAGTGTGAAGGTGAATGTGTGCGTGTGTGTGTGTGTGTGTAATTGTGTATGTGTGTGTGTGTGTGTGTTGTAAGGTTTATATGGAATTTGTGTTATCAACAATTGAGTATATATATATACAAAAATATATTACAAAATTAAATGTTTAGACTGTGATCAGTGTTATATCGGCCAAACGTCACAAAATATTGGTCAAAGAATTATCCAGCACAAAAGTGACATTCGAGTGAAACCAAAAGCCTGTGCATTAACAACTCACACCCTCGACCAAAGTCACACAATGGACTTTTTAAATCCAAAATTAATAAAAGACGAACAAAATCTTTTTAAAAGAACTTTCTTTGAAATGTGCTACATCTATAAAAACCCAAACAGCTTCAACAAAAAAACGGACATTGACAACCTAAGCGTCATATATTCATATCTATTAAAATTTAAACATTAAATGCCTTCAATAATACTCAACCCCTCACCTTCACCCACTTTTTCTTCTTTTCTTTTCAATTTTTTTTTTCATTTTACATGTATATATATATATATATACTCAATTGTTGATAACACAAATTCCATATAAACCTTACAACACACACACACACATACACAATTACCCACACACACACGCACACATTCACCTTCACACTCACACACACCTACATGCACATACACTCACCAACCAACACTGTCGTTAAAAACAAAATATAAACTTTTATCAAAAATGACATTTTACTTTCACTATTTACATAAATATTTATTCTATAAGAAATTTTAACTCCTTCCAAACACTGATGTCAATTTTAACCATCCTCACTGTAAGTTATTCTTATCTTTGTTAATCATTTGTAAAACGTTAATACAGTTGTAGCCTGTGATCAAGCATAAAAAATATATGCGAAAATTTAGGCCATAAAAAAGAGTATTCATTTAAATCCAGCAGACCTAAAAAAAACCTACAAAGAAGAAGTGTTATATATATATATATATATATATATATATATATATTATAAGAAAGAACAATTAGGAAATTATTAGAAAGTGTAATAAAATGTTAGTGAAGTGCAACATTGTAAACACAAGGACAATTTATAAAGTTTATTAACGTTCATGAGAACGGATGCGCTGCTTTGTATCGCAGACGATAGTGACACTGCAGGTATCAGGTCACAGACGGTCAGGTACTTAGAAATTGAGATTACAATAATGTAATTATGAATAGTATTAAGAATAAGCAGACATGAGATCTGCAAGTTCTCACAGCCATGTGAGGGGGTAGGAACATTATAAAAAGCCCTTGAGCTCAAGAACCCGGCAGTCAGTCAAGTATTTCGCTTTAGCATTGCAGACTACCCAAGATAGTACATTTATTAATTAATTTTGAATGTAGAATAATTTTAATTAACTTGTCAAAATTCCACAATTAATTTCTGTGTAATAAAATTAATTTGTTAAGACGTTTTGGAACTGGTTTTTAAAAAGGCAGCTCCCAAAGCCCGAACCTTAACTCGTGTTAAGCATCTAATTAAAAGGTTTTCTAAATATTATCCTAACATAATTTTCTTCCTCAAATTATAATACAAAATTTGTAAACGACATTTGGAAAACTTTTACTTAAATTTTGTTACTATGACCCTCCTTGATTATAAGGAGAAATGTGGTTTCGATACAATTTCCCCCTCTAATACAACAGGTGCGTGACGTTAGCTGCGTCTTTATAAAGGTGCTAAAATTTAGTGTTTTGTTAGGGCTCTTTAGTGCTTTATAAAAGATGACCGCCTATTAATGGTCTTGCCGAAAATGGCTATTTATAGTTTTCCGGCGGAACGTTACAATTAGCCGTGGGTTTTCTTCAATTAAAAAATTTTTTCAGCTGAAAGGTAGTGTTTCGTGAGCGCTCTTTAGTGCTTCATATTTCAGTGACGTACGACTTCTAAAAAAAGTTGTCGACATTTGTATTTTTAATTCTAGCCACGGTTTGTTTCAATTTCAAAAAATTCTTACAGCCAAAGTTAGTGCTTCGTTACTTCTCTTTAGTGCTTTATATCTTAGCGGCGTACGACTGCAAATAAGAAAGTTAGGACTACTTACATTTTTACTGTTGGCTGTAGTTTGTTTCCGTTTCAAAGATTTGGTACCACCGAAAGATATGTTTTATTAATGCTCTTTAGTGCTTCATATCTCAGTGGCGTACAACCACCAATAACACAATTGTGGTCACATACAGCTGGACGCGTTTTGTTTCAACTTCAAAGGTTTTTTTTACAACCGAAAGATAGTGTTATGTGCTCTCGAGTGCTTTAAATTTCAGTGGCATACAAATATAGATACCAGAGAAATGGGAACATTTTGAAGATATAGATTAATTTGATTAATTTTATTCATAAATAATGCTCTCAAACTTCAGGATAATGCTATTTACTGAGTTAGAATTGGAGTGGAAATTGGAATTATATTTTTCTAGACGAGCTTATGTAGCTGCGATTTAATAAAAAAATCTCGACGTTAAAGCAACTCATCCTAATTTCAAATTATTATTAATTTGTTTTAATCAAGTGGGTAAAGTGGACGAAAAAAATTGTTTGCTATCCGTGAAAAACAGCTACTTATACAATTATATTAAAAAGTTGCGAGATAAATAAGTTCACACACTAACCGTAATTATGGGGTAAACCTTAACGTTAGCTGTTAATGTAATGCATTATCTGAAATTTAGAATAAATTTATCACTTGCTGAAATTTGTACTTGCAACTTAATAAGCTGTGGCCCTAGAAATAACCATATATTCTAAATAAAACTTTGGAAAAAAGTATAATTAAACTGTCGTTGTGTAGAATAAATCGAAATATACAACTTCAAAGTTCAGATCCAGAATTGGCTTTTTGTTATAGAAATACTAGCGATAATATGTAGCTTAATATGCAGCGATTGCTTGTGCGTTAACCTCAAAGCACCGTACTTCCTGTTTCTGAGATATTTGACTTCAAAATCATATCCGAAAATAGGCTATAACTTTTTGGTTATAGAAGTACTAACGACAATAATTAGCATAATCTTTAGTGCTTTGTTAGTGTTTTAGTGTGCTTTAAACCACAAAGCAACCGCACTTCCGGTTTCAGAAATGTTTGACGTCAAATGTCAGGTACAAGAGTCGGCTACAACTTTATTGCTATTGAAGCACTAACAACAATATTTAGCATAATATTTAGTGCTATGTAAGTGTTTTATAGTGTTTCAAACTACAAAGCAGCCGAGTAGTATATAGTCGGGTTTTGGCGCTTTCAAAGGCGGTCATTGATTCTTAGTAACGCCATATTTCGGGTTCATTGACCTTTGTGAATGAAGTCAATGACCACACGTGTTGAGGTCATTGAGCTTTGTATTTCGACGTGGGTTATTACTATAGAGGGATGTCATTGGTCGGGATTATTGACCTTGGCGTGCGACATCAGCAATTGTAGTTGTATATGGGTCATTGACCTTTATATTCTGGTTTTTGTGGTAAAAGGGGTCATTATTTGTTGTTCTTTGCACGTATTTTCGCGTGACTCAAGCTGCTGCAAGTCGGGGTGAATGACCTGTCGATGATGGGTTAGACGACGATGAGTTGTCGCAGCGGGCACTGCTTGGTTAGTGTCTTTGGCCTTCGCGCACTTATATCGGATGGCTCATTGCACCCGACTGAGGGATGATGGCCGAGTTTAGTGACATCTCCGGACAGTGTCTTTAATCTAGTCACTGACCTACTTCCAATTGGTGTTGACCTAGTAACTTACACACCTACTAGCATGCTTCCTAAACTCATTGACCTACTGACCTGTTTTCGGAAGATTTAAAACTGACCTATTTTTAGAAGATTGTAAAGCTACTGACCTACTTCCGGTCGTGGTTGTAATCGATGCTGCTCCTTTCAACGTACATTCTTTTCCCCGGTCACTTCCACTTCCACCACTTTCTATCAACCTGTATGTATAAAAGCAGAGGTCTGTTATAATAATGTATAGTGTATTCTTACAAGCATAGGAGAGCTCCCTGTGCTAATGTCTTAAGTATGGGTTGATGCTGCCACTGATGCATTCTGCTGTATATCGTTGAGGGTCGTTTCGAACCGTTATTTAATCGACAAATTGATGGCATACCCGTTGCAAATTTGTGCGGTGTATCCCTTCAATTCGTTGAATCTGTAATTTGGTCGAACAAGGACAACGACACGTTGAACCGGATGGAGAAAAGGGATAACGCGGTGTTATTTCTATACGAACATATCGAAAGATTGTTTCGAAGACGATCAACGGTTTTTGAATTGTCTGGGGTCGTATATTTTTTGTTGCAAGTTTGAGCTGATGGCGAGCGGATTGGTGGTGCTGGCAGGAGATGGTAGTGGTGGTGGTGGCGGTGGTAGAATAAATGTTGATGGTATAAAAGGTGACGCTGGGGATGCCAGAGATCATCTGAAATAGAAAACTGGCTATTGTAATTCTACGACCCTGAAGAAAGTTTAAAATATTAAAGCCGTACGAAATGATACAGTTGACAGAGGTATTGAAAACTAAGATCCATGCTAAGCACGCTATCCAGATATTGGAAAACAATTACTAATTGGATAACTGTGATGATGCTTACGATATCGATTTGGTAGGCACAACTGTACTTCCGGTGTCGGAAATGGGTAGTTACGTGGAAGGAATTGATTCGGTAACGTTTAAGAAAAGAAAAGCAGACGCTAAAGAAATTGAAAATCGACAGAAGAGGTATCGTAGTAGGGTGCCTTAAACAATATAACATCGAAAACAGGACGAATACTAACAAGAAAAATGTTTGTAAAAGTAATATGGAACTACCGAACATAGTGTGGGAGCAGTGTGCCAAAAGACCAAAAGAATGGGATAGCGTATTTAAAGAATATGGTTTTGTGTAGCGATGGTACATCAGTGCAAAGCTAGAATGAGTTGTTTGTAACAATATAGACAATTAAACGTACTACGAGACATTTTTTAGAAAAACTAACTATAGTCTTAAGGAATATTTATGTATGCATAAACAAACAAATGAAACACTACTTACTGTAAACTTCTTGTTAAACATTTGTCTTTATTAGAATTGAGATAACGCTTATATGTACAAAACCAATATTTAAGTACAATTACATATGTAGTTGCACAAATGAATGATGAATGTCGTGTGGTATCGTAGAAACACTTAGGTGTAATGATGTAATCCTTTAATTTATGTAGAGGAGTACATCCTAAATCTTCTAGGTTAATACCGATAAGGTGTGAAAATTCTGTTAGTAACCATTGCCGCTTTTCTACACTTTTAACATAGACACGTATTGCTCTGGTAAATATTGAATGCAAAACATGATAGAGACAGCTACAAGTTTCTGCGACCCCATACGTTTTGGCATTTTAAGTGCGCTGATGGATGGTCGCAAGAATACGGTGGTTCCAGCAGATATATTGATACAACTCCGTCTGTAGACGATAGTAGTAAAATAATCACTTCTTTAAACACAAAGTTATTATTGACAGTTTTAAAATCTTAAACGTCGACTACAAATGAACCATTCATTTTAGACTTTACTTACAATATTGGTTGCATGATTGTACCGAACCAAATGATCGTGTAGAATGAGGCAGTACGCTGTAGTCTGAGCTTTAAGTGCTTCTTTCATTTGAAATTCTAATGGTACGTCAACCGCTCCCACTTTCACTATTTTGTTTTGATGGGAACAACCCATGACCACAAGTGGGGCGTGCGTTTGAAATTCATTGGGCGTTAATATGGGTTCGCTGGTACTCCAGTAATATCATTGTTGAAACTGTGCATATATTTCATACAGTATAGAATAGCAATTGTTATCGAAGTCGATGTTAATGTTATCGTAAGGATACGTGCATGAACCCAGATGTAATTTCATATTGATCAACTTACAGTAGTCAAACTGACTGCGCCCTTGTTTGCACGACGTACGAGTTTGAAAGCAGACGATAACAAAACGCACCCTTCTACTTGAGAAGCCGTTTTCATAGCCCACGTATGCGTGTGTGTTGTATGTAATTCTGAGTATTCGTGTACTTTCCAATTGCGAAAGATTATGTCCATAGTTACATTGCGTTGAATATGTTTATGTAGTGTTAAGCGATCTACGACTGCAACGGTTATGTGTGGAATCCGCCACGATATATATATATATATATATATATATATATATATATATAAATATAATGGAAATTTTGGTTGCCTTCTTGTTATCAGAATTCGACATAGCTGCGTCGTCGGTATTACTCTTAATAAGAATAAGCTCCTGCTAGATATTTAAAAGAATTTTTCGGCAGATCTCGACAAACTCTTAAACCATACGCTAAGGAATGCATACGTTGAAAATACCATTAGCATCAATAAGATCAAGTTTATCGATGGGGAACCAACCGGCGTTTATAAAGCGACGGATTTTACTATAATCATAGTATAGGAACTTTTTTATGTTTATAGATATGCCTGGATTACGAAGGCGGTCAATAACATTTCCGCCAAGTTCATTGCGTATTTCATCGAACAAAAATAAAACTCCGTTGTTGACAAAATCGGTTGATAGTTGTAACACCATTATCAAACCTTTATTATACCTTCAATATAAATTACGCTGTCTTATGGTAATGTATGTTTTCTATTGGGATCCATATAAGGTCGTTATTCTCAACGTGCTACAGTGTATGCATGTGTTTGTTGGCATTGACGATAGCGCTATCAAATACAGGACGTACCTAACATTTAGAATATTCCTATCCATTTATCAACGTAGCACTTTGAGTCCTAGCGTTTGCAGAAATTTAAAGTTTTCCTATGTTAATCGGTACACTGGTGGCATGCGACTGGTAAAACTGGTGCCAATTCGTTCACTAATAGGTTTCTGCGGCGTATGCTCGTAGCGCAGAACCATCGCTTAAAGACGCTTTAGGTAAAGTCTGATCGTGATGGTCTCCCGACAAAAGGGTTGAGATCACAATTTTGGTCGATTATTTTAACAACGATGCAATTGATGGTTCGTGTATTAAATGTCATCTAGATGACATTGACGGGATTTTCAATAATTTTCTAGCCTACGGCAACTTGTAGGCTGCAGAAAGAATTGATGCAAAATATATACAGGTTTGCTATTGCGTTATGATCTTAACATAGATTACATTAAATACAGATTAGAAAAATCTGTGCCCAATGGTCCGTAATTGCAGTAATAAGAGCCGTAAGCTTGCGTTTCTCAAAACTTAGCAATGAAGCAAGCGAATTTGGTTATGTAAAATCCACTATACCTGATGTTTTTGTTTCTGTATGTAAACTGCTATTATTGGCTCGAATATCGACGAAATAACGTTTAGATGTAGTGCGTTCACGTGAATCGTTCAGATTGCAGCGTAAGAACTTATTAATATCTGCCACTTTATATGTTCCTTCTGGTTAAGTAAGTGCTATGTCGTTAATATAAAATTTATCGTTTGCTGCCATAACATTAGGAATTCTAAAATACGTGTCAAAATTTGTAAGTCCAATAATGTACTCATGGTTGTCATCGAGAACAATTGGTGGGTTGATGATTGCGGTGAACATAGATTCAGTCCCAGTTAAAGTGAATGTGTACATGTTAAGCAGTTGACGATAAACTAACAACTAGTCGTACTGGTTGTTAGGGTGGGGGTTAACAGCAGAATTCTGAAACACTTACAAAATATAGTGTTTAATGAAACACAGTTACACAAAACAGTTAAAATACAATAAAATTTTAATAATTTAAAGCGTTGTTAGAAACTTCACGGAAAACTGTTTTGCAGTAAAAATTTTAACACGAAATGCTCACAGGTGACGGCAGTAAAATGAATTGTTCGTTTTCAAACAAATCGTAGAGTACATTGTCCATGTTAGTATAAAAACTCTACGTCACTGTCGTCACTTCTACAAAAGTTTAAGTACCTGCCAGTTCTGTTACATTCATCGAAATCGGTAATGATGAAGTGTTGAGATACGTCCGACAAGTTAGTACCGCTAAGGTGCTTAATACCAGCTAGCGAACCTTCCTTGTAAAATTTTACTTCGATCGTATACGTATTGTACATGAGTACCGATATGGCATCTGCACCGTTTACAAAAATACACTGATCGTCACCTGTATGAAGCGTTCTGTTTATTCGCCTGGTAATCTCTCTGTAGTTTTTTCTTGACTTAGTTTCTTTATATTGTTGACCTACTCATCTACTTCCAATTGTTGTTGACCTATATTGACCTTTCACAGAAATATAGACGTGTTGATCTGCTTCCGGGAGAATATAAACGGGGTATTGAACTCGAAAGTACTGACCTACTTCCGGGTGACCTACTTTCAATTGTTGTTCACTTATATTAACCTTTCATAAAGGTGTAGACCTTCTAACCTACTTCTGAGAGAATGTAAGCGGTGTATTGAACTCGAAGGTACTGAAGTACTTCCGGGTAAATGTTAGCGTACTATTGAACTCGCAAGTATTGACCTACTTCTGAGAGAATGTATACGTGCTATTGAATTCGCAAATACTGACCTACTTACGGATGAATGTAATCGTGCTATTGAACTAGAAAGTACTGACATACTTCCGGATGAATGTGATTGTGCTACTGAAATAGAAAGTACTAACCTAGTTACACTTACATATACACCCCTTTTGCATTTGATTAATTTCTTTAGTCTGCTGCCGTAAGTTTAAACGCGAAGATGTGCTTAAAAGAATATTGCACTTTATGTGGAGTCCGTGTTTGTTGTGTCAACCCAGGAGATCAAAATGGTAGATCTATTAACGCAGTTCATCCTGAAACATTTCATTTCATTTTAGAGATTACACCGTTTCCGATACTGATGAGGCGGACCAGACGTAGCAGTGCGTTTGTTTTTTATTACATACTTTTGAACGTTACATTCTTTTTTGCTTCACCTTAATATGTTACTTATATTGCAGTGTGATTAATCCATCGTCACAACCTGGTTCGCCGATACATAATGCGGGAGAAGTCATATAACACCATCGTCGCAGAGTATGTTTTGAACCATTAATTATACAATTCATTTTAGGCTTGGACTTGTATCTCCTCCTCGACTCTAATTTGAGTCACCTGTGGTTATTCTGTAAATCGATTGTTGACGTTTTGTTTCGATGCTATGTAGCTATATCTTTAACAGATTTATTTTTTTTTGTTGTCTTTTGTTATATTTCTGCTAACAATATTTTTTTTATTATTTTAGAGTCTCACAAGCACGAACTCTTCCAGAACCTAAGGATTTTATTATTCCGCAGGAATTCCTGTAAATATAAAGATTTTTTTATATAGTCTATATTCTAACATTTAATTTTCTTTATCGTTTAGAAGCACTTAAGTATTGAAGAGTTCATTAACGTGAACGCCTTCGACCCTTATAGGCGAATATCAATGAAAATCGAAGAGTTATTTCATTTATAGTTTTGATTTATTAACATAAGCTTGTGTTTATTTATTAAAGTTTTCTTTTCAGTAAATTTAATTATTATTTTATCAGGTTATATGATTTCTTTATTAAATACTAATATACTTTTTTGTGTTCTTTTTTTCTTGTTTTTTATTATTTTATTTATTTTTATTAAATACTAATATATTTCTCTGTGTTTTTCTTGTATATACCTTATAGAAGTCTTCTTTGCGAAATCTACACCAACAACATATAAAACAATAACAATTTTAATCACTTTTATTTTTTTAAATAATTGATTTTACACTTTCTAGTCAGAGTATTGTTTTAAATCCACTTGGTTATGTAATCATACACTGCAACTATACAGGGTTGGGATAAAGTATAGAACCAAGTGAATATCTTTAAAATGAAAAGGACGAAATTTATGAAACTTTGTAGATAAATGCAATGAGGCAAAATGCATCTGATGTGATTTTTTTAATTAATAATGTACTTCCAGTTTAGCCGGAAATTCCCTCAATTTTTTTTAATTAAATAGGACACCCTGTATATTTTTGCAGATCTTGATAGATCTTGTTATTTCAAATTCATTCATATCGGGGTTAATAGAAATAATCTGTAAAAACGAGACACTAAAGCACTTAAGTACAATCACTTTTAAGTTTTTACGCATTAGAATAAAAACCATCTAGATTAGCAAATTGATGTTTACTTTGTATTAAACGTGTACTGTTTAGTAAAGTAGCTGTTGGAAAAATGTAAAGACAACCTGTCAAGTTATTTGTAATTTACGGTAATAAATTGTACGGTTAAAAATGGTACATTTAAGTGAGAAAGATCGAACTGAAATATTAATGATGATTGGTTTTGGCGATCGTGTTAGAACTAGGGAGAAGTTTGTCATATTTTTAATGATCTGCATCTTGAAAGAAATCCTATATCACGTTCAACAGTTACTAAAACATTACAACGTTTTAATGCAACAGGGATGGCCAAAAATTTGCCAAAAACTGGAAGATCACAGACCGCAACGAACGAAGCTATAGACAAAACATTGCTATTGAATTAAAGGAATCACCTCAAACTTCTACCACAGATTTGGCACTAAACCACGGTATAAGTCGACGTTCTGTATGGAAGATATTAAAAAGTGACTTGCATATTGTCAGGAAGTAAACGGCGAGCATTTTGAACATTTAAAATGATTTTGTTTAAATTAAATTCAATATTATTCTCATTCTCGTTCAACTTATAAATAAAATTTATTATTGAGTAAATGTAAAGTGCTTTAGTATTTTGTTTTTACAGATTATTTCCATTAACCCTGGTATGTATGAATTCGAAATAACAAGATCTATCAAGATCTGCAAAAATATACATGGTGTCCCATTTAAATAAAAAAAATTGAGGGCATTTCCGGCTAAACTGGAAGTACATTATTAACAAAAAAATCATATCATATGCATTTTGCCTCATTGCATTTATCTACAAAGTTTTATAAATATCGTACTCTTCGTTTTAAAGATATTCACTTGGTTCCATACTTTATCCCAAACCTGTATAGTCTCTAAGATCTTGTAAAGTTTGTAGTTCATTGGACAACTCTTTAAAATCAGTGTTGTCCAATACGAATCAATCATACAGTTGTAGCGTGGACTTGTATCTCAAAATTCTGGGTTCTTTATCGTACATTGCGAAAGCACCAGCATGGTCATACACATACTCTCGATGTACGTCACTTACTTTGTTTAACACGCATTCTCAAAGTGTGTTATGATATTTTGGGTCATATTTGCTACAGCTGCCTTGGGCTGTCATTCCAGGAGTCTTATAACAATCTTACACTAATTTTTATGACAAACTCAACATTTTTTATACAATTCCGTTTCCTACCAATTGGGCGAGAGAACCACCTTTGCACTTACCAATGTGTTCACGGGGAAGAAGGGGGGGGGGAGGCTACGACTCGACATGCTGCATAGTACCGATCATATAGAAACTAGCGAATATAGTTACAGTCAATCACAACAACAATTAATATTTACAAGAACCATAAGAAAGCAGCACCAAAACTGCAAGAAGAGGACAAAACAAGGAAACGCAAGAACAAAAAAAAATGTGTGTGTGTGTGTGTGTGTTAGACCGCTTTAGTCGCCTCTTACGACAGGCAGATCTTACCACGGGACTATTCTAATCCGGACCCACACAGGGTTGGGTACAAAGAAAGAACGAAAGGAAGGAGAATCAAATAGAAATATGTGTGTATGAAGTGTGTGTGTGTGTGTGTGTGTGTGTGTGTGTGTGTATGAAGTGTGTGTGTGTATGAAGGGTGTGTGTATGTGTTGGACCGCCTTAGTCGCCTCTTACGACAGATAAGTTTTACCGTGGGACTATTCTAATCCTGGATCCACACGGACCGAATGATGACACGAGAACAAGAACCATTAAGAAAACCAATCAGAACAAGAAAATTATTTAGAAATAAGAGAAAATAAGGTCCAAAAATTAAATCCTAAGGAAGGTCAGAGTCAGTATAGAAATTGGGGACGCAGGAGACTAGTAATGAGGTTTAAAACGTTTGTGACGCCAGAAGAAAAACGAAGCAAGATTAAGCACATTAGAATTACGCCAATACACATCTTCAAGTTCTGAATCGGTATAGAAGATTTTGTGCCGCTTTTGAGCAATTTACCCAAAACAGGAACAACAGGGGGTGTAGTAGTTGAAGCACTCGGTTGGGAAAGTGGTGGTGTGGTATAAGTAGTAATAGTGGTTGTAGTTTAGGAAACTCAGTACACGTCATGTAAGAAAGGCGTTTGTTTTTAGGATTGGTTGAAGAAAGTCAACGGTTGAAAAAGGAATATTATGGGCTGTCAGAATTTCAACATTAGAAAAAGGAACAGCATTGGCTGTAAGAGTATTAACCTTACAAGAACAAACAGAATTAAGTAGAACTTCATCAAAACGAACAGAATTAAGTAGAATTTCATCAAGATTAGATAAAGAAGTAGAAGCAAGTATACCTTCATCAACGTTAGATAAAAAAAGCAGAATCAGGAAGAACATCATCAAAAGAAGCAGCATTAGATTGAACTTTGTTAACATTAGAAAAATGAGTAAAAGCAAGTAACGTTTCATCAACGACTAATAAAGGAGTAGAAGCAGGTAAACTTCATCTATAGCAGGGACTGCTTTCTTGACATTACATGTGATTTTCCAATGCTCCACCCGAAGGTACTACATTGGCCAGGAAGCGAGTTTTTTTTTACCTGGAAAATTTTGAATTTTGCCGAATCCTTGCTGTTCTAAGCAAGGTAGGGATCTTTAACGTGCGTGACAGCACTGACACACGGGACCTCCATTTTACCTCTCATCCGAACGAGGGTGTATTTTTGCGAAAAATGCTCGCCTAACATTTTTCAAGCGGACCGTGTCGGGATACGAACCCGGGACCTAGGGCGTAGTAGTCACACACATACCACTACGCCACGAAGCCGCCTACTGCTTTCTTGACAACAGCAGATAGAGAAACAGGAGCAGGTAAAATTTTGACAACAACATCAACGGGCATTAAAAATACAGGTTTATTAACTTCAACAGGACCTTGTCGGACAGAAATAGACTTTATCGTTACTTCAGCTATATTTGCTATTGCATACACGACAGGAATTTCTTAGTTGGAATCATTTAAGAAATCAGGAATAAAGTCTTAAGTTGCTACATGTAGGTCACTAATTTGAAGTATGGGTTCCAACTGTGGAGGAGACACAATCTGAGGTAGAAGTGAAAACATAGGATCTTTGTGACCATTATTCGAAAAGCTAAAGAGAGAAGAAATTTGGTTCTTAGTAGTAGGTGTTTGGTAGGTAGGGGCGTGATACCCTTAATAATCAATATTATAGTTCGAAGACGCATTTAACTGGAAAGGATATGATGTGATGGTTATATGACTAGAAGGAGGAGGTGCAGAAAAGAATGTAGAACTAGAGCCCAAAGAAATTTTTTAGCAGCCATATTTGCCGGAGAAGAGTACGTTTTGGCAGTAGTAAAAGAGTAATGACCTGGATGAGGTACAGAAGAGAACGTAGAATTAGAAGCAGAAGAAATTTGGCTCCTAGAAAGGAGAACAGAATTGGAAGTATTATTCGAAGACCTATTAGTAGTAGGATGACAGTTCGGACAGTAGGACAAGTAACTCCCTTATGTCAGCAACCATAGCAGTTTAGTACTTGAGGAAGAGCACAACGTATCGAAACGTGACCGAGTTGATCCCAATTATAGCGTATGATCTGACGAGTAAATGTAGACATACGAATAGGAACCGAAGAAAGAATAGAAGTAGTGTTTGATTTACCCGTAGACGTAGAAAGAATGTTAACAGTTCGGTCATGCGAAGTAAATGTATATTTTTCAATCCTACCGGACTTGTAAGCAAAATTCGCTTCAGCAAAAGAAGTGTGAGTAGAATCAGAAGTAACTGTCGGAGTAGTAGTGGGACATAAATTTTGTATTTTAGTTTTAAAAAAAATGCAGAGATTGTCCAAAGTATGAAGTAATTTCTTACGAATTTTGCGTTCCGGTTCTAGTGGAAGAAACTTAATACAGCATCTTCGTGCGTGAATCAACAGGGAACTAATGCGTTTGAGTGCAAGTGAATATTTGTCACCATCGAATTTAACAAGAGATTGTTGAAGCTCTTTTATAGAAGTTCTGACTGCTGCAAGGTCAGCATCGTAATCGAATATAATGGTGGTGAAAGGAATGGCCCATTGCACACTTTAAAAAAAGCACCCTTCACGGATCTGAGGAGTTCATCTCCATAGACCTTAAAATCACGAGAAAATAATCCGTAGTGCAGCTCGGTTTTTGCGGTAGAAAGCGCATCTCGTAACCTTAACAATTTTAAACAGCTAGTTGACGTTCACATTAATTTATACAATAAAAAGCAAGCAGTAGAAGATCTAGATTAGTCTAGTCCAAAGGAAAAGTTGGCAACTACTACATAGCAGTCTTTTGATGCAAACTGATGAATAAACTCGACAAGTGTATCCATATTTTCTCACAATTAATTTTTCTTTCCATGCATTATTCACAAGGTTGTAGGACGTTTACTGAATTAATACCTTAGGTCCAATGTTACAATCGCCATACTAGATGCTCTTTTATGTTGATCTAGAACGAAACACACTCCATACTTTATTTACAACTCTTCTATTGTTCAAATTTTAAGAAATCAAATCTTTTCCTTCTTGCCATTACAACTCTTTTACTAATGAGTATCAACTAATGAATATCAATTGCACCTACGATTAAACGATATATTCTTAGATTTAACTGCAGTGTCACAATACGAATTCTTTCTCTCATCTGCAAATGCGGACGCATTTCCTGCAAAATGGTGTAATGTACATCTATGCATAGTTACTTACTTAAGAACAATATCTCTGGATTGCTATCCAGCTTAAAAAGGAACTGCATATTTATTTAATCATTTATTTATTTATTCGATTCAAACATGTTAAAGTTCTAATTGCATAAATATTAGCTTTTAAGGAGTACACCTGATGATAGCGGCATCTACCAAAAACATTCCAAAAGATTTTTGAAAGTGAATAGTGCTTTCAGTCTAAAACCGTGTAAGAAAAATAAATTCCGCTCATTATAAGTCCCTATAATTTGCTTAGTTGATGCAATCTGAGTTTGTGTTTTGCTTTAAAAGAATTAATTCGCCGTAATACTGTTTAATTAATGACATTGAAATTCTATTATACCTACAAAAGGCTATTCCATTCATAGTAATACACTAACGTATTCATTCTTATTTGATAAGTGTAGGTTGGTTTAAAAACTTTAAAATTTATTAAAATGGTCCGCTAGCATCATTGATCTAGTATAAGAATTGGTCATTTGCCTCAAGCGCAGGTAACTCGCTTAGTAACGTTAGATTCGGAAACGTACGTGAACTTTCTTGTTATCTTCGTAACGGACAACATGTCCACCGATAATAAATCGATGGCATGGAAGCAGAGGTTTACTTAGTTTGATTAGAACGATGACCTGGTCTACATCGTGTTTGTTGATAACTTTGAACAACTTTTATGACAATTTTAATGATCATTTTGATGATAATTTGTAACAGAAGCTTTTGACTTTAACCATATGAAATTTTGCATTCCTAAATACACCCTGTATGTTTTTCTTAATCTTCTTTGGGAATTAAACCACTCAAAGTTTTTAAAATCGTCTTTATTTACGTTTCGATCCATGACCTAGGATCGTTGTCAAAATATTAAAAAAATTTAAGTTTGACATTTATGACACAAATTGAAGGTGACTTTGATTTATTAATCTTTGATTTGAATACATTAGGTGAAAATTTTAAAGTTTAGAAGAATGAGTGCCTGTATTTTGTGTTGCGCCCTGGGAGCGACTTTTAAAGTAGATAATACGCTTAACGTGAAATCAGCTGATTAATTTTTTATAGTTAAATTTCGTATAAATTCAATAACTTGACGATTTGAAAGCATTTTTTAACATGTTTCTCTTTATACGGTTGAGGGGATGGTTATTAAAGAACTGTGTGATTAGGATACCGTAAGGCTTAAGCAGCCGGGGGCTGATAGTATACCTATTGTTATGTAATTAATTATTGTATGTATAAATAGAAATCATATATATATAGGCTGTATTTCATGTTAATATTGCAAGGAAATCCCAAGAAAAACTTGCAATGCTACCTGGATATTAGAGGCATTTGATATTCATTTGTTTTTCCTCTGTTATTTCTTTTAGTAATGGAATCTATTATTTACTAAAAGTCACAGAATCGTTTGCCAACATGCATGGGACTTCAGTCATAAAATAAAATGGAAGGGCGCAAAAATTAGTGACAAAAAAGATAACCACTAAAAACGAAAAGTCAATGAAGCTGCTTATATAACCCTACATAAAAATAACTGCGTTGCAAACAAATCCGTGACTTTCAGTAAACAATGGATTCCATTACTAAAAGAAATAACAAATGCAAATCAAATGCCCACAATATCTAGGTAGCATTGCAAGTTTTTCCTGGGTTTTCCTTGCGATATTAACATGAAATACAGCTTACATACATGATTTCTATTTATACATACAACAACTAATTACATAACAATAGGCATATTAGCAGCCCCCGGCTGCTAAGCCTTACGGTATCGTAATCACACGCTTCTTTAGTAACCACATCCTCAACCGTATAAATAGAAACATGTTAAAAAATGCTTTCCAATCCTCAAGTTATTGAATTTATATGAAATTTAACTATACAAAACTTAATCAGCTGATTTCAGGTTAAGCGTATTGGCTACTTTAAAGGTCGCTCACAGGGCGCAACATAAATTGAAGGCACACATTCTTCTAAACTTTAAAATTTTTACCTAATGTATTCAAATCAAAGTTCAATAAATCAAAGTCATATTCAATTTGTGTCATAAATGTCAAGCTTAAAAATTTTTAATTTTTCGACAGCGGTTTTAGGTCATGAATCGAAATGTAAATAAAGATGATTGCAAAAACTTTGAGTGACTTATTCCCAAAGAAGATTAAGAAAAATTTTGTATTCCTATATAACGAAGGTAACGATGGTAACTTCTTAAAATGAAAGTTTTTACATTTTGCTGTACATGGCATAAGTCTCAGTGCTTGCTTTACATTTTGTACCAAATTATTTGTTGTGTTTGTTGAATTGCAAAGTTTTGAGGTTTCATAAATGATATTTTGTAAAATTCTGAACAGATAGGGCGTTTATAATACATTTGAAGAAGTTTATGAACTTGTAATTTTAAAATAAATTCTTTGTCAGAACATTTGTAAGAATTCTAACACAGGCCTGGTTTTTCTAGGGTAGCATCAAGTTGTTGTTACTTTAATATACCAGTTTGAACAACACTTTATATAGAACTTTGTTTCAATATGAACTTGCTTTGTTTGTGCTTTAAAAGTAGGCGAAATCTGTGAAACATTTGTAAAACAATTAGTTGAATAATACTTTGAATTTTCATTTTAAAAACGCGTATTTTTAAGAAACGTATATAATCTTTCAACAGATCTAAGAAGGTAAATAAAACTTAAATAATTGTAAATTTTATTTTTTCATGACGTAAGTTATTAATCAGTATTACTTGACTGAATTTAATTATTGAATAAATATCAAACATTTTGAGGTATTGAATGTAATTTCTAGTATATTAGAGCAAACATCTTAAACTAATGAAATTAGATTTTGGTTAATACATAAAACTTAAATTGCCATCAGAGTTATTTTCTTTGGTTTTACAAGAAAAGTATAAAAGTGTGGTCGCATGCTATTTGTTCTGATTTTTAAGACATTATCACCTAGATGTTGGTAAAATACCGAAAGTTTAATATTCAGATAACGATAAACTGAAAAGTGGAGTTTGAAGAAGTTGTTGGTATTTCACAATAATTATTTTGTATGTATTTGTGTTTAAGTGGAGAACCACAAACAGTAGTCTTGTTCTTGATTAATAATAAATTTTTTCTTACAGGTTTGAAATAGTAAGGACTGAAGGGTCATTTATTTTTTTGTTAGTGTGATTAAGCTTTTTGAAACATACTGGTTTCTGCGTTTTTCCAAAGCTTTTGATATTAGAAATTTAAACGCCGTTAAGCCTTTAAGTTTTGTCTTTTCTTGTGCTAAAACAAAATCGGTTCTCGACCTTTTCTCATAGAAGAACGCTGGATTAAGTTGCACAGTTAGCCGCATTGTTTTACAGGCACTTTTCTTTTTAGTATTAGCCGTTTGTCAATCGACTTCACCCTGGGTTACTTTAACATTCAGAAAACCCAGGTGTACTTCAGGGCTTATTAGAGTTTAGTTCCATCTTCCCCTGATACACTTTTGGTTACTTGGGCACCCAGTTGCAACAAGCGACAATACAACCGCTACTGGAAAAGGAAATCTTGGGCAAAAATCTTTTATAAAGTTTATAAACACGGTTGGTTTATCCTAAAAATGAAATATCGCAATTTTTGAGACGAAAATCCTGAATGAATGCTGCAGTCACTCCCGGATAAAGGACCGGTTTTAGGAAGTTAGAGTGCCTGCAAATGCTACCACTTTTGTTTACCATCCTTCTCAAAATAATCGGTACATTTCGTTTTTCGCTTGTATTAGTTGCATCGCTTCTATAGTAGATATATAGAATATCAAATTGTATAGCAAAGTAGATTTTAAAAATACGTAACTATATATGACCTTTGCTTATGCAATGAAAGCGTATACTAGTTCATTGGAAAGGTTGCATAATTCGTGACTAATTCATAATCTCTTTGGATGAATTCCTAAAGTTTTAGTAGTAACGAATTATCTACAGTTTTTTATAAAAATTGATTAAACAATTATCTAGCAAAATTAGTCACCATAGTAAGTACTTGCAGCTTTTAGATGATTCCATATTACTTAAAACAATCGATATACTTGTTATTCGCCTTAGTTTATCTTTGTTGAAGTAAGCGATAAGCCGCGTTATCGTTATTATTAATATTATGAGTATGAGCAATGCTCTCTACAATATTAGGTATTGGTCTTGGTTTTAAAAAACATTTAAAAGTTTCTAGTAAAATATTCATAAACTTTATGCAAACAGTATAAAAGAATTTCCTTGCAAACTTTTGTAGTTCTTTTGGTAACAATACATTACTTGAGCGTGGCACATGTGTTACACGAGAAAATCACCGTACCTCATTTGCATAAAGGCGGTTTAGTTTTTTCTTTTGTAAATGGTCGGGTCTGGTTTACAGAATAATTAAAGTCTCTTGTAAACTGACAATTAATGATGTTGCTTTTTGATCATTGTTCCAACCGCTAGTTGTCGTAGCAGCATCGAATTGCCTAAAATATGTCCGTTAAGGTGACTGAATTCCTATCAAATGTAGGTCTTTTCACTTTGAATCTCGTTGGTGGTTCGATTTTCTCTACAATAGGCGATTTTTCGCGACATAAACTAACATACTTAATTATGTGTGTACGAGTTAAACTTGCGTTTTGGTGATAAAATTTACTGGAGGGGAAATTGTACGGCACCATTCTATCAGATAAACGAACATATCCTGTTCTGTACTAGGTTATGCTTGTGTATGTTAAACACTTGACTTTTACCGGGTAATTATTCAAAGCGAGGTTAGGAAACTACAATACGTTTTCGCGGTGTCACACAAGTAAATATTTTTTAAATAGTGGGGGGGATACTTCAACATACCATACTCGAACAATTGAAGTATGTCGCGAAAAATCGTCTACTCTTCAATTCCGTGGTGTGCTGAGGTATCACCGGAGTTGTGAGCTGCGATATAGTTCATGCATTTTCTAAACCGCCTTTCGTCATCAATACTTGTGATGTCATATATTGGCCCGTTGCCACTATCAAAATAGCAATTCCTCGTAACTACAATGACGCTATCGGTGCAATACAGATTTTGCATTTATTTAGTAATTGGTGACGGAATGTTGTTTGTCACTTTTTAAAAGGTAACTTGTAAAATGATTTTATATTGACAAAATTGCAGTCTAAGCTGTTTAGCTTAATAATAAATGTTATTATCTGGGAATTTGTACTAGTGAGCATATTTTAAATATAATTGAATATTTTTAATGTGTTATATATTCTTCATTAAATAGCAATACCCATGTTATACCGGGTACGGAATAATAGTCACCAATAATCAAGACTTCCAGAGGTTATGTTTATTAAACTAAAGTAAAAGGACGAACAGTTATGATTTTCAAACCAACGTAAAAAATTATCCTCATTCATTTCGCCATGATAATCTTGATTTTTGCCGATGAATTAAAGACCAATTCACTACCATCAATAAAACCATCTGCACTGCCTGCATGCAACACTACGTACCTAAAATGCAGAATTACTTCATGCATTCACATTATCAAATGTAAATCTCACTAACCTTTTTCCGTCAATTCTTGTACTTTTTACACTTTTCCCATTGATATCTGGCCAAGAACGGCTTATAGAACCATTTTGAAAAATCCATGTGTCATCTAGAAAAACAAATTGATACAAGTTTTCCTGTTTGACCTGTATATAAGTTATCAGAAATCGCACTCTTCTATTGACAACATCGTGCGACTCCATAGGTCCCCGTCTTGGATTATCTTGTTTCCACTTAAAACTCATAATATGTAGAACTGTATTCAACGATCTTTCGCTACCGTTAAAGAGCCCAGCTTGTGCTACCTTTTGCCATAAGATTGCTACGTACCTAGACGTAGCCGGAAGAAAAGTAGATATCAGCCTAACTACCAGACGCGGAGAGTGGGGGTATTCGCCTATATAGCAAGAAAACTAAAAAATAAAGTACATCGCCCACGATTATCGATTAACACATAAAAATAAATAAAGGATTCTGTACAAACATGCAAAAGGAAAATAAATTAACAATTACTATTTTACAGCCAACAATTATATTCTACGGACAATTTAGAAATTTAGCTATGAAGTGCGCATCTCGTATTTACACAAAATTAAATTAATCAGTATCGAATAAAAACTGTGAGAGCTTCTGTTAAGTGTTTTTAAATTTTTACCTAATAATTATTGTAAAGTGACTAATTAATAAAGCGAATAAACATGTGCCTCCTTTTGACACGCATCTTTAAAAATAGTACATCGCACTTGTAGAGCGATAATATCAAATCGCTGCAACAAATAATAGTTCTACAATGTGATGTTTCTTGTCACGTAACTACACCAACCGTTGATACGGAATATACCATTGGCGCACACAAAAGAAAACAAGTTTTATATCTGTAGGTGTCCTGATACTTAGCTCGCAAGCCGTCGGGGTTGAGTCAGCATAGAAGCGCCATGGTCGTCAGCATACATTTACTATGCTACCATAACTGCAGCAGCAGTGTACGGACAAAAGTAGTTGTTTTACGTAAAGGAAAAAGTTGTTTTACATAACAAAGAACCCATTTGGCCTCCAGCTAAAAAAATAACGAATACACGCAAGACACCTCCTAGTTGTCGAACAGAAAGACATGCATCGCTTATTAAAATACAGTGACGAATAAGATGTAGAAAACACTTCGACGCACAAGCTGTAGAATCAAACTCAACTATTGTTCAAACAACACGAATTGGAACTGCCAATTCCTAGCGTAGCGAAGCTTGGTAAAACCAGAAAACCCGGGTTTATATCAAATAATGCGCGACCTTATTTCAACAAATCATTACCTTGGAACAATAAAGAAAACCATTATGCGGCAATCGTAAGGTATACCAAGATAGTAGATACCTAAAAACAGGATATAACTATTTACTTGTAGCATAAACTTGACGTTTTGAAATAAATAAGTTCAAAATAAAAATTTGTAGAAAGCGTATTTATTATTGTAAACAGGGCGTTATAGAAGAATTTAGGAGACGACGGGGTACTTAAGTTAAAAAATGTTTTCAAAACCTCAAATTATTGAATTTATTTGAAACTACCAATAAAAATTAATTAGCTCATTTCACGTTAAGCGTATTGGCTACCTAAAGAGTCGGTCCCAGGCCGCAACGCAAATTGAAGGCAATCATTCTTTTAAACTTTAAAATTTTCACCTATTGTACTCAAACCAAATGTATCGAACATCAATAAATGAAAGTCACCTTCAATTTATGTGATAAATGTCAAACTTGAAGTTTTTATTATTTTGAAAACGATCCTAGGTCAAGGATCGAAACGTAAATAAAGATGATTTTAAAAACTATGAGTGGTTTTACTGCCCAAAAAGAAATAAGAAAAATGCTATACAAACCACAACAAACATACAGGGAGTAGTTACAAGTCAGGTATGGGCCTAAAGCTATCGCATGCCAAAAGTTCACTCACGTTCCTAATAAAATGCAGAAACAACGAAATAATACCAAAAAGATTTAGAATCAAATTTGGTCAGACAAGCAGTAAACTATCAAGGATTCTTGAAAGAGCAAGTTACAGTATGATGAGGGAAAGACTACAAAACCACCGACACATTATTTATAACTTAAAACAAGATATTGAGGGCATTATAAATTTCATACGAATAAAGGTAACAAAATATGATTTTGATAAAATTCTCGCTAGTGCAAAAACCTACTACGAATCAAAATTTTCCAAACAAAAAGAAATTCACATAAAGAAATTTAATAACCTATTTATGGAGAAAAATAACACACAAACTAAAACGTTAAAAAACAGCAACACCATGCTAAACACAGTCATAAATTTATCCAAAAGAACTATTAACGACACAGAAAAATTAATTCTATCAAAAGGCCTGAACTTTGCAGTAACACCAAAATCAATACCAACCTTTGAAATAATTAGCTGTATTGAGAAAACAGCAAACCAACTCGAAGAAGATCAAGCAAACGAATTTAGAGTACGATGCAAAATCGACATAGAAAAGAATCACAAAATAAAACCAAATGTAAGTAGTAACAAAATAAAAGCAGTTCGCAGTCTAAAAAACGATAACTCAATTATAATTCCACCTGCTGACAAAGGCAATGCAACAGTAATAATAAATAAAAACGATTACAACACAGAAATCAACGAATTATTAAACACTGAAAATAACACCAATTTAGAAAGAGATTCAACAATATCAATTGAAAATAAAATATACAAAACTTTATATAACTTTAAAAATGAATTCGAAGACAAAAAAAGAAGCAAACTGGTCCCACAATACAGTAAATCACCTCACTTTTACGGTCTACCAAAAATTCATAAAAAGGGCATTTCTTTAACCTACCGTTAGCTCCATAGATTCACCATGCCACAATTTAGAAAAATTTTTCCTAAAAATTATAAATCCATTAGCAGGCAAAACGGACTCTTTCATAAAAAAAAACCAACAATTTTTAGAAAAATTTTCAAACATAAACATTGAAAATACACCCATAATGATATGTTTTGATGTAGTAAATCTCTTCACAAGTGTCCCTATAAACAAACACATAATATTATTATAAACAAACTAGAAAAAGGTGACAACCTTAAAGAAAGAACAAAACTAAGTATATCATCGATTATGGAATTACTTGGTTTATGCGCCAATACCACATATTTTCAAATAAGTGACCAATTCCACAAAGAGCTTCGGAATGGCGATGGGAATTCCACTATCACCAATCTTTAGTAATATATTCACGGAAGAATTCGAAAAAGATGTAATATTCACACAAGAATTGAAACCACTAATCTGGTGGAAATACGTAGATGATGTCTATGCTATTTGGCCTCATAATGCAGAACTAGTTAAAAACTTTGTAGAGTCAATTAACAAAATAGAACTAACTATTAAATTCACATATGAATTAGAACAAGGAATACTTCCGTTTTTAGATATTCTAGTTAACAAAAACGATACAACAATTAATAGATCGCTATACAGAAAACCAACGCACGCAAACAGATACTTAAACTTTGATTCAAACCACCCACACTGTGTCAAACGAGGAATTATCAAAACCATTTATGATAGAGCACAATTAATATCATCAAATGAAGAAATTTTAAAAAAGAGAAAGATTTAATCAGATGTACACTAATAGAAAACAAGTACCCTGAAAGAATAATAGAGAAAGAAATGAATAAAGTCCCAAAAATAAAGAAATAGAAAACAAAAACAACGATACGCACCAAAAAATGCTCTCAATACTATACATAAAAGGAATCTCCGAAAAAATCCAAAGAATAGGAAACAAATTCAGAATTAAAACAGTATTTAGAACCAACAATACACTAAGAACACAATTAACAAAAACAAAACCCAAAAACGCAATACAAAGTTCAAAAACCTGTATCTACAAACTACCGTGCGAATGTAATAAGTTTTATATAGGGAAAGTTTCAGACCATTTGAAGTTCGATTAAAGGAACATAAATCATATATAAAAAATAGAAAATTTAAAAAATTCATGATTTTCCAACACGCAATGAGACTCCAGTCATAAAATAAAATAAGAAGACGCAAAAATTAACGACAAAGAAGAAACCCACCAAAAACGCAAAATCAAAGAAGCTGCTTATATAACCCTGCATAAAAATAACTGCGTAGCAAACGAATCCGTGACCGTCAGTAAGCAATGGATTCCATTACTAAAAGAAATAACAAAGGAAATAACAAATGAAAATCAAATGTCCACAATATCTAGGTAGCATTGCAAGTTTTTCTTGGGTTTACCTTACGATATTAACATGAAATACAACTTACTTACATGATTTCGATTTATACGTATAACAACTAATTACTAACAATAGCCATATTAGCAGCCCCCGGCTGCTTAAACCTTACGGTAACGTAATCACACACTTCTTTAATAACCATTCTCTCAACCATATAAATAGAAACATGTTAAAAAATGTTTTGCAAACCTCAAATTATTAAATTTATTTGAAATTACCAATAAAAATTAATCGGCTCATTTCACGTTAAGCATATTGGCTAACTAAAAAGTCGGTTCCAGGCCGCAACACAAATTGAAGGCAATCATTCTTTTAAACTTTAAAATTTTCACCTAATGTATTCAAACCAAATATATCGAACATCAATAAATCAAAGTCACCTTCAATTTATGTCATAAATGTCAAACTTGAAGTTTTTATTATTTTGAAAACGATCTTAGGTCATGGATCGAAACGTAAATAACGATGATTTTAAAAACTATGAGTGGTTTACTTCCCAAAGAAGATTAAGAAAAACCTAACACAAGGCCTAAACTATTTAATGTATAGAATAAATTTTCGTTTTAAAAGCAAAAAGGGGTTTGAGTTGAAGAGTTTATTCGAGAGCGTGTTTATTTTGAATTATGTTGAAGGATTTAACAGATTTATAGTAAAACGGGCTTATGAAATAACAAGTAAATTATACAGGGGATGGTTGAAGAATTGAAGGATTGGAACGGAATTTATTCGAACGAGTAACGAATGAACAAGGGAGAAAAATTTTAAAAACAAAATTGGAACGTAAGAAGATTTTTACAGAAATATTCTCGCGTACAATTATTTAATGTTATATAAACAGTTTCAAAACTAATAAAATTTACTCACGATTTTCATGCGTTCTTGAAATTATATTACGAATACCACATTTAGAAAATTTGTCAACTTCAGTAATTGGTGTTTTGTGAACTCGTTTCTTGGACATGAAGGGTTTATTGTTTTTAACTGTCTGTGACACAGAAGTTACCGTAGACAGATTGATATTTAAAGCAGCTGCTAGACGCTAAAATAGAATTAATGGACTACAAATTGAAATAAATAATAATAATTACCCCACGAACTGCCGTCAAAGGAATAAATGGGCCACCGTTATCTCGTTCTTGTTCAAAAAACCCTATCAAATTAGCTGCAACTAACTTTCCTATACTTTCTAAACGTGAACCGGACATGGTTTATTCACACAAACAAAAATAACGCTAGTTTGTAATGAAAGGAGCAATTTTAAATGCAAACAAGGATAACACAAAATGTGGGACAAAAACTACGCAAGAAGTTAATGACATGAAATACAAACGCCAACGAAAATCTAACATAACCTTCGTTGTCAACAAATGTCTCAAATGAAGACGTCAATATTGCACAATTTGCAAACCGGGAAGAAAACTTTTTTCGGAGTTAGAATAAGACAAGAATATCAGTTGTAGTTGATATGGCGTAACGTCATTTGTGACGAAAGTCGGTTTTGAAATTGCGAGAACTATACTTGTGTTATTAGTGAATTAATTAGTTCTTACAGTACCTTCTCGTCTATTTTCCGAGAATATTTTTAAAAATTTTGTTTGCAATTCTTGAGCAACAAATTTTCGAAGGACTTTGTTTCAGTTTTTGTAAACATATAGAACATTTCGCTTCCAGTTCTCAATTGTCTATTAATTTTGGTTGAATCGTTTTTACGCCTTTGGGCCTTCGTTTAGTTTTTGTGTAGAAGCTGCGGAAATTTCGTAAAGTTCCGCGGCATTTTTCCTTAAGTTCTTTATAAAAGATCAGGATTTTATCTAGCTTTTTAATAAAGGCTGTGCAATTCACATTCGGTTTCTTTATAAATGTTACCTTTAGCTTCTTCACTGTATTGTCAACCAAACTCTTCTCTATACCTGACCCATACATTTTCAAAAAGAAAACAATGTTACTGTTTTTTTTCTTATTTTAGGATACGTGTAATAGACAAATTACATAAAAAAAATCCGTCCAAATCTTTTGGTGTTTAGTTACACACTCAACCATACAACTGATATGCCTGACGCATTTTCGGTATCACTGTAACATACTTTGCTACGTTCATTTTCGGCAATACTTTATTTACACAAATTCCTTTTCTAGTATTAATTTCTCCAATACTGCCCGATATATTTTACCTGTTCAGAAAAGCTCGCTTTACCATAATTTTCAACTCAAATCCCTTGTTAACTCATTACCTGTTCCTATAAATTCCATGTCTATTGTTAAATCCTTCCGCATAATTAGCAATAAATAGTCTTTCTAAGAAATTCTCAACGTAAATATAGTTGTTTCAAAACGACAAGTTTAGGCTACAATTAATTAGTCAAGATTCGGTTAGATATCCGTAAGCGCGTTATACCTTCCAATAACGTATTATTGCGTTCTAGTGGGTTTCCCATCTAAAGATTCGTCAAAATAGTACATTCTACTCTTCTCCGGTAAAACCGCGTTTTCCAGTTTCAATCGCGTTTTGATAACGCCGACGTTTGCTTTTTGAGTTTGTGTTATTTTGAACTCCTTTTAGAGCTTTGGTTCTGCAGCTGGTGCGTTGATGCACTTGTAAAAACTACTCGTTCTGTTACTCCAAGAGCGATGCACGTTTTTCCCTTATCAAATGTCTAGACTTGTGTATCGCTCTTAGCTGGAGGCTAAATTGCTTGTTAGGTAGCGCGACTATTCCTTGATGTAGATCAACTGCTCTTGCATGTAGACGGCCGTTACAATTACGGTAGTAGCATGGATGTTGCTGACTACCGCGGCGATGCTGTGTCAATTCGCTTTCGAGGGTTGACCAGATAAGTATCCCGACACATGTATGTGACTTGTTTTCTTTTTTTAACATGCCCAAGGATAAACCCAATTTGAAGTTAGATACGCTAATGTTTGTTCTGGTAAAATCCTTACTAGAAAAGTTTCGATTTTAATGCTTTTGCTTTTTGTACTTAACCTATCTGCTTATACGAAAGTATCAGCAGTATTTTTTTACTGATTAGAGTTATAACAAATGCTTCGTATGGTAAAATCCTTAAAAGAAGGGTTTTTAAATTTAATGGTTTTTTTTTAATTAACCCATCCGCTTTTGCGAAAGTATCAGCGTTATTCTTGTAGGTACTGATTTGATTTGTTGCATGTTAGCTACGAATTGCGCACTTCATGGAACAATTAGTGAATTTGTCCATAGAGTAAAATTGTTTTCTTAAATAGTAATCTTAGTAAATTTTGTTTTGCTGATTCGATAGAAATTTCTATATTTGTGTTTTTTTATTGTAAATAGAAAATTGTAGGCGATGTATTATTTTTGTGTTACTAGAAACCCCTCCCCTCTCCGAATTGGTAGTAAGTCTGGTATATTTACGTTTTCTTTCGGCTACGTCACTCTACGTAGCAACTTCAACATAAACTTTTATATTCGGTCTAATATAAGCCTAATTATTCAAAATTTTTAATCTACTGAAATGCCTACACGGAGTTTGCCATCGTCGATGATTACTACGCCATAGTCTTTCTCAATACGAGTACCCCATATTTATTACTAATTCAACTTCGTACATTGTATTGGATTGATGATCTGCTAATTTACTTACACAAAAGCTCTTATATCATAATTTACAATTATAGCAAGCATATTTAGTTTATAAATTTGATGAAACAAATTATTTTAGATCACTTGAGGAAAAAGACAACACTGAACTGAGCCACTGGCTACGAAGTCACTAACGACGGTATATGAATAATTGTATGTCCTCAATATTTTTCTAGAATGTAACAGAACATACTCGAGCCCTTTTTTGCTTGCTTTCTATATTTTCTTTAAATATACCATTGTAGCTGTCAGTCATACCATTGTTCTACTCGTGTTTATACAAGACCTATAATTTTAAAATATTTAAATGTGAAATTGTTGTTAAAGAATATTTTACATAGATATTCTTCATTGTAAAAAAGATTTACAATATCTGGCAAGTAGAGGTAGTGGTCTTATATAACATCATAGCATGGACTCGTGAAATAGGTTATAATTCCGCAAATCGTCACTACACATTATATGTCAATATAGTCGTTGTAATTTAAGTTCCGATTTACGTCATTAATGATGCTGGCATGCATACCAACATAGTATAGAGCATGTTTCCTTTCTTATCTTAAACACTCAGATCTAATCAATGTTGGTGAAAATTGCAACGATGCCAGCGTTTCTCTACAAAAATTTAACATTTAAAACTATCAAAAATGGCAGTACATGAACTAAACTCATGTTCTAGAGGTTATGGGAATGTGTTTCTGTCAAATTTTTGGTTCTCAAGTCCAATAGTTTTATAAACTACGCTTTTTTTTTCATATAAAAAACTGTTCTTATCAGAACAAATTCGCGTAATTTTTACGTTCGCAAGCTTGTTTTTGAAAGTGCTTGAAGTGCACTTGGGGTCTAGGGGGAAGTAGCTTGTTGCTAACTTGTACGAGTTTTTTTAAGAAGAAAAAGCAAATGGGAGACCTTTTACTCCTGTAACAGCCGTCCGAGAGGTTATCTACCAAATATAATTCGTTATAAAATTAATTAATTTGATTTAATAGAGAGTTGCAGCTGCTCTCAAAATTAATCCGTCGACTGTGACTATGGTGACGAAAGCTATTCAAAATGGTGAATCAATAGATTCGAAAAAAAGAATTTCCAAGAAACCTGTAACTCTTGTTGATGAATTTACAGTGTGCAATTCGCAATGAAATTTATCGAATGTATGACAATCATAAGTTATTAATGTGTTGGTAGCTTAGTTTTGATATAATTATAACTGGTTAAGATGAGCATATTACAGTACATAACTTGTGTTTACAACTTCAGAGTGCAGAATTGTTCAAAGGATGTTATATATCTTTAAATACACTGCTACGTAGAATGGGTTTACACATCGTAAAGACAATTTCTGTCGTGCTCTCATAGAATTACCTCATATTGCCCTTAAACGATTTGAATCTCTCGTAAGGTATATGAAAATTAAAACAAAAAGCATTTATCAATTCGTTCATCTCGACGAAACTTGGATTTTCCAAAACGGCACCGTTTGTCGTTCCTGGCATAATAATGATGTATTGAGTGTTTAGAAGCACACAGGTCGATGAGAAAAGATTAATAGTGTTGCATGCAGGCAATGAAAATGGGTTTATTGAAGGTTGCGAGTTAATCTTTTCATCTGCGACAAAGTATGGAGATTATCATGGAAAGATGAACGAAGCAAATTTTCTTAACTGGTTTTCAAAATCAATTGCTGAAGAATTTGTAACAACCGTCTGCAATTGTTTTAGATAATGCTTCATTCCACAGTACAGTGTTGGTTAAAGAACCGAATTACAGTTGGACTAAAGGAGATATATTAAACTGGGTGACAAATCAAGACGTTGCACATGAGTGTACCTCTTTTAAAAGAGATCTTCTTAATCGTGCTACCATGTACGTATAACAACCCAATTTATAATTTGTGTAATTAACATGATTATTAATTTTCAGGTATAAACCACAGAAGATCTACAAAACAAATTACTTGGCGGAACAGTATAGCCATAAAGTTGTACGATTGCCTCCTTACCATTGCTTTTTCAACCCAATTGAACTTGTCTGGGGTGTATCCAAAACTCATTACAATCGTCGCCTTGGTAGGAATGGCAAATCGGCAGAGAATTGTTTGAAAATGTGGCACGAAGCATTGACAACCATTACCCCAAAAGTCTGGGCAAATGCTGTAGCTCATTGTGAAAGTTTAATTGGAGACTGGTACAATAGTGAAGTACGTTTAGATACAGTTGATGTTGCACCTCTTGTAATTACTTTTAATGCTGATACCAAAAGCGATAGCACCGATTCAGATGTCCACATCGATTATATTTAAACATCGCTGGAGAACTCAATGGACAAAGGTTAGCAAATTTATATTTTGCTGATTTATATAAAGCTGTATGACAATGTGGCATGAAGCATTAAAGACCCTAGCTCCTCAAGTTTGAACAAATTCTGTACAAAACACAGAAGCAATTATTGAGGTATGGAGGATTGCAAAATTAAGTCTGATGAAAAGGATGTTGCACCGTTGTTAATTAACATAAACGACAATAGCAACAAAGGTAGATGGGATTCAGACAGCAGTAGCAACTAATCGATGGAAGGCCATGGAATCATAGGAAAATTAATTAAGTACATTTTGTACACGAAAAAATATCGATATTTGTAAATTAATTATCGGCATTTAGTTTATTGTGAGATAATCAGTATCTGTAAGTTTCTGTAATGATAAATAAATAAAACTAAATATATTATTTTATTGATAATTCACAAGCACTTAATAGATATTCATTTAATTTCTTCGTTTACATATGTCTATAACATCGTCTGCAAAATCACAATTTTTTTGTGATACAATTAATCATTTTTGAATTACTTCAATCGTGTTTGACAATCTTCTTTTGTTGTAGTTGTTTACTTGCATCTTATCATTAATAAAGTGTATTGTATTTTCAAATTTACGAAATACTTGTATCACTCTTGAGAATGTTATTTATTTTACTAACTTCCAATTTTAACAGGTTCCGTATATCAACAAGTTTGCAAGATAATGTAAGCGTTTGTTAACATCCTGCAAACCTTAAAGAATAAATTTCCAAGACTGTTCGTATTATCTTAAAGAATACATATTTGTTTTATACTTTGCCTAAAATGACTACATATTATTTGAATAATAAACATTCACAGATCAACCCTATTTATCGGCAAAAAAATACTACTTCACAAAGGCGGAAAGAAAATTGAATTTTATGCGTATTTCGGGTACTTTGTGCTGGCAATCCAAGAATTATTTAAAACATGAATTACAGACTTTTAATTTAATTTTGATAAACATAACCTGAGTTGTTGAATAACGGTGGCTAATATTTCGTGTCTGGTGTAATATGCTTATTGCTATAAAATGAATCACATTAAAAACACTAAACTATGTTTAAAATATGCTCAATAGTAAAACTTTCACTTAAATAGCCCATATTATTTAGTTAAAGAGCCAGGTCTACAATTGTGACATGTAAAATGATTCTAAAAATTGCATTTTATAAAGTTACAAACTACATTCCTTCATCTATTAGGAAACATTTACAACATCAATATTGTGGTTACGAAAAATTCGTAACTTGTTTTACATTAAACGATAATGATTATATTGATTTTTAAATGAAATCGTTAGAAATGGTTTCTCATATCAGTAACCTTTATAATGCTTTTGCAACAAGGAAACAAGAACGCAGATTTATATAACATTGGGAGGATTTTTGTTATCTTTGATATTGCATGCTTCTTTAAATTGGGTTCTCTTTTGGATATTAAACCAACAATATTGATTTGAATAGAATAATTTATGATTATTTTTTATAAAGATCATCATTGGGGAGACAGTTATTGAAATATCTTACTGCTTGCGGTTATACACTTACTATGTCTTTTTTCCAGATTTCTTAGTGCAATATTTTCTCACTTTAACAAAAATTTTAAAATAACACTCGTGTTCGCTTTATATCAATCACAATTATTGAACATTTTTATTATTAATTAAGTGTTTGTCTTAAATGGAGAAATGGGATTAAAAAAATTATTTCTCTTTGTGGAAGCATTTAAAGTAAACAAACTATATGCAATAAATAAAAGCTTTTTGCATTGTCTCTTTGCTATACAAGTGGGGATAGCGCACGTCACTCTCATTCTCCCTCCCTAATATTTACTTCTCTACGTGGCTGTTATAATTCCATTATCCTTAGGCTATGTACGATCCTTTTAACTCATTTCCTTTTTTTTTTTGAGTACGTTAAACATCTTTTCGCATTTTTCATTGTTGAATGCTCTTTTCAGATTCAAAAACGCTATATACACGCTTTCTCCTTTTTCTTTTGAATCCTAAAAATGCCTATTTCACCGATATTCAATGGTAAGCGAAGGGGTGTAAGTAATCTGACTCCTACCAAGATACCCCACCACTTAGACACTTGTCAAATCAAGTTTTCCAATTGCTCCTTTCGTACAATCAACATATATTGAAAATATTGCAAAACCAACACCTATAGTTTGCGATAGTCATCAGGTTTGTATATAATTACTTTTTCATGGTTAGGATACGCTTGGACGCATAACGCCATTGTTTTCTATTCTGAGCTAACCTACAAATCTCCATAAAAATTTATTATATTAGAAGACTTACATTGCAATTAATGTATGTTGCAAATCTGCCAGTTTCTCTAATGAAAGACAGCATGTCTGCCCAGGAAAAAGATATCAACTCTTTCCGGTCAAGCTGCATGAGCCTAGGACCACCTGTTTCAACCTCATATACCCCTCGCACTCCCCTATGTAGTGTGCAACAGTCTCCCTCCTAGCTTTCACAGGTTGGGCGCCTACACTCTGCTGCTATACGTAGGCAAACCAGATGTCTCTGTAACCTGCAGTAGCACGTGAAGACTCCCACCAACACGTCAAGTGTTTTCTTATCTTTATTTAATACTAATGCCGTTTTGGACTCATCCGGCTCGGGCATCATTATCTTTGACTGTCTACAGCCCTATCACTTTTCCGCTTCTCTTTCCATATCTTCCGCATCCAATATTTCGTAAGCTAGTGATTTCTTTGTTAAGCTTATGCACGGTTTAGATTCTAAATAAGAAGTTCTGAACTAATGCTTCTGTAATCTATCTGCTTCCTCGTTTCTTTGCACACCGTGGTGTCCTGTAACTCAGAAGAGCTGAACTTCTTTTTTCCTGACTAATTCTTCCAATGTGTCTCCTCACTCCTGAATCAGTGGGTATTATGTCGGAGCAGATTGCTTGAATTGCTGTTTGACTATCTGAGCAGCTAATAACCCTCGGGTCTTCCACCTCTCTTATCTTTAGGAATTCAGCCACCTTTAATACCGCGTATAACTCTGCCTGGAAGAGAGTTGTATATAGACCTAAAGGCAAGAGGAAATTAGCCCCAATACTCTCCAGAAACACCCTTGCCACGGCAAGTCTTGCATCACTATTTGTGACCTGTCAATGTAACACACCGCCGAGTGATGGAGAGCTGTAGTCTCATTTTGTTCCCATTTTCTTTCGAAGGCATTTTGCGAATGAAATGCCTCTGTATTCTTAATTAATCATGTGTTTCCTTCACTTTGATAGCTGAAATGGCAAGTTTCTTTTACGCTATAACAGCGACGTTAGCATGTTCTATTGCATCCCCCTGCTCCGCCACCCACTCTTATTTCAAAGTCTGAGACGCGTCGTCAGGGCATCACTCTGGATCCAGATGGGGAGAGCTGAGAGTCCTATCGAAACTTCTAGAGCTTTGGTAGGTGTTGTACTCACTGCTTTCGAGAGTCCCAGAGACGCTAGCCTTTGGATTCTTAACAGTTAAAAACAGACACTAACAAGTTGGGGTCCGAGGCCATCATACGATTGTCCCAAATTGGACAGTAAGTCTTACATCTGCCGTGTACAGTCATTATATAACTTAGCGCTGACCGTATCCAGTTTACCGCAATACTCCTGTTACCTCTGGTATAAAGGACCCTGCAGATTGTATCCGTTGGCCCTTTATTGAAAGCTTCCTCTATGGAGATGAAAACTAATAAGGCTACTTCCTTAACATGAAAAATTTTTAACACCTTATGTAGCACCGTGTAGAGCCGACTCTGTCGTCCTACCACGCAGGTCAGCGTGCTGATTTTGGTGGAATGTATGTCTCATCAATACTCCTTCTACAACAAATCTATCAACTATTCTAATAATTGTCTTCAACAGAAAGAATGCGAAAGAATTGGCTAAGTATAAACGCTCGTACTCACCTTGAAAATGAAAATCACCCTGGCCAACCGCAATAAAGATGAAACATTGCCCAATAGCAAGCTGGCCGTATAGATCCTCACTATTTGTGCTATCAATAGATCTAGGCCCCTCTAGATCGAGATAAAGGTTTAAAATTCCTTCACCGCCCACGAAATAGCCCCTTCTGTAAATATTTTTTGTGCAAGTTGCCAATCCGGCTCAGTCACTGGCAACTGACCTCTATGTTCCTCACATTTTCTTTGGAGAGAAAGGTGTTCAAAAGGAACTGTAGAGTTTTCGTCCCAGTATTTGTCCACGCCCTGTACTCTTATTTTAAGGACCCTAATAACTGCACACTTTCACATCTGAGGATTTTCATCAGTCTTGCATTTTTCAACGTAAAGTGTATCTCCTTGCAGTACTTTTGCCAGCTTACCCTCTTGCTATGTCTTAATTATTTTTTGGATTCCCTTCTAACTACCATTGACATATCCCAACCGTCCTGAGGTTTCCTCTTGACGCCTCGTTCCTGAATTTGTTGCGCAGAAAATCGAGAGGACTGGATCTCTACTTCCTGAGCGGACACGCTCATATCCTCAACTACATTATCATAATCTTCTATCGTTAGAATTATTTACATATTTTCATGGGATTTGCCAGACGTTTCCCTGGGCCTGTCGGAAAACATCCCAATCCGTACTCCTCGGATTCATGCTTTGGAGAGGTGTTTCTATATCAAAAACCATCTCAAAACTTATCATATTTTGATTTGATGTAGAGTCCACTGTTATGTCAATTACCTCCTTTCGGAATATTGACAAACGTTGACTGTCATCTATTTATTATCTTAAGATCTATAAACGTCAGATATTCCTGAAAAGCTTCCCCGCGTATATTAATGTCAGAGCAGCCCCTCATAGTGCGGCAAGCGTTGCAATCGCATCCTGTCAGTGTTGCCGGATTCCTTTTCCTTGCTTAAGTAATTAATCTATGGAAGTACTCCGTAGGAGGCATGTTCCTATTATCATAAGGGAGTTAAGCCTTACTCATTTCTAAGGAATATTTAACTCCACTTACCTTGTATTCCAAAATCACTGCTGCAATGTCTCTGGTTCCAATCTAGGGCAAAGTACCAGAATCAATTCTTTTGATACTAAAATGCAGGTTCTGGGGCTGTCTTTTACTTTGCTTGATAGAAGATTGAACCCGGCAACGTTTAAGTATCTTATTTTATTTCTAAAAATATATGGTTTCTGTATTACTGCTATCACTCCCTTCTTCCCAGTCAGAAAACAAATCAGTTCTCATTAGTGCCGCGGCTGCATTGGAAATTGATCTGACTCACCTCTACCTGCGCCATTGTTCTAGCCCAAGATTATGTTTTCCGCTTTTTTAAGCCTTCATAATTTGTTTGCGCGTCCCATCAGGTTTCTACACTACAAGGCAGCACTTTACGTACAGCAAAAGCAACCAGCTCTAAGTACAGCACCTACCCAGGGCCTTCCAGCCGCTGCACTACGTCAGTGATCACCATGAATGTCAGGCTCCATGCACCCAAACCTCCTGTGGTTCCGACATGTTTCTAATTAACTATATATAGAGCCATGTTCAGCAGACCTAACACATGCCTGAATCGATCCTTGTTAAACTCTTTACACTTTAACCAGAAGCTTACCCTCTCCGGCCAAGGTGTCTCGGTCGAAGACAGTAGACTGAAAAATATATTTTCTAGTACAATAAGCTAAAATCCCTGACGCGACCGGATAAAAGTTTCATTCTGGTCAGTCACTAAGGACCGCCCTGGCTCTACCAAACCCAGTTCCCAAATCTCAACTCCATCGCACTGTCATATTCCTCTATTGTTTTTATCATCATTGTTATCAGATGTGCTCGGCCTCTTGAGTGCGACAACTCTCCTCTTGGACTCGATAATCGACTCACAATTTAGAACTCCCTTTTGCTTCGAGCAGCTGTCGCTGTTGCCTGCCTGAGGCGCCGCAGCTGCATGTCTCACAAGAGGAGACGCGTGCATCCACTCTCCGGGAATTCGGACTCTCCTTCTCCTCTTCTTAGCCCTACCTGGAGGAGTGTTCTTATATGATCCCCAGTACTTCCCCTGGTTAGAAACTGGAATCATCATTGGACCTTTTGTACTCCTCCCCTAGTTTATGCTCCCCGCAGCTGACGTAGACACCGCCATGAACGCACTCTTTGCAGAGGCCCCACTGACTACAATCGTTCGGCGCCGGCTGTCCAATCGTTGGAAGTAGCCGATCTTTGCAAACACGCTTGTTCTACTTTGGATATGCTCGGTTCCTTAGTACTGGCAGCACTAGATATGGCATCAATTACACTAGTTTCGGTAGCACCCTGACATTGTTTGTGCGGCCTCCCTCTTGCTTCCCTTTTCTCATGCCGTCTTAGCCTTTCGGATCTACATCTTTCTTTCCTTTTTGTCTTCTTCTTTCTCGTTTTGCTATCAAAAACGAAGCCCATCAGCCCCCTTCAGACAAGTCACTTCTATCTGTGTATCAGGGCCCCCGTTAACACTTTCTGTTGCGGTTTGTTGCAGTTCCCTCCAGCGTGGTCATCCAAGGCCCTGAGCAGCTGCCTCACATCTAGGTAGTCTATCCCCATCACTATTACCATTCATGTTACGGATTAAAGGGAATGGTGATTTAACTGTGGTGTACTAGTTTGTATTCATAATGAAAAGAATTGCAAGTGTGTTGTTGAGATGTGTATGTATGTATGCATGTGTGTGTATTTAGTTAAGTACTTATTGTGAAGGATCAGGTTGCTTTTACTTTACTACAACCTCCCGTAGACCCCAACGTGGCAGTGATCTTGACAGAGCGTCAACCGCTGCAGCATAGTTCCACCTAGGTACCACACAGCACTGCTACAGAGGGAAGATTATACACCAGATGATAGGGCAACCCCCTCCGTTGGGTTCGGGCGCCTGTTCTGCCTGGCGACCTTTAGTGACATCCGCGGTTTTTCTGCTATACACTTTACTCAAATTGGAATCCGCAGTAGGCAGGCAATGCGGCAAGGTTGCGGAGAAGCAATATTTCTATTACTTTAATTGAAGAAGTGTGCATGATGTACCGTGTTGTTTTGCAACATATGCATGCTTGTAACCCTAATGGTAGAACCTTCAGTGGGTCGTAACGGCCAAAGCCAACTGATTCCAGTTCTTTGAACGAGGGGAGTACCGAGTATTCCCTTTTTGAATCCAGGTTTGGGACAGGTACTGGCAGGGTTGAAACTACAGAAGTTAAACAGCCAAAAATTTATTTGGTAAAACGTGTTAAAAAACCAAAAGACACGTTTTTGTAAAATAAATTGGACTTTCTTAATACTCTTAATAGATAAAAATAATATTTGCTAAACACTATGTTGTTGTTGCCTTTATATATAATCTATATTTGTCAATTTTAAATAAAATTAAGTACCTATTGTGCTTTATTGTGCCATTCTTTTAATACTGATGTATTTTGTTTTGCACATTGAATGGCTAGGCTTACGTCAATGTGTGGGGTGAGCTCGACAATTGTTATTTTTTAACTTGGACTGCACAACTTAGTTCATACGAAGCGTATCGGCAATTAGGGTTTGCCAAAATACATCTCTAATTGCTTTTTTTACTCCTTTAGTGAGAATTTTTGTTTCAGATTTAATAATCCATCTCAAATATATTAGTACGCATTTGTTCAATATTCATTTCGATCCATAAATATTCCTTTTCACCCAATCATTTTGACGTTTATAGCATGGGCACAAACAAGTCACCATTATTATTAGGTCTTCAAATCTAGAATTGAAAATGGAAGAAACAAGTAGATTTTAAAAATTCTATTTAAAAGAACAATCTTTACTAAATCAAAAATTCTAAGTTCCTTTTACATAAATAATCCATTTATATTTAATTCCGCAAGGTACATTACATTAACTATATGCACCTGTAATTGAGATCAATTTGTACAGTAACAAAGTATTCCCTCTCTATACTAGTAATAAACAACCTTGACGCAGTGTTTTTTTCCTGTATTGAACCACGCTTTTAATTTTTCACCGAGCACTGGTAATCAAAAGTGACTGGAGTACTTTTCGCTTCTTATCAGTCTACGACCTACTTTGATTGAAACTAATACAGCATTTGCGTGACCAAATAAATTACTTTGGTTATAAAGCAACCTGGTTTTTAATTGAATGCCACTTGACCTACTTTACGCCTTAAGTAACACAGCTTTTGTTGAATGAGCTGCTTTAAATCTGAAATAGTATAGTATAGCCACAAAATGATCCCCAAACAGGAATAGACACATGTAGGCTGTTACGGGTAAAAATGACGTTCGTTACGAATTTCGATTTGCTCAGAAGAGATGGGAGATCTTAATAATTTTTAATGATTCACCGGCTAATTACAGGAGTACAGGAGTGGGATTCTATAGAAGATATAATAAAAATAGTAAAATTATAAAATGCAGAGATGCTCTAAAAAACGTTTTCACTTACCATAGAAGGTTTTACTGGTTATCGAAAATATGGGCGCAAACCGTTTTGTCCCAGCAATTCTTTCGATATGTTTGCTACCCAGAAGACGGTTACTACAGATACAACTCTGTAATTTTGGATTTACGAAATCTCGTTACCCCACGCTCTACCTTTATGTACCAAACTCTAAAAACACTAATTAACCCTTTATCAAACTAAAAAATTTTTTTAATACGACTTTATCACTGAAGTGGCTGGATATCCTTTCGCAATTTTTCTTTCTACTTTTACCTATTTTGAAAAATAACTTCAAATAAAGTTGTATATATAATTGAACCCTATCAACGGTAAATTTAGGAAATACATTTTTCTACCACTGTTTTGGAACGAGCCTATTTTAGGTGTGTTTTTGATAGAGAAATCTACTACATTCTATACAGGTTTTTATTCCCGCACTCGTTGCTAGGCAAGTTGCTAAACAACCAGTGCGGGAATGTTCAATTTGCACGGTTGCGCTTATATTTCTATTAATCAAGTAGCCCTGCACTTGCATCTTATTTCCAATGACGGCCGAGTTTTCAAAGGTGGGTTATGAAACAAATAATAAACCAACAAATGTCAAATAAATAATTTCATACTGTGAAAGCGTTTAAAATCTTAAAGTATTTGCAAAGTCTTTAAAAAATGGCTAGTGATAGTGAAAGCGAACTAGAACCGACGCCTCCAAATATTGTGAAAGCTGCGAATGCAACTACATTAAATTTATTACCGGAAATTTTCAAAAAAAAATATGAGATTGCTTATAAATCGTTTATGGATTGGCGAAGAGATCAAAAGACAACATCTTATTCTGAAAATGTTCTAATTGCGTACTTTAATGAATTATCTAATAAGTATAAATCTCCGACATTGTGGACGCATTATTCTATGTTGAGAACAAGTCTCACCATCCATCATAATGTAGATATATCAAAGTATGAAAAATTAAGAGCGTTTCTCAAACGGAAGTCAAGCGGTTATAAATCGAAAAAATCAAAAAATTTTACAACAGAGGAAATAAATAAATTTATTACTGAGGCTCCGGATCAACAGTTTCTTCTGACAAAAGTATGTAATATTAACTTAGGAGAATAATGCGTGTTTATAGCTATTTTTATATTGTTACAGACTGCATTAATTATGGGAATTATGGGTGCTTGCCGCAGACAGGAATTACATCATATGAAGATTACTCATTTCACGGAATTGGGTTCTGCGATATTAGTTACAGTTCCCGACACGAAAACAAAAATTATACGCAGCTTTACGATAACGAGTAATTTTTATGAAATTACAAAAAAATACTGAAATCTACGTCCATCAAATGTTTGCTATCCTAGTTTTTCTTAAATTATCAGAAAGGAAAATGCACCACACAGAAAGTGGGTATCAATAAATTTGGTGCTATGGGAAAGCAAATTGCAACGTATTTTAAACTACCCAATCCGGAATTATATACTGGTCATTGCTTCCGGAGATCTTCCGCCACTATTCTTGTAGATGCTGGAAAAGATATAACATCTTTAAAAGGCACGGTGGCTGGAAATCAACATCAGTCGCCGAAAACTATATAGCCGATTTTTTAACAAATAAGTTGAATGTAGGCAACATAATACAAAATTCAATTGATAGCACATCAAATGTTCCATCAACGTCCAAAGACAAGAATTTCCAACGTCAAGAAAATTTAGTTTTTGGGAAAACACCTTCTACAATAACGTTTAATAATTGCAATGTAACCTTTAATATTGTTAATAATAATGAATCTAAAAACTAAACTTAAAGCAATTTATTTACTTTTATTATGATAAATTTGTACTTTTCTTTGAATTTATGTATATTCACAAACGATAATAAACTTATGATATTAATAAAATGTATACTCCTATACTTACCATGTATTTTATAATATTAACAAATGAGGTATCACATTTAAAAAGTACGTACTACAGTCGTAGAAAAAGTATAGTGTACAACACGCATGGAATGCCCATTTCTCACTCGTATGATTTGCAGCACTCGCTTTCAGCTCGTGCTGCAATTTATCATACTCGTGAGAAATGGGCATCATTCCATGCTCGTTGTACAATATACTGTTACACGTACATTGATCTTAAAAAATAAGTCTAGCCTACATCTAACCGGCTAGGTGTTATTAACAGAGCTCTTTAAAGAAAAAATTGATTATGTAGATAATACTACCAGTTCATTATTCTTATTTCACAAATTGATCTATACGACATTTCACATCACATTTATTTGGAAATTCCCTTAACAAGAATACAGAGGAGAACAGCGCAATACCAAATTTTTACTTAACATTTCAATATTCATTTAAAATACTGAGTTTGCAATCTTTAACTAACAGTAGTTCCAAAATTCAGTTTATAATTACTTATTTCTTACTCTTTTAAAATGTTCAAACTACTTTCCTTAACAATATTATTAAATTTAAACAAAAACATTTGTGTCGCTATTTCATAATCCAACCAAATATTTATCTAATCGAATATTAATTCCCCTCTACATATGTACAAGCCATTTTTTTCGAAAAATCCAGGTACATAATTATACATCATAAATAAACGAAGAGCTCATATGGTAGTGATGGTTTTAATGTTTCAAATTATTTATAAAACTAAAGAAATGAAGGATGTTCAGGGACGTCAATGATTTACCTGGTCTTTATTTCTTCAGCACGCTAGATCACCTTATTCTATCTGTTTAAACTCCAACTTCCGTTGACGAGTAATACCAATTTAACACCCTGTCATGGTTTTAGAACCTGACCGACACGAATATAAATGCCACGATTCACGTGTTTAATCTTCCTGTCCTACGTATCCAGCGAGCTGAAAACAATTTGACATTGGCCTCTGAGAACCCACGGCCTACCGCCAACAACGCATTTTCTGTTACTCAAGCATTGTTTCTTTCTTCCCATACTAATCCCATTTTTTCTTTTCTTTTAACGATTCTGTTTTCACATTTTGTGCGTTTAAAGCTGTCTTATGGTTGAGTTCAATGCCATCCATCGGAGTAAACGTATATTAATACGTTTGGACTAACTAAATTATATAAATTAATTTTTTTGACCTAATGTGCACTTAAGTAACCCACAAACATTACAATGCAACAAAACTATAAGGTTTGCTAAAAAATTAAGAAGTGAGATTTGGCCGCTAGATTATAAAAAGAGTACAGACACGAATACTATTAGAAGGAATTTCACAGAATCTTTTAAATGCAAATCACATTTAATTAAATCCTGTAAATTAATCGTAGTTGATGTCCGTCACTTTCAGTTATAAAGCTATAAAGCTATTAAGCTCGTCAAGTTAAACATCAGCATCACATATGCTCTAAAAGTTTTAAGTTGTCATCAATTTCAACATTTTCATTTCAGGTTTAAAAACTCGTGTCTAACATTTTCTTACATTAATCTTAATTATTCATTATTAATTATTTTATAGGTCTCTTGCATATTGAGCAGTTTAAACAGTGGAAATGCTAGAAGCTGCTTGTAGGTTCAATATTCAAAGGTTTGATGTTACATAACTACATCAATGGTTTCCAACCTGTGAGTTTCAACCCACATTGGGATAGCTTTGACTTTTTCTAAGGGGTCGCCGGTTTGCAACATGAACACTAGTCACGAAATTCTTCTTTTCAAAACTGCTGTTCGTAGGTTACACAATGCAGTACCTTTGGGTGGAGCATTCGAAAATAAAATGTTCGTTGGTTACCACGGCTCCGTGGTATAGTTGAAATGTTTGTGACTACTATGCCACAGATCCCAGGTTCGAAACCCGATATGGTCCGCTTAAAAAATGTTAGGCAAGCATTTTTCACAAAAATACACTACGGCCTTCATCATTAGCTGCTCCTTCAGGAATGTCCCCAATCAGAACTGCACCAACGGTAACTGCTAGCTGCTACTCTCGATTACCAGAGATTTTCAAATTTCTCTAATTCAGCTACGGACCCCATTTACGGTAGGTAAACAATCAAATCTTTCTACCATGAACCTCTACTCCATTTAATGTGCCTACTATGCACCCAACCAAATATTACGTATTCAGTACTTACTTATGTATGTCTGCTGCTTAGTTTCATTCTTTACAACTTTCTACAATACCTTTGCTGACAGCTGGTCGAAACTCAACACCACTGGTGTCAGTTATATTTCAAACTGTACTCGAACACTATTATTACTTGTAGATAAGTCAGCTATAATTTCGTTCACTATTACTAGCGTAGTAGTTAGCGCGTAGAGAAGAGCGAAGATAAGAGAGCCCAACCACCAAATCCTCATGTTTATATAGGCCTTTGTGCCCCTCTAAAGCTCTTAAATTTTTAAAAATCCGTCGGTACAAACAAACAAGGCTTTTAAGTGAACTTTCAGCGGTTACCCAATTCTTAAAAACCCACTAGCTAACGTTCACTCACTTCCCCGAAATTTTTATACAAAACATTAACTGCCATCTAAATCCTAGAATTTTGCCCCCGTACAAACCCGCTCACGTAGTTTTTTTTTTTTTGGTATCTTTCGCAACGGGCACTCACGTCTCCGAAATTTAGCCCTTATTAAACCCCAGTTAAGGTTAGAACACGCCTTCCATAATACACATATTATACCCATCCCCCTTCAACATACTCCCTTAATTTACTATTCCTTACCTTGTCTAACCCCCAATCTATTCTTATCCCACTGCCTAGTCTGAACCCCAAACTTAATGAACTTTATATTATGTCTTTCTTCTCTTACTACTTCTGCCAAATTAATCCCTCTTTGTTTAGTTAACCACTTGCATGCCAATCCAACAAATAACACATTGTATTTATTTCTCACTCTTATCCGTACCTAACCAAATACCCTTCCTTGTTGCGCTTGTCGTCTACATGTAGCAGTAATCAAACATTACTCTCTCTAATCAATATTCAAAACTATACTTGTTTCCGTCCCATACCTACTTTGTCGTATAGTGTTTCTTTGTTTTTCTGTTAAAAAGCTCCATCTGTCCTTGATGAAACACCCACTCTAAATAACATTCAAATAAGCTCAACTTCCTCCTATTCATATGCATTAATATCTACTATCTTTATTTTAGTTTTCCCCCATGTTAAGCGAATACTTGATACGTTACTTCTCTATCCTATTCTTACTTATTGCATAGGTAACCTTCTTTGTTCTGTTTTGATCCCTGTATTCTAACTGACAACCCATTCCACAAACAATTAATCCTTCTTAAGTGGACATCGTCTACCACCCTTCCTTGAACATGATGTTGTGTGTCTTGCTTTATCTACAACTTATACTTGGAGACTTTATTATAACTATAACCGTCAGTTTGTTGTTATGCACAATTCGTAGAATTTCATCGGTTTAAAATGCTCACCTTCTCTCTAATATACAACTAACCTTGCTTGAAATCTTAGAAGAACGTTATAGCAAATGCTCCTTTTTACTATCACGTAACTTTTGAAGGTTACATATTTACTTGAAAACTGTAACAGTCAATGTTTGCTTTTAGAAACATTGCTTAGACAACAATTTAAATATGCAACAGAAATCGTTATAACTTTATATTTACATCCTATGCTACACCTACAATGATTAAATACGTTTATGATTTTTAAATACACTTTAAGGATATTCACATTATAACACACGCTACTTTAATTAGTATTCATGGTTATACTCCTATGCTATATTGCATTTACGCATCCTGAAAGTTTTTTGTAGAATTAAATCCTACACTAGTAATTTGCAATAGCGTTACAAATTGTTGCTTTTTGGTATATACAAGCTGAAATGTGAAATAAATTATCAAATGCATTATCTAACCCGTTTTACCACTCAAATACCACAGAAATATATATATATATATATATATATATATATATATATACTTTAAACGAGAAGTAGTTTAGATTTTTAAACGATTTAAGATCCTTAAATTAATGAAAAGTAAAAAAGGATTAATGGCAAGTGACTCAAATTCAGCCACGAGGGCATCCTGTCGACGCGTTTCGCCCTAAGGGCTCATCAGGACAGGAGTAGCAAAGTTGTAATATTTAATACAGACACCTTATGGGAAGTACAGCATCACCTAGCTCACAATTTGTGTCTTCGTATCGTTTCACCTAACATTGCAGGTTTAAACAACAGTCGGCACGGGAGATCCGGCTCAACTGCCTTTTCCATAGCCAAAGATATAATTTAAACGAGAAGTAGTTTAACGAAGCCTTAAATTAATGAAAGTAAGGATTAATGGCAGTGACTCAAATTCAGCCACGAGGGCATCCTGTCGACGCGTTTCGCCTAATTGGGGCTCATCAGGACAGGAGTAGCAAAGTTGTAATATTTAATACAGACACCTTATGGGAAGTACAGCATCACCTAGCTCACAATTTGTGTCTTCGTATGTTTCACCTAACATTGCAGGTTTAAACAACAGTCGGCACGGAGGAGATCCGGCTCAACTGCCTTTTCCATAGCCAAAAGATATAATTTAAACGAGAAGTAGTTTTTAGAAGTAGTTTTGGCTATGGAAAAGGCAGTTGAGCCGGATCTCCTCCGTGCCGACTGTTGTTTAAACCTGCAATGTTAGGTGAAACGATACGAAGACACAAATTGTGAGCTAGGTGATGCTGTACTTCCCATAAGGTGTCTGTATTAAATATTACAACTTTGCTACTCCTGTCCTGATGAGCCCCAATTAGGGCGAAACGCGTCGACAGGATGCCCTCGTGGCTGAATTTGAGTCACTTGCCATTAATCCTTTTTACTTTTCATTAATTTAAGACTCGTTAAACTACTATTGTTTAAATTATATCTTTGGCTATGGAAAATATTGAGCGATTTCCGAGCCACTGTTGTTTAACCTACAATGTAGTCTGAAAGTAATATTCAAGTCACAAATTGTGACTATAATTTACTTCATAAGTTTGTATAAATATTACAAGCTTTGGTATCCTAGTACTGAATGAGCCCACAATTGATAATTTATGAAGTTTCGATATATATATAATTACTGCGATATAATTTCGAGCTCCACGAATGGGCCGCCATAAATGCTCTAAAACTACCTGAAACAAGTAGGACGCCAAACATTAAGCCATTTTGCTCTGCTTCCTCGGGTATATTCGCCAGGGCTGCTCAGTTGCTCTCTGAAAATGCTACTCTTCTATTCAAAGAAGGAAAATTCTACTACTAAAATTACATCACTCTTTATTGTAACATCGAATAACTACTAAAAAATCTTTGTCTTAACGTTCTTAATTCACAACTTGGATATCTAACAACAATCTTCGATCATAAATGAAGTCATTTTAAAAATAACATAATTTCAAAATTTCTTTATTTACATCTATAATTATTAAAAGTAACTGGGCTTATCCCTAAATCTTATTTAAAAAAACCCAAGTTTAATACGAGCTCATAGTAAAATCCCGTCTGTACCTAAATGCTAATTATTGCACTGAATAATTACCAAAAACCCGTTTACTTTGTACAAAAGCCAAAATTACATATTTATTTTACAATACATAATTTTACATAAACATATTTTCAAAGAATTCCTTATCAAAAATAAATCATCAATTATTATATTCTTAAATTCAACAAAAGCCACCCAAAAAGCACAAAATGTCATAATCAGCAAACAATCGCCACAGTTAAAAAGTTTTATAAAGTTTAGTTACCTGGAATGTAGCACTACCAGGTCTTTGCGCCGAAACCATCTCTGACGTAGTCCTCCTTCATGACTGCACGTACCGGAATTATCATAAGTTGACTCCTACCATCAGAAACAGCAATCATCCTCCCAGATCTCTCTGCATCCAATGTACGGTACTTCCAAACTAACGTACATCTGCTACTGGTCCATGAACATCCACTACTCCAAGTCAGTGTACAACAAACACTTTCAACCAAAAATAGGAAGACGTCTACTTACGTACATAAAGCTTCGCTTTTCACAATGTATTTTATCAATTTCCGACTACTATTTTAATCTTGCACCAACTTGTGCATATTTATTTTATTAAAATCTCAAACTCACTAGTCGCTTAACTAATTATCTATTGTAGTTTGAAGCTTGGCTAAAGATCGAACAAGAAAAAGCATTTACCGTCTTCTCTTAGTTTACAGACACTCAAAACTGCCTCCCGAATCGTATTTCACCACCCCACAAACACACTTTCTTGGTAACTTTGTTAAACGGTCTACCGATTCCACAAACCCATGCACACAACAACATCTAGCCGTCGCTCAATTCTACAAATCCAGCCATTAACCTTCAGCTTTTCACCGTAAACTTGGCAGCCGTCTTGAAAATCTCAGAATTTTCAATAACAAACTAACATTTTAGTCCGAAACCCTAATTAAAATTTACAACGGCTGTCAAATTCGTCGAAATCCCCCGGTAACTGGCATCAACACAAGCATTTAAAACACGCTTCTCTCATATGCGCATATACGGTCACCTCTCTCTAACATGCATCGAAAATGATGTGTCCTTTGTCCTGTACCCTTTCTCAACGTTCTATGTCAGTTATCCATTTCTTGTATGTTATATCTCCTTACCTTTATCCCGGCTATTTACCAGTTCTATGCTACCCTACCAATCTACACTATCGTCCTACTCTTTCTTATATACCCAATTTGATAGTCCTACTCTGTCTGTAGTCTTCCACCGTACTTCTTAATTTCCTTCCAAACTGATATCGTATGAAAACACGCTTCATCTTAGTGTTACTTGTCTACCTTTAAAATTTCCTTGTCTTACAGACGTTTCAAAGTCAATGACAACTAATCATATCCTATCTTTCAATCCTTGCTACCTCATTCAAAATACACTTCTTCCTCTTTATTCTATCGATTCATTTTTGTATGTAACCTTCAACATAGACCTGCAGTTTACTTTCAACGATCTTTTACTGGTTTACAGGATTTTTAATTAATACGCCGAATGCTTAACTTTACTGGAAATATATCGTTTGCTGCAAGTTCGTTCTTAGAAACTCATAATCGTTAACTTGTTTCTTGTCAACACTTTCATATCTTACACTTCCCTTTGAAATATTATCAGCTTCATATTACCCTACACTAAGTTATGTACACAAATAGAATAATTACACCTTGAATGTCCGTTACTTGATATCTCTAACGAATTCACCCTCCTCTAATTATTGATTTTTATGTCACGAGATGAAAAGCTTTCCTACTACTAACTTTGCATGGTACTTATACATTTAAATGCATGTACTTACCTTACGGATTTACACCAGCTACATTTAATAATTGTAATTAAATTTTTATCCTAACTCTAAAATGAAGCAAAATTAATCTTGAAGCTTATTTTAAATTATGAATCCTTATGCTATAGCTTAAAAAAATGTTTTAAATTATTACATGCCTTTTATAACATGGTGCACCCTGTCATAACAATTGTTTAGATTTTAGAGTTATTTCACTTTTTGTGTATTTTAGGAAAAAGCGTGCCTAACCATAGATTATTAAATATTAAAAATAATATTGGCTCTTTAAACGTAATTCTTTGTTTACGGTGTAGATGAAGATTGCCTCTTTTATAAATGACAGATATTTCAAAAAATCACCCATTATCATAAGATAAAATCGAAGTTGTCGGCGTCGTTTCAGTCTTATAAAAAATAGTTCGTGTTAGTTCGTGTTATTCAAATTACTCAAAAAAGTACCTTTTACCAAAAAGTGCACACCTATCTAAAAACATCCTTAATTTATTCCTTTTCTTTAGAGTTTTTAAGTTATTTAAAGATATTTTAGGGTTAAGCTTATTATCCCCATAATATTTCGAATGTTGTTCCCACGTAACACAGGTTGAACTTCACCTTTAGTTGAAATATTTCTTCTTTAACATCATTCATATCATCTAAAACTTGCATCACTTTCCCCTACTTTCAAATTTCAGCTCTTCTATGCCTTTGTAAAACTCGAAGTTATCCTTTCACTAATTTTTTTAAATTTCCTTTCAATCTTCTTACTTGCTAACCTTAAACTTTCCCCCAATTTTGCTGTTTTCTCCAAATTCTGCTCGTAACCCTTGAAAATTTTTATCAGATCATCTAACTCATTCCTTTGATACATTTTCACCTATTTCTTTTATATTTAATTTTGTTCCTGCATGCTTTAATTTTCGGTTCCTGGAATTCTTCTGCATTCTGCTCTACCTTTACCTCGGGATCACTTTTTTTGCTTCTTCCATGAAAATACTTTCCTGCGAACTCCCTCAGCTCTCAAACTTCTAGGAACTCCTTTCATTCTGTCATTAATGCTCGAAATTAATTAGATATTACAAAAAGGAAAACACTCCGAACACAAGTCCTACGAAACAAAAAAGGCTAATTTACAAACGAATTAATCGTGCCATAGGTTGGGTCGCTGCTAAAAGAGTGATATGAAAATGGCCGCACATTGGGGCGCCGCTGAAATAGTGATGTAGTAAGCCCCGCGCTGAAGCGTCACTAAAAGAGTGCTGTGACAACGCCGCGTTCAGAGTATTACTGAAAGAGTGCTGTAACAACGCCTTGCTTTAATGCGACGCTAAAAGGGTGCTGTGATACAGATACATCAAATTGTAAGATTTGAAATTATTCAACCTTCCTTTCTAACTTTTGCCTGGTTAGTTTAACGGAAATGTTGAAATTTATAAAACGAAATCAAACAGCAATATCACAAAGCATTTATAAAGTATGGAATATTGTCTCTTTTACAAAAGCATATAGAACATTTAGAACATCGCTTCTTTCAAACATCAAATAATTTCTAAGAAGTACTTATTAACTTAATTATAAAAAAGTTCCTTACCATATTTTAAATTTCGAGAACTAAATTTCTTCTCCTATGGATGGTCTACCTGGTTATAATTTCGCGCTAGTAAAGTTTGTTTGGTTAAAAAATTAATGACAGAAAATCTATTAAAAGGTCGGAGTGTTTCGAACTATGGACACAAACTTTCCTGGCAAAGATCCTTACAAAAATAGAATGATTAGAACTTATTCTGTTTTAACCAAATGACAATATGTCAGTTACAAGCAATCAATTCATACAAAAATTCACGAAGCGCTTTTTTATCCAATTCGTAATTAAATATCTCCTTATTTTTAATTGACGTCCAAATTAGCTAACCAGATGATGCACAAAATTTTCATTTAGAAACCAATGTGCAACCATAGTTTGATCATTCAAAAACAAACTTAATAGCTTTCTATATCGGTGCATTTCTCATCTTCATTGTATATAAATAAATTTAATAATTTCTATTTTTTTAACATCAGCTTACGTTTAAAACATTACTTCTTTATTTGTTTCAACATCGTAATTATTAAATTACCTTATGCTTTCTGCATACTTCAAATATCATCTTGGCAAAGCAACAGCTTGCGACTTAAATCAAAATAATTGTAAAATAATTGCGGTGTAAATTTCAAATAGCTCATTTGGTAGAGAGGTGTGGACTGTATAAAATTTAAATGATAGTTTAACAAACAACAAATAATTAAATGTCTTTAATCAAATCAAAACAAAGCGTTTACTATAAAGCACTCACCTGATTGTTTACAAAGTCGTGCCAATGCAAAAAAACGATGTAGCCTCTAATCTGCCTCTTGCGGGGAAACCAAGCACATTTAGTTCAATAGCGGTTCTAACGAAAAAAGCGGTTTATGTACAATAGCGATGCAAACAGTTTTAAAGACAAATCGATTCTCTGGTCTGTAGAACGTGTAAGAGCAATGCGGCGTGTTCGAAGGACGAAACAAAACTCTTCTGGCTTCGTGGATTTTCCAATCGATACTTGTTGTTGCACATGCGGAATAACACACTGAGCTTTATCACTCACGCCACTGTTGGCGCGTGCTTCTAGTAAACCCAAGGAAATTCCACTCTACAATTTAAACATACCGCGACAGATTTAAAATAGCCAACAAACTCAACGAAATAAAATTTAGATATAAATTATTTACATATTAATAAAACATACCGCCCACCAAAATGCAAGGCATTTTAAAGAAAAAATAATTATAAGGCGGGGAGGGGGGGCGAAATGACCAAGCGAAAAAATGGCAAAAAAGAAAACAAGGATCCGCTAAAACAAAAGAAAAAAAGAATTCTTTTTTCTACATTGCGAGCAAAGGGGAGAGCTTTGGCACAGGACGTTTCAGCTCGCCATGAGCGGTTTTAAGTGTAACCACTCTAACAACACCATCTGTCCCCGTATGCACAGCCACAACACGGCCGAGGAACCAACGAAGGGGAGGAACATTAGCGACCTTAATTACTACTATGGTGCCCAAATCAACTTGAGGAGGCGGGGTGTGCCACTTTGAGCACTGTTGAAACGAGTGTAGGTATTATTTGGACCAACGGGACCAAAAATCTTGGTGAATGCGCTGGAGCAGTTGCCAGCGACAGAGGCGGTTAAGCGGTAGGTAAGAAAGTGCGGGCTCCGGGATGGCGGTTAAAGGGGCCAAAGTTAAAAAATGACCGGGTGTAAGACAGCTCAAATCATTGGGGCTAGTGCTCAAAGGTGTGAGGGGACGTGAGTTCAAGATGGCCTCAATTTGGATAAAAACAGCGGCCAACTCTTCAAAAGTTAACACTTGCTCGCCAATAGTACGTAGTAGCAGGGTCTTAACAGATTTCACTCCCGCTTCCTATAAGCCACCAAAATGAGGTGAAGCTGGCGGTATAAAATGCCACGAGATATGGTCCTTAGAAGCAGCAAGCTTGGTGAGATGAATTAACTGTTTATGAGTACCCACAAAATTTGTGCCACAGTCACTATAGAGGTGATCACAACGGCCACGCCTGGCAATAAATCGGCACAGAGCCACTAGAAAGGCGTCCGTTGAAAAGTCAGATACAACTTCAAGGTGCAGCGCCTTGGTAGCCATACAGATCAAAAGACATGAATATGATTTGAACACTTTAGCGCACCGTAGTCGAGACATAGTAGTAGAAAAGGAACCAGCAAAGTCGACGCCCGAACACAAAAAAGGTTTGACTTGAGATACTCGACATAAAGGCAGATAGCCCATGGGAGGTTGCAATGCGACTGGATTGGTCTTCCAACACGTTAGACAGTGACTCAAAATACGACGGATAGATTGCCTTCCAGAAATAATCCAGGAGTACTGACTGACCATTTGAGCACCCGCGTGCAAGTATTTTAAATGAACGTAAGTAACATACAGATCAGCAAATCGACTTTTGCTAGGTAACAAAGCGAGAAATTTACGTTCAGAGGACCAAGGCGCGTGAGCCAGGCGACCTCCGACACGCAAGATTCCATCACGAATAAAAGGGCACAATTTGCAAAAAATCTTTTTTAAAAGGGATCCAGAATGAATGGCTTCAAGATCGATAGCAAAATAAGATTGTTGAGTATAGGCAAGCAAAGGGAACAAAGCATTGTGCAACTCAGAAGATGACAAAGGTCCGGAGTACCTTTCGAGTGGGTGACGTAGATTATGACGAAAACAGGGAATCCAAGCAACAATGCGAGTAATAAATGGAAAGGAAAAGTGATTTTTTAGAATTGATTCAATCCAAGAGGATGATACGACAGCGGATAAAACAATAAAGCGTTGTTCAGTGAGAACTTCAGGAATATTTTAAGGCGGAATATATGGACTGTAGTTTTCGAAAGACCCATACAAGGTTGGTGAAGCCGCCCACCATAGAGAACATTGGCACAAGTCGGTAGGGAGTAAATCACGTGACCCGACAGCGGCAGGATTCTCGGTGAAGGGGATGTGATGCCAAAAGGCGCGAGACATGTTTTTCTGAATGTAAGCAACACGATTGGCGACGAAAGTCTTCCAACGCTGCGGCGGAGAACGAATCCACGAAAGTACTACCATGGAGTCAGACCAACAGTAAATTTTATGAAAATTAAGGTTCGAATCGAAAGTTTTGAGGACAAAGATAAATAATTTTAATGCCAGTGTGGCGGCCAACAATTCGAGACGGGGTAAAGAGATTGTACGAAGAGGTACAACCTTACACTTAGCGCACACTAAGCGAACCTCAACGGGGGAAGGAGTAATAAAGCGAAAATAAACAACAGCACAGTAGCCACGTTCAGAAGCGTCAGCAAAGCAGTAAACTTCGCACGTAGTAAACTGTGGCCGGATAAGCAAGCGGGATAAAGCGAAATACGAAAGAAGCGGTAACTCATGCAAGTATCTCTCCCACAAACGGAGGTCAGGGGGAGGGGGAGCATCCCATTTTAATTTTAACGACCATAAACGTTAAATTAAGTGTTTTACCAGAAAAGTAAAAGGGGATAAAAGTTTCATGGGGTCGAAAATACGAGCTAAGTTAGAAAGTAGGTTGCGTTTGGTACAGCAGGTACTTAGTGGCTCAACTAGAAAACAAAAAATAATTGAAGTGGGGTTCCATTAAAGACCTAAAATTTTTATGGGTTGAGTATCAGGATCCTCAAAAGAGCGGGGTTGCGCAAATTGCTGCGTAGCGGAAAGATCTTTTAACAATTTGGTATGGTTACTTGACCATTTATGAAGTTCGAAACCACCAAGTTTTAAAAGAGCAATTAGTTGATTACGTAGGGCGAGGGTTGATTCAATAGAATCTGCACCAGTAGCGATGTCATCAATATAAGTATGGTGGCGAAGTGCGAAAGCGGCTAACGGATAAAAATTCTCTTCGTCCACGACCAACTGTTAAAGCGTTCGTATGGCAAGAAATGGAGCACAATTGATTCCATACGTAACGGTATTTAATTTAAAATCCTGAATGGGCTCCTCAGGGGAGAAACGCCAAACAATTCGTTGATAGTCACACTAAGCGGGATTTACAAGAATTTGTCTGTACATCTGACGAATATCGGAAGTGACAACATAAGAATGTAAACGAAATTCTAACAAAATTGTGGTGATATTGGGTTGCAACTTCGGCCCAACAAACAAGTGATCGTTTAAGGACGATCGAGACAGAGTTTTAGAGGATACGTTGAAAACAACTCGTAATTTCGTACTTACGCTTTTGCGTTTCACAACGCAATGATGCGGGATGTAATAAGAAAAGTCCCAATAAGACCCAATAACAACGGATTGCATATGTTGAGAATCAAGATATTCACCCATAAACGTATTGTTCGTAAGCACAGGGTTGCTTGAGTAGACGATTTTCTAAAGCAACAAATCGTTGTAAGGCAAGATCACGACTACCTGGAAAAAATGCTTCTTGACCTTTAAACGGCAGTGAGACGACATATCGACCTTGTTCGTTGCGGCGAAACGTATCTACAGAATGGTTTTCAACAAGAGTTGTTTTTCAGGCGTGAAAGGTTGAGCGGCGGGGACAGCTTCGACTTTTCATAATTTAACAACAATATCTTCCAATGGGGAAGTAGAATCTGTCATACAAAGCAAGCTAGTTATTTTAGAAGCGGGCGAGGAAGGTATGTTTCCCATTAAAACATATCCAAAAATGGTATTAATAGCAATATGTTGATCGCTATCACCCTGGATGCGACCGTCTAATAACACTTGGGGGAAAATATCCGCGCCAAGTAAGAAATCAATGGGTCCAGATTGAGCAAAGAGCGGATCAGCTAGCTTGAGGTTAGCCAGATGATTGAAATGTTGTAAAGAAATATTAGAAGTAGGTAAATCTTCACAAGTTTTGGGAAGTACTATAACTATAAAATTAATAACCGGTGAAGACACACCTATTGGTTTGAGCGAGACGGCGACAGTACCATGCTGAGCAGCAGAGCGCATATAACCTAAACCACTAAGGGTAAGAGAATGTGGAGTAGTACGAAAACCTAAACGTTTCACACTACTTTGCGAAATAAAAGAAGTCATGCTGCCCGAATTGAGTAAACCGCAAAATTGCTGGAAAGAACCAGAGCAATCAGCAATTTCCACTTGAACGGTGAAAAGTAAAATAACTGGAGGTTTAGCTAAAGAATTAAATAAAACGACATTCGAAGTTGACGGACCACTACAGCTAAACGAAGTCGAAGATTCCTTAGAAACACGAGCTGTGGAAGGCTTGTAACGGTCTTAAATAGCGGGAATAGTGCGAGGTGATACCTTAGAGGCTGCGGTGTTCGGGCTCAAACGAGCCTGGCTACTAGCAGCAAAAGCTGGTTTAGACAAAACTCTCACAAGCTGGTTAAAATGAGCGCTTGTCCCGTCTGGCGGAATTCATATTCTTTGGCCCACATTTAATAGCTCATCTTCTAATAGCCGAGGAAGAGGGTATTGCAAGAAGTCTTGATGCTTTTCGCCAGTCAGTCGTTATGGCATAATATATGGTCCCACGAGTATTTCAATTGCTCCCACACATTGATCAAAAATCTGTGTTGAAAATTTGATTGTCGAGTACAATGTGGATTTTCAACAACCCGAACATCGATATTCTTAGAACTGTTAATCTCTCTTCGACTAAACAACGTTTTATCCATAACTAAAATGTTCCTGCTAAAGTTAGTATCGTTCGCTTGTTGTAGTAAGAGTCATTCAAAAAATTGCAAACTTTAGGATAGTCTCCAGCTTATGGACACGTTGCGTTAAACGCAAAAAGGATAAAATTGGTTCTCATGCAAAGTTGTTCACACTTCCATGTGAGCTACTACGACTTCATGTGTAACTTCCTTTGTAGTTGCTCATTGATTTTCTTTGATAACGTTTAAAATATTTTTGTATTTTGCATATTTCCATGTCATCTAGGTCGTCCTACCTACCCACACCGATATTACCGTAATTCAGCAATATTGCTTGCATTATTACTCAGATTAATAGACGACTGCGGTGTAGGGTATACTCTTAGAGAAACGCAATCCTCGTATAAGTGCGCTGCGGCAATCGCACTCTGTCGACATTCACCAAATAGTAATATTTTATCCACCAGTTAATTATGTGCCGTTCTACTTACAACAACACTAACGCACAATCCATTCGATAAAAATGAGGGTTTACCAATTAAATATAATCTACAAAACGTCATCTTTGACAGACGTTGCCAGTGGCCTAACTACAAAAAATGGGCTCTTACGCAAAATCGTTTATGGGCTCGTATAAAAAATTTTTATAGCTACAGTGGTTATTAGCAGAGTAGGATATTGGCCTTTCTTAAATCTTATATGACCTTCTACGTTTATTGTCTATTTATTTTTTATTACTGTAAATGTGTAATATAATTATCTTCCATTCTGAATGGATCTGCACCTTGCCGAAGTTCTAAAATACTAGAACAGGTAGAATAGCTTGCGCGTTTCAATGAGCTAAAGAACCGAACTATGGGCAAAACCAGTGGGGTCTTTAGCGGGGAACTAGTCTAAGACAGGTCCCCGAAAGAGGGCAGCAGCTTTTTGGGTACTTAGAGTGGCAGATACCATACGGGTCAATATGACATTTTAAAACACACTACTGTGATGTGGAAAGCAACGGGAAACCACCACATTACCTCCCAAGTACACTGCGTACAGAAAATGTTAGTAGACTTGAAGGCATCCTCTGGGGAAAAAATTCCAGAGGTAAAATAGTCCCCCATTCGGATCTCCGGGAGGGGACTACTTCGAGGGATGTGATCTGTGAACATTCTGCGAGTCGAAGCGTGGAATGTCAGAAGTATGAAACAAGTAGGTAAGCTAGAGAACCTCAAACTCGAAATGGATAGGTTAGCGCTAGACATAGTAGAAATCAGCGAAGTCCGCTGGCCAGAGACGGAGGATTTTTCTAGTGGAGACTTCAGGGTAATTCATACAGGATCAAAAGAAGAAAATTTGGGGGTGGTCATAGTTATGCAAAAAAGATAGGGCACTGTGTAGAAAGCTACTTACAAAAGAATAAAAGAGTACTCATTGTTAGATTTGTATTTAAACCAGTAGATACAGTAATAAGACAAGTATACATGCCCACCTCTAGCTACAGTGAGGAAGAGGTCGAGGCGATCTACAAAGATATCGAAGGCATACTAAGATACATAAAAGGACATAAAAATTTAATAACTACGGGTGATTTTAATGCAGTGGTAGGTGAGGGTAGAAAAGGAGCGACGGTAGGTTTATTTGGTTTAGGCACGAAAAATGACAGAGGAAATAGGCTGGTAGATTTTGCGACAAGAACAACTTAATAATCACAAAACATTATTTCAACATCATGCTAGAGGACGATGCACGTGGGAGATGCCAGCAGTTGTAGGAAGATATCAAATAGATTACATTATTGTTAGACTACGGTTTAGAAATCAAGTAAAAGACTGTAGAAGCTACCCGGAAGCAGATGTAGACAGTGACCACAACATTGTAATTATGAAGGCCGCACTTAAATTTAAAAATCTAAAAAAGAGCAACGGAAAAAGGCACTTTGACTTTGAGAAGCTAAAAGATAAAGTTATCCACGAAAAAAGATCAAATAAATTGCTGAAAGATATCGGGAAAATTTCCGATACTAAGGAAGTAGAAACAGAATGGAATAACATTAAATCCAGCTTAGACATGGCGGCCAGAGATATTCTGGGATATACACAAAAAGAAAATAAGAAACCATAAATAACAAAGGTTGTCCTGAATTTATTAGAAGAAAGACGAAAATACAAAAATAGATCAGACGAAACAAGAAAACAGAGATACAAAGCCATAAAATGGGAAATTATTCGCAAATGCAGGAAAGCTAAAGAACAATAGTTTGATGAAAAGTGCAAAGAGGTACAAACTAAGATTGAAATAAGAAAGACAAACGAAGCATACAAATTAATTAGAATGAATTTTAGGGATTCAAAATCATATAGCAAAAATATAAGAAATGCGAGAGGAAACGTCATTATTGAAAATGTAGAGAAAGTAGCTACATGGCAGAAATATATAGGGAATTTATATTCAGGAGAGTAACTAACAGCATTAGAACAGGAATCAGATATTGAAAATGATTACCTAGGATATACTATATTAAGAGATGAGTTTGAATTAGCATTAAAGGGTCTGAAAAATGGTAAGGCGCCGTGTATAGATAGGGTGCAAGCAGAAACTCCAAAAGCCGCTGGACAAGCAGTAACAAAACGTCTCTTCCGACTTGTAAGTTATACCTATGAAGCAGGCGAGATACCGAAAGTAACTGTACCAAAAAATAAAAGAGGCGCGGATAGGTGTGAAAACTTTCGAACAATAAGTGTGACCGTATGCATTTCAAAAATATTAACTGGAATTGTACAAAACAAATGGAAAAACTAGCTGAAGAAATACTAGGAGAAGATCAATTTGGGTTTATGCGAAACAGGGAACACGAGAGACTATTTTAGTTCTAAGGGTGATAATGGAAAAAACAATAGAGAAGGGGGAAAGCGTATATATAGGGTTTGTAGATCTGGGAAAAGTATTCGACAATCTAAAATGGAAAAAAATGTTCCAAATACTCAAAAAGATTGAAAATAGATGTAGCGACAAAAGGGCGGAAATAGTCTGGCAGGATGATGACTAACTATCCTTTTCTAAAAAAAAATAGGAGCTGTTAGTTATATACGAAATTGACACAACAAACTCTGAACTAGACAAATTATATCTCAGTAGAATTTAGACAAAAAAAAATAAATTCCCGACTCCTCTGTATTAGTTTAAATATCAGTAGCTCCTGCATGCGACAGAATCTCTATAATTGTATTCAATCAATGTGACAACTTTAGCTTTCTTTACAATTTTTAGTTTAAATTATATTTTCGTCTTAAAATACTTTCAACCGATCGTGTTTACCATATATGTATTTGCTTGTAGTATGTACCTGATATACGTTAAGAACTTAACATTGTCAGATGTGGTTGATAAAATGTTTGATTATAATCGCTAAACATTCTTCATTTCTATTTCAAGTTATAGAAGCGAAATTGAACGATTTATGAAATTTCTATTGAAAGCTGGAAATAGCTCAATAAATATCAATGAAAAAATGGTTGAAGAACTTTATGGAGAAAAACGGTCCTTCCTATTTCGAAACCCAAGATTAATGCAATGAGTTCAAATACTGCAAGGTACCCATAGATGATGGCCTAAAGTACGGACGCACCAGCAACGAAGTTGAAGATATAACATTAACCGAGCCCCGAGTAAGAATTTCATTGTCGCTAAAAAAATTGTAGTAACAAAAACGAGTGATTTGAAATTTTAACACTAAGCTTCCAAAGCTGCTCCGACTCCGAACAAAAACTGTGCAGGCGACAAATTTTCTAACAGAATTTGACTGTTTATCTCAAGAAAAAGAGCTCAGGCATGAAATTGGAGCTGGTAGTGAGTTCTTAGTACAACATTGATATTCTTCCACGAAACAAGAACCAATGCAATGGGTCACAATGACTCGCTGCCGCCCAAAAAGACGAAGACGCTATTTTCTGTGGGAAAAGTAATAACAAAATTTTCTGGGACGCGTAGAAACTTCTCTTGATTAATACCAAAAATGACTACAATAGCAAAGAACATCTACAGAGATTCATTCAGAAACTTAAAAACGACTATGCGCGAAAAACCACACAACGGTCTTCAAAATTTCAATTAATGGAGTTTTGAGAAATTTTAACATTGACGCTAAAGTTTCGTTCTCGCCCTTTGAGTATTATTTCTTTAAAATACATACAAGACACGAGAAAGCGTCAATTTTTATCGAATGACAACTTGGAGAACTCAGTTAACTTTTATTTTACAAAATTGCCAAAATAATTTGTTTACGAAAGCATAGAGTTTTAAAAAAAACTGTAGAGTAAACGTATTAATATTAATCGTGGTTGTGGTTTTCTCTAGCTTGTTATATTCAAAGCTACGTAGATACTATAACTCCCCTCGCATATACAAATACACGCGAGATTAGAAATAATTTTAGTGGTCAAAGATGTTCATGGATAAGCGTCACATCTTTGAAATTTCAAAAGAATTCTTGGCCAACCCTGACAACAATTTTCAGTTCCCGTAACTTTTGTCAAATTATAGAAGTCAATCAAGTTGTATATTTATGATTTTTGAAAAATTGTAATAAGATATTAATTGCCATAAGAAGAGCTGGAGCTATATTTTGTAGCAAGAGCCATTTTCTAGGTAAAGAAATGTTCATCAATTATAACAAATATCTCTGAATTTGAAACTTGCTAGGAAAATGCTATTTTTTTTCGCGAGAACACTTTATATGTGGAGAAATATTATGCTATAGGTCACAGCAACCATTGCTATTCGTCAGACAAACAAGTCATCCAATTCTATTTTTGTCATTACTTAAGTGTTTTGTTTGTGATTTAAGTAAAGTACTTGAAATACTTTACTGATAAGCCAGTTGTATCATTTTCTACGAAAGTAAATGTATTAACGATATAATTTTGCGATATCATATAATTGTTATAACTTTTTCCATGAAAAAATGTTGCATTGCAAAGCATAAAGTACAACTTTTTTATTTAATTACACACTTACGTGTCCTTTACTCCCAATATTTTTTTCGTAATAGCAAGTTTTACATATTTGAGTAAAAAATTTCAAAAGTTTAATTGTGGCTTTGTTTCCAAAAAAGAGTTTATTTCAATTGTTTCGTTTATCGAATTATACAATTTGTTTAAAACGTTTCGCTAAATTTTCGATTTTAGTATTTTACAGGTTTAGAAATATTGCATCACTTTCCACTTGTTTTAGTCACGGAGTGAGATTATTGTAAATAATTAGATAACATATCGGGTACTTCCCTGAAATTATTATCAATTATTAGCTTCATATAATTTACTAAGTTTAAATTACATGTGACTTTTTATGATCTGGCGCCAAAGCATTTAAAATATCCTTCGTGGAGACACCGAAGCTAAGCGGTTAATTTAGATAAATAGAGAGGTGTCATGCACTGTCAGTTTTGCAAAATACCACTTTCTAATTTGCAGAAACACATCATCATGCTGCGTAAATTTCTTAGAACTTATAGCGTTAAACTATTTTCTAAGGTTAATGAATTATTTTCAATGCCAAAGATAAGAGAAATATTCTTTTAATATATATATATATATATATATATATATATATATATATATATATATATATATATATATATATATATATATATTTATAATAAGGTTGGGGTAAAAGAAATCCATTATTTTTGCGTGAACTTAAAGATATTATATAACATATTTCGGATTGTGATTTGGGTCAAATGTGCACCGTTTTGTTCTATAATTTGTTGCCATTTTTAAAGGTAGCTTCATAACGCCTGTCTCATAGATGTCTTGGTCCTTATTGGTGAAAAGCTCTAGTAATCGATTTTCACAATCTTCTCTTGATGCCAATTTTTTATCATTCAGGAAGTTTTGCAATGCGAGAAAAAGGAGGTAGTTGCTTGGTTCCAGGTCCGGGCTATATGGCAAATGCATTAAAACTTTTCAACCAAGCTCTCGGAGTTTCTGAAAAGTCACGACAGACGTGTGTGGCCTGGCGTTGTCCTGATGAAACACAACACCTCTTCTGTTGGCCAATTCCGGCCGTTTTTGGTCAATCGCTTGCTTCAAGTGGTCCAGTTGTTGACAGTACAGACCCGAATTTAGTGTTTGGCAATATGGAAGCAACTCATAATAAAATATTCCTTTCCAGTCCCACCAAATGCACAGCAAAACCTTGCTGGCCGTTAGTCCTGGATTTGCCTCCGTTTGAGTTACTTCACCGCGCTTTGACCACGATCGTTTTCGCACAATATTGTCGTATGTGACCCATTTCTCAACCTTATTCACCGTCCGTTTGAGAAATGGGACGATTTCATTCCGTTTGGCCAAGGCTTTGCAGATGGAAATTCGATCCATCATGTTTCTCAACCCCAGTCACCGTCCGTTTAATAAATGGGTCAATTTCATTTCGTTTTGCCAAGGCTTTGCAGATAGAAATTCGATCCTTTATGCTTTTTGATGTTGATTGGTGTGACACCCAAACATCGAGCGTCTTTTTGAATCCAGCTTTGTGCAAATAGTTTAAAACTGCTATATGGTCAATCTTTAGCTCCTGGAAGATGCTAGGACTACCATTATGCCTGTCAACTTCGATTATTTTTATGATTTTACCGACATTTGTGACGACGGGCATGCTTGTGAGAGGTGCATCTTTAACATAAAAAATACCCGAACAGAATCGACGAAACAAAAATTGCGCGTAATTAGCTGTTACAGTATCGGGATTATAAACACCATTCACAATAAGGTTGGGGAAAAAGAAATCCATTATTTTTTTTGGTTGATGGCTGTAGCGATCGATATCTCGTAAAGTATCGACCATACAGTTTCAGATTTATGCTCGTTGTCAAGGTGATATTTTACACTAAAAAATTATTATGCTTTTTTTTTGTTTATTCAATTATGAGTTACAGAATGTTAAGAAAGTCTACAAAGAGGTAATTCGGTACATTTTACAGTTTCTCTTTGATAAAGCCGAAAATGCAAGCCAGGCGACTGAAATTGTGATTGGTGTTTATGGTCCCAATACTGTAACAGCTAATTAAGTGCAATTTTGGTTTCGTCGATTCCGTTCAGGTATTTTTTATGTTAAAGATGCACCTTGCACAGGCAGGCTCGTCGTCACAAATGTATATGTATACTACGTGTTATAGATCAGCGTGTGTATTGTAATTCCAAACACATTTGGTTTTGGTTGTAAACCAAAAAATTAATATTGGAGCTTTTTCAAATCGAATTGGAGGGTTTTGAGAAGTGTTTTTAAAACCTCAATATTCCCACAATATTACCATATCGTATCGGCGCTTGTAATTTATACAGAAAATTGATGTCAACCTCTGTATAGAAGCCCTTCTATGCTAGTCTGACCTTGGGTTTTCAAACATACCGAATGAGACGTTTATATTATGAACTTAATTTCATACTAGGTATTATCATATGAAACGTGCAATTTATTAAATTTCAAAAAATCAACCGGTTTGATCAACTTGGCCCGGGTTTATTTGTGCTTTTATTTTATTTTAGTTTCGGCATTTAATAGACATTGGTTTACTTATCATTGATATAATAATCGCTTTTAACAGCGCTATAAAGAAGTTATCAAATGTCAACAGATAAAAACTAGTATTTTTTTTTATTTACAAAATTTTGAATAACTGCAGCAACGGTTAACAAAATTAAGCAGGCATTTGGAGAATAAATTTGGAACAAACCACCGGTTCGCAAATTTTTGCAACGTGAATTCTGCCGTGGAAAATGAACCTCATGCGTGACCAACTACGACATTAAACAATGAAGACTTACTGGTGGAAGTTGAACGAAATTCGTTAGAAAACCTTGCAGAAGTATTCGACGTATCAATAAGTACCGAAGCCGTTACCTTAATCATCAAGGGAAGGTTACGAAATTCGATAGATAGATTCCACACATGATAACACATGCAAATAAACTGCAAGGATTACAAGTGTCATTTTCATTACTTTATCGAAATAAAACTGTACCATTTCTCCAACATATTGTAACTTGCAATGAAAAGCGGATACACTGCGATAACTATAAGCGTTGTGGACAATAACTGAATCGTGCAGAAACTCCAAGGCGTAAGGTGAAAGTCGGATTTTATCCAAAAAAATTTTGGATAATAGTATAGTACACTTGCAAAAATTAGTTCAATAGCCTGTCTTACAGCCCTGTGAAACCATAACAGCAGAATCATATTGCAGGGAATTACAAATTATGCACGAAAACTACAAGTCAAGTAAACCCTTCTAGTAAATTGACTTAGACCGACATTTTTGTATGATAACGCTAAACCACACGTATCACAATTGAACTTAGGATTACTGTCTGAGTTAGAATACGAAGTTCTAATCATTATACCGTATATTCCCGACTAGTCACCTACGGATCACCATTTTGTTTCCAAAGTATCAGAAATCGTTTGCAGAAATGTCGTTTTAATTAATCAAAACCTTATAATTGAGGTAATTGAAGATTTTTGAGTTTAATTTTCGTCTATAAGGTCGAACATTTCATGCTCAAAGATCTGGTGTAAACAGTTTTGGTTTTGATTACAAATCAAAGAAGTAAAATTGATATACCCTTTCAAATGGAATTAGTGTTTTTGGGAAGTGTTTTCAAAACTCGAGCATTTGCAAAATATTCCAATATCACATGCTTTTAAATAATACTGAAAGTTGATATCAACTTCAATATAGAAGCTCTTCCAAGTTAGCTTGACTTTAGATTTTTGAAACGTATAAAATTAAACATATATGGTGTCAACTTCCTCAAAGGTTCTTTATTTTATTATATTATGAGCACAAGGCAAGATGATTCTTAACAAAGACTTTGCCATATACATTGTGCAAACTTATTCCTACATTGCCTTCCTGTATATCGAACCACTTTAGGCACTAGGGTTTAAGTCCATTTCTATGGTTCAGTTCAATTTTGAAATAGTATAATTATACCTATCGACAAAAAAAATCTTTTGTACATCAAAAGCGATAAATTTTCGTTTATAAGTGGCACTTGTAATTACCTAATTGCGTTCAAGGTAAATAACTAAACCAGAGACGCAGTTATCTCAGATTATTAATTTCTGGGTATTACCTTGTAGATATGATATAAAGTATGTACAGATCTACCATTGGATACTATGAATCAATCAAAATGCTGATGCCTCTAGAAAATAGGGTCAAATTTGTATGTTTTGATGTCTTTCAGCGTTTGCCCAACCTGCTGATAAGATTTACCAATGTGGCAGCAGTGTATAGTCATCGGATGTCTGATCTATAAAAATACAAAAATTTAGACACCTCTGGTATTAAACAAAAGTAACAGGCATTTTAAGAACATGAATTTTAAACCCATCACTTTGAGCATAAATTTTCTCTATCTTCGACAGAAATAAACGAAAAAGATAAACAGATTTTCGAGATTTTGGCTATTAAAAACAACTGTGTTTCAGTGGCTTGAAGAATTTAAATTCGGTGGTTGGAGCTCTAAGCCGACTCAATATCAAAAATATTAGAAAACAAAAATACTGTAACAACGGCAAATTGGCATGTAAAATATAGGTAAATTGACGAAAACCTGCGCATCGACATATAACAAATTAATCAAATTTTGCATGATCACTCAAAGCTTAAAATGCTATATTCACGATAGATTCTGTTCAATCTAACTTAAAGTTCAAAATTTTGTTCGTGCTAAATATTATCAAGAAAGGTTTGTACGGTTTGACTCAGGAATACCAATGTGGTATAGAGCATCGTAGGTGATGACAAAACGCATATGAACCTGAAATAGAACACCATTCAACTATTTGTGGAAACAAGGTCTTCGTTTCCTTAGTGTTTCTAAGGGAATTGTTACTTATTTTGTTTTAAAAGCTGGATATACAGCTACTACTTCTTTAGAGGATCGTGTATCTGTGAATGCGGGTGGTTCAGGTTTATCGATTTACTAAATGCACTCTTTGAAGTACGGCCCAACAAACAAGAAATTATTTTAGTAGTCAAATGTTGGAATTGCTTCACTTTTAATACAGTTCTGACTAAGTACTTCTTACTTTTTACATTCCCAAAAACTAAAGAACTTTGTGGTCATGGAGTTTCAATACGAGAGAATACGATTGAAACATTTTAAAATAAATTTATATTACAGGGTCTATCAAATAAAAAAAAATTTTTTTATAAAAGGTGATTTGTTTATTCGCATAAAAAATGCATAGATTGTAAAGAGGAATATTTTGAATAACAATAAGTCGTTTTTCCATTCCGAATGGATCTGCACCTTGCCGAAGTTCTAGATTACTAGAATAGGTGGAATGGCTTCCGCGTTCCATTGACTTAAAGAGCCAAACTACAGGTTTAACCAAATTAGTAGGGTATTTAGTGAGGAACCAGGGTAAGACAGGTCCTTGAAAGAAGGCAGAGGCTCTTTCGGTACTTAAAATGTTTCAGACCATAGGGGTCGGTATGGCATTCTAAAACACACTACCGCGATGAGGTAGACAACGGGAAACCACCACATTACCTCTCAAGTACAAAGCGTACTTAAATTGTATTGAAAATGGTGGCATCCTCTTAGGTAAAAGGTTCCGGAGGTAAAATAGTCCCGTATTCGGATCTCCGGAAATGGACTACTTCGAAGGATGTGAACGCAAAATTTAGAAAAAGAATCGGGAACATTCTTCGAGTTTGAGCATGGAATGTCAGAAGTATGAAGCAAGTGGTAAGCTGGAAAACTTAAAAATTAAAATGGTTTGGCTAGCACTAGACATAGTAGGGATCAGCGAAGTTCGGTGGCCAGAGGCGGGGGATTTTTGGAGTGGAGAATTTAGGGTAATTCATACAGGATTAGGGGAAGGAAATTCTGGTGTGGGGATAATTATGCGAAAAAAGATAGGGCACGGTGTAGAAAATTACTTACAAAAAAATGATAGAGTACTCATGGTTAGATTAGAATATAAACCGGTGAATACAGTAATAGTACAAGTATGCATGCCCACTTCCAGCCACAGTGAGAAAGATCTCCAAAGAAATCGAAGATATACTAAGATACGTAGAAAGACCTGAAAATTTAATAATTACAGAGGATTTTTATGCAGTGGTAGGTGAAGGTAGGAAAGGAGCGATAGTAGGTTTATTTGGTTTAGGCACAAGAAATGATAGGGCAAATAGACTGGTAGAATTTTGGGACAAGACAATTTAATCATCATAAGCACATTATTTCAACTTCATGCTAGAAGACAGTATACGTGAAAGATACCAGGAGATATAGGAAGATATCAAATAGATGACATTCTTGTTAGACAATGGTTTAAAAATCACGTAAAAGCCTGTAGAAGCTACTCAAAAGCAGATATAGCCACTGACCACAATATCGTAATTATGAAAGCCGCTCTTAAATTTAAACATTTGAGAAAAAGAAACGGAAAGAGACACTTTGACTTTAGTAATCTAAAAGATAAAGATATCCACGAAAGATTTGAAAAAGTTACAAAATTGCTGAAAGATATCGGGAAAATTTCTGTTACTAAAGAAGTAGAAATAGAATGAAATAACATTAAATTCAGCTAAGACATGGCGGCCAAAGATATTTTGGGATATATACAAAAAGAAAATAAGAAACCATGGATAACAAAGAATATCCTGAATACAATAGAGGAAAGAAGAAGATACGCAAAATTGATCAGACGAAAGAGGAAAACAGAGGTACAAAGACAAAATATGGAAAATTATTCGCAAATGCAGGAAAGCTAGAGAACAATGGATTGATGAAAAGTGCAGAGAGGTACAGACTATGATGGAAATAGGAATAGCAAGCGAAGCATACAAACTAATTAAAATGGTTTTTAGGGATATAAAACCGTATAGCATAAATATAAGGAACACGAGAGGAAACGTTATTATAGAAAATGTAGAGTAAGTGGTAAGATGGCAGGAAAACGGTAAATTCATATGCAGGAAGAGATAACTAACAGAATTAGAACAGGAATAAGACATTAAATATTATGACTTGGGGTATCCTATTCTGCGAGATGAGTTTGAATTAGCCATAGAGGGTTTGAAAAATGGTAAAGCGCCGGGTACAGATACGGTGCAAGCAGAAACTCTAAAAGCCGCTGGACAAGCAGTAACAGAACGTCTTTTCCAACTTGTAAGCTATATGTATGAGACAGGCGAGATACCCAAAGATTTCAAACGTAACATCATAGTAACTATACCAAAAAAGAAAGGCGCGATAGATGTGAAAATTTTCGAACAATATGTCTGACAGCACTTGTCAGAAATATTAACTAGAATTGTACAAAGGCGAATGGAAAAACGAGCTGAAGACGTACTAGAAGGAGATCAATTTGGGTTTAGGCAAAACAGGGAAACACGGAAGGCTACTTTAGCTCTGAGGCTGATAATAGAGAAAGCAATAGAAAAGGGGAAAAGCGTGGATATAGGGTTTGTAGATCTGGAAAAAGCATTCGACAATGTAAAATGGAAAAAAATGTTCGAAATACTCAAAAAGTTTGGAATGAGTTTTGGGACAGACAGATAGTACATAGCTTATACAAAGAGCAAACAGCGATAATAGTATTAGAGCAGAATTGTAGAGAAGTAAATATTAGGAAAGGGGTGAGACAGGGATGCCCTTATCCCCATTAATTTTTAACTTGTACATAGAAGAGACAATGAATACTGTCAAATGCAGGAAGACATTTAAAATTATTATGCAGGGACAGAAGATTGGTATGCTTAGGTTTGATATAACGGTATTAGCATCTAGTAAACAAGAGTTAGAAGCTGCTCTTAATGAAATAGAAACAGTTCTAACACAGAGATACAGCATAAAAATTAACAAAAATATAACTAAATTTCTGGTATGCAAAAGAGGGGAAAATAAATCAATAACAAGAATACAAATAGGTAACGAAAATGTACAAGAGGTTAAGGATTTCTGCTACCTAGGATGCCAAATAACGCAAGTTGGGAAAAGCACAAAAGATATAAAAGAAAGATTAGCACAAGGTCGTGCTACATTTAACAAGAGGGAGCAACTACTGTGTCCAAAGACAGCAAACGTAGAAACAAGGAAGAGATTGCTTAAAACATATGTGTGGAGCACAGCACTGTATGGCTGTGAAGCCTGGACAGTACAAGAAGCGGACTAGAAAAAGGTAGAAGCCTTTGAAATGTGGTGTTACAGACGTATGGTAAAGATATCAACAGACAAAGTTAAGAACAAAGAGGTACTAGAAGTAGTAGGGAAAGAAAGAAGTATGTGGAAAACAGTATAACGTTTGGGAGATAGGATGATAGGTCACATACTAAGATATGAGGGAATAGTGCGGAATATATTAGAAGCAGAGATAGTAGATAGGAGAAGTACACATAGGTTAGACTATTGCACATAGATAGTGAAAGATGTAGGATGTGGGATTTTCAGGGAAATGTGTAGTCTAACTCAGAATAGAAATCGATGGAGTTACGCATCCAACCAGTCCCAAGATGGAAAAACTAGTGACAAAAAAATAAACGTACTTAAACATGATGATTATTATAAACTACTACTGGTATTCGCCTTGCAATATTCTCAACTAATGTTAATTGTACAAAAGTATGTACTCGAAAACTATTAATTCGGCAAATATATATTTGCTGGGGGATTCTTGGCAGTCACAGGCTGGATAATCCCCTTCACATACCACTAAATCTCAGTGAAATAGGGCATACAATTAAAAAATAATAGAAGGGGAACCGAACTGTATATAGTCTGTTGTGGGAATTTCAGGTAACTGTGTAGGCTAGCTCAGAACATAGCTAAGTGAAGGTACGCGTCCTACTAGTTTCAAGACGAAAATCTAATGACGAAAAAATAAGTGTACTTAAATTTGATGATTATTATAAATAACTACAGGTGTGGGTTGTAAAATATTTTCAACTAATGTTGATTGTGCGAAATTATATATTGGGAGAACCATTAATTCAAATCAAATCGTCCCCCACTTGATCCTCTTTATGATCACCTCAATAGTGTTTTAGGAATTTCTCCTCAAAATCTAGAAAAGCCTACCCTTCTAAACTATACCAGACCTCTGCGTTATCCTAATAAGGCTTTTACGACATCAAATATAGCCTGTTCATCATACAAGTTGCAAACTGAGGTCCTCACATTATTTATAAAAATCTGCGGGTTCTCCCGATTATCTCCATAGAATTTCATTTCGTGTTCTAAAGACACATCTCAGTAAAAATTTTTGGACTATCCCCCACTAAAGCAGTAATATTTTGTTTTATCCCCGTGACTTCTCTTTCAATCCTTCCTAACTGATCTCTACACGAATCACCCTCCCCTGTCAGCTTTCCATTTATCTCCTCTACTGTTTTTAATTGCCCTATTTCCTTCCTAATATTAGTTATATTCTTTTGATTCCTCTCTACTCTCATGTCCAACTTCCCCGTTTTTACCGTTGAAATATTTTTGAAATCTGTAAATTCCTTAGTTGACTTATCGATCTTCTCACTTAAAGTCTTTGTCATCTGTTCCAATTTCCCGTTCGACTCTTTTCTACCTAGTCGCATTTTCTCTAGCATCCTCATAATCAACTCATTTCCTTGTCCTCCCGATTCTGTCCTTGATTGATCCCTACTGCCTCCGGCTTGCTCCATTTTTTGTCCTGATTTCTCAAACAAAGCACTGTCGTCACTTCGATTTCCACTCCTTCACTCCCTAACCACTCCTTTATTAACATTCGTTTATAACACACCGCTCATACACCCACTAAATCCATGACAAATACAAAAAAAATCATAAAATTATTTACACGACAATTAACCATTTAATCTCTGTTCGCCAATTTTCTAAAATAATTTTTTATTTATTTGGAATCGAGCTCTTCACGTTCGGGTCGTCATTTTATTGTGAAGTCGCCTTTGGAAATTGCTCCACGTTGGGCACCATTTTGTCTCTCATGCTTCGTTATACAAGCCCCACTCAGATGTGTACCCACTCTAAATCTTCGACAGTCACGCGTCCCCTTCTACCTGTCACGTCCAATTTCATTTCTTAATTTGTTTCCTTATTTAAAATCGATATCTTGTACAAACATCTTCCACCTCTATCTTGTTTATAGCTTCAAAACCGTTCATTACCAAATCTAACCGATATCTGAGATTTGCATTTCCCTCCTTTATATGGTATAACCAGTCTGTCACTGTTCTCCTATTGATCCGTGCCTGACTTAATGTCTATTTGCATTCGTAGAAAATATTGATTTTCTGATGAGGTTGTTGACAACACGCGCCCCATACATGTAAACCTATAACGTGCTTCTTGTAACCGTCGAGTTTTCGATTATTGATTTCCTCTGTAACAAGCTCCTGTCTAACAAGCTCGTGTTTTTAAATACTATCTTATTCTAAATGATATAGAAATGTTTCTACTTCACTACAATTACACCCTTAAACTATTACTCTTAAAGTAAATTAAAGTGAAAATGCGTTTTAACAATTGTATGCCGCTTATTCTATAATAAAAGATGCATTCTCGTCATGTACACAAATGAATTGACTTGTTTGATAGTCGCTTAACATTTATTGACTCTGCTCCCTATATATTGAAATTTCCTTGCAAATAAGTGCAAAGCTGAAACTAAAATGAGATTAGCTCAAAATTCCTACACTAAATTAGTTAATCCTTACATTAGATTTTTACGATACGTATTTAATTTTTTAATAAGCGGCATTTACATACGCTAGCCTACCCTAAGCTGACCTATGATCTATCTACTTCTAACCTACAAATTACATAGTAATATATATTGCTATGAATCCACCAAAATCCGGGAACTACGGTTTTCGAATCGAGCCCCACAGATTGGGCGTCAAGAATGCTGTGTTTCCCTGTATTAGAATCGAGCCTCACGAATTGGGCGTCAAGAATGCTGTGAATCCTACAAAAAGCTATTCATTACCTTAACTGTGTTGGTCCATTGACTTTCTTCTGTTACTCGCCTCTTTACTCTTTTCCGCCACGGCTGCTCCCCTAGATAAAACTTTCATCCTCAATCATAAAAAAAACAAACACATTCCTATCACAAACATCAACGTTAACTCTATTTACATCAATATTCACAATACATTAAAATTTCAAAATTAAAATTCAGCATAAATTTCAGTATCAGAAAATTTCAAGATTAAATTTATTATCATTTTAATGTGCATCCAGAATTAAAGTCTTTGTAGGATGCCTACTAATTAATGTAACAATATATGCAGACCTGAGTCTGAGTACAAAGGGAGCATCTACCACCCCTTTACGTTAATTAACCAGGTTCGTCTAATTGAGCTCAAAGACATACCCAAATTTTCATCATAATCCAGAACATCAATACTAAATACCCCTTTCTACTTAAACAAGCAAATTTCACCTTAAAATTAATTTTTTTGTTAGTACAATTTCACTACTGTCCATTTTAAGTAAATCAATTATAAAGTTATTCAACACACACCAAAATATCAAAATCCAACAACAAAGCATAAGTTACCTGAAGGTTAATGCACTCGTGGCCCCAATGTATATCGTCCTCTGTTAATCACACCAATCCAACTGGGTTATGTTTAGGTCCTCGTATTGCTGGTCGCCTTTAAAATTTTATACATCACCATTCATCTAAAGTAGTTTCAGTGCTTTTCCGGAACTCATTTGTGTATATCTGAAGCTTGTTTTGTGGATCCAGACACGTTTACGAATCATTTAATTATTAACACCCCCGAAAAATAACAAAGAAATTTATACTTCTTTCACCAATATACGCCAAAACTGCCTACTTTTGTGTATTCATTTGTCGTTGCAAATTAGACTAATTGGTACAGTGATACTAGACTTTATTACCTTGTATCTTCTTTTCTAAGTGCACTAAAGTACATTCATTGTAGCACGTAAAGAACAAACTGTTTTAAATCACCAAAATATACGAGCAAACTTTAAATTATTCTATCAAACTCGGAAAACTAAAAAGCACTGTTTAACGCATTGAATCAAGTCGCAGATCTAAGAGAGCTAAACTTATATCCAATCTGGGTATATATAGTGGTTAGCCCGTCTGTCGGTCTTGTCCTCAAAACGGACAATTCTTCAGAATTTCGCATGCTAGGTTCCCATTCCGCAGCCCGGCATGCGATTTTTCCGAAATTTGCACTCGCACCAGTTAAATCTCAGAAATTTCGACACGGCTCGCAACGTCTGGAAATAACTAATTAAATTTTATACAGAAATGTTATTTTTACCTCTCAATTTTGCCTTTTATTTTCAACCAATCGCAACCCAATGACGTTGCTCCACTCACGCCTTTTACTATATGTCTCGGTCTTGCGCATATTATCTGTCTCTATCTAACCTGTTCTTATTCGTGCAAATTGATATTCTTTATTATCGATTATTTTCAGTCCACGTGTGTTCTTATCTGGGTTAAATAACCCCGTATCTAGTCTTCCCGTTAATATAAGCGACGGTTTCTCCAACATTCTCTGAAACCATTTGTTATCTGCAAAATTTTCGCCGTACGTGACTTTTAAACTACGCAGGTGTTCAATCGTACTATTAATTCTCAGAGCTTTATTTCATGGTATTTTAATCTTGGATTTTCACAGGCTTTTATGCTTATTATTAATAATGGTTCAATTAACTCCAACTAAAATTGACTTCTACCCTTTCATTTTTAGCGAATACAAATTAAATATTAATTATTATGTGTACACTTTGTTTAATACCGGTTACTTAAAATTGAGTTAATTAATATAAATTTTGCACGTAATTTCCATTTGTTTCTTTACTCGGAATAATTAAATTACACGTAGAGCATTTTAATATTGCTTCCTTTTTTTATAGCAAGCGTCTTGTAAATGATTTAAATCTCTTATTTTTAATGAAACGAATGAATTTTTATTTTCCATGGTTTTTTTTATAACGCGTACCTTTCCCAAAGCTTCTACACGGTGATTAAAATTATTTGATGTGATTATTTAATTTTCTACCCTGGTCTAAATATGAGTAATATATATATATATATATATATATATATATATATATATATATATGTTACTGTGATTGGGTAGGCTTAGATAGGTGTAAATAAGCCAAGCATTTATGTATTTATAAGTACCCTGTATATAAAAATTAATAATTTAATTAAAACGCTTCAATATAATTAGAATGGAATAAAATTGCGTATTATAATGTAGGTTTAATTTGTATACGTTAATTTAGTACAAAGACAACAATTAAGAAATATCAACGACAAGGTCGAAAATTGTGTACAAAGGTTAATAGTGTTAGATCTTTTCAGGATAAAAATCAATAATTTGAGCAAAATACATTTATTCAATATAACCTAAGCTAAAGCGCTCAACAAAAATTACAAGGTTTAATATTAACAAACACGTGAAAACAGTCAAGGATATCATAGACGAGATAATGGTGTAAATAAACGATTTTAGTAAAGCTAGTTTACGCTAAGAATATAATTCGAGGTAAATTGTGAACGGAAAAACGCAAGACTAACAGCAACGGTCGACTAGTTGAAAACCGATCAATAAAATTAGAAGTCAGACAATATTTAATATGTAACAGACGCAGATGAAAAATATCAGGTGTTTAAGTGACAAAGATTTTCAAGCGCTGGTCAGACAAGTATACTTTAAAAAACAATAAGCGGGACGAAGATGCAACATGTTTGTGGACGGCATCGATTTTTAAGGCACACATAAAGGAAGGGACAAATAACCGTGAATAATATTTTAATAGAGGTGCTACAAGCGAGACAGAAAACGCTAGACAGAAAGAGATACCAGAAAGGCAGAAATAACGTAGACACTTTAGATAGGAGAAGAAGTCAAGGGTAACAGATGTTATTGTGATAGTGCAAGAGAGATAATGGGATGAACGCGCACACGATAGGCGTGATTCTTTTATGTGGAATTGACAGAAAAGGCGAAATTTCAAAGCATATTTGGTTGGCACGGTTAGACAGTTTTTCACGGTAATGAAGTGTTTGTATTGACGATTTCTAAGTTTCGAAAGACCGTTGTGGAATTGAGCGGCTGTTTGCAAATTTACATGGAATGGGTATCAAAAATACACGCAACTAAAGTGGGGTTGTGGTTATATAAGCGTTGCTGGAGGCGGCATTTACTCTCTCTTATTTTTCCAAGTCTACAAGAAGATCATCCTAGCTCCAAACCACGTGACAAGTGCAGTCCGACATACAAGTGTTTTTATGCACAAGTAGGTGCAAGTTAGTTTAAAACGGAGTGAACCGTAGTAAATCGTTGTAATAATTCAAGCAAGATGACTTGTAAGTAGAGAACTTTTGCATATTGAACGAGGGTGCTTGCTGGACATTGTGTGGAAGAAGAAGCGGTGTTTGGATCTGGAGCGGCAGGGATTGTTGATGATTTGGATGAACAACAAGTTTGGAATGGAATTCCTGTTCACAATGGAAGGCACCTACGTGTGCATTCATTTTGGAGGGCATCTACAGAGGTGTGATCAGAAAGCAAAATACTCTCCAGGTGACGATTTTTTTGTTAAAACTGTTGTGCTGGTGTTGATTTATTTAAACTGCTAGTGATTTGAGTTTTATTTGGTGAAAATATTTATGAACTGAAAATTAATTTATGGATATATGTAAAGGACAACATTTTTATTATAAATCTGAGGGTGCAAATGCTTGTATAATATTTTACTGATATAAGAGGTAAACGGGTCTATTGATAATTTTGCAGTGCTAAAAATTGTGCATAGAAATATAAATAGGTTTATACTGAGCTCGCTATAGACCAGGGGAAAATAAATTAAGTTTCCAGGATAGGCCCATCTACTTTAAACTAACATAATGAAATGTAGAAGAGTATACAATCGGGGAGCTATTAAGTTTACTTCATTTAATACCCAGTAGGGTTATAGAAATGTTTAACGTAGATACATATTGTAAATATTGAAATTGTGTGAATTTATAATAATAATAATGACTTCTTTATTGAGAACTTTTACATTTCTACATGTGTGCATAAAATAGAAAAAAAAATAATAAACTAATTACAAAGTTCACAAATGGTGAATTTATCGCCAACTGGCGTTTTCTTCCAATTTACCATTGGCGAAACCTCAAGTTAATAAACAATAGAAAATACTAACTTAGTAATCGGATTTGTATACCTATTATTAAATAAAAAGTTATTTGAACGTTAAACGAAAAACATAGAGGGATGCAGAAAGACGGAATAGGAGGGGAATGGGGAACAATAGGAAGCGTATCACATGAAAGTTAGGTCTTGTTGAAGAAATATAGTTTGATTTTATTTTTGAAAATACTAATTCAATTAGATATTTTAATATCTATCGGAGGCAAATTCCATTGTCGAATAGCTTTAACAGTAAATGAGTCATTGTAGAAATTAGTTCTATGAATTGGTGTAAAACGAACATTATCAGTCGATCTTGTTGAGTACTGTCCTGACAAAAGATGAAAATTAGTTTGTAGGTACTGAGAAGTATGTGTTTTTACCACTTTGTAAAGTAATACAGCGGAATGCATACTATGTCTGTCGTTCATGATTAACCAACCTAGTTCATTCCTGTATGGAGTAATGTGTTCAAATTTAGGTAAGTTATAAACAAATCTGATTCCAACATTCTGTAAACGTTGGAGTTTGTTACGCAGATATCCAGCCATATCTGTAAATACTACATCAGCGTATTCTATTTTTGGAACTAAAAGTGCATTGACTAAACGTAAGTTAGCTTGGAACGGAAGAAATTTTTTTAATAATGCTAGCTTATGGAAGGTAAAAAAGAAATTTTGACTAATTTTATTTACATGTGGAATCCAGGATAAAGTATCATCGATATGGATACCTAGGTTTCTAACTACACTACTAAAAAGTATTACGGTGTCAGTAAATTTTATATCGGTAAGGGTGTTCTTCTGTATAAGTACAGTATTGCCCGAAATAAACAGTACTGAAATTGTAATTGTTTTGTATATTTAAAAAATACATATTATTGACACTTTATTATATGTTCTAAATGTGCACCTCCTTGTTCAAGACAGACTTCATAACGATGTTCTAAGTTTCTGGTCATGTTATTGAATAAGGGTTGTCTCAGGGCTGCGAAGAAGACTCTAACGGCATCCTTTAATTCATCGATGGTTTGTGGTGCCCGTTTGAAAACGGCATTTTTAGCCATGCCCCAAATGTATGCGTCTAGAGGTGTGAGGTCTGGAGAATGTGAAGGATAAGGGAAGTCAGTAAATCGTGATATGAATTTGCTTGGAAAATGTTCTTGAAGAAATTGACGAATTGCGGCAGCAGTATGGCAAGTTGCCCCGTCCTACTGAAAAATTGGTTTCGAAATGCCAAGTTACGTGCACGACAGAATTGACGTAGATCAGGGATAAATCGTGTTAAAATTTGTCTGTACCTCTGTTGATTAAGTGTGACTTGCCTACCATTCTCTTCGATAAAGTACGGACCAATGATTCCGTGTCCGGAAACAGCACATCAGACACTCACTTTTCACTATGTAAAGGAACCTCTTGAACCTCATCGGGTCTGGCAAAGCCCAGAAATCGATTTGTGCGACGATTCACATAGCCTGACAAGTGAAAATGTGCTTCGTCTGAAAACCAAACATTTTTCAAAAATTCAGGATTTTCATACTGTAACGCGAGAATTCTGGCGCAATATTCCACTCTACTGCGATAATCCCGAGGATGTAGTTGTTGATGTACCTGAATCACATACGAAAATGTACCCAGCTCCTTCAGGATTCTTTGAAAGGAAGTTCTTTTAAATCAAGTTGTAACGCTGTCCTTGCCTGGCTGACTTTCGGATTTTCTAAGATTTGCTCAAAACACGTTCATGGTTATTGTTGTTGTTAACTGTCCTGGGACGCCCGAGTTTCCTTTTCGTTGGCACAATACACTACCTGTATTTCTAAACTTTTCAATAACCTTCAAAATTACAGCATTACTTGGAGAACGTTTATTAAACCTTTGTGTGAATTGATCAGACACGTATAGCAAACTTGCACCATTATGTCGGCCGATTCCGTATGAACGAAAATAATGCTCTACCAGAAACACTTTCTCCTCTGTACTTAACACCATTTTTAACAATTAGGCCCTACTAATTACTTGTTTGAGGTTTACTTGACAGGTCTATACTAGCTAACTTGAGTGTGGCAGCACACGCATAAAAACACCACCAATTTAGTTTCAGTACTGTTTATTTCGGGCAATACTGTACTTTATTATAAGGTGAGCTAATAATAATACATTGGGTTTTTAAGATTTATTGCTAGACCATGCCTATTAATCCAATCAGCTATTTTGCTCAAATATTCATTTATTAAACCAATTGTAGTATTAATATGCTGTACCTCTGAATGTCTGTATATTTGGAAATCATCAGCAAATAAATGATAAGAACAGGTTAAACATTTACTAATAGAGGCAATGAACAAACTAAAATGCAACGGCCCAAGTACACTACCTTGGGGAACACCCTTGGTGACTACTACCCAATTAGAAGATCCACTTCTGGCTTGTATACGTTGTTCACGTTCGGTTAGGTAGTATTCAAACCATGTAATGACAGCCACAGATAAATTATACATTTTTAAATAAGCTAGTAGGATGTCATGATCAACTAAATTAAAGGCATTAGTGAAATCAAGTAGGGTCAAGATTGTAACCTCTTTATTGTCTAGTGCATAACGAATGTTATCAATAACCTTAATAAGCGCCGTTGATGTACTATGGTTTTTACGAAAACCTGACTGCAAAGGATTATATAAGTTATTGACTTCAAGATAACCAGACAACTGCTTGTGGACTATTTTATCGCAACAACGTGAGAGAAAAGACAACACTGATATTGGTCTAAAGTCAGACATTAAGCCCTAATTTGAAATTTTTGGAATTGGAATGACATGCGCTTTCTTCCATATTTTTGGAAAGCAGCTAGTGGACAAAGAGAAATTAACAAGGTGGGTTATAATGGGAAGAATAATGTCGACAACAATTAAAATTTCACGATTTATGCCATCATAACCCGTACATTCATTATTTAGTTCATGCATAACACGTAGTACTTCATCATTATTTACTTCTACAAACGAAAAAGCAGAAGTTGTGGCAATTGTTTCGGAACCAAGATTTTTAATAGTAACAGCCTTTATTTTGTGTCCCAGGATTGTTTTAGGTTGTGCAAAATGAGTATTTAGTTCATTTAAATCAAACATATTTATAGGTACGTCACGTTTTTGATTCCCTACACCCAACCTATTAAGAAATTTCCAATAACTCTCTATTGGGATTTCTGATAGGGAATCATTAATAAATTTCTTTTTGGCGTTCCTACATAGTTGATTACAACAGTTACGTAGAATTCTATATTCTTCCCATCGTATTTCAGTTTTTTGCTGAAGATATTTACGTTTTGCTTTATCACGTATACTCATTAATTGTTTAATTGCATTTGTAATCCAAGGTATCGGTTTTTAATTTTTACACATTTGAGCGGCGCGTTTCTGTCAAAAATTGCGTATATTACATTTGTAAACCAGTCCATCTTTAAATCAATTGTGTCTAGTAGTACCATATGATCCCAACAAATTGAAGCTACATCGGATCTGTACTGGTTGATATTAATGTTTTTGATATCTCGAAAAGTAATGAATTTAGATCGGTGAGGGATGGATTTTACTTTATAAGCTACGTAGAGAAGATCATGTTTAGAAAAATTGTGGTCACCAGTTTGACTATATGCCATAATTTTACTAAGATCCGAACAAATGGTTAGATCTAAAAGAAAGCTTGAGTGTTCGCTGTAGTGATATGTGGGATCAGAGGATTGAATGAATAAATTTATTATTTATGTTGCCAGAATAAAGGGGTTGTATGTTTTTGTCGAATTATTTGTTTTATTTTTTTTTAATATCAAGGTTGTTGAGAGAATGAGTAGCTGTGGTGAGTATCCCTGAAGAAGCCGTGAGCAGAGCTAGCCGTGGAATGTCAGTTTGAAAAGCATCTTCTGAAGGTACTCAACCAAAACATTTCGTAATCAAAGCTTGGACTCAAACATTTATTTAGGTGTAAATTGGTGGAATTTTTTTTTATTATTATTTTCAGCAAGTATTACAGCAACTTAAATAGGGACACGATTTTTGGAACTCTTCCAATAAGGAATCCAGAGCATTTTTATATCGACCCAACAGTGGAGCTTTTTCTTAAGGTAAACTCAGGGCATTTTTATGGAAGCTCAACATTGGAGCTCGAAAGAAAGACGCACAATTTGTGGGGCACGAAGAAATCAGCAAGGTTCCCAAGAAACCAGAGCATATTTATTGCGCACAATTCGAGAGGCACGATTTAATGGAAAAAGTGACAGTGCAATATGTATGTATCGAAGCAACCATTAACAGTGATACAGCACTTGCAAGCCCAAACAAAAGAAACTACGCTAAATCTGTCGAAGAGATGGATCGCTTCGCTCAGAATACTATTAGAAACACTATATGCAAATGAATAATAAGGGTTAGTATTTACCTGTAACGATAGTATATTTTCACTAATTTTTTAATATTAGGAGAACATGTTACTTTAAACACTCTATTAGAAAGTTTTCGGAATAGAAAAGCATTTAAAGAAGGTAGAATACCATTGTTGAAAGTTTTAAAGTAACTTGGTTTTGAATATAAGAGGGATGATCCTCCTAGGGGTTTGATGCAGTTTCCCTCCATTGCTATAAAACGAAGGACCTTCTTTAAGAAAGTAAATCAGAACTACCAATGGACGCTTGAGACAGTTTATTTCATTAAATGAAACGTTGGTCTTCAAAGATGACACTATTGATAAATCATAGCAAGGTGCGAACGGTATGAGTGTGAAGAATTTCCGTTGTGCTCAAGGCTAGTTATTTGCACTTGGTTTAAATTGGAGTTAAATGTTTAATGTTTTAGATATATTATTCTTCATCCAGTTTGTAAAAGTGGATTTGTAGCAAACGTTGAGCTTATCTTAGAACCAAAATTAAGGACGGTGACTATCATGGTAAAATGAATCAAGAGAATTTTATGCGAAGCTTTGAATTTCACATCTTGACGAACTTAGAAAGACTTTCCACAATTGTTAAGGATAATACCCGATACAATAGCACACAATTATATAAATCGCCAACTGCTGCTCATCGTATAACTGTAATTCAATATTGGATAACTGCAAATAATACAATTTGACATCGGTAGTATCAAAGATAATTTGCTGAAAGTATTAAAATAGCATGTTCCTTGAGCTTTTGGTAGCAATTAAAACAATTGTTGATTTTGGTAGTAAACCTCAACCTGTATAGGTAGTTGACAGGTTAACCGAAAAATGTGGACTTTCAGTATCCCGTCATTCATATAACTGTAATTTCAACCTTACTGAAAGCATTTGTGGTGTCACTAAAGTATATTATCAAGAGAGTGTTGGAAGCGATCCGTAGAAAAATCATTAACAACTTCAAAATAAGCTATTTATGGAATTACTTCTGAAGTATAGGTGAAAACTGTTGCTTCTGCTGAACAAGAAATTAAGAGCTGGTGGAGTTCAGAGGCATTTATCGAAACAGAGGATGTGAGGTCATTAACCATTAATATTGATGCAAACAATAATGTTAGTGATTCGTGGAGTGATGAAGATTAAGAGCTAAATAAATATCATATCTTTAAATGAAAGTGATTATTAAACTTTATGATAGTTTGTAACATGTCAATTCTCTGTTCCTTTGCCATGTTACATTGTGGTCCCACTTCCTTCAATATAAAAGTATTATTCGTCTTAATTTTATATTCATACCGTTTACAATTACAAGTTAGTTTTGATTTGTGTAACATTTCCCTATAGTATTATTAAATAATACACTATATACATCGATCTTTAGTCTTAATTTAATATTGTTTCTTTTGTGTAAATAATATAAATAATTAAGATCAGATGCAATTTCCTAATTGGTAAACCTATGAATAATTTCCATAAACACACAACTGGTGTATACATGAATCTGTCATTTAGGATAGTTTTCTTGTTTTGTTCCTTTCTAAAAATGTGTGGTTATTTTTAAACCAGAACAAATTTTCGTGTCTCTTCATATCTAACGGTTTTTTGAGCACATGCCGTCTCCCGATAAAGATGTCCTTCCTAAGGCCATCATGTCGTACCTGGTATGCAAAAGGTATCCTTTTTTTTATTCTTCCTAACATACATAAATATCGTTTTAGAATACTAGCAAAATGCTTATGAAGAAAGCCTACCTGAATAACACGTTCAAAATATTAATGAATGTAAGCTGATTACAGATAAAATTTTAGACTGTTCCTCCTGGCGTATTACAATATTTCGTTTTCAAACACGTTTATTTTCTAGGGTCCTCTGATGGCATATCCTCCGGTGGCATGTTCCTTGCTGAAGTATCTTCAGGTGATTTATTCTCCTGTAAAATTTCTTTGATGGAGAATTTAATTATCTACTCTAGGCTATCTAAGCCTATGTATTAATTTTACTACCTACAAATATTATATTTTATCGTACAAGGATTTATGTTGCCGTTATTTACCTTCCAAAATAAAGTAAATGTTCCGTTGACAAAACATATAGTTGTGGAACGGAGAGATCGACTCTTACAAATTAGAAGTTTGAAGTTAACAACCAAAATAAACAACCAGGGTGTTCATCTCAACAAACCGTAAGAAGATCCTATAGCTCTGAACAAGCCGTAAGCTCAATGTTTAAGTATACGTTTCCTTTGATATATCTGGAATATAGGCATGAGTTCATCTTATTTATTTTTGTGATGGAACAATGTGCACGTGTTACATTTTAAATCTTAATTATCTAGAAAAATAATGCATGTAAAACAAAGTCATACTTTTACTTGCCTTGTAGCATGTTTAATTTGATCAGTATTTATTCGCATTGAATTACAAGTATAATGCGCCAAGCGTGCCTTATTCTTTATTAGTGTTCCATATAGTACATAATGGAAAGCTTCGTTTTAATAATCTTCTTGTAGTAAAATATCTGTGTGACCTAAAGTTATTTTGTCGAGCATCTCTAGCAATCTTGTTGCTTTCGTACCTCCCACCTCTAACCGCGAGTCTTTGAATTGTTGCTATCATTCGTTTCTCGTTTTGTTCGTTAGTCGCAGCCTAGCTATCAATTCATCAAGATGTTTTCCAGACTAGAGGCTTGCGACCTTCGATTAAATTATTTGTGTAAGTAGTTCAAGTCATGGTAAACTTGAATAAATTTCAATAACTTCTACTAACGCGCGCCTACGAAAAACTATAGAAAAGTACAAGTGAGAATTTGGTTTTGTAAGTTGTATGGTTCTGTACCAGAATTGAAGTTTGCAGACATGTGATCGTGATTGCTGTTACCCCAGAAAATAGTTTATGGTGTTGCTTGGAACTGATGAAATTTCTGTTGGGATTTGTCTAGGAAAATCAGATGCAGTTTGGTTCTTTATTAAATTTAAGAAATTTTTGCAGGTGTTTAGAATGTCGTTAGTCTTTGATAAACAGACGATCATATAAAAAACACTAAATTTGCTATCATGTTTATGACCATATGACCTGTTTTACTTTCGATTATTGTTAAACTGGTTTTACAAACCGCAGAAAGAAATTTTGGTTAGGTTAGGTTTATATATTTGTAGGCTTTGTTTACATTCGAACTTCAGATAAATTTCGAAGTATATTTTCGACGTTATATTTTTTTGTGTGATGTAGTAACATTTTAAAGATATCTGCCGTGAAAGCAGATGCTTCGTGTAGCTTTCCTAAAATTCAAATTAAACATTCTTCAAACTTGAAGTTAGCTTTTATTCACATATAAATTATAAAAACTTAGTATAAAAATTTAAATTCGTTTAGTGACAATTGCAAAGTGTTTGCATTTGTGTTCATACAAAATTTTGAGGTTATGAAAATTTATATACTTAATACAAAAAGTACTTGATAAGTGATAGCATCGAACTTTTGTTTACTTTTAATTTGTTATGTACATAGAAGTTTATTTCACTTCATTGCAAAATTTAAATACACGCTGCGTAATAATTATGAAACTGTAATCTACCTGATAAGATCTGCCCAGGATAGAAATGATAGTTCAATGCATTGTGTTTACAAATTTTTTTGATTAAATATTTAAAACAAACTTATGTTTAGAGAGCAGTCTTTTGCTTTAAAAAGACAAAATTTTGATTTTGTTATAAACATTATTGTTGAGAATTTTTACATGTTAAAAAGTTATGAATTTTAAAAAAAAAAGTTTTTTACTTCAGTAAACAATTAGTTAAACTTTGAGACTTTTATTTTGGTCAAATGCGATCAAATCTGATAACATAAAGGTAGAATTTTTGGGTAATAATTTTGTTCCAATATTATATTGGATATACATTTTTTATTTTTGATACTTTTATAGGACACAAACGGTGTTCTACATTTTTTTTTATTTAATCTTTGTAATTTCTTACAGGAGTTGCGTCTTATTTTCATAGGACAGGCTTTTTGTTAACGAAGGCGATCGTTTTATCTTTGGGTTTCCACGTCCGCCCTTAGAATTGTGCTTTGCTCTTATCGTGATTATCTCAGGACTTGATGGCGCCTATTTAACTTTGTTTAGTTTTTGTTTGCAAACAAAATCCGACTTACCCCCCACTTCTTATTGCTCTACCTAGGAATAGACCCCTAGCTATGTCGGAAGATTGCCCTTTCCTCGATTCTCTGTGAAGGAAGCGAAAAATTTTTGTGCACTGGCGCCCATATAAAAAATACGTTACACTGGCGCCCATCTAACAACAAAAATTCGTTTCAGCCTATACCTTAACTAATTTAATATTATCTTTGCTTTCCTATATAACCTTATGGTTTGTAAACAGAAAAGCTTTCATGACACCTTTTTTTGTGGATTTTGAGGTTATGTTCAATTTATATGTTACATTCAAATTCTCTTAACTAATGTTAAACACGACAAAGTGTATTTATGATTTCCTTTTGTTTAGAACGTTAATTTGGAATTGTGTCTAAGCACAAAAATAATTTTAGATTTTCTAATATCTTATATGACAGAGTTTAAGACAAAATTTTAAAATTACGAGAGTGTAGATATATAAACTACACTTACTGATTTTGTCGTATGAAAATTTGGTTGTAAGAAAATAACGGTAATTTAATTTTATTATTAATGTTATTAACTAAGCGTCAATACATAGGTTGTAATAAAGTATTCTTTTTGTCGTGTTCTAAATTGCATCCCTATAACTTGTTTGGGTAAAATTTACTTTGTTCTATAAACCCCTGAGATATAGTCTTTTGCAATCTACCGCAGCCACAAACGGTCGATGCTAGTCCGGTCAGAATTTTATTTAGACTCTGTTGTATACCCATTCCTACCTGAAAAAAGGAAGGGTGCAAGTTACAACTTGTACAGTTACGAAGGTGCATAGGTATATACATCAATTGCTAATTTTTAGTCATACTTTTTTAATGCAATTTTCTCAAACTGTTGTTTTACGTTCTTCAACCCTGTGAAGGGGTTGCAATAACATGTACACGTGTAACCTAGTTTTTACATCGCAATTATATTTATTAAATTTAAAAACAAATTCGTTTTTAGTAATAGGTTATTTTGGTCTTAGAACTATTTTCATAATAAAGACCAATGTTTTATGGCAATTACAAGGCTTAGGCTTTTATGACAGTAATAAGAGTTAATAAATAATAAGAGAAATAATTACATATTGGTGAGGTAACTAAACTGGTAATAATAAGATTAATATTAATTACTGATAAAACACTAATACCTTCATCTGACCTAGAACAGTGTACAAGTGCTGATGTAACCTTGAGTAATCGATTTTATATACATTTTATATACATAACTAAATAATTTTGCCAGTCGGTAATTTTATCAAATATTAGCTTATCAAGCAAAATTGCTGATGAAAAAATTTTGAGTTTGAAAGAAATGTATTCATAAAAGAAAGACTCGAGTGTTTTTGGATTAGATAAATTTCACATTCGTTCATACCCACTTTATCATGGGTCTAAGCCAGCACGATGCAAAGAACACTGTGTTTATAACTTTTGTCATAGTTGAATATTTATCCTCCCCGGAGAAGCTTTTTGTATACAAAACAAATGCTGTCAATAACCTTCCAATGTGATCCTATTATCAACGAAACACTCATAGAATTTCAACCATTTCCATCTTTTGAGCAATATGGAATTGTCAGTTTCCATTGCCAAGCTTTACCAACATTGACAATTTGTTCGTTGTGTTTCTCGCAAGGATGATACCCATCAGTCATTCTGCATGAAAATACTACAGCTTGGAGCTTCTTTCAACAATTATTTCAACTTCCTTATACTAGGCTCCTTTATCAAAGGTAGGATTTGTAAGCCATTGTTGGATATCTTTGTTTTGATGAGGAAGATTTTACTTCAAATAATAGTTATTTAATGAAACCCATTGTTCCAAAAGCTTTTCAGCTACTGGATCTGGGACGTAGACTTCTGCAATTGACTAAATGATTTTTCAACCGCTTATCTTGGGTTATACGTCAGATCTGCATACACAACCTGTTGCAGAAAGTTCATCGAAATTAGTTCTTCAGTACACAATTCATTGAATACAAATAGCCGATTCGCAATTCATCGAAACCACAATCCATCAAATGGACAATTAATCAAAACACAATAATCGAAAAACAATTAACGAATCAAAAATTTATCGAAAAAAGAACTAATCCGGAATTTCCTTGGATTTATTTAGAATAATATAGTTGTTTTCAATTTCTCCTTAATTTATTTATTAATCTTGCCTTTTTACTTTAATAAAGCTTATGACTTGCCGCATATTGCCTAGAAGTTTTTTTACTTTTTGTAGAAGTCAAAAACGATTCCCTTTTTTTTGCTTTTAATTTTTGCACAAGTCGGAAAACGATTCCTTTGCCATTGTATTCGTTTTTAATTTTTGTAGAAGTTGAAAACTACTTTTTATTATTTTTTCTTTTTATTTGTAAAATCGAAAACTATTCTTTTGTAATTTTTTCTCTTTACTTTCTCAAAAGTCGAAAAACCACCTCTGTTATTTTTTTCTAATTAATTCTTGTATCAGTCTGAAAACGATTCCTTTGTCATTTTTTTTTGTTTTAATTTCTGTATAAGTTGGGAAACTCTTTTTGTTATTATTTTTCTTTTTAGTTTTTGTGGAAGTTGGAAAATTATCCCTTTGTCATATTTTCAATTCAATTTTTTAAAAGTCGATAAGCAGTTTGTCGTTCTTTTGTTTTTATTGTTGTTTAAAAGCCGAAAATAGATTCCTTTGCCTTCTTTTGTTGAAAATCTTATGTTATATGCTATTCACCGCAAAAATCGAAAATACTGTTTTGATTATAAATGTCAATCAGCCGTACTATTATCTCTGCACAATCCCTATATTTTTGCAGGTTGGTAAACCTTCTATACCAGCTACATACTGTTCAATCTGTAATTCATTTAGGCTTTGCTTCTGTTGAATTTATTCGATAAAATTCTATATACTATTGGATGCTCAGCAGTAATTTGATGCTCGAACCTTCGATGCCATCCTTCTAAAGAAGTATTTGTTTTTGGTAGGTCTTCATGTGCTCCTTGAAAACACTTCCACATGTTGCGATGAATCGCGGCGCACGGCGACGCTGTCTTCGTTGAATCCACGTGTCTTCGAAATAATCAAGGACAAGTTGGGTTTCTAGAGGTGATTTTTTCGACAAAATGTCTTTCAACGACGTCTGTTAGAGGAACAAATGCAAGTGCAGTCAACAATCGTAACTTGAACGGTGCATATCTCGCTTGAAGGCCTGCAGACTGAATTTTTTTATATATTCATTGACAGAAGTGGAAAAAACATCCTCGATGGACGGACTGCGGAAATTCTTGGCTTAATGCACTAATCATGGCCGATTCAAAATCTGTGAATATCGTTCTCGGTAAAGCACTTGGTATTAGATCCCTAATCTTCCGAAGGAGCTGTATATAAGTTAATGTTGTTTTGTCGGGTAACAAAGCGTAAACTAATTGAAGAACAAGATTCTGCTTTAACCCCTGTATGGTATACAGTTGAAAAAAATAGGTGAGGTACAGTTTTAAATGATCCATCTGAATACCAATGATCCGCCTCAACCAGAGTTGTAGATTTCTTTTAGTAACAAAATCAAATCGGTCGATCAGGAATCGTACATTAAAAATTCATGTGCACTCTTTGTCTTCTTGTACTTCTCTGGAAATACAATATCAGTACGATTAATAGGCAATATAGAGACAGCTTGTAGTTTAGTTCGTATGTTTCGTAAAGTACTCTGGATGCTGATTTTTGGAAGGGAAGCTGCATAGCTTGACTTGCACTAACAGAAGCATTTGATACGATATACTGGAGTGTCTTGAGTATACCTTGCGTTTTTCGTATATTTTTTGCCACTTGGGTTCCTTCAACTTGCAATGCATACGCCACGTGAGTATGTGTTCCATTTTGTTTTAAAATATTATTACCCTCTGTTATTACTCTTATACCACACTTAAGTTTTGGATAATAATCACACCTCCAATATATTTTTCTTCTACTTGTTTGTCTTTAAGGTTTAGGTAGCTATCTACAAACACTGTTTGCTTGCTATTTTCGCTTGCTATAAATTAAAGTGCCACTTCATAGCTCTTTCCATAACAGTGCTTTGCAAAATTGCAATATTGCTAGGTATTTATAAATAACAGGGATGGTCGTTAAATATACACATTTTTTGAAATGCTAATTGCAGCTCACCGCTAATTGCATCTTTTTGAATCTGAATATTACAAATAAATCTTAATGACGTTTGCTTAAATTGTATTTATAACATAGAAGATTCTCTACGTTAGGCAGTGCTTTACAAATTGTAGGACGCGCCCCGCAAGATTGCATGTACTATCAAAGGGAGATAAAGTGTATTTGACCTAATAAATCGATATAGAAGCATAATGTTTGCCAATACATTTCACAAGGTACAACAACTTTTTTGTTTGTGTTAGATACCTTTTATCAGGTACTAGATTACCTAGTACAACATGAACAATATAGTATAGCGGGTATATGGAAGTTTACATGTACAAGGTGGATTTCTCACTCCTACACCACCTTCAAAGCTAACTTGTACAAAAACGAAACACAATTAACAATTTAAAGTTTAAGTTTCTATTAAATTACGTTGTTTTGAATTCCGATTAGCATTCAGCGGTTTTTCATTAAATTGCAAGTTGACCTTCAGTTCTAACAAATTCAACTCCAATATCACCAGCTTTATATCGTTCGCGAACTTAATAATATCGAATTTCGATATGCTTCGAGCGTTTGTAAAACTGTCGGTGTTTCATTAATTTTATAGCACTTACGCTATCACAAAATAAAACAGGTACATCGAGTTTATACTCGCTAATTTCCTCATATAAACGATGTCACACCTAATTTCTTTCGCACTTTCACTCGCTGCAACAAATTCAGCCTCTGTGGAAGATGACGCGACAGGTGTTTGCAACTTTGACACCCACGAAACATCATCACCTTCGCAAACAGGCACGTAACCATTGGTCGAACGTAGGGTTTTGCTATCTCCTGTAACATCTACATCGCTGTAGTTACTCAAAACACATACATTACCAAAATAAAATTGACCAAACTCCATTATTCCACTTAAATAACGAAGAATGTGCTTAACTGCAATTCAGTCAGATTCAGTATAGGAAACCATTGATCGAGCAGCTTATACAACCAAAAATGCAATATCGGGACGTGTAGCGCACGCCAAGTATAATAAAGATCAGACTTCTTGCGATACGGAACATTACTCTTAATGGACATACCTATATTTCCAACATTAGCTTTAGGTGGAGATTTTACAGATTTTGTTTCAAGCATCCCATCCCATAAGTATGCAAAAGTTTCTTGATATATGCCTGCTGGTTTACAAATATCACATTCTTGTCTGTTTTGCATTCCTAAGTACATATTTGGTACACTGTCAACTCTAATCTAAAATTCACATTTCAGTTCTTTAAAAAAAATTAGCAACAGCATCTTGTGATGATCCAGCTACTAATCCACCATCTACATACAGTGCAACCAACAACTTAGCACCATCAGAACGTCGTAGATAATTACACGGATCTGCATAACTTTGAAGAAAACCAAGATCTTTTAACGGTTATTCCAGCATCGTGGGATTACTTTAACCACATAACGACTTTTTCAAGCGACAAACACGGCCGCTACCATCATCAAAACCTATCGGCAAAGTCATAAATAATTCAGAATCAACAGAACCATTTAAGAAAGCCGTTTTGACGTCAAATTGTCCAAGTACCAATCCCTCTGACGCAGCAATAGCAAGTACCACACGAATTGCATCGGAACGTGCAACTGGACTAAAGGTTTCATCGTGTTCTAAACCTTGTCGCTGAAGATTGCCACGTGCAACTAGTCTTGCTTGATGACGGTCAATTTCACCATTAGCTTTGTATTTAGTACGTAACACTAATCTGTTATCAATTGTTTGTTTTCTGGAAGCTGAACTAGTTCCATTAAGTGCTTTCATTTAATTCCTCCATAGCAGTTAACCCTCTAGTTTTATCAACAGAAACCATTGCCTGATCGAAAGTTTGCGGACATGCATTTTCCAATTGATCCCTGTCTAACACATACGCCACTTTACTATTTGACGACGGGGGACTTGGAAGATTATTGAACTGAAACTCATTATTTTTGAATCTTTCTAAAATACATGTGCAGCGATTCAAACGACTAGCAATTGAGTTTGATTCGCCTGATTGCGAAGACTCTACTTCTACACCGTTATTGGTATGTTCGCATAAATCAAGAAAATCGCCAATAGATAGTTCAGTGAAAGAAATTGCTTCTGGAGTAGTACATAAAGTCTCTGGTTTAAAGTCCACATGACGTGACTTATATTTGCGATTTCTTTCAGCTGCCCAAACGTTATATCCATCTTTATCATTCATGTATCCTACAAAACGTCCGAAAAATGCCTTTTTATTAAATTTTCTACGGAATTTGTTAAAAATATGTACATAACATTATGTACCAAAAATGCGTAACTATTCCAAATTCATAAGGAGTTTTTCCTGGTAAACGAGATTTTCAGTTACGTTTAATAATAAACGAGCAGTACCACACGCATGAGTCTAAAATTTTTGTTCTAATCCACTGACAGATAACATAGAACATGCTAATTCCAATACATGACGGTTGGATTCTTCTGCAACACCGTTTTCCATTCCATGGTCACTTAGAAGCCTTTTGAATTCTATCACATGAAATTCACGGCCTGCATCAGAACGAAATTTTTTTACTGCATGCCCCATTCTTTCACATTCAGCAAATCTTCCAGTGATCTACACACTTTGGATTTGTGGTTCAATGGTACGACTCGAACAAACTGTGAAAAGTCGATTTTAAATACTACATTATATTAGAAACCATCAATCGAATGTTCAATAAGACCCACTACATCAGAATGAATAAGTTCTACAATTTCTGTACCTTTAGCAAAATCGGGTCTAGATTTGAATGGTTTCAAATGCGATTTACCCAAAAGGCATCCGTCGCCAAATAATTAGGCGTCGTTAAATTTAAACACTTCTCTAACGTAACGTTTATTTTGATGCGCAAATCTTTGATCTGTTTCTAAAGCGAGATTTACCTACGCTGATTTAACTGGCTTTAAAATCCCAATGTTCATAACATTGCCCCATTTTTCTGAATAGTAACACCACTTCAACTGAAGGTGGAGATGTGGCGTTTATTTGTAGCTAGACAAATTTACAATAGATTATATTTACAATCTGGCACATACCAAGCATTTGTCAGTGTGACTGACATCCAGCACCAATCAGCTAAGCATTCAACACTGATAGAACCTGAACCATAGGCATAAACTACATCATGCCCTGTGGTAATGATTAAAATAGGCGCACCGAATTTTGTGTACGTTTCAAAATGTTGCTTGTTAGCTGTCATGTGGCGCGTAGGGCTTGACCTAGCTGTACAACTTTCAGTAGAAATGTACTGCGACGATGTACTTAAACTAAATGCAAGCAGTAATCCATTACCGGTGCTTTCTTTCGCGATTGATGTATTTAATCCAGAACTTGTAGTACCATTTCTTATATTACAGTTATTACGTGAACATAACTTTGTTCTCTGTTCTGCTTCTTTCCGTTTTGAACAATGAAATAGTTGCGTGTATGTTAGACATTGATCAATTCGAACATGCATGTCCGCAAGCTTTTGATAAGGCAATGGCTTCTGTTAATAAAAAAAATAAAGGGTTAATTGTTATGGAGTATGAAATGAAAGCACTTAATCAAACTAGAACATGGGATTTAGTTCAGCTTTCAGATGGTAAACATACCATTGATAACAGATGGTTGTTTCGTATCAAATACAAAGCTAATGGTAAAATTGACCGTTATCGAGCAAGACTGGTTACACATGGCATTTTCAGCAACAAGATTTAGAATACGATGCAACGTTTAGTCTAGTTGCACGTTTTGATGCAATTCGTATGGTACTTGCAATTGCTGCGTCAGAGGGATTGGCACTTGGACAATTTGACGTCAAAACGGATTTATTAAATAGTTCTTTTGATGTTGAAATATTTATTATACAGCCGATAGGTTTTGATTATGGTAGCGGTCATGTTAGTCGCTTAAAAAAGTCGCTATATGGCTTAAAGCAATCCCCACGATGCTAGAATAACCATTTTTGAACATTCATAAGAGATATTGGTTTTCTTCAAAGTCATGCAGATCCGTGTATTTATGTACAACGTTCTGATGATGTAAAAGTGTTGGTTGCACTGTATGTAGATAATATATTAGAAGCTGGAGCATCACAAGATGCTGCTGATAATTTTTTTGAAGAACTGCAAAGTGAATTTCAAATTACAGTTATGGTGCCCCAAATATGTACTTAGAAATGCAAATTAAAGCAGACAAGTATATTTGGGGCTTAAAAGGGCATTATTTATTTATGTTGTAATTTATTTAGTGATTCATTATGTGAAAGAACATCAAAGAATTTTGAAACGCTTTTCAAAATCATTTGGTTTAGAAATTAATAATCTTACTGAAAAATTTCAAGAAGCTCAAATTTAATTTTCAGTATCCTGAAGATGTAAACACTTATGAAGTATAGCGTGTGTCATGTTAGAAACATTTCGTGTGTAATATAGCATTTAAAAGGTCATATCATAAACATACTTTAACCCTTGTATTTGATAAATGTAATTTCCGAAAAGCGTTTAGCTTCATTTTTAAGATTTAAAACCGTTTAATTTACAGCACAGTTCATTGCATAGGTGTTGAAAGCTTTTCTAAAATTTTAAACTGTTCAGTTTTCCGAGTAGTGTTAACTAAAAGCAAAGTTGGACGTTATATTTGTTAAAAACGTTTAAAAATGTTTTGAAGAAACCTTCCTAGTATCATTAAGTTATAAACAGATGTAACCTTTGCATGTTTTGTTTTATGAGGAGCGACAAGATTGTGTATAAGTGAAATATATATATATATATATATATATATATATATATATATATATATATATAACACTGTTAAGGGATAGCTTTATTTTGAACGTTAGCGTTTGTTGGTTTAGGTGAGGGAATACAAGGGTAAGTGGAGTGATGAGCATATGTTAGCAATACCACAAACATGGAGAACAAAATAAGAGATATGTGAGTTTTAGTGAGTATATTGGAGTGAGGTAGATATAACATGTATTGAGGGGCGTAGTTTAAAACCATAGTGCTCGTTGAGTGGGGTTCGTGTTTTAAGGTAGGGTTTAAAGTACAAGAAAATTATTTAGTATCGTGCGCGTATTTGTTGGGTTCAAGTGATTTTCAAAAAAATGAGTGTCGGTTAAATGAATTTCTGGAATTATTGTGTAAGTTTGGGAGGTGTTTGTGTACACAAGTAGCCGCTGAAAGTTTTACGTAGAATGGTGGGGAAGTGCGTTTGTATTGTAGAAATTTACAAGAATTTTGGCAGATTTGGGGGTGAGAAACATAATATAAATAACCGTACATGGATGGAAAGCTCTTTTTGTCTTCGACAAGCTGATAGCTTTTCTACTCTTTAAACTGTGTAATGCTTACTCTGTGAGTTCTCTACTAGCCTACAGCTATTATGTTTGGACAAGCTGACGACTCGAATACTTTTACGTTTTGCATAATAGATTAATTTGATGTAAGTACAAACAGTTTGCTTTTAATTTGCTCTAAGTATGCAAAGTATGCACTTGGAAATGGAGTAGATGTCAGTCGGTTTGGTTGATTATCAACAATTTATGGTATTAGTAGAAGAGGTTTGGGAATTTAGAAGTTCTATCAAATTGGTGAACGAGACGACGTCTGGGTCATATAGTTGAAGCGTAGCAGTTGCGGTGATTGCAATCCAGGTTGGAGTGTCACTGAATGCTGCAGTCGTTGATGGAATAATGACAGGCCCGTGTGTAGTTATCGAATCCAGGTAACTGATGCTTTTTCATTATATATGTGTGTATACAGGTGCTTAATGACTTAGTGCGTTGAGGTGTATAATTTTAAGAACTAAAAGGACAAACATTCAAAAAAATTTCTGGTTGAACAATTTAATTTGATTTATGTTCATTATATTTGGGAATTTATGTTAAGAAGTGATTTATGGCATTTGTAATATTTGAGTTATGTACAAGGTAAAAGGGTCTTTTTGATTATTGATATGCAAAAATTAGCACGAGAGGTTAAGATTACTATGAGCTCGTATTACACCTGGATTAAAGTAATAAAAAATGTGATTAAGCCCTATTGCTTTTTTTTTATTTAATTGATTGGAAATATTTATCAAAAATAATTTTTGATATAAAATTTGAAATGTACTGTTAAGTGAGTACTTTAAAGGGGATGTATGTAGTATGTAAATAATGTGTGAAAGAGGAGTTTAATTTTGATTTTTGAGTATACATTGTTTTCTGGTATTTTAATAAATGAAGGCTATTTACCGTCGCAGCGTTTCTATTTTTGAGTAGTTGGCGTTATTTTCAGCAGCTGAGCAGCCGTGATAATCTACACCAAAGCAGAGATGGTATTTAATAATAGCAGTGGGTCGTAACAATTAATGACACCCATGTCGTAGGAGCCTGAGATCGTAGCAATATATGACACCCAGAGCGTGGGGCTTTTTGTAGTATTGAGTGACACCCAGTAACGGACATCGTAGTAAAATATATCAAGAAACTTTTGCATACTTATGGGATGCTTGAAGCAAGATCTATAACAACTTTAACTGAAGCTAATGTTGACGGTAAAGAGTCGTCCATTGAGAGTAATGTTCCATATCGCAAGTAGTCGGATCTCTGTTATACTTGGCGTGGGCTATACCTCCCGATACTGCATTTTTGTCTTAAAAGCTGCTCGAACAATAGAATCCGATACTGAATCTGACTGGATTTCGGTTAAGCACATTCTTCGTTACTTACATGAAACAATGGAGTCTGGTTGATTTTATTCTGGTTATGACTGTGGTTTGAGTAACTACGGCAATGCAGATTTAGCACGAGATAGCAAAACCCTACGCTCGATTAATGGTTACGTGTGTCTTTGCGGATGTGGTGCTAGCTATTAAAAATGTTTATATTGTTCTATCTAATTAAGGATGGCCAAATATTTATTTTTTTATAGTGGACCGCAGTGTAAGAAAGTTTGGAAACCACTGAGTTAATGTCAATATCCTTCCTAAAACGTTAATTGCGTCTTAATGATACTTTACCCTAAACAGATGTATTAATAAGCATTTACTCAACAACTACTAGCGGTTTTTCAATGCAAAATTTATTATTATCAAAGCTCAATAAGAATAAAACAATATAAAGGGATTCCAACTTCACCAGTTTAACTATCTATACACTTGAAAACGTGACAGGAACCATCGTCTACCGATCACTTCGCGCATCCGCCTTTTTGTAGCACATTGCGCATCTGGAAACCTAGCAACACCGATCGCGACTACTTTGTCCAACTTCTGATATGTACCATATCGCCAAACGCGTCCACTTCTGCCAACTTTTGATGAAGGATATAACTCCCCAACAGGACCATTTCGCCCATTTTTTATTAGAGACACAGCGGCCATCTCGGCCACTTCCTTATATAGGTAAACAACACCCAAAACAAGACCACAACGCCCAAAACAGTTCGCACCAAATTAGAAAATACGTACGTAATAATTGTTGTGTAATTGTAGTTAAGTTTGAAATTTAGCCATAATGTCGAAAAGACAATACGCTGAGTTGACAAAATATCGAAAGTTTTGCACAAATCGCCGAAAATTTCGAAGAAATGTCGTTAATATTGAGTCAAAACCAAGTTCCAAAAAAGTATCCAGAAGGATACATGTTAGAAGATAGTGTTGAGAAAGCTACAGTTAGAAATGTTTCACTGCTAAAAAAATTGACAAAAGGGTACATGTGCGAAGATAGTGTTGAGGTTAGGTTATCATTCGAAATGATTTACAATCCAAAAAACAGCTATCATATCCCTTTGTGGTATAAGTCAGTGTAGATTGCACTTTGTTGTGGTCCGCAAGATAATTTGGCTAATTACTATTTCACAACAATTATTATGTGGGTATTTTTTGACTTCGCGCCAACTGGGTTTGGGCGTTGTGTCCCTATTTTAGGCGTTGTAGATCTATACAAAGTTGGACGAAGTGGTCGAGGTGGTCGTTGTGTCTTTAGTCAAAAAGTGGGCGAAATTAAGCTATTGGGCGTTGTGTTGCCAGCGATATGATGCAATTCCAATGATTTGTTCCCTATAATTATTACTTTAGAAAAAAATTATTACCCTTGAAAAATAATGATAAGCTTCCTATAATGTGTAATTTCGATTAATTCTTTTTTCGATGAATTGTTAATTCGATAAATTGTGCTTCAATTATTTGTGTTTCGATTAATTGTTCATTTGATGATTTATTGCTTCTATAAATTGCGATTCGGTTAATTGTATTCGATGAATTGTGTTTTGATGATTTGTTTTCGATGAATTTTCGTAGACTAATTCCTGACACATTCACACAATACGGCAGAGTTCACAGTTGTTAATCTTATTTGCCCAAAACCAGCAAGAACTTCTATCTTTAATATTATCCAGTTTGGTTTCCAAATAAGTTAATAATTTTTTTATAAGTTTATTATAATTTACTGAATATTGAATAACAATATCCCAATACAGTATTTTTTATTTTATTTTATGACACAACCTACATATTATTTCTGTGTTCGGTACCCAAAAGATCATAAGTTAAATTTTGGGTAAACTGAGATTTTTACACAATTTATTAAAAAATAAAAATCTTCAGTTTATTAAAACGGCATAAGTATATACATGTTTAAATGTATAAAATGATGTTGATAAAACATCATATCTTTCAGAAATTAACTGTTTTATGTCTTACTAAAAGGCCCTATGTGGAAGTGCACCTATAGCAGTTCAATCTCACTTCTATTAGAGCGTTGTAAGTGCACTTATGTATGAAAAAATTCAAATTGTGTTTCTTTAAAAGTTCTTATATGTACTTATGTTCTTTTCACAGTTTTGCTAGTGTCTTTCTTAAACACGCCAGATATATACTTACACCCTTTTAAGAGGTATGCACGCATGTTTCTTAAAGGGTCATATGTATACTTATACCACTTTAGCAGTTTGGCATGGCAGCAATTTTATATAGTAAATCAACTTGTCCATATGAACGATCTACGTTTGAAGCTAAATCGTAAACAATGATTGCTTATGACTTTTTTGTATATACCTATTGTGGTTTTTAGGTTGGTAACCTGTTACGTACTAAATTGTCGTTAGATGATGGGTGGGGGAGTACGAACAAAGCATGGTGAACTATTTGACATAGTAAACTCAGCCGTGGCTTGCATGGATTCCTTGTAGTTACCAGATGCCTGTGAAATAAGTGAAAAGTCGACCTCTTCTGGCAAGAACTCGGGACAGCAAAATATCGGGGTACCAATTATCCCCCTAAAGTTACTGAAACCAAGCTTATATGTAGTACCTGGTCAATGGAAATAAGGACAAACAATTTGTCTGAACTAAGACTCGACGATGCAATGATCAATTAATAGGCGCAACACCATGTATAATAAATTATCTGAGTTCCTGTGTACAGTAATTAATTTCCCTCTCTTTATCAATATTTACTCACGCTGAAGGCTAACACCATGACATTCAAATGAAACACATCCAGTTAAAATTATAAGTCACTTTTCAAATAATACGCTTTTATTTTCTACGTTACAGAAATTATTGTCAACATCACATTTGTACATCTCCTGAGGAGTATAAAATAAAAATAATTAACCTATGCCCTAACGGATCCTCCTATACCTGTGCGAAAATAAAAATAGCTGCTAATAATCTAAACTAAGGAAACAATTTTAAAGTAATGTTATAGGGGAATCATCTATACATATTTTTATATCGTTCATTTACATTCCCAATGCTCCACCCGGAGGTACTACATTGGCCAGGAGGCGAGTTTTTTGTTGCCTGGAAATTTAGAATTTTGCCGAACCCTTGCCGTTCCAGGCAAGGTAGGGATCTTTAACGTGCGTGACAACACTCACACACGGGACCTCCATTTAATCTCTCATCCGAACGAGGACGTAATTTTTGTGAAAAATGCTCACCTACCATTTTTCTAGCAGTCGGCCGTGTCGGGATTTGAACCCAAGTAAAAGAAAATAATGACCTGAATACAAACACTGCGATTTTGATACTATTGATGGTTTGTTAGATTAATCTTTTATTGACTTATGTTTTGTATGATTTGATTTAAAATGTCCAGAAAACGGATGTTTTAAAATATGCTAATGTAACTAAGGTAGCAGAAAAGAGCTTTCCCGTGTATGTGGATGCAGATAAACTCTCAGCAGATAATATTAAAACATCGATATACAAAATAATTTGGACGTTGAAAATGTCCCAGTAGAAAATGAGAGGTTTTTATGAATACTAGCATAGAACCAGCAGCTTCACTGCCAAATGCGTCAATTGGTTAAAAGGCTGAAAAAAACAAAAATGTCACTGAAGGAGCTACCACCGACTTATATGACACTACATCTGATAGAGTAGTATGAGGAAACATTTAAAGACAATGGAGTTGATTCTGATTACGCGGTTAGTAAGGAGGATATGGGCTGTATTGCAAGTGACTATAGTCGTATTTCCATGAATGCATACCACCCTGAAGAAAACACAACTAGCAATAAATCTTTCACTGCAGAAAAAACTAAGGCCAGGAAGAGAAATAGAAATTTAGGAATGGAGTACGCCACCATAACGGGCAAGATTAAAAAGGCAAAAGTGATATAATCACTACGTGAAAACTGTCGCATTAAGTGTAAAGAAAAGCTGTGTGAAGACATGAAGTAGAAAATATTCAATGCCTATTGGAGTCTTGGAAGGCATGACAGGAGAGTAGCATTTAATCAATGCCAAAAAATAAAGTTGAATGCAAAGATTTTAAAAATAGGTAGTGCACTTTTAGCTAATATTTTGACATAGATGGAAAGCAAATTAATGTTTGCAAAGTTTGTTTTCTGATAACTTTAAGTGGAAGTGAAAAATTGTTAACCTGTACAATGAATAACAAATTGCTTCAAACAGAAGAATAACACACATTGGGAAACGTAGAACACATATACCTAGTAATAATACTCCAGAGGCAAAATTAAATCAAGTCAGAAAACATAAATTTTTTCTCTGCTTATCAGAGCCTTTATTCCAGACGAGATACATATAAAAAGTATTTGGCATCTGATCTAACTTTGACCAAAATGTATAAACTTTATTATGAGCAGTATAATGATAAACCAGTGTCAATAGAAATACACTCCAGAATGTTTCACAATTTCGGGTTAAACTTCAAAAGATCTAAAAATGATACCTGTTCAAAATGTAATACTTTAATTGCACAGGAAAAATATTCTACTAATGAAGAAGATAAACTGTAGTTAAAGCAAGAACTGGAACAACATATAGCTTTTGCAGATTTGGCGTATCTTTCAAAAAGTAATGATAAGCAAAGCGGGTTAGAAGATCTATGTCATATTGCTTATGCATTTGATTCACAACAGATTTTGCAAACGCCTTGTTTATCTACAAATAAAATGTCTTACCTGAGACAACTAGCAACCTATAATCTAACAGTAGAAAACTGCACTTTAAGAAATTTAAGTCATTTCATATGGCCAGAATGCATTGGTGGCAAAGGAGCTAATGAAATTGTGTCTTAGATAAACGGATTTGTTATGGAAAATTCCAAATGGCATGAAGAATGCCTCATTCTGCTACGATACGTGTGGCGAATAGAATAGAAACTGAAGTTTCAATGTGTGATCCATCGGCATCCATTGCTTGAAATTATTAACTAAAAATTTTTGGTCAGGGGACATACTCATCTAGATTGTAATGATCATTCTGTAATAGAAAAGGCAAGAAAGAAGTATACGTTTGATATTCATATACCAAGGGACTGGTAAGAGTTAGTGATGGCAGCTGGTAAAAGGCACACATTTCAAGTTCTTGTCATTAACCAAGAACACTTCTTTGCAATTTCGGACATCACTGCGAATGGTCCATTGCATAATTAAAGCACAACATTAGAATAACGGTCAGTCTGTTGGTTACGCTTCAGAAAATTAACTACCGCAATAAAAGCTTAGTATAAATGAAGATGAAAAATTTAAAGAAATGAGTTTCTTTAGAAAAGGTCAAAATCTAAACTGCTAGAACAATTTCAATCATAGGTTGTTATATACTTCTCCACGGCTAATTTCAAGAAGAAAAAAGAGAAAATCTTTTAGACATAGTGCAGTTATTAAAGATGTCCAAGATTATTACAGAAATTTGCAAACAGATGCAGCACTGCAAACTAATCCTGATTAGATGAAGAATATTAATATAAAACTATTGAGGTTACTCTGTATTTTTGTTCTATTTTTAATAAACAAGATTTTTGTTTAATGTTTGAACTTGTTCTAGCATTTTTTAATTTAACAATTGGTAAAAAAATTTTGAAAGTGTTTTACTTTTATTTTCACACTAGATTCATTCCCTTACTTCACTAGTACTTTTTCAGTCTCTGTTGTTAGGTTGACTTACAGCCTTGTGTCTGTGACAGGTGGTGAGCATATATCCACTTGTGTTTATTTAACGATTATCATAAATTATATTGTGCAGCACTATGTAGACTTGTCCCTTTAAGTGTTTTAGTCTAAACATTTATTGTTTCTAAAAGGGGTATAACTACCAATATTTTACAAAAATAAATAGTTTTGTTCAAACTTACATATATAAATCTTAAAAAGGAATTAAAAACAATAATAAACTAATAAGATGATGTTATATCATTATTTTACTGATATGAGATTAAATCTTAAACCTTTAACCTTGTTTCCCATAAATGTTAAAAATGTACTTATGACCCTTGGATTACTGATCACAGAATTGCAATACACATATTTATTAAATAATTCTCTGTTAAATCAACTAAAGTATTAAATGTCACTCCAACTTTGTCCAAATTTCTTAAATTGAGGATTTAAGACTTAGATATTCATTTTTAACAGCTTTCGATGTATGAGGCTACCAGGGAAAAGTCACCACCCCTTTGACTTCTAGCAAATCTAAATTCTACAAAGGGGTGGTGACTTTTCCCTGGTAGCCTCATACATCGAAAGCTGTTAAAAATGAATATCTAAGTCTTAAATCCTTAATTTAAGAAATTTGGACAAAGTTGGAGTGACATTTAATACTTTAGTTGATTTAACGGAGAATTATTTAATAAATATGTGTATTGCAATTTTGTGATCAGTAATCAAAGCGTCATAAGTACATTTTTCACATTTATGGGAAACAAGGTTAAAGGTTTAAGATTTACTAACAAATCTAAAGTCTAGTATCCACAGAATTCATTAATTATGTATATTCACAGGAAATAGATTCGTAGTGGCAGCCTAGCGTTTGTAAATTTTGTGACGTCGCCGCAAAATTAGCATGCACAACTGATTCTAAAATTAATTACATTCATTTCCTTGTATAGCATGTTCAGAATAGTTTATTGTAAGATTCCTAGTGAGTTCGTAATTCATTTTTATCACTTAGAGACTATTTTTCTATGCTAGAATGAGTATAGCACTCATATTTAAAACACTAACTCATTCTCTGTTTCAACTTTCCTCGAATTATTTGAATCATTAAACCTTCAACGCATTTCTAATTATCTGATAAAGGTACAGCTATCCCTTATTATATTTATTGCTCATATAGTTTCTGACGCTGCCACTTTAGATAACGCTGTTGTGTAATTCAGTTAAAGGACAATTATATTTTGCCATATGGAAAATGTTTCATATTATCAACAGCAATTGAAAAAGAACCTAAAACAATCTATCACCCATCGATATATTTGTTTTCAGTTTTGTTGGATTTACTGAAGATACAGGCTTTTGTGCATTTCAACCAAAAATTTTGTCGAATCAAATTCGTCACTTAAATGATTTCTTTAGTTAATACGGAACGTCGTTTGATTTGGGTTTAGTATATTATATACTATTAAGTAACAAAAAACAAAAATATGAGGTAGTTTTGTACTTTTTTGAACAGTAAGTATTTTTAGCAAAGAAATTGTTGAATATCATTCTACTGTTTACAAATTGGACTAACGAAAAAAGTCAAAATAGTTTTTTAAACAGTTTTGCCTCAATTTCATGTGTACTTTTACAAAAATGATGATTTATAAATTATTACTTTGTGATAATGTACAAAAACCCAAAAACAATTACATCAGTGAAGTTACCGGCCGTTAAGGAGCGGCCGCTAAATTTGAACACGCCTCCTCTCTGTAAGGCCACGCCTACTACGCTCTCTATGCATTATAGGCTACATCTATTAATCAGTACATTTTGCACGCTATTTCAGTCTGCTTTATATTCTTTATGGATTATTAATATCCTCTTAATTTTTCAATCACAGAAATACCATTCTGCAGTACCTATATATGACAGTAAAAAAATAGTATCAGCACAAAGTAATTATTTGATTAAAATTCTTCAGTTTACCTTGCAAAAAAAAATATTTTAAGCATAAGTACACATAAAGTCCAACACTTCAATCAAAAGTAAACTTCCGCTTTTTTAAATTTTAGCAATTAGCTTAGGTCCTCCAAAACAAAATATATTTTTCGTAAGAACGGATTTTAGAATATACTACTTCTGTCAAAGAGTTATATAACACAGTAAAACAGCTTTACTAAAAAAAAATTGTTTTAATATCTACTATACGACCTTCGCCCTTCACAATTTGTCAGCAATTAGCATAGGCCTACCTACATAACATACATTTTTCTTAAGAACAAATTTTAGAATTTACTACCTCTACCTGACGGTTACATAACACGGTACAACAGTTCAACTAAAAAAATTTTCTTTTTAATATCTTCTATATGACCCTTGTTCTTGAAAATTTGTCAGTAATTAGCATAGGCCGACCTACATAACATACATTTTTCTTAAGAATGGATTTTGGAATTTACTACCTCCACCAGACAGTTACATAACACGGTACAACAGTTCCACTAAAGAAATATTTTTTTTAATATCCTTTATACGACATTCGCTCTTCAAAATTTGTCAGTAGTTAGCATAGGCCTACCTACATAACATACGTTTTTCATAAGGACGGATTTTGGAATTTACTATCTCTACCAGACAGTTATATAACACGGTACAACAGTTCCACTTTTAAAATATTTTTTTGATATCTTTTATACGACCTTCGCCCTTCAAAATTTGTCAGTAATTAGCATAGGCCGACCTACATAACATACATTTTTCTTAAGAACGAATTTTAGAATTTACTACCTCTACCTGACAGTTACATAACACGGTACAACAGTTCAACTAAAAAAATATTTTTTTAATATCTTCTATATGACCTTTGTTCTTCAAAATTTGTCAGTAATTAGCATAGGCCTACCTACATAACATACGTTTTTCATGAGAACGGATTTTGTAAATTACTATCTCCACCAGACAGTTATATAACGCGGTACAACAGTTCCACTAAAAAAATATTTTTTTAATATCTTCTATACGACCTTTGCTTTTCAAAATTTGTCAGTAATTAGGATAGGCCGACCTACATAACATACATTTTTCTTAAAAATGGATTTTGGAATTTACTACCTCTACCAGACAGTTACATAACACGGTACAACAGTTCCACTAGAGAAATATTTTTATTAATATCCTTTATACGACATTCGCTCTTCAAAATTTGTCAGTAGTTTGCATAGGCCTACCTACATAACATACGTTTTTCATAAGAACGGATTTTGGAATTTACTATCTCTACCAGACAGTTATATAACACGGTACAACAGTTCCACTAAAAAAATATTTTTTTAATATCTTCTATACGACCTTTGCTTTTCAAAATTTGTCAGTAATTAAGATAGGCCGACCTACATAACATACATTTTTCTTAAAAATGGATTTTGGAATTTACTACCTCTACCAGACAGTTACATAACACGGTACAACAGTTTCACTAAAGAAATATTTTTATTAATATCCTTTATACGACATTCGCTCTTCAAAATTTGTTAGTAGTTAGCATAGGCCTACCTACATAACATACGTTTTTTATAAGAACGGATTTTGGAATTTACTACCTCTAGCAGACAGTTATATAACACGGTACAACAGTTTCACTAAAAAAACATTTTTTTTAATATCTTGTATACGACCTTTTCTCTTCAAAATTTGTCAGTAATTAGCATAGGCCTACCTACATAACATACATTTTTAGTAGAACGGATTTTGGAATATACTACTACTACCAGACAGTTATATAACACCGTACAACAGGTTCACTAAAAAAACATTTTTTTTAATATCTTCTATACGACCTTTGCTCTTCAAAATTTGTTAGTAATTAGCATAGGCCTACCTACATAACATATATTTTTTATAAGAACGGATTTTGGAATTTACTACCTCTACCAGACAGTTATGTAACAAGGTACAACATTTCCACTAAAGAAACATTTTTTTTAATATCTTTTATACGAACTTTGCACTTTAAAATTTGTCAGTTATTAGCATAGGCCTACCTAATTAACATATATTTTTCTTAAAAACGGATTTTGGAATTTACTACCTCTACCAGACAGTTATATAACACGATACAGCAGTTCCACTAAAGAAATATTTTTTTAATCTTCTATACGACCTTCGCTCTTCAAAATTTGTCAATAATTAGCATAGGCCTACCTACATAACATATATTTTTCTTAAGAACGGATTTTGGAATTTAGTACCACTACCAGACAGTTATATAACACGGTACAACAGTTTTGCCAGAACAAATATTTTTTTATATTTTCTTTACGACCTTCGCTCTTCAAAATTTGTCAGTAATTAGCATTGACTTACCTACATAACATATATTTTTCTTAAGAACGGATTTTGGCATTTATTACCTCTACCAGACAGCTATATAACACGGTACAACAGTTTCACTAAAAAACCATTTTTGTTAATATCTTCTATACGACCTTCGCTCTTCAAAATTTGTCATTATTTAGGATAGGCCTACCTACATAACATATATTTTTAATAAAAACGGATTTTGGAATTAACTACCTCTACCAGACAGTTATATAACACTGTACAACAGTTTCACTAAAGAAATATTTTTATTAATATCCTTTATACGACATTCGCTCTTCAAAATTTGTTAGTAGTTAGCATAGGCCTACCTACATAACATACGTTTTTTATAAGAACGGATTTTGGAATTTACTACCTCTAGCAGACAGTTATATAACACGGTACAACAGTTTCACTAAAAAAACATTTTTTTTAATATCTTGTATACGACCTTTTCTCTTCAAAATTTGTCAGTAATTAGCATAGGCCTACCTACATAACATACATTTTTAGTAGAACGGATTTTGGAATATACTACTACTACCAGACAGTTATATAACACCGTACAACAGTTTCACTAAAAAAACATTTTTTTTAATATCTTCTATACGACCTTTGCTCTTCAAAATTTGTTAGTAATTAGCATAGGCCTACCTACATGACATATATTTTTTATAAGAACGGATTTTGGAATTTACTACCTCTACCAGACAGTTATGTAACAAGGTACAACATTTCCACTAAAGAAACATTTTTTTTAATATCTTTTATACGAACTTTGCACTTCAAAATTTGTCAGTTATTAGCATAGGCCTACCTAATTAACATATATTTTTCTTAAAAACGGATTTTGGAATTTACTACCTCTACCAGACAGTTATATAACACGATACAGCAGTTCCACTAAAGAAATATTTTTTTAATCTTCTATACGACCTTCGCTCTTCAAAATTTGTCAATAATTAGCATAGGCCTACCTACATAACATATATTTTTCTTAAGAACGGATTTTGGAATTTACTACCACTACCAGACAGTTATATAATACGGTACAACAGTTTTGCCAGAACAAATATTTTTTTTATATCTTCTATACGACCTTCGCTCTTCAAAATTTGTCGGTAATTAGCATAGACTTACCTACATAACATATATTTTTCTTAAGAACGGATTTTGGAATTTATTACCTCTACCAGACAGCTATATAACACGGTACAACAGTTCCACTAAAAAAACATTTTTTTTTAATATCTTCTATACGACCTTCGCTCTTCAAAATTTGTCAATATTTAGGATAGGCCTACCTACATAACATATATTTTTATTAAAAACGGATTTTGGAATTAACTACCTCCTACCAGACAGTTATGTAACACTGTACAACAGTTTCACTAAAAAAACATTTTTTTAAATATTTTCTATACCATCTTCGCTCTTCAAAATTTGTCAGTAGTTGGCATAGGCCTACCTACATGACATATATTTTTCTTAAGAACGGATTTTTGTATTTACTACTTTTCTGGTAGAGGTAAATATTTCGAAAATCCGTTCTTAATATAATATAATATAACACGGTACAACAGTTCCACTAAAAAAATATTTTTGTAGTGGAACTGTTGTACCGTGTTATATAACTGTCTGGCTGAGGTAGTAAATTCCAACATCCGTTCTTAAGAAAAATGTGTGTTATGTAGGTAGGCCAATGCTAATTACTGACAAATTTTGAAGAGCGGAGGTCGTATAGAAGATATTAAAAAATTGTTTTTTTCGTGAAGCTGTTTTACTGTGTTATATAACTTGTTGACAAAAGTAGTATATTCCAAAATCCGTTCTTACACAAAATATATTTTGTTTTGGAAGACCTAAGCTAATTGATAAAATTTTTAAGAAGCGGAAGTCATATGTAAGGTATGAAAAAAGGATTTTTTTAGTGATACTGTTGAACCGTATTATAGAAGTGTTTGGTAGAAAGTAAATTTTAAAATCCGTTTTTAGGAATATTTTATGTTGTATTGGAGGACCTAAGGTAATTACTGATCAATTTTTTATATACAGTATAAAGAATATTCAAAGATGCTGTTTTGTTAGCAAATTCTTAGAATAGTATTTCTGTGGTTGAAAAATTGAGAGGTTATTAATAATCCATAAAGAATATAAAGCAGACTGAAATAGCGTGCAAAATGTACTGATGAATAGGTGTAACCTATAATGCATAGAGAGGGTAGTAGCCGTGGCCTTACATAGAGGAGGCGTGTTCAAATTTAGCGGCCGCTTCGTAACGGTCGATAGCTTCACTGATGCAAATAATTAGCTATTGAAGATTCAAAACAGCATACCTACGGTACAAGTTTTTGAAAAAATGGTGACATTACTCTTGTACAATGCTACGTACTTAGACGTAGTCAAAAGAAACGTAAAAATACCAGGCTAACTACGAAACGCGAAGAGTGGAGGGATTCACATAAATACTAAAAAGCACATCGCCAGCGATTTTCTACTAACCACAAGAATAAATAAAGAATTCTATACAAACAAGCAAATGAAATAAATTAAAAGTTACTATTTAAAAGCAAACAATTATATTATACGGACAATTCAGTAATTTAAATAGGAAGTGCGCATCTCGTATTTTACATAAAAAACTAATCAGTAAAGAAAATAAACGTGTGAGAGCTTTTGTCAAACATTTTTAAAATTGTACATAATACCTGTTGAAAAATACACTTTGACAAAAATGTTTAAAAATGGTACATCGCACCTGAGGGTTTATTCTCGACTTCGTGCGTTATTTGTCACTGGTGACAAATGTCACCTAAAAATATCGCATGCAAAAGTGTAGGAAGCAAAAGTGCTATTCTCGACTGGAAATGATATGACAATTTCAATATCACAGGGAATGCATTGTGTCTGAATAGATTCGTACATACATTCCAAAAACGTCCAATAGCAGACCAGCATAACTAAAACGTGAGACTACACTGACATTATAATATAATTAAGGGTCGCTATGCTTGCGGCCACGTCCCCAATGCTCCACCCGAAGGTACTACATTGGGTTTAAACGCGAAAAGTAAACGTGCTCCGAATTTAATCTAGCTTCAAAATTAATCGGTCCTAAATTAATCTAACAAACTGAAACTAACACTAAATTAGGGTTTATATAATGGTATCCCTAGCGTCGATTTTGTAGTGTGTCCGATCAACAATACACATGCGATAGTAAAAGGTGAGGGATCCGTAATACCGGATAGCAGTCGCCAGCTCTGCTTTTACCGCTGCCAACTTAAAACTATCCAAAGCTAGCTAACTAATTTAAAAATGGATTCAAATTTTTAAGCGTTTGCCAAATATTTTAATAGTGAATCCAGCTACTTTGCCTGCTCTATAAATTTACAAATTCGTCCTCTCTGATCTAAATAATTTATTTTATCATTAGCCTAAATCCGTCCCTAGCTTTTTCCATCATTTTCTAACTGATTTATATTATAACTACAACCTTCTCAATTACAGCCTTCCTCCCTATAAAAATGCTGCCACCAAAAATGGCGGCAGAACGTCAGACAAAACAAATCAAGCTCCAAAAATAAATGCAAAATGAATATAAATAAAAATAAAATGTAAATATTAATATAAATAACTATATTTATGTAAATAGATATACTAATAAGCATTAAGCATATAGCAGTGCACAAAATAGCAAAAAGCATCACCCAATTTATCAGGTGCCCTTACATAAGCATTATGTCGGCTAGCGCCATTACACGCAAAACGTGCTGGTTAAATTATTGCAATCTATCAATCTACTTATTAATACAAATCAGTGTTTATGCGAGTGCAGCCGCCACCATTTTTTTTTCTTCTTACCTCGATGATAATTTCTCCAGTATCCGAAGATCTGGTAGTCTTCTTACATCTATTTATATCTTACTGCTAATAGGAGATGGATATGCACTGCTAAAGTCTTGGTGGGTATGCACTAAACGTTCTGGGGGGTCGCAATCACTATCACTTTTAAGTTATTGAGGGATTCACTCTATTTTATTTTCTTTATTTATTTACTGATTTAAATTAGTGGGGGTTTCTGATTTATTTTGTTATTATTTATTTGTTTTGTTTATTCCCGATTTTCAGCGCGTAGAAGGTGGGACAGTGATTGTTTTAGTGATGTGAGGGTTCATCGTGCATATTAGACGTTTGGGATTTTTTCTACTATCCGCTACATTAAAGTTCAACTCAAGTCCATATCCGCGCCAAGTTCGTCATCGCCTAATAGCCGTCCTGCTGTCTCCCTAAGCCCTATTATTTGCTTCAAGTCTAACCACCCTACCTGCAAATTCCTTAAGCGCGACCCAGAACGTATTCTGGTTCGCGACTTCCTGGACCTCCTCCAAGTTCCTAGGCTAACTTAGGCCTTCGATAGTCAACTTTCTGTCAGCTAACCCGCTATTAGAAGTTTCGATGGGACAATCGAAGAGCACGTGTAAAGCATTCTCCGATCCCCCGCCACACTTGCAACCGTTGTCATTTGCAAACCCGAATTTTTTCAAATGTGCCTTCAACGCCCCATGACCTGTAACGAGCTTGTTACGTGCCATTTGGCACTTAAACATTGTTTTTAGTTTAATTTTGATGTGCGGAAGTTTCGCGCCATAAATTTAAAAGACTAGGCGCGTATTTCCGCTACGTCACAGTGCGTTTGCGTCAGATCGCGCGACGCGAGTGGAGTAGGAAAAAAGTGGGGACAAGTGTTTCCGTGACTTTATGTAACGTGGCTTTTTTGACCAGAACCTTCGAGTGGAGTGGACGTTTTCCGGTAACGTATCGTTAGCTATATCTATGTAGATTCCTTTGCCTAATTGTCTTTGTTTGTCGCCCTTTACCATGTTTCCTGTCCATTCCCTACATAGGTGATGAATTTGTAGCCGTAGGTAGAACCGCATTCCACGCCGGAGTGGAGCCCTGAGATCGAATCCAAGCTATTTGGATGTACGTCAGACGTACCCCCGTTAATTGCCGTTTCTTGTAAGAGGGATAGCAGCAGCCCTTAGGGACGTGCAGCCACCATTTTTATCTATCCTGAAGAACGATTGGCGTACTTCGTGGAAATCTGGACCTATCATGTAAGTAATGGCTGTATAATCTATTGTCTTAAATTTATATATTTTTCCGATAATTGCGTCTTAAATTTGTGCATTGGTGACGTCATTGATAGATGGGCGCGCCAAATCTGTAAAAGGTTAGCGCTACCAACCGCCCGTGACTTCGCTTATTTCGCGCTTGCGCCATGTATTTATCGACTTTTTAACTGTAGGTTATCGACGTTTATAAATGTAAGAATTCACGTTTTAAACTGTAAGAATTTGGGTTTAAAACGTAAGAAGCTACACCATTATATAATCGAATTTAACCTCGATGTTGTCTCTAGCCCTTATTCTTGGAATAAACCTATGTGTAAATCTACTTGTGGTGGCGTTATTTCACCTTTCCTCTCAGTGACTAATCGATCTTTCTAGCAGCTTCCTCTTGATTAACGACCTTAGTATTAATGAATATCACGAACGAAACTCCCCTGTGGCGGCTTCCTTAGCCAACTCGTCGGCCCTATCATCCCTCTCTACACTGACATTATAATTTGAGTAAGAGCCGCTATGCCTGCGGCCACGTCCCCAATGCTCCACCCGAAGGTACTACATTGGGCCTCTACACTGACACTACACGTGATTTTCTAATTTTCCACTCGAAGATACTACATTGGCCAGGAAACAATTTTTTTTACCTGAAAAATTTTAAATTTTGCCGAACCGTCGCTGTTCCAAGCAAGGTAAGGATCTTTAACGTGCGTGACAACACTCACACACGGGACCTCCATTTTACCTCTCATTCGAACGAGGGCATATTTTTGTGAAAAATGCTCGCCTAACATTTTTCAAGTGGACCATGTTGGAATTTGAACCTGAGACCTTGGGCGTAGTAGCCACACGCACCTCTACACTGACATAATTTAATTAAAGGCCTCTATGCTTGCGGCTACGTCCCCAATGCTCCACCGAAAGTACTACATCGGGTTTAAACGTGCTCCTAATTATTTTAACTTTAAAATTAACACATCCTAAATAAAAATCTAACAACTGTGAAACAAAAACTAAAAATAGGATTTGATTGATGGCATCCCTAGCGTTGACTTTGGAGTGTGCCCGATCAACAAGACACAAACAAAATGAATGGGGAGGGATCCATAATGCCGGATAGCAGCTGCCAGCTCTGCTTACCGGTGCGACCTGAAGGGTCGACTTAAAACTATCCAAATCTAGCTAGCTAATTTAAAATGGATTCAAATTTTTTTTTAAGAATACGCCAAATATATTAATCGTGATCCAGCTATTTTACCGGCTCTATCAATTACCAAATTCGTCTTCCCTGGTCTAAGTAATTTGTTAGCCTAAGTCTCTCCCTAGCTTTCCCTATCATTTCCACAGATAAGAGCTAAAAGATAATCTTAGTTCGAGTAAGCGCAGAAGAACTTATCGATGCACCCAAGATATCCGCCACTTGTCAACAAGAAAATAAATCGTGCGTCGCTCTTGAAGTACCAGAAGGAGTAAATCAAAAATACTACCAAGCACGACCTGCAGCATCAAATTCAATTCGTTTTTGAAAGCAGAATTTAACATTCAAACCTCGAGTTATCACAACATGCCAGAAAGTAATTAGAAACTCGAAACACTTATCAAATATAATAAACGGACTTATTGTAAAAAGATGAAATATACAGGATGGCGTTGCAGTATTGAAAAGTAATAACAGAATCTATGTGAATGGACAATGAATTAAAAGGAAAAAGGTGTATTTTAATTTATTCCGAAAATAAACGTAACACAAGGTTTAGCCTAAAATCACACCAATTATAGTCCGAGCGCCGGTGACAATATAAAAATGTCAATATCCTCGTTGTTAAAATACTATTTTTTAATGTAGTTAGGTGTGTCATGAAAAGGGACCGCATACAACGCATTTCAAGACCTTCTGCTATTGCTACTCTTTTTAACATGCAATAAAAAATCGAAAAATAGACTTATTATATCGGCGTTGGTCTTTTGAAAGTCTGTTAATTAATATGAAATAATGTTAAAAAATACTATTTATATTTAGTTATAGGAACAATCCATCGCTCTCAAGCGCGGAAAGATGTAAAAGAAATCAAAACTAGATCATTATGTTCGTAATTTAAATTTATCATGCTACCAAGGAATTATATATGTAATAGACGTGTACTTACATCGGTGGTGTGTGTATGTAAGAAATTTGGGTATGCGAAGGACCTAATATCAAGAGTGGGAATGGTTCTTAGAAGCTAGGACTTTTCTCTTATTATTACACGGAGAACGCCGATTTTAGTACATCTTCAAACAATTAAACTGTGCAAAATACACTTTTTTGGCCATTCAAGACACGAAATTAACCGAACTGGAAGTAAAATAGACTGCAGATTTCCACATCACTTATAGTAACCAATATCCGAAATAGTATATCACATTACTAGTGTAAAAAGTGACTCATTTTACACCAGTCGGAGAGTTGTCGCACAAGGTGTCAGTCGAGTGCGACAATCCCACGAATGTGAAATGTCACTTTCGACACGAGTACTGTACACGATTTTTCCGACGACCACAACTAATGAAAAAAAAATTAGGAAAGATATTTTAAAGAAACATACACTGTTGCTCTTTCCCTTAAACACCTTGCCTTGATGCAACGTCGTGCAATCGTTTAGTGGTTATGTCGAACAAACTCTACATCCCGTTTTTAACATTGGGCATGTTGAGTCGTCTAGGTAATTAATATCTCGTTCGTCATACACTCTAGAGTTGGAAATTATTTCAACAGTACAGTGATGTTTACTTTCGCTCTCTATAGTGATATTTACTTTCGCACTGAGTAATATTTACTTTCGCACCCTAGAGTGATATACGTCACTTTCTAAACAAATAAGTAGTGTGCAATCTGTTGTTTTCATACGTGGTCGTCGGAAAAGGAATGTTTTTGAGATACACGTTACCTAACAGTGCTGCAATAGCGCGTTATTTTAGACTATAGTGGGTTGTTCGCCAGTAACCCTATTTCACACTTATTAATTTAAAAAATGTACAAAAGTTCACTAACCCTTTATTTCTATAATCGAAATATTTCTAAAATTAAGATGTTTCTTATGAAAGAATATGTAGAAATTAATATTCAAAAAATACGTAGAGTGAAACTCTCGTAAAAAGTCGGTATTGTCATAAGTGATAACTGAATGTGTGTCAACCGTCTTATTTGTACATAAAATCCAAAGGTCGATCATGTTCCAAAATTTAATTTATAACTGATTCATAGCATCGTTCATTGTTATTTTATACCTTAGTAACCACATTTTTCAATTGACATCAGTGCAAGTCCGGAGAGCCTATTTTCATGTTGTGTTAAACGATTGTAGGTCTTTATTCGCTTCAGAGCTGAAAATGAATGCAGTGGTTATGGATATTGTTAGAACTAAAACTGCTTTCTTGAATCCCGCGTTAAGTTTATCTCTTACATAAAATCAACGAGTTCGTGTACTTCATTTTCAAATCCCAGAGATGAATAGATAATAGTTGATTCATTTTAGGTCTAATAAAATAAAACGCCCTTGTACTTTCCAAATTCACTATCGAAAAACCTTGTTCTAAAAATATAAAATATTTCACAGTGCAACAAGATAAAATACCTCAATGACTCAATTGAATAATATTTTATGTTAATTTGTAAATATTCGTTATCAACACTCATAAAATACTTTGTGAATATCACTTTTTGTGTTGAAATCGCGTAATCGTCAATCTTTAACTTATGCTGCTCGTATATTTTTAGTCTGTTGACGAATTGTTCTATTTCAAATTGACCTGCACCTTGTAGAAGCTCTAGATTACTAGAACATGTGAAATGGCTTGCATGTTCTAATGAGTTAAAGAGCCAAACTACAGGTCCAACCAAAGTAGTAGGGTCGTTAGTGAGGAACCAGACTAAGACAGGCCACAGAAAAAGAGCAGCGGCTCTTTCGGTACTGAGATTGGCTGAGACAATAGGGGTCAGTATGGCAGTCCAAGACACACTACGGCGATATGGACGGCAATGGGAAACCACTACATTACCTCCCAAGTACACAGCGTACTTAAATTGTAATAAACAAGATGGTATTCTCTGGGGTAAAAGATTCCGGGGTTAAAATAGTCCCCAATTCGGATTTCCGGGAGGGGACTGCTTCGGAGGATGCGATCGGATAGTTCAGAATAAGAGTCGGGAACGTTTTGCGAGTCGGAGCGTGTAATGTTTGAAGTATGAAGCAAGTAGGTAAGTTAGAAAACCTAAAAATTAAAATGAATAGGTTAGTACTAGACATAGTAGGGATCAGCAAAGTTCGGTGGCCAGAGGCGGGGGATTTTTGGAGTGAAGACTTCAGGGTAATTCATACAGGAGAAGAGGAAGAAAATTTGGCTAGTTATGCGAAAAAAGATAGGATATTGTGTAGAAAATTACTTACAAAAGAACGAAAGAGTACTCATGGTTAGATTAAAATCTAAACCGGTAAACACAGTAATAATACAAGTATACATGCACACCTCTAGCTACAGCGATGAAGAGGTAGAAGATATCTACAAAGATATCTAAGACATATTAAGATACGTAAAAGAACATGAAAATTTAATAATTACAGGGGATTTTAATGCAATAGTAGGTGAGTGTAGATGAGAAGCGGTAGTAGGCTTATTTGATTTATGCGCGAGAATCGACAGGTGAAATAGGTTGGTAGAATTTTGCGACAAGAACAATTTAATCATCACAAACATATTAATTCAGCATCATGCTATAAAACGATTAACGTGGAAGATGCCAGAAAATATACGAAATATCAAATAGATTACATTCTTGTTAGGCAACGGTTCAGGAGTCAAGTAAAAGACTGTAGAAGCTACCCAGAAGCATATATAGACACTGACCACTAAATCGTCACTATGTAGGCCGCACTTAAATTTAAAAATTTGAAAAAAAGAAACGAAAAAAGACACTTTGACTTTGAGAAACTAAAAGATAAAGATATTTAAGAAAGATTCGAAAAAAGTCATATAAATTGCTGAAAGATATCGGAAAAATATCTGATACTAAGGAAGTAAAAACATTAAATCCAGCCTAGACATGGCGGCCAGAGATATTCTGGGGTATACACAAAAGAAAATAAGAACCATGGATAACAAAAGATATCCTGAATTTAATAGAAGAAAGACGAAAATACAAAAATAAATCAGACGAAGCAGGAAACCAGAGATACAAAGCATTAAATGGAAAATTATTCGCAAATGCAGGAAAGCTAAAGAACAATTGATTGATGAAAAGTGCAAAGAGGTACAAACGAAGATGGAAATAGGAAAGACAGATAAAGCATACAAACTAATTACAATCAATTTTAGGTATATAAAACCGTATAGCAAAGATATAAAGGACGCGGGATTATAGAAAATGTAGAAAGAGTGGGTAGATGGCAAGAATATATAAGGAATGTATATGCAGGCAAGGAACTAATAGCATTAGAACAGGAATTAGACCTTGAAAATGATAACGGGATATCCTATACTTAGAGATGATTTAGAATTAGCATTAAAGGGTCTGAAGAATCATAAGGCTCCGGATTCAGATAAGGTGCAAGCAGAAACTCTAAAAGTCACTGGACAAACAGTAACAGAACGACTTTTCCAGCTTGTATGCTATATATATGAAACAGGCGAAATATCCAAAGATTTCAAACGTAACATCATAGTTACTATACCAAAAAAGAAAGCGAATAGATGTGAAAATTTTCGAACAATAAGTTTGACAGCACACGTGTCAAAAATATTAACTAGAAATGTACAAAGACAAATGGAAAAACGAGTTGAATAAATACTAGGATAAGATTGATTTGGGTTGAGCAAACAGCAGTAATATTATTAGAGCAGGAACGCAGAAGTAAATATTAGGAAAAGGGTGAGACAGGGATGTGCCCTATCTCCATTAATTTTTAACTTGTACATTGAAGAGGTAATGAATACTGTCAAATGCAGGAAGACATTTGGAATTACTATGCAGGGACAAAAAATTGATATGTTTAGATTTGCAGATGATATAGCGGTATTAGTATCTAGCAAAGAAGATTTAGAAGCTGATCTTAATAAAAAGGAAACGGTTCTAACAGAGAGATACGGTATGAAATTACCAAAAATAAAACTAAAGTACTAGTATGCAAAGGAGGGAAAATAAACCAAGAACAAGAATACAAATATGTAACAGGAACGTACAAGAGGTTAAGGATTTCTGCTACCTAGGAAGCCAAATAACGCAAGATTGGAAAAGCGCAAAAGTTATAAAACAAAGATTAGCACAAGGTCGTGCTACATTTAACAAAAAAAGTTTGCTTAAAACATATGTTTGGAGCACTGCACTGTTTGGCTGTGAAGCCTGTACAGCAGAAGAAGCGGACAGGAAAAATTTAGAAACTTTTGAAATGTGGTGCTACAGACGTATGATAAAGATATCATGGACAGACAAAGTTAAGAACAAAAAGGTGCTAAAAATGATAGGGGAAAAAAGAAATATGTGAAAAACGGTAAAAACAGGAGAAATAGGATGATAGGCCACATACTACGGCATGAGGGAATAGTGCTGAACATATTAGCAGAAGAGATAAGAAAAAAAGAAGTAGAGATAGACCTAGGTTAGACTACTGCACACAGACAGTAAAAGATGTAGGCTGTAGGAATTTCAGGGAGATGTGTAGGCTAGCTCAAAATAGAAATCAATGGCGGTACGCATCCAGCCAGTCCCAAGATGCATAAAGTATTGACGAAAAAAATAACTGTACTTAAACGTGATGATTATTATAAGCAATTACAGGTATTGGTTGGGCAATATTCTCGAATAATGTTAATTGAAGGTTTTTCTGGAAAACTATTAATTCGGAAAATGCCTAAGTGTTTGGGGATCTTGGCAGCCACAGGCTGCTTAACCCCATTCAAATACCTTACATGTGATTTTCCAATGCTCCACCCGAAGGTACTACATTGACCAGGAAGCAAGTTTTTTTTTACCTGGACAATTTAGAATTTTGCCGAATCCTTGCTGTTTCATGTAAGGTAAAAGATCTTTAACGTGCGTGACAACACTCACACACGGGACCTCCATTTACCTTTCATCCGAACGAGGGTGTATTTTTGTGAAAAATGCTCGCCTAATATTTTTCAAGCTGACCGTATCAGGATTCGAACCCGGGACCTTGGGCGTAGTAGTCACACATCAACTACGCCACGGAGCCGCTCCCCTTCACATACCACTGAATCTCGGTGAAATAGGGCATATAATTAGAAAGCAATAGAAGAGGAATTGAGGTGTATATAGGCTGTGTGGGAATTTCAAGGAACCGTGTAGGCTAGCTCAAAATATAAATAAGTACAGGTACGTGTCCAACGAGCTTTGATACGAAAACCTAATGGCAAAAAAGCAATCGCAGATAAATCTGACGATTATTAATAACAGCTACAGGTGCTTGTTGGGAAATATCTGCAATTAATGGTAGAAAACTTGGCAGCCACAGGCTGCTTACCCCCATTCACAACCGCTGAATGTCGTGGAAATAGGGTATATAATTGTAGAACAGTAGAAAGGAACCGAACTGCATCTAACAAGAAAGAACAGCGCTTATGATGAAAGACAACAAACAGACACAAGAAGAAAATTGTTGAAAGCATATGTGTCGAGCACACCAGAGTATGCCTATGAAATACGGGAATTAAAAAATGCAGACAGGAAAACGGTAGCAGCCTTTGGAAATGCTGTGCTTCAGATGTATGAGGATGATAGTATGGACAGACAAAGTTAATTACAAATAGGTTATAGAAATAGTAGGGGAACAAAAATATCTGTTGAAAAAAGTAGAAGAAATAGAAGGGCAAAATACGTTTTAAGGCATTTTCGGGGAATAGTATGGGATATATTACAAGCAGAGATAGGGAAAGGTAGGTAGATGTAGACCTAGATCAGATAGTGATAGATGCAGACTGTGCAAATTCCAGGAAATGTGTAGGTTAGTTCAGAATAGGAGACAATGAGGGTACGCGTCTAACCAGTGCCAGGACTGAAGACCTAATGATGGTGATGAGTTGTTAGATATTGGAATATTTGCCAATTGGTACATTTCCTCAAATAAACTGTCATTTTTGAGAATTTCTTAGAGGGCATGTAAGGCGTCAGTAGATCATTTGTGCGGTTGAGAGAAAAGGCATCTCTTTGCACACCATCCCATGACGTCAACCTCCCCTACATCACGCGACCGCGTTTACCCCCCCCCCCCTCCTGTGGCGTCACACGGCCACACCCTCTGACATCACACATGTCACTTTGATACATTTTGTCATCCTCCATGTTGTCTTACGTCAAATGTCACCGGTTATTTTGTCTTACATCACAATCATCCGCCATCTTGTCTTTCATCAATCCGTAATTTTTTTAACGTTACGATTTTTGATCTACTCTGTGTATATCCACTGATGCTACATCCTGTATATACTTTATACCGAAAGCTCTTAGAAAAAAAAATCGAATAACACGGTATTCGAACCCGGGCTGCCCGAATGCAAAACACTATCGAGTGAATCGAAATTATTACTTGCACATCTCGTATTATTGTCTAATGAATAAACTGCATTTTAATTTAGAAAAGAACTTAGAATGTATTTAGATATGAAAAAATTCGGGATGATTAAGAAACGGCTTACAGATTCTATGTTTAGAGATTAATTTAAACTTACCTAATTCAAAATGTTATAAAGACTTACCCCGTAGATTTTCACCAAACAACTTGAGGTTTAACTTTCTTTTAACTACCCTCATTTTTCCCCCATCGATTTCATTAATGTTATCGTTGTCTATCAATAGGACTGCCACCAAACCCTAAGAATAAACAAAAACATAACGTAATATATTTATTTATAACATACATTGGTTATACCTGTTAAATTACAAAATAATAAATTTAGAATCCAGTATCCGCTGTGGTTCTGAAAATAGATAAAAGCATTAGAAACATAAATGCAGAAAATGCGATATTATAACTGACAAAAATGATAAGATTTAAGAAAGTGTGTTGTTAGCCTACAAGCATATTGTAGTTGCCCAGCAGACACCACGTGGAGGTAACACAATAGCCGCCTAGATAGAAAGGGTAGGAAACTAGGATTGTGGGTGGTAGAGGATAGAAACCTATAACATATCTTAATCTATAATATATATATATATATATATATATATATATATATTACTCAAATTTAGACCAGGGTAGAAAATTAATTAATCACATCAAATAATTTTAATCACCGTGTATAAGGAATTCTATTAGATAATACGCGTTATTAAAACCGTGAGGCATAAAAATTTATTTATTTCATTAAAAATAAAGGATTTAAATTATTTACAAGACGCTTTGTATGTAATTTAATTGTTCCAAGTAAAGAATCAAATAGAAATTACGTGCAAAATTTATATTAATTAACTCAATTTTAAGTAACCGGTATTAAACAAAATGTACAAATAATAATTAATATTTAATTAGGATTCACTAAAAATTAAAGGGTAAAAGTCAACGCCACTCATTATTATTTAATTGGAGTTAATTGAAGTAACATATAATATGCATAAAAGCTTGTAAAAACCCAATAGTATTCAAATCGTAGAAGTGTTATTTAGAAGAATTGCGTTTGAACACCTGCGTATTTTTAAAAGACACGTTCTGCTTAAATTTTGTAGATAACAAATGGTTACAGAGAATGTTGGAGAAACCGCCGCTTAATATTCACGGAAAATATTAATAAAGTGGGTTATTTAACAGTCCACGTGGATTGAAATAACCGATAATAAAGGATATCGATTTGTACCACTCAGAACAGGGTAGATAGAGACGGATAATATGCGCAAGACAGAGACACATATAGTAAAAGGCGTGATTTGAGCAACGTCACTGGGTTGTAATTGGTTGAAAATAAGAGGCAAACATGAAAGGTAAAAATAACATTTCTGTATAAAAATTAATTAGTTATTCTCAGACGTTGCGAGCCGTGTGGAAATTTCATAGATTTTAAACTTGGACGTGTGCAAAATTTGTAGAAGCTGTGCCGAGCGATCGAAAAAGGTTACATAGTATGCGAAATTCTAAGAATTGTCCGTTTTGGGGACAAAAGCGACGTACAGGCTAGCCGTTATATATACCCGGACTTTAAACAGTTTCGGTCTCTTAGATTTTGATTATTCGATGCTTTAAAAAGTGCTTTTAGATTTACGACTTTGATTCAATATTTTTGTGATTATTGAATACTTTAAAACAGTTTGCTATTTACGTGCTACGATACAAGTTAGTATGCGTTAGTGCACTTAGAAAAGAAGATACAAGGTAATAAAGCTTAATTATATTTGCGAGTATTACTGTACTAAATATCCAAATGTGTAACGCTAAATGAATAAACAAAAGTAGGCAGTTGTGACGTATAGCGTGAAAGAAGTATGAATTTTTTTGCTATTTTTCGGGGTTGTTAATAATTAAATCATTAGTAAACGTGATTGGATCCACAAAACAAGATTCAGATATACACAAATGAGTTCCTGAAAAGCCCTGAAACAGCTTTAGATGAATGGTTCTGTAGAAAATTTTTAAAGCATTCAGAAACAACTTTAGATGAATGGTGCTGTAGAAAATTTTTAAAGCATTCAGAATCCGAAGCCGTAAACATAACCCAGTTGGAATGGTGTGAGTAACAAAGGACGATGTACATTGGAGCCACGAGTGCATTAACCTTCAGGTAACTTATGCTTTGTTGTTCGATTTTTGATGTTTTGGTGTGTGTTGAATAACTTTATAATTTGTTTACTTAAAATGGACAGTAGTGAATTTGTACAAACTACAAATTTTTAGTTTTAAGGTGAAATTTTCTTGTTTAAGTAGAAAGGAGTATTTAGCGTTTATGTTCATGTTTATTATGAAAATTTGGGTCTGTCTTTGAGCTCAATTAGACGAACCTGTGTGATTAACGTAAAGGGGTGGGAGATGCTCCCTTTGTACTCAGACTCAGGTCTGCAAATATTGTTAAATTAATTAGTAGGCATCCTACAAGGACTTTAATTCTGGATTCAAATTAAAAATGATAACAAATTTAATCTTGAAATTTTATGATACTGAATTTTATGCTGAAATTTAATTTGAAATTTTAATGTATTCTGAATATTGATGTAAATAGAGTTAACGTTGATGTTTGTGGTAGGAATGTGTTTGTTTTTTTTATGAATGAGGATGAAATTTTTAACTAGGTGAGCAGCCGAGGCGGAAAGAGTAATGAGAATCACAGCATTTTATGATGCCCAATCTGTGGGGCTCGAATGTTTTTTTTTTAAAGGACCAGTTCCCGCATTCAAAGGAGCATTTCACAGCATTTTATGGCGACCAGAACGTGAGGGCTCGAATTCCAGATAGTGTGTAACTATTCCAGGAAACTGGCGATCTGAGAGAGAGAGTTTCTGTTTGTGTGTAAATTTAAGAGTATTTTAGAGTGTGTGAGTGATTTGAACGTATGCAGAGAAAGGAGTGGTTAAGGAGTCAAGGAGTGGAAATTGGAAGTGACGATAGTGCATTGTGTGAGAAAAATTCGAAAATGAAAGAAGCTGGAGGCAGTAGAGATCAGTCGAGGACGGAATCAGGGGATCAAGGAAACGAGTTAATGATGAGAATGTTAGAGGAAATGCGATTAGCTAGGGAAGAATCGAATAGAGCGATGGAGGAGTCCAACAGAAAATTAGAACTGCTAAGCGATGAATCTAATAGAGCTAGGGAAGAATCGAATCGAGCGAGGGAGGAGTCCAACCGAAAATTAGAGCAGATAAGCCGGAAAATTGAGCAATCGACTAAAGAATTTACAGAGTTTAAAAATAGTCTTACCGTAAAGATGGGGGAGGTTGAAAATAGGGTTGATAAAAATGAGCGTGATATTACAGGTCTTCGACAGGAAATGGGACATTTAAGGTCCGAAGTACGCATTTTTTGTGAAAAAGCAATAAATATAAAAATGACTGAAGTAACGAACTCATGTAGGGATCAGTTAGACAGGGTAGAACGCGAAGTTAGTAGTATTAAATACAACATGTCAAGTTTAACGGGGGATGGTCCCAGATTTTATACAGGTGGCGTATCATTGGACGAACATATGAAATTTTATGGCGATAACAAGGTAAATCCACAAATTTTTATTAATAGTGTAAGAAATCTAGTGGGAAATTTATTTGACGAACAGACTAAACTGAATACGATAAAGGCTTTATTGAAAGACAACGCGGAAGCATGGTACAATTTAGTAGGACAGGACATAGACACATATCAGGACTTTGAAAACAAATTTTTACAGCATTACTGGAGTGATCACAAACAGGATCAGATTAGGGACGACTTGATTACAGGAAAATTTAAGGGAGAGTTTACAGGATCTAGGGAGCAATATGCCATCCGCAAATACAGTGCGTCCAAACAACTGAATCCACCATTGACGGACAGACAGATTATCAAGTACCTATCACGACATTTTGAACTGGAAATTAGACAACACGTGGCCTTACAAAACATCACAGAACGGGAGACATTTTTGGAGTATTTACAGAGATATGACGATGTATGTGTAGGACGGACAAGAGAGATACGTGAACGAAACATTAATACGGTGAGGTTTGACAACAGGACACAAAATTTTCCAAGACGGCCTGACTACAATAGGAACTTTCGACAGAATTGGGAACGACGAGGACAGGAATACCGAAGCAATAGTGCGACTAGGGGAACGACGCCAAGACCTAGTTACACGAGACAGAATAGTTTACCGGAAGTAAACAGGACTGTGACGAGCACGCCGAATAGAGACAGGGACACGGATATTAACACGAGGAGGACGTACGCACAGGTTGTAGAAGGACAACCAGGACCAAGCACGGAAAACAGGATGAGACAGGATTTTTAGAACGCGACAGACCGCTAGATTTCTGTGTAAATGTATATGAACATCCACGTGAATTTTTCAAAATTGAGGAGGAAATAGAGCCAGAAACTGAGGAAAAATTATGTTTGCCAATTATTAATATAGAAATTTTTGAGAATAATGTAGAAGTATTACTTGATACAGGGGCAGTGGCGAGTTTGATATCGGAGGAATTCGTCAGCAAAATTAGGGATAAGGTTTGTGATAGAATTATGCCTATAAAGCGTAGCCATTTAGTAGCTCCAAATAAAAAGAAGTTTGCTGTAGTAAATAGCGTTGTAGTGCTTAGGATAGATATAGGAGGTTTAAGCTGTGAACAGGAGTTTGTAATTGTACCTGGACTGAAGTTTCAGAGCTAAGTGTTGACTGTATGATGCAGTTAGGGGTTTTAATAGATATGGAAAGGAAGGTAGTAAGGATTAAGGATAGGGTAGTGCCATGGAAAGGCAGTTATGAAGTCACAGAGGATGACACAGGGTTTAGTATTAATGTAGTAGAGGTAGAGGAGTATGGAGTTAAACAGATCAACACAATAAGATGTCCAGAGGATAGGAGAGTAGAGGTTCAAGCTTTATTTCAAAAACATGCAGAATTAGTAGGGGTAGAAGCAAGAGCAACATATCGGGAGCAGGTGAAGGCAGAATTAAATAAAATGTTGGAAGATGGCATAATAGAAGTATCAAACACTCATTTCATAAATCCGTTGGTGGTAGTTAAGAAAAAGGATGATAGGATTCGTTTATGTTTAAATGCACGAAAAATTAATCAACGGACCAAACCGCAATTCCATTGTCCACCATCCATGGACACACTTTTGACGAGGTTAAGTGGCAAGTTTGTTTTTAGTAAATTAAATTTAAGGAATTTATTCTGGCTGATTCCATTACACAAGGATTCTAGAAGGTACACAGGATTTTCCGTAGAGGGAAAAATCTTTAATTTTAAGGTTGTATCGTTTGGTTTGTCGGCAGAAAAGGAAATAATAATGAACAAGAAACAGACAAGTGTAGGGACTGAAGAAGAAGCAATATGTAAGAGTCAGGATAATAGGGATGATAAGTTTACTGTATGTGAGATAATAAGGATGATAAGTATAGATATAGAAGGGGGAGAAATAGGGATGAAAAGTATTAGGATGGTGAGAAGAAAGACGTGGAGGGTTAAGAAAAGAGTCAGATTTAAATAAGAAATGAAGATTAAATGAACTAAATATAGGAGTAGAAATAGGTGTATATAGAAGAGTAGAAGTAAGTGTTTATAGAAAAAGCTGGGTATAGGATAAATATGGGAGATAGTTAGATATAGGTATATAGGATGAGAATAAAAATTAAAAGTAGGAAGGAAATAAGATAGGTTAAGTGTAAATATTTCTTATAAGATTAGTGGAGAGTTAGGAATAGAATAAGAATAGGATAGGTATATAGGATTAGGTAGGGGGAAGTGAAGTATAGTGAAGATTAGTTAAAAGTTAGGAATAGGATAGGGATATAGGATAGGTGTAAATATTTTTAGGATTGGATATAAGTTAGGTAGGTTAGATAGATAAGGGTAGAGAGAGATAGGCAATTTTTTTGTAAATTTTTTTTGTGCAGTCTAAATGTTTTATATTTGTATTCAAATAAGTGGGATTATTTGTATTCAAATAGGGGGAAAATACTCAAATTTAGACCAGGGTAGAAAATTAATTAATCACATCAAATAATTTTAATCACCGTGTATAAGGAATTCTATTAGATAATACGCGTTATTAAAACCGTGAGGCATAAAAATTTATTCATTTCATTAAAAATAAAGGATTTAAATTATTTACAAGACGCTTTGTATGTAATTTAATTGTTCCAAGTAAAAAATCTAGTAGAAATTACGTGCAAAATTTATATTAATTAACTCAATTTTAAGTAACCGGTATTAAACAAAATGTACAAATAATAATTAATATTTAATTAGGATTCACTAAAAATTAAAGGGTAAAAGTCAACGCCACTCATTATTATTTAATTGGAGTTTATTGAAGTAACATATAATATGCATAAAAGCTTGTAAAAACCCAATAGTATTCAAATCGTAGAAGTGTTATTTAAAAGTATTGCGTTTGAACACCTGCGTATTTTTAAAAGTCACGTTCTGCTTAAATTTTGTAGATAACAAATGGTTACAGAAAATGTTGGAGAAACCGTCGCTCAATATTCACGGAAAATATTAATAAAGTGGGTTATTTAACAGTCCACGTGGATTGAAATAACCGATAATAAAGGATATCGATTTGTACCACTCAGAACAGGGTAGATAGAGACGGATAATATGCGCAAGACACAGACACATATAGTAAAAAGCGTGATTTGAGCAACGTCACTGGGTTGTGATTGGTTGAAAATAAGAGGCAATCATGAAAGGTAAAAATAACATTTCTGTATAAAAATTAATTAGTTATTCTCAGACGTTGCGAGCCGTGTGGAAATTTCTTAGATTTTACACTTTGACGTGTGCAAATTTTGTAGAAGCTGTGCCGAGCGATCGAAAAAGGGAACATAGTATGCGAAATTCTAAGAATTGTCCGTTTTGGCTGACAAAAGCGACGTACAGGCTAGCCGTTATATATACCCGGACTTTAAACAGTTTCGGTCTCTTAGATTTTGATTATTCGATGCTTTAAAAAGTGCTTTTAGATTTACGATTTTGATTCAATATTTTAAACAGTTTGCTCTTATATTTTTGTGATTATTGAATACTTTAAAACAGTTTGCTATTTACGTGCTACGATACAAGTTAGTATGCGCTAGTGCACTTAGAAAAGAAGATACAAGGTAATAAAGCTTAATTATATTTGCGAGTATTACTGTACTAAATATCCAAATGTGTAACGCTAAATGAATAAACAAAAGTAGGCAGTTGTGGCGTATAGCGTGAAAGAAGTATGAATTTCTTTGCTATTTTTCGGGGTTGTTAATAATTAAATCATTAGTAAACGTGATTGGATCCACAAAACAAGATTCAGATATACACAAATGAGTTCCTGAAAAGCCCTGAAACAACTTTAGATGAATGGTGCTGTAGAAAATTTTTAAAGCATTCAGAATCCGAAGCCGTAAACATAACCCAGTTGGAATGGTGTGAGTAACAAAGGACGATGTACATTGGAGCCACGAGTGCATTAACCTTCAGGTAACTTATGCTTTGTTGTTCGATTTTTGATGTTTTGGTGTGTGTTGAATAACTTTATAATTTGTTTACTTAAAATGGACAGTAGTGAATTTGTACAAACTACAAATTTTTAGTTTTAAGGTGAAATTTTCTTGTTTAAGTAGAAAAGAGTATTTAGCGTTTATGTTCATGTTTATTATGAAAATTTGAGTCTGTCTTTGAGCTCAATTAGACGAACCTGTCTGATTAACGTAAAGGGGCGGAAGATGCTCCTTATGTACTCAGACTCAGTTCTGCAAATATTGTTAAATTAATTAGTAGGCATCCTACAAGGACTTTAATTCTGGATGCAAATTAAAAATGATAACAAATTTAATCTTGAAATTTTATGATACTGAATTTTATGCTGAAATTTAATTTGAAATTTTAATGTATTCTGAATATTGATGTAAATAGAGTTAACGTTGATGTTTGTGGTAGGAATGTGTTTGTTTTTTTTTATGTATGAGGATGAAATTTTTAACTAGGTGAGCAGCCGAGGCGGAAAGAGTAATGAGAATCACAGCATTTTATGACGCCCAATCTGTGGGGCTTGAATGTTTTTTTTAAAGGACCAGTTCCCGCATTCAAAGGAGCATTTCACCGCAATATATATTACTCAAATTTAGACCAGGGTAGAAAATTAATTAATTACATCAAATAATTTTAATCAACGTGTATTTAATTTTATTGTTCAAAGAAACAAATAGAAATTACGTGCAAAATTTATATTAATTAACTCAATTTTTAAGTAACCGGTATTAAACAAAATGTACAAATAACAATTAATATTTAATTAGGATTCACTAAAAATTAAAGGGTAGAAGTCAATGCCATACATTAGTTATTTTAATTGGAGTTAATTGAACGATTATTAAGGTATAATAAGCATAAAAGCCTGTGGAAAGTCCAAAGTTGATAAACAAATCCCTAATAGGAAGGTTAAAATAAGTGGAATATCCCAAATCGTAGAAGTGTTATTTAGAAATGTTAGGATTGAACACACCTGCGTATTTTTAAAAAGTCAATTTCAGTTTAATTTGTTTAGATAAACATGTAGATTATACGTATATTGGAAACAGGTGAATGCTTTAGCCCGAAATACAGCAAAGCGTTTATTTAAAAGTCACGTTCTGCTTAAATTTTGTAGATAACAAATGGTTACAGAGAATGTTGGAGAAACCGTCGCTTAATATTCACGGGAAATGCTAATAAAGTGGGTTATTTAACAGTCCACGTGGATTGTACACAGCCGATAGAAAAGAGTATCGATTTGCACCACTAAGGCCAAGTTAGAAAAGGAAAGAGAAAATGCGTCAAGCAGAGACACTAATAAGTAAAAGGCGTGATTTGAGCAACGTCACGAGAGCTACCATTGGTTGTAATCAGATGCAGATATGAAAGGTGTAAACGTAACGATTTCGATACAAAATTAATTAGTTATTCTCGGACGTGGTTGCGTGCCGTGTGGAAAATTTCTCAGATTTTCAACTGGCGCGTGTGCAAAGTTAAGAGAATCGCGTGCCCGACTATCGAAAAGGGAACGTAGAATGCGAAATTCTAAGAATTGTCCGTTTTGGGGACAAAAGCGACGTACAGGCTAGCCGTTATATATACCCGGACTTTAAACAGTTTTGGTCTCTTAGATTTTGATTATTCGATGCTTTAAAAAGTGCTTTTAGATTTACGATTTTGATTCAATATTTTAAACCGTTTGCTCTTATATTTTTGTGATTATTGAATACTTTAAAACAGTTTGCTATTTACGTGCTACGATACAAGTTAGTATGCGTTAGTGCACTTAGAAAAGAAGATACAAGGTAATAAAGCTTAATTATATTTGCGAGTATTACTGTACTAAATATCCAAATGTGTACAGGCTAGCCATTATATAAACCCGGACGTTAAACAGTTTCGCTCTCTTAGATTTTCGATTTTGATTCAATACTGTAAACAGTTTGCTATTTATGTGATACGATACAAGTTAGTATGCGTTAGTGCACTTAGAAAAGAAGATACAAGGTAATAAAGTTTAGTTATATTTGCGAGTATTACTGTACCAAGTATCCAAATTTGTAACGATAAATGAATAAACAAAAGTAGGCAGTTTTGGGTATAGCGTGAAAGAAGTATGAATTTCTTTGCTATTTTTCCGGGGTGTTAATAATCAAATGTTATTCGTAATCGTGAGTGGATCCACAAAACAAGTTCAGATATACATAGATGGGTTCCTGAAAAGCCCTGAAACAATTTTAGATGAATGGTGGTGTAGAGAAAATTTTTAAAAGCGACCAGTCATCCGAGGACCTAAACATAACCCAGTTGGAATGGTGTGATTAACAAAGGACGATGTACATTGGAGCCACGAGTGCATTAACCTTCAGGTAACTTATGCTTTGTTGTTCGACTTTTGATGTTTTGGTGTGTGTTGAATAACTTTACAATTTGTTTACTTAAAATGGACAGTAGTGAATTTGTACAAACAACAAATTTTTAATTTTAAGGTGAAATTTTCTTGTTTAAGTAGAAAGGAGTATTTAGTATTTATGTTCTTGATTATGATGAAAATTTGGGTCTGTCTTTGAGCTCAATTAGACGAACCTGGTTAATTAACGTAAAGGAGTGGGAGATGCTCCCTTTGTACTCAGACTCAGGTCTGCCAATATTGTTAAATTAATTAGTAGGCATCCTACAAGGACTTTAATTCTATATGCACATTAAAATGATAACAAATTTAATCTTGAAATTTTCTGATACTGAAATTTATGCTGAATTTTAATTTTGAAATTTTAATGTATTGTGAATATTGATGTAAATAGAGTTAACGTTGGTGTTTGTGGTAGGAATGTGTTTGTTTTTTTATAAATGAGGATGAAAGTTATCTAGGGGGGCAGCCGAGGCGGATAGAGGACAGAGGCGATTATCAGAAGAGAATCACAGCAAATCGTAGCGCCCAAAAGTGAGGCTCGAGTTCAAAATAAATTTTTTTTGTGATTTTATTACAGGAAACTGGCGAGGCTTTTTGTACTTGTCACAGCAATATATATATATATATATATATATATATATATATATAAATATATATATATTTAATATATGTATATATATATATATCAATGTTTTTATGTCCCCATGCATATGTATTAACAGATCCTGGAATGACAAATCGTTTGTCACCATCCTCAGACATCTAATTTTGTTTGTAGGTTGTGTATACAGCTTATGTTTTTTGCTTCGTATAGACAACATTGAATGCATGAGAGGTGCACTATTATTATTATTTACAATATATTTATAGTCATCTACACTAATACCCGCTACCACAATACGGTTGACTCTCTTAATTTAGCACGTGTCCCAACAACTTCCAGCGCTAACGCATCACTAACCTCATTTTTGAATTGACCAGGCACTTTTTTGTTGATTAGGGGGAGATTGTATTTATTGTTTGAGGCATACCAAGTGGTATCAAAATAATCTAAATTAGCATTTATTTCACTATAAAAATTGTCAGTTTCGACACTATATATTAATGAGTCTGTGTCCGTGCGTGTACAAAAGCGAAAGTTTATTGTCATACAGAAGTTTCATCTTATCGTAATGGAACTTGTACATTAGAGTCTTAGATAAATCCAAAATTGAAAAACCTGCATATATCGGCTTATTATAAAAAACTTTAACGCGATCCATCTGTATGATAAATTTTCGCATAGTACCGTACAACTATTATAGTTCGGCCGGGTTATTAAACTACTCGCGCACAGTTTACGGCTTTCGGGTTCTCACTGAGTCGCGATTTCGGCGTTTAGGCCGTTCTCCATAGTTTTCCCAAATACGGCGTCGTTAATGAGCTTGAAAAAGTGCTTCTCAAAAGCGTTGGTGGCACGAATTCTGAGCTCAGCGCTGAGATCTATATAGAGTTTTAACCATGGAGATTGGTTAGTTGCGTATATACTGCTGAGGTTTGCGGTAATGAATCTTGTAATTCTTCTTATCTTCCAGCGGTGCGAGTAGCTTCGAGGTCCGGAAGTTATTGTATGGTGGAGTCTTTGTTTCGGAGCAGAAAGGCAAATCGTTATGGGTATCGTGGAGCTCTTCAGGATAGGTAAGATTCACTTCGAGGATGTACTCCTTATCGCAGGTATCCGGGATGTTCAAAATCTCGTTCTTGAGATTCGCGATTTTGTCAGCAGTCAGTCACTTAAACTCTCCTATGGGAAGATACTGATTCATCGCCCACCTGTGCAAGTTGTTCGCGTCTAGGTAAGCCAAGTGTCATGACGGGGCGGTAGGATTGTAGTGATCAATATACTTGATGTTGGCACGGGAATCTCTGTTCGCAGCCTTCACGAAATGGTGCATGTCGACATCGGTCTGCATCTTCAGTATGACGCCGGTGTGATTAAGCATGGCGTCTCAGCTTAAACTTGGGGTTGTGAGGTACTGACACGAGTCCAGGTCATACATCTTCATAGACACATTTTTGAAGTTCTCGAAGATGTCTGCCAGCAACAGTACATCCGTGTTTAAACACAAGTCGCTATATCCCCCAAGGGTTTAAAGATTGAAAGTCTGCCACACTTTCTATGCGCGCCTGTACTCTGTAAATGAAATATCGCTCGATGTTAATTTGTTCTGAAAAGAGTCTTTTGGAGGAAGAACCCTTCGTCCAAAATTGAAGTATCAGTTACATAGTCATATGCAAACACACCTTTCAGGGTAACTAGTTTAAATTTCTCATCCTGGTGGAAACATGATCGCAGCTCAATGAACTGTTCCAACTGCGAGTGTATGCAAACTGGATGCCATAAACAGCGATGAGTCTATGAAACGTAGCTGAATACACAACTTATCATATGCTTCATCGTCCTCATACTCCATCTTCTCTTAAGCCTTGTCACCGTATAGTCTCACGTTTTTGGTAAAAGAAATAATTTTTTTTTTTTGTTAGAGATCGCGGTGAATCTTTCACTATGACAACCCAACCCCTTGACGATAAAGTGATAATCGTAACCACTTAAATTGTGGAACACAACTGGAATGAAGCTGGGGATCCGGTACTCGATATTGCAAAGCGGAATTTTCCGGTAAGATGATAATGATCTGCTCTATAATTACCCAGAGGTTTATTACAGATACCGCAATTGACGACCATATGTAGCAGTAATTCGTCTAGAAGCTTCAGCGACTCCATAGGCACATTCATCTTAAGGATCTCGCCCAATCGTCGGGTCTCCTCCTTCATTTTGCGCATGAAAACTTGTGCATCATCTGGACTTCTATACAAATCAAACTTGCGCAGGAAATCGTTTTGATGTACTATGCAAAACCGTACGTCTCGTGCATCTGCATACTTTATGTGAAAGATGTGGTCTTGTCAGGTGTTGCTAAGCTAATTGGTTTTAGAATGTCTCAAAGTCTGCGTACTTCACAAACTGTACACGCATCTGCTTACGTATATTTGCAAACTCGAGGACGTTATTGGAGACGTTGGGTATTTTTGTCACAACATGATTGCAATCGTGTTCTGCATGTTTCACCAAGGTCGCCTCCGTTGAAAAATATATCAAACAACCTTAGTAGATCCATTTACGTTGTTTGTCTTTAGATAGTTGATTCCCAACCAACCGGCGCAGATTCCTGATCCAGCAGTAGTACGTCTTCTCACTATCCTGTATGAACAAAAGATAGACTTAACATTTCTTCTTCTGTTGGGTGAATGTAGCGGTCCCACGAGGAATTTACTTTCCACCTCGAAACCGTTGACGATAATATCGTTCTGTTTCTCAAACTTGAGGGTACCGGTAATCTTGACACGTAGGTCGATACCCACCAAATTGAGAGCAGTGTCATAGTGAGGGTATCCTGACACCTGTTCAAGGTATTGTTCAACGGGATGCAGCGCTGCTACATTTGACCACGCAACCACCTTCTTATCCTTAACCGATTTTGGAAGGTCCATGTAGGAGGAACCTCGCGGAGAAGTATATTTGTTGATGTTGACGTCTAAGTATAACAATTTTTGACGGTCCAATCTAAAAAGAAACTAAAGACCTGCAACGCATTTTATTTTAAAGACTTACCAGACACAATTCTCCGAAACTCGTTGGATTTCGCAACCATCGCTTCCATAAAAGTATTGTAAATGGCATACAAGTAACTAGATTGTGTGATCACCTGGTTCCTAGTGTTGAAGGATTTGGATGTCCTCGGTACGTTGTTCGTCACCCATCTTATTATACAATTAAAACGACTCACAATTTACCTAAACAGCGAGATGGATTGCCAACTTGTCGCAACCAATCGCTGGAACTGATCCATCTGCAGGTGTAAGAACTCTTGCAATCTAGCAACGCAATCTGCATTCTTCACCCGATACTTTGCAATCTGGGTTTTGAAGACAGTGTTGACTATTTGCACCTCTTCATTTCCATTCATAGACCTACCATCTGCCTGTTTGTGTGCATTTGATCGTAAGCGTGCTACGTACGTTGAGCTCGGTACATCCGCCATGCACACATCATACCTAACGTCCACGTGAGCTGCCATTAGGGCGGGTGCGCCTGCCGATGGTGAAACTGCAGGTTTAACGGTACTTGACGTTGATGGATTATGTATAGTGTCATGGTGCCAGTTTAAGTTATTTTTCCTGTTAAACTCGAAACCGCAGACATCAAATTCAAGACCCCGTCCAGACGTTGTTTGGTTGTCGGTTCACCAACTGCTGGTGAGGCACCACGCGTCTCAACTGCCAGAGGAGAAAAATCGTGCAAGTTTGTACGGTGACGGTTTAGACTAGTCTTCCTAGTAAAGTTAGCAAATCAAACCTCGCAGGGAAATACCTTGGATTCCATTTTTCTGTAAACAAAGTCGAATATCAATACAAACACTAGGAGCTTAGTGCAAGCAAGAGCAAACAACAACTGACGATTCTGGTGCTATGCAGCGTAATTAGTAAAAGTGAAAATAGAAATGAAGTTGCGGAGGTGTGAGTGGAGACGTTGCGTACAGGTAGGTTATGAAACATACCACTGTGAATGCTGCAATTCTCGACTACTACAAAAATTTTATCTAAAACGAAGAAGCCGGACATTTAAATTTAAAAGTATGTGGCGGACCAAAAAGCTTGCTGAATGCCTATTAAGTTGCGATTATTACATAAAAGTTTGCATTTATATTACGCTGCAAAAAGTATAAGTACAAATGCTTTTTGCAAATAAGGCCATTTAGTTGTTAATTCGGAAAGTGGACACATCCATGATTGTGATTTCTGGTGGTAAGTTGGTTTAACAAAGTTATAAATAAGCTGCCACTTGAGGCTCACATCCTGTCTTATTACTTTTGCGGGCCAAACACTAGGTTGGAAGAGCGATTAGCTAGAGACGATTAAGGAATCAACGATTTGGACCGTTTATTTAGAAATCAGGACGATCTTCCAGCTAGACATCGAACAGATAAAATTTAAGAAGAAGGAGCCTAGATGCGAGTAAAGTCAAAAAACGCAAGGTTTGATGAAAAGGCTGCAGCTTGGTTCGTGACAAACGTCATGAAAGCCAAAAGAAATATGGGTCTGGGTATCAAGACAAAGAAAATAAATTTTGAAGGCGGGTTCTTAAAGAAAATAGAATCGGCAAAATGACCTAATTGGAAAGAGAATCGTGAAAGGTGCTGGAGGCAGAAGAAAGATTTAAGTTTTGCGTATTATAACCGTACCGCAACAGGGTGGTATTTCACTATTGATTCCTATTTTTGTTGGAATAAGTGCTTTAGGAGCCCTGGCAGGTGGCGCTGCTTGGGGTTGTAAAAGCTGTTAACGACACCAAAACAGTTAACAAACACATAAGAGAAGGCGAACGCCACAACAAGACGTGGAGGCAATAGCAGTAGGGAAAAAAGGAAATGCACTTCGGTTCGGCGCGCGGCTTACCTCGATCCGGTGAGCGGCCTATCTCAACCCACCTCGGCCCGGCGAACGCTCCGTTTCGGTCCGGTGCACGGCCCACCTCGGTCCATTAGTATTAGTATATAAGTGACACACTTTTACTTTGGGTTAGTTTTAACTAAATTTTTGAAAAATATACATTAATGAAATTTTAGCGAAAGCAGTTAATGAATTCGAGCAGGGTGCTTTAACAACACGCTCTGTAGGCAGGTTGAACAAAATCCCTAGAAGGACGCTGCGAAAACACCTCGAGCAACATTATCCCAAAAAGAATGATGTTCCCAGTGAAGAAAAGGATATAAAATCTCCGAAACAGCCATCATCAGCCGTCATCTTCAACGAAGTTGTCGATCTTGAACAATTTAATATTCCAATTTTGAAGCAGCTTGTTCAAGATCTTTGAAGGGTATATATTTAGCATTACGTAATATACTTAGGATATAGTCGGTTCGTGGTAGTGAACAGCTATCGGAAATCGTAACATAGTTTAACTATCGACCATCAAAACAAACACAATAATCTCCGCTTTTCTTTTTAACTAACAAAATGGGACTAATCCAAGGGGAAGGGCTAGCAGAAAAAACACTAGACTGAATCATTTTATCAAGATTGGCATACAAATGTTTCTGTGGAGTAGGGGATAAAGGATATTGACGTTGTATAAATGGTTTAGCATCGGCAGTTAGGATTTCATGCGATACTGTGGTTATACAACCTAGTTCTGAGGTAGATAACTGACGGAATCTATTCAAGATTTTATCTAACAATACAGTTTGTTTTTCAGTAAGAGAAATTTTGTTTGCAATTCCCAATGAAGCACATTCGTTCTTCTTAAGGTTAACTTGCCAAGTAAAATCGAGTAAATTTAACGATACATTTAAAAGGAGACAAAAATCAACTTCTAGAAGGAAAGAATTTGCTAGGGTCGGTACAATTTGCGTTCGAGGGAATCTATACAAATTTTTAAATTGATACATTCAATTACTTGTACGTGGGCGGAATCAGCTATAATCACAATTATATTTTGAGGTTTTATTTAAAAATGTATATTTTGGTCTCTCAACTGTTGGGTACCTGTGGCATTAATTAAACAATAATTAGACTCAGTATCCAACATTGCATCAACAGATAGGGAGACAATCGAAATTGGTAAGTTTGGATGATAATCAAACGGTTTCGTTTTCAGTTCTGCAGTTGCGGAAATAGAATAATGAAAAGCGTACATGGTTTTCAACCAATTAGCCCATTCGAGTGGGGTTGTAGGACATATATTATTTAAAGGAATGGGATTGGTGATGGGGATACGTTGTTAGAAGTTTAATCCCTAACAAGGGAGATTAGGAACGCCATAAACAAAGCCATACCCAAACAAAGAAAAGAAATAATGGCACACAAAGTCCAGTGGACTATGGAGATGCAGAACTTAAAACAAGACACTAGAAGAAAGCGTAAAATTTATCAAAAATCCAAAACGCATAATGAGAGAATACATAACTTGGAAGTGTATAGAAGAGCAAAACATAAATATCAATCGAAATTAACAGATATGAAACAAAGATCGTGGGAGATCTTTGTCGATAGACACTTAAAAACAGACCCATGGGGTATACCTTACAAAATAGTAAGAAATAAGATCCGACCACCAACAACTTATACCACCTTGCTTCAACAAAGTGGTATCGAAACGAAGGACTGGGTGGAGACTGCCGAAACACTTCTGCAGACCCTCCTACCAGATGACTATATAGACAACGAAACATACGAACAGCAACGAAAAAGAAATCTAATGATACATCATAACAAGATTGGAAACGAACCTTGGAACAGGGAGGATCAAGACATACCCCAGTTTACGGAGGATGAGATCCTCTCTAGTATCCAAATTAGTAAAAATAAAAAAGCTTCGGGACCAGACAATATACCAGTGGAAGCGATTAAGGCGTTAGCACCAAAGCTAACGCCAGTATTAACTAAACTATATAACGAATGTATCCAACAATGTAAATTTCCAACAATTTGGAAACAATCACGACTTATAATCATCCCCAAACATAGTCTAGATAACGCAAATCAAGGAAACAAATACAGGTCGATTAGCCTGCTAAATGTATTAGGAAAAGTCTTTGAGAGGGCGATATGCACAAGATTAAATGAACATAGAAACATAATGGGAATCAGTACACGACAATTCGGGTTTAGGCCCGGAAGGTCGACAGAGGATGCCATTAACGAAGCATTGAATAGCGTAGCCGAAGCAAAAGGAAAGCATGTTATCATGATAACCATTGACATAGAGGGGGCGTTTAATAACCTGTGGTGGCCCGCTCTATTTGTCAGGTTACTAGACATTGAATGTCCATCGCAGTTGATTCATACTTTTAGGAACTACTGCATGGACAGATACGCCAGCATTGAAGGAAGTACCAGTATCACGAAGCGCATCACCAAAGGCTGCCCGCAAGGGTCGGTCTGCGGTCCTGTGTTTTGGGATATCTGTATAGAGGAGCTTCTGGAAACCTTGGAAACCACGCAGGACGTTCTGTCTGTCATTGCTTATGCGGACGACGTTCTGATGTTGGTGGAAGGGGACTCCAGACTCGAAGTCCAAGGAAAGGCAGAGACCGCCTTACAGAAAGTCCATGAATGGTGCACGAATAATAAATTGAGAGTGGAACACAGTAAGACTAAATACTTACTAATTAAGGGCAAGATGAAGAGAGATCCTTCAATTAAAATAAATGGAAACCTAATATCAAGAGTTACATCAATGAAATATTTAGGAGTCATAATTGACGAAGGACGGACATACGAGCAACATATACGTGAGACCAGTGGTAACACAATGAAGCTGATGCAAGGTATAACAAGCCTTGCTCAAAGACACTATAATATACCACTAAAAAATGTAAGAGTTTATCTAAATAGTGTATTAGTAGCCATGATAGCCCATGCATCTAGTGCATGGGCCCATAGACTTTTATTAGTAAAACCTAAGCAACGAGTGAACAGTGCACAAAGAAGTCTCCTTCTAAGACTGACGGGTGCATATCGGACCACTCCACATGAGGCACTAAATGTAATCTTAGGAACCAAACCGATGGACCTAAGATTACGGGAAATAACAGCGAACTATTGGCTGAAGAAAAACCAGCAGGACAGAGTAAAACAAATATTAAGTACTGAGGACGTAATAACAAGTAAAAAACAGATTAAAGATAGAATTATAGATATTTGGCAGGAGAGGTGGAATAACAGTGAAACCGGTAGAAGAACATATTCCCTTATGCCTTGCATAAGGGAAAGACTTAAAGCCAAATATATAACACCGACGCAAGGCTTAATACATTACCTAACAGGGCATGGGCCCTATCCAAGTTACAAAAACATGGTTCAGATTAGAGGAAACCGACAGCTGTGTGTGCGGCGAAGTTGGCACACCAGAACATGTCATATTACAGTGCAGTGACATAGAGGATGTAGAGCAGGAAAGAAACATCTTAAGAAATATCCCAATATTAGAGATGTTGAATAACAAAAATATTTTACCCTACCTGAACAACTTAACGAACAAGGTCACTAAAGTTATACACAATAGATACCTTGAGGGGGCAAGAAACAATGTATAATAAAAGAAACTTACCCACGACAATTAAACAGAAAGTGAGGATTCACAATAGACTTAAATTAAATTATAATTGGACACTTAAAATGTGAATGTGAAAGGACACTAAACATGGAACCTACGGGTACCATGTTGACGTAGGTTAAGTGTACAACTAACTAAGGTGATGGGCTAATTAATTAGTAGAATAAGTCAAGTACTAACACTTAACATCAAAATAAAATTATAATTAATCAAACACGAGGCAATCTCCAAAATGTTCATGTGTATTAACCTAACAATTAAGAAGTATACATTAACATAATGTATGTAAATATTAATGTGAAATACTATAAGTTAACGATAGAAAATGTATGTAAATAAATCTTATATATTACAGATAAGCACAACAACAAGAGCCAACAATAAGTAAGTAAGCATGTAAATCAAATTACGATTATAAATGTAAAGTAGAAAATAAGCATGAAAGTGGAAATAATAAGTAGTAACAAAGTAAAGAGTAGCAAGTAGAAGTAGAAAATAGCAAGCAGTAGAAAGTAGTAACAGTAGTAATAGAAAAGTAGAAATAAATGAACAAATAACATATCTAACTTTTTGGAAGAATGTGAAATGATATTTGAATACAAACATTACACACACATCACACAACACTAATATATGTGAAATATACGTAGCAAATACAAAATTGGTGGCACCCACGCGAGTGGGTGTCACCAACAAAAAATATAATGTAGCAAATACTCCACATTTGGGCGTCTGCAGGTTCTAGGACTTGTAGACGCCAAAACTAGTGGACTTGTCCACTAGCAACAACACAACACGAATAGCAGTGCCAACATCAACTAACAAATAACACAAAACATGCCTGTAGCAAATACACTTACGGTGATGTTTATATGTCCCGCATGGAACCTCTATAGGCGTCACTAACACAGGTCAATACCGTGATCCGCGATTTCCGGCTGCCGATGGTTTCGGATCACGGGGAGACCAACACCTCAAAACATGCATCACACACACATCATAATATTGTAGCAAATACACCATTTTGGGTGGGCTCGCTCTTCCTCGAAAGGGGACTTGCGAGTGCCACCCACACACTCCCTGGCTCGCCACCCAGAATTGCGATTTCCGGCTGCCGATGGTCGCGGTTCTGGGGGACGTGCCGGGGAAACATCATAACACAAACAATACACATTTCCAATGTTGCAGGCATGTAACAACACACACGAGAGGCGCTCATATGTCCCGCAAAGGACCTCTAGGAGCGCCTCCTCAACACACACGTCTCCTGTCGAGGGTCAAGCTCCGCGATTTCCGGCTGCCGACGGTCGCGGTTCGGGGCGCTTGATGGGGGATAGAACACAAAACAAAACATGGGCACTGTCATTCACGAACAAACAAACACATATAAAACATAACACACACACACACAATAAACAAGGGGCAAAACCATGTGCCTTAACTAGCGATAGGGTTAGGCACACACACAAACACGTAGCAAATACATACAACTGTGCTCAATCAGCGATAGGATTGAGTACACTTTAAATTTCATTTTCATTTTTTCATTTTTAACACGTAGCAAATACACACAAGTGTGCTCAACTAGCGATAGGGTTGAGTACACTTCAAATTTCATTTCCAATTTTTCACGTTTCCTGGCCTGGACCAAGGATCGCGATTTCCGGCTGCCGATGGTCGCGATCTGAGGGAAGGGTTGGGAAACAACACAAAACAACAAACTTATCAAAACATCTTAAACAAACACACCAAACACATCAACAACAAATATCATCAAATAAGTGGGAAAGTGCTGCCTCCTCGCGGCAAGGGACGGAAACGAAGCCTGGGTCACAGGGCAGACCGGAGAAGGGATGAGTTCCTCGGAACACACAAGGTCTCCGCGCTGTCGCCTGTAATAAAAATCCCAGTCACGGCCAAAGCACGTTTAAGATCAGGTTAGGGGTAAATACACACGGTCTGCCTTAAAATTTTAGAAAGCAGACCTCCAAAACGTTAGACAAATAAAAAAAAAATACCGTTTGTTTTTCAGTAAGAGAAATTTTGTTTGCAATTCCCAATGAAGCACATTCGTTCTTCTTAAGGTTAACTTGCTAAGTAAAATCGAGTAAATTTAACGATACATTTAAAGGGAGACAAAAATCAACTTCTAGAAGGAAAGAATTTGCTAGGGTCGGTACAATTTGCGTTCGAGGGATTCTATACAAATTTTTAAATTGATACGTTCAATTACTTGTACGTGGGCGGAATCAGCTATAATCACAAATATATTTTGAGGTTTTATTTAAAAATGTATATTTTGGTCTCTCAATTGTTGGGTACCTGTGGCATTAATTAAACAATAATTAGACTCAGTATCCAACATTGCATCAACAGATAGGGAGACAATCGAAATTGGTAAGTTTGGATGATAATCAAACGGTTTCGTTTTCAGTTCTGCAGTTGCGGAAATAGAATAATGAAAAGCGTACATGGTTTTCAACCAATTAGCCCATTTGAGTGGGGTTGTAGGACATATATTATTTAAAGGAATGGGATTGGTGATGGGGATACGTTGTTAGAATTTTAATCACTGTTTTTTCCTCATAAAGATAACGGTACAATAGGTTTTGAGCTTAATTTTTGCGATAACGGTAACTATGTCGTACTGGATGTTTTTGAAACATAGGTGCGCGTATACCGTGAACAAAAGTCTCCCGTTGATAGTTTTCCTGAACATTACAACGTGAACATTTATTTTTGTAGATATTCGAGTTACCACATTCATACCAAAAAATATTTCTACGTCTTGTGCAGTTGGCATAATTGTGGTTCTTTCCGACAATTCCAGCAAAAAAGGGGATTAGTTTCTTTGGTATTCGATATAGGTGAGAGAAACGATGGGAATTGCTGGAAGGATAATTACCGAAAGATACATTTTGTTGTGAAAATTTTGATTGAGGTTTTGTTGAGGGCTGATATTTTTCAAAACGGAACGTCACTTCTTGTAGGGAATAACAAAGGTTTTGTGAGGCAAAATATTCAGAATAATAAAAGTCCAGGTTTCGAATAAGGCGGGATAAGGCTTCTGGTTCATTACATCTCTTATTTAATCTATTAAATAAGTTTACGCATCGACAATATATTAGATCATGTTCATCGGGAGACTGAAAGCGGGCACGGATTTGAAATAGAATCTCTTGGTCGTTATCAAATGTAGAAAAAATCTTATTTTAAGAGGTTAACTAATTCAAACCATGAACAAATATGGTGCTTGATATTTCCGAACCAGGCTAAAGCACTGTCGGAAAAATGTTCGACGGCACTGTTAAATAATTGTTGGTCTGTGCAATTTCAGAAAACCTTTAAATCGTCTATCCGTTCTAGAAAATAAGCTAAAGAGGTTTTCAGACTATAACTTCAAAACATAATATGTCATGTTACGTTTATTTTGAACATCCTGTATATTTTTAACGGTTACTAATCAATGCGCGGTCCAATACATGTTTAACTCAGATCCATTTTTCTTTAACAACGACAAGTTTCGGCTAAAATTAAATAATTTACATCCTGTATATTTTATTTTCTGCAATAAATACGCTTTTGAATAATTCCTCAATTTAAATCTATTCGCTGTGAAACGTATAGTTTATTATGCTGTAACTAAATAGTTCATAGCTTCTTTGTAAGCAACCTTTAATTTGTTCAACACTACAACCGTGTATAATGAATTTTTTCTATTCTGACAATGTAACGGCTTGTTGAAATGAGGTCGCGCACTATTCTCCGGTAGAACTGTGTTTTTCAGTTTAAAATCACGTTTTGATAACACAGATGTTTGAATTTCGAATTGGCGTCATTTAAATTCATTCTGAATTTAGTGAATGTTCCCGCGCTTACCCTATCTAACCCGATTCTACTTTTAGCTTTTTTTTGCCGAAGGCCAAAGGCGTTCTTTCTGGATGTAGCCCACCTGTTCGCTGCTGTGTACCAGTACTGTATTTACGATGGTAGCGACGATGTTATGCTGACTTCTTCGTCCCAGCAGTTGGCAAGTTAAGTGTCCTGACGCAGAGAGGTATGTGCCTTGTATTCTATTATACTTGTCAAGGATTTCTATTTATCAACGGTGGTTGGTGTAAAACCAGCCCACTATACTTATTGAACAGCTGATTGCGCTGGTGCTTCTAGGTATACGTCGTTAATTCTTGTTACAACGTGGGCTGTATTTAATGCTTAAGGTTAACACCTGTACCACATTTAAAAGCTAAAAGTGCCTTTTATACTTCAAAATTTAACACACTTGCTAGGGAGTAAATTTACATTTAATACCGAAATTTAATATACTTGCGATTGGAAAATTTTAAGTTTTAATTTTCTTTTTTTTACTGAGTTTATTGCAAGTTAGCTGCAAAATGCGCACTTCGTGGAACCACTATCCAATTTGTCCGTATAATATATTCGTTGGCGTTAAAATGATAACGCTTACATTGCGTTCTCTTGTTTGTACCGAATTATGTATTTTATTTATTTTTTTTTATTTTGTTACTAGATAATCGTGGAATATGTTTTTTTTTGTTTTTTTTTGGTATGTAGGCGAATCTTTCACTCTCCGCGGTTGGTAGTTAACCTGATGTTTACTTTTCTTCCGGCTACGTCCAAGCACGTAGCATAATTACCGACGCCCTGGCGTGGGGTTGCGAGTTTGTTGTAGCGATTTTTTTTGGCTCCGATTTTGTCTTGGGTAATGTATGCTTTGATTTTGGTTTTCGTTAATTTGGACTCCGATTTTGTTTCGTGTAACTTTGGCTCCGATTTGGTTTCGCTTAATTTCTGGCCCAATTTTTGTTGGTTGGTACTGCCTAATTTCTTGCGTTACCCGCATTTTTCGACCTGATGCTACTAATGTTTTCTTTCCTTACGTTGGAACTAGTATTACTTCTTTCCGTTATTTCTTGTGTGGGTTTGATCTTCTTAAATTTTAGTTTTGTTTTCTTTCCTAATCCCTCAATATTATCGGTTGTTTAATTTCAGATTATTAGACTCGTGTTTTCGCCAATAATCCCAGTCCATTGAAAACGCTGGTGTCCAAGATTTTTCTTTTCTTCCTTCCCTATCTGTATATTTTGTTCTCCCCGTCACGTCTAGAGTTAGTATTTTCATTCTCCAATTTTCTTTTATTTTACAGCCCTATTCTAATTTCTATTTTGTTGTTTCACTTCCATTGGTGTTCCCGAAGTTTTCCGTCGGATATGTTTTAGATTGCTCTGTATTGGTAATAATTGTTTTTGCTTCTAAAGTTACGGTTAGCTTTTATTTAGTTACATTCTCCCCATTTCTTTTTTTATTCGTATTCAAGATGGATGACATGAAGACAAGACTGTATGAGGGTATCTGCAATTGGTAGCAAGAGTCATCAGAAAGTACAACTGACTATTTCACGTGTATGACGACCCTGTTTGAGTGGTACGGTTCTTTTAAGTAAGATGATAGATTATCTATTGTGCTCGGTAACCTCGCTCCATTTTATAGAGCTCAATTGCCTACCGCCGGCTCCTTACAAGAGTTAAAGGACGAGTGTCTGAAATTAGAACCGGCAAAGATTCTGGTCGATAATGTCGTATCACTTAGTCCAGACCCACCTGTTAATGCCAAACCAGGTCTTGCGTATAAGTCCGCTACTATTGAGAAAATACTTTTGCTTCACATGACCGAGTTGTTAAGATTTCTCCTACGCCTACGGGTGGACCCGATACTTCTTCCGTACGTTCTACTGTTCTTCCTCCTTGTTCTACTTCTACTCGTCAGGTCGTATGCTTAAATTGCGACACCCCAGGTCATGTTCGACACGTTGTACTCGTCTTCAAGTACTCCACTGTTATGGTTGCAAATATAAGGGAGTTTCTCGCCGCAACTATCTAAATTGTCATCCTACAACTAATAGGTCTTCGAATTATACTTCCAATTCTGTTTGCGATTGGAAAATTTTAAGTTTTAATTTTTCTTTTTTTTTAATGAGTTTGTTACATGTCGCGAAATGCACACTTTGTGGATCCACTATCCAATTTATCCGTATAATATAATTGTTGGCGTTGAAATGATAACGCTTACTTTATTGCGTTCTTTTGTTTGTACCGAATTATGTATTTAATTTAATTTTTTCTTTGTTTTGTTAATAGATAATCGTCAGCGATGTACTTAATTTATTTTTTTTGTTTTTTTGGTATGTAGGCGAATCCCCCCACTCTCCGCGGTTGGTAGTTACCCTGGTGATTACTTTTCTTCCGGCTACGTCCAGGTACGTAGCAGCAATTTACAAACCGGTACTGATTTAGATACATCTATCTTTTCCACGGGATATTTAAATTAGATGTAATAGTAAGAAGTTTTGAGGTAACATCTAATGTTTCCAAAACAAGACCTTCTATGAGGAAAAAATTGGACATGAGTTGATATCTAATTTTATAAAATTTATCAAGGTTAGAGGTTGAAAATAGGTCAAGACGCTATTGTACATGTATTAATCTAGTTTGAACGCGCACTTATTCCAATTGTGTAAGAGTTAGGTTGATAGAATTAACATTAGTCTTTATAACGTCGATAGTGTCATTTATTTCTTCCTGATTTTTTTATCCATAATATTTATGTTAAAATTAAGGCTCGTGCTTAAATTAAGCGAAACCTCAGCCCGAAACTGTAGCTATCGTTTATCTTGCATAACAGCGGGGGTTATATTGCAAATTACAATTTCCCAGGTAAGCTCCTCTGACTTTAAGTGGAGGTAGTTCATATTTATAAATGTAAAAAGTGGATTAGCTTGAATATTGTTGCTATACTCAATTAAGCAAACATAAGAAGGAGTTCGGTGTTATTCCTAAAAAATTAAGGGAATTGAATGTTTGAATACATAAATATAATAGGTAATTCTTTCTTAGGTTATTAATACATGAAAATCGATATCGATAGATCATGAAAATTAAGAGGTTTCTACAATTAGAAAAGTTATATAACTACCAAATTTTTACACGTTGAAGCAAATGGGATTCATTTACATTTACTTTACATGAATGGGTGATAAGTTCAAAGATATTGTTCTTATTTATTTGCTAATAAGATAATACAAAATTAATGTTAAGGTAGCATATTATAAGCTTTTGAACGTGTATCGTAGATTATTCAAAATACTAAAGCACAAAAGATTTTGTTAAAATAACAAACTCAATGCCAAAAGGACAAAGCATAATGTTAAATGATATTAAAAAGGTTAAAAAAAATCCAATTACCACCTATAGATTTTTTGGGATATTGTGCTTCAAGAAATAATTTTTTAGAAGATTACTTTTGTACAAAGCAGGTTAAAGATTCAAAATCGTCACTTTAACAGGGTTAGAAAATAGGAAGGATAAATTTTACTTACGTGAGGTAGTAATTAATCTATTGAAACCAATTTGCAGGCAACTCTAAGCCTCTCATTTCGCAAAGGCCTTATTGCATCACATCTTCTCTTACCAAACTTAGCTCATTATTTAAGAAAAGGAATTGTCATTTTTAGTTTGGTAGTGTCTACAAATCCGAACTATGGATAACTAAGTTTTTTATATGAAAATCTAAGATAATTTATTCTTTATTTAAGGTTTGTTTTTAATTTAAAAATACAATAACAAAATTTCTTTATTTGGATAATACATAGTGTTTGGGCGTACAACCTTAACGCGTTTGTTAAAGGTGATGTAGATTTTCCTGGAAAAATGCGCTGGATTTTTTTCGATATTTTAGTGGACTGTATTTTGAAATAATATAACTTCTTTATATAAAGTGTATATTGAACATTTTACATACATGTTGGCTTGAGATTCCAAACGTACGGAGAACACAACACGTGTGTCTGTCGAATAGACATTTTGTCAATAATAGGTGGCGGGGCAAGATCAGCGAATACCAAACTGTTCTACATAATCTTCAACACATAGAGGAGCAAAGCTTTTTTTAGATAAACTACTTAATATACGAAAGCTGCAAACCTGATTAATTATTAACAACTAAATTTTAACAAAAAGCAGCCGCTGTTGTGAACGACAAATTATAACAATCCTGCTTTCCAATATAAAACTCCGGGTAAATAAAATTTGTTACACACTTATACCAATGATTCCATACAAAAACGGCGCTACCGGTCGTCGGGGTGGGATCTATGACTGCTTGCTGTTTGGTGTGTTGCTGCTTCTGGCTGATGCTGCTTCAATATTGCTTCTTCCATACGATATAAGGGTGAGGTAGGAGGTTGGGAACCACTCGCCGATAATCGAAGCTTTCGCACGGCAGTTCTCTACAGAAGGCGGTAAAAGTGTCCCAAAGCTATGCTACATTTCCCAAGTAAATGTCTACCCCCTTCAACCGAGGTCGACGGACTTGTACGGGCGTTGGTGGGAACCAAATTATTCCCATATGATAATTATTATGCCTACTTGCTCGACGACTACAACTTGAATTGGTTTACACATGCGTTAACTTTAAGACTATTGTCTGCTAGAAACTTTCCTACACAGAGTTCTGAAAAGGTCCTAAACTTAAATAAACACTATACTATGTTGGAGCTTTGGAAATAAGACGTAACTACCGCCTTATAGCTTCAAAAAGAGAAACAAAAAGAAAAAAGTTTTTTGTACAAGAGCTTACACATTCACGTAAAACTTAACTAACATTCGTCTATAGGCGCCACCTTGTTTTTTAGACCGTAGCAAAAGTTGCAAAGCGGAAATGAGTAGCCAGCCGATTTTAAGGCTTCCTCGAACTCAGCGTGCACACGTTTTGTTTGTCGTCGCACCGACCGCACAAATCTAGGTACAAAAGTTTTCTTCTACATTCATTTACTAGTGCGTGCAAATTTCGTGTCACCTTAAAAACATTTTCTAAGGCTGAACAAATTTATACTAGTTTTAGCAAAATAAAGTAAAATACAATGCTGCAGCTAAAACGTTTAGCTAACAAATTAACCAGTGCTATTGCATTTGTAATACCTAATTCCTTAACACTATCCTATCAAATACAATCATAAGATGCGAGCTTGCTTCTTTACCCTACGATAATAAATCCTACCTTTAGTCATAAAAGCCAAGGGTTTGGAAAAATGATTTAATAAGGTAATTTTTTGAGGTATTTTATTGCAAAAAAGATGTAGGTAATTTATTGATTTAAAACGGAGATAACGGGCTGAGAAAAAGTGGAGTTCTTGCATAAGCATTCTAGGAAGGATGTAGAGAGAAAGGAATGTTGCTATTAAGACAGATTAGTCTAAAGCATGACGTGCAATATTAACGACAAGATAAAACTTTTATCACCTCATAGTTACTTGGATACACTTAAATTCCAAATAAAATTTAGACAAGTCATCGTCCTACCAAGCACATCTGCTACGATTAGGAGATCAGACAAAGGTAATGTAAAGAACTTTACTATACCCCTACAATGATTTCGAAAAAATGATTGTGCAATAAAATGTTATGATTAAAATAGGGCATTTTGATACAACAATGAGCTAAAGAATAATATTTAAAACAAGTAGACCATAGGGTTTCACCATCACGTTCAGGAAGAACAAAAGGATGCTTTAGCATTATAATAAAATGAAAGATACGAAAATATAAAAATAGTTAAAGGTATATGCGTAAGAAATCACATCGAACAAAAATTCCTAGTATTCGCAACTGTCGAAACTTACTTTTTACTACAGAGGCTTCGCAAGTTCTAAAGATTCGCTTGGTTATTCAGACAAAACATAAGTCAACCACTATAATAATTGTATTAGGTTGTGGAATAATAACCAAATAAAAGATAAAAATTTAAATTAAAATTTGATATACTTACAGAAAACTATAATGCATAACGAGGTTTAAAAACTTCTGAGTTAAATAGTTAAAAAATTTTTAAATATAGTAGGACTCGATAACTAGATAATGTTTAGAAACTGAAGATAATGTTAAAAAAAACTTGGACCAAACATGGATAGAACACCATGTAATTTAGAATATTTACCTACCGCGTGAGGGTATCCAATTAACAATAAATAATAAATAACAGGACCTCTAACACTATCGTACCCTCACGTTTCGGGACGTTGCCTCGCAAGCTGCAGCAGTCGGTGAAGGGGAGGTTCATTAAACAAACACACTGAGACGAAAATTCGATTGTTTTATTGAATGAGCTACTAACTAAAACTTCAACTAATTACATATGCATAACAAAATATAAAGTAATTACCTTATGTACAAAAGGGCGCCACCATGGGAATTAAACGGCCCATGGACCAATCGCGGTAATAGCTCTCGTCGCACTTTGTTCGTGGGCGATGAACCAAAATGGCAGAACAGAAAATAAGTCACTTATAGTCTCCGACTAGCACAAACACAACTTAACTAAACTTAACTAACAAACATATTTTGAATAGATGCAGTTCTAGGTGTACACACCCCAATAACAAAAATTTATTAATGCTACCCTAGTCTATTTAACTTGCATAGTGCGACGACCCTTTTTAACCACGGGGTCATCTACACCATGAAAAATACGACCTTCTCAAGGGTCAAATAGTACCGTAACTTGACTTCGGGCCTGAGCTTTGCATTCTCCGGTAGTCTCGTGGATTAGTGATTAACGGCCTCTGACACCGTCGAAACACAATATAATAGAAGACCCTTCTAAAACGATGCGGGCTCCAAAGCAATAATCAAACGGATCAATTTACTTGAATTGGGCATTCACCCGGAATTGTATTTTATGGAAGTCGACAAATACTGTTTTTAAACAAATAACTGACTTATGCTGCATAACACAGCCTTGAGTTCATAGTAATATCACATATACTAATTACTTACTCAGAGAAATAAATAACTTAAAACATAACGGCCCGCACTTGACTGCAGAGAAATAAACACATCACTAGTAACCGTTAGCTTTAACCTCTAACGCGTCTGGAAATAAACAACCCCGATTCCCACCGGCTGGCCTCCTTATATACATTTCAGTTAATTGAAAAATAACCCCTTTCTTGGCGCTCTTACTCGGCTTAGGATGCGCTGGTCGTAAATCTTTAAGATTAATTAAAACTGCCAATGCCTAAGATAACCCCACACGTAGCTCTCAGAATTGATTTTAGTTGAGTGCTCAGCTAATTGAAAAATTGCTTCAGACCACCGTGACATAAATAGGATCCTAAAGCATGATTGACATCTAATCATAGATATGGACTAATCTGACATGTTTAGTGCCCTTAAAGTAAGTGCCTTTAGAAAAATTGATTAACTCTTGGATTAGATCTTTCTGGGAACTTCGCTGAGAAGCTACTTGGGTGATCCTGCAGCCGCTACAATTCTAATAATTAGCATGCTAAAATTAAACTAGAAACTAACTATTTTTAGGAATACTAGAACTATTAGAGCTTATTAAAACAGTATGTTACACAGCCCCCCTCGAAAAATTGAAATTGCTCTTAGGAATTTCAAGAAAATTGAACAAAAATAAATGTAGAAATTAACACATCCAACCGCAATTATGTTTAAGACAATTGAGTCTTTTCAGAAAATTGGCGGAAGGAAAAAATAAAAAATTGGAAAAATAAAATATTAGTGAGGTTTTAGGTCTTGGACGTGGAACACCCTAGCGGTTTTCCGTCCATGGAAGATAGTCTATAAGTAGTAGAACCTAAAACTTCCATCACCTTTGCTTCTAGGAACTTCGGGGCTAATTTTTATTGAAATGTTTAGAAGCATCTGATAATATAAAATTGCGCTTCCACACTAAATCCCCTACTTTGAAATTTAATGGTCTGCGCCTTAAATTGTACGAGTGCGTATTACGTTCATACGCCAAATGTATGTTCTTCTGAACTTCTTTAAAGATGGGCGATAATTCATTAAGGTCTTGAACCAATTGTTCTCGAGTATCAATTGCTAGATCCTCTGGATTTAAATCCTTTAATTTATTATAGAATTCCCCGGACAGAGGAACCGTGCGTCCAAAAGCTAAAAATGTTGGGGAATATTTTGTGGATTCATGAACAGCATTACGAAGCGCATGGGCAATTTTGTGAATATTATCGTCCCAATTCTTATGAGAATCTTGAATGTAACTGCGAATGGCAGCTCCAATTACTTTGTTAACGCGTTCTACATAATTAACTTGAGGATGGTAGCTGGCGTTAAACCAAACCGAAGGTATTTTATAATTTGTCATGAGATTGGAAAATAAATTACTTTTAAATTGGGGCCATTATCTATCATACAAATTTGAGGTACCCATATACCAAAAATACAAAATTTTCCAGGTAATTACAAATTTGTTTTGTTGAAGCGCTGCGCATGGGATGCAATAAAGTGAATTTTGTAAACCAGTCAGTAACAACTAAAAGGTAAGTATTCCCCAATTTCGAGCGCGGAAAGGGCCCCATTAAAACAATCGACAAACATTGAAACGGAAATGAAACTTTTTTCTCTTTGCCCATAAAACCATAATGGTTGAACGTGCTGGATTTGCTTTGGCAGCACGTAACACATTTACTAATGTATTTAGAAATATATGACCGCATTTTAGGCCAGTAATAGAGCTCTTTGATTTTTGTATATGTTTTAAATACACCCAAATGGGCCGAAACTGGATCATCATGGCATTCTTTTAAAATTTGTGCACGGCATGATTTCGGCACTACTAACTTCCACTCAATTAAATTGGCTTTGATATTCAAATTATTCGGAATAAACTTATACATTTTATCATCTTCTACTCTCCAATCGGGATATAGATCTGGCTTTTCCTTAATATTATTTAACATGTTTTTGTACCAATCCTCGACCTCGTCTAAAGAAAAATTTTAAGAATTAATAGCATAGGCTCCACTAGGAGCTCGGGATAATGTATCTGGTACCACATTAAATTTACCCTTCCTGTGGATAACTTCGAAATCAAATTGTTGGAGTTTCACACTCCATCTAGCTAAACGTCCCGCAGGATCTTTTAAGTTGTGGAGCCAAATTAAAGAATGATGGTCCGTGATGACCTTAAAATGAGTTCCTTCAATACATGGTCGGAATTTTTGAATAGCAAAACACACCGCCAAAAGTTCCCGTTCTGTGACTGAATAATTTTCTCTGCTGAATTTAAACTGCGAGAAGCATAAGCAATTACATGTTCTTCGTCTCCTTCTCCCTGAGTTAAAACACAACCAACGCCGTAATTTGAGGCGTCACATTGTAAAGAAAAACTTTCAAAAGTCAGGACTCCTTAAAATAGGAGCCTTTGTAAGAACATCTTTAATTTTTCAAACGAAATAAGAGCCTCGTCCGTCCATTTAATCGCTTGCGATTTTCTCTTTCCTTTAGTAAATCATTAATAGGTGCTATAATTGTGGCAAAATCCAAAACAAAACGCCTATACCAAGAACACATACCGGTGAAACGTTTTATTTCAGTGGCTGTCTTGGGTTGAGGAAAATTTACAATTGCGTCAATTTTGCTGGGTCAGTTCGGAGACCATCTTTATTCACAACATATCCCAGATATTGTAACTCTGGTTTACAAAACTCACATTTTGAACTGTTAATTGTTAAATTAGCGCCTTTCAACTTCTCATACACTTCGTTCAAAATTCTAATATGCTCCTTAAATGTGCTTGAAATAATAATTATATCATCTAAATAAACAAATACCGATTGGGATAATGAAAATCAAAAATAGAGTCCATGAGCCTCTGTAATGTGCCTGGAGCATTGGCCAAACCCATCGGCATTACATTATATTGAAATAATCCGCGCCTTGGGACAGTAAAGGCTGTTTTTCCTTGCTTTCGTCACTCAAGGGCAATTGCCAGAAAGCTTTTTAAATCGATTGAACTGAGATATTTCGCATTGCGTAATCTATCAAGAATGTCATTTACAAACGGAATGGGATACGCGTCTTTTTGTAATTGAATTTAATCGTTTAGCGTCAAAACATACACGAAATTCACCTTTGCTTTTTCTTTACTAATAGCATGGGGAGTTCCACGGGCTATTGCTTGGGCTAATAATGCCTTGTTCAAGCATTGCATCAATTTCTTTATTAGCATGTTCCAGCATCGCCGGTGATAATGGGTAATACCTTTGTTTAATTGGTTCAACGTCTTCCGTTGTAATATGATGTGAAATTTTAGTGGTTCGGCCTAAGGTAGGACGATCCAGGGATTGAAATAAAGAAATAACCTTGTTTAATTCAAATTTCTGGTCTTCATTTAAATCGGCCATGACTTTAATGAAATTTAATTTATTCGTTTCCGCAGAATGAGCATAAAATTCATTTTTTGAAAAATCTACTTTCAATTCAAATAATTGACAAAAATCAATCCCTAACGTTAGGGTACACTCTATTGAGTCGGAAACTAAAACATTTAAAGACCGAGTAACCCCGTTTATAGTCAAGGGCAAATTAATTGAACCTAAAATTGATTGTGCAGTGCCATCCGCGGTTGTTAATATAGACGTTTTACATTTTTAATTAATTCTAACTTATATTTATCCAATAAACACAAACCATGTCTGCCTAAAATAGAGGTATTCGCGCCGGAATCCAACAGTGCGGTATAAGTTTCCTTAAATATCTCGATATTAATATAAGGTCTTGTATCATCTTTTACTTTATAAAAATTTGAAAAACCTTAGATGATTTACAAAATTTTTAACTTTTACTAACCAATCCGACCACGTCTTTTGTCAGCAGCAATATTATTAAACGAAGAAAAGCAACGGCTGACTACGCGCTTTCCTGTCCTTAGTTTTTTGAATTATTTGAGCAGTTTGAACAATTTGTGGACGTAACTTCCAACTGCCCACAAGAATAACAAAATATTCCGCGTTTCTCCGGACAAGTATGAAACGAGTGACCTCGTCTTTACAGTTGAAACAAATAGTCGAAAATTTTGCTGTGTTTTTAAAATAATTCGAAACGCCGGACCGTGGTAAATTATTATTAGAAAATGAACTCTGTCGAACTTGACGTTCTAAGATAACTGGTACGTTGGCAGAATCCGAATGTTCCTGTTTAATAAAATTTGTAGGCTTAATGTCTTCTAAAAGCTTACAACGAGAAATCAAATGGGAAATGTCAGTCACTTCAATTAACGCCAGTTGCGTGGCATAAAAAGTCTGTAAATTTCTTTTAATAATTTTTATTTGTTTCCTGATTGGAATGGAATCTTCTAATTGAGAAAATAAATTTACCATCTTTGAAATATAAATGGTAGGTGATTCATCGGCGCCTTGCCGTCTGGATTTAATTAACATTAAAAGATTCTCTGCATAATCGGCTGAAAGAAAATCTTGTTTCAGTTTAAAAATTAATTGTTCCCATGAATTTACTGTACACCGCGTTGCTCTATACCAATCCAATGCTGAACTGGTGAAAAGATCAATAGCCCCTTCGAAAAGGTCATCTGACGAAACTTTTCTTGCAACTTGCAGTTCTTTGACGCGTTGAATAAAATCTAAAACCGATATAGAATCAGATTCACCCGAAAATTGTAATCCCCACTTGTGGATCGGGACTGATGTCGTTGTTTTATTCAAGGACTTAATTAGCGTACCTAAATCATTACTAGGAATCGAAACCGATGGGGTATTAATGGAAGAAACCGCTGATGCTCCAGGGCATGAACCCTCTGCTGTTGGTGTTATTGTAGGATCTTTATTACCGCTAGCCGAACAATAAAGAGGGTTATCGTTAATCTCATTTTCCCCGTTTACCTGTTCTAAAATCTCAAAAGCTGTAATGCATTTGGAATGCAGTTCTTTGTGTACTTCTAAAAATTCAATATCGAAATTGACATAATTTAGTCTCTGTGTTACATGCATTAATCTCGTGTTAAGTTTAATATATTCTGTCCTTTTAGGAAGAATGGTAAAAGAATTTAAACAGTTTTCTAATTCAAAAATCTTAAGTTTTAATAATTCAATTTCGTCCTTTTGAACGATTTCAATTTTCTCATACTTAGAAAAACATTACTGTCGACTTTCTCAACAATGAGTTTTCTACGCAATAATTTTCGCTTTTCTAACACACTTAACTTTGTTGGTTCAACGTTCCTAATTAAAAGTTCATAACTAAGCTCATCGCTTCTTAAAGCTTCTACCACATACATGACTAAATAAAAGGTAAAAGCCAACAATAACGAAACTTGTTCCTAAATCACTAATATTAAACTGTAATTCTGCCTAACACTAAATAGAAACAAAACAATCTAAAATTCGTCCGTGTGTTGTTTACCATAATTACAATTTTAACCACGTTAATGCGCCAGTGTAATTTAGAATATTTACCTACCGCGTGAGGGTATCCAATTAACAATAAATAATAAATAACAGGACCTCTAACACTATCGTACCCTCACGTTTCGGGACGTTGCCTCGCAAGCTGCAGCAGTCGGTGAAGGGAGGTTCATTAAACAAACACACTGAGACGAAAATTCGATTGTTTTATTGAATGAGCTACTAACTAAAACTTCAACTAATTACATATGCATAACAAAATATAAAGTAATTACCTTATGTACAAAGGGCGCCACCATGGGAATTAAACGGCCCATGGACCAATCGCGGTAATAGCTCTCGTCGCACTTTGTTCGTGGGCGATGAACCAAAATGGCAGAACAGAAAATAAGTCACTTATAGTCTCCGACTAGCACAAACACAACTTAACTAAACTTAACTAACAAACATATTTTGAATAGATGCAGTTCTAGGTGTACACACCCCAATAACAAAAATTTATTAATGCTACCCTAGTCTATTTAACTTGCATAGTGCGACGACCCTTTTTAACCACGGGGTCATCTACACCATGAAAAATACGACCTTCTCAAGGGTCAAATAGTACCGTAACTTGACTTCGGGCCTGAGCTTTGCATTCTCAGGTAGTCTCGTGGATTAGTGATTAACGGCCTCTGACACCGTCGAAACACAATATAATAGAAGACCCTTCTAAAACGATGCGGGCTCCAAAGCAATAATCAAACGGATCGATTTACTTGAATTGGGCATTCACCCGGAATTGTATTTTATGGAAGTCGACAAATACTGTTTTTAAACAAATAACTGACTTATGCTGCATAACACAGCCTTGAGTTCATAGTAATATCACATATACTAATTACTTACTCAGAGAAATAAATAACTTAAAACATAACGGCCCGCACTTGACTGCAGAGAAATAAACACATCACTAGTAACCGTTAGCTTTAACCTCTAACGCGTCTGGAAATAAACAACCCCGATTCCCACCGGCTGGCCTCCTTATATACATTTCAGTTAATTAAAAAATAACCCCTTTCTTGGCGCTCTTACTCGGCTTAGGATGCGCTGGTCGTAAATCTTTAAGATTAATTAAAACTGCCAATGCCTAAGATAACCCCACACGTAGCTCTCAGAATTGATTTTAGTTGAGTGCTCAGCTAATTGAAAAATTGCTTCAGACCACCCTGACATAAATAGGATCCTAAAGCATGATTGACATCTAATCATAGATATGGACTAATCTGACATGTTTAGTGCCCTTAAAGTAAGTGCCTTTAGAAAAATTGATTAACTCTTGGATTAGATCTTTCTGGGAACTTCGCTGAGAAGCTACTTGGGTGATCCTGCAGCCGCTACAATTCTAATAATTAGCATGCTAAAATTAAACTAGAAACTAACTATTTTTAGGAATACTAGAACTATTAGAGCTTATTAAAACAGTATGTTACAACCAAACAGAAATGTGTTTAAATGAAGGTAAGTTTATACTACTCGTTAAGGGCAGATGAAAATGGTTTTAAGACTCTAATATGCCAACGTCTTTGAGGTTTGCTATTTAAATCTTGCAGTTCATATATTAACAGAGAGATTACAGGAGTGATTGTACGTAAGATGGATTAAGGAGTTAACTTAGCGGAAACCTTTTCAGTAGTATCAAAGAAAAGATAATTTTTTCCATACTTGTTCACCCAAGGCAAATGAAATGTCTCTTTTAGAAAGATTGTAATGAGGTTTACTCTTTTCATAGGGTATATATAAATTTTTTCTGACATCGGTAAAAATAGAGGGTAATTGTTGTTGTTCTTTATCTCAACGTATTTTTTCATCAAATTCAATTGCATCGGTGTGATCGGGATCGGAACCATAATAACTACCGTCAATTAGGGTATAACGGCCATGATAGACTAGGATCGTAAATTCATTTTAGGATGTTCGCAAAGTTTGTGCAATATGAAATATATTTGCACCCCATTTAATATTGTCAGATTCGATATACAAAGAGATAGAGGTAATAATCACACGATTAACACGTTCGATTAGGTTTACGTGGGGGTGATACCTGGCACTGAATCGGATCTGAATTTTATAACTTTTTACGAAATTTTGAAATTCTTTTGAAAGAATTTGTGGACCATTGTCACAGAAAATAATTTGAGGTACGCTGAAGATAAGAAAAACCTGCTGCTCTAAAAATTTTATAATGGCGGAAAAGATAGCTTTTGGTAAAGAGTGAACGAAAACAAATTTGGGAAACCGATCAATTACTACCAATAGGCTTTGATTACCTTTCTTAGATCGAGGAAAGAGTCCTAATAAATCAACACAAATTAATTGGAATGGATAAGTACTATTTTAAACGTGCCCATTAGACCAGGACGATCTTCTTGTGAACTTTTATGTGCACTACAAGCTTTACAGTTTTTAATGTAACGGCAAACGGAATGTCTTAAGTTGGGCCAATAATAAAAATCAGATATTTTTGTTATAGGCTCTGTAACACCTAAATGCGCAGATGTAGGATCAGTATAAAACATTCTTAAAACTTCGGGTCGATTAGGTGTACGGATTACTAATTTCCATTCAAGTAAATTTGCAGGTTTATATGAGGAAGCGCTAACAAATTTGTACACAGAGTGTAAAAGCCATATGGAATAAATTCCTTATTTCGCCTACTGTACATATTTATAAAAAATCCCGAAACAGGACAAATTTAAATTATAAACTGACATTCTTTAGCGTGAAAATGCGATCCCTACCTTCAACCTCTTTCAAATGACAGGTACAACACCCAATTTTTTAATAGGATGCATAAGTTTTTGATATATCGTTTCTATTCAAAAATGTTAGTTTTAAATTTATTGTAACAATTAAGATAGAATAAAATAAAATCATTTGATTACAAAAATTCGCTACAATATAATCAAAAACTTAAATAGACTGCAAAACGTAATAAAATGTAAAACACTGAAAAGAACTATGAATACCAATAAAGTAGATGTTCAAATTGTTAACCTTGAACGTCTTGGCAACATCCTAATCTTAAATAAAACTGCCTTCTAACATTATTTGACATATCAGGCGTGATCTACCTAATTGCAAGCGTTCCACGTTCTTTTAAGTCATTTAAATCAAAAGGTTTAGTTTTGTACACAATGCTCTTCACATATCCCCATAAAAAGAATTCTATTAATGGAAGACCAGGTCATCGCGCTGGCCATTCTATCAATCCTCGCCTCCCTCTCCACCAATTAGGAAATATTGCATCGAGGTACTGCCGGACATTGCGTTGGTGATGTGGTGGTGCTCCATCCTGCTGAAACCATATCGTATTCACTGGAACTTGAAAGTTTTCTGGATCAGGATATAAATTTGCCAAAGTTGGAATAACATCATTTTGAAGTAGTGCCAGATAATGATCCTCACTCAAATTGTCCTCAATGCAAAAGGGACCAATGATATGGTTTCCAACAACCCCTGCCCAAACATTAATCTTTTGAGGGTATTGCGTGTGTTCTTCTTTCATCCAGTGAGAATTTTCCGTTGACCAATAGCGGAAATTTTGCCGATTGGCATAACCGTTAAGTGAAAAAGTGCACTCATCAGGAAACATAACGTCTTCTAATTGGATAATATTGTTATCCAACATGTCCATCTCGCTCACATAAATAAATTCTCCTATCAAATCGTCTTCCACGAGCTCTTGAGTAAGTATCACTTTATAGGGATACATTTTGTTTTCTTTTAATATGTTTACTATCGATATATTACTAACATTTAATGTAGTGGATGCCTGTCTACTCGATGTATGTGGGTTTTCCTTAAACTCAAACATCCCATCTAATTTGATTTCATCACACAGTGCATTGGCAACTGTTTTTTTTATCTGCCTTACATGACCAAACTCGCGAAACTGCTTCTCTATTTTACTAATTGTTCCTTGAGATATAGACGGTAAAGCAGAAAATTTCTCATGAAATAGACGAGTTACTTCCTGTTGTATTCGAGTTTTATCTCCGTAGCCAATCATTTGTAAAACTGTTATTTTACGGATTTCTATTAATCTAACCATTTTTCAGAGTCGAAGTTAACGAATTTCAAACTAAAATTATAATACTGACAACTTATGTGACAACTTAAGCATAATTACAAAACAATTTGCTAATGCATTTTAAACAAACTAACGTTGCCACGGAAACTCTTTAAAGTATTTTTAATGGATATGATCTAAAAAGCACATTGATATGGTTTTTGCTTACTTTCTTATTATCAAGACCTAAACCGGAAATAAGTTTTGAGTATATTGTAATAACTTTTGATTGTATTGTGGCGAATATTTGTAATCACATGATTTTATTTTAACTTAACTGTTGCAATAAACTTAAAAATATAACATTTTTAAATAGAAAATGAAGAGAGCTTTTAAACTATATATCACAAGCCTCTGCTTCCCATTTAAAAAAAATTGGGTGTTGTACCTGCCATTCAAATGAAGTTGAAGGTAGGGATTGCATTTTCACATTGAAGAATGTCAATTTATAATTTAAATTTGACGTATTTCGGGATTTTTTATAAATATGTATAGTAACCGAAATAATGAATTTATTCCATTTGGCTTTTACACACTGTATATGATATCCTGTAATATGAAAAGAGTGTTGGTTTTCAGAATGTTTAGCCACTTTTTGTACTATATTAGAGTACCAGTTATCGTGAACTAAATTAGGAAGATTCCAGGCAGCTACATCACGCGAAAGAGCATCAGGTATAATATTTAATTTTTCAGGTCTATGGCGGACAGTAGAAGTAAATTGAGAAATAGGTAAACACCATCTGGCTAAACGTCCAAGGTTGTTTCAAATTATTTAACCAGATAGGGGCCACACAATCGGTAATTACTATAAATTAAGTTTTTTCGACATAACCCCTAAATTTTTCAATTTCAAAAATTACTCAGAGAAGCTCTCGTTCGGTAACAGAAAATTTTTGTTCGGCAGTAGTTAACCTACGACTTGCATAAGCGGTAGGGTGTTCAAAACGTGTTTTCTTGAAATAGAATGGCGTCTAAACCAGTAAGTGAGGCATCAGTCTGGATATAACAAATTGGGGTAAATTGAAATGGGAGCAGAAGTAATCAAACGTTTTATTTAACAAAAAGCTTCTTGTGGATCACAAGTCTAATCGATAATTGCGCTTTTTCTATTTTAAATTAAACCAGTGGTAGGAACAAAGATTGCAGATAAATTTGGTAAAAAGATATGAAAATAAGATATCATTCCAATTAACCCCCCCCCCCTCCAGTTAATTTTAAAACCAACATTGCCCAAGCAACCCGCTACTTCATTTAAAATTATAATATGTTCTTCAAATGTATTAGAAATGAACAACATCATCAAGGTAAACAACTTATAAAATTTGACCTTTTGTTCTATCCATCATAGTTTAAATTGTTTGATAAGCATGTGATAAACCATACGGTAAGAAATTAAATTCATATAAACTTTTCCCACGTACACCAAAAGCAGTTTTCTAAAAAGAGGATTGCTCCAAAGTATTTGATAAACGGTTTGTTTAAGATCTATAAAAGATGTATGTGTAGCACTACGTAATCTAATTAAGATCGAGTAGGTTCGTGGTAATGAATACCCATCGAAGATTGTAGCAGAGCTTAACTTTCGACCATCAAAACAAACACAATAATCTCCGTTTTTCTTTTAACTAATAAAATGGCGCTACTCCAGGGGGAAGAGCCAGGAGAAATAACACCAGACTGAATCATTTTATCAATTTTAGTATATAAATGTTTCTGTAGAGTAAGAGGGCAAAGGATATTGACGTTGTTTAAATGGCTTTGCATCGGCGGTTAGGACTTCAAGCGATACGGTGGTTATACAACCTAGTTCTCAAGTAGAAAACTGACGGAATCTATTCATGGTTTTATGTAACACTGCAGTTTGTTCTTCAGTAGGAGAAATGTTGCTTGCAATTTCCAATGAAGCACATTTGTTCTTCTTAAGGTTAGCTTGTCAAGTAAAATCGAGGAAATTTAACGATAAATTAAAAAGATGACAAAAATGAACTCCTTACAGGAAAGAATATGCTAGGGTCGGTATAATTGAAAATATAACTTCACGTTCGGAGAATTCTATACAAAATTTTAGTTTGATAGATCCAATTACTTGAACATGGGCGGAATCAGCTATATTCATAAATGTATTTTGAGCTTTTATTTTACAATCTATATTTTGGTCTTTCAATTGTTACAAACCTGTTGATATTACTAAAGAGCAACTAAACACAGTGCTACGTACCTTGACGTAATCGGAAGAAACGTAAATACCAGGCTAACTACCAGACGCGGAGAGTGGGTGGATTCAAATACATACCAAAAAAAAACGAAAAACAGCACGTCGCTCACGATTATCTATTAACATTAAGAATAAATATAGGATTCTGTACAAAACAAGCAAAAGAAATAAATTAAGCGTTACTATTTCAAAGCAAACAATTATGTGATTCGAACAATTTAGTGCTTTAGATACGAAGTGCGCATCTCGAATTTTTCACAAAATAAAATTAATCAGTAGAAAATGAACATGCGGGAGCTTTTGTCAAGCGTTTTTAAAATTGCACATAATACTTTTTTTAAATATACTAATCAGTATAAAAGTATTAACGGGTGAGAGCTTTTGTCAAACATTCTTTTAAATTAAACATAATACCGTTAGTAAAATAAAATAATCAGTAGAAAAAAATAAGCGTGTGGGAACTTTTGTCAAACATTTTAACAATGATACATCACACCTGTAGAGCGATAATATCGATTCGCAGCAACAAACAATAGTCCTACAGTGTCATGTTTCTTGTCACGTAACTACACCCAACGCTGATAAGGAATATGCCCTTGATATACACAAAAGAAAACAAGCTGCATACCTGTATGTGTCGTGATACTTAGCTAGTACGCCCTCGTGAGTGAATTAACACCGCATCACCACGGTCGTCGGGATCTATTTACCCTGTTACCATAACGGCACCAGCGATCTACAGGCAACGGCAGTTGATCTGTGGCAAAAAACAGTTGGGTCTACATAAGAAAAGATCCAATTTGGCCTCCAGCTAAGAGCTAACAACAGAAGTTGATTAGGATGGGTAAACGCCGAAAAACTCACAGATACACGCAAGATACCTTCTACCTGTCGAACAAAAAGAAATCTGCATCGCTCTCGAAGTACTAAGACGAGTAATGTAGAATATATTTCAACGCAGAAGCTGCAGAATCATAATAAAAATTGGTTCAAATAAGACGAGTTCGAACTGCAATTCTCGCGTTTTCAAAGCGCGATTACCAAACTGGAAAACACGCTATCAAATAATAGTAGTATCTATTATTTTGACAAGTCTTTAGATGCAAAACATAAAAGAAAGCAATTATACGTTATCGGAATATTTAAAAAATTAACGGATGTCTAAAACAAGGTACTACTATTAAATTTATCGAATAAATTTTCGTTTTAAAAGCAAAAAGAATTTGAGTTAAAATTATGTTAAAGCGGGCTTATTCTGAACTGGTACACTATATAGGGTATTGTTGGAGAACTTAAGAATAGAAATGGAATTTATTTGAGCGAGTAATGACTTAACCAGGGAAAAAAGGGTATTTAATTTATGTTGAAAAATAAACGTAGCAACGTAAATATAATAGGTGTTTCTTTCTTAGGTTATAAATACAGGAAAACCGATATCGACAGATCACGAAAATCAAGAGGTTTCCACAATTAGAAAATTTTTTATAACTACCGAATTTTTACACGTTGAAGCGAATGGAATTCATTTACACTTACTTTACATGAATAAGTTATAAGTTTAAAGACATTTTTCTTATGTATTTGCAAATTAGACAAGACAAAATTAATGTTAAGTTGGCATATTATAAACTTTTGAACGTGTATCGTTGATGATTCAAAATACTAAAGCACAAAGGATATCGTTAAAATAACAAACTCAATGCCAAAAGGACGAAGTATAACGTAAAATGATTTTAAAAAGATCGAGTAAAATCTAATTACCACCTGCAGATTTATTGGCGTTATGTACTCCAAGAAAAAAAAATTTTTAGAAGGTTTTTTAGTACAAAGAAAATAAAGTTCAAAATCGCCACTTTAAAAGGTTTAGAAAACAGGAAAAATAAGTTTTACTTGCATAAGATAGTAATTAATCCTTTAAAACGAATTTGCAGGTAACTCTAAGCTTCACACTTCACAAAAGCCTTATTGCATCACAACCTCTCTAAATAAACTTAGCTGATTATTTAAGACATTAATTTACACAAACTTTTAGCACAAAATACTTATTAAATCAAGGCATTATTGTTTGGGCATAGAAAAGGAATTAGGTCATTTTTAGTTTGCTAGTGTCTACAAACTGGAACTACGGACAACTAAGCTTTTTTATATGAAATTCTAAGATCGTTTATACCATATTTAAGGTATCCTTATATGAGAAGATGCAGCGTTTTTAATTTAAAAATACAATGACTAAATTTCTTTATTTCAATAATAGATAGGGGAATAATTTTTTGTTTAGATAAACTACATAATATACGAAAGCAGCGGACCTGATTAATTTTTAACAACTAAATTTTAACAAACAGCAGCTGCTGTTGTGAACGCCAAGTTATAACAATCCCGCTTTCCGATATAAAGCACCGGGTAAAGAAAAATTTGTTTAACACTTACACCAGTGATTCTATATAGGAGCGGCGCTTCCGTTTGTCGGGGTGGTTTCTATGACTGCTTGATGTTTGGTGTATTGCTGCTTCTGACTGATGCTGCTTCGATATTGCTTCTTCCATACGATATAAGGGGAGGTAGGAGGGTGGGAACCACTCGTCGATAATCGAAGCTCTCGCACGGTAGCTCTCTACAGAAAGCGGTAAAAGTGTTCCGATGCTATGCTACATTTCCCACGTAAATGTCTATCCCCTTCAACCAAGGTTGACGCACTTGTACGGTCGTTGGTGAGAACCAAACCATTCCCATGTGATAATTATTATGTCTGCTTGCTCGACGACCACAGAGATAAGTCAATGTTCTAAATAATCGTGTAAACCAAAATTTAATGTGGTTTTCACAGTCATTAACTTTAAGACTATTATCTACTAGGAACTTTCTTATGCAGAGTTCTAAAAAATACCTAAAATTAAATGAGCACTATCCTATGCTGGAGCTTTGAAAATAAAGCGTAGCAATCGTCTTAAAGCTTTAAATAGAAAAACAAAAAAAAGTCTCTTTGTACAAGAGCTTACACATTCACGTAAGACTTAACTTACATTCGTCTATAGGCGCCACCCGGTTTTTTAAACCGTAGCAAAAGTTGCAATGCGGAAATGAGCAGCCAGCCGATTTTAAGGCATCTTCGAACTCAGCGTGCAACGTTTTGTTTTGCAGTCGCACCGACCGCACAAATCTAGGTACAAAAATTTTCTTCTACCTTCATTTACTAATTCGTGCAAATTTCGTGTCACCTTAAAAATATTTTCCAAGGCTGAACAAATTTATACTAGTTTTAGCAAAATAAAGTAAAATACAATTCAGCAGCTAAAACGTTTAGCTAACAAATTAACCAGTGCTATGCATTTGTGATACCTAATTCTTTAACACTATCCTATCAAATACAATCATAAGATGCGAGCTTGCTCCTTTACCCTACGATAATAAATCCTACTTTAGTCATAAAAACCAAGGGTTCGGAAAAATGATTTAATAAGGTAATTTCTTAAGGTGTTTTATTGCAAAAAAGATATAGGTAATTTATTGATTTAAAACCAAGATAACGGGTTGAGAAAAAGTAAAGTTTTGGATAAGCATTCTAGGAAGGATGTAAATGGAAAGGAATGTCGCTATTAAAACAGATTAGTCTAAAGGATGACGTGCAATATTAACGATAAGATAAAACTTTTATGACCACATGCTTCCAAAATACTAACAATAATAATTAAAAATAGAGTAGAAGCTTTGACTGAGAATTATTTAGGCGAAGACCAATATGGTTTTCGTAAAGACAGAGGGACTAGAGAACCGATACTAATGATTAGGCTAATTATTGAAAAAAGGTTACAAAAAAATAAAAAGACTCATTTCGCGTTTGTAGATTTAGAAAAAGCATTTGATAGGGTTAATTGGATTGTTATGTTCAGGGTTTTGCAAAAAATAGGAATCTCTCATAGGGATACAAAAATTATTTACAGTCTATATAAAAACCAAAGCGTAGTAATTAGATTTGATGAAATAGAAAAGGAAGCTAAGATTAGAAATGGTGTTAGACAGGGTTGTATACTGTCTTCCTTGATTTTTAATGTTTATATTGAGGAAGCTTTAAACTTAGCTAGAGAGAGAAAAGAGATAGGTATTAGTGTACAGGGACAGAAAATAGACATGTTACGTTTTGCAGATGATATAGCCATTATAGCAGAGTCTAGAAAAGAGTTAGGAGAGTTTTTAAATATTTTAGATGAGATACTACGGAGTAACTATAGTATGAGAATTAACTCAGTAAAGACAAAGATAATGACAAGTGAGTTACAGCCTAGTTCTAAACCAAAATTAAAAATAGGTAATACCGAGCTAGAGGAGGTAGATGAATTTTGCTATTTAGGTAGTATAATTACAAAGGTTGGACGTAGCAGAAGGGATATAGTAGCTAGAATAGCTTAAGCTAGAAAAATGTTTTTAAAAAAGAAAAACTTACTAATAGCTAATAGTATTAGTTTAGATAATAGAAAAAGTTTCTTAAAGTCGTACGTATGGAGCGTTCTACTATACTGTAGTGAGACTTGGACAATTAAAGAAGTAGATAAGAAAAAGATAGAAGCTTTTGAAACTTGGTGTTATAGGAGAATGTTAAAGATTAGTTGGACAGATAGAGTAACAAACGAGGAAGTTTATAGAAGGATAGGTGAGGATCCCTGTATGTGGAAACAATTGAAGATCAGGAGAGATAGAATGATAGGGCACCAGTTAAGACATGAGGGACTATTTAGTAAAATCTTAGATTATAGACTACCAAATAAAAATAGAGTAGGAAGGCCTAGACAAAGCTATATTAGTCAAATTATTAGAGATTTAGGTTGTGAAGGGTATGTGGACCTTTTTAGACTAGCTCAGAATAGAAAAGAATTTAGAGCTGCGTCAAACCGACTTTAAGTAAGTTCGAAAACAAAACAAAAAAAATAAAAATCAGTTAACTAAATGTCACCAGGACATAACTCACAATTAGTTAGCGGTCTGGCATGTTGGTAGCGATTTGTTGCTTAAGCCTTACCATAACATATAAGTTAATAAACGTCACCATGACATAACTCACAATTAGGTAGCGGTCTGGCATGTTGGTAGCGTTTCGTTGCTTAAGCCTTACCATAACAGATAATTTAATAAACGTCATCCTGACATAACTCACAATTAGTTAGCGGTCTGGCATGTTGGTAGCGGTTCGTTGCTTAAGCCATACCATAACATATAATTTAATAAACGTCACCATGACATAACCCACAATTAGGTAGCGGTCTGGCATGTTGGTAGCAATTTGTTGCTTAAGCCTTACCATAACATATAATTTAATAAACGTCTCCATGACATAACTCACAATTAGGTAGCGGTCTGGCATGTTGGCAGCGATTCGTTGCTTAAGCCTTACCATAACATATAATTTAACACTTTTCCTTTTTGAAGCGGATAACCAGGTTATATTTCATTTCCTTATAAATGGTAATCATGTAAACATGTTAGAGTTCTTTAACAACCATCAGGTTGCTAATATCTATGAAGAGCCAGCTGGATAGGAAAAAGATAGAAGGATATAGGAAGACCTAGACCAAACTATATAAGTCAAATTATTAGAAATTTAGGTTGTGAAGGGTATGTAGAGCTTTTTAGATTAGCGCAGAATAGAAAAGAAGTTAGAGCTGCGTCAAACCGACCTTAAGTAAGGTCGAAAACAAAATGATGATGATGACCACATAGATACGTGGATACACTTAAATTCCAAATAAAATTTAAACAAATCATCTTCCTACCAAGCACATCTGCTACGATTAAGAGATCAGACAAAGGTAATGTAAACAACTTTACTCTAACTCTACGATAATTTCAAAGAAATGATTGCCATGGACACAACGTTAAGTGAGCGATAAACTGTTATGATAAAAATAAGGCATTTCGATACAGCAATGAGGTAAAGAATAATATTTAAAACAAGTAGACCATAGAGTTTCACCATCACGTTCAGAAAGAACAAAAGGATGCATTAACATTATAATAAAATGAAAGATAACGAAAATATACAAAATAGTAAACAGCTGATGCGTAAGAAATCACGTCGGACAGAAATTCCTTGTATTCGCAACTGTGGAAACTTACTTTTTACTACAGAGGCTTTGCAAGTCTTAAAGATTCGCTGGGTTATTCAGACGAAGCATAAGTCAACCATGATAATAATTGTATTAGGTTGTGAAATAATAACCAAATAAAAGATAAAAATTTAAATTAAAATTTGATGTACTTACAGAAAACTATAATGCAGAACGGGGTTTAAAAACTTCTGAGTTAAGTAGTTAAAATTTTTTTAAATATAGTAGGACTCGATAATTACATAATGTTTAGAAACGGATGATAAAATTTAAAAAAAACTTGGACGAAACAATGATAGAACACCAAAGAGAAATGTGTTTAAATGAAGGTAAGTTTATACTACTCGTTAGGGGCAGATGAAAATGGTTTTAAGACTCTAATATGCCAACGCCTTTGAGGTTTGCTACTAAAATCTTGCAATTTATATATTAACAGAGAGATTACAGGAGTGATTGCACGTAAGATGAATTAGGAAGTTAACTTAGCGGAAACCTTTTCAATAGCATCAAAGAAAAGATAATTTTTTTCCGTACCTGTTTACCCAAGGCAAATGAAATGTCTGTTTTAGGAAGATTGTAATGATGTTTACTTTTTTCGTAGGTTTTACATAAATTTTTTCTGACATCGGTAAAAATACAGGGTAATTGTTGTTGATCTTTATCTCAACCTATTTTTTCATCACATTCAATTACATCGGTATGATCGGGAACGAAACCATAATAACTACCGTCAATTGTGGTATAACGGAAAAACACTAAAAATGATAGACTAGGAGGTTCGCAAAGCTTGTGCAATATGAAATATATTTGCACCCCATTTAGTATTGTCAGATTCGATATACGAAAAGATAGCGGTAAGAATCACACAATTAACACGTTCGGTTGGGTTTACGGGATGATACCTGGCATTGAACCAGATCTTTTGAACTTTGTAACTTTTTACGAAATTCTGAAATTCTTTTGAAAGGATTTGTAGACTATTGTTACAGAAAATAATTTGAGGTACGCTGAAGATAAGAAAAACTGTTGCTCTAAAAATTTTATAATGGCGGAAGAGGTAGCTTTTGGTAAAGAGTGAACCAATAGGCTTTGATTACCTTTCTTAGATCGAGGAAGAAGTCCTAGTAAATCAACACAAATTAATTAGAATGGATAAGTACTATTTTAAACGTGCCCATTAGACCAGGACGATCTTCTTGTGAACTTTTATGTGCACTACAAGCTTTACAGTTTTTAATGTAACGGCAAATGGAATGTCTTAAGTTGGACCAATAATAAAAATCAGATATTTTTGTTATAGGCTCTGTAACACCTAAATGTGCAAATGTAGGATCAGTATAAAACATTCTTAAAACTTCGGGTCGATTAGGTGTAAGGATTACTAATTTCCATTCAAGTAAATTTGTAGGTTTAAATGAGGAAGGCTAACAAATTTGTACACAGCGTGTAAAAGCCAAATGGAGTAAATTCTTTATTTCGGCTACTGTACATATTTATAAAAAATCCCGAAACACGACAAATTTAAATTATAAATTGACATTCTTCAACGTGAAAATGCGATCCCTACCTTCAACCCCCTTCGAATGACAGGTACAACCCCCAATTTTTTTAATGGGAAGCATAGGCTTGTGATATATAGTTTGAAAGCTCTCTTTATTTTCTATTAAAAATTTTTATATTTTTGAGTTTATTGCAACAGTTAAGATAAAATAAAATTATGCGATTACAAATATTCGCCACAATAAAATCAAAAGTTATTACAATATACTCAAAATTTATTTCCTGTTTAGGTATTGATAATAAGAAAGTAAGCAAAAACCATATCAATGTGCTTTTTACATCATATCCATTAAAAATACTTTAAAAAGTTTCCGTGGCAACGTTAGTTTGTTTAAAACGCATTATCAAATTGTTTTGTAATTATGCTTAAGTTGTCACATAAGTTGTCAGTATTATAATTTTAGTTTGAAAGGTTTTTTCATTTTCTATTCAAAAATGTTGTAGTTTTAAGTTTATTCTAACAATTAAGATAAAATAAAATAAAATCGTGTGATTACAAAAATTCGCTACAATATAATCAAAAACTAAAATGTAGTGCATAACGTAATAAAATGTAAAACACTGAAGAGAACTATGAATGGCGATGAAGTGTATGTTCGAAATGTTAACCGTGAACGTCTTGGCAACATCCTATTCTTAAATAAAACTGCCTTTTAACATTATTTAACATATCAGGCGTGATCAACCTAATCGCAAGCGTTATTCGTCCTTTTAAGTCATTTAAATTAAAAGGTTTAGTTTTCTACACAATGCTCTTTACATATCTTTATAAAAAGGATTCTATTAATGTAAGATCAGGTGATCGCGCTGGACATTCTATCAATTCTCGCCTCCCTCTTCACCGATTGGAAAATATTGCATCTAGGTTCTACCGGACATTGCGTTGGTAATGTGATGGTGCTCCATCCTACTGAAACCTTATCGTATTCACTGGAACGAGAATTTCCTGGATCAGGATATAAATTTGCCAAAGTTGGAATAACATCATTTTGAAGTAGTGCCAAATAATTATCGCCATTCAAATTACCCTCAATAAAAAAAGGGACCAATGATTTGGTTTCCAACAACCCCTGCCCAAACATTAATCTTTTGAGGATTTTCCGTTGACCAGTAGCGGAAATTTTGTCGATTAACATGACCGTTAAGTGAAAAATGGCACTCATCAGAAAACATAACGTCTTCTAATTGGATAATATTGTTATCCAACATGTCCATCTCGCTCACATAAATAAATTCTCCTATCAAATCGTCTTCCACGAGCTCTTGAGTAAGTATCACTTTATAGGGATACATTTTGTTTTCTTTTAATATGTTTACTATCGATATATTACTAACATTTAATGTAGTGGATGCCTGTCTACTCGATGTATGTGGGTTTTCCTCAAATTCAAACATCCCATCTAATTTGATTTCATCACTCAGTGCATTGGCAGCTGTTTTTTTATCTGCCTTACATGACCAAACTCGCGAAACTGCTTCTCTATTTTACTAATTCTTCCTTGAGATATAGGCGGTAAATCAGGAAATTTCTCATGAAATAGACGAGTTACTTCCTGTTGTGTTCAGGTTTTATCTCCATAGCCAATCATTTGTAAAACTGTTATTTTACGGATTTCCATTAATCTAACCATTTTTCAGAGTCGAAGTTAACGAATTTCAAATTAAAATTATAATACTGACAACTTATGTGACAACTTATGCATAATTACAAAACAATTTGCTAATGCATTTTAAACAAACTAACGTTGCCACGGAAACTCTTTAAAGTATTTTTAATGGATACCATCTAAAAGCACATTGATATGATTTTTGCTTACTTTCTTATTATCAATACCTAAACGGGAAATAAGTTTTGAGTATATTGTAATAACTTTTGATTGTATTGTAGCAAATATTTGTAATCACATGTTTTATTTTAGTCTATCTTAACTGTTGCAATAAACTTAAAAATATAACATTTTTAAATAGATAGTGAAGAGAGCTTTCAAACTATATATCACAAGCCTATGCTACCCATTTAAAAAATTGGGGGTTGTACCTTTCATTCGAATGGGGTTGAAGGTAGGGACCGCATTTTCACATTGAGGAATGTCATTTTATAATTTAAATTTGACGTATTTCGGGATTTTTAGAAATATGTACAGTAACCGAAATAATGAATTTATTCCATTTGGCTTTTACACACTGTGTATGATGTCCTATAATATGAAAAGAGGGTTGATTTCAAAATGTTCAGTCACTTTTTGTACTATATTAGAGTACCAGGTATCGGGAGCTAAAGTAGAAAGATTTAAGGCAGCTACTTCATGCGAAAGAGCGTCAGGTATAATATTTAATTTTTCAGGTCTACGGCGGACAGTAAAATAAATTGAGAAATACGTTAACACCATCTGACTAAACCTCCAATGGGTTGTTTCAAATTATTTAACCAGGGGCAACCAGGGGCAACACAATCGGTAATTACTATAAATTAAGTTTTTTCGACACAACCCTTGAATTTTTCAATTTCAAAGATTACTCAGAGAAGTTCTCCGGTAACCGAAAATTTTTGTTCGGCAGTAGTTAACCTACGACTTGCATAAGAGATAGGGTGTTCTAAACATGTTTGCCTTGAAATAGAATAGCGCCTAAACCAGTAAGTGAGGCATCAGTCTGGATATAACATCTTTCTTCAAAATTGGGGAAAATTAAAATGGGAGCAGAAGTAATGAAACGTTTCATTTCACCAAAAACTTTTTGTGCATCACAAGTCCAATCGATAATTGCGCTTTTTTTATTTTAAATTAAAGCAGCAGTAGGAACAAAAATTGCAGATAAATTTGGTAGAAAGATATGATAATAAGATACCCTTTAAACATTTAATTTCAGTGACATTTTTGGACATTTTATAATTAGTTATAGTATTTACTCAATCGTGGTCAGCACGTAAGCCATTTTCATGAACAATAAGCCCTAAAACGGAGACAGAAGAACAGCAAGAGTTACATTTTTTCCCCAGTTAATTTTAAAACCAACATTGCCAAAGCAATCCGCTACTTCATTTAAAATTACAATATGTTCTTCAAATGTATTAGAAATGACTAACATCATCAAGATAAAAAATATATAAAATTTGACCTTTTGCTCTATCCATCATACCTTAAATTGTTTGATGGGCATGTGATAAACTAAACGGTAAGAAATTATATTCATATAAACCTTTCCCACGTACACCAAAAACAGTTTCTAAAGAGAGGATTGTTCCAAAGTATTTGATAAACGGTTTGTTTAAGATCTATAAAAAGTGTATGTTTAGCATTACGTAATCTAATTAATATCGAGTGGGTTCGTGGTAATGGATACCTATCGAAGATTGTAGCAAAGCTTAACTTTCGACCATCAAAATAAACACAATAATCTCCGTTTTTCTTTTAACTAGTAAATAGGTGCTACTCCAAGGGGAAGAGCCAGGAGAAATAACACCAGACTGAATCATTTTATCAATTTTAGTATATAAATGTTTCTGTAGAGTAGGGAATAAATGGCACTGACGTTGTTTAAATGGCTTTGCATCGCAGTTAGGATTTCAAGCGATACGGTTCTCAAGTAGATAACTATCGGAATCTATTCATGGGTTTATCTAACAACGCATTTTGTTCTTCGGTAAGAGAAATTTTGTTTGCAAGTTCTAATGAAGCACATTTGTTCTTCTTAAGGTTAACTTGTCAAGCAAAATCGAGGCAATTTAACGATAAATTAAAAAGATGACAAAATGAACTCCTAACGGTAAAGAATATGCTAGGGTCGGTAAAATTAAAAATATAACTTCACGTTCGGGGGATTCTATACAAATTTTTAGTTTAATAAATCCAATTACCTGAACGTGGGCGGAATCGGCTATAATCATAAATGTATTTTGAGCTTTTATTTTAAAATCTATATTTTGGTCTTTCAGTTATTATAAATTTGATGAATTACCTAAAGAGCAATTAGAGCCAGTGTCCAACAATTCATCAACAGGTAGGGAGGAAATCGAAATTGGTAAATCTGTATGATTATCAAACGATTTCGTTTGCCATTTTGCAGTTTAGAAATAAGATGATGAAAAGCAAGTAGGGTAGCTATGCCGCTTTGGAAAACAAATCGCACAGCAAGATATGTATACGCCGGTTTGCGAACAAAATTGTTTTTGCATGCAAATTTGCTTTTCGGGTGTCTACTGTGTAGGATAAAATGCGGGGTGTGAAGCGCTGGGGTTTCGGTATGTGTAAGATATGTATACGTCGGTTTTGAGAACAAAATTATCTTTGTAAGGAAAATTTACTTTTGGAGTATCTACTGTGTAGAATAAAATGCGGGGCGAAGCGCTGGCGCTCCGGGTGTCTTATTGGTGGATAGTTTGCTTAATGATGAATGAGGCTCGTTAGGCTTTTGTCCTCGGGGTGCGCGCGCAGCGCCAGCCGGCTGCTTCGGAGATTTTTTTTTTGGTAGGTTAAGCTAAAAATTAAACGCGGTGAAGAATTTTGTTATGTTAAGCAAAAACGTGCATGTGGTAAAGAATTTTTTAGCGCTGCTCAAGAGCTGTATTTCGTATTAAATATCGAATAACATTTAGAAAATATACGAATTGTGTTATAATAGATTTAATTTACAAGGTCTGCATGTAAAATTAAGAACTTTTTAGCAGCGTTCCCGTGTTAAATATTAAATAACATGGGGATGGTGTTAAATATTTTTCAAATGATGTATGTAGAATGGAGTCCACGCTCTGAGGGAAATAGTACCCCTTTGGGTGCGTGACTGCTTCGGAGATTTTTGAGTAACCTCGGTTTTTCTAACTATGGTTTGAATCATAATACGGATATATGTAAATTGATATCGTTATTTGTTCATGAAGTAAAACAAAGGTTGTATTTAGCGTATTAATTTTGAAAAATTTGCATATATTAAATTTTATAACTCAAGATGTAGCATCAAGGTTTTTACGTCACTCTCAAACTATAGAACTTAATAATAATAACTTTCAATAATACCAATATCCATTAGAAAATATGCGTTTTATTAATATTTATTTATAAAATATTTTATTACAGATTTTGTCTTGAAGAAAAAAAATATTTAAAAGGGTTAATAATTCATCATTTTCATTTTCATTTGCAGGGTGCCGTGGTTGTGGTGGTGGTGGTAGTGGTTGTGGTGGTAGTGGTAGTTGCGTCATTACCACCTCCTTATATCGCATATTACTGTAGCAATATGAAAAAATGAACTTACGTTTTAGTAAATAACAATTTTTCAGTAATAAATGTAAAATGAAAATTAGTTTATACAAATAAATATTTGTTGCTTACGGGTTTAAAAGATTTATCATCCTTTGTTTTACCACCGGTTTTGCAAACCACGGCACCCCTTTTTTGTTACATGGTTGTACAACCGCTGTCGGTTTCATTTTGTTAGTTAGTATTTAAACTTGTATTATTTATACACATTTTTTATTTACAATACCTATATGAAATGTTACAAACTTGTAGGCAAGGTGATAATTTAAATTTTTATTGATAAAAACATGAATAATTTAATACCTCATTGGAATGTTTCAATGTCGATTGCAAAAAATACAAGCGCTACCTATTTTAAATGTTACAAAGTTCTAGACATAAGGTTATGATTTAAGACATAATTTTAAAAATTATGAGTCTCTATATTACTTTTTAATGGCAAACCGCAACGTTAAGCATATAATTATACAATTCATAATTCAGAAATAATGATGATGTTGGGTTTAATATCGGCCATGTATAATTTTACAAAGCTCATAATTCAGTAATAATGGGTCCTGTTTTTTACTTAAGAAAACTAATTAAAAGGCATATAAATAGGAAGACATCGAGTTAAGATATTAGTTCCTGTTTGCTAGTAAAAATAAAAACCTACAAGTAATATTGGTAAGTAAAATTTAAAATAAATAAATAATTGTTAATTAGGTTTTATGTAATGATAAGTTGAAGAAACATGTCTTACATATTGGACATACAAGGGTTTCAGTACCGAACAAGCGATAACAGAAATTTCCGTGTTGGATGTGAAAACCAATAAGCAAAGGCATGAAATATTAAAAATGCCCTTCGATTCAAGCCAACTAAGCGATAATTTCAGAAGACAAAATGAATGGTTAGCGAAACACCTGCACGGTCTGATATGAGATGGTCCTTCAACGAATGGTATATTACTATTTCAACTGGATTTATACTTACAAAATATAATTCCTCGGTACGCCACAGTATATGTCAAAAGGGTGGAAAAACAACGGATAATCTCCGGCTATTTACCAGACTATACTGTGGTGAACTTGGAAGAATACTTTTCGCCAAATTTACAACAATTAAAAACAGTTACTAATACACAAACAAAACATTGCTATTTAAAACATTGTCAACTACATACTAACAACTCAATGAATTGCGCTAAAGATCATTAATATTATAAAAGCTTGTATATTTAAATAAACTATTTTATGTACAACTGTTTTTTCACTTATCCATTTAATTGTGCAACCATAAAAAGTAATGACATTAAAATATTGGACCAATACATATAACCATTCAATCAAATGCTAACCAGCAACCTTTTAAAATCCACAATGTTAAGTAGTTAGAGTTGTGTTTTCGAAGTAGAAATATGTATGCTGCAACAAGCAAGAAAAACTTGAATAAGAATGGTGATGCAAATTGTTTATTGATTGATGCAATTCAAAATGATAATGCAAATTTTTCATGGGTTGATACAAATGTAGAGTTATAGTAGAGGAAAATCAGGCAAGCCACCACCACATTTCCACCAGCATCCACATTTCCACACACATCTGGACCAAATTTACATGTAAATTCACTATAAAGTCTTTTTTTAAACTCCACCTGCTCTCTCCTGTGGAGATGAATCTCCCCTGAATTTTACCCCACCATTTTGATTACACACCCCCATTCTTTCCACCCGAGATAAATCTTTCTCCACATTTCCACCCACGAGATAAACCTATCTTGTTTGGTACAATTAATATTAGAATTTTCTCAGCTACCTGAATTCTAGGAATTTTTCAGATTGCATCACCCCAAGAGCTACCCTCATTTTAAGATTTCTTACCTGTAGCATTTGAGCTTCTTATAAATTTTTTTACATGCGTAATTGTTAGTCAAAATTTTCCAGAATTCAAATCTGTAACAGATTTGAAATCGGACCATGCCCTGCAAAGTTATACCCCTTTAAAGTCCTGATCTTCTAAATTTTCTCTTTGATTTATAAGCAAACCTAACAAATAGTTTTCTTCGTCTATCCATTGCATCTTTCGAGATAAACCTATCTTGTTTGGTATTAATCAATATTAGAATTTTCTCAGCTACCCAAATCTCTAGGAATTTTTCAGATTGCACCATCCCCAAGGAGCTACCTAATTTTAAGATTTCTTACCTGTAGCGACTTTTGAGCGTTCTTATAATTTTTTAGTCATGCGATACATCTTGTTAGTCTAAAATTTTACCACGAATTTGAATCTGCAAACAGATTTGAAATCGGACCCGACCTGCAAAGTTACATATACCCTCTGCGAGATAAATCTTTCTCCACATTTCACCACGAGATAAACCTACCTTGTTTGGTATCAATCAATATTAGAATTTTCTAAGCTACCCAAATCTCTTTAAATTTTCACATAGCACCATCCCCAGAGCTACCCCATTTAAGATTTCTTACCGTAGCGACTTTTGAGCGTTCTCATAAATTTTTATACATGTAGCACATCTTGTTAGTCTAAATTTTATACACAATCCGAATCTGTAAACAGATTTAAAACAGGACTACCCTTACCATTTCACACACCCTCTAAATTATAAATTTCCTGCGGCTCATACCTAAAGAAAATCTAGAAACAATTCTTAAAACTTTTTATTACAAACAATTTTTACTAATACAGTTTAAATTTTGTAAACCACATTTCTAAATACATATTCACAATTTTTATTCTTAACCTAGAACTCATATCGGCTTATACTTATTAATATTTATTTCTAAATAGAGCACCTTTTCCAAAGACCAACCGGACCTGCATGTTTCAAATTCCTCTGATTTTGTTCTTATCACCTTTTGTCCAAGAAGCAAACCGGGTCGAAACACGAAGAAGTTGAATCGGCGGGGAACCAAGATGCATACCCGCCGTCCGTCCCTTTCGCCAGCCCTTCCGAAGGTGAATGCCGGAAACACCGAAAACGTCTTCCACGGATCGCAAACCAGGTGCACGCACACTTTGTGCGTCGCCGAAAGATGCACAAAACCAAAATTTTAAACCAACAACTTTGTTCACAGATAACAACAAATTTTAAAACCCACTCAAAGTCAATTTTCCGCACCGGCAGCAACGGACCCAATTACCCTCTGGACCGTCCAATCGAGATTTCGGCCCGTAACCACCGAGCAGCCCAACGCCCGCCGCGCACCAAAACCCTTTTGAGCACACAATATTTATAATCGCACTTTTCGCAGGCCCACACCCACGGTCGCACGCCGATTTTCAGAAGGGCCCGATATCCTCCAACAGAAGATGCCGACTTTCCCTCGCAGAAATCATCCACCCCCCGTTTCAAACGCCGAACGAGGCCGAAACCCCGAGGATTGTGATCACACCGAACGCGTAACCAACATTTTGCAACCGCCAGCCTGCCCCCAATTCAAACCCCCCAGCACCCACCACCACTTTTAAACTCGCCAAAAGTTTGACATCTTTTTAAACAAATTCAACCATTTTCCCAACACAATCCGACCCTGGTTTCACCCCACCCAACGTTTTTTCCACCATTTTCAAACGGGGAGTCGAAAAACAGAAGGCATAACCATTTTTTTTTTAGTCCCAAATTTTTTTAACCCCCAAAAGTTTAAGTTTTCACCAGGGGGACATGGAAACCACCAGAACCCCGCACCGAGTGCCCCTTTGCATTTGCCCCGCCAACCCAAACCCCCCCCCACAGATACATTTCCAGACCCCCACAACTTATTCCCCTTTTTTCGACCCTTTAAAGCGGGTCATTTAAGACAAAGATCAACCATTCCCCGAAACGATTTAACACCCAACCGTTTTTTTCAAAGACCTTCATTAACCACAAACCGACGCGAAGCCCTTCCCCGAGAAAACCGCCGCAAAACACGGATACATGTCAACCAGGAAGCGGGGGGAAAATTTAACCATTAAAATAAACAACAATTTCACCCTCACGGTTTTCGTATTCACCCACCGGATAACCCACCGGCAACCGCACAGCCGCAACCAACACCCCAGCCGCGGCCCACCCGCGCAGTCACCCCCCACATCGCCCAGGGATCTTTTGATTTGTCACAGCCTTTATAACAAAGAACAACATTAATTAAACACCCGACACATCTTTAAAACGCACACATTTAACACTTTCCCAAAGCAGTTTTTCGGGGTTTATTCATTTATTCGCAGCTGTAAAACGATACCTCTTCATCCCTTTTCAATGTTTAAAGACGCAGGCCGAATCCCGAAGCGCCTTTTTGCTGACACGCCACCTCCGCATTTGCCCACGCAGCCCACTGCCGAACGCCCTTTGAGATTTGGGAAAACCGCAGCCCCGAGTCCCCACTTTGAACAAGGTTTTCAAGACCGGAAGATCCGAAAGGACCAACATACCGGCGGAATTGGTGCGAAACCCCCGGCGTTCACTCATTTGATAAACCGTTTTAAAACCTAGCATAATTTACATCTTTTCAAAGAACCAAAGAGTTTTCATTACCGCCGCACAGCCCGTTGTCCCATCGGCACATTTCTTTTCCTCATTTTCCATAAGAACCCCACACAGATCGGGCAGCAGTTTTCTTTCCCCATCCTTTTTCCTTCACCAGCGGGCAACGGGCCTTTCGAAACGGACACCCCGGCCGGCAACCCGACGGGGCATCCACCCGAATATTTCGAATGGGTTGCAGAAAAACCCGATCGCACTGCAAGATTATTTTATCTGGCTTCTCCAACCCCGGAACAGCCGGAAAGCCCTTTTCCTTTTCCCCCGGCACCCTTCCCGTCAAATTCTCACACGCCGGTAAACAAACAAAAGCTTTCCGAAACCATTTGGCGTTTGCCTTTGATATTATCTTCCCAAACACCCCGCACACCCCACCCAACCCACGCGCAACGCCAACAGCCGCCAGACGCCTTTAACCATTCAACAAACCAGATTGCCGTTTCACCAAAACCCACCAATTGCCAGTTGAAACAACAACACGCGTACCCGTCCCACAACCTTCAAACCTTAGCCCGGTCACACCTCATCCTTCATCCCATCCCGTCAAAGAAAAACCCTTCGCCCCCGGTTTCCAACACCAACGTTCCACCTTGGCGAAAACCTGGTTTTATTCCCCATTTTCCGGAAATTTTTAAAAAACAAGCCCAGGCGCAAGGTGCAATCCAACAAACCCGTAAACATTGGCAACGCTGCCCGTCGGCGCAAACCACCCTTCCACATCGCACGCTCCAACCAAATTTCCACCCCAAATTTAAAAACCCGCCTTTTTCCCACGAACCCATGGCCGTTTCACCCAACACGAAAACCAACCCGGTCCATGGCCGGAGGCTGACAGCCACAGAAACACACCGAAGGCCCACCACATTGCACAACCAACCATACGACCACACAACGTTCACGACCAAGCAACATTTCCAGCCATTCAAACCAACCACCTATTTTTCCCGGAAGGTTGATAAAAAGGTTAGGCCGCGCCGCGGCGCGACCCAACCTATTAATTTTCCTTTATCTAACCAGGTCCACACTTGTTTTTAATGGAAAATCAAAAAATGCAAATTAAGGTTTTAATGAAAATTTAAAAACAAAGGTCATTCATGGTCATTGGTCATTGGTCATGTGGTTATTGGTCATATGGTCATGGTTGGTCATTGGTCATATTGGCATTGGTCATGTGGTCAATTGGTCATGGGTCATGTGGGTAATTTCACCCATGGGGCAATTTCCCTTTAACTTAACATCCTACATATATCCGGATATATGTCGATGCGCATCCCTGTCGGCTTAGGTTGGATAACAACATATTCGACTATCTTCGGCAATATACGTCCTCACTCTGTAGAATACGTAAGAGAACAATTTTTTCGTATTCAATTTAGTATTCGATAGTAGCTAGAACGGTAAACATGAGCGTCTCCAAGGTGATTAACGTTCTCAACTTTGGGAATAAAGTGAAACCGACAAATGAGCGATTTGGATTATGGCTGTTGGCAGAATATGTGCAACAATAATCTGGTGACAGATATTGGTAATATTTGTTATGTCGAAGGCGAAAAGATGCTGACTGGTGGACTACACACACCAATTCAGAACCATTTTGTGACAATATAATGTTGGTTAAAATTTGCGACCTTTCTGACACCGAACAAGCATCTGCAAACAAAAGGATGTTTATCCTAAAAAGAAATTTGTGGTGCATTTAACAGCTATCTACGAAGAAAGTTCAACCGATTTGTTTCGCTAGGCATGGTGTTAAAGCTAAGCCCGTTTTCTGGAAAGCACTAACAAGATGGGCCAGAGAGTAAAAGAAATTATCGGAAAAGAAGAACTCGAATGCATTAATAAAAATTCCAAAATCCTATATGTGTTCCATACAAAGTGGAACTAGCAGATGTTGTTGGAAACTTTATTGAGGAACTACCAGATATATTAGACGAAGTCGAAAAGATTATTTCTATCTTTTGACATGGATGTAACCCAAGATTTTGCGGGCATATTTAGCAAGATGGAGTGTGTAATTATTTAACTACAAAGCATAACTTTTGCTATAAGGAGAATACGAAGAAAAGTGTAATATTATAGTTGACAACGATAAACTGGGATTGTTGTTTAACATGGCTAACAACCAATGCAAGAATTAAGATATACAACAAATTTGTGTGTCAGATAACAAGTCCTGGTGTTAATAAACAACTTGGCAATCATATACTAGATTTTTACGTTGTCCAGATGTACGTTTAAGGGAAACATTTGCGTCTACTTTGGCCAAAGAACATGGTATTACGCGATTGGAAGCGAGAATATACAACTGTGCAATTGGAAGCTATTGTGCGGAACGAGTGTATAAACCCTTAAAAGATTGTTTAACCTTATTGGAAGATAGTGTTATACTTCCTAAAGGCGCCAATGTACTCGGTACACTTGCCAAAATGTGGAGTACGCTATCGGACAAGCTACAAAATAGCTGTTGTTTAGATAATAACCTGCTACAGTACGGTATTGGGGAATGGCAATACAAAGAAATTGACGGGCTTGCAAATTGTTGTCCGAAAACTAGAGGAAAGGAAAATTGATAAAGTATGTGCTGGCTTTAGTTTTAACTATTTACCTTAAATTATTTGGAGATAGTAGAGGAAGATAGCCAAGATAAAATAAAAATCTTAAAGTGCTACATTAAAGCAGGTAGTACATATTTTACACAATCTGCAACACATATTCTACAATTCCAAAAGAAATAGTATTTCGGAATTGGATTGATAGATACGCCTAACATTCGTCCAGAGGTTGTACGACAACGCGTAAATATTGGTAGTAAACTCTATCCGTTTACGCAAAGGAAATTGCCCCATTATGTATACCATACGCTGTAAGTGGAAGGAAAAGACAACTGGAATTAGAGGAAATGGATGCAAAAAGGCGAAAATTGACTATGGAAACACTGCGACAATACCGATCAATACAAAGATGTGTTAGACAAAGAACATCTTATTAGAGAAAATGAGGAAGAATTAAAAGATTATTTTATGTCCGATGGACTGACTTAGATACATCGGGTTGTACAAGCTGTATGCATTTGCGGTTAGTAAGAAAGACTCTTTAGTTATGTAGGCGTTCTTGCAGAAAAGGATGGTACTAAATCCGTATACTTTTAAAAGGTTATTCTAAAACGTATTTATCAAAATGGCAGATAACAAAGACGAACTAAGGAATGGGGGTAACCTTTGGCGTACACCACACGCAAAGGGGTTCCGCTAAACATTGTATATTTACCTAGTAAAAACCTTTCGGATCATTTAAAACCGAGGGTCTTACAACCTATAACAACCATATATTCCCAAAAGTGGTGGAATGCAACTACGCAACAGTCTGTGGGAGAATAAGGATTTCCCAATACCGACAAGAAGAAGTCAATCAAGCTAACAAGATACGTATGCAGGATATAGTGGGAAAGCTGCGATTAAAAGATTGTCACAAGCTGCAAGAATTACACGAAGGAATGGATCTGGTTGCGATTGAATCAAAGACTTTAAATATAGAGCAACTTCGGTACATTTTACAATTCGAAAACCTAGACGGTCTTTATGTATCAAACTATTGGCTAGAAAAGGAGATAGAGGACTTGGGTATCGATTTAAATTTTAAGTGCGAATAAAATTAGATAAAATTAAAGCCACCCAAACAAACATAAAGAAAGGACTGTCTTCTGTGTATAACTTTGTATTAAAATTAAGTTTAAATGACCCCATGCTTGGCATTAAATATTTTTAAATTTGTTATGTATAATGTCAGAATAAACATTTTATAATAGTATATAACATTGTTCTTTATTTATAAAAGGCTGTGACGTTACCCCGAAATAGCAGTCGCACAGAGGGGGGGGCAGCGGGCAGGGTGCCCCAGGGCGCATGGGATGATGGGTTGTTTGGGCGTACACGAGGGAAGCGGATGTTAACAGTCACCAAGCATCCAATTTTTATTTGATGGTATCGAGTACTTGCCTGCGTATGTATCCGGAGTAAAAGAATACGATTTGCATACGCAGCTTATTAATAAAATTAGTTTATCGAGGGAAGATGACAAAGGTACATCATTCCTAATAGTACAACAATCTACGCATGGGGACGTAAAGATATAAGATAGTTGTTTATATTTGTTTATATTATTTTTAAATTCCATAATTTTAAGTTCTTCGCCCACCTTCCAAATCTTTCCTGCTTCTATCCTGGTTGACAGAGTATACGTGTTATTCCACGTGGTATTTGGGACACGGAGGTTTTAGATTTCTGGGAGATTTGGTAAAGCATATGTCTTTGCAAAAAAGGGTTTTAAAGATGGAGTTAAATAAAGATGGGCAAAATTAGTCTTTAGAAGGCATAACTTTGTATGGGTGGAGCTATTTAAAATCTTTTACAGATTTGGGGTCCCTAGAAAATTTAATATTAGTTGATACCTAGCAAAATATATTTATCTTAAAAGAGTGACTACCCCGCGTATAATAAATACAATATAACACTTGTCAACAAAAAAGTTGTAGGAAAATTAAAGACGTATTTAATGGGGGTCAGTATTAGAATTTGTTGGTAGTAATGTTAAGTCCTACTGTATTGTAGGCGAGAAAGATACGATTAAAAAGATTAAAGGGTCTCACGAATGTAGTTAAAAAACCGAGGGTCTTACAACCTATAACGAGCATATACCCAAAAGGGTGGCATGCAACTACGCAGCAGTGCGGGAGAATAAGAATTCTCTAATAAGAAATTAAAGTTTCCATGTACGTAGCACCAGTCATTGGGAAATGGTAGAAATGTTAAACCTATAAAGGCGATTATTAGTTGTGATTAGAAAATAGTAGTTTTCGGACTAAATAAAATAGCTTAGACTAATTAATGTATATGGTTACATACTCGTACACATCCACAAACATCTGTTTACGTCCACAATGGCGATACCGGTAGTTTTTGTTTAACAAATAGTAGGAAAGATACGTTAGGTGTTAGTGGTGGAAGCCCATAGGATCGTTGGATTCAAAAAGAACGATGCGGTGGGATGTATGGTTGGTCTCCGTTAGAATAATCGAAAGTGGTTAATTGATTGTATTAGATGTTTAAATAAGCGAAAGTGTAAAGGTCACATAAACAAAAATTTAATTAACTGACAAAAAGTGTGCGATGTGCTACACTTATAAAGAAAGTATGGAATGGTGCTTTTAGCGACCCTAGCAGTAAAAAGGGCGACTGACTTTTCCAAGCAACTACAAGAATAGCAGTAGCGCAGAGAAGGGTATGCATGTATTATACAGTTGCTGCAAAATATGTTAGTTTACGCGTAGCTCGGATGTGTAATTGATCACGACTTAAAGATCCTCGGAGGTTTAAAATTTCAGCCCATTGTCGTTCGAAAATGTTTGGAAATTATCAAACGGTAGCGGGTCGAAGTTTAATGGATGATTGACCGAGTTTTTCTACCTTTACGAGGGAATTGGAAGTTGACAGACATCGAGCATCTAATTTCTATTTGGAGGATATCGAGTACTTACCGGTTCTAGAAATCATACGTGCGGCCGACCGCTATGCGAAAGTGTAAAAGCCTACAGAAGCAAAATTTAATTATCAGACGAAAAGTGGCGATGTGCTATAGAAAGTATAAAAATGGTGCTTTGCATCGCTCCTAACAGTAAAAAGGAGAGTGACTTTTCTAGCAATTACAAGAATAGCAGTAGCGGCGAAGGGTATGCATGTATTATACAGCGCATTGTTGCTTAAAATATGTTAGTTTACGAGAAGCTCGAACGTGCACAAATTAAATTTCAATCTATAATTAACCACGGTCGTAAAATGGAAATTAATGGGTAATTTAATACGTTACATATACTTTCGCTTGGTGATTCATTTGGAAAATATTCAAGCCCCATTTCCTAAAATATGACGTAGAAGTTATTTAAAATTAAATTGTTGTAAGTATCCTGTAGACAACAAGTTGGTATTTTCTTAGTAATGGTTTAAAGTGTTTTGGTTATAGTAGCATTGCATCTTCTACAGCACGACTTGCACACAATTTGTGTGCGTGTGCTACCACCCTTTGGATTTTTAATATGCACGCGATCCGTATAACATGGAAGACGTTTTCCGGTGTTTCTACTAACGGCATTCCACCATCGACGAAGCGAACAGGTGCATGCATTAGCGCTAAAATGTATTGGACGAGCAGCAAGGATTATGACTCATTTAGTTCCGCCGAATCCTCAACTTCGTTCGGTGTTCGGAAACCTTCGGTTTGCATTCTATAGGGTACATAAAGCGGTGCGCAGAGTAAACTTTAGTTATAAGTTAGTTCGCTTACAAGTCAAGTCTTATAGTGCGGATTTTGTTTTGTACCAAAATGGTACCTGCAAACGTTTTTAAATGCACGGTGCTACTTTACCAGAAGGATGCTCTCAAACGGCACCAGAACAAATGTCGTGGTGCAACATCGTCCAAGGTTGCTTTATACATCCGTCGCAGCAAAGTACTTAAACTGTGGGACTTGCGGTTTCGCTTTTACGAGAATGGGCAACTTACAGCGACACAAGGAAAACAGCACGGTATGTCATTAAGCCGTAAACGTTCAGCTCCGCCAGCTGTTAAAGGGTCTTGTACGAAACAACCACGAATTATGTGTAAAGTATGCGATTTCGAAATGGAAAACTACGTATGCCGCACATTTAAGGAGCAACAGACATAAAATGCATCAGTTACCGCTACTAGCGACGATGGTGTAGAAATGGTTAGCACTGCGTTTAACAACCGTATGGCTAGCTATCGCATAAAGAACGCCAGTGTCGACGATGGAGTGTCCGAGTTCTTTGAAGCAGAAAGAGCGATTTATTCGATTAATAAATGAAAAAGAATACAACATACAGCAGTAAAAGTCTATTGCGAACTCTACGGCGTTTACACCAAAATGGGGAAAGAGGCTACCGATGTGAAACTTTAACACAAAAAATGTGGTTATAACGTCTTCTAGTAATCTGGAAAATATGTACGAGGTCTTAAGCGAAACCATAAGAACAAAATCAGAGGAATTTGAAACATGCGGGTCCGGTTGGTCTTTGGAAAAGGTGCTCTATTTAGAAATAAATATTAATAAGTATAAGCCGATATGAGTTCTAGGTTAAGAATAAAAATTGTGAATATGTATTTAGAAATGTGGTTTACAAAATTTAAACTGTATTAGTAAAAATTGTTTGTAATAAAAGTTTTAAGAATTGTTTCTAGATTTTCTTTTAGGTATGAGCCGCAGGAAATTTATAATTTAGAGGGTGTGTAAATGGTAAGGGTAGTCCTGTTTTAAATCTGTTTACAGATTCGGATTGTATAAAATTTAGACTAACAAGATGTGCTCATGTATAAAAATTTATGAGAACGCTCAAAAGTCGCTACAGGTAAGAAATCTTAAAATGGGGTAGCTCTGGGGATGGTGCTATGAAAATTTAAAGAGATTTGGGTAGCTTAGAAAATTCTAATATTGATTGATACCAAACAAGGTAGGTTTATCTCGTGGGTGGAAATGTGAGAAAGATTTATCTCGCAGAGGGTTATATGTAACTTTGCAGGTCGTGGTCCGATTTCAAATCTGTTTGCAGATTCAAATTCTGGTAAAATTTTAGACTAACAAGATGTATCGCATGACTAAAAAAATTATAAGAACGCTCAAAAGTCGCTACAGGTAAGAAATCTTAAAATTAGGGTAGCTCCTTGGGGATGGTGCAATCTGAAAATTCAGAGATTTGGGTAGCTGAGAAAATTTTTTTCCCCTAATTAAAATGAATATAACAAAAAACAGTTAGGTTTTTTGAAAGAGCAAAATTTGGATAGGACAAAGGGAAAACTTATTTTTGTTTAAGTTTGCTTAAAAAGCAAAAGAGCCAAAAAAATTTAAAGAATCAAAAGGCTAAGGTAAAAACTTTGAGGGATGGGGATTCAAATCTGAAATTCTGAGATTCGGTGCTGAAAAATTCTAATATATGATCCAACAAGATGGTTATCTCTGGGTGGAATTAAAAGATTTATCTGGGTGGAAAGAACTTGATGATCAAAATGGTTGGGGTAAAAATTAAAGGAGGAGTTCATCTCACAGGAGGAGATGGAGATCTAAAAATTTAAGATTTAAGTGAATTTACTGTAAATTTTCAGATTGTGAATGTGGATCCAAACGGATTTTAAGTTATCATTAAAATCAACACATCCTACGGCATTTAATAAGAATCGTGAGGTATTACTATCAACATTGTCAACATTTTTAGATTTGGGTTTATTACTGGAAGTTGATATTTCAACGCGGTATGAACTAAATGCAGTTGTGCAAATATCTAACGTTATTGTTCCAGAAAGCTTTCTATGTTTTAATGTTAAGATATGGAATGAAATTTCAAGTTTAAGAAGCGAACATTTCCTTTGTAATATGCTATTTTTACCAAAAAAACCTGAATACAGAAATCAAGAAATATCTATTAGTTATGGCATTAAAATGAATGCAATTTATGATATCTGTACCAATATTCCATATATTGGAATAAGTCATAATGGTAGTGCTGCGTTCTTTTCTTCTGAGGAAGCAATTAATAAATTATATTCAATGACATTCATAGTTAACAATTGTTTGTTTATAATTAATGATTCTTCAATTGAATACATCTATAATCAATTTATCGATAACATAGCATTCTTTTTTACCAAACAGTGTGGTGCAGTCAACGATGAATGTATTATATCTACAGGCAAATTGGTTGAGAAAAATATGCAAGCACCTACGAAATTATCAAGAACCAGCTACTTTATTCAACATTCATTAGAATTTAAGTTTTTATATGAAATTATTGTTGCTTTTCCAAATAAATTTTTATGTGATGTAAAAAATAAAATGAACTAAAAAACAAATTTTTTATTATATTTTGTACATTTTTAACATTACGATAAACTTTCATCATAATTATCATACATACTGCTAGATTGTAAATACGAATTCACTAGTTTGTCCAATTTTAATAACTTTGTCAATACATCATAAAATTGTTGCATTAATCCTTTGTTTGCACAATAAATGTTAAATATGGATAGATCAAAGTGGCCAGATTGAATTACTTTGCCGAGAAATACACTACATTCGTGAAATTTGTTTCTATTGTTAAAATATAGATGACCATTGGTATATCGAAAAATGGTTGTAATATGCGAAGGAATATCTGGAAATGCATGTGATTGTAAAAAATGTGCTTTGGGTTGCTTAGTACATTCGTCGTATTCCACGAGTTGATTTTCACCATAAAATATCAATGTACGTCCAGTATAGGTATTTACAGCCGCATTCACCCGAACACGATTATAAATGTAAATGTGAGTGTATGCTCTAGGCCATCCATTGACTAGCTGCATGCTAGGAAATTGCAACAGCTATACTTGATTGTTGCTAAAGAAAACCACATCACCATTTGGTTTCTGATATATGGCGACTAAACGTTTAAACGTGTGCGGAAGAAAAGGTAGCCAATCTATTATGTTCTTAGCTGGGTTAACGTAGGTGCTATTTACAGCTGATATTCAAACCCATTTTTCATAAAACATATATATGCGTTTAATTAGAATTAGAAAATGCTCAATATCAATGTTGCATAGGTCTGGCCGCGGTTTATTCGGCGAAGTTGGCTTATTGGATGAGTTAGGTTTAAAAGCAGCGGTAGTTGATTTAACGGTGGTAGATAATGATGGTGGGTATATGGACTGTATGCCTGCAATATCATCCTCATGTAAATCAAGATGATGATTTTCTAGATATGAATACATAACAGCATTAACATTATTTGAATGTCTTAACCCTAACGTGTGACCAATTTCATGAAGTAGCATCTCGTAATAACTTATCTATCTACTGGGTGGTGAACTTGAGTGTTTCATATACTAAGACTCATCATAATCCATGTGTATTTCGGATACAACGTTGCCGCTGGATGGATAGAAAGCATGTGCTAACCCACACCCGGGCCCATCGAAATCATCGATGCACCGCTCATTGGGGTTTGTTAAAGCCCTCATGTAATGATTTTTTTGTTGGAATGTTATTAATATATCATAACTCTGTGGATTGTATATAAATACAAGATTTGTGTGTTTTGCACAAACTTCAAATGTAATTTAAAACACGCTTTGTCAATTTGTTTTGATGTACATTGTATGCTTCAGAAGTATTGTGTTTATTTGTACATCTAGGTCTTGACATTAACTTTAAAGTTTCTTTATTTAATTTACCATCAACCGGCAGTTGGTAATATGTTTAAAATGCTCTTAAGACATTTTTAATTGTCGATTTGCGATTTTCGATAGAGGCCCCACTAACATTATGAGTTTCAATATACCCATATTTGTTTAAATAAACGTTTGCCAGTTCTAAGCCAAATTCACTGTTTGTGTAAATTTCGTCTTCACATCTCACTTCCCTGTTGATGTCGAAACTAAGGAAGATTAAAAGCACTACGAGTGGAACAGCAACAGCCTCCATGACTATTAATAATATACTAACAAAAACACTGTTATTTAATTCAATCATCTTTTATACAAATAACGATTTTTAAAGTTTACGTATAATGCCAGTAAACGGTTCATATTCAATAAAGTACGTCATGTATAATCATGCAGTAAGCAACAGCTTCAACTTCAAATGCTTTAGATGCTTCAATTTCAATTTTTAAATCTGCAACTATATTATGAATGCTTTCATTTTGTCTGGTGCAGTGTTAACTCCAGCATCGCACACAGAACTGAACGAACTGCGAATGTAAATTTGACTATATCAGAGTACACGTGCTGGAAATAAAACAATCCAAAAATTCCAACTAAATTTTGTTCTAATAAAATTTGAATAATCTTTGTCCACAATCAAAACTCGACAACGCAATTCATTGGTTAAAGCACTGATAAACGACTTTCAACACGGGAAGGATAGCGACCAGAATTATATAAATATAATTTCGAATTCTGCAGAAATAATCCTAGTACTCGCCATAGTCTGGGACTTCTCATCTCTGTAGTGCTCATCACAGCCTGCAGACCTTTCCAAGCAGCGTTCGCCATAGCCTGCTAAATCCTAAATACAGTGCCTATCATAGCCTGTGTCCTGTCCGAACGTTACGCTGTCCGCCGCCGTACCTGAAGGCCGTCATAATAATTCATTAGTGAAAGTCAACGAATACTACGTATGGGTCGTAAGCCTTGTTCTGTATATCAAGTGGCCCGCAAACAAGAACAGCTCGCTCTTCGACGTGCAATCCGCTCCATGAGATTGCACCCGAGGCTTCTATCTCCACTACCGCCGTCGCCGAAGGCAGTCGCTCAATACACTTCATACACAGCCCAAGAGATAGATTATTGCAATGACAACAACGGCATCTGTCAGGTCTACCTCCGGGACATCACCCCAGTAGAGTTCGACGGGACCGGGCTCTACTAGGCCTAGTGCACCATCGTCCACGACGTCTGCCGAAGTATACCAAAGATCACCAAAGACTCTGGACCCTACAGACCTGTAGTTAATCGCTATTTACCACCGTTCAAGGTATTTTTGGACTTCGCCAGTGAAGTCCAAAAGCTTGCGAGGAGTTCCGAGGACAACTGAAGTCTTCTGAACCCTCCATACTTGTAAATATTGCACATTAGTAGTTTTTAATTTCAAATATTTGCTATTCACGTTATTATTGAACTTTGCTATTCAATTCTGAAGCTTTCCGAAGGATTCCGAAGACAACCGAAGACTTCCGATCCCTCCATACTTGTAAATATTGTAAAGTTATAGTTTTTAATTTCAAATACATTAGCTCTCTGGGACAACACGAAAAGTTCCGAAGACCACCGAAGCTGCTTCCACCACCTTCAAACCATATAGCCATTCATTATACATGTGGTCAAGTTCATTTCGGTGTTCAAACGCAAGCATCAAGCTTCCGAAAAGTTCTGAAAAGAACTAGTGGCTTTCGAACCAATTCAAGAATCAGAAAAAAACAATTTTACTTTAATTTTATATATTTGCTTTGTAACGTATAATTATTTTGCTTCTGTTATTAAACAACTAATTAAGCCAAGCCTATTTACTCTTAAGACGCCTCCCACCCCAACGATACCAAGTGGCGTCCAATGTGTCTGGGCCGTCTTCAAAGAAGATTTTGCAAACAGCGCGCTTGCAAGAACCATCAGCATGCCCGAGACGAGGAATCAAACCACGTCTAACGTCCAGTCGGACACCAACCAGCCGCCTCCGACCCAAGAGGCCACCCAACCACTGGAACAGGGGGACGACACCGATCTCTGCCAAGAGGCCACCCTCACAAACCACAGTTCACAAGTTCCCATACAAATGCCAACACTCATTCTACGTACTCCTGGAGGAGTTCCACTCCGTGGTCAACGGACCAACACAACCAACCACCACTGCCAGCATCAGCCACATGATACGGACCAATCCACACACGCCTTTTCGATTGCCGCCGTATCGATACTCCCCACAAACAAAATTCATCATTGCCGCAGAAGTAGAGGATATGCTGGCTAACCGAATCATCGAGGCCAGCACCTCGGCTTACAACTCCCCTATATTAATCGTGGAAAAAAAGGATGGAAAACCACGATTTTGCGTCGACTATCGGAGATTAAACTCCATCACCAAGGATGAAAGCTCAAACTTACCAATCATTTATAAAACCCTACGAGACCTTGGCACGGCTCGACTCCGAGTCCAAACCTCTAACGGCATTCACTACGCCCGATGGAGCCAGTTACCAATTCCGCGTCATGTCGTTTGGACTGAAAAATGCCCCGGCCAGTTTTCAGAAGCTGATGACACAAGAAGTGGCTACCTCCACAAGTTCGTACTCGTATACTTGGACGACCTAATAATTTACTCCAACAACTGGGAAGAGCATCTACAACACATCCAAGGCGTTCTAGAAAGGCTTGAATGACACCAGCTACACCTGGCTTTAGAGAAATGCAGTTTTGGAGTACAAAAACTTGAATACCTAGGCCACGTTATAACCGCCGAAACACGTGGAACAGATCCAAAAGGCAAATCGACCCACAAAGCGACGACAGCTAAGGTGCTTCTTCGGCCTTACCAATTGGGTCAGAGACTATATCCCGCGGTGTGCAAACCTTCAAGCACCGCTTACCAACTTATTCCAAACCAATCAACGCTTCCAGTGGACTACAGAAACTGAGCAAGCCTTCTAAACCATCCAACAGGCCATCAGTCAGCCATTAAAACTCCACCGACCCAACTTTAACAAACCTTTCATTCTACAAACCGACGCCAGTGGAACAGGCATAGCAGCAGTCCTCTATCAAGAAACCGAAGAGTCCCGAAACATCGTCAGCTACGCCAGCGCCAAATTCAATCAAGTCGAGAGAAACTACCACGTCAATAAGCAAGAATGTTTGGCGGTAATCTGGGCCGTTAAAAAGTACCGACCGTAGTTGGAGGATAAGCCCTTTACACTCCGCACAGACAACCGTGCGCTGATATGGTTTAACAAAACTAAAGACATCCGTTCCAAACATATCCGCTAGGCTCTGTTGCTACAGGAATTTTCCTTCGACATACAACATTGTCCCGGGGCTCAGAATGAGCTACCGGACCATTTCTCACGCCATCCCATCAACAACGACATCCTCGATCAGGTCACCAGCAAAAACCGCCTGCTATCGCCAAACGACCCGAGCAATCTCCAGCCCAACTACGTGGCTCTAGTGGACCTGTCCGAACGAATACAAGCTGCGCAACGGGACAGCGAAGTCATTGGACGAATGACCCAAGAATGGCTCCTCGTACAGTCGTACAGCAGAGAAGTCTCCAGAATCCTCACAAAGAGCGTAATAAATAATAATAATAATAATAAATAAATAATAATAGATAATAATAATAATGATAATAATAATAAATAATAAATAAATTATTATTTATCTACAGGGGGGTCGTTATAAAAATACCTTCTTGGCATATTTGCACACGTTGGCCTTTACCCTACACAGTAATATATATATATATGGATGTTTCCTCCCCTTGTGAAGTAATAAAGCTATTATTTTGTTAAAGACAATACAACTATTGGCCCGATTTGTGTACGTCAATAAGCTCTTATTGTTTTCATAAGAGCTTGTTTACGGATACCTCTTATTTTATTTTGTTATACACAATTTCTTATTACGGACTGCAAATAACTTGTCTTTGATTAAATATATATATATATATATATATATATATATATATATATATATATTATGGCGACCACAACGTGATGGCTCGAGTTCCAAATAAAATTTTTGTGATTTTATTCCAGGAAACTGGCGATCTGAGAGACAAAGGTTCTGTGTGTGTATAAATTTAAGAGTATTTTGAGAGTGTGTGTGAGTGAGTAGAACGTATGCAGAGAAAGGAGTGGTTAAGTAGTCAAGGAGTGGAAATTGGAAGTGACGATAGTGCATTGTGTGAGAAAATTTCGAAAATGGAAGAAGCTGGAGGCAGTAGAGATCAGTCGAGGACGGAATCAGGGGATCAAGGAAATGAGTTAATGATGAGAATGTTAGAGGAAATGCGATTAGCGAGGGAGGAGTCCAACCAAAAATTAGAGCAGATAAGCGGGAAAATTGAACAAAATACTAAAGAATTTACAGAATTTAAAGATAGTCTTACCGTAAAGATGGGGGAAGTTGAAAATAGGGTTGAAAAAAATGAGCGGGATATTACAGGTCTTCGACAGGAAATGGGACATTTAAGGTCCGAAGTACGCATTTTTTGTGAAGAAGAGATTAATATAAAAATGACTGAAGTAACGGACTCATGTAGGGATCAGTTAGGCAGGGTAGAACGCGAGGTTAGTAGTATTAAATACAACGTGTCAAGTTTAACGGGGGATGGTCCCAGATTTTATACAGGTGGAGTATCATTGGACCAACACATGAAGTTTTATGGCGATAACAGGGTAAATCCACAAATTTTTATTAATAGTGTAAGAAATCTAGTGGGAAATTTATTTGACGAACAGACTAAACTGAATACGATAAAGGCTTTATTAAAAGACAACGCGGAAGCATGGTACAATTTAGTAGGACAGGACATAGACACGTATCAGGAATTTGAAAACAAATTTTTACAACATTACTGGAGTGATCACAAACAGGATCAGATTAGGGACGACTTGATTACAGGAAAATTTAAGGAGAGTTTGCAGGTTCTAGGAGCAATATGCCATCCGCAAATACAGTGTGGCCAAACAACTGAATCCACCATTGACGGACAGACAGATAATCAAGTACCTATCACGACATTTTGAACTGGAAATTAGACAACACGTGGCCTTACAAAACATCACAGAACGGGAGACGTTTTTGGAATACTTACAGAGATATGACGATGTATGTGTTGGACGGACAAGAGAGATACGAGAACGAAACGTTAACACAGTTAGGTTTGACAACAGGACACCGAATTATCCGAGACGGCCTGACTACAACAGAAATTTTCGACCGAATTGGGAACGACGAGGACAGGAATACAGGAGCAATAGTGCGACTAGGGGACCGACGCCAAGACCTAGTTACGCGCGACAGAACAGTTTACCGGAAGTAAACAGGACTGTGACCAGCACGCCGAATAGAGACAGGGACACGGATATTAACACGAGGAGGACGTACGCACAGGTTGTAGAAGGACAACCAGGACCAAGCATGGAAAACAGGATGAGACAGGATTTTTAGAACGTGACAGACCACTAGATTTCTGTGTAAATGTATACGAACATCCACGTGAATTTTTCAAAATTGAGGAGGAAGTAGAGCCAGAAACTGAGGAAAATTATGTTTGCCAATTATTAATTTAGAAATTTTTGAGAATAATGTAGAAGTATTACTTGATACAGGGGCAGAGGCGAGTTTAATATCGGAGGAATTCGTCAGCAAAATTAGGGATAAGGTTTGTGATAGAATTATGCCTATAAAGCGTAGCCATTTAGTAGCTCCAAATAAAAAGAGGTTTGCTGTAGTAAATAGTGTTGTGGTGCTTAGGATAGATATAGGAGGTTTAAGCTGTGAACAGGAGTTTGTAATTGTACCTGGACTGAAGTTTCAGAGCATTTTAGGTGTTGACTGTATGATGAAGTTAGGGGTTTTGATAGATATGGAAAGGAAGGTAATAAGGATTAAAGATAGGGTAGTGCCATGGAAGGGCAGTTATGAAGTCACAAAGGATGACACGGGGTTTAGTATTAATGTAGTAGAGGTAGAGGATGATGAAGGTAAACAGATCAACACGATAAGATGTCCAGAGGATAGGAGAATAGAGGTTCAAGCTTTATTACAAAAACATGCAGAATTAGTGGGGGTAGGAGCAACAGCAGCATATCAGGAGCAGGTGAAGGCGGAATTAAGTAAAGAGGGCAAGTTTGTTTTTAATAAAGTAGATTTAAGGAATTCATTCTGGCTGATTCCATTACATAAGAATTCTAGAAGGTACAGAGGATTTTCCATAGAGGGAAAAATCGATAATTTTAAAGTAGTATCGTTGGGTTTGTCGGCAGAGAAGAAAATAATAGTAAATAAGAAACAGGCAAGTGTAGGGACTGAAGAAGAAGTAATATTTAAGAGTCAGGATAATAGGGATGATAAGTTTATTGTATGTGAGATAATAGGGATGATAAGTATAGATATAGAAGGGGGAGAGATAGGGATGAAGAGTATTAGGATGGTAAGAAGAAAGACTTGGAGGGTCAAGAAGAGAGTTAGATTTAAATAGGATAGGGATAGCATAGGTGTATATAAAAGAGTAGAAGTAAGTGGTTATAGAAAATAAAGCTAGGTATAGGATAAATATGGGAGATAATTAGGAATAGGTTTAGGATGAGAATAAAGAGTAAATGTAGGAAGAAAATAAGATAGGTTAAGTGTAGATATTTCATAGAAGATTAGTGGAGAGTTAGGAATAGAGTAAGAATAGGATAGGTATATAGGATTAGGTAGGGGGAAGTAAAGTATAGTGAAGAATAGTTAAAAGTTAGGAATAGGATAGGTATATAGGATGTATATAGGATAAGTAGGATGAAGTTAGGGATAATTTTAGTTTATAGAAGTAGGTGAGAGTTAGGAATAGGATAGGGAGATAGGATCGGTGTAAATATTTTTTTTGAATTGGAGACAAAGTAGGTAAGTTAGATAGATAAGGATAGAGAGAGATAGGCAATTTTTTTTTCTAAATATTTTTTGGTTGTCTAAATGCTTTATATTTGAATTCGAATAAGTGGGATTATTTGTATTCAAATAGGGGGAAAATACTCATATTTAGACCAGGGTTGAAAATTAAATAATCACATCAAATAATTTTAATCACCGTGTATAAGGAATTTCATTAAATAATACGCTTTATTAAAACCTTGAAGCATAAATAAACTCGGTCGTTTCAGTAAAAATAAGAAATTTAAATTATTTATAAGACGCTTTATATCAAAAGAAACAGTATTAAAAAAAAAAGCTCTGCGTGTAATTTATATATTCCTAATAAAGAAGCAAAGAGAAATTACATGCAAAATTTATCTTAATTAACTCTATTTCAAATAACCGGTATTGAACAAAACGTACAGATAATATCTATAGAAACTTGTAAAACCCAATAATGCAAATCCTAGAAGTGTTAGTTAGAAGTAGGATGTTTTTAAAAGGCAATTTCAGTTTAATTTGTGTAGATAAACATGTCGAGTCTAAGGATATTGGAAACGGTCAGATGCTTTAGCACGAAATACAAAACAGGGTTTATTTAAAAGCTCTGAGAATTAATATTATTTTGAACACCTGCGTAGTTTAAATATCACATACGGCGAAAATTTTGCAGATAATTAATGTTTACAAAGAAGCTTGGAGAAACCGGGGCTTAATATTCACGAGAAGGTTATTTAACCCAGATAGTCCACATGGACTGGAAAACAATCGATAATAAAGAATATCAATTTGCACCAATACGAACAGGTTAGAAAAGGAAAGAGAAAATGCGTCAAGCAAAGACACATATTGTAAAAGGCGGGATTTAAGCAACGTCACGAGGGTCACAATTGGTTGAAAATAGGATGCAAATATCAGAGGTAGAAACAACAATTTCTCTACAAAATTAATTAGTTTTTCTCGGACATGCTTGCGTGCCGTGTGGAAATTTTCTGAGATGTAAATGGGGCGAGTGAAAATTCGTAAAAACCTACGCGCGAGCGACGGACTGGGAACATAGAATGAGGAATTCTTTAGAATTACCCGTTTTGGGGAACAAACCGACAGACAGGCTTTTTGCTATATATACCGGTGGTAATATGAGTTCGGCCTCTTAGACTCTTAGACTTTTGACTATTCGATGCGTTAAAAGCTCTTACATCCGCGACTTGATTGAAGATGTTAAACAGTGCATTTTAGTTTGATAAAATAATTTAAAGTTTGCTCGTATATTTTAGTGATTCAAAATAGTTTGTTATTTACGTGCTAACATGAATGTACTTCAGTGCACTTAGATACAAGGTAATAAAATTTAGTATCACTGTACCAATTAGCAAAATTTACAACGACAAATGTATACACAAAAGTAGGCAGTTTTGGCGTATATTGGTGAAAGACGCATGAATTTCTTTGCTATTTTTCGGGGGTGTTAATAATTAAATGGTTCAAATACGTGTCTGGATCCACGAAACAAGGGTCAGATATACACAGATGAGTTCCGGAAAAGCCCAGAAACAACTTTAAATAAATGGTGATGGAGAAAATTTTAAAAGCGTTGAGAATTAGAAGCCGTAAATATAATCCTGTTGGAATGGTGTGATTAACTAAAGGGACGATGTACGTTGAAGCTACGAGGACAGTAACCTTCAGGTAAATTATACTATTTTGTTTGACATTTTTGTGTGTGTTGAATTACTTTATAATTGATTTACTTTAAATGGACATTAGTGAAATTGTACTAACCATAAAATTTTAATGTTAAGATGAAATTTGCTTGTTTAAGTAGAAAGGAGTATTTAGTATTGATGTTTGGGAATATGATGAAACTTTGGGTATGTCTTTGAGCTCAATTAGACGAACCTGGTTAATTAACGTAAAGGGGTGGTAGATGCTCCCTTTTTACTCTGCTTATATTGTTATATTAATTAGTAGGCATCCAACAAGGACTTTAATTCTGGATGCACGTTAAAGTGATAATAAAATTAATCTTGAAATTCTTTTTAAAACTGAATTTTATGCTGAAATTTAATCTGAAAATTTAATGTATTCTGAATATTGATGTAAATAGAGTTAACGTTGATGTTTGTGGTAGGAATGTGTTGTTTAATTTTATGAATGAGGAGGTTTATAAAATTAGGTGAGCAGCCGAGGCGAAACAGGATCACAGCAGTTTATGACGCCCAATCGGTGGGACTAGAATTTTTTTGTTGAAAGGACCCAGTTCCCGCATTCACAGGAGCATTTCACAGCAATATATATATATATATATATATATAAATATATATATATTGTTGTGATATTTAGGTTGCCTTCTCTTATGTGCTTACTTTTTGTTTTATTGTAACCTCTAATTTTTAAATTTTAAAGATACCGCTTCTTATATGCCTCGACTAGCTCAGTCGAACGTCGATACGACAACAAAGACTGTTTACCCTTTTATTCTAGCTCCTTTCTGTTTGAATGATATAAACGAAACAAACCAAAATTTTTATAATGACCAAGAATATGTACACTTTGTAGTTTAATAATTTGAATACTTTGATCTGTTATTAATAAAATTAACCCCTGAATCAAAATAATAATATCTATCTGATTATGCCCAAACCATAACTCCCTTGAAGCCAGCAAAAATACCACTGTCTGTTACTAGAAGCACTTTTGAACGTTCAAATAACCTTCTTTCTCTCTATATTAATTTTCAAAATATTTCTGATGACCCCTCACAAATTAAATACTTCAATATATAAAAATTATACGTGTTAAAAATTGAAACAAAGCCTTATACTAAAAAATAATATTTTATCTCTGACCTGCGTTTTCCCCGCTCGTTTCTACTTTTTAGAATTGCCTCTGCCTGTGGTAGGTTAGCACCCTTGGATTGTTTCAATTTGATTTCGGCCAGTATAACACTTTGTTGATTAATTTTCCTTTCAATGCTCAGCCATCAATGTTTAGACTTAAATTCGTTTTTTAAATTCGTTCACCTAGGGGGACACTTAGAGTATACTCGGAGGTTAATTAGAAATATCTGTACAGTAAACTTAGTAGATTAGAACTGGAAACGTATAAATCGCACCTAGCACTAACGTGCAATTTATCCGAGTCCGGTTTTCAGGAATGGAATAATTTCCAGAGATTTGTTTTTGAAGTCAACAATCATAAATTGTTAGACAAAATTAATAGGCAAAACACTAAGTTGAAGTTTCTTTTAAAGAAACACAATGTCAATGTACCTCCTAAAAAACTGGAAATTACTTCACCTCAATTAGAGTCAATAGTTGTTAACGAATCGTCGAAAATCTTTAATAATGAAGAGTTGACTTTCCTTGATCGAGGCCTAAAATTTGGAGTAGATCATTTGAAAACTCCTTTGGAAGACATTATTGCTGGCATTGAAAATCCATTTCAAAATTAGATGACAATTCAAAAACTTTATTAGAAACGCGTGCAAAATTCAACTTTCGAACAACTTACGCACTTGCGCAAGGAATGCCTCAGAACAAACAAGGAAAGATCATTTGATTATTAAAGATTTACGACAAAAGAATTGTTATTATTTAAAGGCTGATAAGGGAATAGGTTGGTTATTCTGGATAAACAAGACTATGTTGATAGAGTAGAGACTTTGCTGTCTGAGGGTCCTTACAGACCAATAGTCAAAAACGTAAAATGAAGTTCCTTTAAATAAAATGATTAAATCAACAGAGTCTGTTTTGAAAGAATGTCCAAACCTAATTTCGCCCACACTAAAATTAAAATTAAAATTTCGAATCCTGAAATGCCAAAGCTTTACTGTTTACCAAAGATTCACAAAATAATAAATCGATGAGACCAATAGTTTCAGGTATCAACTCACCGACTTACTATTTATCACGATGGCTGTCAAATGAATTTAAGAATTTAAAGTTTAATAGTTTGTCTGTACAAAACTCTTTAGAGTTCATTAATAAAATTAAAAATATCACATTAGAAGAGAACGAAATCTTAATTTCATTTGATGTCAGTTCATTATTCCCTAGTGTTCCAATACCACGTACTTTAACATATTTAAAGGATGTTCTTATAGATAGTGATATTGATGATGATAAAGTTGAGGAATATATCGCTTGTTTCGCATTGCATGTCCCAGAACTGTTTTCAATTCAACAACAAGTTGTACGAACAACATGAAGGCACAGCAATGGGAAATAGCTTATCACCTTTCATAGCAAATTTATTTATGTCTCGTTTTGAAACCGAGTTAAAAGAAAACTCAAATACTTCCCAAGAATATGGTTAAGGTACGTGGATGATATTTTGCAGTTTTGACACTTCTAAATCAAATGTTGATGATTTTCTTAAAGAAATGAATTCAAAATTTCAAAGCATAAAATTTACGTATGAACTAGAGAATAATGGACAATTACCCTTTTAGATACATTAGTAATTAGAAATGGTAATAAATTTGAATTTGACATTTATAGAAAAGAAACCAATGTAAATCGCTTTATTTTGTCTTCCTCTAATCATAGCATACAACATAAGTTGGCTTCATTTAACTTTTAATTAATAGATTATTGAATTTCCTTTAAATAAAAACAGATTTAATAAGGAATTTGCTCTTATTAAACAAATAGCGAATTACAATGGTTTCTCTTCTGATATTATAGATAATATTTTTAGAAAGTGTAAAATGGGATCAACATCCGTAAATCAACGACTTTGCAATCAACCACCTCTAACGATAATGTTAAATATGTTAAACTTCCGTTTCACAAAACCACAAAGGGTCTTGATAAAATATTCAAACAGTGTAATTTCAAAATTGCTTTCACTAATAATAATAAAATTAAAGATTTGCTAGGTAATCCAAAAGACAAGGTGGAAAAATTGCAAAGTCGGGATTTATGAAATTAGTTGTGCAGGGCCAGGGTGTTTTCAAAAATATATTGGTCAGACCAAGAGGAATATAACAACAAGATTTAAAGAACACATTGCTCACTTCAAATATGGTAAATATAAAAGGTCTCAGGTCGCCAAACATATATTTGAAACCAGCCACCCCGTTAAACTAGAAAATGTTAAATTGTTAAAAGCGGTACCAACGTTTTCCTCCTTAAATGCCTATGAATCGATTAAAATTGTTAAACATAAAGGACCCCTCTTAAACACCGATAAAGGGCCAATAGAGTCATTTGCTTTGCTTTCCCTATTGGTCAACAACCAATGAGAAAGCAAGATTAAACTGGTTCCGCTTCAGTAGATTTAGAATTAGTATAAATTAGGTAGATTTAAGTTATAATGTCACAATTCACTTGTTTGTTGTTGAGAACACCAGCCTGCGGGTGAGGAGAATATCCTCGATAGTGTTTAAAGCAACAATATAGTAAATTATACAGCTAATATTTTTTTTTTTTTTCTACTGATGATGACCACATAGTGGTCGAAATACGTATCTAGTAATTTAAATATTTTTTGTGGTTAAGGGTTTTTATTTAATTTTATTTAAATCGTGCCACAGTGTTCCTATAGATTATTAACTATGACTTCCCGGTCTTCTGAACTTAATAGGTATCGGAGCTTAGCTCTTAAAATTAGTTTTGTAAAAGCAGATATTCGATTTCTAAAAAGTTGTAAAGCCCATAAGGTTTTGCCAAATTTCATTAACGTAAAAATCAGCAGTAATTGTAAACGTAGTAACGCAATAATCAATTTTGCAAAAGATAAATAGCTTAATTTGGAAATCAAATATCTGTACAGTAAACTTAGTAGATTAGAACTGGAAACGTATAAATCGCACCTAGCACTAACGTGCAATTTATCCGAGTCCGGTTTTCAGGAATGGAATAATTTCCAGAGATTTGTTTTTGAAGTCAACAATCATAAATTGTTAGACAAAATTAATAGGCAAAACACTAAGTTGAAGTTTCTTTTAAAGAAACACAATGTCAATGTACCTCCTAAAAAACTGGAAATTACTTCACCTCAATTAGAGTCAATAGTTGTTAACGAATCGTCGAAAATCTTTAATAATGAAGAGTTGACTTTCCTTGATCGAGGCCTAAAATTTGGAGTAGATCATTTGAAAACTCCTTTGGAAGACATTATTGCTGGCATTGAAAAATCCATTTCAAAATTAGATGACAATTCAAAAAACTTTATTAGAAACGCGTGCAAAATTCAACTTTCGAACAACTTACGCACTTGCGCAAGGAATTCCTCAGAACAAACAAGGAAAGATCATTTGATTATTAAAGATTTACGACAAAAGAATTGTTATTATTTAAAGGCTGATACGGGGAATAGGTTGGTTATTCTGGATAAACAAGACTATGTTGATAGAGTAGAGACTTTGCTGTCTGAGGGTCCTTACAGACCAATAGTCAAAAACGTAAAATGAAGTTCCTTTAAATAAAATGATTAAATCAACAGAGTCTGTTTTGAAAGAATGTCCAAACCTAATTTCGCCCACACTAAAATTAAAATTAAAAATTTCGAATCCTGAAATGCCAAAGCTTTACTGTTTACCAAAGATTCACAAAAATAATAAATCGATGAGACCAATAGTTTCAGGTATCAACTCACCGACTTACTATTTATCACGATGGCTGTCAAATGAATTTAAGAATTTAAAGTTTAATAGTTTGTCTGTACAAAACTCTTTAGAGTTCATTAATAAAATTAAAATATCACATTAGAAGAGAACGAAATCTTAATTTCATTTGATGTCAGTTCATTATTCCTAGTGTTCCAATACCACGTACTTTAACATATTTAAAGGATGTTCTTATAGATAGTGATATTGATGATGATAAAGTTGAGGAATATATCAAGCTTGTTTCGCATTGCATGTCCCAGAACTGTTTTCAATTCAACAACAAGTTGTACGAACAACATGAAGGCACAGCAATGGGAAATAACTATCACCTTTCATAGCAAATTTATTTATGTCTCGTTTTGAAACCGAGTTAAAAGAAAACTCCAAATACTTCCCAAGAATATGGTTAAGGTACGTGGATGATATTTTGCAGTTTTTGACACTTCTAAATCAAATGTTGATGATTTTCTTAAAGAAATGAATTCAAAATTTCAAAGCATAAAATTTACGTATGAACTAGAGAATAATGGACAATTACCCTTTTAGATACATTAGTAATTAGAAATGGTAATAAATTTGAATTTGACATTTATAGAAAAGAAACCAATGTAAATCGCTTTATTTTGTCTTCCTCTAATCATAGCATACAACATAAGTTGGCTTCATTTAACTTTTAATTAATAGATTATTGAATTTCCTTTAAATAAAACAGATTTAATAAGGAATTTGCTCTTATTAAACAAATAGCGAATTACAATGGTTTCTCTTCTGATATTATAGATAATATTTTTAGAAAGTGTAAAATAGGATCAACATCCGTAAATCAACGACTTTGCAATCAACCACCTCTAACGATAATGTTAAATATGTTAAACTTCCGTTTCACAAAACCACAAAGGGTCTTGATAAAATATTCAAACAGTGTAATTTCAAAATTGCTTTCACTAATAATAATAAAATTAAAGATTTGCTAGGTAATCCAAAAGACAAGGTGGAAAAATTGCAAAAGTCGGGGATTTATGAAATTAGTTGTGCAGGGCCAGGGTGTTTTCAAAAATATATTGGTCAGACCAAGAGGAATATAACAACAAGATTTAAAGAACACATTGCTCACTTCAAATATGGTAAATATGAAAGGTCTCAGGTCGCCAAACATATATTTGAAACCAGCCACCCCGTTAAACTAGAAAATGTTAAATTGTTAAAAGCGGCACCAACGTTTTCCTCCTTAAATGCCTATGAATCGATTAAAATTGTTAAACATAAAGGACCCCTCTTAAACAACGATAAAGGGCCAATAGAGTCATCTGCTTTGCTTTCCCTATTGGTCAACAACCAATGAGAAAGCAAGATTAAACTGGTTCCGCTTCAGTAGATTTAGAATTAGTATAAATTAGGTAGATTTAAGTTATAATGTCACAATTCACTTGTTTGTTGTTGAGAACACCAGCCTGCGGGTGAGGAGAATATCCTCGATAGTGTTTAAAGCAACAATATTGTAAATTATACAGCTAATATTTTTTTTTTTTTTTTTCCTACTGATGATGACCACATAGTGGTCGAAATACGTATCTAGTAATTTAAATATTTTTTGTGGTTAAGGGTTTTTATTTAATTTTATTTTATTTTAATTAGAAGATACATAGAGCCCTAAATTATTAAACATTAATACTAGGTTTAATTAACAATTATTACTTACGTTTTTCACAGTAAACGGCAACTTCTATTATATTTATTGGCACTTGAATTATCACAACTTTTAAAATATTTCTGTCACTAAATAATTATTTAAATTCTTCTATTTTCACTCGCATGATATTCGGTCTTGAATTCGTATAGTTTGTGCCTTGGTCGAAGATATACTCATTGTTTAGTAAGTCTATGTTCTATATAAACACTCCTCCTTCCACCTGTGCTATTGGTTTTACTTGCGCATTTTGTTAATTGAGGCGTTGTTCTTTGCCCCTATCATTGCAACCTTCGGACTTTCTATAATTTACCATCCAGACCGGTGTCGAAGTGATGTATATTCTCACGTAGACACGTACTTTGCATAGCGTATTTCTCTGAAAATCAAATTTTTACCTTCGTTTACTTCACGTCATCTTATTTATATTTACTATTATTCAAATTTTATCGTGTAATCAAACATTTGTTATTTGTTATTTAGTATTCCAAAATCTGTTTGATTTTATAAAAATACAATGTTGTTCGTCACGTAGAAAATTTTCTATGATGACGTATTTGAATGCGTTTATTTATTTATGCGTTAATGTTTTGAATGAGATTTGTTTATAGTTAGCATGCCAGGTTATTTCCTTTCATTAATTGCGTATTTATTTTAGTAAAACTCGTTGTGTTTAAGCCGTTATTCCTGCGTATTTCTTTTCAATTTCATGTTTGTATATTTAATATAAAATGCATTATACTCCGTAGAAGTTATCTATCTTACTAAATATGATATGATTTTTAAAGGGATGAGCTTCCTTTCATGAATTAAAGTTAGTTGTGATTTAAATACACTGTGCTCGATATTGGCTTTTTGCTTAAGAGTCGAGTTACTTACATTTTATGATGAAATTGTTTGGTTTTCTAAACTTTAATGATATGTACATGTATCGCACGACTTTTATGATCCAATACACCCCTAGATGGCCCTAATACCATAGGAATATATATATATATATATATATATATATATATATATATATATATATATTATATATATATCTATATAATATTCCATACCTAAATTAAATAAGGTTACGTGTTAACTAAAGAAATCAATTCAAATGGCACGGACTTTCTTTAACAGAATTTGGATTAAAACTCACAAAACTTTCTATCTTAAGTAAACTCTGCAAAACAGAAACTAGACATCTCAATTGGCGACAAGTAGTCGTAGTATGATTTCCTACAATTGCTGTTAATAATATGAAACATTATTCATGTGGTAAGAGTCAATTGTTTTTCAGCTGAATATTACAAGAGCGTTATCTATAAAGTACCAGCGTCAGAAACCATTCGATCAATAAATATAATAAAGGATAACTTTACCTTAATTGGATTATCAGCAATTTGTTGAAGGTTAAATGATTCAAACGATTCGAGGAAAAGCAAAACAGAGAATGTGTTTGTTTTAAATACGAGTGCTATGCTCATCCTAGCAAACAGAAATAGTATCCGTACGATAAAAATGAATTTTTATAAAGGAGTCTTATAATGAGCTACTCTCAGCATGACGTACAAGTGTACTTATAATAATACATTTTTAGTATCAATTACATCTTGAGACTATGAAGAACATTGTTGCCAATGCGTGGTTAATAATTACTTCTTGTTTGAAAACCAAACAAACAGATCAGTATGAAACATGGGTTTGGTGAAGTAGAAATAGTGAATATTGATCAGTTAGCAAGAAAGTATACTGACGAGGAATAAATGGTTCGAGAAGGAGAAGTAGACCATGGTAAACGTCATGTATAAAATTGTGAAAGGTACAAATGTGGAGAGTTTCAAAATAAAAAGGCTAGTATAAAGAGATATATAGATCTTAATGAGGTGAGGAAAATTTGGCAAGGCTGAAATGTATAGAAGAAGATTGTTGACAGAGTTTGAAAATTTTGCAAGTTATATTATAATTAGTTTTTTATATAGTTTTGTAAGATTAGGTTACGCCACACCGGTGCTTTATGTCTAGCACATATACTTCACCCTGTACTCACGATTGATTTTAATTTAGAGATTAGTAATAGTGCTGTATTTGGATATGTAGCGAGTAATTTATCTGTTGGAGACACCTTAGTCGTCAAGTAAGGTACGTGTATTTTGCGGTTCGATTCTCATATGTATCAGCCATAACTTTTGGCAGTGCGTTCATAGTTCAATATGTTTACTTATGGCTCGAAAATTATTACTGACACCAAAGGAAGTTAAATATGCCACTGGACATTTATCAGGCCTTGATTGCGTAGCTAAAAAGCAAGTTTCACATACTGCAGGGCTCATTAATGATTGTATACCTGGAAATAACAATTAATGTCATTAATAGTGGCCAAAGTGAGACACCAGTTGAAAACCTATGGTTGGTGTAAGGAACGATGGGAAGAGACGTCCGAAAGAAAATTTAGTGAATGATTCTCAGCAAAACCAACACTTTCACGTGACTGAGTTTTTCTAACTCATAATTTTTTCCTGTAAAAGCTGGTGTATCAGATAGAAATTGCCAAAGGAGTAAGAACATTTTGTCACATTTGAGCCAATTGCAACATTTTCATGAACTTGTTCTTCATACCAATGTACTTGCAAATAGTCCCAATCAACAACCAGATATATTGAATAACGCCAAGAAGCGTAAAATGGATTTCACGAATAAAAGAAACTTTAAAAGTTACTGGAGTATATATCTATAATGCCGTACAATAGACTACCTGGAATCAAACACTACTGCTGTGGAAAAGAGTCGCAAGATGAATTCAAGTTCTAGTTTCAAAATTCTATTTTTCTTCACCGGAAAAGAAACCTAATCAAACGAAATCATATTATATCGATGGGCTATATTCTGCCTGAAAGACACATTTTTCAGAATTTAGCGAATATAGTTCTTTTTAAAGCATAGATGAGGACGACGAAATTCAAGGGTCGTTACTCACTAAAGCAAAATATACCGTTGAAACCAATGAAGAAATCTTACTGTATTAATGAGCTATAATTATGCCTAAAATACATTTTCAAAATATTGCCGAGGTAATGCTTGTCAAAAAAAAATAGATAAATGTAATCCAAAATATAAAAATCGATTCCTCACTGAAACAATATATGCCGCTGAAGCCAAGGAAAAGAAGAATACGTTAATGGCTTGGCTGCAATGCCGGTAATAGCTATGTACGTTATATGTACGTATATTGTGGCAAAGATCTTCTGCCCATGAAAATAAAGAGTCACTCTAGGAGGAAGAGTGACAAAAGCACTAGCGCTTACAATCAAAGAGAATACGTTGTGTTCTTTTTGACATATTATTTACAACTGTGTATTTATTAGAAACATTGAATTTTGTTGCATTCGTATCATGCATGTCTACCCGAAGGATATTGCGACAGTACAAAAAAAGCAACAAAATAGTATATTTCGATGTACTGACAGTGGATTATTATGTACGAAGTCACTGTCAAACATAAAGTTATAAACCCAATCTGACTAGTTTCTAAAGAACAAAAATTGGGAACGAAGCAACTTATTGAATGTTCAGAAGCTATTACATTTCATTGTTAGGAAATGAGGTAAGGTGGCAAGGCAGACCAATTTGCAGGATTGTATGACCCTATCAGTAACTCAAATAAATAGAGGAAAGTAGTATTTTATCCTTATCTGAGTATGTGTATAGTAAACACCTAGATAACTTACAATGACTTGAATAAGCCAAAAATTGTCAAATAAAAAATGGCGGATTATCAAAGTTCATAAGAAGAAATATCAAAGTGACAGCTGTGGAGCACGGTTGGAGACTCAAAGAGAACAAGGGAGGGCGAGATAGGAGGGTGGAGAACGATGGAGGACTCAGGACTAAAAGAGTAAGCAGATGATTAAGGACAGAGGAGGTTGAAGGACGATACAGAATGAAGGAGGCTGGAGAATAATGGAGGACGGAGGAAGTTAGAGGATGATGTGAGACGGAAGAAAACGGAGGACGAATTTTGATGGAGACGAAAGAAGATTGTAACGAATATATATTCTGTGGCACTAGTTTTAAAGAGATCACATCTATTCATTGTAGATCTGTGATATCTGATTTTTTGTATTCGATATAGTTATATCTGAAGGAAACAATTTTACAATAGAATAGGACATTATTACCATTTAATTAGCTTTAAATGCATTACTAGAAAATATTGAATAGCAATAAACACTCTGAAAACGTATTTAAAAAGGAACAAGTCATTTGTGTTGCCTAATCCGTAGGCGGATTATATCCTTTCTGTTATTAAATTAAGATAGCGCTTACGTAAATAGTGTTACGAGGTGACGCGCAAGACATATGAGCTGTTCTATACGTGGAGGATACGAAAAGGCAAAATTCGCCATTGTAGTTTAACATGTGAACGAAGCTGCAAACTTAAAAGGATGCGGACACGAGTACGTGTCAAGTGGAGCCTTCGAATACCCATAATATGGTAGGGGGATAGTAATCGTGGTCGTTTTGGGGGCCCCAGAATGGTTGTCATTCTTTAAGTTCCGGCAAGACAATGGATCACGCTTCTTAACAAAAATGGCTAGAGAGGTTGGTGATTATTAACGGTGAGACCATACTATTTAAGTAATTTTTATACTAAAGCAAAATATCTTTAATTCCTTAGCGTTTGGAATAACCAGATTTATATTTAGTAATTAAAGCAACTGTCGTTAAAGATGTATGTAAAGCTGTTGTTCGACATTTCTTGGTAAACACGTATTAAACAGATGTTGGTCGTCAGCGTTATACCCTAGGCATCAGATTTTGTAAGCAGGACCTGAACTTGTGCATCGCAGTTCGGTAGCAAAAGGTAACTTCTTCGCTAAGCCCAGGTATTAAAACTTTCAGTTATTACGTTTGCTAGACTTTTAATAGTGTTTATTGGACTGACGAACGATATTAAATTTTATAGAAAAATGCTTAATCATGTTAAATTTTGAGGACGAATTAACTTTGCATGAGATCATAAAATAGCAATATTTCTTTAATTTGATAACAAAGTTATTTGCTAAAATTGTGCTAAACAAATTTAAATAACGTGAAATATGGTTCTTTAGGAAGTAATATTAAGGTAATTTTGTAAGACACGTGGAATATACATGTGTTCAAAAATTGAGATTCCAAAGTCCACTTGCTGTTTAAAAAGATTTAATTACAGATGTCTAATCTTTAGTAAGGTCATTGTGTCATTTCTATACCAGGATAAATTCAAAATTTTATTTACTTAAACTAGTTACGTGTGGTTTAAGTTTTTTTAAGGAATATGAACTAAACTTATTTGAAGTATATGTAAACCAATACACAGATCTGTTCGTTGGGTATCATGAATCTTATTTTAAGGTATTACTAAAAGTAAGGTCTTGTTATGTCAAGACAGATTTATAATTAAAATCAGAATTCAATTTTATTATTTTGTATTTGAAACTATATTTAACAAAAAAAAAATAAAAAGAGAGAAACTACATTAAATTACATTTTTGGATTCAAGTTTTTTATTCTATGAATAATTAATTTTAATAAGAATATCTTGGAAAAAATAATTTTTTTTTGAGTAACGAAATTAGTCGAATGCTGAACCAATATAAAAGTGCAGCTATGTTACAACTTATTTGTTCTAGATATCCATTTTTAACTAAAATACCTTTGGTGTCGTAATCTCAAGATTATCAACTCATAATTATTATTATGCTCTTTTATTGAAAAGCAAAAATAGTGTCTTTTTAATAGAAAATTTGTGGCGAAACTTTTTCTTTCAGGATCATCGTGATAGAAGAGGTTGTAGGTACGTTCAAGAGATTTCCAGATGTGTTAGATCATTAAGTCGTAAGTTTTTTATGGTGCTCATATCCAATGAGTTTCTGTATCTTCCCATAGGAGTATTGAATTACTTGTATTGTCCATATAGATACAGTGGCGCTCAATTTTCCTTTTTCTTTCTATGTTTGCTTATTATTGAGTTTATACCATACCCACGCCCATTCTCATTGCTCACCCTTGGGGTAATTCCCAGACTAAGTCGCGTACAAGTAGAAAAGGATAAAGCTTCACTTGTATCCAACGAGTGGTGGCGAAGATTGTAACGGGCATTTTTATAGTTTTAACATTTTACGCTTTTATACTGAATTCGTAAGTACATTCCTGCAATTACTAGTTCTATATTTTATATTTATTAACTCGTGTGTAGTAATTTAAAGATAGATAAATTCAAAATTATAAACCGCTTGTAACTGATTATAAATTGCATCGTCTTATAATGTATAGATTGCATCGTCCTTGTCTTGCCGTAAATATAAATTGTATTGCTTATGTGAATATACAAGCCTAGATAAGAGACGATAAGAAGTTTTAATGGAACGAGTTGAATAAACAGATTGGCAGTCGAGTTCGTTCTTGGTTCCGATATATTAAGTATGTGGAAAATACTGCTGCTTTCTGCTTTCGACAATAGTGAGAATTAATGCGCGATTAGTTTTCGTATTGTTCCTGAACAAGTGCGGCACGATTTGTGTTTTTCTTAGTTGATTTGTCTTTTTATATTTAAACTGTGGGTGCGATCTCACGGCATGTTTTTAGTTGATTTTCTGTTGGAAATACAAGTGGTAGAACGTAATTACTCTCGACTGCACGTGTTCTTCCGGAACATTTGACGGACTTACTTATTGCTCACGCGTGCATACTAATTGTTTTTAGTTGTTTTTCTTGTGAGACAAATGCTTTAAGGAACATTTGACGTACTTACTTTAGTGATACGCGTATTTTACTAATGTGTGGTTTTAGTTGTTTGTCTTGTGAAATAATAGTCGTAGAACTTGCTAAACTGACCGATTCTTTCTTTAGGATTAATGTGTGTGCGATCTAGTCTAGTGTCCCGTTGTTTTATCAGATTAGTGCATACTTGGGAGTATTTAAATACAGTGGTTACTGCTTGTTTAATGCATTACATCGTGCCTTGAAAGCGTGATTCTAAATTTTTATTACCAGTTTTTTTTACGATTTGTGTTACAAAAGATTTCGAAATTATTGTCTTAGGAAATAGAGTTAACAAGAATTTATCAATGGTACATAGTTCCATCCGTATGATAATGCCTGCTGCTAACGCCAGTGAAATACATAGGTGTGATTAGTGTGACGTGTGATAAGTTCCATCAACACCCTCACAGTCAAGGGCGAAGTGCTTCGTTAGTGCAGGACATCGTGAATCCCACACTTCCGTTGCAAGGAAGCGTTGCTGAAGGACTTTTGTAAGTTGAACTATTTTCTACTTGTTATTACTTTAAATATCTATCCGTTGCTTTACTATATCTTTGTCGTTCTGATACCTATTACAAAAGACTTGCATGATATTTTAAAACATAGGAAAAAAAAAGAGAAAGAAAGAAAGAAAGATTAATACTACTGAATTACTCATATCAATTGTGTCTTACCTATTTATCTTTTGTTAACATTTTGTCTGATTTATGTTTAATTGGTGTGTGAAGAAACGTTTCTGCTACTCCCCAATATTACCTCACTTTGTAATAACAATTTTTATAATGCTTTTATCGTGATTATATTATATAATTTATCTAAACCGTTTTATTTACATTCTACAAAGTACTGAATAACTGAGACTTTTCATTGCTGCTATGCTTTTTCTTTATTGCAGGTTTGCTAATCTAACTTTTTTTTATTGCAGGTATTGTTACTAATTCCTTATAGCCCCATACGTTATATGTTGGTCTGCTTTCTACGACCCCCCCCCCTACTCTCCGATTGAGCCCGGTCATTTCTATCATATCTTAGTGTTACGCACGGCTGCGAGCCAACGTAACAAAAATTTGGCGCCCAACGTGGCTGCCACGATTACCGTAACAAGATGTTTCAAGATGAAGGATGATGTAGGACTAAGAAGGTTGTAGAATGATGAAGGACGGAGAAGTTTGAAGGATGATGGAGGATCGATAAGGACGTAGGATAATGGAAGACGGAGGAAAAAGCAGCTGCTCTGTCCCTCAGTCTACTAGAATCTTAGAAATCGACTTCAACAAACTAGCAATTCAAAAATATTTTATAAAACATTGCTAATTTATCGTTGAAAAGTCAGAGGTTATGTCTTCCAGTAGTCAGGCTACCAACTTAAATATTGATCCTGACAACTTTTCGGATATAATTCTATAGTAACTGCACTTTGCATTCTATTTTGTACTTCCTAGATCTCTCCTAGGGTACTATGTTTGCTAAATTATGTTCAGCGGTGATAAGGATGACTAATATACCTTTTCCTTTTGCTAATGTTTATCATATTCTAGTGCTCTAGGCTGGTAAAATTTTGCGAAAAAAAATAATTTAGTCATCACAAACACATTATTTCAACATCATGCTAGAAGACGATACACGTGGAAGGAAGATATTAAATTGATAACATTCTAGTTAGACAACGGTTTAGGTGTTAAGTACAAGACTGTTGAAGCTGCCCAAAAGCAGATATAGACCCTGACCACGACATTTGAAAAAAAGGAACGGGAAAAAGCACTTGGACCTTGTGAAACTAAAAGATAAAAATATTCACGAAAGAATTGAAAAAAAGTCAAATGAATTGGTGAAATATATCGGAAAAATTTCTTATGCTAAAGCAGTAGAAACAGAATGGAATAACATTAAATCCAGCTTAGACATGGCGGCCAGAGGTATTCTGGGTTATACACAAAAAAAAATATAAAATCATGGTTAACTAAGGACATCCTGAATTTAATAGAAGAAAGTTGAAAATACAAACATAGACCAGACAAAACAGGAAAACAGAGATACAAAGCCATATAGAAAATTATTCGGAAATGCAGGAAAGTTAAATAACATTGGATAAATGAAAGGTACAAAGAGGTACAAACTAAGATGGAAATACGAAAGACAGACCAAGCCTACAAACTAATTAGAGTGAATTTTAGGAACATAAAACCGCATAGCAAAAATATAAGGGGTGCGAGAGAAAACATCATTATAGAAAATATAGAGAAAGTGGTTAGATGACAAGAATATATATGGAATTTATATGCAGGAGAAGAACTAACTGTATTAGAACAGTAATCAGACATTGAAAATGATAACTTGGAATACCCTATATTTAAAGATGAGTTTGAATTAGCATTAAAGGGTCTGCAAAATCGTAGGTCATCGAGTACGGATAAGGTGCAAACAGAAACTCTAAAAGCCGCTGGACAAGCAATAACAGGGCATCTCTTCCAACTTGTAAGCTATGTACAAGACAGCCAAAAAACCCAAAGATTTTAAACGTAACATCATAGTCACTATACCAAAAAAGAGAGGCGCAGATAGATGTACAAATTTTCGAACAACAAGTTTTACAGCGCACGTGTTAAAAACATTAACTAGAATTGTATAAAGACGGATGGAAAAACGAAGAAATACTTGGAGAAGATATATTTGTGTTTAGGCGGTACAGAGGAACGCGGCAGGTTATTTTAGCTCTGAGAGTGATAATGGATAAAACAATAAAAAAACGGGAAAGCGTGTATATAGGGATTGTATATCCGGAAAAAAGCATTCGACGATGTAAAATGGAAAAAAATGTTTGAAATACTCAAAAAGATTGGAGTGAGTTTTAGGAATAGACGCATGGTACATAGCTTATACAAAGAGCAAATAGAGGTAACAGAATTAGAGTAGAAACGTTAAGCAGCAAATATTAGGAAAGGGGCGAAACAGAGATGTGGTCTATCCCCATTGATTTTTAACATCAAAGAGACATTGAATACTGTAAAATGCAGGAACTAATATGCAGGGACAAAAGATTGATATGTTTAGATTTGAATATGATATAGCGGTATTAGCATCTAGCAGTGAAGAGCTAGATGCAGCTCTGTATAAAACGGAAACAGCTCTAACACAAGGATATCGTATGAAAATTAACAAAAATAAAACTGGGTGTGAAACTTGGACAATCGGAAATGCGGACAGGAAAAAGATAAAAGCCATTGAAATGTGGTGCTACAGATGTATAATAAAGATATCATGGACAGACAAAGTTAAGAACAAAGAGATACTCGAAATGGTAGGAGAAGAAGGAAATATGTGGAAAACAGTAAAAATAGAAAAGATAGGATGATAGGTCACATACTAAGGCACTAGGAAATAACCCGGGATATATTAGAAGCAAATGATAGGAAAAAAAGAGGAAAAAAGTAGACCTAGATTAAACTATTGCACACAGATAGTGAAAGATGTAGGCTGTCGGAATTTTAGGAAAATCTGTAGTCTAGCTTGAATAAAAATCAATGGAGGTACGCATCCAACCAGTTCCAAGATAGAAAACCTAATGACAAAAAAAAATAGCTGTACTTAAACCTGTTGATTACTATAAGTAACTACGGGTATTAGTTTTGCAATATTCTCAACTAATGTTAATTGTGTCAAAGAATTTACGGGAAAACTATTAATTCGGCAATGGTTAGGTGTTAGCGGATCTTGGTAGCCGTTGGGTTGCTTAACCCTCTTCACATACTACTGAATCTCGGTGAAATAAGGTATATAAATAGAAAAAAATTGAAGGAAAACCGAACTATATTTAGGCTGTGGAATTTCATAAAACTGAGTAAGCCAGCTCAGAATTAAAATAAATTAAAGTGCGCGTCTAACCAGTTTCAAGACGAAAAACCTAATGGTGAAAACAATAATGGCAACTAAATCTGATGATTATTATAAACAACTACAGGTGTTGGTTTTGAAATATTTTCAACTAATGTTGATTGTGCGAAAGAATATATTGAAATACTATTAATTCAGCAAATGTTCAAATGTTGGGGGATCTTGGTAGCCGCAAAGCTGCTTAACCCTTTTCGCATACCACTGAATATTGGGCAAATAGGGTATATATTTGTAAAACAATAGAAGGAGAACCGAACTGCGTCTAACAAGAAAGAGCTACCCCTGTGCTCGAAGACAACAAACTTAGAAACACGGGGAAAATTGTTGAAAGCATATGTGTGGAGCACAACACAGTACGTCTATGAAATAGGGACAATAGGAGAAGCAGACAGAAAAACTGTATAAACCTTTTGTGGTTCAGATATATGATGATGATAGCAAGGAGAGACAAAGTTAATAACAAAGAGGTTATAGAAATAGTAGGGAAATAAAGATATCTGTGGAATCAAAACAGAAGAAATAAAAAGTCAGAGCAAGTTTTAAGGCAATTTTTGGGGAATAGTGCGGGATATTGCATAAACAGAGATAGGAAAAAAGAAAGCAGAGATAGACCGAGATCAAACTATTGCACACAGATAGCGAAAGTTGCAGACTGAAAATTTCAGGGATATGTATAGGTTAGCTCAAGATGAGGAACAATGAGGATACTTGTCTCACCGGTTCTATGACTGAAGACCTGTGTACTTTCTTCTTATCATTCACTTTTTAATAGTGGCGGTTTTCGAAGACAGGCAGGGTAGATCAGACCTTCCCTAACAATTTTGTAGTGAGACACGCCAAACTATTTTCTACCGGTTCATCGGAAATGTAACTGTTAAAATCTGGTGCTTTTTAATAGAATACCAAAGTTTTGCCGTTGAATGTAGCAACAAATACACGTAATATTAAACATTTACAAAAACGTGCTTTATATGCTTACTAGAAGCGCTTGTAGTTTGTAGCTCTTTATCGTGGCTCGACAATAACAATAATTGTACCACTGTCAACACAAACATATCTATTATTCAAATACCTACACGTTACATAAAATACTGGTGCGCTCAACATTATACATTAATTTGATATTAAAAGCTAATATTTTGCATGACAAACTTAAAATCAATGTATAAAATATTTAAATTACAACAAATAACTGCAACCACGCAAAAACTAGGTTGCAGTTTACGTTGTACATGTACATCCTTTAATAGGCACCGGCGTTAGTGGCTTTAAGTTTGTCGTATTTCACAATATACATTGCATTCTTCTGTTCTATACGAGTTTGAGTTCACAAATATATTGTTTTACAATACAGATATATATATATATATATATATATATATATTGTTGTTGATTTAAAAGAGTAAATAGGTGCAGGCAATAAAATTTTAGGAACCGTGTATATAGAAAACAGAAAATTATTTACGCGCCAAATTAATTTAATTCATATAGTGAAAACGGACGAGAACTAAGGTATTCTTATATTTAAATAATTGGAATGTTAGAATTACATAAAGGAAAAAGCTTTACAGCATATAGAAGTTCAAGGATACGTATAATTAATCATAATTTCTTTTAATCAAGCACATGAAAGCAATAGGGGAGCGTGTTTGCATAAGAAAATCGATAATTTCTAACGCAAATATAGTCGTTTTAAAAGTCAACGTTTATTTACACAGATACTACAAAGCAGATAGTGTAGGAATTGTTATTTTTATAAGCAGCTATAGTAGCAAACATCTTAAGGAGGGAGTGGAATGAACAATCGGTAATATACAACAGATAGAGAAGCAGATAGAGCAAGCGTTGAATTGAAAGTCACGTAAGATATACACGTGGAGTTGATGAAGGACGTCGACAATATCGATTTTCTGTAACTCAAGTGGGGTTTGAAAGGAAACAACAAACATGCATAGAACAAAGATGAATAGCGGTTAGGCGGAGCATTGTGGCGACAAAACATTTTGTCATTGGTTGGGAGCCAACAGTTTTCGAAAAGATAACACACAGGAAGGTAGAAAACGAATTCTATGTAAACAGCACGTAGGTCGGGAGAAATTTTGCAGAATTTAGAGACGGTTACGTTCAAAATTTCAAGAAGCCGCTTTGAAAATAAGCTTTTCAAATGAAACGGGTCCAATAGAGGATTGGATAATAATATAAATACACGAGCGAAAATATTAAAGCTCTCTTCTCTTTTACTTCTATCGAGTTCTGAATACGGATTCAGACCTACACAATAGTAAAGCTTTCGGTTAGAATTTGTATGTGTAGTAAAGTTACATTTAACATCTTGGTTGAATGCATAAAACTGTAGTAGCGGACCTCAAGTTATTAATGTGATGCACGAGTTAGTGCCTATTTAAATAAAAGGTCCGGCTATTACGACAAAATTATTAAATGGATTTATGATATTTGGGGTAAGTAGAACTGGAAATCAATTTCGTATGCCTGAAATATCTAGTATGGAATGGTACTGTGAGACGAAGCGAATATCTTGCAGAGAACAGGAGTGGTAGCGGAGATATTAGATGGTAGAGTTCTGTGGATCCGGCAATCAGCGTAGTAGATGGAAACAACGCCGAGGGGTTTCTGGTAGCCATCTCCTGAGGTAATGAAGAGTGAAGGTGTCTCCAGGTAATTAATTTGAAATTTCTGTTTTTATATAAACATTTGTGGAATTTTTGTGTTGTGTATTTGATTTTTTGGTGGCATATTTATTGTTTTAAAAACTTGTTTAAAAAGATACATGTACAGGACAATTTAATAATTTTGAGTATTGAAAAAGGGTTTATTTAAGATATATTAAAAATTTATTCAGGCTATAAATTGTGTTGTAAAGGATAAACAGGTCTGTAAATTTGTTTTCATTTTTCATTAGCATTCAAAAGCGTATACAAACAAAACTGGATTATAATGAGCTCACAATACACCAGTGTGAAGTCAAATTAGGGTTGCATGTGGGGCCCATCTACTCATATCTACTCGAATTTGTTTAAAATCATTTTAAAAATCAAGGAATTTAAAACATTCAATAAATTGAGCTGGTAATTATTGTACCACATTGTTTGGACTTGTGTAAATATATTTTATCTGTTAATATGTGTAAATAAAAGGTTGTATAGTGCTCGTGTTATTTTGATAATTTCATTTGAGAGTGTGGAAGCGTGAAAGAGGTATGTACGTAAAAATAGGTATTCAAGAAAAGGCCGATTGCTGAGCTAGCCAGGGAAGCAGAAGAATTCGAAGGAGTCCTAAAAAAAGGGTAAGGAATTTTTTTTAAATTTTTAAATTTATTTTTTGAAAAATTTTATGTTGGCCCAGGTGGGGCACGAATTTTACTGAGGATCCACGGCGATATATATAAAGCACCCGTTAGCTCAGGTGGTTGCTGGCGCTTGTCTCGAGTGTTATATTTCTGTGTAGACTAAAACCATTCCTATTACCTTGCTTAAATAAAAGTTTTTTTCATTTAGTGTTTAATAAATGTAATTGCGAAAAAAAAATTGTGTTTTTTAATTGATTGCGAAATCGTTGCAGGGCGTGTTCATCTGTAAATATTGAAGTAACAGTTTTCATTTTTTCAGCTCTTTATAGTGACAATCCTTCAGGTGCTATTATTTCCCTATTGGAAATACCATTATGACGAAGATCGAAGAGTGAAAGAGAAGAAATTATTACGAGTACATTACCCACTTCAAGATTTTGTTTAATTCAAAAAAACAGTGGAAAGTCACGAATATCTAATTTTGCTTTGTAGGATGTATGTAGGTGGTCGTGCGGTAGTATAAGTAAAAGTAAACTATTTTCTATTGGTCGTGTTTGTTATGGTCAACCAAAAAGGGTGTATGGAATGCAAATGGTTACTATGATTTATAAATTATGTCCACATCATTAAAAAAATTTGCAACTTCTAACGCACGTTTAATTAATCTTTTATCTTACAGAAACAAGTATTTTCGGTGCACGAATTAGCGAATGGACACACAAAAACTTCTCAGATTAGAAGTTAACCGAACTGGGAAACATGAAAAAGGTGATTTAACTTGTACTTTAGCAAAGCAGGAACATTATGGGTTCTAGTGTTAAGTTGTCATTAAGAGTTAAAAAAACATTACAGAGGAAGACTTATTTTCGGGGTGTTCTAAGAATCTTACAAAACGATTTAATAGACTGAATAGAAGATGAAATTATTGTCTATCTGCACAGCGCTCTAAAAAAAGCACCGTTTACTTTGTCGTTGAAACCATCGATATTACAGAGAACCCTCAGTGCTCAATGGTAATAAGACTTGTAAACAAAAAGGTTGCTGTGCAAGAATATTCCACTGGTTTTTCTTTTTATTTAAAGACCGAAGTGCCCTGGCATTACATAATCGACTATTTAGTGTTTTTGAAGACTTTGACTTAAACGCAAAGTTAGTTGCTGAAGCCTACGATGGCACAAGCGTTATGGTGGGCCAACTTAACCTACTTCAAAAATTAATTAAAAGCTTTGCTCCATACGCATTGTATACGCACTGCTTCGTTCAAGACTAAACTTGATTTTACCGCAATGTTGTTCTAGATTACTTAAAAATATTTCTTCTACACTTTAAGGTATTCCTGCTTTATTCTGTTAGTCATCAAAGTGGATGTATGTGTTAAATAAAACTACCGAAAAGCGTATTACAATAAGGAGTGAAGTACAATGAAATTTTCGCGCAATAATTATTACAGCTGCTTTGACAGAACGAAAAAAATTAATAAGTGTTTTTCAAGAAATTATGAGTTGCCCCAAGTCAAATGCAAAATCGGCATGAGAAGCAGATGGTTATAAAAGTAAACTTAAGAATCTAGAACTTGTTATTTGTTGAGTATGTTTAATGACATTTTTCAACAACCAAGAGTCTTTTACAGCAGATTGCAAAAGTTAGTAACAATGTGCCATTTCGTGTTAATTCAATTACAAGGTGCATCATAGTTTTAAAAAGTTGGAAAAATGACGTTACAGTTTCTAAATATAATAAATCGCTATCTTGACGTATATTCTTTTGTTAGGTTTTTTTTTATTTGTAGTACAATGCACTGTAACGCGTTTGCGTTATTTTTAAATATAATTCAGATAAGAAGATATAAATGTTAAATTTGGATGGGCAGACTAAATATAGACGCACCTTGTGTAGTAGATTTCACGTATAGTTAATATTAATTAAGCATGATGATTCAAATTTTTATTTCTGTAAAGGTAATTCCGATAATAAGATATAACACTGTATAAATTCATTGTAAACGTAATGATCCAGGACCACGACTTATTTTGAAGCTGTAAATAAAAACAGACTTATTATTACAAGACGCTTCGTACGCAATTTTTAGGAAAAGATAATTACAATATATAAGTTGTCGTCTGCCCCGACCATCAAGGGCATTAAAATAATACCATATTAGTAGTGATGTAATGCCGGTTTGACTTCAAAACGTGTCCACACGTATGCTACGTTGAAAAAATGTAGGTGTGGGCAAAAAATGTTTCAAATACACATAGGGCGGTCTGACATCAAAACGTGTCCACACGTATGCTACATTGAAAAATGTAGGTGTATGCAAAAATGTGGATCTGTTTTGAATTCGTATTAGATGTTCTCTAGCGAACAGTTATAAAGTAGGTCAGATGCAAAATATGCTAATGCCGGTTTGAATTTAAAGTGCGGCTACTCTGCAAATACACATAGGTCGGTTTCAATTCAAAATATGTTCACATCTCTAGCGAGAAGTTATAAAGTAGGTCAGATGCAAAATATGCTAAGACCGTACTTTAGAACCAAAAAAGGTCAGTCGACTTGAAACTGCATGCTGACGTCGTCCGCAGAAAAATAAACGTTGTCAGCAAGAAATTAAATGCTGATATCTGCAGAAAACCGATTGAACTCAGTCAGCAAATGGGACTCTCAACCCTGAAGGCAATTATAATTGATCAACGTAATAGTTGTTTACTAGTTTCACAACGTTTAACAAATTGTACAGATATCTCTATAGACAAACTGATTGCATCAATTTCTCATTCTCGATTTTAAAGAATAACATGTCGTAGTTATTAAATCGCAAACTCACTTATCTGCAAGAAATATATACTGATTTTTCAAAGACAGACACACTGATTACATTAATTTTTTATTCTCGCTTTAAAGAATAACAAGTCGTAGTTATTAAATCGCGAACTCAGTTATCAGCAAGAAATATAAAATGGGAAATTTATGAAATGCTTCTCCTTCAAAGCTAGAAATACATCTATTGAAATATATGCTATGAGTTATTTACTGGCTACTGGTTTCCCAATGTACAGAAATCTCGAAATTTGCCAAAGACGGACAGACTGATTGCATCAATTTTTCGTTCTCGCTTTAAAGAATAACAGGTCGTAGTTATTAAATCGTGGGTAGTGTGGAATGAAAACACAATGTGTTTTTCCCAATCTACAGATACCTTTAAATTTGCCAAAGACAGGCAGACTGATTGCATCAGTTTTTCGTTCTCGTTTTAAAGAATAACAAGTCGTAGTTATTAAATCGCGAGTAGTGTGGAATGAAAACACAACGTATTTTTTCCAAATGTACAGATATCTCGAAATTTGCCATAGACAGGCAGACTGATTGCATCAATTTTTCATTCTCGCTTTTAAAGGATAACAAACCGTAGTTATTAGATCGCAAACTCAGTTATCCGTGCCAAAGTAGATCAGTCGACTTCAAATTGCTGCTGGTGCAAATACAGTTGCATAATTTTGGTAGTCACTTAGTATACAGTATACAGACAAGGTTGCATAAAAAGAGAAAATGTGCTCCGTCAAGAGTGTTCATTTCTAATATTAAGAAAAGATTGTTTGTTAAGGTACATATCGATTTTAATTGCAAGAGCATCCTACGCCATTGTACATATTGATTTCAATTGCAAGTGCATAGAATAAACATAATGTATATTATAGATGTACAAGGATTTAAATATAAAAAAGGCGAATTCGTGTGCAAAAAAATCGCAATTTTTGATTTGGCAAAGTTGGTTTTTGGCATGAAGTCTTTAAAATGTCGCTATAATCTATTTACTTGTATCCAGATTATTTACGTCAAAATGATTGGGTGACAAGAAGCATTCATGGTTTGTTTTGGGATGACTTTTCAAAGAATGGACTGCTAGCATCACATTTTCCAATGTATTTAAGACGAATTATTAAACCTGGAGACGAAATTCTCGTAAAAGGATTAGAGAGGAAACAATGGTTGGAGATGTATATTGGGCAAAACTTAATTACTGATATGCTTGGTATAAACTGTCCTAAGCTATCCAAGTTAAAGGTAGTGATTATTTGGTACAATAAAACACATTATCCAAGTTACTATTTGCTTTATTTAATAATTTACTTAAGATATCAAACTAACAACAACAACAACATAGTATTTAGCTTATATTATTTTTATCAATCCAACTGTTATAAGCAGTAGAAAAACCTAACGTTTAACAAAAACTTGATTTCCTCTTTCTTTTAATACTTTTTCAACCAAATAGATTCCTAGATGTTTAACTTTTTATAGCTCTATGTCTTAAAAAGCGCGTTTAATTTCCTCGTCATATCCGTAATTTAACAAATATGTCGTTGGATTGGTGTATTAAGTATAATGCACGCAACATGTCAAGAAATGCTATAAATTTGGAAATTTCAAATCAATCGACACTCGATTAATTGCTTCAAAACCGTTAACAACACAAAACCTGCAGTTTCTACAATCGTTAGAACGGCATTTATTTAATTAAAAAGTAGAATGAACAGTGCGTGAAAAAGTTTACTTAGACAATGCAATTGTTAATATTGAAAAACATACTCATCAGCCTTATGCTAACACATCTACAAACAATAATGACAAAATTCGAATCCCTATACAACAACAAAATGTTTACACCTTACCTTCGAAGAGTATGCTGTACATAGAAAGCAAATCAATTAAAACAGATGAAATGCCGTCTCAGACAGCAAAGTTTGTATTTAATGGGGTTTTGCTGCTTTTGATGAAATTAGATATGAAATTGGCGGTGTCATTGTAGATAGCGTTCGGTATCCTGGATTAACGTCAATAATGAAGGGATATGTTTCATATAATATGAATTAAATTAAACATTTGCAAAACGCTAGGTGGTGTCCCATGAATAATAGTTAATAATAGTTAATGTCAATGGGAATTATAACGTTTCAATAAACCTTTCAATAGTTCTCGGATTATGTGAAGATTTGTAAAAAACTATTTTAAACCTCCCCCATGAGTTAGTTTTACTACGTTCTAGTTTTAATACTAATGTTATAATTAGTCCTACACTTGATGAAGAAATAAAAATTGTTTTAAACAAAGTTTTATGAAAAATGCCACATTTAGCCGTTGATGATGCTCAGCGAATTAATTTAATAGAATTCGTTGCACAAAATCAGGATTTGTATATTCCATTTAGAGGATAGGAGTTGCATGAATATCAACTTCTACAAAAATGCAACGTCATACATGGAGCATTAAAACAACAACACAATTAGAAAAACCAAGAAATGTGATTATTAGTTTCCAAACCAACCGAAAAAACAGATACATGAGCAACTACAGTCGTTATTATCATTGCCATTTAACCAACATGAAACTCTATTTAAATTCAGAAGTTTTCCCGTACGATAACTTAAATTTGAAGTTCGAGAATAAACAGACTGCGTTGTTATATGAGATGTATGCCCAATTTCAGCAATCATACTACGAAAAGAAAAATGAACCACTTTTAATCCTGAAGATTTACTAAGTATTGCATAGTAGTCATAGATTGTTCTAGACAAAACGTAGCGTTAAAATCTGGTACTGTCGATATTAGGTTAGAATTTGAAACTAGCAGACACGTATGCCAAATACATCTTGTCATAGCCTTATACTTCATGATAAGATAGTCAAATACAATCCGCTCTCAAATATCATAAGAATATTATAATTACTTTATTACTGCACCTTTGCAAATTATGAAAAAGCAAACAATAAATCATTCAGCAATTACAGTGTATTTATTATTTTACAACATGTTTTACAATATCAAATGTTTGAATGTTAATTGGGTTATAATAATTTTGCTTAAATATTTTACGTGTTGGAATTATTAAGTGATTTAGTAAACAATCATGAACATTGCCAAATTGTGTCAGTAGAACCGTTAATATTTACAAGCAATTTAAGTAAAAGTTTTGTTATATATTTCTCAAATAAACTAACTGGCACGTTATTAACAAACAACTGGATTATTTTTAACAGAACGGCTACTACTTTTCTCTACAATACATTTATACGAATATAGTTCTACTCGGACAGATTGAAAGGTATCGTATTTTAGAAACATCCAAAAAAAGGCGTACTTGTTGCAGGTATAAACATAACACTAAAGTTTTTATAACTAAAAATATTATATGTTAACCAGGATAAATAAATGTCATACTTTATTTGGACCAGTGGTTGAAGTTTTACAAGCCAATTCTAAGTGTATAATTATACCCCCAAGGTTTAGTATCAGTGTTTGAGGTACTAAGAATTTTTTTATCAACACTTGGATTAAGAACAATTTTGTTTTGTTTTATAGTAAACGCATCATGTTTGACTGATCTAATTAAACATTGCTGTTTCTGTACACTCTGTTTATGAAACAAAGCATTTTTATAATCATCAAAGAAATTTGCTTAATACTTGCTGAGGAAGATCCCTTTGACTTTTTTATTACCCTATCCTGAACTCTGTAAGTGTACATTTTAGATCTAAGCCCTACAAACTCTAGCATGATATCACCATTGTTTTCATCTTTCACAAGACCAGGTACCTTTTTATTTGATAATGGGATATGATATTTGTTATGGGGGTCGTAATCGGAAGTATCAAATCTATGAATATCTTATTTGATATAGGAGTAAATATCTTCAACGCTAAACTGGTATATCAAACTATCCGTATCTGTGTACAAAAGCTTTGCTTTGTTAGCAAATTGCGATTTTATATAACTATGGTGAAATTCATATAAATAGGTTTTTGAAATATCTAGAATAGAGAAACCTGCATAAATGGGTTTGTTTAAATAAACCTCTAATTTATTCATTTCTATTAAGACCAGATTTTTGGCTAACACAGTGCAACTGTGAAAATTAGGTTTCGCTATGTAACTACGAGCTCCAAACCGTCTTTCCCATTCGGTCACTAATTTCACATCCTTCCATTTCCGTACGTTTTCCATCATTTTTCCATAAACCGAATTTATCATATTTTTATAAAAGCATATATCGAAACTGTTTTTTGACTGTTGTCTTAATTTCGTATTCAAATCAATATATTCTTTTAACCAAAGAGCTTGTTTAAACCGAAGAACCTTATGAATCTTTTTCAGTTCTAAACCGTAGCTTAAATACATTTTTAAATTTTTGTAGTGAATAATATAGTTGAGCTTTGGATATAAAGTTGTAAGTAATTTCTTTAGGTTTGATTTATTAGAAGGTACTGGTGGTATCATATGTTCAGGCGCCAAAGGTAAGTGACTGTGAATTTCATGTAAAGATACTGGGTAGTGTAAATCGCATTCGAAAATATATCCCACATCAAAATCATCGGGAATATTAAGTATGTCTAAACGTACTATATCTGGACTGGTGCCATCTAAAAATTCAAATTCTCCATATGGAAGATATTCGGACATTGCAGCCCCATATAAATTATTAACATCAAAATATATTAAATATTTAGAATCGAAATTCGGATCATAGTCTGCATTCATATATTTGTTATTTGCTTTGGCATATCTATTCGAACATTGAGAAACGCCACCACGAATTCCCCGTTCTAAAAACATTATTTTTTTAATATCAGTAAGCAACTCGAGTTTAACGTTTGTCGTTTTTAACATTGCATCTAGAGCTAAACCAGGAGCCGTAAAGTAGTGAAGTGGATCTAACTTATACGTGAACATGCAAGTTTTTCTAAAGTTTTCAAATATGTCAGTCAAGAGCAGTACATCTGTTTTTAAATATAGATCTGAATAGTCCCCTAGTGTTTTTCTATTGAATGTTTGCCAAACGTCTTTAGCATGATTGTAGTCTTCATCTGAGACTTCTTTAATGCGCAAACGATTAAAGAATGCGGTTTTACAGGGTAAATTGATTTCATTTAGCCTACCCCAAGAGTTAATGTAATCATAGGGATATGCTTTTACGCGTAAGTAACCGAAACTCATTATCAGTGCCACAATTTTTCCTGGTGATGGATTTTTTATTATCATCTAGGTAGGAAGCTAATTCTTCTAAGGTAGATGCCATAAACCTGAATGAATCGATAAATCTGAAACTAACTTTCGTATTTTTTACATATTTTGTAACAGATATGTATTTCTCCTTATTTATTGGTAGAATGCTTAACGAACCTAAAAACCCTAACGCGATTTTTTTAATAATGAAATGTGAATCGTAGTCTGATAAGTTGTGAAAAACTGCTGGTATCACATAAGAATTATCATAATTGATGTTGCAATCTTGATTAGCCGCTCCTCAAAATTCGCCTGTAAAGTGACAGTGATCGCGAACTCTAATATCATCTATACTAAAAGGTTTATTGCAAATGTGACGGTGAAAAGCAAATTTGAATGCTGACCTTTGTTCTTCTGTTAAAAGGTTTATAGGTTTTGGGTTGCAACAAATTTTATTCGTCGTTTCTGAAATCAGTTTCAACTGAGCAACAAACCATTATATACAATCCTTTCCGCGATATGATTGAAATTTGGAATATTTATTATTGTACGAACATTTCAAATAGTACGCTACACTAAAAGGTATATGTCTTTGGTAACGGACTGTGTTTAATATTATTTAGGGCCCATTGCACGGTTCTAATATACTTTCGAGATCTGCATAAACTACAAATGGTACCTTTTCGTGTAGCGGAAATGTTTAAATGTTAGATACTTTTCAGATTCTTCGGGTAATCTTATTGAGCAAATATTCCGTTTTTCACAATAATTCGAATGATGCTTAAGTAATGCTGCTGTACTAAAATTAATTAAACATTTACAACCAAAAAATTTTCTATGGTGATGTGAAGACAACTGTTTTGCAAATAATTTTAACATATCCTTAATCCAAGTAAAATGAACGTGATTCTCATTAGCATTTGTCGGACGAGAATATTGTAAGGAATCATTATTTAAAACTAACAGATTAATACGTTCTATTTTTCTTTAATTTTCACTAAAACAAAATGGCAGTATTTTAGTATTTTCTATACAATATAGGTTAATTGCGTGATTGTTGAGCTTTTCTTTTTTTTATGTCTTTTAATGCAATTGGAAACTGAATGGAGTTGTAGCGTAATACTGAATCAAAATGTAGATAGCTAGATATTCTATGAAGATTTTGTTTAGCGGGATGTAAAGCGGAAACCAAGACCCAAAGAAAGCAATGTTGGTCGTTATTTATTACATTTACCACAGCTCGTTTTTTTGCTATAAAGTTCGGAACCGGAACAAACGTTGAACACCTTCCTTTAAGCGAATCACGATTGTTTATATTTACCTTCAAGTGTAAAACTTCTTGGATTGCCCAACCTGAACCCTTTTTGCTAAATTCTTGCAATCGCTTCGATTTCTTGTTCAATACGTTCTCCTTATAGCACTGCTTAGGATTTGTGTTTGTATCGATGTGACGATTTGCAGGAGGAAACGTCTTCAACTCTGTTTCACCAGTTGTAGGCTTAACAAAGTTTACGGTGAATATTACATTAACCTTCAACATTGACTTTTTTAAGCAACCAACAACCTTGAGTTTAAGACTAGCAAACGCCTTGTCTAAAAACACTAGAGGATCTTTATAACATGCCAAACCAAATGCCTTTGCCTATAACTTCTAGAAAGCGCTGCACCAATACCTTTACCTTGGTATTCCAAAGAGCGTTTCAAATGTTTCAATCGTACAAGGTAACATTTTTGATGTGCCAAATTAGACTCCAGTCTACTAAGATTTTCCTGCCGATTGTCTTCGTATACTTTGTTCTTAATTGCAAGTTTTAATAAACGTATGTTTGTTTTAATAATGATGATGTGTCTGATAATTTTATCAACCGATTTAATTAGATTCATACACTTCACCGTTAACTTTAAAATATCACTACTAACTTCGGCCACCGTTTTAGAATTCATGATGGTTGTTCTTTACAATCACTTGCTAAATTACTTAATAATTAATATCTGTAGAGATTCATTGACTATTTATACATAAATATGTTCTGACGTAAGCAAAACAAATGTATAAGATTTTATTTTTTCTTACATTTCAAGGGTTCGAATTACATAACCGTCGGCGCGGTATGAGTGACGCAACGGCAGTTGGTAGCTCTAATCCAATAAGTAGAAATTAACGCGCATATCTGTCAATGACGTCACACAATATGCCAATTTAAACGCGCAATTACGGAATAAATATCTAATTTGCAAACAATTCGTAAAGGTTTAATACTCACATGAATAAGTCCCGCTTTCTTCATAGTTGCTAGGACCCCCTACCGGGTTATTTAAAGAAGGCGACTGCTCCGGTCAGCTGCCAGCAAGGCATGGACTACTGCAATGACCCCCGATTCGTCTAGGGTCGTTGACTGCTTCCAGGTCGCACCCAAATTCCTAATATGTAGAGAACGGCAGGATCAGGTTTTATAGGCAACAAATAATCTAGGCAAGAAAATCTACATAATAAGATAAAGATACGTTACCGAAAACCCAACCACTCTTATCGAAGTTCAAAGGCAAAAAAACACGTTACAGCGTCTCCCGGAAATTTCCCCACTTTTTTGTTCTTCCGCCACTCGGGTCAGCGCGATCTGGCGCAAACGCACTCTCACGTGACGGAAATACACGCCAAGTCTTTTGAATTTATGGCGCGAACTCTAACGCACATCAAAATTAAACTAAGGAATGTCTAGTGCCAAATTGGCACGTAACAATCGCGACAAAGCCATAAAAGAAACAACTTAAAAAAAGAAAAAGTCTGTTAGCACAGTAACATCTTAAAATCTAAATCCTAGTTACCCTACGTAAAATCTAACTTAAAATCTACAAAATGTTTATTTAAGGCGCCACCTGGTTTTTTCGACCGATAACACGTCTACCGAAGTAGCAGGAAACGGAAAATGTAGCCCCATTGCCTTTGACTACACTAATAATCGACAGCACAAATTTGTCGGGGAGCATGAAACACTACTTAAAGTAAAACAGAAGCGACAAGTCGCCTAGCCTATCTAAACTAAAGCTAACATTAAAGGTCCTACATGCAAACGCACATGAGCGTTGCACCAAAACTGTTCTTTGTTGGCAAAAAGTGCCCACATTTACAAAAATGTTCATCAGAGTGCGTTAGTCTACACTCTAGCAAATTTTTGTTTATTGGTACTTTGGTTTACTAACGATACACATCAAAACTTGTCCATGACACGGTTTTGAATCAACAAATTTACCAAAAGTACCCCCCTACTAAATCCTTACATTGCTAACCTAACAAATTACATTTCTACATCAGGTTAGCTTTTTCACTTAATTTCAAGAAAAAATAATTCCCACGTCTGGTCATAACTACCAAACGTTAGGAAGATAAAAAGATAAAACAAGATCTCAAATTGTTGTTGAAGATAATAGATAAGATAACGATATTGAGCTTAAATTGTTTTCATCAAAGGTAATGGATAAGATAACGATATTAAGCTGAAGTTATTATTTGAGATACTAGGTAAGATAACGCGATATTTAGCTAAAGTTATTATTAGAGATAGTAGGTAAGGTAACGCGACATTAAACAAAAGTAATTACTAACTATAATAGGTAAGATAACGCGAAATTAAACAAAGTTATTACTAACGGTAGTCGGTAAGATAATGATACTCAACTAAAGTTATTACTATAGGTAATCGGTAAGATAACGATATTAAACTAAGGTTATTATCTAAGATAATAAATAAGATAAAGATATTAACTTAGTCATTACCAAAGATAATAGATAAGATAACGATAGAGTGGCTCCGTGGAGCCGTTAAATGGGCATTTTCTCGTACCCTCTAAAAAGAGCAACCTGTGAAGCAGGCCCGTTTGCAAGAAACAGTACGAGGGACCGGCAAAAGCATTTGGGTGCATCCCTGCACCCGGCGTTAATCGATATCGGTGATATGATCACCCGATACCCACACGATATATATATATATAATATATAAAATAATATATAATATACAGGGTGTTCCATTTGAAATAAGCGACTTTCCTTGCGTTAATTGTTCAATAAACGGAAAACGATGCAATGGGCACCCTGTATATTATTTTGATAACTGGTGTTATGTTTTCGTTAACTACAAGTTTATACTATTCGCCTACAAAAGTTAAGTTTTCAGCATCGTCTAAATCATGGTGTTACAAAATTTTTTAATGCATCATGCAATTTTGAAAAAAGTTGAATATCTCAACAACTATGAGATTTAGGTATAGGTAATCCTGATAAAAGTTACCTTAGTTTGATGCGAGCAATCAGAATTTGTAATAAAATACTGGGTGTTCCATTTAAAAAAACATAACTTTGGTATATAACTTTTTTATTGAGCACCCTGTATAATAGTAATTAATTTTACGTTGTAGCCATTTTGAGTATACATAACATTTATTTGAAAGTTTTTTCGCTAAACGTTACCATTAAGGAGTAATCGAGCGTTTCGTATGCGTTTGGACACCCTGTATATATATATATATATACATACATGCACTCACACATTCACACACTTATACATACCTTCACTGTCAGTGCCCATACGCTGACAGCGGCACCGCATGACCTCACGAAAGATTCCCGGAGACGTGGCCCAGGTGTCTGTGAAAACCTCCCGCGCAACCACACGGTGACTGACGGAAATGAAAAGGCAGAGAAATAGGAACAGTAGAAAGAGGGAGGTGGGTATTTGGAATGCATAAGAAGCACTTCCAGGTAGAAAAAGTAGAGGAAGGGCTCGCATTGAGCAAAAGAGACAGAAAAAGGTGAATAACAAAGCGCTACTCAACCAGCCAATGTGGTCCGTAGCCCGGAGTGAGGGAACATCACTCTTATGTGGCAGACGGGTGTTCCGGGACGAGATCAGGCCTACCGAAAGAAAGATAAGGCAGAAACGGAGACAGTAGGATAAGAAAAAGTAGAGTTTTTGGACAAGCGTCCGAGAGAAGGTAGAGAGTTGTCCCTATTTAAACACAGCTCGGTCTGAAGGACCACCTGCGATATTAATCCGACAAGATAAGGTATATCATAAGTTGAAATTCACTAGTCTCTTAAGAGAACTAGTACGATCATTTTCCTAACGAGTACATCCACTACGATAAGAAAATCAGACAAAAGTTAACACAACAACTCAAAAGTACCATTACAGATACAATCACACGAAAACCCAACTGTTTCGAGGTAGTTTTTTAAAACGGTAATGCCCTAAACACACAAAGATGCCTAATTATAAGCAATTAAATGCAGATCACTGTTCCAATATGCTAAAACAACCGAGAATTTAATAAGATATCCATAAGAAGCAATAGCGCCTTACCACGAAGTTCAACAAAAAACAATGAAAAAAAAAGTTTATAAGTTATGGTGATTTAGTAGGAAAAGAAACAAATAATGATATAGTATAATGTGGGCGACTGTAATAATTCAGAGGGAAAACACATGGAATAGACAATCCTAGTTTTTTGCAACTGCGAATATGAACTATTTCTTACATTGGCATAGGCCGCGTCTCCTATGTGTGCCCAAAAAAGAAAAACATCCACTTTAACATCAGCTAAAACCAATCATAAAAATTCAATGAGTTATTACAACCAAAGTTACGACAATTACCACACAAATTTAAATGACGTAAGAAAAATACTAAAAACCAAATAATATGCTGTAGGAAAACTTCCAGGATTAATTAAATCAAGCGACAGGGTTATACTTGGGGTCTAGAGGATAAAATGATATACAAGTAACGGTACGATCAAGGAAAAGTCAACCAAAAGCAAAAGGTTTAAGGTAAATGAGTTAAACGTATAAAAGGTAGGTGTATAAGAGAAGGAATAAGTAATTAAGGATACTAATTGATAGTGAGAACAAAAAATATTAGGTAAATTGTGAGGGGAATGGAACGTGAAAAACTTAAGTAGCACTTGGGTCAGCAGAGAATGGCTTAAGGTCTTTAATATGCCACCTGCCTTGGCGTCTTCCTTCAGCATCCTGAAGTTCGTAGATAAGGGGACTAATGACACGAATAACCTTACAAAGAATGAATTTAGGGGCTAATTTTAAAAAAAATTTCTTAGATGCATCCAATAAGACATAATTCCTTTTCCAAACTTGTTCGCCCAAGGCGAAGGAAATATTTCGTTTACGTAAGTTATAGTGGTCCTTACTCTTTTCGTAAGCTTTTAACAAATTTTTTCTAACGTCGTTAAAGATAGAAGGTAATGATTGTTGGTCTTTGTCTCAGCGTACTTTATCGTCAAATTCAATTACGTTAGTATCGTCAGGCACTAAACCATAGTAACTCCTATCGATTGGGGTATATCTTCCAAAAACAAGAAATGACGGAGTGAATTGGGTTGCTTCGTGTTTAGATGTACGCAAAGCTTGAGCAATTTTAAAAATATGTTCATCCCATGTAGTATGGTCTGAATCAATATAGGAAGAAATAGCGGTAACTAAAACTCTATTTACTCTTTCGGTAGGTTTTACTTGAGGATGGTATTTTGCATTAAACCCAATTTTTTGTACTTTATAACTCTTAACAAAATTTTGAAAATCTTTAGAGATAAATTGTGTCCCATTATCATAAAGAATAATCTGAGGAACACCAAAGATAAGAAATACATTTTTCTCTAGGAATTTAATTATAGCAGCAGATGTAGCTTTACGTAAGGGTTGCACCATAACAAATTTAGAAAACCAATCGGTGACAACTAAAAGATATTGGTTACCTTTTTTCGATCGGGTGAGAGGTCCTAATAAGTCAAGCAATATCAATTGAAAGGGATAAGATACACGTTTAAAGTTACCCATTAATCCAGAACGAGCGTCCTGTGAACTCTTATGAGAACCACAAATTTTACAGTTCCTAATACAACGACAAACAGATTGCTTTAGTGTGGGCCAGTAATATAATTCAGATATTTTAGCGAGAGTTTTTGTAACACCAAAATGCGCAGCAATGGGATCATCGTGACATAATTTAAGCACCTCACGGCGGATAGCGGTAGGGACGACAAGTTTCCATTCAGGAATATTAGATATTTTATGAGGTGAAGAAGATACAAATTTATATAATCTATTATTAGTTACGCGAAAGGTAGGAAATTTATCGGGATTATCAGGAACTTTTTTAATCATAGTAAGATACCAGGTGTCAGGAATTAGATTTGGGATGTTAAGAGAGACAACATCACGAGATAAGACATCAGGTACGATATTTAATTTGCCAGGCCTATGCCTAACGTTAAAAGTGAATTGAGAGATACGCAAGTTCCTTCTTGCCAAACGACCTGCGGGTTGTTTTAAGTTATTTAGCTAAGTGAGAGCTGCACAATAAGTGATTACGGTAAAATGTGTACCTTCAACATATCCTCTAAATTTCTCGATGCCAAGGATAACGCCCAATAATTCTCGTTCAGTAGCTGAGTATTTTTGTTCGGCAGAAGTTAAGGCACGACTTGCATAGGCGATTGGGTGTTCCAAACTATTGCTCACCTGGAACAACATTGCACCTAAACCAGTAAGTGAGGCATCGGTTTGTATATAAAATTTTTCATCGAAATTGGGTGAGATCAAGATAGGTGCTGAAGTGATTAATGTTTTAATTTGTTCGAAAGCCTGTTGAGATTCTAAATTCCACTCGATAGTTTGGGATTTATTTTTATTTTTAATTGAAGCGGTAATGGGTGCAGATATAGTTGAAAGGTTGGGTAGAAAGATGCGATAATAGCTAATCATTCCAATTAAACGTTTGATTTCAGTAACAGTTTTAGGTGTTTTGAATTTAGTAATAGCATCGACTTTAGCAGGATCTGCTCGTAGGCCAGTTCCATCGATAATAAAACCAAGAAATGTGAGTGACGAACAACAAAATTGACACTTTTTCCAATTTATCTTAAAACCTGCTGCATTTAGGCGTTCTACAACCTCATTTAATGTGGCGATATGTTCATAAAAGGAACTTGAGATAACTAAAATATCATCTAGAAATACAAAGGCACGTTCCTGATGTAAGATAGGACCTAACGTTTGATCCATAGTACGTTGTAGGGTCTGTGGTGCGTTACAGAGACCAAATGGCAAAAAATTATATTCGAAAAGACCTCGGCCTGGAACACAAAAAGCAGTTTTTTGACGAGAAGATAGGTCGAGAGGTATCTGATAAAAAGCTTGTCTAAGATCGATAGAATTTTGCGTTTCGAAGCCGGCTTAAAATAGAGTCAGTTCTTGGTAGAGGATAAGCGTCAGAGACAGTTACGGAATTCAACTTCCTGCCATCAAAACAAACACGCCAATCGTCATTCTTCTTACGAACTAATAATACGGGAGATATCCAGGGTGAATTTGAGGAGAGATAACACCAGATTCTAACATTTTATCTATTTCAGCATGCAAATGCTTTTGCAATGCAGGCGATAACGGATATTGACGTTGCTTAAAAGGGAGGGCATCACCTGTAGAGATAACATGTGTTGCGGTAGTAACGCAACCAAGTTCAGAGGTATTAAGTTTACAAAATTTGTCAATTGTAAAGTTAAGAATTACATTTTGTGAATTAGTAAGAGAAATTTTGTTAGATATTTCTGCAGATGCACAGGAATTTGTTTTAAGAGAAGTTTGCCAAGAAAAATCCTGTAAGAAAAGCGACAAATTAAAAAGTTTACAAAAATCCACACCTAGTAGGAAAAGATAAGCTAATGCAGGGACAATCAAAAATGGAACCTCAAGTTCAAGTGATTCTACTCGAATTTTTAATTTAAGGGAACCCGTTACTTGTATTTGATTATCGTCAGCTAAATTTATAGAAATTCTTTTGGGAACAATTTGAATTTTAATATTCTGTTTAGATAATTGCTGTAGACCTTCGTTGTTTATAATGGAGCATGAAGAACCTGTGTCCAATAAAGCTATTACATTTAAGAAACCAATCGAGATGGGCAAATGTGGACGATTATCAAAGGGTTTCTTAACAAGTTGTAAAGCGGCAGACTTTTTATGATAAAAGGAATTAACGGTTTGTAGCCAATTAGACCACTCTGATGGAGTAGTACAACATAATTCTTCTAATGAAAGTAAGGCATTTTGTACATTGACAGTAGCGATATTATTGTTAGATAAATTTAATAAAGGTACAGCGTTAGAGGTAGTTTTATGGTTTAAGTTTATTGACGTTTGGGTCCGTTGAATGATTGGTGTTGAGGACGATTTTGATTCCTTGAGATATTTACGCCCTGAGTAGGAATATCTCGACGAGAGTTTTCCGATACGCTAGGATTACAATTCGTACAGTTAGATTTATAGATATTTGCGCGACCACAGCCATAACAAAAAATGTTTTTGGGATATGTGCAAACATTATAGTTATGTCCACTTCTCTTACAGTTCCAACAGGTAAGTGAGTTATTTGTTGCGGTAGGAGGAACATTGGGGGTAGATACTTTATGAGAAGCTCGAACTTGACACGCTAAATCGGGTTCTAAAAGGCCAGATTGTTTTTCTGGAGGGGGGGCGGTATTTATCAACTCTTAGCTTTACTTCCTGAAGGGAACGACATAAATCTTTAAAGTAAGCTAAGGAAGAAATGTGTTGTAACGCTAGACGTTCGGAAAAATAGGGATTTAAATTTCTACGTAACTGATCGATAATTTTAGATTCTGAAGGTTTACTATCAAGTCTACTATATAAGGCTCCTATTGAGGTAATGAAAGAAACAACATTTTCGTCAGGTCCTTGGGTTCGATTTCGTTTCTCGTTCCAAAGGTCGGTAATATAACCATTAGGTAGGAAGTCTCGTTTTAAACACGCAACTAACTCCTCCCAGGTAGAAATTTGATCTCTAATGTTCCGGTACCAGATCAACGCAGAATCGGAAATCAATTCACCCGTTGAAACAAATAGATCTTGATCGGTACATTTTCGAGAAATTCTAAAATCGTTAATCCTGTCGAGAAAAGACATTAACGAGATTTGAGGGTCGAAACCTTAAAAAGTTAGACCCCATTTATAAACAGGTATAGATTTCCCTAATAGTTGAGCTGCAGAAATTACAAGATTTGATAACGGTGAAGATATATCTGCGTCTGCGTTTGGGTTGAGTCTTTCAAGAACTATCCCCTCAAGTAATAATATATCTGATAAAAAGGTTTGTTTAGCTTGGTTCGCTTGTTCATTGTCATATATGTACAATAATTCTATGCGCTGTTTGAGGTGGGTGATTCGCGAAACTAAGCGTTTTAACTCGATATCAGTTGCGCCGGGGTCTATTTTATTTATTATATTAGTTATATCGTCAACAGACAGCTTGATTTCAGATACGTTTGGAGTTAATTCGAAAACAATTTTTTTTAAAATAGGTACGCCTTTCGGTTCCTGGGCTAGAATGGTTTTAAGTTGTAATCGTCTATCATTTTGGTTAGAGGCAGGCGTAATGTTTCTACACTCGATCTCGTAAATCAGCTCCAAAGACTTAAGATGTGTGATGTTCATTTTGGATTAATATTTGAGGCAATATATACCAGATATACAATACTCAAATAATTCAGAAAATAATAAACGGTACAGCTAACTTCAAGTCAGTACGATAAACATATTTAAAGGTAAAAACTTCCTTAAAAGGCGTTCGTAAGGTATAGTATTTAAATTTAATTACGGTAACTATTTTAAATCAGTAAGTAACCACATTTAGAACTGTAGGAAGGCAAGATAGTATTTAATGAAAGAAATATATTACGGTTAGGTTACAAAAAGACACTCCAAATTTTAAAAAGGTACATAATATGTGTTATTTAACAACTACAATAAGATCCCGTTAGTCTAGCGTTTTGAAAAGATATTCTAAAAGGGCAATTCACTATATTAAACGTTTTTAAACATATGGTTTCTTTAAAAGTAATCCGAAAATTATAATCAAACAGGTAAATTACTAAAAGACACCTCCAAACTGTTAACACACCAGACAGTGTTTATTTATATTTTTTTTAAAACAGATTTTTAAAGTCGAAAACAAGCAAGGGTTATGTTTCAATCCAATATAAATAGATAATTTTTCTAATAAACAGTGTTTAAAGCATGCATTACTTAATTATTTATTTATTTGATTCTTTGTTTATTTATATAAATGTACTTACGTGTATAGTGCAGAAAAATTAGGGTTAACGTGTTGAAAATCCCTCCTAAAATCTTGAATTTGCATTTAAATACAAACTATGCACATAAATAATATAATTAAAGTTAACAAAGCACACCATATTCAAAATTGGAAGAACATTAAATTGAAACATATTTTCCAATATCAAAATGGCCGCCTACCTTCAGTTACCATAACAACTATTTTTGACATCTAAGCAATGTGGTGGGTTCCAAAACACCACATATAATTCAAGGTTAACAGATATTAGATAATTAATTTTTTTAGTGAAAAAGCTATAAATAACATTAGTCAACACATTGTATATTTATAAAAGAAGTATTGCAACCTAAAAAACACGTTGGGCGGCAATTCTTACATTTCAAGGGTTCGAATTACATAACCGTCGGCGCGGTATGAGTGACGCAACGGCAATTGGTAGCTCTAATCCAATAAGTGGAAGTTACGCGCATATCTGTCAATGACGTCACATAATATGCCAATTTAAACGCGCAATTACGGAATAAATATCAAATTTGCAAACAATTCGTAAAGGTTAAATAGTCACATGAATAAGTCCCGCTTCCTTCATAGTTGCTAGGACCCCCTACCGGGTTATTTAAAGATAGTGACTGCTCCAGTCAGCTGCCAGCAAGGCATGGACTACAGCTAGGACCCCCGATTCGTCTAGGGTCGTGGACTGCTCCCAGGTCGCTTCCAAATTCCTAATATGTAGAGAACGGCAGGATCAGGTTTTATAGGGAACAAATAATCTAGGCAAGAAAATCTACATAATAAGATAAAGATACGTTACCGAAAACCCAACCACTCTTATCGAAGTTCAAAGGCAAAAAAAACACGTAACAGCGTCTCCCGGAAACTTCCCCACTTTTTTGTTCTCCCGCCACTCGCGTCAGTGCGATCTGGCGCAAACACACTCTGACGTGACGGAAATTCACGCCAAGTCTTTTGAATTTATGGCGCGAACTCTAACGCACATCAAAATTAAACTAAGGAATGTCTAGTGCCAAATTGGCACGTAACATTTTATGTATACAAAAATAATGCAAATACGATAAAACTTGTTATGGGTCAGCAAAATAATTGCAACTGTGATTTATTTGTATGTAAGCAAAACTAATTGCAAATGTGAAAAAAACGTTTAATGGTTAATCAAACATCAGAATGCTAAAACTGAAAAAACGATTTATTTATGGCAGCAAAATGTTATAAAACTTATGATGGATAAGCGAGTTTCAGAATAACGCAAAATTGCAAGATCATTTATTCCTATGCGATCAAAATAATTGCATATGTGAAAGAACTTAAACAAATTTAGAATAACTCAATATCGACATTACGGCAACTATATAAATGGTAAAAGACGGTTGCAAACAGATTAGTTTCACTCAATCATTATGGATGATCGCTTATACTTTTATATACCAAATACCTGCATTACATTCGTTCCCTATTGGGAACGAGAATTGGCAGTAAACTAAAGCAGATGGCCCGAAATAGACACTCTGTCTAGTATTAATCTGGATTCCGAACAACCGTTAAATAAATTGTTGCGCCTTTGGTTTCCCGAAGGCGAATTTTTCTATATGACGGACATAGTTTAAAAATAGACACGTTGATTGCAGGAAAACGCCATACAATTTCGAATTACGCGTATACAGATTTGATGGGTCTTCTAACTCGTGTTAAAGACTTTTTTGGCGCGACAACCGAACCATTAGCAGAATCTGGATATTACAGCGAATAAATAAAAACCTTTTGTAATTAATTTATATGTAAATTTTATATTTGTTTAAGCTCTGCTTGTATTCTTTTATGGTTGAAAAAATTATATATCTAAAAGTAACAGTTGCATTTATTTGCATGGATGTTACAGGTTCTACAGTGTACAATTTTTTGTGGTTAGATTGTTTATATGTGATACCTCCATATGTTTATATATTTGAGAAGTACATACATTCATGTAGTTGCAGTAGCAACATCGGAACTTTATTTGTGCAATTTCATGATGCGAGGTTTGAATGTGTAATTTAATTTTGCTGGGGGACATATTTATGTATAGACAGTAGGGGCATCTTACTTGCTTAATCAGAATTCCTGACATGTTCAAGGCTTAATGAAAAGTTAATGAATACGTATGCAAAATTAACTGTTATGTATTTATGGCTTTTTGTACCATTTCTCTCCTTACTTAAATTTTTCTGCGCAAGTTTCTGATCACATTAAATCATTTAGCGAATTGCTTTTGGAAGCAGCTTGATGTTTTAATATTTATGGCAACCACATAGTACAAATAACTTGACTCTAAGACCATTAGATGTTATACCAAAATAAGTAGCAAGGAAATATTCCCTGTATGTTTGTTGTGGTTTGTGTCGTATTCTTCTTAATCCTCTTTGGGAATTAAACTACCTATAATTGTTGAAATCATTTTTATTTACGTTTTGATAAATGACCTAACGTAAATAAAGACGATTTTCAACTATCAGTGGTTTAATTCCCAAAGAAGGTTCAGAAGAAAAGTAGCAAGGAATTTATAATTTCCATCCGTGAGCACTTACAAGTCTAGTTTTATATATAATAACAAAGTATCTAATTACGTCTATTCTTAACTGGAGCGTCGACTTTTTAAAATTCCGTTGGGTGCTTAGAGTTCCTCAAATTTACGTGGTATCCCATAAATGGCATTGCCTAACAAATTCTTAGAAATAAACAAAACGGTAATACGCTTTTTTATGAAAGGTCTCAGTTATTGATGTAAATAATAAAATGTATAACATCAAAATTTAGAGTTTGTTAATAAGAACTCCGTAACCCACCATGTTTCTTAATATAACCTTCTTACACTCATGCTATGTAAAAGCTCAAACACATTACGCGTTTAATACGAGAACAATACAGAAGTGACCTTGTACCTTTCATACGACCTTAATAAATTATGCTCTTGTTTATGGAAAATAAATACCTGTTTGAAATGAATGACAATATATTAAGTTCGAAAATCGCTTTAAGTGTAAAAATCAGTACTGCAAGTGGATTACAAATTAGAATCTGCTTCATGGGGTTGGTAGACTAATTTTCGATACCGAGATTTTTGGCGATTTTTTTTAGTGGGTTCATATACAGAATGTTGATAGACTTTCATTATTATAAGATCTTTTGACAACAGATTTAAGTAATATCTCTTCAACGTGACACCTTGGAGAAACCGCTTATTTAGCGATTTGTGATTTGTGAGTTTATTCACCCAGATATAGAAAATATGTTATAACACTGTCATTAATTAGAATTCAATGCACCACATTATACTTTGATCGAAACATTTTCACTACTTGCAAGTTTTGAAAACTTTCAGTAATAAATGGATCGCATGGGTAACTATTAAATTGCAATACTTACAATTATAAATACAATAAAGCAACTTCGATATTTTGCTGCCAGTACTTATTTTTGCTAACATGTCGTTTCTTAAATTGCATATTTGCAATTTTACATAAAATAGACCAATTGCAAAATCTTGCTGGCAGTACCTTTTTTTTGCTAACATGCCGTTTCTTATTTAATGAAAATGTATTTTATGGTTAGCTATAAAACTAGACATTTCCAATTTTTTCAGAAAATAAAGCAAATTCGAAATCTTGCTGACAGTTTTACTATTTCTTTTAATATGAATACCTTGCATGATTAACTATAAAAATGCATATTTGCAATTTTTCAGACAACGAACCAAATTTGTTATTTTGCGAGAGCACCATTACAATGCTTACATACTGTTTTTTTATTCATTAGAATAAACTGCATAGCTGAATATCAAATTTTCATTTGCAATTGAAGCAATCAATCGAGTGTCGATTGCTTTGAAATTTCCAGCATTTATAGCAATTCTTGACATGTTGCGTGCATTATGCTTAATACCATGGCTATTGCAGATTTTTTTTAAGTGCAACCTTACAGTTAGCAATTCTCCTCTGAAATTAACTAAATTTGCATCTTGATCTAACACTAACTATTATTTCATTTACAATACGTGACCTGATTGGTAGATATATAATCGTAGATGGGCATTCGACAATCTCAAAACCTGCAGGTACTTAAGGAAAAAATTCCACAAATTTTTAAAACAACTTGCAGTTATCCTACAATTAACGTTGAAAGAATTTTCTGTTGTGTAATTTAAGTACTTGACTACAAAAAATTACACACCACAAGCATTTTTCTAGTTCAACGAAGGTCTTGTCTATTGAACCTCCGTTGGATTTAGCATGCATTTGCATTTACATAGTTACGTACTGAAGCCAACGCCATGCAATTAGGTAAATTTCTAATTTCAGCCACAAAAAATGAGAGCATCTATAGGAAATATTAATTAAATACAGCACGTTTGATGCTAAACTCAGATTAAGAGTCAAATAGTATATTGTGTCACAAGGGCAGAAAGTGAGCATTAGCAGCACGCAGCTATTAGATGCCTGAGCTAGCGAAGCGAGCAGGGGCAACTGATGGCTAAGGGCTACTAATGCATTCTTGCCTGTGTGACACACAACTGTTTTTCACCTAGCATTAAAGAAAAAAAAATAGGAAAAATATCACAAAATAAAGAAGGTTAATAACATTTGCCGTATTTATTTATTATAGTAATTGATATTAATTATCCCTTGAGCATTATTATGGATAGCAATGCCAGAATTTGTAGGCACTTGGTAAGTATTTGAGGTGCTGGTAGCATAGTGACTTACTTTTATTGAATACGTTGACGGTCTATCTACATTAACTGGTATTTCAAAGTCGCAATAAATGAATCTCAATGATAGTCATAGGTGTCTAGATTGTGAAAAACCTACAAAATCATGCTGTTATGAGTTTAACGGCCCTAGGGCCGCCAAGGTTTACTTTCAGTCACATTTTTAGGGCAAATATTATTGATTTTCATATACGCTAGGCAAAAAAATTGTTTTACACTGTTCTGTAAACTGAGATTAAATCCATCTAATCCAAGATTAAATTAAACTGTCAATTTTGGGGGTTTAATAAATTAAACCTCACGTTTTTGTTTATCTTACTTTAATAACTGCTATTGATAAATTGATATAATCTAGTTCAGCAACAGCGATTTTCCGTACTTCATTTAATGCAGGTGCATTAAAATTCCTTGCTATATTTAACCATCCTACAACTTTTTCTCTCTTGAGGTAACCTAATCGGATTTTTTATAATAATAAGTTCTAAATCAAGTTTTTAATAACGTATTCCTTTACTTCAATTGCTCTGTATATAATGTTGTTGGTGTCTTAAACTTCGTTTAGTTAGCTAGAGATATATCTAGTACCTTACAAATCAACCACACCTTAATCATAGAGTATAATAAAACCTAGATTAGTTAAACGTCATTTAAACTAAGTATGATGCAAGTGGCCCTTAATAACTAATACATTAATATTGAATAAGTTTTAGATTATTGGGGAAATAATTTACTTTTCAGTAAAACTGAAAAAAAAGTTGACTTTTATACGTTTAATTAAATTCAAATTAACATATATATGTAGGTAATTGCGTTTACATCGAAAGCAGTTGGTATTTTATTTTTGATAGTAGAGTTCATTGCACGAGTCACGCATAGTCAGGAATTTTTTCATTGTTAAGGTGCTGCAATATAGCTTCCGAACGAGTTGTTTATATATAAAAAACGTTCATTTGGCATTCTTAAAGAATAGCACTTTTAAAAAAATTTTAAGCGTAGTATAATAATGTGTTAAAATCTATGGGAAACCAGTAACCAGCTAATCTTAGATTTATTAACGCTTCTGAAGTGTATTTCTCAATTATAATACACTTTCTCTTTGATAGATTGCCATGAAGCAAACCATTTCAATAACTACATCTTTCAGCCTTGCGTAATTTTAAGTGCTTGACTACAAAAGAATTACACACTACAAGCGTTTTCTTGTTTCAACAAAGGTTCATTGAAATTTCGATGTTATGCTTACATTTGCATTTATACGTTATATACTGAAAGTCGACGCTATGCAATCAAATTTTGGCGCATTTTCTAACTTCAGCTGTTTTAAACCGCTACAAAAATGCATGCATCTATAGGAAATATTAAATAACTTGAGTTCACAATTTATATCCGTATGTTTCGTACATCTTATCTCTAGCAATAGGTAGATAAATTTCTAATTCTCGCTTTTAAAAAAGAAAAAAAAATAACAAGTTGCATAAAAAAAATGTATTCGTTATCTTAACGTAGATTATTCTTCACAAGGTCTAGTCTTTTGAACTTCTGTTTGGATTGTAGTTTGTTGATGTTTGCGTTTTTTGAAGCTACATACGTACTGCGTTGTCCTAAGCGAATAAAATCTATAATTTACCGAGAAACCATTTGAAATATTTTCAATCTAGAATATTTTCAATTTGCTTTTCAGTAAAACTTGACTTTTATACATTTAGTTAAATTCAATTCACTTTTCAGTAAAAACTAAAAAGATTGACTTTTATACATCGAAAGCAGTTTGTATTTTTTTTTTGATAACAACCGAATGAGTCACGCAACGTCTGAATTTTTTCATTGTTAAGATGTTGTTATTTGGCTTACGGACGAGTTGTTTATATATAAAAAGATTGTGGTTTTGCAATTGATAACTTTAATTTTAAATATGGTATAATAATGTATTTAAAAACTATGGGAAACCAGTAACCAGCTAATCTTAGATTGCGTTGATCAATTATAATTGCTTTCATGGTTGGGAGTCCCATTTATGCTGACTGAGTGGGTTTATTTATTATTCTGCTAATGTCAGCATTAAATTTCTTTCTGAATAGATTTATTTTATTTTTCTGCGGACCAGCATTAAATTCTACATGACTGTGTTTATTAAATTTTCTGAAGATTTCATATTTCTACAATTGTTATCTAGACAATACCTTAGCATTAAAATTCTTGCTCACATGGGTTGAATTTTCTGCAGTTCATGTTTCTTAATAACTTTATTGTGTGTGATAATCGCTCAATCTTTATTGTCAAGTTGTAGTTGTGTTCTGTAAAACAAATCAAAAATGCAAACTTTTTTAAAACTGCCCTTGTCAGGAAAGAATAATGATAGTGGTTGGGTTAAAATTATTGAGTAGTTTATAGTCAATCCAAATAAAGTGCTGTAAAGATCGTTGGCTCCGTGAGCAGATCCGCCAATTGCAACGTACAACCTGATAACACCAATACACAGTATGTATTCGTTGGCTTAATATAGATTTAATTTATTTGATTTATTTGATCTAATCTTCATTTGAATTTTTTTTAGTGAAGAAGAAAAAGAACAAACAGAAACGACCGCGCGTCAAAGATGACGAAGACAGCCCTTACAGAACCGATAAGGTAATATTTTACCGTTCAGAGTTGGAGTGAGTTAGAACTGTTCTTTATATTTGGGATGCTTGCTCATTTAGAAAACAAAGATATAAGTAACTTAGGTGAATTATAGTATGTTTATTCTAGAGTACATAACACTATATTTTCTAATTATATGTATATATATATATACATATATATATATATATATATATATATATTTTTATGCTCCACCCCCCAACACTTTTGTCGCGCGCCTTATTTTTATTAAATTTCAATGCTTTCTATATGTATAATGTGCAAACACCGATTGCACGCCCCGTACTTTTGCAACGTTTGGTTGGTTATTTAATCAAAATTGTTATTAAGAAGCCTCGACTATTTAAAACTCTTTATTCTCAGGGTGTTCACCTACTTACCGTGGGTTCCGTGGTAAGTAGATGTGCAATGCCCAACCAAACTGCACTCTCTTTTGTTTTAGTACTAATTTTTGAATCTAGTTTTGTATATGCCAAATTTTAATTATGATCAACGTTGCCTTGTGCCAAATTAATTTAATACCACAAACTTATGACTTTTGACGTTATAAGATATTTCACAGCACTCACCTGGATTATACTTTGTTTTCGGCCTCGTTTACTGCTGGCTCAAAATCCTCGTCGCCGTATGCGCCTTTACACGGTTGTACTATCCTGTTGAAATTCCGTCTCGCCTCCAGGTATCTTTCTTTAATTTTTAGTTGCACCCAATATCTGAAATAAATGACCCGAATTTTAGAATTTAGAATACCCGTTTATTTTACTTCCCTTGCGCTAATTCTTCCGTTGTAGTTTCTGCGTTGACTCTTCCACTTCCAATTGCTGCTCTTTCGTGTTCTCCCAATTTGGCTTCTCTTGTTCCAAATTAATCCGTCCGCCTTTAATCCGTACTCAATCCAAATCTATCGCCGTCCTATTCAAAATCACTCAATGCCCCGCTACATATACATTCATAGCAAAATCAATCTTCGTCCCTTTTTATAACCACTCAATGCCCTGCTATCTATAAATCTATATCCAAATCGATCCCCAAATATTCTTCCTTTTAAAAAATTCCAATCCGATGCCTTCTGCCTTTATCAATGTCGTTCCAAATCTATATTACTATTCGTCGCTTCGCCGTCGCACTAATACAAATCTTTACTCTTCCTTGTCGTCGCTATTACTTATATATGTCCCGATGCTGCTCTTTACCCTTCTTTAACAATCAAACTATTTCAAAATCAAACACGTTTATTAATCTTTAAATCTTTACACAAATTAGCGCGGTTCTTTAAAATACGTCTTTATACCAAAAATATTCAAAATAAAACTCTCCTTGTTTACTTTCCAAGGTGATTATTATAACATTCCTTGCCTACTACATTACAAATTACATAAACTAAAACCGTCCAATAATATTTAAACACTAAGTTTGTGTCGCACATACCATAAATTATGTCCTTTTACACTTTCATAGTTTTCACATAATATTCTAGTATTGGTTCTAAATATTTTACAATCCTTCAATCACATTTGACATTGTTATCACTTATAATTTTGAGATTACATATTCGTCCAAAAGTTGATTCTAATTAAACAAAAGCCAAAATAAATCACACATGACCCTGGATCGGCGTGGTTGATAGTGGACATCCATAGACGCATCCGGTTTTCGGATGGCAAATGTACTTTCAATGGCCTGTTAAATTTAACTCAGTATAAACCCTTGAGCACTGTGCATTTTATCACGTTATCAAGTCATTTTAATTTACCTCTTGGCACTTACATTTTAACAACCACTTTGAATACTTTAGCATATGTAAAGTACGGCAAACACACATTTTTAAATTATGGGATCAGATACATGGATCATTTTACTTGGCATACACTACCTTCTACTAAACAACCCTTAGAACCCTTGGTAGCTCCCTCTGACACTACAATATATATATATATATATATATATATATATATATATACAGGGTGAATGCTATCGTTCGTGCAAAAATGAACTGGGAGATAGTACACTTAATTTGCAACAAAAACTGTTAATATGACCCCTGTCTTATCTCGATTGGTTTAGGAAATATGGTTTTTTCAGTCTGTTTCTTAATAACACGACTTCTTGCAGTAAAAGTTAAATTTCTCGGTTTCTGCTGCAAATAACTAGATAAACAATTCGATTTTCATAAACTACATTAAATTTCCTATAAAAAACAACTATTTGGATTTTTTAAATTTTAAAACAAACATTCATTATAAAGCATTAAAAGGTAAAAAATTACAAAGGAATTTTTTAACAAAGTTTGAAGTAATATTACAGCGAAATTATTTTATCTACAAATGAGCAAATGTCACAAAAACAACCTCACTTCATAAGGTTTCCAGCTGTGCGAAACACTTTCTAATTTGATTTTGAATTTATCAAGTATGGAAATATGGAAACAAATATTTGTTTCCAATTCGCATTAAAATTCGCCCACTGCCTTGATTATCTAATGATCCCACAACGTTTTTTCGGTATTACGGAGGCAATAATTTGATAAATTAAATTTTATTTGTATTGTTTAAAATACTGACCACCGTACCTGATACAGATTCTTGCTCTTTTCCGCATACCTACCACGGTCGCGCTCATAGATAGCTTCTCTCTTAAGAGTTGACATCCATTTTCGAGCCTTTGCTTCAAATTTTCCAAATTGACTACCTCCGTGCTGTATACGTATTCTGGCGGCTCCGTGGCGTAGTGGTATGTGTGTGATTACTACGCCCAAGGTCCCGGGTTCGAATCCCGACACGGTCCGCTTGAAAAATGTTAGGCGAGCATTTTTCACAAAAATACACCCTCGTTCGGATGAGAGGTAAAATGGAGGTCCCGTGTGTGAGTGTTGTCACGCACGTTAAAGATCCCTACCATGCTTGAAACAGCAAGGGTTCGGCAAAATTCCAAATTTTCCAGGTAAAAGAAACTCGCTTACTCGCCAATGTAGTACCTTCGGGTGGAGCATTGGAAAATCAAATGTAATGTATACGTATTCTTTTAAAAAGCCCCATACAAAACAATCCATGGGATTCAAGTCAGGCGATCTTGCTGACCACGGAATCGGTCCTCCTCTACCAATCCACCTTGCGTACTGTTCGTTTAAAAACTGGGGGACACCACGTGTGTAATGAGGAGGAGCCCCGTCATGTTGAAAAATGATATCTCTACGAACTTCTAAAGGGACATCTTCCAACAATAGGGGTAGTTGATTTTGAAGAAAGTCCAAATACACTTCTCTATTGAGGTTTCTTTCGAAAATATAGGGGCCAATGAGGGTGTTTCCTATCACAGCCGCCCACACATTTAGGTTGAATCTGCATTGGAACGATTTTTATCTTATTGCATGAGGGTTTTCATCGGCATAATAGTGGTAATTGTGAAGATTTAGAACGCCAGCGTGCGTAAAGAGGGACTTATCAGACCACAGTACTTTTAGAAAGAAATGGCGCTCCTCAATAACCCGTGCTAATAACCAACGGCAGAACATCAACCTTCGTTGGAAATCTTTGCCTCCACCTTCCAGAGTTTGAACAGGTGTAAAGTGAAAAGGACGAATATTATTCTTGTGCAGAACATCTACTACTTTCCATTGCGAAACTACAACCTCTCTTGCAATTTGACGTGTAGACGTTGTAGGATCTTGTTCCACGCGATCCAAGACAAACTCGTCAATTTCTACGTGCAGATCTTGCTCCCTTTCATTAGCTACTTGAAATGCTCCTCCTTCAAGTAATCATTGATGCGTTCTTGCAAACACGTTGCGGCTGGGAATCGAACGATTTGGGAACCGGTGTTCATATTCTTCCCGTGCTCTTGTAACATTACCATTACAAAAACCATAAATGAAATGCATATCTGCATATTCTCTATTCATTATTCAGCAGGTTTCTTAGAAAACATGCAGTCCCAAAGGCAGGTAGCATGGTCACAAAGAATTCCGTGATACCGATTCATAGTTTAATCGACCTATTGTGGCTTTAGAGTAAACATCATCTCGGTAGGTGAATAGTTTTCAATTTTGCATTTAAATGATTTTCTCGATTCTTTTTAGCGCAAGTTTTATGTAGTACGTAATATATAAAGTATTTTTAATTATGGAATATAGCACATTCTAATTGTTATGGAATATTGAAACGCAAATCTTTTTTGTTATGCAGTATTAAAAGTTCAAATTGTCGAATGTCGCAATCCTATGAAGTATTATGGAACTTTCCGTTAACTTTGTTTTTTATGGAAGTCAAGCTGTAATTCCAAACACGTGTGAACCTCGCGCACCTGTTGTTGTAACTGCACACGATGGTTAACAAACGATGATGTCTTGAGGATTATTTGGGGTGAGTGCTCTCCAATTCTAATTCAATTTTCGTTTCACCGAACCATTACTGGAGATATATAACGATTTAAATTGGCATACGTAATTTTTTTGTTCAGAATTTAATAGTTAGATATCGTATAAACGTTCGTAGGAACGCAAAGAAATTTATATAAGATAACTTTATTTGAATTTAAAAGGTTATACTAAAATGTGCTTGCAACTAAGCAGGTGACATATTCGTATTTGTTTGTCACATTATAAAATCTAGTTTTTTTGACAGTACAATTAAATTACAGATAAGTTCAGACCATAAGTATATTTGATCTTTGGTTTAAGAAATTAATTAATTAAAAATGTAAGTTCTGCAGTTTATGAAAAGTCAATATATTTAATTAATACTATGTAAACCAAAATAGGACCCTTTTTCGGTATTAAGTACAAGTTGTAGAACAATATTAAAAACACAATACTTTTTCTAAAGAACTCTAATAAATTAACACTTACAAAATCCATATAAGTAATATGAGACAACTCTTAGATAATTTTAAATATAGATAGATAAAAAACATTAATACATGTAGAATTGTACAAAGCATGTGTGTATATATATATATATATATTCCTTTAAACCAATAGAAAGTGGACTAAGTTGTTTTAAAGCTTTCTTTCATTCAAGTTAACAATAATTTTTCTATAAAAGCAAGCAACTAAATTCCTAAAATTTTTGTAGTGTAGAAAGAAAGGTTATTGATATTGTATTGGTAAGATATTTTTTTGAGGAATAATCTTAACTAGCTAATCTTTTTGGAATTTATTTTTTTTGTGATAAAGTGACTAGGCTCTAATGTAAACCTAGCTCTAAAATATTATGAAGTGGTTATATTTTCAGACAGTACGAGATCGTCGTTCCAATTCCAGTTTGCAGAGTCACAAGTAAGTATTATATTTCTAGGTTTTGCTTGTTAAAGAGATTTTTTTTCTATTCGAAGATTTCTGTATCTTATCTTCGGATCGTTATCCATTATAGCTATTATTGAGATACGGTGGCGTCGATTAAAAATTCTTTTATAATCGTATACCATCCTACGAACCTAGCTCATAGCTCTGCCCTAAGTTGAAGAAGCTTAGCTGGCTGGAAGATCTCTTTAGAGGGTTCTATTGTACTCAAAGCCGTTTTCCATACACTTTACCCTGGGCTTAAACCTTAGACGGGAATCCCTCATAATTTATAGAGGCTCTGCCGCCTATAAGAGTAATTACATTATAAAAAAAGTGTAACAAGACTACGATTTTCTGGGGTAGACTAGGATTGTGAGGCGTGTGCAAATTAATATTTTAGAAAAATGTCAAAAAGACAAAAATTGACCGGTTTTCAATTTTTATTTAATATGTTGAATGGTGTATTTTAAGATCTAGAATAGGTTTCATTTTAAAATAAATTGATGGTGATAACTGAAGCGATGTTCGGGAATTTATTAACAAAGGTCTGAAAGGCATAATCACATTTTTACCAAATTGCCAAAAATACATGTCAACTTGAGATTTTTTGCTCAACTTTGGACAAATACTTTGTTTTTACAGGTAGCGTACTCATGCGTGTTTGAAAAATATGTTTTTAACCACTGTAAGGAATTGAATCGGAGCTAGTTAACGTTTTACACCTACGTGCGAATTCCGATTGCCCGAGCTTTAAAAATCAAGAGTCAATGAACAAAAATCGCTATAGGGCACAGTACACAGTTTCATATAAGTATTAATCGTCTCCTATTCGTATACTATGAATTCTTTTCAAACCTATCTTGAAGTTTTGCTATTGCCTTTAATCATTACAAGAGTGCCTATTGGTCATAAATGATTGCATTATACTATGAGTAACTTCGAATATTCGGACACGCAAAGGCGATTATTTGTAAATCACATCTTTTTTTTTATCGCGCTAAAAATGATAAACAAGTTAGGTTCCTTATATTTTACTTTATCTATCCTTTTTTAAATAAATAAGTCTTTATAGCACGATTTCCTTCACTTTTTGTGCGAAAAACAAAAAAAAACATCTCCAGACGAGCAGTAAAGGTACTTATACTGATTGAGAAAGGCTTCTGAAACTCCTGAACACGAACAGTTATACGATCTTTTTGAAAAGCGTTTCTATTTTTCATAAGAAACAATATCTTGGCGGCTGTGCAAAATATGACTTGTAAATTACTTGAATATATTCTGGAATTGAGTAACGTTATTTCGTGGAGTTTTTCTTCAAACTTTTGACTCATCAGACCTTTTTTAACAACTAGAGATTTAAAATTTTTTAAGTAAATTGAACTGTGACCTCAATTTCTACAATTTTTGCAATTTCTTCAAAACATGTCAGGGTTCTGAACTATGACTAGTAAAACCTGTGATTAGTCAACTTTATTCAATTTTTCTATACAATTTTTGTATTTCTATATTTCTATAAAATTGTTTTTATTATATATTTTTTATAAGTTGATCGCAAAAATCATATGAGTACTTTATTGGGAATGTACCATTTATCTTATCACTCTAATACCATTAAGTTTGCTTTTAAAAATTATTATATCAGGAGATAGCTATTATTACTAAAGCTTACGGAGAAAAGTAGAGCAATTTATTGAACAATAGAATACGTTATTTCCACCATTAATACCCGTATAAATACTTTTATTAGATCTTTCCAATTATTGGTCGGTCGCGGTTCTAGTTTAAGATCTTTTACTTTAGTTTAGTTGGAGACGGTAAAGACTAATATTATTTTATAAAATAAAATATATTTTCTGTTTTCGTTTAATATATAACTAACCTTATTTAATTTGTGTTGCCATGGAAATAATCGCAACTTTGATTAAACGAGAACGTAGTTTATGAAAAATGAACTTATGTAACACAGAAAAATTTACAAACTCTCGTATGTTTTTTAATGTATAACGAAGACTAGATGATATTAAACAAAAACGCATTTTCTTAGGGCTAGTGTCTTTAGTTTTAAGAAGATAATATAAACGCTTACTTGATCACATGTAGGGATTTGATATTTGCTCTTTCAGTTGGTCCTCTCCAGCCTCATTATTGCTGTCGAATTTTTACTCAGGTGGAATGCAGTGGTTCAAAAACATTTTGCTAGAAGGATTTAAGCTTTCAAGTTAATTATGACGCTGTCAAGATCGACATTTCGTAACTCTACTGCCATTTCCGTATAGTAAATTAAATCAAGGATTTTAAATTTTACAATAATTTAATTTTTCAGTTTTTAAAATAGTTGTTTTCACATTCTTCTGAATTCAATTATCAGCACACGTGGAACTTGGCCGGATCCTGTCATAATTTACGACCCAAAGCTCAATCTATTTACTTTTTGAAATGTTTTGAGCGGGTAGTATTCTCAAAAAGGGTCGGAAGGAGCTTCAAAAATAAAAGAAAAGGGGACCGGAAAGGGCTAGGTTACGCAGATAGAAAAGAATGTCCAGCTTACGACTAGCTTCTTGCGAAAGAGTGGCGTAAGTGAAACCCGCAAGAACGTGAGAAATGCTAAGAAGGCGCCTGGGACGCCGTAGTACAGGAACAAAGTTCGGGAGCCACTGAGAATCGAAAATGACGCGACAACCAAGCAGCAATAAAAGTTATTAGTTATAATAATAGATACAATGGAGGTAATAACTGTCAGTATAATGTAACGAATCAAGCGTTAAATAATAACATAGGATCGACAAATATTAGCATAATAAATTGGAATTGGATAATATACTTCAGCGTAGTTAATATTACTACGCACGGCCTAAACCTAAATCAGGCGCAATAGTAGTTAATTAAAATTACGCTTTCCTGTGGAACTCTTCAATATTAATTAAAATATTTTCGTAAATGTTTTAAATCATGCGCCGATTTAATGCGTTGGGAAATGCGTACAAATAGCTAACATAATTGAAGATTCTAAAGTACAATAAAATAATGAGGTATATCCTGATGGGATACTGACAAGAGCTTTGTAAACAGATAACTTAATATAGTGTTTAGTAACGGAGCAATTAATTGGAGTAAGTAGTATAAGTACTATTTCGGTTTTTTTTATAGTTATCCAAACCCGGTAGAGTGGAAAGCTTTTATAGCCAAAGTGTGGGACTCTTCTTGCGGCATACCCACTAAAACCACTCCCCCTGGCGGGTGCGTCTGCCAAGCGACTCCGCCGCACTGCAACCTAAAAGGCTTATTGTGCTGACCCTGGTTAAGTTGATTAGTATACGAGCCCTGGGTCTATCAGTGGATCTACTATATACAAGTGTCCCACCGATTGAACTCAGTCCTAGCACCTTCCCCTTGCAAATCCAAGGTTTCTGAATATGGGTAATATCGCAGTCGCCCATCAGTTTACATAGTGAACGGGTTTGACTGTGTCCAAGTCCCAGATTCGACTTCTTTAGCTTTCCTCAGCTGTCTGAGCTGAACTCCCGAAAGCCTTTTGCGTGCAGTCCAGTGCAAGTTTCTTTATAGTATTCAATTCTCCATGTCTGGTGTTTCAGACACTGATCTTGTAAGCGGACTTGCATCCCGGGTCTGCTCCACCTCCATGGATACATTTTGGTTATCTGAGGGGTCACCCATTGCTGATTCCACCTCTTCAGGTTCAGTTTTACTAGTGGTACCAATATTATTCATGATTGTTCCCACGAGTATGTGGGATGTAAATGGTCGCCATGCCAAGTGCCACCTGTTGGCATGGAAGGCGTGAATTAAACGGGGTGCCACCCTGTTCTCAAAGTTTTGGACCGATTGAGACTGGACAACTATCGAGCCGCGCATCCCCTGGCCTCGGTCCTACACCACGGGATTTAGGAATTTTTAACGAGGTTGTCTCCTCTTGGTCCGGGCAGTTAAGCCAAGACCCCCACACCCTCTTGCCCGTGGGACATGACCACGACGGCAGGGAAGGTATGCTGGTGCTGCAGAATTGCCCCACCGGCTTTGTTTACCGCAGTGCAATCCCATTAACCACGAGACTACAGCTTGGGTTGAAGAGTTTGGTCCGAAGGATCGTTTCCACTTAGCTAGGGAGCGGATTTTATCCCGCATCAGTACAGTCTCTTGCTCTCCTCCATATTGTGGGTCTTATGCCACTCAGGTCACTGGATCACTGAAAGAGGTAAGCTTATCACGATTCTTCCCAGAGTACATAGGCAATCCCTTAGCCATATATCATGAGATATTTTCTATTCGCCACCTGGAAGCGCGTCCAATGGGTAACTAAACACACGGCTACAATTTCGTTACAATTAGCTTTGAAAGAATCCAGAGAGGAAAATGTAGTTGCAGTATTAGTTCGGTTCAATTTAAATTGTTAGGCATCGTAAACAGTTTTCATTTTTATTAATAAGAATAATGCAGTAAGGTAGTGTTATTAGTTGCTTGTAAATACAGTAGTCAAAAGCGTAGAATGTTTAACTTAGGGCCACAGATAGTGGATTTTAGTTCTTCAATATTTACGGTTTTGAAATTTAAGGTGGAACCAGGTGTTCGCAATGCACTAGACAATAAACCTTCCAGATATTAAGCATTTAAACGAAGACATCAATTTTATGTAGAAAAGTTTTGCCAAATATTCAAATAGGGTTAAGTATACTGGCAACGACGTATAGGTATAACGTTCAAAGACAGAAGTAAGAAGTAAGAACGAAATAGAACAAAAAGGCCAAAACCAAAATGTATTAGATCGAAATATTCAAAATCAAACCTTAACCAGAATCGTTACATGAGTAATGTGTATAGGTATAACAATACTTAGCCACACTGCCATTAAAATAAGAGAAATTTCATTAAAAGATTTAAATCCCACTTAAAATAATTAACACTAGTATTAAAATCAAATAAAACGAGTTATCAAATTCATAAGTCAAAATACAATGAGATTTTGCAAATTCTAGAGCTGACAACAGCACTGCCGAAATTACAGCTACATCGTCGTTATCTAGCGCTAAACCAGTAAACTACCAGTTGATAATAACTGAACCAAGTATAAACAACCATAGTGCAACAATTGAATAAGAGGTGGCGCAATAAGTACTGAAATTAATCTAAATTACTAGCTAAATTAAAAAATGTACAAATTGCAAATTTGAGCGTTACAAATCCCCCCCTCCCCACCCGCAAGAGTAAAAGGTGTAACCAGAAAAGGTGAGAAAGGATAGTTAAAAGAAAATAGGTTTATGCGGATTGAAAGACTAAAAAAATAACCAAACTGACTAAAACAAATAATAGACACAAACAAAGACGGTAGGACACTAAGATGTAGAAGCCAAAACCCAAAATTGGACTAGCAGAAAACTCGAGCAGAAATCAACTTACAGAGAAATAAAAAGAGAACCGGAGTAGCAATCCCAAAAAGTAGCTATCATGACTAAGGCAGAATCCAAACAATGCCATTTACAAAGCAAACCCCTTTGTCGTGTCCTCAAACTAGAACATCAGACAGCGTAACTTTTTGGAAAACGGAAAAGGTAAAACAAAAAAAAGGTCAGAATAGGTAATTTATTCTAGCTCAGTGATATAAATGGCAAGGCCAAAAGAGTTTTTGACGAATATCGGATTCGATGGCTGACAGCATCAATAGCGGTAGGATCTTTTGGATTAAGTGATTCAAGATCAATGTCCGTCGTAGGACTAGATTTATCAAGTTTTAAATCTTTGATATACCAAATTCCCAAAAAACCACCAGAATCATCTACTAATTCATAGGTCCAAGAAAAAATCTTAGTTTTGATAGAAACATATTTAGGTGCTAACTTGGTATTGAAATACCGGGTGGTACCGAACAAAACATTTCCACACCAAATCACCAGGAGCTAAAATTAATGGACGATGTCTGATATTATAGTATTTACTATTTCACTCATATGCAGTATCCAACGGTTTACAAATATCTTTTTGAAGGTTCTCATATTCCACTAAATTTGGAGGCTGTGTTGGACGTTCTGGATCTGAGAAAGGTTCATCAGGTTTAGGTGGTGGACCAAAGTGTTTGCCAAATAAGACATGTTCTCGTCCACAATAGGCGAAGTGCGGAGTATACCCAGTATCCTCGTGCCAGGAAATACGCAAAGCACATCCAATTTTTGCAAATTTAACGTCACAAATACGTTGGTTACTATGAACATTAACCGATATCATGGTTTTAACACTCGATTAATTTTTTCGGCAGGATTCGCCTGCGGATGGTAACGTACAATAAAGAGTATTTGAGTTCGATATTCATTAGATCATTTTGTGAACTTTTTGCTGTGGAATGATACACCATTTTCTGTTATGATGTACTGGGGAGTTCTATAAACGAGAAAAATGTGTTTTTCGACAACCTTACAGACAACGGAAGCAGTAGTCTGGCGTAAAGAAAACCAACAACCATATTTAGTAAAACACTCAGGGATAACCAAATATAACAATGTCATTTGGACGACCGGGGAAGAGGACCAACAAGATCAGCACACAACACTTGCCCAGGTCGAGTAGGCGTAGGTCTAGGCGACATTAGTCCAGACGGCTTCTGCTGTACAACTTTGTGGGCAGAGCATGCTGCACACTTACTCACATAGCGACTAATATCAATCGGGATTTTAGGCCAATAATATTTTGTAGCAATCCTGGTGCTGGTCTTTGAAGATCCCAAGTGACCAGCTGTAGGTAAGTCGTGATTTTCCTCTAAGAAACGACGACGTTATTCTTTAGGAACGTTGAACTACCGATTATCGTCAATTGGTTGAAGAGCTGACTGATAAGAAGAGGTAAGTTTGTAAAGTAGATCGTCCAAGACTAACCAGTTCGGATAGTGAGTAGGTTTGCTAGCAATTTGTTGTGCGCAATTGGATATACCGGATCAAGAATAGGTAAAGCAATAGAAGCGATGGGAAAAACATAAGTATCCAAAAGCATATCAATTTTCGGCACAGCACGAGATAAAGCACCAGGAACTAAATGTTCTCTTCCTTTTTGGTAAATAACGGCGAAGTTATACTGTTGAAAGCGAATTTTCCAACGAGCTAAACATCCCGAAGGATTTTGTAATTTATTAAACCATACTTGCGAATGATGGTGGTCGGTGATTACTGTGAAACGTATATCTTCAATGTAAGACCTAAATTTTTTATGGTCCAAAGAACGGCCAAACATTCCTTTTTTGTGTTAGAATAGTGTTTTTCAGTCTTAGACAAAGAACGACTAATATAACTAATGACGGTTTCACCATTCGGAGTATTTTGGGTAAAAACTGCGTTTACACCAAAATCAGAGGCGTCCGTCTAAATGACGAAGTCTAATGAAAAATTTGGACAGGAAAGAATTGACGAAAAGACCAAACTCTTCTTGAGTGCAATGAATAAAGATTGACACTCAGACAACCAGAAGAATGGGGTATTCTTTTTAGCTAAGGCAGTAAGGGGAGTTTTGAGTGTCACGAAATTAAGGAGAAAATGTCGGTATCAACTTGCCATGCCGATTAGCCGTCGAATAATGAAAACACTAGTTGGAGTAGAAATTGAAAGAACCGCAAATATCTTGTCTGGATCAACAAGTAAGCCATTTCCGTTGACCATATGGCGAGATAGTAAAGGTCGGGCCTACGAAAAGTGACACCATCCGTCAACAGGCGTCTGAAAATATCAGACAAAGCTTTCATATGTTTCTCAAAAGTTGGAGTAGCACTAATTATAACCTCAAGATTTGCAACACAAAAAGGTTCCAAATTGGGTGCTATTACACGATCGATCAGTCGTTCAAAGGTAGCGGGCGAATTGTGAAGACCTAAGGACATCCGCATAAATTAGAATAGGCCACGGTTTCGTACAGTGAAAGCAGTGCCAGATTTAGACTCTTCAGAAAAGGGAATTTGCCAATGGGTTAAATGAATGTCCAAAGAAGATAGATAGTTAGCATCACGTAAGCGGTTAAGAATAGAGGAAATTTACGGAAGAGGAAATGCGTCTTTTCGAGTCACTTCGTAGACTTTTCGAAAATTAACTCAGAATCTATTGCTATAATCTTATTTCTTCACCATAACAACAGGATTAGACCGAGGGCTATTTTAACGTCGCACAACACCTAAAGCTATTATTTCGTCTAATTTTTTATTAACTAATTCGCGTAAAGTTGGAGACAGTGGGTCTAGTAGCGCTGTTATATTGGTTCGGCAAATATACGAATTTCATGTTTAATCAACTGAGTACAACTTAACTCTTTGGATTGATTGCGACGTAACCGGAAAGACAATGAAAGAATGACCGGGCTCAATCGGCAAGCAGGTTGGGTTTTACAGGACTACAGAGCATACCTTAATAAAAAAAACATTTGCTAAAAGAGACAACTCTAATTAGAAAAACATGCTACAAAAGAAAAAGAAAACCAACCTGTGAGAAAGTATTTTTCTTGTTACAAAATATCCTAAAAGATTATCAGTTCAAAATTCTTCACAAAATCAATAAATACATTCCTGATATTGTTTTACAAAATACGAAGGATTTTCACAGTACAAAAAAGTGGAAGCAAAAATAATTAATACCTTCCTTAATTCCCGATGAGTAATTTAAATGGTAACGTCTTAAATGCACATTAACCAGAAAATTTTAAACAAAGACTAGAATAGACTGCTTTTAGTCCTACTATATTTACAATTATTAAATCTTTATTATCAAGATAGTTTAACTTTTAATAGATAAAAATAGAGTTTACTTACATTTATGGTAATTACAGAATGCATTCTCAAAGCAGGATCAGGTAACAACCTTATACCTAAACCGTATGATATCTCTAAAACAAAGCCTATAAGAAAAGAAAGTTTATAGGTAGTAAGGGTTAAATTTAATTGTTATAACAAGATTACTCAAAATTGGTAGCAGTGCAAAATAGGCAACTTGTATGATTAATTTGCTTTTAAATTCGCTGCTGAGCAGTGGTCCAGTTTGCATCCCTTTTTGCTGACACCACTGATCGTTCGGTGAAAGTCGTAAATCCGCTATTTATATTGAAGCAGTGCATAGCCTTAGTCATAAAAGCAGCAGCAGTACACAGATATACAATACTCAATAAAGATTGTAAGCAAAACATCTAAAGCACCTATTCGAGGAACACCAAGTTCGGACCTTTCGCTAATATGCACAGAAGATTTCAAATATTCTTAATCAGGTTGGATATTGTTGAAACTAAAGTAAGGGGTCAATTTACTGAACAGTCACGTCCCCCGGAGGAAGCTATAACAAGTACGATTACAGATTAGATTATATATGAAGAAAAGTACTTTTTAAACCTAAAAGCACTTACCACACAACGGTGTGCACGAAGTTCTGCAGATAACAAAAAACGACAAACATTCTTGGTCGTATGCAGAAAGAATGGATTGAACTCGTTTTATATATATAATTAAAATTCAATCCCAGCATAATCAAACACACAGGTGTACATAGAAACTCGAAACAAACTTTATCAGAGAAGTGTGATCCATTATTTCAACGAGTCTTTAGATTTAGGTATTATAAGAATTAATTATACTCTATAGTAATATACATCTAGCCTACGAATACTTGAAACAAGGTACCAATTATTTAAATTATGGAAAAACTTTCCATTTAGCAGCAAATAGGTTTAAATGAAATTGTAGTTAAGCGTACCTATCGTAGGAATGTCTAACATACAGGATGGTGTATGAGTATCAAAAGCGGAATTTATGCAAATGAATAATTAAATGAAATGGCGTAACGATTAGCACACTGTCGAAAGGTGGACATAACAAACCCCCCAGCAAAATTAAACGGTCGGGGTAAGAATACAAAAGCAAGGAAGTAGGTAGTACATTACTAACAAAAAGCAAAAACCAATAAAAACCGTTTGAGAAAATTTAAAGAATAGCAAAAACCAGGAAAAATTAACTTATATCCGGCTCGAAAGACCGATATATAACAATAGTATAAACCAAAAGAAAATTCGCTTAAGAAAACTACAAGAATCACTCAAAAATCAGCAAAAGAATTTTGATCCGGCTCGAAGCACAATTAAACCGGACTATATCAATAAGTTTAAATAATGTAAGAAAAGGGAAAGTAGAAGGTAGCAATCATTGAGGACAAAGATGGAATGGCCTAACACAGAAGAAAAGTCGTCGGAGGACGGATATATCTGGTAAAGAAACATTAAAGTCTCAACCTCAGGAAAAGAAATTGGTTTCGCGCGAAAAAAACCAAAGTAAGAAGAGGGATGATGAAGAAAACCAACAGTACAGGCCAAAACGAGACAATAACTGTTAAGCCTCAAAGTAAGCCAGGGAACAACAAGAATTCTGGATAGAAAAAATGAAAGTACCTGAAGCTGTGGTACCAAAGAATAGCATCAAATGAAGAACCGAAGAAAAGAAATGTTAACTGGGCCTAAAGTCGACTAAGTCGTGGTTTCCGAAGAAAAGAAGGAAAGGACTAGAAAGCACCTACCTTATATGTGATTTTTCAATGTTCCACCCGAAGGTACTACATTGGCCAGGAAACGAGTTTTTTTACCTGGAAAATTTAAAATTCTGCCGAACCCTTGCTGTTACAAGCAAAGTTTGGATCTTTAACGTGCGTGACAACACTCACACACGGGACCTCCATTTTACCTCTCATCCGAACAAGGGTGTATTTTTATGAAAAATGCTCGCCTAACATTTTTCAAGCGAACCGTCTCAGAATTGGAACCCGGGACTTTGCGCGTAGTAGTCACACACATACCAACTACGCCACAGAAAGCACCTACCGTTCATTTACTTTTCCAATGCCCCACCAGTAGGTACTACATCGGTCAGGAGGCGAGTTTTTTGTTGCCTGCAAATTTAGAATTTTGCCGAACCCTTGTCGTTCCAGGCAAGGTAGGGATCTTTAACGTGCGTGACAACACTCACACACGGGACCTCCATTTAACCTCTCATCCGAACGAGGGCGTAATTTTTGTGAAAAATGCTCACCTGTCATTTTTCAAGCAGTCGACCGTGTCGGGATTTGAACCCGGGACCTTGGGATCCGTAGTCTTACGCTTACTACATTGATCCACGGCGACGCCAGAAAGCACCTACCACAGAAAGTGGATCGAAAAATTTTATAAAGTCCGTATGAGAACTAACAATAAGAAAACCAGCAAAAGGATAGGAAAAGGAACGTGGATCAAAAGAAACAGGGAAGTAAACTAAAACTAAAAAAAACCATAAGAGAGGAGCACCAAAACTGTAAGAAGCGGACCAACCAAGAAAACCAAGAAAATGTGTGTGAATGTGTGTGTGCGTGTGTGTGTGTGTGTATGTGTGTGTGTATGTGTTGGACCGCTTTAGTCGCCTCTTACGACAGACAGGTCTTGCCATGGGGCTATTCTAATCCCGGTACCAAAATTTATGCTACGTACATCGACATAACCCGAAGAACAATGAAAGAATGACCGGGCTCAATCGGCGAGTAGACGGGGTTTTACAGCACTACAGAACATACCATAATAAAAAAAATCGCTTACCAAAAAAAACTTCTAATTAGAAAAACATGTTACAAAAGAAGAGGAAAGCCAACATGCGAGAAAATATCCTAAAGGATTTTTAGTACAAAATTTTTCACAAAATCAATAAATACATTCCCGATATTGTTTTACAGAATACGAAAGATTTTTACAGTACAAAAAAAGTGGAAGCAAATGTAATTAATACCTTCCTAAATTCCCGATGAGTAATTTAAATGGTAACGTCTCAGATGCACATTAACCCGTAACTACAGACGTACATACAACGTCACGCCGACACAGACGTGTGGTCAGAATGACCCTTTTTTCAAAAATGCAAAATAACATCAAAAATCTAAATATTTCCAACTGTGACAATATAATAATATTATTTGAGCCCTAAATGTTTAGGCCCGCACGTTTAAACAAATTTATAATAAATTAAGATGTACTTTTACAAGCAGATTTATTTGGAATGCATCTTTTACATTATTTTTGACATACTATTGCCTTATGGAACGTACAGAGAAAAACTATAAAAAATATTATTATATTGTAACTAAATAGGTAAATATAAACCTAAATAAACATAAAAAACAGGTATTACTCTAAAACAACTTATAATGTAAAAACTGCAACCGGTTTTTTGACATGTTTCTCAAGCAGCACAGTCTATACATACTCTCTTTATACATTCCATACAGATGGGAATCTTACATATAATGCAAAAATGGGATGTCTTTGTTCTTTTACTCGCAGGGCACTTTCTGCACGCTTTTCTGAGTTCAAATTTTTCTTTTTCGCCAGCATTATAGTCTTCTTTTATTTGCAACACTCTCCTAATACACGCCCTGACTTCACGTGCGATGCGAATATTCTGTAATCTGCGTTCCATTTCAGGTTTAATCAATTGCATTGCTAATTGTTTAACAAAATTATATCTGGTCAGCTTCGGATTATCTCTGTATGACTGATGAAGTAAATAAGAATTTACAGAAGAAATGTCCACCATTCTGAAAAAGATAGCCATAGGCCATCGCCTTTTTCTTCGACCCGATGAATAAATACTACATTTTTCATCAAGACTATCCACACCTCCTTTTGTATTATTGTAATAGGAAATTATTTCTGGTTTACCATTGGCAGTGCCTTCTTGGTGGTGAACAGAAGAAACTAGTACGAGAGCTTTATTTTTTTTCGTCACATAAGATAACATTGTTGCTCTATTGGTATATCCATATAAAGATGAACCTACATCCCTTGTTCGTTTTGGAAGAAACTCTGGAAGAATCTCTTTCTTGTTTTTCTTCAGAGTCCCTACATAAGTGAGTTTTGCTTTCTTTAATGCATTTATCAACTCTATGGAAGAAAACCAATTATCGGCCGTTATGTTTCGATTTGTGCCGATAATTGGTTTCACGAGCCTAAGTACAGATTGGGTTGGCTTAGAGTACTTCTTCAGATCGTCTGATAAATCATGCCCATCCAAATCTTTGCCACTATATATATATATATATATATATATATATATATATATATATATATATATATATATATATATATGTATAGGCGTTTAGTAGATATCCAGTTCTTGCATCCGTTAGAGCCATTATTTTTAATCCATACTTGCAGGGTTTTTGAGGCATGTACATTTTGAATTTTGAACGGCCCCCTAAATAAAACCAACATCTCGTCCACACATGCACAAAAACCTATTGTGTAAACGTTTTGACAATTACGAATAAAGGCATTAAAAATTTCTGAAATTGGGGCAAGAATATCTCGATTTCTACGTTCAACTCTGGTATCGGGATCGTCAAATCTTAGAGCTGAAAGAATGACTGCAAATCGGTTGGCATTTGTAACGCATCTGAATATGTCACGACCTGATCCATCAATAGCGAATAGAGACCGTGTATCTTCATGATTAGACTTGAAGACTGAAGTAAACAAAAGCAAACCGATGAAAGACCTAAGCTCTATGACATCCAAACCACGAAGATCACTTCCAGTTTCATTTTTATATTTCAATCTTATTCTAGCCATGCGTGTATTTGTCCACTGAAGAATGACGCCCATTATCTCATCATCGAAGAGAGTATGCCACACATTTTCTGGCTCTTCTTTTTTAACAGCACGATTTTTCAACCCTGGACATTTTATTACAATATTATGATTCAAGGTACGCGTGTTTTTACTGCATGGAGGTACTTTAGACCATTTGTAGCGATTTTTACCATAGAAACAATTTGTGCTAGGAGAAGTTTCTGGTTCTTCAAGCTGTAGTTCTTCATCTTCAGTTGTATCAGGCTTTAAATCTTCATCTGCTTCTATTTCAGATTCGGTGTCATGATCGCTTGGGACAAAATCAGCATCCGATTCTACGTCGCTTTCGCCAGAACTAACTTCTTTTAACCATTTTAGCAATGTTTCATCGTAATCTGTATCTCCATACCTTACCCTCTTTGAGGGCCTAGGCACTTGGTCCTTATTCATTGTTTCAACCTAAATAACACATGCAAATCAATTTTGTTAAAACAAGAATTATCACTTATGTACAGACCTGACTTTTTTTTGACCCCTACAAATTGTTATCACGTAATAAACAAATAACTAGTCACAAGAAGAACACACTACTTTGGCAGACGAGTTTATACTGAGAGCCGAAAAGGTACTGCAACGTACAGGCGAATAACTAACAGGAGTGGGGAGAAATCAGAAATTGACAACCTGGACGGAGTCAATTTGACTCCTCGTCTGTGGTTACGGGTTAAAACAGAAAAATTTAAACAAAGACTAGAATGGACTGCTTCCAGTCCTGCTATATTTACAATTATTAAATCTTTATGAACAGAATAGTTTAACTTTTAATAGATAAAAAAAAAGTTTGCTTGCATATTTATGGTAATTACAAGTAATCTTCTGCTGTCAGAATGTATTCTCAAAGCAGGACTATGTATCAACCGTATACGTAAACCGTATGATATTTCTAAAACAAAGCATATAAAAAAGGAAGGTTTATAAGTAGTAAGGGTTAAATTTAATTGTTTTAACAAGAATACTCAGAATTGGTAACTGTGCATAATAGGTAACTGGTTTGATTCAATTTGCTTTCAAATTCGATACTGAGCCGTGGTCTAGTTTGCATCCCTTTCTGCCGACACCACTGATCGTTCGTCCAAACTCGTAAATTCGCTGTTTATGTTGAAGCGGTGCATAGTCTTACTCATAAACGGCAGCAGCAGTACACAGTTATGCAATCCTCAAGGAAGATTGTAAACAAAACATCTAGAGCGGTTACTCGAGGAACACCAAGTTCGGACCTTTCGCCAGTGTGCACAGAAGGTTTCAAATATTCTTAATCAGTTTGGATGTTGTTGAAACTAAAGTAAGTAATCAATGCACTGGACGGTCACGTCCTCCGGAGGAAGCATACAACGGTGTACGTGAAATTTTATAGATAACGAAAAACGACAAACATTCTTGGTCGTACGAACGTTGTGAAAAGTTCAAATTAGCGATGGGAGTAATATGTGTGGGTAAATCAATCGAATTAATTTCTAGAGAGCTAAACGATCATTGTCCATTCCGAAAATTTGTAGACGCTCTCCCATTCCGAAAATTTGGAGCCGCTCTCATAATTTTCCAAAAAAATGTATGTCTAAAATAAATTGTTGGACAAGGGTAGGCATAACCAAAACCCCTGTTAATTTGGTTTTAGTTTCGACAGTAATTGGAAGAACAAGTGTGCCAACGAAGTCATAACAGAACAGAACAGCTACAGAACAAGAAGTATTGGAAGAAGGAGAAAGCTCGGAAGTCGCACGCATTCAAAACAACCAAAGCCGGTCCACCGAGAATAGTTCGAGATGCGCCGGAGTCTAGTAGACCTCGAAATTAAAAATTAAACACAGAAATATAACCCAGTCTAAACCAGATTGATAATACGGACCCACAATTTGCCGTATGATTGATAATTGTTATACTTTTGTTAAAGGAATAGGTAATCGCGAAAATAAGATCTGCATCGTTGTTACGTACAGGCCAATAGTTTCGGTAGGTCTCATTGCTCTGCAATTTATTTCATCTAACAGACGTTTGCCATAAGCAACAGGTAAAAATTCTGCACTTAATAACTTGACCACTTCTTCTTAACATGTTAAAGTATCCTGATGAGTTCGAGAAACGAGTAGGGCTTTCCCGATGGGAAGTTCAGAAGCAAAAGTAAATAGTTGCTGCGCATGCATATGACGTAAAACGCTAAGTTCGTTTAAACGAGTTAAAAAATCAGGTCAAGAACTTTCGCTTGAAAATGTAATATTTAATTTAGCAGCAGGATAATATTTAATTGGAGTAACAACAGTTATAGTAGTAGGAGCATCCGTTTCTGTTTTGGAATCGGAAGAAATATAAGGTACTTCTTCCACATCAGCAGCAGCAGCTGATCTAAATATTCAAACTCAAACCTTAATAACCAGAATTGTTACATGAGTAATGCCTTTAGGTATAACAATACTTAGCCACACTGCCCTCAAAATAGGAGGAATTTCATTTAAAAACTTAAATCCCATGTTAAATAATTAACACTGGTATTAAAATAACGGAAAACAAGTTATTAAGTTCACAAGTCAATATTCAATGAGATTTTGCAAATGGTATAGCTGATAACAGCAGGACGGAAATTACAACGACAGCGTCGATATCTAGCGCTTAAACAAATAAACTATCTGTTGTTGATAACTGAAAAAAGTGCAGCTCAAACATAGTGTAGCAATTATATAAGAGGTGGCGCGACGCGATGAGTACTAAAATTAATCTCAATTAGTAACTAAATCGGAAAATGTACTGTTACGTGTTTTGAGTTAACCTACACATTACCCTAAAGTTCCCACAGTCTGCATATTTCACTATTTGCGTGCAATATTCTGATCTAGGTCTACATTTACCTCTCTATTCCTATATCTGCTAGTAATATAACCCGCATTATTTTCCAAAAATGCCTTGAAACATATCCTGCCCTTCTATTTCTTCTATTTCTTTTTTTTGTTTCAGACATAACTTTATTTCCTACTATTTCTATAACCTCCTTGTTCTGAACTTTATCTGTCCGTGTTGAAGCATAGCATTTCAAAAGGATCCTTTCTTTCCCTGTCTGCTTCTCCTACTGCCCATATTTTATAGGCGTACAGTGCTGTGCTCCACACATATGCTTTCAACACTTTTGTTGTTGTTTCTATTGCAATGACAATTATTGACGTCAAGGTGACGTTTCAAGTTGTTATAAGTTAATTGTATGCCTACTACATGTTATACCGCTTTTTTGGTTAATAAATACACAAATCGAGTCGGCCAAGCAGTGGTATAAATCAGCGCGCTTTTACGAGAGAGCTCAGTCTACTTTGCCGACTCACTCTGAAAGGTTAAAGACTTTTTTACTGCATTTTACTCCTGTGCCCATAGCCAGTGTTAAAGTGTTAGTACCTATCGCACCGTGCCCATAGTGGGTGCCCCAAACCCATAGACGTCGGGCCCACAGCCGACGCCTACTCTCTTTTCTCACTGCGTCCAAAGCCAGCTATTACTACACCCGTACTCATAGTCAATATTCAGCATCGTTCGGTGTCGTGCCCATTGCCGACGCCCATAACCCCGGTATAAAGTTCGCCGTGCCCACTGTCAGCGACCTTATACCTTCGTTCACCTGACTTAGTTCCTTCTTGTCACACAGCACGTCGGTCTAGCAACGGCTAGACCACTGCAGTACTATACCGGATACTAGTTAGTGACCACAGTCCACTGCCGCGCCGGTGATTTATGACATTTTACATTACACTACGTTTGTCGTTTTCGAACATAGACGCTGGTCTTCCTTGTTAGATACAGTTCGGTTCCCTTTCTATTGTATTGTAAATATATACCCTATTTCACCGATATTCAGTGGTTGTGAAAGGAATTGTTACGTGCATTGACGTAGCCTAGAAAAAAAAGAAATGGACCCGGCTCAATCGGCGGGTGGGCGGGGTATTATACCTAGAACAAAAATTAAGGAAGGCCTGAAATAAAGAAAGAAAAATTACACACACTCATTCATACTTAAAACACAACATATCAACCAAAGAAACCTATAATTAAATACAATATGTAAACGCAATAAATAATTTCACACTAAATCGAAAAAAAAATATCAACCAAAAGAACAAATCATTTTTTTTAAATGGTGAGCTGCCGGTTTTAGGTTACTCTCTAGATTGAGTTTCAATAAAAAAAATAAATTAAGCGAAATTACCTCTCTAAAACCAACAGCTCTAAATCAGCATGGTAAATCTAAAACTAAGTATATACATCTAATAGCAACAATATTTTCTTTGCACTTACATTTTTCAACATACGTGTGTTTTGAAGTATGTTTCATTGAAAGTAATATAAAGCCGATCCTAATTCAAAACGTGCTCACAAGTATTTTACATTGAAAGTATATGAGAATTCATGTTTTCACAACTATTTTACATTGAAATGTTTTCACAACTATTTTACATTGAAATTATATAAGGCCGATCCTAATTCAAAACGGTGCACGTGTATTTTACATATGGAAAATACGTCTGAACACGTTTTGAATTAGGACCGGCCCTATACCTCTACTAGTACAGTACGACCAAAAGAAATCGAACTATGACCTCAGCTGTGGGATATTCCATTAACATCTGCTTTCTGCGATGCACAAACAGGAAACACATGAATGCGGACGAATTTATCGCTGGAACTATGAGAATTCTTCAGAACGAAATATTATTTAACGAAACCAATTCTTCCTTAATTACATCCTATAGAATTTAGTAATCCAAATCCCAAACTAAATTTTCTAGATATTGCTTCCGAGATATTGCACTCAGAGGAAAATATTAATAAAATTTATTTACTTGATTATACCAACTGCTTTAACGATGCGGGGAAGCTTCTATCTCCTTTGGTCTGCAGGAATCAACTAAACTGCTCTAGGTGGAACATAAAAAAAACCATCACGCTAAAGGCGCTAGGGACCACTTTCAGACACGAAGATTCAATCCATTCTAACTTCTTGCGGACTGTGTTACAGGCCACGTGCCTGGATACCACCATCTTGACTTTACTACCTCGCTGATAGCAGCTTACCCGTTCAGACGCCGATAAAAAAGTTACACGAAATGACAACCCGACAAAGCTTATTAACGAAACTTAGACCTCAAGTGCAAAGAAGTCTATATGCTATTATAAATTTTATGAATTAGTTTTATTGCATGGAAATTTACAAATTATATTTTTATATTATTGCGTTATTATTTTAGATTAATAAGCGAAGTATAACTACGTACAAAAAATACGTTACACTGCAACAAAATTTTAGTAGTTGGCGAGCAAGAATATTTAGCGGAACGAGAGTGCTGTTTTCACTTTTGATAATAGTGTTAGAAATTTAGAGCTTGAAAAGCTTTTTTAAATTTTTGAAATGGCAGATACTTTACAGATTGTTTATTTGCACAAGGAAAAGTTGGAGTATGAGTTAAACATTAGAGGTATAGAAAGTAGTAGGTCTATAGTCGAGAAAAGGAAAATTTTAGGTAGACTTTTGCTAAGAAAGTGAAAATACCTGGTTGTTTAATTAATCTTCTTGGGTATACAGCAACATTTTTAGAAGAAGACAAAAAGATTGATTCTTCGCTTGAATCTATAAAAAATATTTTGTCAGAATTTGATGGTAGTGTTGCAGATTCTATTTTTAAAAGGGTACAATCTAGACTGTTTCATCTCGTCGGTCGAGTCAAGAGAATTAAACTTCCTACAGAAAATGTAGAGGAAGCCGTGCTGTTTAAAAATGAGACGTTAGCTACAATTTTTATTCTTGAGGCAGACTTATATGAGAAAGTTAATAGAGCTAGTAGCTCAGTTGATTGTAAAGATGTGACTATAGAATCTCCCTCAGTTGTTAGTACACCTATTCCCACTGTTACATATCTTACCCCCTCTATACCTATAAGTTCTTGGCCTGTGAAATTTTCCGGTGATTCAAAACAAGTATATCAATTTTTAGACCGACTAAAAGAACTAGCAGATTCTCGAGCTGTATCAGAAGCTGATTTATATCGTGAATCCTCTAAATTATTTGTTGGAGATGGTTTGATCTGGCATAGAAGTATTCGTAGTTTAGTGAAAGATTGGAATTCTTTAGTTATGCGATTAAAAGAAGATTTCTTCCCCGCTCATTCAGAAGATGACCTAAAAGATTTGATAAAAGCACGCCATCAAAAAAAGTCTGAATCAGTTGTTTTACTTATTGCCCATATGGAAAATTTATTTAGTAGACTACCACAACGCTCTGCTGAGGTTACAAAGGTTAGAATGGTTAGGAAAATTTGTGGCTCGAATTCATTTCATATCTTGCTTTGTCGGAGATAGATGATATGGCGACGCTGACTAAACTCTATAAAAAGTTGGAAGAATCTGATCATTTAAAACAGAAGTCTGTTTCTGTTTCAAAAAGTTATTCGTACAGGTCTAGGGACAATAATCGATCAAATTTTCATAATACATCTTCAGTATAGTTTAAAAATTCTTCTAAACCTAAAAGTCAAGTTGAAAGAAATCTGACACAATTCCCTCAAGCTGAAATTTTAAAGAGTAATGATTCAGTACCGGTCTCGAGTGGTCCTAGAATAGTCAAGAAGAATAATGGGTGTTAGAACTGTTCGCGATATGGCCATACATTTCAATTTTGTAGAGCTCCAAAGAAAATTTTTGTTATAAATGTGGATATAAAGGAGTAACTTCAGTTTTTTGTTAAGTCGTGTTCAAATTCTGTTTTAGATTTCGATAATGACGTTCCAGAAAAGTAAATTTTGACATTGAATTCTGTTTGTCAAAGAAAACTTTTGTAGTATGAAGTGTGTCGAGCGTTTCGGTGGTAATTTTGTTTAGGTAACAGTCATGCTTTCGTGTTTGTACATATTATTTTTTTGTAGAGACTATATTAGTATTAAATATGTATAGGTTTAGTATCATAAAGATTTTTTTTTAAAGACTTGCGCGTAGATAATGTTAAAAGATTTGATGATGATTACATTAGTGATGTTGATGTTTAGTAAGTTAGTATTCTTTGAGATACTTGCACGTCGATAATGTTGAAGTAGATAATGTTTAAGCAGTTAATGTTGATTATGTTGGTCGGTCGATTCTATTAGGAAGGTTGTTATTTATTATGACGACTGTAGCGAAGATATTGACAAAGTTTAGGGTGTTGATTTTGGATGTTGCTGAAGAAGTTGAGTATAAAAGTTATATTAGCATCGATGATGTTAACTATATTTGAGATTTTGGGGTATAAGTAAGCGAGAGTCGCTTGCATTGTGTAGAGATTTTTTGTGAAGTTGGTCAAAGTTGATGACTATATTTTGGATAGAAGATGTTTTGACCACAATATTGATATAGAGTATTTGATTTGGTAGCAAATCGAATAGTTTTTGGTGTGTCCACTGTAGTGCGGGCATATAAAGGTGAAATTAAATTTTGTGAATTCCGTTGAGATTTAATGAAGTATAGTGTTGAGATAGGATAGTCTAGGTAGGACTATGTGTTTTCGGAGTTGAAAGTATAAGGAAGTAGTTTTATCGAATTTTTTTGTGAAAAGTAGGACGCAGCGCTCAAGTACTTTCTTTTTTCTGTTTAAGTTTGTGCTGTCGAGTTCTAAAAGACAATTTTTAGGAAAGTTTATGTGGGTTGGGTTGTCAAAATTTTTTTTTGATGGACGATCATGATCCCCGACTTGAAACCTTTTTTTTGCTCTTAGGACTTTACGAAGTCTAGTTTGAATAGCATTGGTCCGTGTGTGAATATTCTTAACTTAAAGTTAGATTAAGACATAAAGAATCTTATGTAAAACATTTATAGGTCTATAAGTCTTTCCTTTTTTCGTTAGTTTATTTTTTTTGGTTAGTGAGTAGTAGTATGGCTGTACATATGCAAATACTTATTGTTGCTACTACTACTTGAGTGACTTTTGAGTGTCAGACCTTCCCGATTAAGCCCTATCTATTTTGTCTTCCCGGATATGTCTCCTTCTTGGACGTGTTGTACGCGTTAGTTACTATTACACTCATTCGCTCATAATATTTTTTGTTTTTTATCTTCATCTTCCCATATTACTATTCAAGTAGGGTAAAAAAATTTTTGTTGATCTTACGTCAATGTTTAGGATTAAGTTAGCTGGTATTTGTGTATCTTCGATTGTTTGGTTATATTGAGATTATTATTGCGGCGATTATACAAAAAATCTTTGATCCATCTTTAGGATTTGTTTTGTTTATCCAAGATTTTTTCTTTTTAGAGAGAGGCTGTGTAACGAATATGATTTTCCGCTTCTCAAATATACGCCTTTGGTTCCACATACCTATTCAATAAATATTAAATTTTAATAGAAACAATATATTACGAACTCATACATAGAGCCCCATCTACATTTGAATAGTCAAAGTAAACTTTAAGAATTCTTCTATTTGCATGTATCTTGATACAATATTTCCTTTATCGGCGCATGCTTGGATAATTAAAATTATCTCGTGGACAAGCCCCACCATATTCGATCCGGATGTAATCAATATAACAAGTGTTAGCGTGGGCCTGCAGGTTTTTTTGATAAAACATGCCGTCCCAGAGAGAAGTAAAGAGGTGTCAACGAATACCATGGCTTCATCTTTAGTTGTAGCATCGACCTAGGTATAATCAAGATGAATACATTTCTACGGTAGGTGAATAATTCTCAAACTTACCTTTAAAATCATTTTTCCCCGTTTCTTTTCAGCGCAAGATTCAAGTATTAATTAACGTATTAAGTTTTAAGGTATTAATTAAAGTATCAATTCAAGTATTGAAGTATTAATTGAAATTTTAAACATTAACATGTAATTTATCAAATTGTGGAACGATGGAACTTTCATATATAACTATTATGAAACGCAGAAGCCTTTTTAGTTGTTCATTGTATGACAAGTACGAGACTGAAGTAAAGTAAAGACACGTAATCAGCCCTTTTGTATATTGGTTGTGCTGTAAATGCAATTTTAATTGTTGCTAAGCAAGAGGGTGGAAATTTCCACATATGTTTGGTTAGTATAGAGGTCAAACTCGGACACCTGTATCAGCTGCGCGCACTTACCATTGTAAGTACGTAGATGTTTAAAGAATTTGGCCGCCAAGCAGATATTCAGCGGTGAGTCATTCTCAATTTTATACCTATATTCATTTCAAGGAACAATCATTTACGAAGTACAAATAATTTTAGAAAATTCTATATATGTTTACTTAAAGTTGATACTCGAAATTTTTGTGAAAGTTTTATGATCACTTAAAGTGATACACTTAAAATTTAGTTCAAAATTTAATATTTGAATAATGCATAAATGTCCTTATTATTTTCAAGGCATTTCTATAAAATAATTTTAAAGTTACAAGATTATTTTGAAGTTACAAGGTTATATTAAAATGTTTGCATAACTAAACATGTGATACGATAAGAATTGTTTGCCAAATTATAGTGTATAATATATTTTGACAGTACACCTGAAGTACAGCTTAATACCGACAATAAGTGTTTTTGACCTTTGATTCCATCAAATATATCTGTTGAAAGTATAGTTCTATAATTTACAAAAAAAAATTTGAGCTTTTAACTTAATTCTTGTAAACTGAACAGGATTCTATTCAAGTATCATGATTAAACTGTTACATAAAAATGAAAATCATATATTTCTTATAGAGAATTAATGTAACTTATGCAACTAAAATTGTCCCATGAATACTCAGAGATTAATGTTAAATCGTAATAAAGAAATTGTTTTGAAAGTCTCCGTACAGATAATTTTGTACATAAATGTATATATATATATATATATATATATATATATATATTTTAAATTAATAGAAAGAATGAGAAGTTGTCGTAAAGCTTTCTTTCATTGAAGTCAGCAGTAATTGTTCTATAGAAGCAAACAATCAAACTTATGAAATTTTTGTATTGAAGAAAGATATTATTGGTATTGAATTTAAAAAATTTTTTTGAAGTATAAGTTTGACTAGTGGATCAATTTATAATCTATTTCTTTGGTGATAAAGTGACTAGGCTCTAATGTAGCCCTAGTTTAAAAATAATTAGATGTGGTTAAATTTTCAGATACTACGAGATCGTCGTTCCCATTCCAGATTGCAGAGATAAAAGTAAGTATTTTTTTTATGTTGCTCGTCTTAAGTTTTTTTTGTCTTTGAAGATTTCCGTATCTGATCTTCGGATAGATTCTTATTATAACATTCATAAAGGTACGGCGGCGTCCAATAAAATTTCTTTTTTTATCGTATACCATCCTACGACCCTAGCTCATAGCTCTGCCCTAAGTTGAAGAAGCTTAGCTGGCTGGAAGATCTCTTTAGAGGGACCTTTTTCTCTCAAAGCCATTTAACATCCTTTTTACCCTGGGCTTAAACGTCAAACAGGAACTCCTCATAATCTATCAAGGCTCTGCCGCCTATAAGGTAGAGTAGACATACTATTTACCTTTTGAAGAATTTAGTATGTAACAACAGTAATTCCTTTTTTTTGTTAAATGTAGCACGACCTTCTGCTATTTTTTTGTTTTATATCTTTTGTGCTTTTCCCATGTTGCGTTATTTGACTTCCTAGGCAGCAAAATTCCTTAACCTCTTGGAAGTTTTCGTTTCTTATTTGTATTTTAGTTTTTGATATATTTTCCCTTCTTTTGCATACTAGTACTTTAGTTTTAGTTTTGTTAATTTTTATAATCACAATAATAATAATAATAACAATAATAGTTCTCTCATGGGTTATTACCTTGACGTTGTAAAAGTGCTTACTTTTCTTTTCACGTTGCTGCAAGCTTGCTCGCTAGCTACCTAGATTGCGAAAAGGGAAAACCAAAATAACCTAATCACCTACCCACACAATCTGACAACACGCAAACACACTTCACTTTACTTTCTAAATTGAAACCTCTTATGTGCATGTTTGTATAGCAATACTTATACAAAACTATACTTTTCGGCGTCTTTCATCTTTTCTGTCAGGAAGCACATTAAGCTTCCGACACTTGTTTTCTTATATTTCTTCTGGCTATTAGTGTATCCAAGGATAAAGGGTCCTAGTTTCATTATTTCCAGATCAGCGATGTGTTAAGCGCAATATATAGTCTTTGTTCATCGAAGACCATAGTTCGCAGTGAAGAACTGCACCCTATTTTTTCAAGTTGGCCTGAACGGAAAATTCTGGATCTAAGAGAGTAAGCCCAGATATAAAATCTGCCTCCTCAAGGTGTTAGCCGTGCCGATGGGATGCACTATCTAGTTTAACGTAGGGTAAGGAGTGGCGAACGGCTTAGTATTATTAATATTTAAGAGAAAGTTTTTGGTTATACTTGATGTATACCAAGAGCCTCGCATTTAAACGCTATACATCTGATAAACTGCAACAAGAATGATAATGCCTTGGATGTGCCAGGTGGTGGGGCTCTGCCAGGTACGCGACGTCACACCTTTGTTAACGATAATACGAACGACGTTTTTCCGGAAGCACCAGCAAGTCAGGATTACCTCGTCTTGTTATGGAGCCTAATGATTACAACCGCATGACATTGCTAAACGATTTAAATCTTATCTCTGGTAGTCAGCAAACCAAATGACGTCTCCATGTCGGTTTCTGGTCCTGAGAAGAAAGGATGGGCTCAATTTTGATAAAGTGATCCATTTATTATCAGCAAGAGTATGTTTAATTTAGTTGGAGTTTTGAAAATGATAAAAAAGATAAAAAGAAGAAATTTTATGTAAAACTCTAACAGGAAGGCAGTCGATTGACATGCAAAACACAAAAACTTTTATAGGTTACGAAGTAGAAAGTATGCCTTATAGCACCATGAATAGGTCTCGTGGAATCATCTATTGTCCAGATGTATTGAATCATTCTGAAAAAGATATAAAAGAGGAATTTAGTGGGCAACATGCTATAGAAGTCATAGGACTTTGTAACGGTATAAAACGCACGGGTCAGGCATAAACAGAAAGCACAATAAAGTAGGGATCCGCATAAATCACGATTACGTATAAAAAGACAAAAGAAACGTAGAAGTACTGGAGTAACTACAAACGCAGAGAGCAGGTCTACATAAACAAGAAAGAACATTGCCATCGAGCTTTTATTTATAATAACAGTAAAAGTTTTTATTTAAACCAACAGAAAAATTATAACCTACGGACAATGTTAATAATTTAAATACGAAGTGCGTATTTCGTATTTAACATGTAAAAAATTCAATCAGTAATAACAGAAAAAAAGTAATGCTTCTGTTTTCTTCTAAACAAGCATTTTAAGTTTAACATTGTGGGTACCTTTAGAATAATCTCTGACAAGCAATTCAAAGCAATTAGGAACAATAATGAAGCTAGTTGCTTCTTTGAACGGGTTTTGTACTGTTTCCGCCCGTCGGAGTGATGTTACTTGGGTTTATGCATCACGACACCAAGAAAAAGAAAGTAGCTAAGCCATCGGAGGTGAATCAACAAAATATCACCACGATAGTTAGTAGCATTCACGCTGTTACCGTAACTGCAACAACGGTCTACATGAAAGAGCAGTTGGGGGTACGTCCAAGAACAATTAGGCCTACATAAAAAAGCAACTTGGCGTAACGTAGAAGATCTAAAAAATATCTTACTAGTATTAATAAGCCCGTAAGAACATACCAATGCACAGGGAATATAGCCTATCCAAGGAAACGCGCATTGCTCTTGGAGTAACAGAATCAGCCACGCATAATCTACCATGCTAGCATGGAAAGCAGCATCAAACTGAATGTCAAATTAGGAAACGAGATAATAATCGATTCATATATTTGGGTAACACATGTCAAAAAGATACGTCTAAAGTCGTTGTAATGCATAAATAAATAATAAAACCCGGTATATCTAACTACAATTGCCTTTGTTAATCACATTTGTAGAAAATTTACGATATTCAAAATTTATTACTACCCATAAATGAAGCAAATATATTCTTTCAAAAAACAAGGATTGTAGATAACCAAGTGTATTTGCTGTGCTATCTCATACAGTTTTACAGGAAGAAATCGATTTATTAAATTATAAAGCGTGATCAAGGGTTTCTCCTACAACCGGCAGTAAAACAAAATATTTAGAAAGGATCCTAAAACGACCGAAAATATTTAGCAGAGTACAATTGAACGTAACAACTTAAAACCAAAAGAACTAGTATACTGTGGGATCCGCCCAATCGTATCGTTTACGATACCAACTCCTCCCAAAAATTTCATGCAGTGTTTTATTCTCTGCAAGTCACCAGTGAGGTAATTTAGATGCCAAATGTATGGCCATAAAACAGTTTGATATACCAGTCAAGTTTTCATCTGCGGAAAGCCTCTTCACAACGGTTCCCCTTGTGTAGAACCTATGATGTAAGTTAATTGCAGAAGCAACCACTCTGCGCGTTCGTAAAGTTGCCCCATATATAAACTGGAGACTACTATTCAAGAAATAAAAATGAGGGAAGACGATAGTTACTTCGAGGCAAAGAAAATGGTGCCAGTACACACACCAGCAGCAAGAGTATCGTACGAGCAGGTAGTTTATACTAAACCATATGGAAGCTCCTTGGTTAAGGAGTTAGTCCCATACCTAGTAGCAGCACTAAAAGGGGCATTTATTCCGAAGGAAATCGTGCCAGTGTTTATACCTCCGGATCGGGCCGTAGAGAATTTCCGGTGCCACTTCGATCCCGAGATAGATTAGATGCAGTAAGGAACCTGCAATGCTAACTGCAGAATCTGAAAAGCGTGTGTGGAACTGAAACTGAATGCGGCAAATTAGATCAGCTGCAAAAGACGCCTACAAAGAAATATAAACATAAGAAATGACCGAAGGGGAAACAGACGCTACGTGTTTCCGAAATCAGAAATTAACCTGTGATGTTGTTGGTGATACTTGTCTGTGATATTCTATTATTTATTTATACTGACTTATTTGTATATGTCATAATTTATACAGTAATATTGGTTGCTCTTATCTGTTGTACTTGACATATTATGCGTACTTACTAATACTTGTTTGTTTTTGTACGAAATTCCACTTCTCAAATATTCGGAATTGACGGTATTTTAGTATGTACCTTTTATTTTATTTACTAGTTCTTGCTTTTTAAGAACCATACAACTTATATTCCATACTTTTAATAATATATTACATGGAATTGTAGAGGATGTGTGCAACGGTTTTGTAAACTGAATATCCTAATGCAGGTACACCAACCGATATGTCTCTGCTTACAAGAAACACATCTTAAGCTTGGGCAAGCAAGCTTACTTATTCAGAGAGTGTGCAGTAGTTAGACGAGGCCATATATGTATAATAAGCGTGCTAGTGGAGGAGTTGTATTACTGATAAGACGTAATGTAATGTACACGGAAATTACACGTCAAACGAGGCATTATAATTTGAATAAGGGCCGCTATGCTTGCGGCCACGTCCCCAATGCTCCACCCGGAGGTACTACATTGACGTCAAACGAGGCAGCAAGCAGTTGCTGTAAAACCAATTTCATCGCTCAAAGTTTCAGTGATAATGATTGGTAGATAGACGATGTCAACGGTATTGTGGAGCAACTTTCCTACACTTTTTGTCATTACAGCAGATTGCAATGCTCACAACACGCTATGGGGCTCCACCAGAAAGATGCCATGGGGAGCTTCTTAAAACAATGCCTCGAAAGAAACCATCTTATGCTTTTAAATAATGGCGCTGCAACGCACTTTGGCATAGAATCAAACACTTTTTCGGGGATCTACTTGACACTAGCTTATAGTATTTTGGCGTCAACTCTAACTTGGAAGGTAGCGGACAACGTGTACGACAGTGACGGCTTCCCTATAGTAATAAAAACGAATACACTTAACTTCATAAGATATCTGATGAATAAGTGGCAAGCGGAGAAGGCAGATTAGCATAAGCGTTCGGGAATAGCTAGCACCTCCTAATCAAACTGACGTGAAAAGCCTAAAGGATGTAATAGTGAGTGCTGTAGAAAAATCCATACCTGGAACTCTAAACATTTGTCTTAAGCGAACTTTTCCATGATAGAACTGCCAAGTCATACATTGTAATTTGAATAAGGGCCGCTTTACTTGCGGCCACGTCCCCAATGCTCCACCCGGAGGTACTACATTGGGTTTAAAAGCGAAAATAATCGTGCTTCTTATTAATCCCAACTTCACAATTAATCCACCCTAAATAAAAATCTAAACAAAAATCTAACAAACCTAAAATCTAACAAACCTAACAAACTCTAACAATCTAACAAACCTAAAAATCTGACAAACTGTAACAAAAACTAAAAACAAAAACTAAAAACAGGGCTCAAACAATGGTATCCCTAGCGCCGACTTTGGAGTGTACCCGATCAACAAGACACACGCAAAAATGAGAGGGGGAGGGATCCGTAATACCGGATAGCAGACGCCGGCTCTGCTTACCAGTGCGACATGAAGGGTCCTCTTAAAACTATCCAAATCTAGCTAACTAATTTAAATCCATCCCTAGCTTTCCCTATCATTCCCTAACTGATTTATATTATGATTACAATCTTCACAATTCTACTCTTCCTTCCCAAATATATACTGCAACCAAAATGGCGACAGAGCGTCAAACAAAACAAATATGCTACAAAATACTACAATACATGCTATTAAATATAAAGTGTAGATATAAAATATAAATACATATAATTATATAAATATATAAATAAATGTCTAATAAGCGTTAAGCATATAGCAGTGCACAAAAAAGCAAAAGCATCACCCTAATTATCAGGTGCACTCGCACAAGCATCATGTCGGCTAGCGCCATTATACACAAAACGTGATTGCTAAATTATTTCAAAAACTACTAATTAATGTAAATCAATGCTTGTGCGAGTACAGCCGCCACAATTTAAGTCTTACCTCGATAATAAAATTCTCCAGCATCCGAAGATCTGGTCGTCTGCCTACATCTAACTGTAACTTACTTCTAAGGGGAAGATGGGGGCACTGCTAAAGTCCTGGTAGGTATGTACTAAATGTTCTGTGGGTGGGGGGATCACAATCACTATCACTATCACTTCACTTTCAAGTCCTGGGGGGGATGCGCGGTTTCACGAGCCTACCGAAAAGTGCGATTTAAACGTTTTTAAGTGTTAGTAAGTAAAGACGTTTTAAAAATGCACGAACAGGAGAAGATCCGTTCAAACGTAGCACCCTAATCCTAAGGACCCCACCTCCGAGGACCAAGGAAGGGAGCTGCGAATTAACTTTCATAGTCTTGACTTTGACGCATATTTATGCACTAATGAAGTCATCGAGCAAAGCCATAAGCAAAAACACGAACACATGGAAATTGTAAGCGAAACTATCAACGAAAACAGCCCACAGACACCAGTATTACAAAGCAAGCAACGAAATAGACAAAACGATAGTCCGGACGAACAAGAGGAAACTACAGACATTATGAAACTAATCTAAAACTCATACTTAGACGTAATGAACTACCCAGACGAAGTGCTAGACACAAGAAATAAAGTACCTAAGGAGAGAAAAAATACACTAAGAGAAAAAAATCATCAACTTAGTATTCACAATGGCGGAACTAAGAAGACAAAATAGTATGTTGAACAAACAAAACAAAAAATACGAACTAGAAAAAACAACTTAAAAATAAAACACAGACACCATAAATGACAGTGACATATGCAATGACAACAAAAGAAATGGCACCAACCATAAACAGAAAAACGAAGCAATTGAGCGAGGCAAAAAGTCAAATATAAATACATTGTTTATAACATCTAGATCAGACGAAGACGCAAATCAGGCACAAAGAATGTTCACACAAGTAATTAAACCAGCCACAGACAACAAAGTCAAGACTATGCGTATTAATAGTTGAGACGGAAACAGAAAAAGACGTAGCCAAAATAATCACACATAAACAACTGAGCCAAACACTAAGATGCGAGATACCCAAAAATATTACCGCTAATAGTACTGTACGATGTACCCACAAATCTACAAGAACAGAACAATGTATTATCCCGGTCTAGCTCATCAAATAAAAGTCTGTCGGCGCTTTTATTTAATTCTATTAAGGCCGGTACATGCAATACAGGTTGATATAAATTTTTAATATAACAAATGCAGAAAAATAAAGCTCGTTTTCGGGTGAATGACTGCGTAGTGTCCATTCACAGCTTGGTAAAATATAACACCGATCGTATTCAAACATATACCAGTAAAGGGTCCTTATTCACCAACAGATACATATACAAACATCGTCTATAAAAACTAAACATACTGTTGCGAGCTACTACTAGGCAACCCATCAAACACACAAGCGCTGTAGACTCTGCATAGTTTTCAGGATACGAGAATTCTTCTAGCAATCAATTACACACAAAACGCCGCAAGCACTGTTTATTCTCTACGGTCCCAGAATTGTTCTGGAACATACTAGATAATGAGTCATATATTTAAATCTGAGTATATATAAGACCGCTAAGAAATGCAAGAGTCAGTCTATTCTTGAATGTCTAATATAAATTATATCGTGTACAGTAAAGTTGAGCTTTTGGAATATATACATAAATGATATAAGCTGTGTCTAATGTACATGCAGCTTGTAGTATACATAAATAAATAGAAGTGTATAAATAAATAGTAGTGTTAGTGTTGGTAATGGACCTATGGTAAAGAAATTAGTTTAAGAAGATATTAGTGCTTGTAAATTCATTAGTGTAATAGTGCTTCATTGCTAAGTGCACTGAAAACATCTGTAAACAAGGCATATACTGTTAATTATACTTGTGAACAGTGAGTAATAAAGACATTTATTATTACTTGTTTTGAATTAAAGAAACGCGGTAGCAGTAGCCTAAAGTAGGGTGTGGAATATCTGGACTACAGCAATTTCAAGAGCATCGTAAAAACTACAGAATTGTTGTTTACAGTTATGGCTGTAAGGGGCGCGAAATAATTTTTGAAAGGTCTGCAGAAGGCACATCGTTAAGTTTATTATACCACAAAGGACATTACAATGTTATAACATCCTTCACATCCGCCTTGTGTTGTACGTACTTTTGTGAGAAGTGCCACGTACCTTACAATACCAAAGACAAACATAGGTGTGGAACACATATCCCTGTTGCCTACAAACTTCTCCTTGTGAGAAGGAACTTAATATTGTGTGTAAATTGTGCAATCTGGAATTCAGGGGTCAACCGTGTTTGACGAATCATAAAACAAAAAGTGTATGCGAAAAAATTATACTGTGTAACGGATGTTCAAAACGGTGAAAAATAATCACGAGCACAGTTGTGACGAAGTATATTGTAAAATATGCTGCGCTTACGTTCCAGAATACCACCTCTGTTATATGAAAGCTTTTTCCGGAAAGCCAAACTTAAAAGGTGTTCTTTTTGTTTTCTGTAATTTAGATACGAGACAAGAAAGAATATTACAGAACGGTGGTCACCTACATGAACCTAACTTATGTGTATTAGCTTCTAGATGTGATATATGTTTAAATAAAAATCGTCTTTACTTTTGCCAGAAATTTGGTTATAAACGGATTGTATATAGGGACAGCGTCATTTGTAATTTTATAAAGTATATTTTAGCATCAAGAAAAAAGTTCAAACACCTGGTAATTATTGCTCATAACGGACAAGCTTTGACCATCAATTGTGTCTAAATTGTATGTTAACAGAAACAGATTTAAAGCCGGGACTCACCATGAGAGGAACCAAGACAATATCGCTGACGATGGAAAATGTGCAGTTTTTGGACTCCCTTAATTATTCTCCAATGGCTCTAGCCAAAGTTTCTAAAGCGTTTGGACTAGGAAAAAGTTTTAAGAAGGGGTATTTTCCTCACCTGCTTAACACCGCCGCTAACGCAAATTATGTGGGACTTTTACCTCCCATCGAATTTTATGAGCCAGACATTATGAACGAATATGACAGGGAAACGTTGATGAAGTGGTATCAAGAGCACAAGGATAACGGGTTTGAGGTGCAGCGCGACCTAGTCGACTACTGTATTTCAGATGTGAAAATTTTGACTACCGCATGCCTAAAATTCAGACAGCAAATGCTCGAAACAAGTGGCGTGTGTGTCTATTTACAGAAGCATGCACTATTACTTCAACTTGTAACATGGTATATCTACGCAATTTTCTTAAACCAAATACCATTGGGATTGTCCTTAAAGGTGGCGCGATAACCAGTCTAAAATATCTATTCAGTGGCTTGTGTGGAAAGAAAAGCAGCGTCAAATTAACATAATGCATGCTGCCAAACAACAAGAAATCATAATCCACGATGTCAAAGTCGGCGGTTTTTGTTCTGAAACAAAACAGGTCTTCGAATTTCACGGTTGCAACTATCATGGTTCTCCAATTGTTTCAAATACGGTAGAGACAACCCTTTACACAATGATCCCGGCCAAACAGTGAGTACAAGACAAGAGGCTACTGTGGCTAAAATAGAGAAACTAAAGGAATTAGAATATGATGTTATTGAGATGTGGGAGTGTAGGTTTCGATCACACGTAATCGAAAATAGAAAATTACGAACATACGTCTTACACCATCCGTTGGTTGTACAAACGCCATTAAACCCACGTGATGCTTTCTATGGTGGTCGTACGGGAAACACCTTTGAATACTATAAGGGTAAACAGGATGAAAAAATTAAGTACGTAAACGTCTGCTCTTTATATCCGTGGGTGTGCACATACGGAAAATTTCCCATGGGACACTCTATAGTTTGCGTGGGAGAAGATTGTGAACAGCTAGACCTAGAAGTAACAGAAGGATTAATCAAATGCACGATCCTTCTTCTGCAAAATCTTTATCTTCTGGTACTGGCTACAAAGATAAACGGCAAACTCATGTTCGTCTTGTGTCGCACATGTGGGAGTGAAATGAACCCGAATGACTGCACTCACGACGAACAAGAACGCGCACTCACAGGTCCATGGGTGATTGATGAAGTGCGAAAGGCTAAGGAGTGTGGTTACAAGATAGCAAAAATTTATGAGGTTTGGTCTTATCAAATTAACCAATTCGACGAGATTAGAAAGATTGGCAGTGTTTTTTGAGAGATGATGGACAAGTTTTTGAAAATAAAACAACAGGCGTCAGGCTGGCCCGGAAATTGTTCAACAAAAGACGAAAAGGATAAATACATTGATGACTTTTTGCCCCACGAGGGGATACAAATTGAGTACAGTGAGATTGTAAATAATCCCTGTCTACGATCTTTAGCTAAACTTATGCTTAATTCATTTTGGGGAAAACTGGGGCAAAAAGAGAACCAGACAAAAGCAAATATTATTAACGACCCCGGAGAGTTTTTGGAATGTTGTCGAAACCTAGTATAATTATAAATCATGCAATGCCTGTTAACGAAGGCACTGTGATTGTTAATTGGCAGTGTAGAGAGTAGGCTTACGATGTGCACGCTACGGTAAATGTCGTCTTAGCAGCATACGTATCTGCACAAGCAAGACTAAAACTCTACAGTTATATTGAAAAGTTGAAAACAAGGGTTTTGTATTTTGATACAGACGCCATAATTTATGTTTCTAGACCCGGAGAATACGACGTCCCCACCGGAAAAATTTGTAGGGACATGACAGACGAGTTGAAAGCACACGGATCAAAAAGCTATATTTCCGAATTTGTGTCTGGAGGCCCAAAAAATTACGCTTACAAGTTGTTCTCTATGGATAAACTACAGGAGCACTTTGTTTGCAAGGTGAAAGGTATTTCACTTAACTACTCAGCTGCCCAGCTCATAAACTTTAAAAGTATCAAAAACATGATTTTAACCCCGTCGGTACCTATAAATATTATTTCCAGAAACATCAAAAGAGGTGGCTACAAGAACCGAAACAAAAATTTACCGACTTAATTCCACCAAACAAAAGTTTTTTCAAAATCACACCTCACTTTCTTATGGATACAAAAAATTGAAGAGTAGATAATCTATAAAATGCTGCAAGAAACCTGTATATTCTATGTATAGAAGCTGAAAGAAGATATTCTCAAAACTACGACCGAGTACCTTACAGTGTTAAAAAAGGAACCAATGCTATAAAATATTTGTTATAGATTTTTGTCCTGATGTATTCAAATAGATTTTAAAAAGACATAATAATTTTAATTGTATTAATTCTTGCAGCTTGCGGCAATCTCTTAATCGTGGCTTTCCAACTATCTTCTGCATACGTATCTTGTTGGCTTGGTCGATATCTTTTTGCTGGTATTGGGGACAAATTTTATTCTCCCACACACAATTGTATAGTTGTTTGTCTACTACCTTTGGGAATATATGACCCTTATAGATTGTAGGGTCATCGGTTTTAAATGATCCGAAAACTTTATTATTGGGGCAAATAGACTGTTTAGTATACCACTTTAATACAATCCTTTTACGCATGGACACCCACATAACTAAAAGAGTCTTTCTTACGAACCACAAATGCATATAGCTCGTAAAATCTAGATGTAATTAAGTCGGTCCACCGACACAAAATAATCTTTTAATTTTCCTCATTTTCTCTAATAAGATGTTCTTTGTCCGACACATCTTTGTACTGTTCTGGCATTGCCGGGATATTTTCCATATAGTGTCACCTCGATTCGCGTAATGCCATCCTCTTTAGCCATAGTAGATGCGAATGTTTCCCTTAAACGTACATCCGGACAACGTAGAAAATCTATTATTATATGATTTCCAAGTCGTTTATTTACATCGGGACTTGTTATTTGACACACAAATTTGTTGTTTATTTTAATTCTTGTATTAGCTGTTAACCTTGTTAAACAATCGATCCCCTCAGTTTTATCGTTGTCAACTATAGTATTGCAGTTTTCTTCGCATCCACCCTTATAGCAAGAGCTATGGTTTGTAGTTGAATAATTACACATTTCCGTCTTGCTATAAATTCCATCACAATCATGGGTTATATCCACGTCAAAGATAGTAATCATCTTTTTGAGTCTGTCTAATATATCTGGTAGTTCTTCCAATAAAGTTTTCAACTTAACACCAACTAGTTCCACTTTTGTACGGAACACACATCGGATTTTTGATTTCTTATTAATATTCTCCATGCTCCATCCTGTTAGTGTTCTCTAGAGAAAACGCAAGTTTAGCTTTAACATCATAGCTAGAGGAAACGTTCCTCGTAGATAACTGTTAAAAACACCACAATTTTCTTTTTTAGATTAAAAATTCTTTTGTTTACAGATGTTTGTTCGGCGTAAATTAATTAACAAGAAATTAATTATCAATAGGCACTAGGTATCTGTGAGACTGTTATATTACACTCGAAGTAAACTGAAAAACTCGTCAGTCATCCAAGGAAGAACGTTGACTCTTATTTGCTGATTATGCAACTCATTTATACGTAGTAGTATGTTTATTTTTGCAATATTAAAAATTTAACCTAATGTAGAAAAATTATTATATAATTACAAGGAGATATGGCGTATATTTATTTAATTATGCTGAAAGTTTAAAAAAGGAATGTAAATCTTACCAAACACGTATATTCTAATAGTTTTTTCAATTGTCGTTAAATACATCAATATACAGATGTAATTAGAATGGCTGTATCCCAGAATAAGTATAATAGCATTGTTAATCATGCGAATTCTACGCAAAAGGTTTTCGTATTTAAATTAGAAGTAAGACGCACTTTTAAGCTAATGTTCAAAAATAAATTAAGTTGTTTGTGTGCTCGGACGCATTACTAAGAGAGTGAATGTACTTACATCGACTAGCTCTGTGGCCTAGTGGTGAGAATACTTGCTTTGCATGCAGGCGGCCCGGGTTCGAATCGCGCTTTAGTTAACCTTTTTTTTCTGCTAGAGCTGTGTATCTGTGACGTCATCGGTGGGAAAGAGGTGACTGTGACGTTAGTGAGCGCCGGATAAAGGAGCTGGCAAACCAGGCGGCTGCCTAGGGCGCCAAATTTTGAGGGGCGTTGGGGGCCGATATAAAAATAAAATATTGTTTTACATTCATTATTTTTTTAGATTTTATAAGTTAAAATTGATCATTTTTCATAAGACATCGATTTTTTTAGCAAGCAATATAAAGCCATATAAAGGTCGCAACGCTAATTATTCTATTATTGTCAACAGATAATCGATAATCTATATTTTACAGGTGGTTATAAAATAGTTTAAGACGTATTCTCAATGCCCAAAAGATGGCACAATATGTTTCACAACAGACAAAATAATAAATTGGACGTACTACATTTGCCCCGGTAATACAATTACCCCACCTGACCCTGCATACAAATATTATCAAAATAATGAATAGTCTAAGTGATACTGGCGCCTGCCATACGCCTTAGTGGTTAAATAATTTTGTCTTTCTATAAACTTTGCATTTACAACACTTGCTGAGCCTATAATAAAATATAGAAAAAGTTTTGTTACGTATTCGTTGTGGAATTAATTAATTTTGGTTATTTTTACGTTACATAAATTTCTGTAAGGTTAGGTTAGGTAATATATAATATATATAAATAATTAAATTTATGGTATGAAATCATAATATTAATATAATTTCAGACTAAAAGGGCTATTATAATGCCTCCAAAAAATTATCAGGACATCAAAATCGTAAAAGAAAACAACGAGAGGAATAGTCAAAAGTTGCAAAAAAAAAATTACTGGGTTCTATAAACCAGAAGAAACCCAGACCCAATTAACTGAAAACAATTCTCAAGTCTGGATTTCGGCGAGACTTTTGCATCTAGTTTCAAAGAAATACCCTCAAATCTAAACAATCAACAATCGAAAACAAATCTGGAACTGACTACCGCTAGCGAACAAAATTATAGCGAAAATTTTAAATATAATTATCCGGGTACTTGGCCACTTGAAATAAATTCTACATACGGAGATCATATCCTTGCATTGGTTTTTCGATAACAAAAGAAATTGATTCTAATTTCACGTATCCACGAGATTCGGATAATCGAAATTTTAATAAAACAATGTATTATAAGATAACTTTAAATGATAAACGTTTTCTACGTTCATGGTTATCTTATTTAAGAAGTGAAAATAAAGTATTCTGTATTTGTTGTAAATTATTTTACACAGATAAAGTCAAGTAGGCCTTATCAACAACAGGTCATTTTAACTGGAAACATTTAAGTGAGTATTTTAAACAGCATGAAAATTCTACTGAACATTTAAATAATTTTATTAAATGGTCTACGCACGGAAACGATTTCGAACTTGAACAGTAATTGATAAAAATATTCAATCAGTTATTGCTAAAGAACGGGAGCACTGGAACAATGTATTAGAAAGACTAATGAATATTGTGTTATATTTAGCAGAACACAATTTGGCTCTTCGTCGTTCATCCGATCAATTTTTCACTAAAAATAATGGAAGTTTCTTGGGGTTGGTTGAACTTCTTAGTAAATATGACGTTACTTTGCATGAGCATGTTCTTCAAATAATGTCAAATGAAACATCAAATACTTATTGCAGTAAAACAATACAAAATGATATAATCACATTATTGGCATCTTCTGTTCGTGATGATATTTTGTAACGTACCCGTAAAGCGAAATATTTTAGTATTATTTTAGATTGTACTCCTGATATTAGTCATAAGGAACAACTTTCATTTACGTTACGTTTTGTAGATATTAGTGACAGCGACTTAAAAATTAAGCAGCATTTTATTAACTACCAAGAAATTGAAGAATCAATAAGCCACTCATTATATGAGATAATAAAATAATTAATAAATAATTATAAATTGAACTTAGATAATTGTAGAGGCCAAGGATATGACAACGGCTCTAACACGAATGGAAAAATAAAGGTGTTCAAGCTCGTATTTATAAAAAATATTCTCGCGCTCTTTTTATGCCATGTGGAGGCCACTCCCTCAATTTAGTCATTGGAGATGCAGCTATATCTTGCACACAATCAACATCTTTTTTTGTATTGTACAACGTTTATACACATTTTTTCTGCTTCCGTAGGGCGATGGAAAATTTTAACCGGCAATGTGCCTTTATCTTTGAAACCTTTATGCGAAACTCGCTGGAAAAGTCGAATTGATTGTATCAAACCTTTGAGATTCCAAATAACTGAAATACACGATGCACTTTTACAAGTACACGAAAATTCTAAAGATGCTGGTGCACGACATGAAACATTTACATTATCAGAACAAATTGATGGTACTGAATTAATGAATGAAATTATATCTTTCATAACCTCATTCCTGAAAATATTGACAGTCCTGTAGAGATTCTCAATTTTATAAAAATTAACGCCCTATATACAATTATGCCAAATTTGTGGACAACTTTAAGGATATTGCTAACAATTCCTGTAACCGTTGCAGCTTGCGAACGTAGTTTCAGTAAATTGAAACTTATTAAAACATTTAAGATCAACGATAACAAATGAAAGATTAAATAGCTTGGCAATTTTGACAATAGAAGATGAAGTGAAAAAAAATATAAATGACCGAAAACATACAAAAGCTTGCAGATTTAAAAGCTATAAATTATTTTTATGTAACATCTATACTTCAAATTCGCTCGTTATGCTATTCCATATGTTGCATCACTTGTAAGTAAATAACTATTATATTATTTTTTAAATAAATAAATTTTTTACACGGTTGTGTAATTTTGATTTTTTGCCTATTTTACTATTTTTTTAATTTGCAGTAAATTTGTATATTTTTGTATGAAAGGACGGCAAATTTTATTTTGTCCGGGGCGCTCAAAACCCTAGAACCGGCCCTGTGTTAGTGGTAGAGAGGTCATGGCTGTGAGTCAACGTTGGGTACAGCGGGCACCTTGTGACGTCATATGTCGGCAAACATCAAAGGTCCACGCCCTTCAAAGGAATTTTCCCACAGTCTTCAAAATTTCCCATACTCAAGTAACCCCATACCTACTCACACGCCTTTTAACCAAACCACTACATCCTATTCTTTATTACAAACTAACCATCTCATAACACAAAAGCCTACATCCATCCGGCAGTGAAGATGCGTGGCCGCAGCGATGTTTCATCAACGACAACGATCTTCACTGAAAATCACTACAATAAAACATCCCCGTGAACAATTTTTTAACATACTTAAATGCAGATTTTTTACGACGGCTACACATTAAATTGCATTTACTGGATGTCGGCGAATCTATAGATTGCATTGGTTAAACGGGGTCGAGGAATCCGTAAAATTATACTACTTTTGATATACCTAATATAAAATACATAATATAATACATTTACCTTTACACACAAAACGCAATCGTTTCCTTATTTTTTATTCGAAGTTATTATTTAACTTATCTAATTTAATTCCTATTTTATATTTTAAATCTATAATTTTTTCTTGTAATTTCCTTCTGTAACCAACAATCAATATTGATTGCAAATATGTGGAGGAGGCTAATCGAAAATTTTTAAAGTAGTTGCCGTCTTGTATTTTTATTAACATTCTATAGTAAGTTTATTCCATTTCGAATGGACCTGCACTTTGCCGAAGTTCTAAATTACTAGAACAGGTTAAATGGCTCGCGTGTTCTAATGAGCTAAGGAGCCAAACTACAGGTCCACCCAAAGTAGTAGAGTCGTTTGTGAGAAACCAGACTAAGACAGGTCCCCGAAAGAGCAGCGGCTCTTTCGGTACTTAGATTGGCAAAGACCATAGGGGTCGGTATGCTAGTCTAAGACACACTACCGCGATGTGGAAGGCAACGGGAAACCACCACATTATCTCCCAAGTACACAGCGTACTTAAATTGTAACAAACATGATGGCTTTCTGTGGGGTAAAAGATCCCGATGTTAAAATAGTCCCCCATTCGGATCTCCGGGAGGAGACTACTTCGGAGGATGCGAACGGAAAGTTAAAAATAAGAGTCGGGAACACTCTGCGAGTCGGAGCGTGGAATGTTAGAAGTATGAAGCGAGTAGGTAAGCTAGAGAACCTAAAAATCGAAATGAATAGGTTATCACTAGACATAGTAGGGATCAGCGAAGTTCGGTGGCCAGGGGCTGGAAATTTTTGGAGTAGAGACTTCAGGGTAATTCATACAGGAGCAGAGGAAGGGAATTTGGATGCGGGGATAGTTATACGGAAAAAGATACGATACTGTGTAGAAAATTACTTACAAAAGAACGAAAGAGTACTCATGGTTAGATTAGAATCTAAACCGGTAAACACAGTAATAATACAAGTATACATGCCCACCTCTAACTACAGTGACGAAGAGGTAGAAGCCATCTACAAAGATATCGAAAACATATTAAGATACGTAAAAGGACATGAAAATTTAATAATTACGGGGGATTTTAATGCCGTGGTACGTGAGGGTAGGGAAGGAGCGGTAGTAGGTTTATTTGGTTTAGGCAAAAGAAACGACAGGGGAAATAGTCTGGTAGAATTTTGCGACAAAAAGAATTTAATCATCACAAACACATTATTTCAACTTCATGCTAGAAAACGATATACGTGGCAGATGCCAGGAGATATAGGAAGATATCAAATAGATTACATTCTTGTTAGACAACGGTTTAGGAATCAAGTAAAAGACTGTAGAAGCTACCCAGAAGCAGATATAGATACTGACCACAACATCGTAATTATGAAGGCGGCACTTAAATTTAAAAATGTGAAAAAAAGAAATGGAAAAAGGCACTTGGGCTTAGAGAAACTAAAAGATAAAGATATTCAAGAAAGATTCGAAAGAAAGTCAAATGAATTGCTCAAAGATATCGGGAAAATATCTGATACTAAGGAAGTAGAAACAGAATGGAATAACATTAGATCCAGCCTAGACATGGCGGACAGAGATATTCTGGGGTATACACAAAAAGAAAATAAGGAACCATGGATAACGAAGGATATCCTGAATTTAATAGAAGAAAGACGAAAATACAAAAATAAATCAGACGAAACAGGAAAACAGAGATACAAACCCATAAAATGGAAAATTATTCGAAAATGCAGGAAAGCTAAAGAACAATGGATTTATGAAAAGTGCAAAGAGGTACAAACGAAGATATAAATGGGAAAGACAGACGAAGCATACAAATTAATTAGGATGGGTAGATGGCAAGAATATATAGAGAATTTATATGCAAGAGAGGAACTAACAGCATTAGAAAGGGAATCAGACATTGAAAATGATGACTTGGGATATCCTATACTTAGAGATAAATTTGTATCAGCCTTAAAGGGTCTGAAAAATGGTAAGACGCCGGGTACAGATAAGGTGCAAGCAGAAACTCTAAAAACCGCCGGACAAGCAGTAACAATACGTCTCTTCCAACTTGTAAGCTATATGTATGAGACAGGCGAGATACCCAAAGATTTCAAACGTAGCATCATAGTAACTATACCAAAAAAGAAAGGCCCGGATAAATGTGAAAATTTTCGAACAATAAGTTTGACAGCACACATGTCAAAAATATTAACTAGAATTGTGCAAAGACGAATAGAAAAACGGGTGGAAGAAATCCTAGGAGAAGACCAATTTGGGTTTAGGCGAAACAGGGGAACACGGGAGGCTATTTTAGCTCTGAGAGTGATAATGGAGAAAACAATGGAAAAAGGGAAAAGCGTGTATATAGGGTTTGTTGATCTGGAAAAAGCATTCGACAATGTAAAATGGAAAAAAATGTTTAAAATACTCAAAAAGATTGGAATGAGTTATAGGGATAGACCAATAGTACATAGCTTATACAAAAAGCGTACAGCAGTAATAGAATTAGAACAGGAACGTAGAGAAGTAAACATTAGGAAAGGGGTGAGACAGGGATGTGCCCTATCCCCATTGATTTTTAACTTGTACATAGAAGAGGCGATGAATACTCTCTAATGCAGGAAGACATTTGGAATTACTATGCAGGGACAAAAAATTAATATGCTCAGATTTGCAGATGACATAGCGGTACTAGCGTCTAGCAAAGAAGAGTTAGAAGCTGCTCTTAATGAAATGGAAACGGTTCTAACAGAGAGATACGGTATGAAAATTAACAAAACTAAAACTAAGGTTCTAGTATGCAAAGGTGAGAAAAATAAATCAAAAACAAGAATACAAGTATGTAACACGAACTTACAAGTGATTAAGGATTTCTGCTACCTAGGAAGCCAAATAACGCAAGATGGGAAAAGCACAAAAGACATAAAACAAAGATTATCACAAGGTCGTGCTACATTTAACAAGAAAAAGCAACTACTGTGCTCAAGGACAACAAACATAGAAACAATAAAAGGATTGCTTAAAACATATGTGTGGAGCACTGCACTGTACGGCTGTAAAGCCTGGACAGTAGGAGAAGCGGACAAGAATAAGGTAGAAGCCTTTGAAATGTGGTGCTACAGATGTATGATGAAGATATCATGGACAGACAAAGTTAAGAACGAAGAGGTACTAAAAATGGTAGGGGAAGAAAGAAATATGTGGAAAACGGTAAAAAATAGGAGAGACAGGATGATAGGCCACATACTACGGCATGAGGGAATAGTGCGAACTATATTAAAAGCAGAGATAGGAAAAAAAAGAAGAAGAGGCAGACTACTGCACACAGATAGTAAAAGATGTTGGCTGCAGGAATTTCAAAGAGATGTGTAGGCTAGCCCAGAATAGAAATCAATGAAGGTACGCATCCAACCAATCCCAAGAAGGATAAACTAATGACGAAAAAATAACTGTGCTTAAACATGTTGATTATTATAAGTAACTACAAGAATCGGTTAGACAATATTTTCGAATAATGTTAAGTGTGTGAAAGGATTTACTGGAAAACCATTATTTCGACAAATGTTTAAGTGTTGGGGGATCTTGGTAGCAACAGGTTGCTTAACCCCCTTCACTGAATCTCGGTGAAATAGGGCATAAAATTAGAAAACAATAGAAGGGGAACAAGCTGTATACACATGCTGTGTGAGAATTTCAGAGAACTATGTAGGCTAGCTCAGAATATAAATAAGTGCAGGTACGTGTCCAACCAGTTTTGAGACGGAATACCTAATGATGAAAAAATAAGCGCAGATAAATCTGATCATTAGTATAAACAACTAGTTGTTGGTTAAGAAATATCTACAACTAATGTTGACTCTGCAAAAAGATATATTGGAACATATATTAAATCGGTAAATGGTTAAGTGTTGGGGGAACTTGGCAGCCAGAAGTTGCTTACCTGCCTTCACAACCGTTCATTTTTACATTTCCAATGCTCCACCCGTAGGTACTACATTGGCCAGGAGGCGAGTTTTTTATTGCCTGGAAATTTAGAATTTTGCGAACCTTTGTCGTTCCAGGCAAGGTAGGGATTTTTAACGTGCGTGACAACACTCACACACGGGACCTCCATTTAACCTTGCATCCGAACGAGGGCGTAATTTTTGTGAAAAATGCTCACCTGCCATTTTTCAAGCAGTCGGCCGTGTCGGGATATGAACCCTCCCTTCACAACCATTGAAGGTCAAAGAAATAGGATATATAATTGTGAAACAATAGAAGGTGACCGAACAGCATCTAACAAGAAAGAGCAGCGGCTATGAGGAAAGACAGCAAACATAGAACAAAAAGAAAATTGTTGAAAGCATATGTGTGGAGCACAGCACAGTAAGCCTATAAAATACGGACAGTTTGAAACGCAGACAGAAGAACTGTAGTAGCCTTTTGAAATGCTGTGCTTCAGATGTATGAGAACGATAGCATGGACAGCCAAAGATAATAACAAATAGGTTATAGAAATAGTAGGGGAACAAGGATATCTGGGGAAAAAGATAAACGAAATAGAAGGGCAGAATACGTTCTAAGAGATTTTTGGGGAATAGTATGGAATATATTACAAGCAGAGATAGAAAAAACGAGGTAGTTGTTGACCTAGATCAGATAGTGATAGATGCAGACTGTGCAAATTTCAGGGAAATCTGTAGGTTAGTTCAGAATAGGAAACAATGATGGTACGCCTCTAGCCAGTTCCAGGACTGAAGATCTAATGATGATGAGTAAGTTTATTGGAAAAGCAATAATGCAAGAAAACTAACTGCATTATAGCTGAAGTTACCAGACAATATAAAGAACAGAAACAAAATAATAAATTACGTAATTTCCGCATTCAACTTATTTCTTGCCGATTAACTACGTATAAGTCATAGAAGATGGATCAAACAAGGATGGCGTATTAATTACACATAAAAGTTAAGTTATCGACGTAGGCGTGTTATTTGCAAAGCCTAGAACACCTTTCTCGACAATCTCAGAAAATGTATAGATCGTCCATCTAGGCCTGATCGCTACAAGTAATATCTCTCAGTTAATTTTAAAAAAGCGAACCAATACATGTAATAAACTTTTACCGTACACCGTAAAAGAAATAAAACCTATGTTGGTTATTTATGCACAACCTATAAAGAAAGAAAAATTAGAATTGGAGGCAGTAGATTTAAAAAAGAGTACGTAACAAATATCATCGCATCAAATAAGTAGTACAAGCATCTAGTAGAAAGAAAGCATTCAAGATGGTACAATTAGAAGGAAGGTTAATAGATCATTCTAAAACCACTGAAAAAGTTTGGATATATCTGGCGTATATAGTGTTCCTACATTTGCTACGTGCATCGGCGTAACTTAACAAAAAAAAAACCAAAGAAAGAAGAACCTAAAAAATAAAAAAATTCACTTACTCCTCTACAACTCATAACGAAACATACAAAAAAGAAATCTTTAATTAAAAAACAAATTCGTACAAAGCACTGTATTCCCAACCCCAGAACAAAATTCAATAACCTCTGGTGAAGTTTTGTCAATTATTTCTTATTCATAAAATTCTCTTTATTCTCTATAAGATTAATTACGTTCAAAAATGCACTATCCTTATTTCAATAGTTTTTACCAATATTAAGTTTTATTTAATTTCCTGTCCAACAGACAGAAAGATAACATTTATGGCACGCGCAGCGCTGTTTATCGCTCACCTGCTTTTGTTCTAATAAACAACAATGAGAGTCTGCTTCTAGCCTTTCTAAGTTACAGACGTATTTGCGCGGGTTGCAAATACCTTTATGCTAAGACGCTGTTCTATAAATTATCTCTAGTGTGCAAAATTAATAATGCATTCGTTTCTATGGTAAAAGCTACAGATTAACTTAAAAACGAGGCAATCATTATTCGTAGTGATTTCTATTCTCTCAACACAGGTACGTGTTTTTTCGGATGTATGTAAATTTTTTACAAATCGTCTAAACATTATTGTTCCTTCCGGTTATAATCGTAATTAATAACCATTTTCTTAATCTGATATCACAACAAGTTATCTCGTGCTTGTGTGGTATTAATGCAATGACACTTTCCATTGGCGTATCATAAAATAAATACGTTGATGAACTTGATGCAACCGAATATGTACTATAAATTTATAATAGTGTGATTAAAGTAATGCGTTTATACAAACTCGGATAATTCAAAAATTAAATTTACTGCAAATTGTGCTTTTTTCTGTATTTCTAATTCTTATTGACGTTATAAAATATGATCCCCTTACTACATGGTGTACGATTAATTGGTTAATTTATTCACTCAACAAAGTTCACCATATTGTCGTTGTGATTTGTTATATTGTCAATAGTGTTCATTTCCTACTATTCGGTCCTTCGTATTTTTTCCCCTGGTGTATCCCTCTAAACGATTACAGTTCACTGCTCTGGGAGGTGGAATTCCAGGGGTGCCTACTTCGCTCCACCTACCCTGAGTTTCCCAAACATAAATGGTCCTTCGAGCCGGATTTCCTGGATATTCCTGGAAGCCAGCTTTCGATTGGAATGAAGACACTAGTTCCTGAACACACATTGTCAATTTCGCCTAGATTTCTGGAAGATTCCTGGAAACTCGACAACAAAGCAGCGATTAATTGGGTGAGCTTGTTCCATTTTTACTTGCCTATCTGTTAAACTATTGTGCAAAAAGTGCACGATATTTTCTATAAACATTAATGTCTAAAAAATTCAAAATGAGCTTAGAAAATTTTAAAAAGTCTAGAGCCTCGGTCAAAGGCTTCTTTACGCGAATAGAATCGTGGTTCGCCCAAAGTGCGGACACTTGTAACACACCACTCGAATTTGAAATCAGATTGCAACGGGTGCATTCTTTGTTTAATTTATACGAAATAGAAATTCTCTGTTTGGAAGAAGTTCTTGATGTAGAGGACAGGTCTGTCATAGAAGACAAATATTTCTCTCTTGCAAGTAATCTTACTAAATGTATTGCTAATTTAAGAAGAAGTCAAACGGAAGCCATTGAAAATCATGATAGTTTTCAATCCTCTTTAAGTAATCCTCAGTCAACGGCAGTCAAGTTGCCGGAAATCAAAATTCAAACTTTTTCGGGAGATATAAAAGAATTTGAATCTTTTTATCAACTTTTCAATGCTCTTATAATAAAAAATTCTCAATTATCAAACATTCAGCGCTTAGTATATCTTAAAAGTTATTTAAAAAATGAACCTCTGCATTTAATTGATTCTTTGCAAATTACAAATGAAAATTTTCATATCGCTTTAAATATTTTAAAATGTAGATTTGAAAACAAATTTGTTATAGTCAATTCTCATTTATCAGCAATGTTAGAAACTCCAATCATGACAAAATGTAAGTCAAGTTCACTGCGTGAATTCGCGGCTACCATTCAAAAAAATATTCAATCTCTCAAAAATTTAAATTTTTCGTACAAAGATTTATGGAATATTATTTTAATATTTCTTTTTCAAAAAAAGTTGGATTTCAATACAAAACGTGCTTATGAAATGGAAAGAAATCATTCTATAATTCCCAATTTGGAAAATTTTATAAAATTCTTAGAAAAAAGGGGTTCTGTCTTAGAAAATATTGATGTTGCAAGTCCCAAATTGCAAAGAAAATCAATTTCTGTTTATCACTCTGCTCCAGTCGCCAATCACGAAAAATTCCAACAAGTTCTTAAGTGTTTCTTTTGCAAAAAATCAGGTCATAGAATCTAAACCTGTATTTCCTTCAAAAATCTAGGATATCAAGAAAAACTTGACTACGTTAAATCTAATAAGTTGTTCTTTAACTGCCTAGGCAAGCACAATATTGCAAATTGTTCTTCTACCGAAGAATGTTCTTTTTGTTCTAAATCGCATAATTCTGTGTTACACATAGACAAAGGATTGGGCGATCAATCTCTTCCGATTACTAGTTCTAGTTATAAAAGTAACTTCTCTCCTAAATCTAATTCCCAAAATAAAAATTCACAAACAAACAAGAAAGTTCCGAGTTCGCAAAATGATGATTCTTTCGCACAGCAAGAAAATTCTTGTACACCAATTTCTAAAGACGATGCTAAGCATATGTCTAATTCGATTACCCATTCAGCCCATTCGGTAAAATATTGCCATGTCCTCCTAGCTACGGCCAAAGTAACTCTCTGTTCCAAATACGGAGAAATTATTTCGGCCAAGCTGTTGTTTGACACTGGCAGTCAAAACTCATGTATCACACAAAAATTAGCTGATCAACTACCATGTATAACTCACAACACAACTATCAATATTTCTGACATCAACGAAAGCTCTACTATCGCCGATAAATTGGTGAATATTAAAATATTTTCTAACAAAAATCTAAGTAAATCCTTCAAAATAACGTGTGCTGTTTTACCTAGTATAACGTGCAAGCTTCCTCAAACTCAGATAATGAATGAAAAAATAGAAATACCTAAAAATATTTTCTAAGCTGACGACGAATATCACATGACGTCAGAAACTGACATTTTGATAGGTCAAGATTGCTACTAAGATACAGTGGCGGATCCAAGGAGGGGCACTGGGGGGCAATTGCCCCGTCCCCCCACCGCCGAGATTTGCGAAGATTCGCATGTAACACTATGATAGTTCGATTTAATGATTAATTAGTATATTCAACATAGAGAACACTGCTTCTTACACGACGGACACAATTATTTGTAGGAGAAACAACGCGATGAATAACTGTTAATTTTGATTTGAAAAAATATCAAACACTACGATATGCGCACAGTTTTAATTTTGCAGCAACCGGTGCACAAGTTTAGAAGTACCATTGAGTAAAAGCAACTAACACATTGTCATAGAAGTAAATACAGTGGAACGTGGAACCTTGATATGTCAAACTTCGATTATTCGAAGATTTCGATTACTCAGTCTCATGACATTACCAGCAATATTTCGATATACAAGCATGTAAAAATGTCTGGATAACTCGAATTTCGATTAGTCGAATTCTCCGATATCTCAAAGTATTTAGCATTCACACAGAACATTATTTACTGTTATTTACTTTTGATAACTCGAATTTTTAGAACTACCTGTTCAACGTACCTAACAATTCTGCCAAACCTTTTGGCGCCGCTTTTGTAGGAACCCCGCAGTGGTATGGTCTTTTAATTCTGTTGTTCGGGTTATCTTGTTCTCTCAAAATTATTAAAGTATGATTGACAGTAAATACAAAAATACAGAGATATTGAGAAGGTAAGTAAAATTTACGGTAATTTTACGTTACATTACGGTACATTTTAAAAATCAGTTTACTAGACCGAATCCTATTTAGCAATGAAGCCTGGGACGATGTTACTTCAGGCGCGATAAACAATTGTTTTAGGAAAGCAGGTTTCACTAAACTTGATATTCTACATCGCGATATAGTATAGGCAACGGAAGATGAATTTCCACTTTGTTGTATTACTTTAAAAAACATTGATGTATACACAAACCTAATGTAAAATTTTCTTGAAATAAGCTTTCTTCACGTACATTGATATTCAAAATGATGTTGTAGATCTGTTTATAATACACATACCTGGAATTTGATAACGCGAATTTTTGATAAGTCGAAGTTTTTTTCATTCCCTTCAGATTCGAGATATCGAGGTTCGACTGTATATAATGATAAAGGGATAAAAAATACTATTCGTGTTAAAGGTAATTTTTTACATAAAAATTTATATCTCGCGTACTCAATTATACGTTTTAGTGTAGTTCGGTATTGTTCATTGAACATTGGCGAACGTGAAGTGGTGGGGTTAATAGGTGCGTTGCTATAGCTGCTACTCAGTTGCTGGCTGCTAAATAATACCCGACATTCGAGTTTTTGACTGTATAGTTGACGATTTACTACCGTTCGTTACGGTAGCTCGATTCGTGACATCAATGTCTTGTTACATGATTTATATTTAGTATAGAATCAGTCAGTATTACCTCAATAAGTCTCCAATTATCAGAGACTCAGCAGTCTTGTTAGTAATATAGTAATAATAGTGTTATATAAATATTACAGTGATAGCCATATTGCATGTTTCTACCATACCCGACTATTAGAAAAGATTTTGCATCTCTTATTGTTATTGTCTACTTCATGTTATGCAAATCGTAAATGTGGTTGTTGGTGTGGTACGGTAAATTGGAAAGCACGTGTTATGTATATGTATAGCGTACTGTACAGATTTAACAGAGTCTTGAAGTTGAAGTAGATAATTAAGTTCTCGTTTTTTTCAGGCGTGGCCAGGATACCTACATATTAACCTAGAACCTACTTATAAGTATAATAAGAAAATAATGAGCAAACGAAAAAATATTAGTTCGAAATTTATAGATTTTTATTTCAAAAAATCAACTTCAGATTCGTACGATACTGATAGTTTTGTAAGAGACGAAACGATTCCACCTGAATCGATAGATTCTTTATGTATTATTCAAAAAGATTTTGAAGCGTCAAGTTTAAACTTTTAACAAAACACGCAATTAAACTCGGACGATTTAGGTCTTTTTGTAGGTAAAAGCGTTGACAACTTCCAAAAGTGCTATCTTCTTGAGTATCACTGGAGCCCCCCGGCTAGGTATGCTTTCCCTTATTCAATACAGAATAAAAATGAAGGTAGTACAACAAAGCAAGTAAAACGATATTTATCATGGCACCATGTAGAAAAATTTCACTGGTTAGTATATTCTCCATTACGCCAAGGACTCTATTGTAAATATTGTGTTCTATTTGGTCAAGAGAAGGGAGGTTATAATAAGACTAGTCCTTTGAAACATTTGGTTACCGAAGCGCTGACAAATTTCAGAAAACTTACAGGCAAAGACAGTGATTTATTGAACCAAAAGAGAAATAAGTATCATACAGATAATGTTCAAAAAGGCAAAGCTTTCTTAAGAGTTATCATTGCCCTGAGGCATGAATTTAAAAATTTCCTTCAAGAGTCTCTCTTGGACATGCTAAATATGTTCCGTTAGTATTGCAAAACTGCAAACCACAAAATAAATATTTCATTCCTCATTTGTGTGTTATTTGTGAATGTAGCACATCTACTAAATTACGCGTTGTGTATGACGCAAGTTTTTAAAACTTCTTCTGGTTACTCCTTAAATGACATCTCTCTTAAGGTTTACCAAGTTCATCCGGATGTATTCGACATTTTTTTTAGATTCAGAATGTTCCTTTTTGTCTTCACCACTGACATACAGAAAATGTTTAGACAAATTTTAATCAATCCCGAACAAACGTTCTTACAAAATATCCTCTGGCGTGAAAACCCTGAGGATGATCTGAAATGTATTCAGTTAGACTCTGTTATCTACGGCACTAACAGTGCCCCCTTTCTCGCAGCTCGAGTGCTTAAAGAAATAGCATCTTTGAGTAAAAATGAATTTCTACTTGCTTCGGAAGCAATTTTCTCTCAATTTTATATGGATGACGGTTTGTGTGACGCGAAAAATTTAGACATTCTTTTCAAACTTCACACTGAGTTAAACTCCGTTTTGAACAAGCATGGGTTTGAACTTCACAAATATTGTTCCAATTCCAAAACTTTTCTAAAAAATATCGCTAAAAAATCTGATTCCTTGGACTACGACATTAATTTGCAAGATGCTCCAAATAAAGTTTTAGGGCTAAAATGAAACCTTAATTCTGATTCTCTTTACATTTCTACAACAGAAAATAAGCAAATTTTCTCACTTACCAAAAGAAAAATTCTGTCAGCAATAGCCCAGTGCTATGACCCCTCTTGGGTTAATAAATCCTGTTATAGTAAAGGGTAAAATATTAATACAAAAGTTGTGGATTCTTAAACTGGATTGGGACACAATTATCTCTGATTCAAAAATGCTTGACGAATTTAACAATTTCTACAAAAATCTTTCATTGCTGAAAGAACAAAACATTCCAAGGTTCTATTTCTTAAATAAAACCATTTCAAAAACTGAAGTTCATGGCTTTGCTGATGCAAGCTTAGCCGCATACGGTGGCTGTGTATATTTACGTGCTATATATACAGACGGCACCATTCCCTCTAAGTTAATTTCTTCCAAGTCAAGGGTGGCCCCTGTTAAAACAATTACACTTCCTAGACTTGAGCTTTGTGCTATGCTTCTTCTTTCAAAACTCGTAAGATTACTATTAAAAATTTTCTAAAATAAAATAAATTTTGACTCAGTAAATTTTTAGACTGACTCATTAATAGCCTTAGCCTGATGTAAATGTCGCGCCAGTAGATGGTCTATTTTTGTTTCACATCGTGTTTCTCAAATACAAGGAACAACTTCTGATTTTAAGTGGCGACACGTAAAGTCGTCCAAAAATGCAGCCGATCTTTTATCACGAGGCTTGTCTGTCCGCGAAATTCTTAGTAACGATTCGTAGTGGCAAGGTCCTAAGTTTTTGTTAGATCCTTGTCTAGATCTAACAGTAGATCAATCTCTAATTACCTTAGAATTGCTGGAATAAAGAAAAGCGCATCTTGTGACTCACTTCACAACTCCTAACTTACATTGAAGAAATTTTCTTACGTTTTTCTAATTTCTCTCGTTTGCTACATACCTTTGCGTACGTATTTCGTTTTATTGATATTGCCAAAGGCACTCGAATCTCTGGTGCCCTAACACCTCAAGAACTAGAGGTATCATTACAGTTTATTATTAAAGAAACACAAAATAAATATTTCTCAAAAGAGCTGTCGGAACTCTCAAAAAATAAGCAACTGTCAAATAAACAGTTGCGCTCTTTGTCTCCCTTTTTAGATCCCACTGGACTTCTACGAGTTGGCGGTCGTCTAGGAAACGCTAGCATTTCTTATCAACAAATACATCCATTACTGATGCCTTCCAAAAATCAAATAACTAAATTGATTTTTATGTATGAGCATAATCGTCTAGGACACGCAGGTGCCTAAACAGCCCTATCAAACGTTCGGCTGAGATTTTGGCCACTTAATGGTTTACGAGAAACCAAAAGGTTAATTCGAAATTGTAATACTTGTTTCAGATTTAGCAATCAGTTTTCTAAACAAATAATGGCAGACCTCCCTCAAGACAGAGTCAATGTTGCGAAGCCCTTTCATAAATCGGGTGTCGACTTCGGCGGCCCCTTTCTCTTATAATCTTCTGGGCTGCGTAAAGCTCCCAAAATAAAAGCCTATATAGCAACATTCGTTTGTATGGCTACAAAAGCTGTACACATCGAAGTAGTTACAAGTCTATCTACTGAATCCCTTTTATCTACATTGAAAAAATTTATTTCGCGACGTGGAAATCCGTCAACAATCTATAGCGATCACGCTACAAATTTCTCAGGTGCAAAAAACCAACTCAAAGATTTTTATAATTTTTTCAAAAATAAAAATAACTAATTATTTCTAATTTTCATTCTCAAAGTAAAACCTTATGGAAATTTAACCTTCCAAAATCCCCTCAATGGGGTGGTCTATGGGAATCCGCCACAAAAGGTGCGAAATACCATATGAAAAGAATCATAGGTAACCAAAGTTTCACCTATGAAGAATTTCTAACAATATTATACCAAATAGAGGCTATTACGAACTCTAGACCTCTAAGTTCCTTATCTAATGATGCTTCTGATTTGAGCTGTTTAATCCCCAGTCATTTTTTAATTAGTTCTGCATTAACTTCTTATCCAAAAAAAAATTTCTCAAATATTTCTGAAAATAGACTTTCACTTTATCAAAAGATATCACAGATTCAGCAAATCTTTTGTAAACGTTGGTCTGTTGAGTATCTCAATCGTTTGCAAAATAAACCAAAATAGTTTGAAGAAAAAGAAAACTTAAAGAAAAATGACCTAGTGTTAGTCAAAGAAGATGACACTCCTCCTCTTCAATGGGTTCTCGCCCGTGTCTTAGAGACAATTCCTGGCTGCGACGGAAAAGTTTGTGCTGTCAAAATTCATACAAAAACTGGCGACTACATAAGGCCAATAACTAAGTTGTGTCTTTGGCCAAATCAAATTCATTCTTCTTCAAGTCAAGATTCGACTCGTGATCCCTGATCCGGCTCGAATGAACAAAACACTTTTCTTCTTTCTTCCTCCCTCGTTGCTCTCCTTTCTGTTCTGTTTTTTTTTGTTGTTGAAGCGTTGCTTCAACGCGGGGGAGTATGTTGGGGTTTTGTAAATTATTTCTTATTCATAAAATTCTCTTTATTCTCTATAAGATTAATTACGTGCAAAAATGCACTATTCTTATTTCATTAGTTTTTACCAATATTATAATCTCCTGTCCAACAGACAGAAAGATAACATTTGTGGCACGTGCAGCGCTGTTTATCGCTCACCTGCTTTTGTTCTAATAAACAAGAATGAGAGTCTGCTTCTAGCCTTTCTAAGTTACAGACGTATTCGTGTGGGTTGCAATTACCTTTATGCTAAGACGCTGTTCTATAAATCTCTAGTGTGCAAAATTGGTAATGCATTCGTCTCTATCGTAAAAGCTAAAAATTAACTTAAAAACGAAGCAATCATTATTTGTAGTAATTTCTATTCCCTCAACACAGGTGCGTGTTTTTCCGGATGTAAGTAAATTTCTTACAAATCGTCTAAACATTATTGATCCTTCCGGTTATAATTGTAATTAATAACCATTATCTTAATCTGGTATCACAACAAGTTATCTCGTGCTTGTGTGGTATTAATGCAATGACACTTTCCATTGGCGTATCATAAAATAAATACGTTGGTGAACTTGATGCAACCGCATATGTACTATAAATTTATAATAGTGTGATTAAAGTAGTGCGTTTACACAAACTTGGATAATTCAAAAATTGAATATACTGCAAATTCTGCTTTTCGCTGTGTCTAATTCTTATTGACGTTATAAAATATGATTCTCTTACTACACGGTTAATTTGGTTAATTTATTCACTTAATAAAGTTCGCCATATTGTCGTTGTGATTTGTTATATTGTCAATAGTGTTCATCTTCTACTATTCGGTCCTTCGTATTTTTTCCCCTGGTGTCACCCCCTAAACGATTACAGTTTACTGCTCTGGGAGGTGGAACTCTAGGGGTGCCTACTTCGCTCCACCTACCATGAGTTGCCCCATCAACCCCAATACACATATACCCGACAAAACAACAAAATTACTTCAAAAATGGCGAGCTGCAGTTTTTAGGTCGCTACGCCTTTAAAATAGCAACAAAAAAACCCAAAATTCAACACTAAAAACAACAGTTCGTAATTCTCATAACAAACCTAAAGTTACATACCTAAAAGTATTAATATCATGTCTTAATTGACCCAAATTTACCAATTTAAAAAGAAAACAGTTGTTTGAAATCCCTCTCCGTAAACATACAATTAACCTATTAAATTGTCCCACAAAAAGAAAAACCTAATTTTTAACTGATTGAAGATCACCAACACATACCACCGCTCCGAAAGTAATCAGTTTGGCACTACCAATCTGAGTCATTCAGAACAAAAGCATTGCCTCAATTATTACGGCCATAAATCCTAACATCGTTCAGTAATGTTTATATATATATATATATATATATATATATATATATATATATCGATACGAATCAATCTGGTAACTGCCTGGGACCACGCCACGTGTGTACCCTTCTACACCAAAAGAGGCGGCAACTCATCAGACCGTTATGTCCAACGGCGAAAACACAAAGTGATGTCCTCCCATAACAAAAAGGGGCGGCAATCCCACGGGTAATTAGGTCCACCGAAGGAAGAAGCTACAATAAGTACGAGTAAAAGTTAATTTATTTACGCCGAAAAATACATCTTTTTTTTAAATAAAATACTTACCACACAGTGTGTGCACGAAATTGTGAAAATAACAACAAAGAATAAGTTAACGTTATCATAGAAAACAGAAAGAATCGAGTAAATGAATTAGTTTTCTAGCAAGGAACCGCTACAATACTTGCGTTATCATACACAGGTGTTAAATAGAGGCTTGGAAACACGCTTTATCAGATAGTTCACTACCTTATTTCCACGAGTATTTAGATTGAAGTAATCTAGAAAGTAATTATACGCTATCGTAATGTGTCACAAATTCACGGATACTTATAACAAGGTATTGACTATTTAATTTATAGAATAAGCCTTTCGTTTCGAAGTAAATAGGTTTAAAATAAAAATTATTAGGAAGCGTTTTTATTGTGAACAGGTAAAATATACAGAATGTTGTTGGCGTGTTGAAAAGTAGAAACCGAATCGATGTGAATAAATAACAAAACAACCGGATACGGTTTTACCGTCTAAAATGAACGTAACACGTTTTACAATTAATAACCCAAGAAGATATTCTTTTACCAGAGCTCTTGTAAAGAAGAATGAGAACAAGGACATGTATTTTTAAATGGATTTTACAAAACCCAGTTTACTAAGGTGTACGTTGCAAAAGAACGGCTTACAAACAATGGTACATGTTAATTTCTCTTAACGTAATGGATCTAGCTTGCCTGCCTACAAAACAGCATTTTACAAAAATTTAAATATTACAACATATAATGGTTACACACTTTTGAAAGTAGAAAATTTAAGTTTTTTCAATTGCCTAGGAAGACAAAGTAAATGGTTTTTTTACAGAGGAAGAAGTAGAAACAATCGAAAAAATTCTAATGCAGAAAGTAAGAGGTTGTGTATATATCACAACGTGCCAAAAACTGAAGAAAATAGGTGGAGGAATAGAACTTGTTGTTGCTGGAATTAAAAAAAAACATAGCACAGAAATAAAGTCCGTTATATTCTCCAATTCGAAAAATGAAGACGCGCTGTACGTACGTATTAGTTACAAAAGAAACTGCAAGATGTAATTATAGATATAAATTATAAGCTAGGAATTAAATTAGATAAATTAAAAAATAACTTTGAATAAAAAATGAGAAAACGACTATGTTTTGTGTGTAAAGGTAGATGTATTAAATTATGTATTATATATTACGTATATCAAAATTATGGTTAGGTGTTATTTATTAAATACGAAAAATTTTGCGAAGGTTTTATCTTAAAGGAAAAACCACAGTGAATCCGAATAACAGTTAAGAAAAGGTATACTGAAGCGGTAACCTTGAAAGGTAGTTGAAATAGTGGTAATTGAAAACATGACAAGGTCCATCTATTACCCATATGACTTACTTTGCTTTAATTTGTTTGCTTTTATCAGTCGAATGGAGAACATCTCCACTCTGTAGATAAGTTATTAAACATTTTAGAGTAAAATTGCTTCGTAGGGTGAAATTGTCCTCCACTGAAATGGGGTGAAATTGCCCCTCACCGGAATAGTGTGAAATCGCTCCTCATCCGAATAGGGTGAAGTTACCACATAAGGTGACATTGTCCCTCACTAGAATTGGTTTAGCATTGTTCACAACTATATAATAAACAAATAAAAGTATTTTTTTTAAGAACTGCGTGACGTAGTTATATGAAAATGTATATACAGAATGGAGCAAAAGTGGTTATATACAGAGTAAGTCAAAAACCGTCACGTAATGAAAGAATGGCTAATTGTCAAACTGACGTAATTTGAAATGTCAAAGTGACAGCTGTATAAGGCGGGGAAGGTTGGTGTTAGTTGGAGGAGGGCGAAGGAGGTTTGAGGAAGTCGGAAAAGATTTTAAGAAGACGGCGGATGTCGGAAGGAGACGGAGGTGGTTGGAGGAGAATGGAGGAGGTTAGAATATAACGGAGAGGGAGGAAGACAAAGGAGCAGGAGGACGATGGAGGAGAAAAAAAGAGGAGGTTGGGGGGGAATAAAGAGGTTTCTTTGCAGCTCAATGCCCCAAATGATCTACTCACATACACTAATTAATTCTTTTCCTTTTACTTTTGCTATATTTCCAACAGTGGAAACAGCTCTACTTATAGCAGACATATACTTTTATTAGAAACCACCTATTCTGCCACTTCATTTACCAAATATTGCCGCCTTTCTGATATGCTGCCTATGTTCAGTGAATACACTTGCCACAATGGTGCGCGGTCCTGGTAAAATGCTACAACCAGATTAACCTGACATCGTTTCTAATAATAAAATTAATCCGTATAATCAAGATTACGCAATAGGGATAGCTAGGCGTTTCACAGAAACCAAACCGAAACTATTGTTGGAGCAGTTTGTGTTATATACAATTACAGTCTAACATGCGAATAAGAATAACCACCTTTCTAGATTTTCGTATCTTACAATCAAAATTTTAACTTCAAAAACTTATCATAACTTAAACAATCGAGAACAGAACTGGTTTTAGTCTATTTTCTTAAGGCAGAGTTACACTGTACATCGGTAATAAAAAAATTAAAAATTAACAATGTATTTGATAAACCATTTTATTAATTTGTACACTTATTAACATTCTCCTATATTGGAATCCTCTATGATATCTTATAGTTATTGATAATGATACTACTAAACTATACTGTAGGATAATTGTTAAAAGAAAAAAAATTAAGGATTTTTTTTATACTAGCTTAATGTGAAAGATTGCAAACGTAGCAAAATTTTAATATAAGATGAAATGAACTACAAGCATATTGATATAGATAGTGTAATGGTGACAATTTCTCCTAAGGAATCATGGCTTGAAATTGCATTCAAAGAAAATCAGTAAAATCTAATACAAGAGCTTACATTTTAATTAAACGATTTACTGTTTAATGTAAAAAAGTAGAAACAGATTGCTTACTATAAGTAAAATACTGATTGGCACATGAGCAGCAACGGAACCGGGTTTCTTGGTGGTAGATTTCGGTGTTGTTGTTTTAGGGGGTTCGTCTTTAAAATATTTGTCAAAGAATTTTTTAATTTGTGGTTTTACTACATCAACCCATTCTAAATCTTTTTCAGCGCTCACTATTAGTTTTTTAGCAGTCTCCTTAAATGCTGGCTCTTTTTCGTCCAGGAAATCCTTAAACTGTATAACAATAGTAGTATTTCCAAATAATAATTATAAATGGCAACGCCTTACCTTATCTATTTGATCTTTTGTTAATCTGCCAATTAGATTAGCCAACATATCTGATACATCATCCATGCCCTTAAATCTGTAGAAAAAAAGGTATCTTAATATCCCAAAAATCAAAAAACGCTTAAGGTTTACCGATCACTTAATTCTGTGTGTTTCTCTTTAATAAAAGCCAACGCCACTTTCACACCTACTGGGTTGTCTGAAATGACTGAGGAGAACACAGTATAAGCATCTTGTTTGCGTACCAAATCAGCGCCTTGTATTATTCGTTCCAAGTACCTAAAAAAATTGTTTACATCCATTATTTAGTCTTCAACGTAGTAACATACTCTTTTAATTTGTTTTCGTTCCTTATACAACCTAAGGCAGTCATAAGTATGTTAGCCTCAGATGGTAGTAGGTTTGATTCTTTGAGCTGATCTGAAAGGATTTTCCAATTTGCACCATCATCATTCTTTAAAGCCTCACAATAAGCGACGCTTCTACTACTAGGATGTGGCCTAAAACAGACGATAAAATATGTAAAACCTTCATGTAACCAGGCATACCTTATTGCATCGTTCTTCAACTTGTTAAATTCTATTATCATTTCGTTAATAGTATTTGCATCGCCCATATTGCACCTCCACGTTTTCACCATCGTTTTCTTTAAAGAATTAATATGGCTACTTGGGCCAGCTTTATCAATATTTTCCATTAATACCAATATATACCGCTAGAAAATAACTTATGAATATTTCTTCTACTGCTATGTAATAAAATCGTGCGTGCACGTTCACACTAGCTCGGGCACGTACACGCACACACATGACTTTGTTTTTGAAGAGTAATATCTAAATTCTGGCATATTATATCATAATTTTTTCGGGCAAATATCAATATTCAAACCATAATCACAACTTAAAAAAATTTATATGTTTAAATAATAACAAGTTCATTTTTATTAGTTTGCAAAATCTTTCAATGACACTTAACTTCTCGACTTAAAGCTAGTAGTATTTAGTTTTTCAAAGTGGATGGTACCTATCTACTTCGACCATATTCTGAACAACATTATCTTTTTATTACGTGTCTGATATATTCGTGATTGATGCTGTTGCACACACACGCACGCACGCACGCACGCACGCACGCACGCACGCACGCACGCACATACACACACACACACACACACACATTTGCAATCATAGCTTAATATGCATGTTCTTATGAAACTTCAACTCGTCCAAATAAATAAATAATAAACAAATAAGAAACTTAGACTTTAATGATTACGCATAACAGCACAAATCACTCGCACACCGCGAACGCATGCACACCTATACACACCCTTATCTACGCATGCACACATACTTTCTCATACATATACAAACATATATACACAATAGGATAGTCAATACAAAATGAAAAAAACACATACACCTGCATATCAGGTTATGCGTTTGTATAGACGATCTATAATCAATATACAATGAAAAATATCTGTAACGTATATGTAGTTTGACACTCTTTTAGTGTACACGTTTCAATTATATTTATTCTGTCATATGTATTTGTCAGTTGATGTTCGCAAGAAGTTTGAATATATTTTGTTGTACACATGTCAGTGACTATTAACCTCAAATATTGTAAGTACGCATTTAGTTTGAGATATTTGTCTGTACAAAGTGTAAATTTGTAGAAATCTGTGATCAAGGGTTAAAATAAACTCAAAAATTCAAATGTGGTATAAAAACCACACTTTTATTAGAGACCTATAACCCAAAAATACTGCAGTAATATATATATATATATATATATATATATATATATTACTCAAATTTAGACCAGGGTAGAAAATTAATTAACAGCATCAAATAATTTTAATCACCTTGTATAAAGAAACAAATAGAAATTACGTGCGAAATTTATATTAATCAATTCAATTTTTAAGTATCGGGTATTAAACAAAGTGTACAAATAATAATTAATATTTAATTAGTATTCGCTAAAAATTAAAGGGTAGAAGTCAATGCCATTCATTATTATTTTAATTGGAGTTAATTGAACGATTATTGAGGTATAATATGCATAAAAGCTTTTAAAAACCCAATAATACCAAATATGAGACGCGTTGCTAGCATACAAATATATCAAGAAGGTTAAAATACGTAGAATATCCAAATCGTAGAAGTATTACGATTGAACACCTGCGTATTTTTAAATATCACGTTCTGTTTAATTTGTTTGGATAAAAATGAAAATTCTGCGTATATTGCAAACGGTCGGATAAACCGTAGCTTATATTAACGGGAAAGGCTAGATGAGGGGTTATTTAACTCAAGTAAGGCACGTCGCGAGTACACATGGATTTTACACAGCCGATAGTAAAGAATATCGATTTGTACCACTCAGATCAGGGTAGAAAGAGACGGATAATATGCACAAAACAGAGACACAGATAATAAAAGGCAGGATTTGAGAAGCGTCACTAGCGTTACGATTGGTTGAAATAAGATGCAGATATGAGAGTTGGAAAACATAACAATTTCTATACAAAATTAATTAGTTGTTCGCGGACGCGTTGCGCGGCGTGTGAAAAATTCTTAGATTTTCAACTTGGACGTGTGCAAATTTTGTAGAATGGCTGTGCCGAGCCGTCGAAAAGGGAATGCGAAATTCTAAAAATTGTCCGTCGCGGAACAAATTCGACTTGCAAGCGAGCTATTATATAAACCCGTGCTAATATGAGTTTCGCTCTCTTAGATTTTTGATTTGATTCAATACTTTAAACAGTTTTTGATGTGATATGATACTTCAAGCAGAATACGTGCTATTATGCTTTAGTGCACTTACAGAAGATAGATAAGGTAATAAAGTCTAGTTATATTTGCGGGTATTACTGTACTAATTATCTAAAGTAGTGGCAATAAATAAATACATTGAAGTATGCAGCTTTGTATAGCGGGAACGAATTATGAATTGCTTTGCTATTTTGTTCGGGACTGAGTAATCAAGTGCTATTCGTAAACGTGATTGGATTCACAAAACAAGATTTAGATATACATAAATGCATTCCTGAGAAGCCCTGAAACAATTTTTAGACGAATGGTGGTGTAGAAAAAAATTTTAAAGACGACCAGAAATCCGAGGACGTGAACATAACCCAGTTGGAATGGTGTGATTAGCAAAGGACGATGTACATTGGAGCCACGAATGCATTAACCTTCAGGTAACTTATGCTTTGTTGTTCAATCTTAGATGTTTTGGTGTGTGTCGAATATCTTTATAATTTGTTTGATAAAGATGGACAGTAGTGAATTTGTATAACCAACAAATTTGAATTTTAAGGTAAAATTTTCTTGTTTAAGTAGAAAGGAGTATATAGCAGTTTATGTTTTGATTATGATGAAAATTTGGGTCTGTCTTTGAGCTCACTTAGACTAACCTGTTTAATTGACGTAAAGGGGTGGGAGATGCTTCCTTTTATTCAGACTTAGGTCTGCACATATTGTTAACTACATTAGTATGCATCCTACAAGGACTTTAATTCGGGATGCAAATTAAAATAATGACAAATATGAACGTGAAATTTTTTGATGCTAAAATTTATGCTGAAATTTAATTTTGAAATTTTAATGTATTATGAATATTGATGTAAATAGATTTAACGTTGATGTTTGTGGTAGGAATATGTTTGTTTTTTTTTATGAATGAGGATGAAAGTTTTAACTAGGTGAGCAGCCGAGGCGGAAGGATTCAAGAGGCAATATTCAGGTAAGAAATCGAATATCAGAGGCGATTTCACCGAAGTAAAGAGTTTCACAGCAATATATATATATATATATATATATATATATATATATAGATATATAGATATATATATATATATATATACTGATGTGACTATAGGTTATAACAAGGTCATATTACATCATATGATAAAAATCTGACGCTGTGAACTTGAGAAAATTTTAGAAAACCCCAAATTATTTGGATATTCATTTGTATAGAAAATATTTGTGAAAAGCCAGGTATGAAAGATATCAATTATGTTTGACGCAGCAAACCGTGATTATTAGACAGTTTCATCGTGTTTTAAATAAAAATAAAAGTATTTATTACGTTCAAAATCATTTAATTACTCGATTATATGTTAGAAAAGAGTTTCGTTTGTAATTAATCCTATTCATATGCTTAAAAGAAATTTCTGTTTTAAATGCATGTCAATTTTATGTAATAGCAAAAGAATTAACGTTAGTTGAAAAAGCGTATTTCTAATTAAAGATAAAGCGTGTTTATTGACTCCCGTATTCCAAGACAATGTAATGTTTAGATAAGTAAGCAAAGCATCAAACTATTAAATAGCGTACAGGGGTAATAAAAGGTTGATGACATATGTAAAAGATGCGCCAAATTATTATATAGCCCAAAGCGATAGTAAAACACGCGAATAAACTCGAACGTGAAAATAGCACATTGCGAAACGAATTGAAGGTTCAGAAAACAGCTGGAACGTCTAGAATTTGTTAATTTAGAAGGGACTTACTTAAATGTCAGTACATGTTGAGTGGAAGTAGTCTTGATGGAAACGTCAGCATGCTGTCGACCAAATTATATAATACGTCACGTACTATAATGTGGTACATAAAATGAACAATATTTAGTAGTTAAAATTGTTTAAATTCATTAAAATGAAAGATGGATGATTTGAAACCAATTAAAATTTCTGGAAAATAAAACATACCTGAAGATTTACTTATAAAATTAAATTAATGGAAGATATATCAACATGTATCTATAATGGATGAATTTGGAAGAAAGATTTTGCTTTGAAAATTATTTAAAAGTAGATGAAGCATTGAATGGTTATTATTATACTTTGGAAAAGCCAACAGCAAGCAGATATGTAACGGTAAAACTTGCTTAAATTTCTAAAAAGGCTTGTAACTATTAAAATTCACGTAAGGTGTACAAAATGTAAATCTAACGACAAATGGAAAAGCTTAGCCAATCGATGCGCTTTTGAAAGACTGAATCCCCACAAACTGTACAAAAATATACAATTACCTCAAAATACATAAAAGAATAAAGTGATATGATTGGGCACTGTTTAAGAGTATAATTAATATTGCGGTAGTAGGCTCAATAGAGTAGAGAGAACAATAAATAAAAAAAAGAACATCAAGATAACTAGAAAACTGTGCAATTACATACAAGAGTTAACATACCGGTAAACATGGTATTAGCAAGTTCTAAGGTTTTCAGTCATTAATGTGGTCAATAAAATCACATTATAGTAAAAGACTAAGCTGAGCCAAGCTGGAATTTATTTAAATGTGCCGTATAATGCTTTATTTCGACTATCCCACCGTTTGAGTTCTTAGATAATGCGTCAAATTATCGAATAAAAATTATTGCATTTCTTTCTTAACCAATTATTACTGTAGAAAATAAAATAATATTTGACTATATTTAAAAAGTTTTATGCTGCACACACATACCTTTAATGATTTAGTTTCATCAGCTGGAAGGTTAGTTAGTAGAAATTGGAATGCTTTAAAAGCAGAATACCAGGGATAATAGCTATTTTCAGTTTTAAGATAATCAATAAATTCTAATGCATCTTCATATTTATGTTTACCAGCACGTGCAAGATTTAATACGTCATCTACTATTTGTGCCCTGCTAATTTCATCAATGCCTCCAAAATTTTCCTTCATGAGGGTTGCCTTTATTTTCGCGTACAATTCTTTACTGTATAGTACTCGTGCGTATGCTAAAAAAAAAGCAATTACATCAAAGTAAAGAAATATGATTATTATTGATTTACCATATGCTTCTGGATTAACAATAACGGTAGCACCAACATTTGTCAAAGTTACTAAGTCCTTTTCGGTCTCATCTTCTATCCATTGTAAAGGTTGATTTCCTTGATCAATTATGGTAAATTTAATTGGAACAATATATTTGTTGTCTGCTTTCGCTGGATCCGGTTGTAATTTAAACTGCTCCTATTCATTTGAAATCATATTAGTTAGTACCTCATAAAGAATCCAATATACGATAGAAATAAAGTTATATATAAAGTTATATACATATATATATATATATATATATATATAATATATATATATATATATATAACGAACATAAGAAAATTCATGTATACAAATATCATCCTTGGTTTCAATGGTGGTAGCTACAAATATATTAGAAACAAAAGTAAAGGTCGTAAAAACGGAACGAATTACCAATAAAATCATAAGCCTTGCGCAAAAAAAGGAATATATAAAATATGTTTGATAAACGAAGTAACGAAAGGTAAGGATCTTACCAAAATTTAGTAATCTAGTAAAGTAATATAACCAAAACGAAGCTTATTAGGAAAAAATGTGAAAACCAAAAACAAAATATAATCTAGCCTGCAAGATATTTTCAATAACAGTTAAGGAAAGCACCTTATACAATAGAAATCTATTAGATAGACTACAGAAATAAAACAATATGGTTGAAATAATAAATATATTAATAATTTGATTCAGTTGTAAAGAAGCGGGTAACGCAATAAAAATAGTTAGTGTACAGTTAGGTGCGCTTAAATAAGTAAAGTCAAAAGTTCTGCATGAGCCGTTGGAATTAATTTATCTGTTATACGAAGCAGACCAGATATTCGAAAATTTTCAAAGGGGATAGACCTTTCTAATTTCTTATATTTTTCTTATTTATTAAATACATGAAGACAATTTATAAATGGCATTAAACAAACTAGAGGAAATATGAAGTTCGACAAAAACTAGAGTAATGAAATATAAAAGAACGGAACTCAGCGTTTGAATAGACAAAGATGCTATACAGAAATTAGAAGTTATTGAAGGCAAAAAATAACAAATGATGATTGTATAAAAAATTATGAATAAGAAAATGGTAAAATGAATAAACCTTTTCAAATGAGAACAACAATTACCTGCTTTGAAGACTGGTATAGAAATTATAAAAGCTTTCGCTAGAGTATGGCTCCATATGATTACAAATAAATACGATTATAAATGAACCAGTTGTAAAACTTGACCCAACGATGATAATTATGGAATGTACGAAGGTGGTAAAAATATGTACAACGACAAAAACTAAAGGTATCGATTAAAAGCTACACAACCTAATTAGCTATTGTTGAATAGAAGTGTAGTGATTGGTTGTAGTTAGAAAGAATCTTGGGCTCCCACCTAGATTTGAATATAGTCTTCAAACGTCCTCTCAAATAACTAAATGGCTAATTAGAATTCAAATTCAGAGGCTGATGCAAAGTAATTACAAGATTTTTGACGTATGATGATGATAATGATTTGTTTACAGCATTAAATATACCTGCTTAATCTTTACTCTGGTGTCATCCTGTCGAACTATTAGAAGTGGAAGACCTGCTTTGCTTACATACGACTCCATAGTGTTCGCAAGTGACTTTCCATTCGGTTGATAATCAAAGGCATCCCACAACTTATCAGGCTTGACTATTCCATTTCTATTTGTGCTATAAAATATATGATATGCAATTGGTAGAACAAAAATCAAAATACATACCTAATATAGTCTTTTAATCCTTTGGTAAACTTTTCCTCAGGTATAAAGTTAGCCATCATGCGAATTATAGTAGCACCTAAGTTACACTAATACATTTTAGTATGGGCAGTACAATCAGATTTATAACTACACAATACTATAATCCTTTTTATTAGACGAATTAGAAAAACTTTAGAAACTAGCAGCAAATCAGGTCAACAACAATTAAAAGCATAGTCGTTAAACCGCGACTTTTTTCTTTGTATTAGGCGTAATTGAAAAACGCACGGTCCCGGAAAGCCTAAGGTACAGGTACAAATCCTGCCCGGGACCTTATGTGTTTCATCTTTCAATTGCTAGCTCGATTTGAAATGATCATTTTGGCTTTGCATAAAAGTCTAAGTTATTATTTTATCTTATTTACTAAAATATATATATATATATATATATATATATATATATATATATATATATATATATGTATTGCTATTATAAGGGGTAGCTTAAGGGTAGATTAAGTCATAGGGGTCGTAAGATAAATGTAAACATAATTTTCATGGAGAAAGCCCAACAATTCCACCATTAAATAGGAGTAAATCGACTATATTACAAAAAGTCAATAGAGAGCACACTATATATAAATTGTAATCAATTTAATTCATCAGAAAGAAGCTCATTTTGCAATAATCAAATACAATTTAGCTAAAATAATAATGTATACGTCGTATAATACGTTTAAGTTAAATATACAAGTCCAGAATTGGAAAGAAACAAGTAGAGATAAGGTTTTAAGCGCAACGGATTGGATCAAAATAAACACGTAATCGGGATAGATAAACAACCTGGCCTTCTAGCTTTTCAATAATTTCATTAAATATGTCAGCGCATAAATAAGTAAACGCATTAAAATACGTCATTATTAGAAAGATGAGTACGTGACTAGGAATATCATGTTTGCATAAAAATCCAACATATTTGGAGTAACAAATAATTTAACTGGCAGTTCGTGATACAATAAGGTTTAGACTATAATCGACACAAACATGAAAGACGTGACAAAATGCAATGAATATTTGGAAATTCTGAGAATATGCTGCGAAATATTGAACGTCTACGTGCGAGATGGAATGACGAAAACAAGAATCCAACCAGGGAGTTTGAGAAATACCGAGTTCTACAGAAATAGGCGCAAAGTACAAGTTTTGATTAACAAACACACCAACTAGAACGTGGGTAAAAGGAGTCTATAAATACCATAGGAAACTCGTAAACAATCAGTATCTCCTCAACAAGGCACGAACCACGTCAATTTAAAGAGAAAGATTACGTACAGGTGAAACTTAGTGAAAGGCAATAAATTATTAAAATTGTGAAAATCAGAAAGTGCCAATTTATGCAACGAAAAATAGCCGCTTTACGCTTAAAACGTAAGGTAAACTATTAATTGAATTTTATTCTAAAATTTAATAATATAGGGCTCCAATTATACATTCAATTATACGTCCAAGTTTACGTCCAATTACGTCTAATTAACCATATAATTTAATGTCTAAATATGCGTCCAATTAAACCTCTAATGAAACATAAGCATTTAAATATACGTGTAATTAATACGTCGAAAATATTATAAATACTTATAAATAAGCTTACATAAAGATACTCAGAGTTAATCCAGAAATTCGGTGAAAAAATTCAAGCAACCATTCTGGCCAACAAGTGAAGCAAGTCCAGCTGTTGCAATCAAGGGGTGCTGACCACCGATATTCAGAGAGAGTTCCAAGCAAGGAAAACACAAGTTAGAGACCTTATTTATTATTAGCAAAAGACTGTTTTCATTTTTAATATTTCCTATATATCAAATATCTGTAAAGGTCAACAAAAGAGTAATTTGAGATTTTGAAAATTGACAGAGCATTGTTTGAACGTTCAAAGGGTACTTAAGAGTAATTACAGAGATATTTTTGTTGACTTTCAGGAAATATAAATTTGGTGAAAGAAATAAATGCTAATATTTTATTCAGGGGCTAATTTTTTTGAACAAATCAATAAATCGATGATATAAAACTGTACATATTATCGATCATTATATTGTGTAATTTTTGGATTGTTTCATTTAAATTATTTTAACAGATACGTGATAGAAAAAAAAAAGGTTAAGCAATCTTTATTGTTGTGAAGTAAGGCATTCTGTGTTTGATAAGTTGAGCTAGCCGAGGAAACAAATTCAAGGAGTTATAGGATATTAAAGGGGTATATTCACAGCAATAAAAATTAACACCAATAGTGGGTTCATATCACAGCAATATATATATATATATATATATATATATATATATATATAAATATATAATTGGAAGAGGTATATTCCGAGCATGTACATGTGACCAATTATTATGGAGAATATTATGTATGATGTATCTAACCTGCAGAAGCAAGTGAAATTTATCTTATTATACGCAGCTCTTAGCGATTTGTAAAGAAGAAATAATGCAACATATTGAGCTGCAATAAAAATAATAACTCACAACATTTTATTAATTGATAGCGCCGACAACATGCCAAATAAGCATCCAAATACCGACTTCCATCTATCTGTGCAGACACCATTCTTAAATAGTAATCTAAAGTATCATTTAAGTAGACATTAATGAGCTCTTCAACTCCATCAAGAACAATAGCTCATAGATGTTTCATATTGTTCAGAGCGGTTGGTGATTATAAAAAAATGAGCTATATAATTTACTATGCAACATCAGTAAAATCGGTCTATATGGCGTTATTTTTCATATCTATAGTATTATTATCAAATTATAGACGATTTATATTGCGGATCTAAACCCATCTGATAAACAACAGCAAAAACAAAATTAGTGATGAATTGTTATGTCATTATAAGTAATTATTCTTTAGTCAACAATATCATAGTTGATTGTATGGGTAATACGTCCAATATAGGACCTCAAACCATTACTAAGTTATGTTTAAGAAGAGAAATCAGCTGCTATGTTGTAAAAAATTTGTGAAAACATTTGTGTTGAGCACAACACTGTACAACTGTGAAACTTGAACAGTAGAAGAAACGGACAGGAAAAAGATAGAAACCTTTGAAATGTGGTGCTACATACATTTGATGAAGATACCACAGAGAAACAAAGTTAATAACCTACCAGAAATGGTAGGGCAAGAAATAAATATGTTAAAAACAGTAAAAGATTAGAAAGATAGGATAATAGGACACATACTCATGAAGAAATAGTGCAGCATATATTAGAAGCAAAGAAATAAATAAAGACAGCTCGAGGTAGACTTAGATTAGACTATTGCACACAGATAGTGAAGAATGTGGGTTATGTAAATGTCAAGGAAATGTGTAAGTTAGCTCGGACTAAAAACACTAGAGGTACGCTGCCAACCAGTTCTAGAACTGAAGACCTAATGATGACAATGAAGATTACCAATGTGCAAGATCAATTTAACACAGATTGACATAATTTTACATATCTTTGTTTCTTTTGGGAGTTTATCGAGAATAGGCATTTTGTTGTTGAACAAACAATGGATGGGATACGATTGCTAAATACTGTAATTCGTTGAATTCTTTATGTATTGCAATCAAAAGCTAAACCGAACCCTTTTTTATTCATTCTCTCGCCCTCAAATAGCGTAGAGGTATATACATATGCCCACCCTTGCTACTTTTAATTACGTTTTTTATTACATAAATATCTGGTACATCCGTTGTTTAAACTTATTTGACATAAAAATAGCCAGATTTTGATTTCCTTTAAATTTTCTTTGAAATACGTGATCAGTGATGTGTGCTGAATATTTACCATTTTCGATAATTTATTCTGACAGAAAACGTTAATTAAAGGTTGATTTGTATTTTGAAATATTCTCAATACATCCAGCTTGCAACATAGTATGACTTATTTGAGAACTTAAAATATTTAGGCTGGTCTCGCACAAGTGGTTTCTAAGCCGAGCTGAGTGGATGGCGGTAGGCGCGGATGAGTTGGTGTCGGCTCTCACACCGCTAACGGTGGCGTCAAAGTAAGCCTCGAGTTATGTTTTGTACAATTGATGAACTAAACATTATTACGGGATTTTTAATTTTTAAGAAAAATGGAAACGAGAATACCGCGTAAAAGACAAGTAGTTTCACAGACAGCTTCAATAAAATAAAATATTGTAAATTAGGGTTTGGATACATCAAGGTATAAAGCTAAAAAAATATCATGTACATATTAGTATAACGATTTACACGTGTAAGCGTATACTTCACATGAATAATCTTGATTTCCTTTTCCTCGATTTCCATCATTCATTTAGTATTCAGCTTTTTTATGGTTACTCCTCTATTTCTTGCTTTCTAGTTTCGTATAACTGCCCTTTTTTCAATCTTTCTTGAAAATACTGTTGCTTTCTACTCTTACTCATTGTACAACTCCACTACAGACCTCATATTTTCAGTTCTGCTGCCCTTGCTATTTCCTGCGACATTCAATTGCGCTTTTTATTTATTCAACTCTTACATTATATTAAAAACTTACGATGATAAAGTAAATCCTTTATGTTATTGGGTAATATGGTTCTAGTGAATACAAAATCTGTCCACCTTCATACCATGTTTCTAATCAAACTTTACACCCAAGATCATGCATGGATTATTGGAATACCATTAACCTTCGTATCATTTGTTGGTCATTTTCAATGTCCAAACAAATTCTATACTTTACCAAAGAAAATGTGAGTCCGTTTGGAAAACCCTTCATTTTGTGGAGGAATTACACAAGGTGCTTAACTTTTTGTTAATCCGTGAGGACTTTATACTATTATAGATGTTAAAACCGCAAATTGAATAATTCTTAGCTCGATTATATTTGTTGAGAAAAAGCTCGAAATTTTGTATACAAGCCGAAGTTTACAATGTCAAGTGCTAATTCTTTTACAGGCAAGTACTTGATCGATTTGCAAAATTTCATTACTAATAGCTATTATTTTTTTGAAGACAGCTTGTAATTTTTTTTTCAAAAATTCCAGAAACATGATACTTTGACGACTAGTTGGTTAAGCATGTAAATATTTTTACAAATAGAAAACAGTGTTTGAGCCGTACCAGCAATTCGACTGCTATCAAAAGCGTTTAAATATTGAAAATTAACATAACATTGTACGTTACTTGTATTCAATCAAATACCACTACATATGCTAGTAGAACACAGATGTACATTATATTAATAACAAAATGTGATTGTGCGATCATGTAATTCTGCAAATGTTTCGCTAATTGTTTGTTTAGTTATTCATTTCACGTTGCTAATTAAATTACTGCATTCTAGAAGTCGCTAATAATATTTAAGAACTATCTTGTGTCAAATTTCTTTTTAAACTCAGTTTGGTTAGAAAATACTTTTAGATAATCTATTGAAAACGACTAAAGTTTATTTTGTTTCTATGAAATAGTCGTATATTTCTTTTTTCCATACTTTTCAGTTGGTTTCTCTATGAATAATGCCCTGCTGGTCTTCTTCTGTAGAATATAAATTAGGAGAGAATTATTAGGAGAGTATTGTCAGTGATTTAGATATATTGAGAATTTTTATTTCATGGCCGTCTCATCGTTTTAATTAAATAAAATTCATGTAATAGTTTTTTCTTTTAACTGTGTCTCTATAACAAGTCTAAAGTAAAGCAATAGTTCGCTTTCTTCTAACATAAATTTACAAAAATGTTTTACTATATTCACGAGCACAACTTGTTTAGCAGTTGCCGAATTGACACCACTGATTTTTATTTCTTATTTTGTTCAGTATAATTTAGCTAAACTTTTAGATTTTACGATTCCTCAAATAAAATTTGACTGATTGATATTTTGTGAATCTCAATATTTTTTTCCAGTATTCTAGTGCTTTTTATAGCATTTAGATAATAAAACTAAATAGGCCCTGAAGTGCAGTTGATGTTTCTAAAAACGTGCAGTCCAGATATATGGCTGTAAATGGTTCCAAATGTTTAGTAAAAATTATTAATTTACCTTTTTTTAGAAATAGTCTTCATTGGAGTTGTATTAATTTTCACAGCAGCTATTTACAACGCAATTCTGCTGCCCGTAGCAGAACTGCAAAAGTCTATATTTGTAGAGGAAGCTAAAGTATCAAAAAAGTCTATCCGAAACTCTAATAAAAAGGATTACCAAATAGTCCAACTTAGAAACAATGAAAACATTAAAAGAAATACATTCTGTAGTGGGTATTTTACTATAACGCTTGCTTTTACCTTTGTTGTAAGTAATGCTACTGAATTTGCCTCGTATTTCCGCAGGTGAATATGCTTTGGCGTTAAGGGATGCAGATGAAGGCAAGGAATCTGCATTCATAATATTTAAATGTTGCTCAACAACAAACTGTTTATCAAGCTCCCAGTCCTTGTGAATCTAAAACAATAATACATTTAAGCAACTTATAACGTGAGTACTTTTAGTTATTATGTATAGGCTGCAATATTACTTTTACAGTATATTTAATGAGGTGATTTTTCGACGAAAGTCTATGTCATTGAAAATTATTCATATAACAGAGAAGAGTGTATTTAATCGGTATTTGGTAACAACACAGCATTACCAACACTAAAAATTATACACATAAGTACATATAATACAGAAAACTGTGCTTTCGATTACTGCGTAACAAAGAGCACAGATAAAGGATTTTAAGAATTGGTGGGTATACAGTAATAATGCACATCTATATAAAATATGTTTACAACAAAACTAATTTATTTATTTTTAATTTTATGTACAGATGTGGCATTTCGTTGTACTTAAAATTACACAAGAAATACGTACATTATTTACTTCTTTAATATTAATTTTACTAATATTACTCATTTTGATTAAAGCATTCAAAAGATGTAAGATTAGAAATCAAAATCTTACAAGAAAAATATATTAAATATTATGCTTTTGGGATTATATTTAGTAATAACTGAAGCAGTTTCCCAAACAAAATGATGAACAAAGAAAACACAACTGAGTAATTGAACTAATTTTCTTGAAATACTGTAAATAATATTGAACCGAACAAAAAAAAATGTGCAAGGCAGTGACAATTTTGGAATAATGTACTAAGAAAAGCGTGATAAAGCTTACTATACTGAAAAAAGCAACATTTAAACAGAAAGGTGTTCCTACTGTTGCTTACAAAGTGTCATAAGAAATTAAGACGTCTAAAATGCCTAAGTTAAAAATCTTATTGTTAATAATAGTCAGCAAGGAAAATTGAACCTATCAGTAAAACATCTAAGCAGAACAATAATAGAGCAAAAAATTCAATACATGAGCAAACTAAACACTTCAAGGATAAAGTACCTAACTGCGTATTAAAGTTTAATTTTGAGCTAGGAGTTATTGTTAATTTGCAATGATGATAATATAACAAAGCGTTATTAATGTCTTGGATCGGAAGGGAGGAAGCATTCGACTAACAATAGAACAATTAAAGCTGACAAAAGAAAATGGTTGTGAAATTTTTGGTAATGTTTAGAATAACCCAGAAGCAATTAAAATTACGCATTTAAAGCCACACTGCTCGTGGAGGTAAGTCAGTTTCAGCTTAATTGTGGTTACGAAATGTCGACATAAATGTTTGATATTTTGAAATAAAAGAGCTAACGATCGAAATAAATACACTAGAAATTAGCAGTTAGTAATAAATAAATTTACAGTGCTTTAAGGATTAATTGTAAGCGTTCGTTGTTTTAAGAAGATAGTGTACCATCGTCCTGAGAAATTAGTCCAGTAACATTGCTAGTGATAAGATTGTAATTACCTATCATGGGTGCATTATGGTTTTTTTGGTATCTACGAATAAACAGTCTTGTATTCAGTCAACGAACAACAATTAATAAACGAAGTTCGTTCCAATAATATTATTTATTTCCTCAATGTATTTTCACAGTTCTCTATACAGGCGTGTATTTAGCATATTCCGATGAACAAATTGAATCGTTAGGTGGACGCGTCTAAAGAAAACAAGCAATATATACTATTTGTCCGAAAATAATCTTGCTGTAAATAACATAAAAATAATTTCAAAAATTTGGAAAACAAATGTTTTTCTTATTTACGTTATTTTGTCTATTGGAACAATCTGTTAAGCGAGAATTTTTCACCAAAATATGCCCTTGTTCAAATGAGAAATTAAACGGAGATCCCATGTTTGAGTATAGTCACGCACGTTAAAGATCCCTACCTTGCTTGGAACAGCAAGGATTCGCCAAATTTAAACTTTTCCAGGTAAAGAAAAAACGCTTTCTGGTCATGTAGTACCTTGGGATAGAGCATGGAAGAATAAATGTTATGTAAATTCAGAACAGCGGTTGGTAATTTTACAACACTAAAATGAAGGCTTTATCGAACTTTTACAGTAACCAGATTCAAACTCCATTATTTAAGCCATTTCATTTCTTGCATTTTTTATTGTACACTTCATTAAACAAAGAAGTTTAATTAGTTGAAGTAAATCCTTTACTCTATGATAATACGATATTGAACTACGCAGTAGGCAACAAGGTGTGGATAAATCAATCAATGGGAACGCTTCAATGCTGCAGTCAAAGCAACATATACTTATTCCACTACAATATGATTAGACCGTGCTCATCAAAACAAGCAATGGAAAAAACAACGCCAAGTTTTAACAGGGCAAATCATCCATAGATATTACATTTTTGTTAGTGAAATGCTTATAATCTGTTCAATATGTATTCACAAAACATTAACGTATAGTAAAGGATTGAAATTTACGAGGGATGTTTATTTACACCATCATTAACCTCCTGCATAAGCATATTACGAACTTTATTGTTTAATAAACTCATATTTTAATAATGGACGCACTTCAGTAACAGCACAGGTTTTCTATAAATTGCCACAACCACTAGAAGAATGTAAGAGGAGTAAAGTTTAAGAAAAAGCGTCAAAATTTTTCAAAATAGAGTAACTTGCTGCGTACCTAGACGTAGCCGGAAGAAAAGCAAATACCAGGCTAACTACCAAACGCGGAGAGTGGGGAAATTCACCTACATATCAAGAAAAGAAGAAAAAAAAGCACGTCGTCCACGATTATCTATTAACAAATAAAAATAATAAATAAAGGATTCTGTACAAACAAGCGAAAGCAATAAATTGAGCGTTACTATTTCAAAGTAAACAATTATGTGATATGAACAATTTAGTACTTTAGATATGAAGTGCGCATCTCGTATTTTACACAAAATAAAATTGATCAGTAGAGAATAAACATGTGATAGCTGTTGTCAAGCGTTTTTTTTGTTAAAATTACACCTAATACTTTTTGTAAAATAAACTAATCAGTAGGAAGGAATTAACGTGTGAGAGCTTTTGTTTAATATTTTTTTAAATTGTACATAATACCGTTTTGTAAAATCAACCAATCAGTGGAAACGAATAAGCGTGTGTCTGTCAAACATTTTTAATAATGGTACATCACACCTGTGGAGCGATAATATCGATTTGCAGCATCAAACAATAGTCTTACAGTGTCACGTATCTACATCAAACACTGATGCGAATATACCCTTGATATACACAAAAGAAAACAAGTTGTATACTTGTACGGGTCTGGATACTTAGCTTGCAAACCGTCGGGGGTGAGTCAGCACAGCAACGCCACGGTCGTCGGGACCTATTTACCCTGCTACCATAACTGCAGAAGCGGTCTACCGACCAAAGCAGTTGGTCTAGAGACAAAATCGGTTGGTCTACATAAAGAACGAACCCATTTGGCCTTCAGCTAAGAAACGCAAGATACTTCCTACTGGTCGTACAAAAAAAAACGTGCATCTTTTTTGAAGTACTGAAACGGGTAATGTAGAAAATATTTCAACGCACAAGCTGCAGAATCAAATTCAAAATGGGTTTAAATAACACGACTTCGAACTGCAATCTTCGCGTTATCAAAGCACGATTGGCACAACTGGAAAACACGCTATCAAATAATAGTAGGATCTATTATTTTGACAAGTCTTTAAATGGGAAACACCAGAGAAAGCAATTATACGTTATCGGTAGGTTTAACAAATTACCGGATACCTAAAACAAGGTACAGACTATTTAATTTATCAAATAAATTTTCGTTTTAAAAGAAAAAGAAATTTGAGCTAAAATTATGTTAAACGGGCTTATACTGAACAAGTACGCTATATAGGATGTTGTTGAAGAATTTAAGAATTGAAACGAAGTTTATTCGAACGAGTAATGAATTAAAAAAGGAGAAATAGGTTAACTAATTTATGCTGAAAATAAACATAACAAACTTTTCTCTTTAGGGGGTTTTGTTGGATAAATAGTCCTTACTAACGACTTGAAATTCGTCAGTTTCAAATATATTGTATAAAAAGAACAAATTGAAAGGAAACTTTATTCTGAAAGATACAGCATATAAGTAACAGCTTTTAGCTTAATTGCATATTTCAAAATCAATTCAAATGTAGCTACTAATAGTTTACTATGAAAATGTGACGGAATGTATAAAGTTAGCAGGAAAATTGGTGAATATCATTAATTCGATATTTATCAGCATGAATGTTTTTATTGGAATCTGATAAACTTCAGTTTTGGTATCAAGTAATACGGATAATTGTAGTTTTTTCGAACATAATTGCGATCCTACTTTAATGTTTTGTCAACAGTGCCCCGACCCCCTTACTAAATACATTTGTGTAATTATACATATGTATGGTTCTTACGAAAGGAAGCGAGGATTTGTTGCTTCAACTTAAATTTTAAATAGTCGTGATTATGCGAAAAATTGCGTATTTAATTTTATTTGATAAATACTATAATTTCAGAGATCCCAGAATAGTTCATGTTTTTGATTAAGTTTTTTAACCCAAGCTGTTTATACTGCCACCTTATTATAGTTACAAAATTCTTTGATGCTTGCGAATTGCACCAACGTTACAATTATTTACAACTTAACGTGGACTGTAATCAGTCATTGCATTGGTAATTTCTTTGGATAAAATATTTTTCTCGAGTTGAAGCACAAGGCACGTTTAAGAAATAGATAGAACTATTGCGTTTAATTAAATAGGCTACTTTGTAGTAGTTTTTCAGTATAATGTTAGTTGAGTTAAATAGTCTACTTACTGCATGTGTAGCCATGTATTCAAAATATCTAGCAAGTCCTTCGTTTAACCATGTTGTGTCCCACTTTTCCGTAGTAACTAAATTTCCGAACCAGAAATGAGATAATTCATGAGCAATTACACTACTAATTCGTTGTGCATTCTTGGTCGAAGTCTCTGCACCATCGTGCAAAAATATTGATTCTCTAAAAAATATTTCAATGAAAACTATGTATATTAATTTCATTTTTACCTGTAAGTCACGAGGCCCCAGTTTTCCATAGCACCAGCGTCGAAGTCTGGGAGAGCAACGTGATCTACTTTTCCAATTCCGGAGGTTGAATAGAGCTCACCTGTAACTCTTTCCATTTCCTCAAGCAACTTCAGTGATTCGGTTAAGCTGTAAGCTGAGCGTGTTAAACCTGCATATCCGTAGCGATTATAGATGCTGTGAACGATGCCATTCTTTGTATGAGATAACACACCCTCAAACTCGGAAATAACAAATGCTAAAAGGTATGTTGACATTTTCGGAGTTTGTGCAAATTGTGTTGTTCCAGGTGAGCTGCAATGTAATGATAGACCTTTACTAAAATAAGCAATCGTAATTTTAAATACAAGTATTTGAAAAGAGAAACTTTAAAGCATAATTTAATAAAAATAAAATAGATTATTTTTTGTAGACTTCCAAATGTTTGTAAGCTTTAGTCATAAATATGGATTTGTCAGAAAAGCTTGCTTTATAAATTGGATATCTAAATGGTATGCAACGCCAAAATACATTTTTATACTATTTTGTACTGAAGTTTAATTACAGTATAAAGTTGTAGCAGCTCGAATTTCCATTTAGCAAACAGATTGTTGTACCCTAGAGCTGAAAAATCGACCGTTGCTTGTCATGCTGTACTTTGTGTTATTGTGAAAAACAATCCCCAAAAAAGTTCGTATCGTTAAGCAGTGTGCCAAACAACTTGCTTTTTTGTACAAATAAAAATCTAATAGAAAGGCTAAATTCGAAAGCTAATTATGATATGTGAAGCCGTACATGTTAAAGAGATATACTGTATTTTGCCCAGTTCTGTTGTAATTAAGTTTTTATATCAAAAGCAGTGTACTATATTTCCTCGCGTTCATTGTTTCCTTTCTTAAGTAACAGTTTACTTAATCACAAGAAACCTTTATTGTCAAAACAAGAAATAATCAGATTATTTTTATAAAATTGTATTTAGGATAGTCGAATTATTTTTCCTAGCTAGAGTTACGCCAAAGTTTAATAAATGATACCGCAAAAATTGTATTGCAATACGAATAGAACTGTAAAATTTTCATGTTTATTAAAATATCTTTAGTACAATTTTTTTCAGGCTGTACTATACAACCTCTTCTTGAAATCATTATAATAAAGTCCTTTTAATAAAATCACGGAGATGAAACTTAAATAGATTAAAAGCGTGCGCTTTATCATCTAGCCATATGCTGTCTAAGCGCAATAGTGCTTGCTTCAAACGTTAAAATAGTCTTTAGTGCGATTTTTTTGGGAAAACAAAAATGGCAAAATTGTAACACATACCAGAAAAAAATGTAGCCACAATCGTTAGAACAGTTTTGGAAAATCTCGGAAATATGCTTCTCCTCTGCATAAACTAGGTATCTTTATTTTTATGCCAAAAACTCATTCGTCGAAATTCCATAATGACACCAGTCCGGTTAATATTGGGTAATACATTTTAATTGATGAGCTAACTATAAGATACTTCAGACTATACGAATTTTTAATCAATAAATATCGTAACTCGAGAACAATTTTCCAAAATTATGTGTATATATATATATATATATATATATATATATATATATATATATATATAAAGACAAGTTATTTGCAGTCCGCAATAAGAAAATTGTATATAAAGTAAGATGTATCTGTAAAGAAACTCTTATGAAAATAATAAGAGCCATTGACAAATACAAATCGGGCTGGTAGTTATATAGCCATTAACAAAACATTAGCTTTATTACTTCACAGAAGAGGAAACATCCACTGACCAATGGTTTCGGCTTGTTAGCCTCATCAGAGTGGAATAGTTCCCAAGAACCCTATGAAGTAATCGTTATTATAATGATATATTTCGAAACAATCACCGTACGATGGCAAAAGTAAATAAAACCGCCATCAGGTGATAAAACACCAACACTACTAAAGTGTGGAAGTACAGAATTGAACCGAAACTACATAATAAATTTTATAGATGACTATAAAAGTACGTCTGGCCATTGAGATTTGCGGAATGTTACAGCAAAATTTATTTGCAAACGTAACAAACCTTCTCGTGGCGACACCCGGGTTCATGCCCCAAAAGGCAATTCAAATAACAAAAGACAAGCTATTTGCAGTCCGCAATAAGAAAATTGTATATAAAGTAAGATGTATCTGTAAACAAACTTTATATACAATTTTCTTATTGCGGACTGCAAATAACTTGTCTTTATTTATTTGAATAGCCTTTGGGGTATGAACCCGGGTGTCGCCACGAGATGGTTTGTTACGTTTGGAAATAAATTTTGCTGTAACATTCCGCAAATCTCAATGGCCAGATGTATTTTTATAGTCATCTATAAAATTTATTATGTAGTTTCGGTTAAATTCTGTACTTCCACACTTTAGTAGTGTTGGTGTTTTATCATCTGATGGCGGTTTTATTTACTTTTGCCATAGTACAGTGATTGTTTCAAAATTATATCATTATAATAGCTTCGATTACTTCATAGGGTACTTGGGAACTATTCCACTCTGATGGGGCTAACAAGCCGAAACCATTGGTCAGTGGATGTTTCCTCCCCTGTGAAGTAATAAAGCTGATGTTTTGTTAATGGCTATATAACTACCAGTCCGATTTGTATTTGTCAATGGCTCTTATTATTTTCAAAAGAGTTTGTTTACAGATACATCTTACTTTATATATATATATTACTCAAATTTAGACCAGGGTAGAAAATTAATTAATTACATCAAATAATTTTAATCACCATGTATAAGGAAGCTTTGGGAAAAAGTACGCGTAATTAAATGCCTAGTGTAAAGATTTAAATCATTTAATTAGAATGTAGGGTTTGTATAGAATTTTATTAGATAATACGCATTATTAAAACCGTGGAGCATAAAAATTTACTCGTTTCATTAAAAATAAGGATTTAAATTATTTACTAGACGCTTTTTATAAAAAGAAGCAGTATTAAAATGCTCAACTTGTATGTAATTTAATTATTCCAAGTAAAGAAACAAATAGAAATTACGTGCAAAATTTATATTAATTAATTCAAGTTTCAAGTAACGAGTATTAAACAAAATGTACAAATAATAATTAATATTTAATTAGGATTCACTAAAAATTAAAAGGTAGAAGTCAATGCCATTCATTATTATTTTAATTGAAGTTAATTGAACGATTATTAAGGTATCATAGGTATAAAAGCTTTTAAAAAACCCAATAATATTCAAATCGTAAAAGTGTTATTCAAAATGTTACGATTGAACACCTGCGTATTTTAAATGTCAAATTCTAATAAATTCGAGCGGATAAACATGCAGATTCTGCGTATATTGCAAACGGTCGGATAAACCGTAGGTTATATTAACATAGGAACCCACGTGGACTGAAATAACCGATAGTAAAGAGTATCGATTTGCACCACTAAGGCCAAGTTAGAAAAAGACAGATAAAATGCGCAAGGCAGAGACACAGATAATAAAAGGCGTGATTTGAGCAACGTCACGAGGAAACGATTGGTGGAAATAGGATGCAGATATGAGAGGTGTAAACGTAACGATTTCTATACAAAATTAATTAGTTGTTTGGAAACGCGTTGCGTGCCGTGTGAAAAATTTCTTAGATTTTCAATTGGCGCGTGTGCAAATTTAATAGAATTGCTGTGCCGGACTGTCGAGAAAGGAACAGAGAATGCAAAATTCTAAAAACTGGCCGTTGAGGGACAAAACCGACGGGCAGGCTAGTCATTATATATAACCGTGTTAATATGAGTTTCGCTCTTTTAAATTTTTGATTTTGATTTAATACTTTAAACAGTTTGCTCTTATATTTTGTGATTATTGAATACTTTAAAACAGTTTGCTCTTTACGTGCTACGATTAGTGCACTTAGAAAAGAAGATACAAGGTAATAAAGTTTAGTTATATTTGCGAGTGTTACTGTACCAAGTATCCAAAGTTGTAACGATAAATGAATAAACAAAAGTAGGCAGTTTTGGATATAGCGTGAAAGAATTAGGAATTTCTTTGCTATTTTTCGGGGGTGTTAATAATCAAATGTTATTCGTAATCGTGATTGGATCCACAAAACAAGACTTTGATATACTTAGATGAGTTCCTGAGAAGCTCTGAAACAACTTTAGATGAATGGTGGTGTAGAAAATTTTAAAAGCGTTCAGAATCAGAAGCCGTAAACATAACCCAGTTGGAATGGTGTGATTAACAAAGGACGATGTACATTGGAGCCACGAGTGCATTAACCTTCAGGTAACTTATGCTTTGTTGTTCGATTTTTGATGTTTTGGTGTGTGTTGAATAACTTTATAATTTGTTTGATAAAAAATGGACAGTAGTGAATTTGTACAAACAACAAATTTTTAATTTTAAGGTGGAATTTTCTTGTTTAAATAGAAAGGAGTATTTAGCAGTTTATGTTCTTGATTATGATGAAAATTTTGGTCTGTCTTTGAGCTCAATTAGACTAACCTGTATAATTAACGTAAAGAGGTGGAAGATGCTCCCTTTTATTCAGACTCAGGTCTGCAAATATTGTTAAATTAATTAGTAGGCATCTTACAAGGACTTTAATTCGGGATGCAAATTAAAATGATAACAAATTGAATCTTGAAATTTTATGATACTGAAATTTATGCTGAATTTTAATTTTGAAATTTTAATGTATTATGAATATTGATGTAAATAGAGTTAACGTTGATGTTTGTGGTAGGAATGTGTTTGTTTTTTTTTATGAATGAGGATGAAAGTTTTAACTAGGTGAGCAGCCGAGGCGGAAAGAGTAAAGAGGCGATTATCAGAAGAGATTCAACAGGGCGAGAATCACAGCAAATCTTGGTGCTCAGTTTGAGAGGCTCAAATATTTTTTTTTACTTAGGTGAGGTTTTTTGTAGGATACACAGCAAACTTGACGCCCAATCGGTGGGGCTCAAATGTTTTTTAGAAAGGACCAGTTTCAGTGGGCGAGAATCACAGCAATATATATATATATATATATATATATATACAGGGTGCTCATTATATATGGAATATGGTATACATATTTCGGTAAATATCGACTTTATCCAAAGAAAATTTTGTATTAAAGTTGTTTAACATGTTATTATCCAAAATAAGCAGCATTTAATTGTTTTTATTTTAGAAAACAATTCAGTATCGAATAACACTTCCATTTTTTAAATAGCAATATACCCTTTCATTAAGCTCATTTGATAAAGATTTTTTTCCTTTAGATGACGTAAAATCTTAGTACCGTTATACCAACAAATTTTTAGAAAAAATGTAAAAACTGTTTATTAAGTTAATTTCCCCATTAACATGAAATAGACGTCCGAGATCTCTTTTATTTGTCTTAACAATTGAATGAACGAAAAATTAATTTTTGTACAAAGCTTGAAGACAAAACGAAATTAGTAATAAAATGCTTTTCATAGCAATAAGTGTTCAAAATGTTCGGCATTAACTGTAAGGCAGTGGCCCAACCTATCGCAAAAAAGCTTGAAAAGAATTTCTTTGCGATCTTGGACAAATTGTTGCAGTTTCATCTTGTATTCGTTGCTCTAATTCGGTTAGATTCTGAGATCGATTTTTATACACTTTTGATTTTAAATACTCTCAGAAGAAGAAATTGCAAGGTGCAAAATCTGGAGATAGGAAAGACCACTCCACAAACCCCCTTCTGCATATCCAACTAGCTAGAAATACCACATCTAAATATCGCCGTACATCTAGTTGATGGTGGGTCGGTACCCCATCTCATTGAAATCAAAGATCATTAAGATTTGCTGCGCAAGCTGAAATAATTTGCTCTTGCAAATAACGGCCACCACTTAGGGTACAACGAATAAGAAAGGTTCAGTTATGTGATCTGCACAAATTCCACCCATACGTTAATTTTGGTCGTATTTGGGTATGATTTAGGACCATCCAAGGGAGATTTTCAACGGCCCAATATCGACAATAGTGCCTATTTACATTTTGATTTACACAAAACGTAGCCTTAGAAAAAACAATATTATGAAAATTTGGATTATAATTCCACAAAAATCAACACATCAAACATAGTCATCTTCGGATAATTCTTGCAATAAAGTCGGCTTATACGGATGTAATTTTTCTGAATGTAATATTTTGTGTATTGAACCTTGACTTACGGCAAAGTTTAAACTTAACTGACGAGTTAAAATGTTTGGATATTCTCCTAATTCTATTAAAACATCAACCATCTATCTTCATTTGTCGCAGACCTTTTACAATACCAGTTTTCCTAAGCCATTTCAAAGTTTTGCTAACTACTGACTGAGTGATTATTTTTCAATGTAGATAACGCTCATCAAAAACTTCACACACTTCTAATTGTCCGCGTTGGCAATCCCGATAACCGACTGTAATTATAATTTCTAAGAGTTCAGTTTCTGTTAAATGAACCACTTTTATTTTTCGACGTACTAACTTATCTAAATGAACAAGATTTTATCCCATTTATAATCTAAATTCAATTGTTAAGACAAATAAAAAAGATCTCGGATATCTAGGTTTATGTTATTGGTGAAGCTAACTTAATAAATACTTTTTACATTTTCTCCAAAGAATTTCTAGTATAAGGGTACTAAGATTTTACGTCACCTAAAAGAGAAAAAAAATTATCTCTCAAATGAGCTTAATGGTGAATTGTTATATAAAAAAATAAAAGGGTTATTCGTTATTCAATCGTTTTCTGAAATAAAAACAAATAATGGCTGTCCTATTATGGAAAATATAATGTTAAACAACTTTTACATAAAATTTTTTTGTATATAGACTATATTTACTGAGATATATACCATATTTCATACATAATGGGCACCCTGTATATATATATATATATATATATATATATATATATATTGCTGTGGAAGTCTGGGATTAATCTCTGGAACTCGCTAAAAATCATTCGAGCCCCAAACATTGAGCCGTCATAAGATTGCTGTGTTACTGGGATTAAAAATCGAACCCCTCTAATTATCAGTTTTATAACAAATCGAAAATTTGCACACAATAGAAAATTTTCAAAAAAACATTAATTTCTTACCCAGATTTCTCTCTTCGCGGTTGAATTGCTTTCTTCAACTGCTTCCGGCTAGCTCAGTTGGACCTCCTCTTGGATACCTAGATTCACTCTCATATTCTCTATCGTTCACGCACACTCTCAATAAAACCACAAAATAATACAACAATCATACAATATCTATTTTCCATTATTTACACATAAAACTTCAAAATTATATACATCTCAGTGGTCAAGTTACACCTCAATAAATTCTATTTAGTAAAGTCCAGAATTTTAACTAACAATATCAAACACATTGAATGTAAGCTAAGTAAATGGACCCTGAATAATATCTTATCTTTCTTTCTGTATTTATAATTAATGTCAATTAGGAAACTTTGGAGTATGGTGAGCTCATGATATCCCCAGTTAATTATGATTAATGTATGCTCTTTACTTGGCATATTCTTATTACAAACACAACAAAAACCCATGTACTCATAACAAAAAAATATTTAAATTCCTGAGGAATATTAATCAGCTTTATATACACCTTTAGCTTTATAGTTAAATACCACAATAAAAGTTAGTTGTACGTATTACTTTCAATACTCTAAATAATGTAAAAGACCATCATAGTTCACTCTCACCCATCACAATAACCTTCATAGTTTATCAACAACAGTAAACTCTAAAGCGTTACCTGGAATTTCTTGAAGATCCCTGCTCCGTTGATGATGCCATTAAGTTGTTTCGTAGTACTGCTCTGCTCCCGCCTCCAAATATTAGTAGTGAAACACCGTCTACGTTGTGCTGCAATGCTGTTCATACACGATACATCCAACTCCAAATCCAATTATTACTCTTCTTTGATAATTGTTTAATTTAATCCACGTTACATAACGTCACTATACATTTTACGATGGCACCTCTCGGCCGCATTTCACGCGAAGTCCTTCATTTACAATAATATTTCTTAAAATTTTGGGTTCAACCGTCTTCTAAATCCCTGAAATTCAGCGCGTCGTTACGATATTTTCTGAAAAATAATATACAATATTCCCGTGTTTGTCTGATGTACAACTAACGATATCGACCAATAGTCTATGCATTGACGTCTTACAAATCCCTCCTACATTAACGCTGTCCCTTGCTTATGCATATTCTATGTCTCCTTCTAACCTTGTGTGAGTGGTAGAAATCGACATTCCTGTCCATCTGCTATCTAACCCTACGTGGACTAGCATACGTGCTTTAAATAACCCCTTATTAGCGTTTAGTGCGAAAACATCCTACCTTTTGTACAATATACCTAGAATCTTGAGTTTTTATCTACTCAGAATAAGTGAAAGTTGACATTTAGAAAACATGCAGGTATTTAATTAACGATCGTTTTAAAATAACATTTCTAGAATTTCGCTCTTCGAAGTATTTCATATAGTAAAGCGTTTCGCCTTGGATATATCGATTTTTACACGCTATTATGCGTTTTAAACGTTATATTCCTTTGAATTCAACTTAATTAAATTAAATAATTATTTCCATTGGCTTATGCAATTTATTTTCTTTACGCACCTATTAAATTCTTAATCCCTAATTATAAAATAATGGTAATACTTGATACTTTAAATTGAATAAAATGAGATGAATTTAGCACTTAAATTTTGGTTGTTTCCTTTATACAGGGTGTTTTGAAATTGCTTTGTTTATATTTACATTTAACTTTTTAAAGCCACTACAATATATATATATATATATATATATATTGTGGTGGATTTAAAGGGTAAATAGGTGTAGACAATAAAATTTTAGCAACCGGGTATATAGAAATAGGAGCAAATTATTTACGCGCCAAATTAATTAATTTGTATAGTAAAAACGGACGGGTATTAAGATATTTTCCTATATTTAAATTGGAATGTTAAAGGTATATAAGGGAAGAAAATTTTAGAGTACATAAAAACTCAAGGATGCGCATAATTAATTATAATTTCTTTTAATCAAACGCATGAAAGCAAAAAGGGAGCTTGCATGCATTAGAAAATCAATAATTTCAAACGCAAATGTATTCAATTTTAAAAGCTTACGTTCGTTTATACATATACTACAAAGCGGAGAATCTAAGAATTGTTATTTTCAAACGGTTGATAATTTCAAGAAACATCTGTTGGTTAAATGTTACGTTCGGAGAATATTAAACGAACGTTAAGATAGAATTCCATAGAAATTGTTGGCAACGGTCGATTTGTATAAACTAGTAAATATCAAATGCCTTAAGGAGTGAGTGGAATAAGCGATCGATAATATAAAACAGACAGAGAAATGTATAAATAAAACATTGGATAGAAGTCACCTAAGATATACACGAGTATTTGTGAAGGACGACTATGATATCGATTTTCTGTATTTCAAGAAGTGCGCGTTCGTGACGGTGGTAAACGGAATTCTAGATAACAACACGACGTAAGTGGGAATTTTGGAAAAGTCAGTGTTCGTTATGTTAAAAATTTTAGGAAGCGGCTTCGAAAACAAGCTTTTCAAACGAAATAGGTTCCACTGGGGGGTTTGGAATAATATAAATAAACGGAGGAGGATATTAAAGCTCTCTTTCTCTTTCGACTTAGATCTGAATACGAGTTCAGATTTACAATAGTAGTAAATGCTATTACCGTTATCAATTATTAATGTTCAGTAAAGTTGCATTAACATCCTGTTTAAAAATGATGAAAGCTGTAGTAGCGTACCGCTTGTTATAAAAGTGATATTGCACGAGTTGGTGCTTGTTAGATAAAAGGTGCCGCTGCTACAACAAGCCTATTAAATAAAGGGATGATATTTGGGGTAAGCGAAGCTGAGAACGTAATTTGTATGCAAACTATATTTGGTATGGAATGTTACTTTTAAGGCGAAGCTAAAATCTGGGGAGAAAAACAGTCGTGGTAGTGGAGGTTGCATGGTGGGGATCTGTGGTAACTATCTCCAACGGTGACGAGGAGTGAAGGTGTCTGCAGGTAATAAACTTGAAATTTCTGTTTTTATATATACATTTGTGGATATTTTTGTGTTTGAGTGTTTGACTTATTGGTGGCGTATTTACTGTTTTAAAACTTGTTTAGAAAGTTACATGTGCAGGACAGTTTGATAATTTTGAGTATTGAAAGAGGATTTATTGATGATATATAAAGATTTATTCAGGCTATAAATTATGGTTGTAAGGAGTAAACGGGTCTGTAAATTTGTTTCCAATAATGCAAGGTTTAAAAAGCATTTACAAAAACTGGGTTATAATGAGCTCACAATAGACCAGTATTGTAGCATTTACAAATGCTCATTTTATTTAATTCCTTAATATATAATTATATCGGCCTACAATTCCGTATCGCTCAGTATAAATTTAATTTTGAATATTGATTAACATTTGTATAGTTGTTAAACACATGAAGGTTTGATAAGAGCGGACGCGCTATCTTTCAAACTAGTTCATATAAGGGAATTAATATTCATTTTTGGATTTGATGGTGCTGTGAGCACTCGTGGTTAATAAACCACATTTATCTCATCAAGTACCGGCGGGTACTTATTTATCGTGTTCCCCTAATACAGGGGTAAGTATTTAGTAATAATATCTTATTATACGTTTATCTTGCTCTATTGTAATTCTCTTTGTATTGGTTATCTTAGGAAACTTTCGGGAGTTTGAAATCCTTGAAGTTTGGAACTTGGAAGTTTGGAAGCCCAGATAAATCGGGACAGGAGATTTGATACCGCACAACAAATATTGCGGAAGTAACATTCCTGTATCGTCGAAGCTAACGGATAACAAGGTCGTATATTTCTTTTCTTACCTTATTTAATTTATTTTGATGCTACTATCAGCCTGTCAGAAGAATCAGGTGTTGATAGATTCCTATAACATGTATTTGTGTGTATAACGTTGCTAGTAATCTTATTGAAATTCTTTGATGTTACATTTAAATATTTACAAGATTAAAATAGCGTACCTAATATTATTATCAACTGGAAATGCATTAATCTACTCTATTGCTTAAATTATTGTTACCATAATTTTTTAACAACTGAAATCCTCATATGCGTAAACATTTATGTTTGTTTGTAACAACGAGGTAACCATGGTAACTACGTTGATTGTCGCATACTTTTGAATTTTATAATAATCACTTTTTAAGATTTACATATTTATTTATTTGAATTACTCGAGCATGAGAGCTTGTATTCAATATAATTTGAAATGACATTATATGCGATACGCTAAAAATTAATCTCTCGACTACTTTATTTATAATAATTGATATCTTTTACATACGCTTGATTGACACTCAATTTTCCTGTTTCCAGTTGAATATGTCACTGCGTATATTACCGAAACAGGTGGTGCCCAAAATATTTCCGATTTAGTCAAGTTATTCGTTTGAGATTTATATTCTCATTAAATTTTCTGCTCTTAAGTGGCCCTAATTTTATTCATACATAAACCCACGCCTATAGTGCTCTCCAACGAACCCCAGCAGTTAGCCGGCAAGGTGCGTTGTTGTTATATTTCCCTGCCACTAATATTTTCTTTTAAAAACAACACCATCTACTTATCTACTTATCTACTTATATCTACTCGAATTTGTTTAAAATAATTTAAAAATCAATGACTTTAAAGCATTTGATAACTGAGTTGGTAACAATTGTACCAAACTGTACTCATGTGTAAATATGTTATCTGTTAATATGTGTAAATAAAGGGTTGTATGGTTGTTGTATTATTTTGGTAATTTCATTTGATGGTGTGTGAGTGTGAGAGAGGTATGTACGTAAAAATAGGTATTTAAAAAAAGGCCGATTGCTGAGCTAGCCAGGGTGAGCAGAGAAATTCGAAGGCGTCCAAATAGAAGGGTAAGAAATTTTTTTTTAAAATAAATTTTTTTTTTTGAAAATTTTATGTTGGCCCATTAAGTGGGGCTCGATGCTAAAGCTGGTTCCCTAGTTCTACGGCAATATATATATAATTGATTAAGGGAAAGATGTATCAAACATGTATTTTAGTTGCACATTCTTTTTATTTGTGATGTCTAGCTTGCGAGGTTTGCTTCTTCCTGGAGGACACTAAAATACACGTAACTAAAACATTTAAAATACAATATTAAAATCTTACACAAACGTCAGAAAGTTCAAATAAATAAAACGTTTAGCATATTTAAAATTAGGCAAATTGCAAATATTTATGTGGTTATATATAGTTAAAATTACATCGAATTTGAACACTAAATTATATAATTTTAAAATTTCTTTTGCACCATATCAAATGTCTACAATATCTACCAAACAAGGTTATATTTTATAATTGACAGACGCAAACCAAGGAATGTGTTTCTTAATCTATTACTTTATGCAAAAAAAGCTGTATCATAAAAAAGATATGCTTTAATCTAATTAATTGTCTAAAAAGATGTAACTTTTGATATGTATTCTAACGTTAGAAGTAAGAAAATGTGCATATAGAATTAAAATATAACTACCCTTAATTTAGTTGTGAACTGCTGGTGGACCCTGCACCTAGAATTATTGAATATACGACATTAATACTTACGGTGTACCCTTTGTATTTGATATAGCTTTGTATTTTGCAGGGTGTTCCAATTTTAGCGTAAATTTTGCTTTATATTGTGGTTCGTCATAGCAAGGCAGTACTCTACGAGCATGGGTAGGCTGAAGTTGGGTTGTTAGAACAAACCTTAAATATAAATAAATTGTTTAAATAAATGCAAATTTTAAAAGAAGTTCTAAATTTGGGATTTTAGTATACAACAACTTATACAAGCACGCCGAAACGCCTAAGCCCATACACGCAAACGTACACACACATGCGCATGCGTATTCTCATGTAATCTAACGTGAGTATTCTCAGAAGCGTCCAAGTTCACGCGCTCACAAACCGAACACACGGCTTGCTTACTTACACACGCACACTCACATACATTTACGAACGTAATCACATATACACATGCACACCTGCACGTACACATTTACATTCATACACACGCGGTTATGTTGTTGCGCACGCGGGTGTGATATTGCACACGACCCCAATAGTTATGCGCAAATACGTGCACGTAGATACGTACGCATGTAGACACAAACACATGCACCAACGCCTTGTATACGCTCATCAAAACGTGTCCACGCATGCTGCCTCTCTTTCTCTGTCTCTCTCTGCCTCTCTCTTTCGTATACACACACGTGCACACACACATACACACTCACATACAGGCACACAGAATCGAGTCTGGTTTTAGACTCTCTTGTTAAAGTGATCTTTTATCATAGTTGGAAGTTGTAATCCTTTTTCAAACTATAGTAGTGCGGTGCAGTATATTGATTTCAGTTGGGTGTGTAGGTATTTTGTAACTTCGATTGCTTGTTCGCAAGGATTTTGCAAATACAGGTCGTGTATATCAAGAAATAGACTATCATAGTTCGTTAGTAATGTTAAAATGAATATTTAAAACAGCACCTGCACGTATTATCTTATAGCTTTCCTAATACATACCTTCCGCTACATTAGAAAATAGGAACGATTTTGACACAGAACTTATTGTACCTAATAGTCGCACAGTAAATGAAGACTTGTCACTTCTTTCGGGAGACCGTCACCAACCTATAATATCCGCAGATTTCCTTTAAGATAAATTTCAACTGGTAAAGAAAGGTCCAAAACAAGCACGTAAAGAATGAAATTCGAAAATGTAGTCGAACTGTTCTGAAAATTTGTAGTGCATGTAGCCAAATACTGAATATATATTGGATTTCACTCAGTTTACTGACTTTTTAACGAACGTAAAGGAAGTGATAAACCACTTGCTGTTACTAGAAACTATACGGACACGCAACGTAATCACATATACACATGCACACCTGCACGTACACATTTACATTTATACGCACGCGGTTATGCTGTTGCGCACGCGGGTGTGATCTTGCACTTAAATAATCAGGCCATCACCAATTGTAAGGAGAGGGCTCTCAGAGAACGTTGTAAAAGACTTAGTTTATATCAAAAAAAAGCTGTCTACAAGCGGTACCCAGCGATCCTTATCAAGAGATGGTTCGATTGAAAATTTAGTTAGTACCCAAAGCACCAATTAAGTAGTTCCGCACGTTTAATTATTTATTATATGACCATTTGTTTTCCATTATTTTTATTTATTTTATTTGTTCTCTAATTCAGATATGAACAAAAGTCTACTTAAAATAGCTACTCTCGATGACGAGTGTCAAAAGTGATCTGAAAGTTATTCACCTGCAAATTTCTTAACTACCGCGCAAGCTGACATCATTTTGATTCAAGCGACCAATGTAGAAAACACAGATTATATAAAATGCTACAACACTATGGAGTATATACAATTTCAGCCAATACAAATTATCCTGGGACAATCCTTATGTACAAAAACAATAATTCTATAACGTACATAAGTCACCTTACATGTGATTTTCTTTTAATGCTCCACCCGAAGGTACTACATTGGCCAGGAGGCGAGTTTTTTGTTGCCTGGAAATTTAGGATATTGCCAAACCCTTGCCGTTCCAGGCAAGGTATGGATCTTTAAAGTGCGTGACAACACTTACACACGGGACCTCCATTTAACTTCTCATCCGAACGAAGGCGTAATTTTTGTGAAAAATGCTCACCTGCCATTTTTCAAGCAGTCGGCAGTGTCGGGATTCGAACCCAGGACCTTTGGACCCGTAGTCTTACGCTTACTACATTGATTTACGGCGACGCCATACATAAGTTACCGCATTCTTGTACAAGCATACCTCCAAAGTATAAAATTATCAATCGCCAACAACATTTAGTGCATAATAAAATTTACCCTCGATACGACTCGGAAAAGCTCTTGAAGATCTCAATGTCCCCAAAGCGTACTTTAATAAATTATGTTCTACTGGTATGCGTATTTTATTAGGAGAGAACTTTAATTGTACACTTGATCCCACAATAGATCGGTTCAAATCCGTGGAGGGGCGTTCTATGATAGCGAAACAGATCAATTGAACGATTGTTGGAAATTTTTTAATCGTGATAAACGTCTGCATACGTTTATAATCGCAACTTCAGCTTCTAGATTAGATCGTCTCTATTATTCAGAAAAGGTTGTTGAAATGCTAGCTCGGGCCAATTTGCACAGTTCATTTTCAGACTCCCTATTACTGATTATGATTCTACAAATATATTTAAAAGAAGCTCGGCAAAAAGTGCCTTATTGGAAATTTGCTAATCATTTATTAGAAGATTCCAGATTTGTAAATTGCAAAACGTTCTGTGGAGCATTCGGTATGTTGCAAACCCACTGCTAGAATGGGAAAAGCTAAAGGTTTTGATAACTGAAGTTACTGGTATATATCGTAATCAGAAAATGCAACAAAAACTTGCTAAATTTATGGCAATAACTGAGTGCATCCTAGGGTTCTCGGCAGTAAATACTAAGGAACTGCATGAAACTGTTGCCAATATCAAGGGTGGTTACAAACTAAGGGCTGTCAACACCGCAGAGCTTCAAAAATACCATTAACTTATGAAAACTGAAAAACTTTCAGTGCGTCATAATTTACTAACTTCACAGTAGCAGCTTCGTGAAGTATATGTGAATGACAAGGTTGGAACAAACAAGTATTAAATGTGCGAGCAAGTAAAACTCTACTTTTCAAGTCATAATGTTGAACAGAGTCAAAACATTGATAATAACTGTCCTATGGACTCGAATCTGCCCAAAATAAACTCTGAAGCAAATTTTAATTGCCTCTTACTAAAGAATAATATACTGAAGCCTGTCATCCCTGAATAAGTATAAAGCGCCCGGACTAGATGGGTTCGCCGTTGAATGTTCCCTTTTTAAAACATTCAGCGAAACGTTCTTAAGGAATGTGTTGCCAAGTTTTACCAAGAGAGGTATTATTAACTTACTTACAAAAAGGGTGATCCCTCAACTGAATAGAAGAATTGGTGCCCTATTTCAGTTTTAAATGTGGATGATAAAATTTTAGCCAAATGTATTGCTACTAGAATTACGAACGTTATACAAACCATCATTAATTTTGACCAGTGTTTCTCTATTACCACACGAAGTACGTACGACGTTCTACATCTTTATAGAGATATAATCACATATGCAAATCAAAATGCAACGCCTTTAGCAATTTTGAATACGGATCAAAGCGAAATTTGATGCAATTAATCACCTATTTAATTAAAGTACTGCACAGTTTAGGATTCGGTTAACAGTTCATCAATTATATTAGAACCTATTTGCTTGAAGTATTATAAGTAAGAACAGTATTGAACAGTTCAAATAACAATGGTGCAATAACAAATTGTGCGGGACTAAGAATAATGAGCTACAGTTTAGTAGTGAACTAGGTATGGATAACGAGGACTAAAAACAATGGTGAATCAACCACGTCTATGATGCCAAATTAATTGTAACATATTCAAAAGCTTAATTATGTTTAAACACTCAATTAGTTCCATAATAACTTATTTACTTTAATTCAGATACCTACATTAAGTAATGTATTAGTATTAGAAGTTTGTATATTTCACATCTTTTAAATAAAAAATAATAATAATAATAATAATTATAATAATAATAACAATACACTCAACATACAACGCACGCACGCACCCACGCTCGCGCGCACGCAAGCAGGCACACACGCACACATACACAGCGCACAAACGAGCATATATGCAAATGAATAAGAAAATGCATCTGGCTTAATAATATTATTGCAACATCTACAAATATAATTTAATTTTTAAACTTACTTTTCTTTGTCGTCTATAGAATATGGACTTTTGTATAAACCTCGCATATTTTTCTGCAGGTTACCAACATATTTTATATGCAGCTTGTATTTAGTGTTGGCTACCGTGTCGCTGTTGAATGTAAACTTTTGGGTTTCATACTTTGAATTCGACTGATCAAAACTGCAATCAATACCACCTGTACCATCCACTTTTGTCATAGTGCAACTTTCAACTTCTAAATCAGCTGAATGCAAAAGTAGTTCCTTTGTCGTAGCAGTATTCTGAACAAAAATTATATCTACTTCGCCATCAAATTTATCCTCTCCAATTAGCTTGTCGTTCACTGTAATGGTGATGATATAAGCTTCTGGCTTCAACACGTTTCCTTTTAATCCATACTTGTCCCCCTCCTCTTCATTTGTATTCGATTTAACTGGAGCTTCAATTTCTTTGTCAATTGGCGCGGATGCGTATACCGCTACAAATGTGAATGCAGCTATCACAACCGCGCTTCTTATTTGTAAACCCATGCTGTTAATAAAATTGGTTTAATTATTGGATCTAGCTTATTTTGATTTGTAATTCTACCAAACACACTCAGATATAATGACATTGAACACACATACACACACACACACACACACACACACACAGAAATGACATCACAATTAAAAAGTCATATATATATATATATATATATATATATATATATAAAATACATATATATATATATATATATATATATTACTCATATTTAGACCAGGGTAGAAAATTAAATAATCACATCAAATAATTTTAATCACCGTGTATAAGGAATTTCATTAAATAATACGCTTTATTAAAACCTTGAAGCATAAATAAACTCGGTTGTTTCAGTAAAAATAAGAAATTTAAATTATTTATAAGACGGTTTATATCAAAAGAAGCAGTATTGAAAAGCTCTGCGTGTAATGTAATTATTCCTAAACAAAGAGAAATTACGTGCAAAGTTTATCTTAATTAACTCTATTTTAAGTAACTGGTATTAAACAAAACGTACAGATAATAATTTGTATTCGCTAAAAATGAAAGGGTAGAAGTCAATTTTTGTTGGAGTTAATTGAACCATTATTAATAATAAGCATAAAACTTGTAAAAACCCAATAATAGTCAAATCGTAGGAAGGTTATTTAAAATGTTACGTGTGAACACACCTGCGTGTTTTTAAAAGGCAATTTCAGTTTAATTTGTTTGGATAAACATGTCGATTCTAAGGATATTGGAAACGATCAGATGCTTTAGCACGAAATACAGACACCTGTGTATTTTTAAAAGGCACATTCTGCGTAAATGTTGCAGATAATTAATAGTTACAAAGAATCTTGGAGAAACCGTGGCTTAGTATTCACGAGAATGTGCGATACGGGGTTATTAAACCCAGATAACACTCCATGTGGACTAAAATAATCGATAATGAAGAGTGTCAATTTGCATCAATAAGAACAGGTTAGATAGAGACAGATAATATGCACAAGACCGAGACATATATAGTAAAGGCGTGATTTAGCGCAACGTCATGGGGTTGCGATTGGTTAAAAGTAAAAGGCAAACTTGAGAGGTAAAAATAACAGTTCTGTACAAAATCAATTAGTTTTTCTCGGACATGCTTGCGTGCCGTATGGAAATTTTCTGAGATTTAAATGGGGCGAGTGAAAATTCGTAAAAATCGACGTGCGAGCGACAGACTGGGAACAGAGCATGAGAAATTCTAGAAACTGTCTGTTTTGGAGAACAGACCGGCCGACAGGCTTTTTGCTATATATACAGAGATGAATATAAACAAGCTCTCTTAGACTCTTAGACTTTTGACGATTCGATGCGTTAAAAGCTCGTACATACGCGACTTGATTGAAGATGTTAAACCGTGCATTTTAGTTTGATTAAATAATTTAAAGTTTGCTAGTATATTTTAGTGATTCAAAATAGCTTGTTATTTACGTGCTAACATGAATGTACTTCAGTGCACTTAGATACAAGGTAATAAAATTTAGTTTCACTGTACCAATTAGCAAAATTTACAACGACGAATGTATACACAAAAGTAGGCAGTTTTGGCGTATATTGGTGACAGAAGCATGAATTCTTTGCTATTTTTCGGGGGTGTTAATAATTAAATGGTTCAAATACGTGTCTGGATCCATGAAACAAGGGTCAGATAAACACAGATGAGTTCCGGAAAGGCCCAGAAACGACTTTGAATGGATGGTGATGGAGAAAACTTTAAAAGCGTAGAGAATCAGAAGCCGTAATATATAATATTGTTGAGTGGTGTGATTAATTAAAGAAACGATACTTTGAAGCTACGAGGTAAATTATACTATTTTGTTTGACATTTTTGTGGGTATTGAATGACTTTATAATTGATTTACTTTAAATGGACATTAGTGAAATTGTTCTAACCATAAAAGTTTAATTTTAAGATGAAATTTGCTTGTTTAAGTAAAAAGGGGTATTTTGTTTTGATGTTCGGGAATATGATGAAAATTTGGGTATGTCTTTGAGCTCAATTAGACGATCCTGGTTAATTAACGTAAAGGGGTGGTAGATGCTCCCTTTATACTCAGACTCCGGTCTGCTTATATTGTTATATTAATTACTAGGCATCCAACAAGGACTTTAATTCTGGATGCACATTAAAATGATAATAAAATTAATCTTGAAATTTTTTTTGAAAACTGAATTTTATGCTGAAATTTAATTTGAAAATTTAATGTATTCTGAATATTGATGTAAATAGAGTTAACGTTGATGTTTGTGGTAGGAATGTGTTTGTTTTTTTTATGTATGAGGATGAAAGTTATCTAGAGGAGCAGCCGAGGCGATTAACAGAAGAAAATCAACGGATCAGGTGATTCAAGAATTTTCACAGCATTCTTGACGCCCAATCTGTGGGGCTCGATTCTAGTAACGGAGTTCCCGGATTTTAAAGGTTTCACAGCATTCTTGGGGACCAATCTGTGGGGCTCGATTCAAGTAATGGAGTTCCCGGATTTAAAAGGTTTCACAGCATTTCTTGGCGCCAAACTGTGGGGCTCGAATGTTTTTTTTTAAAGGGCCAGTACCTAAAGATATGAGAAGATTCACAGCAATATATATATATATATATATATATATATATATATATATAGTTCATAAGATGGAATAATAACTTAGACTTTTATGTAAAGTCCAAAAGATCATTTCAAATCGAGCTAGTAATTGAAAGATGAAAAATATAAGGTCACGGACAGGATTCGAACCTGTATCTCGGTCTTTTGCGGACCATCCGTTTTCCAACTACGCCACCAAGACCGTTGACAACAATTGGAAAATTTGCAAATCTAAATCTTGTACACTACTATACACCAACCTAACTTTCAATTACATTTGGCATTTTTGTGAATCATATCTGACATTATTAAGTTTTTGACTTATGTCAGTTATAGACAAGAAGCGACACTCAAACTTCCGGCTATAAGCCAAGTATTAAATATATAAATATATTAGCAAGTTATTATTTCATATATATATATATATATATATATATATATATATATATATATAAATATTATAATTAGTTTTTTTTTTTTTTTTTTTTTTTTACTTACTTACGTATTGAAATTAATATATATATATATATATATATATATTTCTTTTATATACTATTCGCATTTTAACAATTAAACGAAATTTGAATCTAACTATACCTAAACATTTACCCGCTAATATTTCTCTGAATGATTAAACTATTAATTAAGATTCTTTACTTGTTTACACCTTGAACGATTAAAGCATTAAAACAAAATCAACTGTTCTGTTATATATATATATATATATATATATATATATATATATAAGCGGGTAAATGTTTAGGTATAGTTAGATTCAAATTTCGTGTAATTGTTAAAATGCGAATAGTATATAAAAAAGAAAAATAGTGTTCATTCTCTTCATTCGGTTTTAGATACTGAACTTCTTTTTATTCGAACTTTATTTGAAGTTCATGATTGCGAGCCTTTATGACAAGCTTTGGTAGTGTTATTAGTGCATGACTGACCATTATTGATTTGAAAAATTATCAAAAATATGTGTATTACGAACTGTTTTTCAACCAATATAGCTAAAAAGAAAAATTTGTAAACCTGCTGCATTACTTTACAAGATAATTTTTAAACACCATCTGTAACAGAAAAAGTAAATGGACTGATTTGTGTTGCTTCCAAAACCTTTAAGATGGAAAAACAAAATTTTTTATTTTGTTATGAAGAAGTTTCTAGTGTTTTTTCTATACTACATCGAAAATTTATACTTTCATCATTCTTTTCTTTTTATCAGTAATCCTAAAATTTGGATTCTTATAAATGAGTTATTGCATGACTTTGGGAGTGTCTCCACAACCTGCCTTGAATTGTTGAAGATCGCAATAACAATGAGCTAATGATTCAAATCCTTCAATAGGATTCTGTTTTTATGACATCATTGGATTTAAAATTTAAGTGTAGGGGGATTATATTAGTATTTTGTAACGAGAATTTAGAATAATACACCTTAACGTAAATGTAGCGTCTGTGCACAAAGAAAAGTAGGTGCTACTCTGGGATGCTACATTTTCAGATGGAATGATTGACAGGTTACAAAAAGATACATTTAAAAACTTTATTGAACTCACAATAGGAACTCTCTATATTTAATTTGCATAAGTCTGACACATTCTTGGAATGATCTAAAACATTAATATAAGCATGTAAATTGCACATTCGCGGATATTAGTGAATTTTATTCGGGTTTAGATCTTAAAGTTGTGATATAAAACATATTTGTCTTAACAACTGTTAAAATAAATACCTCTATTGTGATATTGTTGTTGTGATCGACAAAAATTAACAGTTGCCGCTTCGATAGTCAATTAGTTATAAGTACATCGAGAAATAATTAAGAGGATAGCATTGTTTTTTTATGGAAGTTAGTATAGAGGTTGTAGTGATTAGCTGGAACAAATTGTTCTGAGTGCGCTACAGTTTTACTGTATATTCGGGTAGTTATAGAGGTTTGTGTGTTTAGTTGACGATAAAAACTGCTGTAGTTGCAAAAGAGTTTTTGTGCAACATTTTATACCTACACAAATTATTTTGAAATAATTTAAATTGTTTGAGCAAAGAAATAGGTATTTATTGATTTCCACAATTTTGGAGTTTATCGGTAGTCTTTGACCAAAACAGTATTTCACATCTGATACCTAATAGTGAATATACCATTGTCTAGTAGCAAATATAATTTAATAGACTTTTATAAGGCTATATTAAATTACCTACCAGATACTCTCTCTCTCTCCTCCCCTTCCTGATATAAGAATACACCTATGCGTCTAATGTATACAGGGCCTTTTTTGAGAGCCTTGGCGTTCTGGGCAAATATTTTTGACGCTCTATTCCTATGTTTAATATACGTATAAGTTTCTTAAATATAAAGGTGATATCCTATTAAAAACTAAAACCGATACTTTTTGAAATACATTGCCTATAAATTTTGGAACTTATGCGAAAAAGCAAAATAATAATTGCATTTATAGGAAAATATACTGCTTCTCTTTGTTTTTTGAGTTTAGAAAATTGGTCAGCAATACTGTCTGTACCTAGTTCCTTTTAGAGATCGATTTCAATACTTAGTATAGCCAAACTATTTAAAAGTAATTAAATTAGGCTGCTTCTTAAATAGTTTTTTGCACGTATTAGAACTAAAAGCCTTCTTTCGCCACTTGCATTAGAGACAAGTATTGCAAAATAAAGTTTTAAAGCTTTAAAGTATTTGGAAATATTAATACTATGGACATTTCCATAATAATCTCCTTAAAAATAACCATTGCTGTCAATTCAGTTTGTTTTTTCTAAGTAAATTGTCTCAGAATTTCTTTTAAATGAATGCATTCTTCACCAAGATTTCTATTGAGATCACTGGAGTATATTTCTACAAAGCATCGGCTATATTTTTATAAGATCTTTTTTCATTTGCAAAAGATTGAACAAAAATCCAAGATTTTGACAAAGTATCCTAAATATCGTTTACTAATTTCGGACATTATCTGATTTAGAATAAGATTATAATATTTGTATTCCATTTTTTTAAATGTCGAATTGAATTTTATCGTCCACTTCGCTAAATAGCAATTTTCTTTCTTGCGCTTTTTGTTTATTTTCTGAGAATTCCATAATTCATTTGCTAGCTTAGGAACTTTAAGAAAAAATTCTTCAAATCATTCATTTTTCATGGTTTTGAAATAAGTCGATAACGAAACATATAATTCAATAGCTATAACAATTTCAGTATCAACAAATTGTAGATTTTGCTAACTGAGTTTATCCGTTTCAAAATTGTTGTCCAGACAAGCAACCATTTTTTTTAGTTTTTTATTAAGTGAAAATGCTTCGTGGCTAGTAGAGTTGTGTTTCAAGCTATCATTGGAAATATCAAGTAAAAAACATTTTTTAATGACGGATATTCCTTCAATAGTGCTACTGATGCTTCAAACCTAACCGACCATCCAGCTTGGCTTAGTCTCTTTCAAACATAAACTTTATACATCTTTGCATCATTTCGTTGGTATTTGGTTTCAGGTTCGTTTAAATACTCTTGTTCTTGTTTAAATCCCTCCGTATATGTCAAAGACTTAGTAAAATTTCCATCCGGGTAGAGCTTTAAAGTTCCCGTTAGGCACGAGTTTATCTTTTGTTGGAGACTAATACTTGCACTGAAGAAGTTATACATCTTTTGTAGAAACATGAAGTAATCTATAGCGGGAGTGCAACATTCAGCAGCCAATGTTCTAGCTAAATTTAAATAGTGTGCCGTGCATGTTACGTAAGTGTTATATACTACGTTTTATTAAGCGAGCTTGCAGACCAGAATATATTCCAGACACGTTACTGGCGTTATCGTAATCCACTACAGTGATTTATATCCAAACAAAGTTCAGTTAACAGCAAAAGTACAATTGATTCCAGAGATTTTGCCTAGTAATTTGATATTGTAATAAAAGCAATTTTGCATTGCCCTTTCCGCTTACAAATGCTAATATGACACTTTATTGATCTATGTGCGAAATGTCAGGTGTAAAATCCACTATAAGCGAGTAATATTTTGCTTTTACAATGTCAACGGTAACCTGACTTCTAACTTCATTGCCCATAATATCTAATATTTCGTTGTCTATGCTAGAAGAAAGATATGAAGTTCTGTCCCTTCCTGAATTTTTATACCTTTTTAAATGTTCTGCAAAAAAACTCGTCAAACTGCACGCTTAGTTCCAAAAGATCTAAATAGTGTCCATTATTAGGTAATCCCAGTTCTTTATTATATCCTAAAAGTGCTAACTCCCTAGCTGAGAGAAATTGTATTACTCCAATACGTCTTTCAAAAAACTGATCTCCAATACAATTTTTCTTCAGTACATTGTTTTCGAAGTTTTGAAGCAATACTAAAACATTTTTGTCATGAGGTCAAAGCCAGCAAAAGTTTTCTATTCTCAATGGCTTCGTTCACGATCCTTGAAGGCTTCATTTGTGTGTTTCCAATCGTTAAATCCTTCAGGTGAAAGTTGAGTAGAAGCATACGTGGACAATCAACTGGGTTTGTAGTAAACTTTTGTGATTGTTTTAGAATGTAGTAACTATTCAGGTTGCATCGTTTGACCATTTGGCGATTTATAAAAATATATGATTTCTGTAAAATTGTAGTGTATCCATCAAGTTCTTGTTTAGACTTTGTAGTGTTTTTATTTTCGTTACGCATAAAAATTGCAAGTAGGTTTATTTTCAAGTCGTTTTATATACGACATACCCTGTATTATTTCTTGTTGCTTCGTATCAGTTCGAAGTTATAGGTTAATGCATATTGCGGAACAAATGTACAAGAGTACATAAAGTTTTAACTTTAAAGCGAAACGCTGTATTTCTAGCTATATTGCTATCCTTAATCAAAACTGGATGTTAATGAAGTTGGACACGAGCGACTGGAGACTCGCTTTAATATATATTTGTTATCTGAATGGACAGGCACGGTGTTGGAGCAGTCAGATCAAGTGGTTAGTAATTTTGTTTAATTTAAATACATCCAATTTCTCTCTTTCAGCACAACCACGTTTTTGTAACACGTCTTTATAACAATGTTGAATAACAACCTTTGTATAACGATATATCTACGGTAACTTTTGATAACTATAATTAATAGTTACGTTTAATTATCACGTTCAACTTTCAATTATTCCTGGTTTTTTGTTCTATCATCGGCCGATACAACATGGGAGTCCGTATACAGAAATTTCTTATAAGTCCGAGATATTATGATTCACTTTATGGCAAACCGTTGATCATATGATATGACTGAAATAGATTGGAATGAGTTTTAGGGATAGACGGATAGTACATAGTTTATACAAAGAACAAACAGAAGCCGGAATGTGGAACAGTAAATATTAGGAAAGGTGTGAGACAGAGATGTGCTCAATCCATGTTAATTTTTAACTTGTACATCGAAGAGACAGTAAACACTGTTAAATGCAGGAAGACATATGTAATTATAATGCAGGAACAAAAGATTGATGTGCTTAGACTTGCAGATGATATTGCGGTATTAGCATCTATCAGTAAGAGTTAGAAGCTGCCCTACTGAAACGGACCAGTTTTAACTGAGAGATACGGTACGAAAATCAAGAAAAATAAAACAAAAGTACTAGTATGTAAAGGAGGTAAAATTAAATCGAAAACAAAATTACAAATAAGAAACGAAAACTTAGAAGAGGTTAAGGATTTCTGCTACTTAGGAAGTCAAGTAACGAAGATCGAAAAGTGCAAAAGATATAAAGCAAAGATTAGCATAAGGCGTGCTGCATTCAACAAAACAAAGCAACTACTACGTTCAAAAACAACAAACATAGAAACAAGAAAAAAATTGTGAAACACGACGGAGTACGGCTGTAAAACTTGGACAGTAGGCGAAGTGGACATGTAAAAGATAGAAGGATTTTAAGTGTGGTGCTACAGACGTATGATGAATATATTATGGACAGATGTTTAATAAAAAAAAAGGGTTCTGGAAATGATAGGGGAACAGAGAAATATGTGGGAAATGCATAGCCTATTGAAAAATAAATACCAGATAAAACTGGTGGCCAAGTACAATAACTTCGGTTTGTCAAAAGAAGAACTAGTTATTTGGGCTTCGGCTATACAATTCCATTAGGTGCTTTATAAAGGAGATTTGTGATTTTAGTTCTTAAACATAGAAAATGGTTTCTAATGTAAGGATTTATTAATAACATTTATTACCACAAGGTGCCACCTTAGGTTAATTGTTCGGATTAGATTTCCTAAATAATTAGTACATGATTCACTCAAATCGTAGTGTGAGTTGTCTACGATTATACCGCCACCTATCAGAATGCTGCCAGATCCACTTTCCTGATTTCGTGTTCTAGTAGTCGCTGCAAGCTTCAAAATTAGTCGGAATTTTGTGACGCCCGATAAAATTTCAAATTAGGTCGATAATCTCCGAAAATTTAACGCAAACACTAGCCCAATACTGCACCTGAGCTAGTGGGCAACATTTACCTCATTCAATACAATTTATGTTAACGGAAATTTCCGGGATTACAGAATTTGGAACGAAGTACTTCACAAAGGCATCTCTGTGAAATCTCACCGGACTTTCTAAACCAAAATTTTAGGTAACGATAAAAAGTAATTTGCAATGAAAAATTGCGTAAGTTGTGAAAGATATTCTGATATTCTATCAACTTTTTTTTTTTGATAACACTAACTATATCCGTTATTAAACACCTAGGTTGTAAAGATGCTTGTACAATCAGTACTTAAATATGTTCTCTTTATTGAAACGTTATTATGATTGATGATTGACGCCTGTCGTTTTTGTTTGGATTCTTACAGCGTTGATTGTATAAGTTTATATAGGTTTTTAGATTGAAGTATTAACTATATATAAAATTAATATAAAATAAAATTACTAAAATGAACTTTAAGTATATATACCCCATGCAACAATTTGCTTGTAAATCTAAAAATAGTAGGAAAGTTAAACAAAGCTTTTAAATTAACCGTCATTGGCTGATTGTTGTTTGCTACTTAAATTTATAAATTAACCGCTATCGCCGTCTTGCACATTTACACATCGCCTGGAATAAAACTACCTACAATAAAATGCAGGGCAAAATTAGCAATAGGTAATGAGAATTTAACTCAACCCTAATCTATTCTGATATCTATGATGTAATTTTCATGGCAGAACATGGCAACACAATAATATTATTTTATGTGTAAGTAACGCGTACGATATTTGTTATTTATCTTAAAATAGAGAATCGGCTGTGATTTAAATAATTATCGACTCAATATATTAGAATCAGAGAAACGAAGAAAGAAAGGTAGAGGTAGACCTAGATTAGACTATTGCACACAGATAGTGAAAGATGTAGGCTGTGGAGGTACGCATCCAACCTCTTAAAAGACTGAAAAGCTAATGATTAAAATTGTAATTGTATTTAAACCTGATAATTATTGTAAACAACTACAGGTGTTGTTTTTGCAATATGCTCAACAAATGTTGATTGTGCAAAAGAAGTATTTGGAAAACTATTGATTAGGCAAGTGTCTAAGTGGTGGAAGATTTTGGTAGTTGTCAGATTGCTCAACCACCGTAGTATACCATTGAATATCGGTGAAGTAGGGTATATTTTGGAAAACAATAAAAGGAGAAAGGTGCAAAGATAAAAAAGATTAGCACAAAATCGTGGTGTACTTCACAAGAAAGAGCAGCTGCCGTGTTCAATAACAACAAAGATAGGAATAGGGGAAACTTTGCTGAAACCATTTGTGTGAAGCACTGCACTGTACGACTGTGAAACGTGGACAGTAGAAGAAGTGGACAGGAAAAGTATAGAAGACTTTGAAATGTGGTGCTACAGATGTATGATGAAGATATCATGGGCAAACAAAGTTAAAAACAAAGACGTATTAGAAATGGTAGGGGAAGAAGAAAAAAAGAAAAGACAAGTAGAAAAATAAGAAAGATAAGATGATAGGACACATGCTAAGTCACGAGAGAATAGCGTGGCATACATTAGAAGTAGAGAAAGGAAAAAATAGAGAACGACCTAGATTATTCTATCGCATACAGATAGTGAAAGAGATAGGCGGTCGGAACTTAAGTGAAATGTGTAGGTTAGCTCAGAATACAAAATGCGTCCAACCAGTTTTAGGACTGAAACCATATTGATGATAATGATGACTTAATTTTAGAAAATCTTATCTGAATAGTGAAATATTTCGAAATTCTACCATTGTTATCGTACCTTCGATTTTTTTCCTCTGTGGAATTCTGACAAGAATGGGCTTAATAAAATTGACCAAATTAGTTTTGTAGCCGACATTGGAAACTGACTAAAAATGAGAACACCAAAAAGCAATTTATTATAATTTTGGAATTTAATCAGTCTGTAGAAGTAAAATTTTTGAATCAGCTGGACGGTCATACCTTAAACATGCAGTAATTAAGTTCTAAAAATTGAATGGAATTTACAATAGTTCATGACAAAAATTTAACAAAACAGACTCAAAATTTCAACACAGTAGTAAATGACTTAGTGATATCTGCATCAGAGGTCTGGAGTTTTGTGGTTTTCTAAACCAAGCATTGAATTATATTATTTTCCATGATAAGTTTGGTATTTGGTGATTCAGTTTTCAGTCTCAAGTTTTTAAAAGTCAGAATGATAGTTTTTAACAATTTAAATAAACGATCAACGGCCATTTCCCGTTTTTCAAGACTGTACTCTAAAAAATCATTTGATACCTCTCAATGTCTTCAAAATGTTTAAATAAATTTCAAAAAGTGTATCTGTTAAAATAAATTAACTGCAGATAAATAATGCTCTTTTGAGTTTGATAACGATATTTCAATTTGCGGATTTAGGTGATATACTTTAAGGTATATAATGGAATAGCCTCGATTTGATTGCAAAGTACACGTAACTATTTAATTTCTTGATAACATTTTTAGATAGCTTGACTATCTCCTTAGCAACAAAAGTTTGCATTACGTTTAAAGTTATAATTTATTATAAATGGTTTGATTTCTATTTTTTAAGGGTTTTTAGGCTAGAAAATTGCATATTTAAAAGGAGAACGTTGAATTTTTGATTGACAGTGTATATTCTACAAATTTATATACGATAAGTACAATTAATTCATAAATGTTAGTTAATTAGTAACTTATTTAAAAAATGTTCCACATAAAGATGCATTGATCATCACGCTAAAAGACACATATTCTAGTTTTAAAAGCTATTTCTGCAAAATTTTGTCCATATTGGATATATTCTACTTCTTTAAAAACAGATGAAAGTAAATTTAAATTGAGAATTACTTACTATATACTTTAAGTAAATTATAGATGAATAGAACTATACAAATGAATGAGTACACCACATATAAGTATTTGTTCACTCACAAGCACAATAACTTTATTAAATAGAAAACCACTACCAATTCGATGTCACTAATAAGCTAACTACTTTTAAAATATAGAACTTACCTTATGATGGGCACTCACACATAGTATTTGTGATACCTATTGCTATCGTTATATAAAAAAAGGGATTAACCGTATCTATTATCTTATCACGTTTCGTGATGACATTAAATGTGCGATATTAATTAAACAGAAAAAAAATCCATAGTGCCTAAAATAGATCAATTCAAACTTACAATATTCGCAAAATTTAGCTCTTAGATCATAGAATTTGTAGTACACTAAGAACATATATACAGCAATTGTATTTAACAAAATATACGTTTCTATGAATAACCTGTATCCAGTTTAATCATTATGTTTATAATCCTTTCCAGTCAAATGTGGTGTTAAATAAGTAAACGCTAGCAAGATACTCGAGTGCCTACTAACTACATCGACAACATTATTTTGTATTTTCATTTTTTATTGAGTTTTTAACCTGAACAGCCCTACACCCAGAAAATCTGGAACTTTTTCAAGTCTAGCTTTTAATTTTTCAAAATTTTTTCCTATTTAAATTCAAAGCTCAAAATAGAATATCATTTTTAGTGAATCTTTAAACTGCGAGCAACTTTGCAAAAGCTTATTCAGAAAAATTCCTGGGATTATGAAACATCAATTCAAGGAAATTCATGAAGATATTAAATGGATTATTATTTTTGATATCGATTCAAACACCGATCCATAACATGAAATATATAAATACCGACGAAAGATATTGGAATGAAACAAAAAGGCATTTTTGGTTATGCAAAATATGTTATCTGCTTTATAAATGCCAAAGGTTTAGGGATGTACGCAAGACGAGACGGTACAAGATATAAAAAGCCTCGTCTTATCTCGCTCCATCTCGTCTCACTTCTCGGATCGCATAGCCTGTCTTGCCGCCTCGCGTCTCGCCCTGATTCGCAGATTTAGTCTCGTTTCGCGTGAGACTTTTGGCATCTCGTGCATGACAGTTTCAATCAGCGATACTTATTGGTGGAAATTTAAAGACTGTTGTTAAATTTAGTGCTTAATAAAAATGGTAGTTTAGCATAGGGATTATTCAATAACCTTCAAAACATCGAAGATGTAGTAGTAGACGACAAAAGATGTGCTAGGTCATTTTTATACTTTTCTTTTTGTATAAAAGTCAATGCACTACTTAGCACATACAAAGCAAATAATGCATCTCTCAAGTTTTATACTCATATGCATAGAATGGAAGACTGTTTTAAGCACAAATCTTATTTTATTTATTACATTCTAAGGGACGCCCCCACTTTCTGCAATTGCATCATTAAGCGCTTCTTTATCCTTGCCTTCCTTGTTATTTTCTGCTTCTGTTTGTACATTGCTGTAGTATTAATCTTTACTCAACTCCAACATTTCCAACTCTTCAAATGTTTTCCCTAGCAGATCTTGTGTGTTTAAACACAACGTTTTATAGAATGTATTATAACATTATGCAATATATTGAAAGTTTCGGGAAAGTAATTCTGGTTGGGTCTGCAGATAATTCTATTCATTGTGTGGAGTATAAACAAATATAATCCCATGCAGTCAACCTCACATGTCAAACTTCTTCGAACAATAGATAATAAGCACGTTGTCATAAGAGTGCAGAACTATGACGAATGCTGCTTAGACTTAAATTATATTTTTCAAACCTATATAAATCTATATATGACCATTTTATATCTACACTTTAACACTGTCCTAAATAGAAATGGTACATCATTTCAAAAAATAGTACGTAACATTGCTAAATTTGAAAAATAATAACGCTATATCGATGATGATGTACGGGTTAGAGATAGTTAATAAAAATGGTAAAACCATATATGAAACTGTAGTACCCTTATATTATAGATAAAAAATAGAAATATTTCTTTGAACTTGTTGATCACTGTCGAAGACGCCTGAAAGAATCACCACTGCTGCATCAAAGATATGACGCCATTCGTAGACAGTCAATGATAAGAAATAATAGTAGATCACGTCAATGAGATAAGCATTTTCAGTGTTTCAGAACTTTGTGGCAGTTGAATCGACACCAAAACATGACTGTAATCATGTACCTATCTAATTAATTGCCTTTGATTGAAGCAACAAGGGACAAATTTGGGATAGTTGCATGTAGGGATGGCCACGGGCCCGGGCTTTGGCCCGGCCCGGCCCGAAGCCCGGCCCGAATATCAAGCCGGGCTTCGGGCCGGGCCGACAAAATTTTTTTCGGGTTCAAGCCGGGCCAAGCACGTGTCGGGCCCGGGCCGGGCCGGGCCAGACTCCTCAAGCTTTTCGGGCTTTTCGGGCTATTTCGGGCCGGCCCGAAGTTTATGTAACGAAATATAAAATTTATTGATTTAGTAAAAGATTCCATTTAATGATTTCTTTAGTTGCCTTTTAAGCAAAATTATAATTAACGCTCCTCTTAATATATCACCCAGGTACAGTTACACACATATTGGTAAGTGTGTGATAATGGAAGTAAATCGAAAACGAAAATGTTTTGATTTAAACCGATTTGTGAATTTCGATTATTTTTTTTCGATAAGTAATATTCACTTCTTTCCACTTTTCAAGAAATTTGAAATAGAAATTGTCCGTGTTATATTTAATTAATTTGAAAGAGTATTTATTGCAACGTATGTTAATTGAGCTGGTTTATTTTATTATACTTATTAATTAACTTAATATTGTGGCCCCGCACTGAAGATTATTTATGAATAAATTGAAACCACTCTGTATATGAAAAAATATTAAAATCTCACGATTACAAAAAACCAGCTCAATCATATTTAATTATTTGAATGTATCTTTTGTTGAAAAACATACCGAATACAATGCGATTAGGCTTTTATAGCTTTAAATAACATGGATATAGAAAATTAAGATGTAATTACTAAATAATATTCTATGTTGCGGCTCCTAAAAAGGTATAAAGAAAAATCGTGATATTATAAATGGTATATACAAAAATAACGGAATAGAGTAAATATTATTTTAACAGACCATCTAACCATCTAAAATAAAAAATACAACTAACTAAAATAAACAAGAGACAATACTAACCAAATTTGTAATTGCTTTAAGAAATCTAACCCTAGCTTCAGTAACGTAATGTTTATATTTCCAATGTTATAGCGCAACTAAAAATTACTACAGGGGAAATATTCTGACAACATAATTACAACACATCAGCACGACAAAATACACACAAGCATACACACACAGACACACACACACACACACACACACACACACACACACACACACACACACACACACACACACACACATAACAGAGACTGTACGTGGTCTTCCTGGTTTTCGGCTGCCGATAGCCAGGACACGTACAGGAACGCGTACTTCTCGGTTTCTGATTTCCGGCTACCGGCGGTTGGAAACCGGGAGAGGGAAACAGTCCCAAGGACCTCACCACAGACATAAGCACACGCACACACAAACATGAAAACAATAAACACACACACCATTATAGTACACTGGCACGACAAAACACACATACACACACCAAAACACACACAAACACACACGTACCTGCACGCACACGCATACGACACAGATATATACGCACACGTGCACACATACACACCAGGGACTGTACGTGGTTCCCCTGGTTTCCGGCTGCCGACGGCCAGGACACGTACAGGAATGCGAACTTCTCGGTTTCTGATTTCCGGCTGCCGGCGGTCGGAAGCTGGGAAGGACAGCAGTCCCAAGGACAACATCACAGACAGAAACACACATACGCACCCTCACGCGCGCGCAGACCCAAACACACACACGCACACATACACACCAGGGACTGTAAGTGGTCCCCCTGGTTTCCGGCTGCCGACGGCCAGGACACGTACAGGAATGCGAACTTCTCGGTTTCTGATTTCCGGCTGCCGACGGTCGGAAGCTGGGAAGGAAAGCAATCCCAAGGACATTACCACATACAGAAACGCACACACACACACACTCACGCACCCACACGCGCGCACAGACACAAACACACACACACGACTATTTCCAAACGCAAATAATATAAAACTAACTAATATAATTTAAGGTAACAAATAATTCTGTTAGATTTCTTAGGAGTAACAGGTTTGCTGTAATTTTTAGGTAGCAAACTAATTGTAATGTTGGAATAAATAAAAAAAGAGGCGTCTTTAGCTGCTGCTATCTGCAGAGCTTAGGCCAATAATGGATACCCATAAAATTTATAACTTGCATTTTAGGTCGCATATTTTGAACAGCTGTAGTAGTTGGTACATGCGGTAGTAGTTCAATTTGAGAGGTTTTTGCTCCATCGAACTCAATCCCATTACGACTTATTTTCATCAAAAAGTGTACCTGATTCCAACGTGCTTCAACAAAAGCCGTATAAATTTGGATTTATCATTTCAAACGGTTTCATTATCCCTTTTACGCATTAGGCGGCATGCGCATGTGTTTCATGCTTGAATTTATTCTTATTTTGATAGTTCTTTGCAATTTTTTCACTTCCTTTGCACTTAGAGTTGCTTGACCCATGAGACATAAATTTATTGCAGGTGCGACTATTTTGGATTCTTTCCTGATAAATATAAATACGCTGAATTTTGTTTATGCACTCTGATTTAAATCATAAAGATTTCTTTATTTAGCGCACTGTTTTAAAAATATTATAACCAAGATTATAAATTTTGAGCTATCCGTTTTCAATCACAATGTCGGATTTCAATAATGAGGATAGCGTGGGGGATCCAGATTATCAACCTTGACGAAGTGAATCGGTAACTGACGACACACAATTAGTGTCAGACAAATCTAAAACGCGGAGCAAATTTAGTAAGTCTTTGAGTTACCCCAATTTCAAAAAGTGTAAAAACTGCAAAATGTAAGATATGCCAAAAGAAAAAGTACGATCAAGAACTTAAAGTGAAAAATTCAACTACATCCAATCGTAAAGGGCATTTAAAAATAAAACATTTAAAAAAATATCGAGATCTCTATCCGCAGACTGAAGACCGAGCTGAAAATGAAGTTGCAGTGCAAGGTAAGTGTGAAACCTACTTTTCCATTTTTTAAGAGTTAAGAAAATTCCATATAATTAACCTTAAAACCGTAACAATTAATACAATGTTATTCAATAATGCCTGTTTTTATCTCTAAAAAGTACCACACATGTGTGTAGTTACTAGCACTGTTAAGGTGTCAGGTCAAAGAACCTCATTTTTAAATTGGTTTTATGTTTGTTATTATTTTATTAATAGCTTTAATTGAACATTTTTTACTTCCGTTTTATTGCAATCGCCAGCATAGTAAAAGCTTTTAAGTGAACCTAAAAAAAAAACCATCGACAAAACCTGTAAAAACAGCTGCAGAAAAACCAACGGATAAAAAAGCTGTAAAACTGAAAAAAGGCGCTGAAAAGAGAAATTAATTATTATCCTTTAAACTGTTTAAAATTCTTATATTGCATTCCAATTGTCTAAATTATAGTGTAAGTAAGTAGATGTAAAGTGATAACTAATTAATTTTTTCATATGTATTGCAGTTTCGAATTCTCGGCAGACAAAGCACGTTGCCAGTTATTTCATTAATCCAATATGAAAAAATTATTATACAACACAATAACAATACCACATAAAATATTCAAACTTTATTTACAAATTACTGTGCATACATAAATAAAGTACATGCGCAAATAAATGCAGTTTTCTTTTCCTATGCATTATCCCGCGGCTGGTTTATGTACAGCCTATACTTTCCGCCATCTTTTCCTTTCCTCAATTTTCATCCGTCGAATTTTTTCTTATTATATGCGTCTTATTTTGGGGTTTACCAGTTTTAAATAAGTAATGTTATATTATAGCCTTTATTCATATTAAGGGATTTTTCCTATTTTTCTATGTGACCAGCTGAAAGGCACAAGAAAATTTTACGAGGATTTCTAGTAAGCGGATAGAGCCCACGGCAAGTTCCGATGGAAAATGGCTCGTAGTTGAGGAAATCTCAAAAGGCTAAGCGGCTAGTCGAACTATTTGCTCTGGGTAGAACATGAGCTGTGGGTCGGGGTTGGACTGCGACCAAAAATATAAAGAATATGGCGCCACCGAATTTTTCTATACGAAGAAGACCTTACTTAAGTCCCTTGTACAAGGCGAATGCGGAAACCTTTATTCAATTACTGCTATACAATTTATTAAAAACAACACAATCTCTAAAGTTTCTTACCTTATGGCTCGACTTTGACCTTTATACATCACTGCTACACCTGTGAACAGATTAAACAAAGATAGCACTGTTTGTGCACTTATACCCAAAATTTAACAATTTAATTCGAATCAACCTTTATTCATTCCAATTAAAAAGAATAGTCTTGACCAAAATAAAAATCTATTCCTTTAGTATTTAGTTATTGTGCTATTTACAAAACATCTTTTTTCTTTAATATAATTTTGATTAATTTAAATTCTTGAAAAATAGGTACATAAGTACTTGGTATAATAAGTACTTTTCACCGTTAAAATATGGTCATTTCTATTAGAAGTATCTAGCCAAATTTTACTTAAAAATGAGTGAGCCTGAGTTTACTTTCTAAATAATTACCTATATGTAACAATTTCGGTTGGTTTGAGTAGCAGTTACTATAACCTCACAAAAATATTCCACTCAGCTATTAGTGAAATTTGTAACGTATAAATTTAATTTCTAATGATTCGAGTAAATCATGTTTCAAATAATTATATCAATTTTCATAAAATCTAGAATTTAACTTTCCTTATCTCATAATGACATCTTCCGTAATTTCAATGTATTAATAAAAAGATTTAAAAATGAAAATTTACAGGTTCCTGTTGTTTAATATGAAAAATATAAGTCTGTCATTCACCTAACTTGAAGTTCAAATCACGTGATTAAACAAAAAATTATTTGTCTGCTATATCCATGCTACAGCTGACATACGAAAGCAAATTTACATACCCGATGTTCATCTGACGGAACAATACCTGCTAGGCGTCTTGCTTCAGCACTTAAATAAAGGAAATCTCCAGTTCGGTACAACCAAATTTGCTGCTTATTGAAGCTCCAAACTATATCACGGCGTCCATATTAACTAATTGATACTCGTCAAATCCACATTCGTACAAAGGTTAAATTCTTAAATTTTCTAAATTTTCCTACGCTGTATGTTGATTAAAATTACGTTGCATATTAAATAAAATTACATGCTAACTAAAATTTGCATGTATTCAAAATTTTACGTTAAACAAAAGTTCTGTTAACTAAAAGTTGCATATTATTTCAAAGTTGCACTGAAAAATCTTTATTTAATAAGATTACAAAAGCAGTACTACTTACTGTTAACCAAAGGCCCTTCAAACAAAATATCGCCTCATCATCTGCGAGCTATTCTCCAGCAAGTGGACAACAAAAGTGCCGTCGGAGACGATATTATCTCACGAAAACAATTTAAATTTCACGTGCTTCCAACACGTAGATTCCTCAAACGTCATCGTCCTTGCATTCAAGGAACAATTCGACTTCTTCTGACGGCAGCTGTATTGGAAGTGATAATATCACGCGAGTTACCGCTTGACAACAAGCCCAACGCTACAATCGTCTAACAGAGGGAGCTCTAAGAATGACACTAATAGAAAAGTATTTTTTGTCACCGCATAAATTAAAATTTGAATTGAAAGCTAATATTTTATTGGACAATATGTAATATTTATTTAGTGGATTGTGTAGCATTATTATGCTTTACGTTGGTTCTTATTAAGTAAATAGATTAAATATCTGTAGACATAATGATGGAAAATAAAATCGTTACAATATAGCTTGCTTATTTACATAATTTCGAAAATAAAAATTGGGTTTTAATATATAAAATGTAGAATCTCACAGGACTACGTTTTTTTATAACAAGTTCCGGGATATCGAGTGAGAATTGTGAAAAAGGGGCGTGAATGTAAAAATCAATATAATATAGTGATGGACACGAACTAGGTACAGTTCGGTTATAGGTTCGGTTCGATTTTATTAACCGAACCAGACTTTTTTTCTAACTGAACATAGAATCGCACTGGTAGGTAAACTTTTCAAACCGAACCACATGCTCAAGGTTTGATTTCTATTCAGGGCAAGAGGTTCGATTTTTAAATACAAATTTAGTTTAACAGTTTTCACTTTTTGCGTCTCAATCTTAATATTCCCACAAATGCACTTTTTAAATATCACTATAGTCGGAAGCATAATTCTTCAAGCATTTAAGGAATATAACTATTTTTAAATGTACATTGGTAATCGAGTTTTATAAGTCAATAGATACAAAATGTATCAGGTATTAAGGTTACACATCTAGTGCTACAAAATGAATTTTCCCATCCAAGCGGCAAGCAGCACGCTGGTGGGTCAAAAAGTTTTGTTTTTTTTTAAACATGTGGAAAACTTATTTCTATTTGACACTCTGCAGAATGTATAATTATTTGAATACTTTCCTTTAAATATGTTACTATATACTAGTAGTAGTACATGAGTTCTAAAATGCATTTTGTTACTTAAGGATGAAGTTTGACGAAAACCACATTCTATTTTGGATTGCCTGTGCAAGTGTGCATCATCTCCAAATACCTTTGGGATTCTTCGAGGTTAAAATGATACTATAAACTATAATTTATTAAAGTTGATATATTCAACTTTTGTAGAAAAGCATAATAATAGTAAAGAAGTATTTGTATACAACTGAAAATACATATATTAACAAATGATACTTTCCATTTGGATGTTAAAAAATCTATACATCACTTAAGGTTTTAGTTACATTCCGGCCCGAATCGGCCCGGCCCGGCCCGAAGCCCGGCTCGAAATTCAAGCCGGGCCTCAAGCCGGGCCGATGCGTTTTGGTTCGGGCCGGGCCACCGGGCCGGGCCGGAGCAAATTATTTCGGGTCGAGCCGGGCCGCATCTAAAAGCCCGGCCCGGCCCGGCCCGAATCCATCCCTAGTTGCATGTAACAGTCTACTACAGTTGAGTAATATAGAAAAACAAATGAAAGTACCAATTGTAGTATATTCTGACTGTGAATTTGTATTAACACAAGTCCAGAGAAATCTCAAATCAATACTATCAGTTTATATATGAGGCTCACATACACGAACCACATTCTACATCAAAAACGCTTGACGATAATGCGTCAAAATTTATTAGCCATAGGCGTAAATTCTGTGATTGAAAATTCGTGATAAATTTGGAAAACGATGATTTACTAACAAAGTTATCACCAGATATTTCTTGAAAACGATGTAAGCACCTTGTACAGGTACAAATTGTTGGATACTACCACTACTATGACTTACACCGCCGTCTAGATTAGGCAACCAATAGCAGAAGACACAACTAAAATCAGGAATCTATATGTTATACCTTTTGAAATCAAGTATTATGTTTTTTGACTTTTTAGTTTTATCATCCAAGATTTATTTATCAATCACGCATACTAACAAAAAAAGTGCATGGTCCTTCAACCAAGGATATTTAATTAATGATATACTTGCTGTGTGAGTAGTGAAAGTGAATAAATATTGACAATTTTTCACAAAATATGGTTTTGAACAGTTGCGCAAAGTGTGCAGTTTCGATCCTTTGTAGCTATGGACGTACTTACATTGCAAACCGTGAATCTATTCCTTTACATTTCTCTAAGAGCGTTAAAAACTAATGTATTATTAATTCATATTGAACGCGCTTCATTTTAGCGTAGCCATCATTATATCTGATACGTTTTAAACATCATGCCACATTAGTGTAAACAGTAGTCATATCAGTTTTATTGCGCACGATATAAATATCGCATGAACATAAATTTCTTCGAGAAATGACCAAAAAACGGTCAACTTAAAGCCACATTACCACATTTCACTATATTTGTGGGCAATTGCTCATCTGTCAAAATATCACAGGATTTGCTTCAATTTGAATCACGATTATAAGCAAGCCATTCTTCTTTTAAAACAATTTAACAAGGTTTAAAACGAAATCGAATTTCTGGACAAATCTGAAGTCAAATCGGATGAACGTCAGGAACTCTAAAGTCGATTCTACCACATTACTTTAAAGGCTACGAATCTTGTAACCGAACTTAACAGCAATCAATTAGTGCTTGATAATCAAACAAACAAAACTGGTGTTAGTACTCACGTAGGTATTGCAGAACATTCACATGGTACTCGTCACGGCAAAAACTTAAAATTCCCTCTTCTCAAATTAATAAAAAAAATTTGCGATTATAACAAATGGGGGGAGGGGAGTCATTAGTACAGAACGATAACACGCTAGTTAACATTAGCAAATTGTTCTATCTTCTTAGCTATGTTAAAGGCGAAGCAACAAAAGTTATTGAATGCATAGGTGTAACTAACAAAAATTACGAAGTCGCATGGAAACTTCTCAAATCACGTTACCAAAACAAATTCATTATCATAAAACATTACGTAGGTGCATTATCCGAATTACTTCTTGGGATTGCCTTTTTCTTTCTTTGTGATCCACCTCGCTCTACCGCTATCTAGCTAGCACGAAATTACTTTTTTGGATTTCCTCCTTTTTTGCGGTACTCAGTGCATGATATTTTCTTCACTTGATTTATGATTTCCTTTTTGTCGCATGGATTATCGTAACATATTTTCTTGGTGAAGTGCATTTCCTTTACAAATGACCGCATGTATGTTTGCGCAAATAAAACGCAGATCTCGTCTCACATTGCTTAAATCTATTGCAAAATAAAATTATTTCAGCATTCCTGTCAAAAATATACATAGAAGAGTTTGTAATTTACTTACATTAATATTCAGGTTGGTGACCTCGATATATGTTCTTACAACAAAATACATACGATAAACAAGAATGTTAAAATTCATTTTCAGTTCATTCTTAATGCATCAAAACCTTTATGATTAAATATCACAATCAGTTACAGTTAAACTTGCAAAGTACAGACTTTATATTTTTAATAATGTAACACTACACATTTGACAATGCTTTATAAATGTCAACACACATAAGTCCCGTCCAAATTACAACATCTAATTCTATTAAAATTTTACTAATTATTTTATTTTCAAGTGACTACAAAGTCCGTTGAAACTAAGAGTAGTTATTTCAACCTTCGGGGCTTTGAGTTTCAAACTAAATTGCCGAGATAGCAGACCGTCCCAATCTACTTTGGTATTTGTAGGTTATTACAGTCCCGTAAACGCGGTACATTCGCCACAAAAGACAGTTGGTAGCAATATTACATAATGTAAGAATTGACGCGCAAATTTTAAATGACGTCACACAATATGCAAATTATGGCAACACATTTTCAAGTATACAAATTTTATAGAACCCCCAAGGGGTACTTACGTGAACAGGTACAGCTTCCTTCTGGATTATTCCATGATGGCAGGCGGCTTTCTTCAGAATTACTCCATGATGGACGCCCGTGGCTTCGCTAATATTTCTTGGGTGTGAGCTACTTCACTAATCTTTCTCCGGTGTGGAAACTCCTTAGCCCGGTTGCATCTAAATTTAATTGTCTTCTTCCTATATGTAGACAAATAAGGTAGGAGAGACAGGTAAAAGGTACGATAATTTGGAAACACAGGAAACCTACATATCAGAAAAAAGACACAGTAAGATACGATACCACTCTCTTCGCGTTTCGGAGGCAAGTCCTGACGCGTTTTTCGGAAATTCCTCACTCCTTTCTTCCCCCACACGCGTTGACGCGAATCTCGCGCAACGCACTTCTGAAGTGACGAAAATACGCGCAACAAGTCTTTTAAATTTATGGCGCGAAATCCTCACATATTAAAACTTAATTTAAAATGTCTAGTGCCAAAATTTTTGGCACGTAACAATGGCGACAAAGCCATAAAAGAAAAAACTTAAAAAAGAAAAAGACTGTTAGCACAGTAACATCTTAAAATCTAAATCCTAACCACCCTACATAAATCCTAACTTAAATCCTACAACATGTTTATTTGAGGCGCCACCTGGTTTTTCGACCGATAACACGTCTTCCGGATTACCAAGAAACGGAATATGTAGCCCCATTGACTTTGACTACATTTATAAGTGCACACACGAGTCTTTAATGTGGCGCAGTTATAATCGACAGCACGAATTTGTCGGGGAGCATGAAACACTACTTAAACTAAAACAACTGCGACAAGTCGCCTAACCTATATACTAACCTAAAGCTAACATTACAGTTTCCTACGTGCAGACGCACATGAACATTGCATCTAGACTGTTTCTTTGTTGGCAAAAAGTGCCCAAATTTAAAAATGTTCCACAGAGTGAGTTACTTTACACTCTAACAAATTTTTAGTTACTGGTACTCTGGTTTAATAAACAATACACATCAAAATTTGTCCATGACATGGTTGTGAATCAACAAATTTACGAAAACTACAACCTTACTAAATCCTTACAATGCTAACCTACAAATTACATTTCTACCATCAGGTTAGCTTTTTCACTTATTCTTCAAGAAAAATAATTCCCACGTCTGGTCATAAATACCAAACGCTAGGAAGATAAAAAGATAAAACAAGATCTCAAGTTGTTATCGAAGATAATAGATAAGATAACGATATTGAGCTTAAGTTATTATCAAAGGTAAGAGGTAAGATAACGATATTAAGCTTTAGTTATTATTAAAGATAATAGGTAAGATAACGCGATATTAAACTAAAGTTATTATTAAATATAATAGGTAAGATAACGATATTAAAGTAAAGTTATTATTAAAGGTAATAGGTAAGATAACGATATTAAACTAAGTTATTATCAAAGATAATAAATAAGATAAAGATATTAACCTAAGTTATTATCAAAGATAATAGATAAGATAACGATCGAGTGGCTCCTTGGAGCCGTTAAATAGGAATTTCTCGTACCCTAAAAAGAGCAACCTGTGAAGCAGGCCCGTTTGCAGTAAACGGTACGAGGGACCGACAAAGGCATTTGGTGCATTCCTGTACCCGGCGTTAATTGATATCGGTGATATAGTCTCCCGATATGCACACGATGTATAACGATATATATACTCATGCACTCACACATACACACACTCATACATACATTCACTGTTAGCGACCATGTGCGCTGACAGCGACACCGCATGACCTCACGAAAGATTCCCAGAGACGTGGTCCAGGTGTCTGTGAAAACCCCCCGCGCAACCACACGGTGACTAACGGAAATGAAAAGGCAGAGAAATAGGAACGGTAGAAAGAGGGAGGTGGGTATTTGGAATGCATAAGAGGCACTTCCAGGTAGAAAAAAATAGAAAAAGGGCTTGCATTGAGCTAAAGAGACAGAAAAGGTAGATAGCAAAGCACTACTCAGCCAGCTAATGTAGTCAGTAGCCCGGAGTGAGGGAAAATCACTCTTATGTAGTAGACGGGTGTTCCGGGACGAGAACAGGTCTACCGAAAGAAAGATAAGGCAGAAACGGAGACAGCAGGATACGAAAAAGTAGAGTTTTTAGACAAGCGTCCGAGAGAAGGTAGAGAGTTGTCCCTATTAAAACACAGATCGGTCTGAAGGACCACCTGCAATATTAATCCGACGAGTTAATGTATATCATAAGTTAAAAATTCACTAGACTTTTAGGAGAACTAGTACAATCATTTTCCTAACGAGTGCATTCACTGTGATAAGAAAATCAGACAAAAGTTGACACAACAACTTAAAAGTATTATTACAGATGCATTCACACAAAACAAACTGTTTCAAGATAATTTTTTAAAACGGTAACACCTTAAACACACAAAGATGCCTCATTATAAACAATTAAATACAGACACATTGTCCCAATATGCTAAAACAACCGAGAATTTAATAAGATATTCATAAGAAGCGATAGCGCCTCACCACGAAGTTCAATGAAAAAAATGTTTATAAGTTATGGTGATTTAGTAGGAAAAGAAACAAATAATGATATCAGGTAATGTGAGCGACTGTAATAATTCAGAGGAAAAACACAAGGAATAGAAGGTCCTAGTTTTTTTGCAACTGCGAATACGAACTATTTCTTACAATGGCATAGGCCGCGGCTCCTATGTAAGCCCAAAGAAAAAAGCATCCACTCTAACATCAGCTCAAACCAATCATAAAAATTCAATGAGTTATTACAAAAAAAGTTATGACAATTACCACACAATTAAACGATGTAAGATAAATACTAAAAACCAAATAATATGTTATAGGGAAAGTTCGAGGATTAATTAAATGAAGCGACAGAGTTATACTGGGGGGTCTAGAGAATACAGCGATATATAAGTAATGGTAAGTTTAGGGAAAAGTCAACCAGAAGCAAAATGTTTAAGGTAAATAAGTTAAACGTATAAGAGGTAGGTGTATAGGAGAAGGAATAAGTAATTAAAGATACTAATTGAAAGTGAGAACAAAAAATATTAGGTAAATCGTTAGGGGAATGAAACGTGAAAAAACTTAATTAGCTTTTGGGTCAGCAGAGAATGGCTTAAGGTCTTTAATATGCCACCTGCCTTGGCGTTTCCCTTCAGCATCTTGAAGTTCATAGATAAGTGGACTAACGACACGGGTAACCTTACAAAGAATAAATTTCGGGGCTAATTTTAAAGAAAATTTCTTAGATGCATCCGATAAGACATAATTCTTTTTCCAAACTTGTTCGCTCAAGTCGAAGAAAATATTTCGTTTACGTAAATTATAATGGTCCTTACTCTTTTCGTAAGCTTTTAACAAATTTTTCCTAACGTCGTTAAAGATAGAAGGTAATGATTGTTGGTCTTTGTCCCAGCGTACTTTATCGTCAAATTCAATTACGTTAGTATCGTCAGGAACTAAACCATAATAACTGCCATCAATTGGGGTATATCTTCCAAAAACAAGAAATGACTGAGTAAATTGGGTTGCTTCGTGTTTAGATGTACGCAAAGCTTGAGCAATTTTAAAAATATTTTCATCCCATGTAGTGTGGTCTGAATCAATATAGGAAGAGATAGCGGTAATTAAAACTCTATTTACTCTTTCGGTAGGGTTTACTTGGTGATGGTATTTTGCGTTAAACCAAATTTTTTGTACTTTGTAACTCTTAACGAAATTTTGAAAATCTTTTGAGATAAATTGTGCCCCATTGTCACAAAGAATAATCTGAGGAACACCGAAGATAAGAAATACATTTTGTTCTAGGAACTTAATTATAGCAGCGGATGTAGCTTTACGTAACGGTTGTACCATAACAAATTTAGAAAACCAATCGGTGACAACTAACAGATATTGGTTACTTTTTTTTGATCGGGGAAGAGGTCCTAATAAGTCGAGCGATATTAATTGAAAGGGATAAGATACACGTTTAAAGTTACCCATTAAGCCAGAACGAGCCTTTTGTAAGCTCTTATGAGAACCACAAATTGTACAGTTCCTAATATAGCGACAGACAGAGTGTTTTAGTGTGGGCCAATAATATAATTCAGATATTTTAGCGAGAGTTTTTGTAACACCAAGATGAGCAGCTATGGGATCATCATGACATAATTCAAGCACTTCATTGCTGTTAGCGGTAGGGACAACGAGTTACAATTCGGGGATGTTAGATATTTTGTGAGGTGAAGGAGATACAAATTTATATAATCTATTGTTGGTTACACGAAAGGTAGGAAATTTATCGGGATTTTCAGAAACTTTTTTAATCATATTAAGATACCAGGTATCAGGAATTAGATTTGGAAGGTTAAGAGATACGACATCACGAGATAAGGCATCAGGTACGATATTTAATTTGCCAGGCCTATGCCTAACGTCAAAGGTGAATTGAGAGATACGCAAGTTCCATCTTGCCAAACGACCTGCGGTTTGTTTTAAGTTATTTAGCCAAGTGAGGGCTGCACAATCAGTGATCACGGTAAAATGTGTACTTTCAACATATCCTCTAAATTTCTCAATGCCAGGATAATGCCCAATAATTCTCGTTCGGTAGCTGAATATTTTTGTTCGGCAGAAGTTAAGGCACGACTTGCATAAGCGATTGGATGCTCTAAACCATTGCTCACCTGGAACAACATTGCACCTAAACCAGTAAGTGAGGCATCAGTTTGTATATAAAATTTTTCATCGAAATTGGGCGAGATTACGATAGGTGCAGAAGTGATTAACGTTTTAATTTGTTCAAAAGCCTGTTGAGATTCTAAATTCCACTCGATAGTTTGGGATTTATTTTTATTTTTAATTAAAGCTGTAATGGGTGCAGATATAGTTGAAAGGTTGGGTAGAAAGATGCGATAGTAGCTAATCATTCCAATTAAACGTTTGATTTCAGTAACAGTTTTAGGTGTTTTGAATTTAGTTATAGCGTCAGCTTTAGCAGGATCTGCTCGTAGGCCAGTTCCATCGATAATAAAACCAAGAAATGTAAGCGACAAACAACAAAATTGACACTTTTCTCAGTTTATCTTAAAACCTGCTGCATTTAGGCGTTCTGCAACCTCATTTAATGTGGCGATATGTTCATCAAAGAAACTTGAGATAACTAAAATATCATCCAAAAATACAAAGGCACGTTCCTGATGTAAGATAGGACCTAACGTTTAATCCATAGTGCGTTGTAGAGTTTGTGGTGCGTTACAGAGACCAAATGGCAAAGATTATATTCAAAAAGACCTCGGCCTGAAACACAAAAAGCAGTTTTTTGACGAAAAGATAGGTCGAGAGGTATCTGATAAAAAGCTTGTCTAAGATCGATAGATGAGATAAATTTTGCGTTTCGAAGCCGGCTTAAAATAGAGTCAGTTCTTGGTAGAGGGTAAGCATCAGAGACAGTTACAGAATTCAACTTTCCGCCATCAAAACAAACACGCCATTCGTCATTTTTCTTACGAACTAATAATACGAGAGACATCCAGGGTGAATTTGAGGGAGAGTAACACCAGATTCTAACATTTTATCTATTTCGGAATGAAAATGCTTTTGTAATGCAGGTGATAACAGATATTGACGTTGCTTAAAAGGGAGGGCATCACCTGTGGAGATAATATGTGTTGCAGTAGTAACGCAACCAAGTTCAGAGGTATTAAGTTTACGAAATTTGTCGATTATAGAGTTAAGAGTTACATTTTGTGAATCGGTAAGAGAAATTTTATTAGATATTCCTGCAAATGCACAGGAATTTGTTTTAAGGGAAGTTTGCCAAAAAAAATCTTGAAAGTAAAGCGAGAAATCACAAAGTTTACAAAAATCTACACCTAGTAGGAATGGATAAGCTAATGTAGGTACTATCAAAAATGAAACGTCACGTTCAAGTGATTCTACTCGAATTTTTAATTTAAGGAAACCCGTTACATATATATGATTATCGTCAGCTAAATTTATGGAAGTTTTTTCGGGAGCAATTTGAATTTTAATATTTTGTTTAGATAATTGTTGTAAACCTTTGTTGTTTATGAGGGAGCATGAGGAACCCGTGTCGAGTAGAGCTATTACATTTAAAGAACCAATCGAGATGGGTAAATATGGGCGATTATCAAAGGGTTTTTTAACAAGTTTTAAGGCAGCAGACTTTTTATGGTAAAAGGAATTAACGGTTTGTAGCCAATTAGACCATTTTGACGGGGTAGTATAACATAATTCTTTTAATGAAGGCAAGGCATTTTGTAAATTCAAGGTAGCGATATTATTGTTAGATATATTTAATAAAGGTACAGCGTTAGAGGTAGTTTTATGCTTTAAGTTTATTGACGTCTGGGTCCGTTGAATGGTTGGTGTTGAGGACGATTTTGATTCCTTGAGATATTCACGTCCCGGGTAGGAATATTTCGACGGAAGTTTCCCGATACGTTAGAAATACAATTTGTACAGTTAGATTTATAGATATTAGCACGACCACAGCCATAGCAGAAATATTTTTGGGGTATGTGCAAACGTTGTAGTTATGTCCACTTTTCTTACAATTCCAAAAGGTAAGTGAGTTATTTGTTGATGTAGAAGGAATATTAAGGGTAGATACTTTACGAGAAGATTGAACTTGACAAGCTAAATCGGGTTCTAAAAGACCAGATTGTTTTTCTGGAGGAGGACGCAATTTTACTTCTTGGAGCGAACGACATAAATCTTTAAATTTAGGTAAAGAAGAAATGTGTTGCAACGCTAGACGTTCGGAAAAATATGGATTTAAATTTCTACGCAACTGATCGATAATTTCAAATTCTGATGGTTTATTATCAAGTCTACTATATAGAGCTTCTATTGAGGTATTAAAGGAAATTACATTTTCGTCAGGTCCTTGGGTTCGATTTCGTATCTCATTCCAAAGATCGGTAATATAACCGTGCGGTAAGAAGTCCCGTTTTAAACACGTAACTAATACCTCCCAGGTAGATCGTTGATTCTATCAAGAAAAGACATTAAAGAAATTTGGGAGTCAAAGCCCTGGAAAGTTAAACCCCATTTATAAACAGGTATGAATTTCCCCAATGATGGAGCTTGAGAAATTACGAGATTTGATAACGGTACAGGTACAACTCTATTTGTTGCTTAAGGTGTATTATGCGGGAAACAACGCGCTTTAATTCAGTTTCGCTTGGGCCGGGATCAATCTTGTTTACTATATTAGCTATATCTTCAAGGGATTGTTTAATTTCAGACATATTTTGAGGTAAATCAGAAACGATTACTTTCGAAATAGGTAGCCCTTTAGCTTTAGCTTCTTGCAATCGTCTGTCATTTTGGATAGATGTGGGTTTAATATTTCTACATTGGATTTCGTAAATCAGTTTGGATGACTTCAGATGAATAATATTCATTTTAAGATAGTATTTGAGACAAGAAAATATACGAAATTTAAGATACTATAATATTTCGCAAGATAAAAGGTATACTAAACCTCAATTGGTTACGTTAAGTGTATTTGAAGGCAAAATCTACTTTAAAAAGGCATTTATAAGTTACAACTATTTAAATTACTAAGGAAATACTTTTAGAACGGTATCAGGGCAAGATAGCGTTTAAGAAAGCAAATACAACAAGATTAGGTTACCATAACGCTTTAAAAGACTCAGTTAATTGCGGTAACTGTTTTAAACACAAAGTTTTCTTTAAAAGGAATTTGTTAGTCATAGCTAGATATTTAAATTACTAAAAAACACTTTTTAAACGGTATCAAAACAAGATAGTGTTTATACATGATTTAAAAGCACCACCAAAAAGTTAAACCCAAAAAACAGGCATAAAATTATATTTGGTGTATTATTAAACAAACAATTTCTATAAGGGACACGGTATAAGGCAATCAATTATTTATTTATATTTATTTATATTTAAATATACTTACAAGCGAAATTGTATCCATCCCAAATACGAAAGTTGGGTTATATTATCTTATAACTACTCCTAAAAAACACTTTTAATTCCATTCCAAACAAACCAGGCACTTATTTAAGACAATTCAAGTTAGAAAGCACACTACTTTTAAAGTTACAAAGAATTAATTGGATTAGCAAAACATTATATATAAAAAAAAATATACCAGAAATTTGAGTAAACAGGTGAAAATCAGATGGAGCCAAGTCCGGGCTGTATGGTGAATGACTAAACACTTCCCATTGAAAAGACTGTAGGAGTGTCTTTGTTGAAACTGCAGTGTGCGGCCGAGCATTGTCGTGGAGAAGGACAATGCCTGTTGACAACATTCCTCTCCGCAGTTTTTTGTACTTTGTATTGCGTTTTTGGGTTTTGTTTTTGTTAATTGTGCTCTTAGTGTATTGTTGGTTCTAAATACTGTTTTAATTCTAAATTTGTTTCCTATTCTTTGGATTTTTTCGGAGAATCCTTTTATGTATGGTATTGAGAGCATTTTTTGGTGTGAATCGTTGATTTTGTTTTCTTTTTATTTATTTTTAGGATTTTTATTCATTTTTTTCTCTATTATTCTTTTAGGATATTTGTTTTCTATTAGTGTACATTTGATTAGGTTTTTCTCTTTCTTCGTTTGATGATATTAATTTTGCTCTATCATACATGGTTTTGATAATTCCTCGTTTGACACATTGTGGGTGGTTTGAATCAAAGTTTAAGTATCTGTTTGTGTGCGTTGGTTTTCTGTATACCGATGTATTAATTGTCGTATCGTTTTTGCTAACTAGAATATCTAAAAATGAAAGTTTTCCATGTTGTTCTAATTCATATGTGAATTTAATAGTTGGTTCTATTTTGTTAATGGATTCTACAAAGTTTTTAATTAGTTCTGGATTATGAGGCCAAATAGCATAGACATCATCTACGTATCTCCACCAGACTAGTGTGAATATAACATATTTTTTTTTTCGAATTCCTCCATGAATATATTACTAAAGATTGGTGATAGTGGACTTCCCATTGCCATTCCAAAGCTTTGTTTGTAGAATTGATCACTTATTTTAAAATATGTGGTATTGACGCATAAGTCAAGTAATTCCATAATCGATGATATACTTAGTTTTGTTCTTTCTTTAAGGTTGCCATTTTCTTCTAGTTTGTTTTTTATAATATTAAGCGTTTTGTTTATAGGGACATTTGTGAAGAGATTTACTACATCAAAACTTACCATTGTGTGTGTATTTTCAATTTTTATGTTTGATAATTTTTCTAAAAAGTGTTGGTTGTTTTTTATGAAAGAATCCGTTTTGCCTGCTAATGGATTTATAATTTTTAGGAGAAATTTTGCTAAATTATGGCATGGTGAATCTATGGAGCTTACGATAGGTCTTAAAAGAATGTCCTTTTTATGAATTTTTGGTAGACCGTAAAAGTGGGGTGGTTTATTGTAATGTGGGACCAGTTTACTTCTTTCTTTGTCTTCGAATTCATTTTTTAAATTTAAATAAGGTTTTGTATATTTTATTTTCAATTGATTTTGTTGGGTCCGTTTCTAAACTGGTGTAATTCTCAGTGTTCAACAGTTCGTTGACTTTTGTGTTGTAATTGTTTTTATTCATTATTACTGTTGCATTGCCTTTGTCAGCAGGTAGAATTATAATTGAGTTATCGTTTTTTAGATTGCGAATTGCTTTTATTTCGTTATTACTTACTTTGGTTTTATTTTGTGATTCTTTTCTATTTCGATTTTGCATCGTGCTCTAAATTTGTTTGCTTGTTCTTCTTCGAGTTGGTTTGCTGTTTTCTCAATACAGCTAATTATTTCAAAGGTTGGTATTGATTTTGGTGTTATGGCAAAGTGGCGTCGCCGTGGATCAATGTAGTAAGCGTAAGACTACGGATCCCAAGGTCCCGGGTTCAAATCCCGACACGGCCGACTGCTTGAAAAATGGCAGGTGAGCATTTTTCACAAAAATTACGCCCTCGTTCGGATGAGAGGTTAAATGGAGGTCCCGTGTGTGAGTGTTGTCACGCACGTTAAAGATCCCTACCTTGCCTGGAACGGCAAGGGTTCGGCAAAATTCTAAATTTCCAGGCAACAAAAAACTCGCCTCCTGGCCAATGTAGTACCTACAGTTGGAGCATTGGTAATGTAAATGAACTGTTATGGCAAAGTTAAGACCTTTTGATAGAATTGATTTTTCTGTGTCGTTAATAGTTCTGCTTGATAAATTTATCACAGTATTTAGCATGGTGTTGTTGTTTTCTAACGTTTTATTTTGCGTGTTATTTTTCTCTATAAATAGGTTATTAAATTTTTTTAGGTGAATTTCTTTTTGTTTGGAAAATACTGATTCGTAGTAGGTTTTTGCACTAACGAGAATTTTATCAAAATCATCATTTGTTACCTTTATTCGTATAAAATTTATAATGCCCTCAATATCTTGTTTTAACTTATAAATAATGTGTCGGTGGTTTTGTAGTCTTTCCCTCATCATACTGTAACTTGCTCTTTCGAGAATCCTTGATAGTTTATTGCTTGTCTTTCCAAATTTGATTCTAAATAATTATTTCGTTGTTTCTGCATTTTATTAGGAACGTGAGTGAATTTTTGGAATGCGATAGTTTTAGGTTTAGATTGTCCAACTGTCTAAAACAAATACAAATTTCAGGCCCATACCTGACTTGTAAATACTCCCTGCCAACATGCATGAGACTCCAGTCATAAAATAAAATGGGAGGACGCAAAAATTATCGACAAAGAAGAAAACCACCAAAAACGCAAAACCAAAGAAGCTGCTTATATAACCCTACATAAAAATAACTGCGTTGCAAACGAATCGGTGACTTTCAGTAAACAATGGATTCCATTACTAAAAGAAATAACAAAAGAAATAACAAATGAAAATCAAATGCCCACAATATCTAGGTAGCATTGCAGGTTTTTCCTGGTTTTTCCTTGCGATATTAACATGAAATACAGCCTACATACATGATTTCTATTTATACATACAATAACTAATTACATAACAATAACCATATCAACAACCCCTGTAAAACAGCATTAGTATCTGACAAGTGTGAACCCGCAATAGGGTTACCTCAAAACCATATACAATATCCGTTGAACAGTATTGGTATGTGACAAGTGTAAACCCGTCTTAGGGTCGCCTCAGAACTATATACAATCTTCATAGAACAACATTGGTATCTGACAAGTGTAAACACGCCATAGGGTCGCCTCAGAACCATGTTAAAATCTACCAAAGAGGTAGCCTAAATCATAATGATTTTTCCCCCTCAAAATAAATATAAAAAAAAAACGACTGATCATGCTTTACGGTAACGCAATCGCACACTTCTTTAATAACCATCCTCTCAATTGTATAAATAGAAACATGTTAAAAAATGTTTTCCAAATTATTGAATTTATATAAAATTCACCAATAAAAATTAATCAGCTAATTTTACGTTAAGCGTATTGGCTACCTAAAACAAGTCGGTCCCAGGCCGTAACACAAATTGAAGGCAATCATTCTTTTAAAGTTTAAAAATTTTTGCTTAGTGTACTCAAACCAAATATTTCAATAAATCAAAGTCACCTTCAATTTATGTCATAAATGTCAAACTTGAAGTTTTTATTATTTTGACAACAATCCTAGGTCATGGATCGAAACGTAAATAAAATAGATTTTAAAAACTATGAGTGGTTTCATTCCCAAAAAAGATTAAGAAGAATGCTAAACAAACCACAACAAACATACAGGGAGTATTTATTAACATCTGTACGTCCTGTTTTAAAGTTTCTACACCATTGTCGCACATTGCTGTCACTCATTGAACTTTCACCGTACACAGTACTTATTCGTCGATGAATTACGGCTGCATTACACCCCTTAGCCTAAAGGAATCGAATTACCGCACGAACTTCACACTTGGCGTGCTATTGTTGTAGACATGTTTACGTGCTACCTACATGAACACAACTAAACGGAAGTGACGCGACGCGATTGACAGTCATACTAGTGACGCTGCGCAACAGATCTGCGCACTGGTTCATCCGATTTTTAGGGGAGTTTTTATTTCGCGACCAATCGGACCTTGAAAAAAAATAGCACTCGTATTTAGAATGAATTTTCGGGATATAAAATCTTATAGCAAAAAATATAAGGGACGCGGGAGGAAACGTCATTATAGAAAATGTAGAGAAAGTGGGTGGATGGCAAGTATATATAGGGAATTTATATGCAGGAAAGGAACTAACTGCATTAGAACAGGAATCAGATATTGAAAATGATGACTTGGGATATCCTATACTTAAAGATGAGTATGAATTAGCATTAAAGGGTCTGAAAAATGGCAAGGCGCCGGGTACAGATAAGGTGCAAGCAGAAACTATAAAAGCCGCTGGACAAGCAGTAACAAAACGTCTCTTCCAACTTGTAAGCTATATGTACGAGACATACGAGATACCCAAATATTTCAAACGTACCATCATAGTAACTATACCAAAAAAGAAAGGCGCGGATAGATATGAAAATTTTCGAACAATAAGTTTGACAGAACACGTGTCAAAAATATTAACTAGAATTGTACAAAGACGAATGGAAAAACGAGCTGAAGAGATAGTAGAAAAAGTAAATTTGGGTTTAGGCGAAATAGGGGAACACGGCAGGTTATTTTAGCTCTGAGAATGATAATGGAGAAAACAATAGTAAAAGGAGAAAACGTGTATATAGGGTTTGTCGATCTGGAAAAAGCATTTGACAATATAAAATGGAAAAAATTGTTCGAAATACTCCAAAAGATTGGGATGAGTTATAGGGATAGACGAATAGTACGTAGCTTATATAAAGAGCAAACAGCTATAATAGAATTAGAGCAGGAACGTAGAGAAGTAAACATTAAGAGCGGGGTGAGACAGGGATGTGCCCTATCCCCATTAATATTTAACTTCTACATTGTAGAGGCAATGAATACTATCAAATGCAGGAAGACATTTGGAATTATTATGCAGGGACAAAAAATTGATATCCTTACATTTGCAGATGATATAGCGGTATTAGCATCTAACAAAGAAGAGTTAGAAGCTGCTCTCAATGAAATGGAAACGGTTCTAATAGAGGGATATGGTATGAAAATTAACAAAAATAAAACTAAAGTACTAATATACAAAGGAAATAAATCAAAAACAAGAATACAAATAAGTAACAAGGACTTACAAGAGGTTAAGAATTTCTGCTACCTAGGAAGCCAAATAACGCAAAATGAGAAAAGCGCAAAAAATATAAAACATAGATTAGCACAAGGTCGTGCTGCATTTAACAAGAAAAAGCAACTACTGGGTTCAAAGACAACAAACATAGAAACAAGGAAAAGATTGATTAAAACATATGCGTGGAGCACAGTACTATACGGTTGTAAAGCCTGGACAGTAGGAGAAGCGGACAAGAAAAAGGTAGAAGCCTTGAAATGTGGTGCTACAGACGTATGATGAAGATATCATGGACAGACAAAGTGAAGAATGAAGATGTACCAAAAATGGTAGGGGAAGAAAGAAATATGTGGAAAACGGTAGAAAATAGGAGAGATAGGATGATAAGCCACATACTACAGCATGAGGGAATAGTGTGGAATATATTAGAAGCAGAGATAGGAAAAAAAAGTAGATGTAGACCTAGGTTAGACTACTGCACACATATAGTGAAAGTTGTAGGCTGTAGGAATTTCAGGGAAATGTGAAGGCTAGCTCAGAACAGAAATCAATGGAGGTCCGCATCCAACCAGTCCCAAGATGGATAAACTAATGACGAAAAAAGTAACTGTACTTAAACATGATGATTATTATAAGCATCTACAAGTATTGGTTGGGCAATATTCTCGAATAATGTTAATTGTGTTAAGGATTTACTGGAAAATTATTAATTCGGCAAATCTCTAAGTGCTGGGGGATCTTGGCAGCCACAGTTTGCTTAACCCTCTTCACTCAATCTCGGTGAAATAGGGCATAAAGTAATAAAGCAATAGAAGGGGAATCGAGTTGTATATAGGCTGTGTGAGGATTTCAGGAAACTGTGCACGCTAGTTCAGAATATAAATAAGTGCAGGTACGTGTCCAACCAGTTTTGAGACAGAAAAGCTAATGACGAAAAGATAAACGCAGATAAATCTAACGATTATTATAAACAACAAGTTTCGGTTGTGAAATACTTGCAACTAATGTTGACTGTGCGACAAGACATATTGGAAAAAATATTAAATCGGCAAATGTTCAAGTGCTGGAAAATCTTGGTAGCCACAGGCTGCTTACACCCGTTCACAACCACTGAATGTCGGAAAAATAAGATATATAATTGTAAAACAATAGAAGGGGACCGAACTGCATCTAACAAGAAAAAACAGCGCCTATGATATAAAACATCAAACATGGAACAAGAAGAAAATTGTTGAAAGCATATGTGTGAAGCATAGCACAGTATGCCTATGAAATATGGGCAGTGGGAAAAACAGATAGAAAAACGGTAGCAGCCTTTTGGAATGCTGTGTTCAGATGTATAAGAATGATAGCATGGACAGACAAAGTTAATAACAAATAGGTTAAAGAAATAGTAGGGGAACAAGGATATCTGTGAAAAAAAATATGAGAAATAGTAGGGCAGAATACGTTCTAAAGCATTTTTAGGGAATAGTATGTGATATATTACAAGCAGAAATAGGAAAAAGGAGGTAGATGTAGACCTAGATCAGATAGTGATAGATGCAGACTGGGCAAATTTCAGGGAAATGTGTAGGTTAGTTTAGAATAGGAAACAATGAGGGTACGCGTCTAACCAGTTCCAGGACTGAAGGCCTAATGATGATGATTGTTAACTGTCTTAAGTGCAGTAGTTACTCGCCTTCAACTGAAAAACCTAAAAGATTTTTAATTCATGTAGCAAAAAGAGATCTATCTTTCAAAGTCCCATATATTGATAGTGGTGTACTATTTGAGAAAACACAATTTCATCAGCTGTCTATGTCACTGTAGTTATTCACATTATGCAAAATGTCCTTTTAGTTAGTGCTAATTATTTTGTAGTACTTTGAGCACCGTAAAATTAACACTAAAGGAAAATATTTGTGAAGAACTTCTCTTATCACTATCTATTAGGCCAACCAGGTATTTACAACAAAAGTTAAATGTTCATTTTTAAAACAGCAGCAAATAGTAAATTTTCAACAAAGTTAAACAGTAAAAATTCAAATCCTATATACTTTTAAAGAAATCGGTATATGTAATAATCTCTGTAGTTGCAAAATGTCTAAAAAAATATGTTTAACCTAATGAAATAGGAATTTATTTAACAAATATAAAAACTGTATAGAACACTACAAAGTATCTAATTTGTCATTTAATATATTAAACGTCAACAATTTATTTACTAATACTGTTATTCAATTTAGAAACTCGATATTTTAAGTAATTTTCTATTTCCGAACTTTGGATTACAGTCCAATCCTTCAAATATTCTGTTTCTTACATCATCATTGGTTGTTTCCATGTATAAATGTGCTAGGAATATCCAATCTTGTTTATTTTGCACTCCTTTACAGAACACAATTTCTTGTAAATCTGGCGATATACTTAAAAGTTTGTTTCTTTTTAACTTTGAAAGGGCGTGTACCACATCGCTAATGCATTTCTTGTGGTTATTGGATGCTAACCATTTTACAACTTTAACCCGATTAAGTTTATCAAGCTGACTGTCAGATGATTTATCTTCAAAGCCCAAACGTTCATAAAATTTGTCCAAAATACGATATGTAAAGTTCTAAAATGTTATTGATATGAGAATGAGTGCATGACCGTATTTATTACCTGATATATCTCGTATTCCGTTGAACCAATTGCTAGGTCTTTGGAAAACGTACAATTTTTAAAATAAAGATAATCCTGAGGTTCTGCGTTTTCATCCTGGTAAGGCAAAACCGCTTCCATATGTTCAACAACTTCTAAAAAGGCAGCTATTGGTAAATCTGCATATTCGTGTGACAGGTATTCGCTTAGCTTCACCGGTATATAAAAGGGCAGTTGGCCTGCACGGCCCAGATCAAAGGCGTCGTCCACTAATTGAGCTCTGTTAATTATAGGAATATCTTCAAACCTATTACTATTTAAAACATCTATTAGCCGTTCCCAGTTTTGAATATCATAATTTACACGGTAATACCCTAGAAGTTTAAATTTGAATAAAACAATGAACTCTCTTAAAACAAGTACGGACCTGTTTGTTGAAGATTTACAAGTAACCATCCCTCGGTATTATATCTATTTTCTACCATAACATTTTTTTCTGAAAGCCACAGATCCGCAGTAGTTGTTTTTAGTTTTCTTTTTGAATCTGTACTAAATGCAAAGTTAATGGGAATGTACCATAATGAATCAGTGTGGTTGACTATAGTTGCAAATCCTCTGTAAAACTTTTTCTGCAACAAAAAGATCAAACAAATGAAAACTTGAAAGCTTTTAACCAAAAACCCCAAATATTGTACAATCCAGCAAAACATTTGGGAGAAAATCTTACTTAAAATTTAGTTCCTCTTTAGAAGTATTGATATAATGATATTAGCCATTTCTAAGAAAAGTCAGCCCTTATACTTAACTTTTTCGTTTAATACTTTTGTTTTTCCAAAATTGGAGTTGTGGATAGTTAGTTTGCTATGAAGTGGTCACAAAAACTTTTAAAAGTATTGCAGTCACTTTTTAGAAATTTTCTGAATGCCAAATTTTTATATTTACAGAATTCCCAAATAAAATATATCTATTATTTTTGGTAAACTTGTTTCATTTTTCAAAATCTATACAAGGTAAGCACGTTTTTCTAATTACGATGAAAGTATCTGTGTCTTTGAATCAATGTGGTAGCTTTCTTGCTTGCAATTTTGTTTTTTTATAAGAACAAGCAAGTCTTTCTAGTTTTACAATTACTGAAAACCTTGAATGGTTGACTTTAACTGTATTTTATGCAGTGTGTTATTCTAAAGTCGTTCAACCTTGACTTTCTTTTTGAGCGAAAACATTAAAAGCTCTACTGGTACGAGGGCTTTTATATACTTTTGGACGATCTTAATATAAAGGACTGCGTCGCCAATCGAACCAGCATCTACGTGGAGTAGACATGTTCCTGTGTGACTGATGATTTCAAGGTCACGAGTTTAATTCCTGACACGGACCGGACCGTTTGAAAATCGTTAGGCGAACATTTTTCACACAAAAATACGGCCTGGTTCGTATGAGAGGTTTGATATAGGCCCCTGCGTGTGTGATGTCACGCATGTTAAAGATTCTTACCTTGCTTGGAACTACAAGTGTTCGGCAAAATTAAAAATTCTGGGTAAAAGGTCTCGCTTCTTAATCAATGTATTACCTTCGGGTGGAGCATCTGAAAATCAAATGTAGGGTTGTCGATCTAAGTCACCAATGTGATGGACTCTGACAAATCAAAAGCTCCAGGAATACCACACAATCTAACCCCCTTTAAAAAGAAGTATTGGAGCGTTATTCCATTGGGACCACCAACGGGAACAGAAATGATCAACGTAACACAACATTAATCTAATATTTTAATCTGAACCTATTTTGAACCTGGCTGCTAATGCCGTAAGATGTACATGTGTTACGTTTATCTTTCAACATCAATTAAATACCCATTTTCCCTTGTTAATTCATTACCCGTTCAAATAAACTCCGTTTCAATTCTTAGAATCTCCAGCAACATTATATCTATTTTACCTGTTCCTAATAAGCCCGCTTTAACATAATTTTAACTCAAATCCACTTTGCTTTTAAAACGAAAATTTATTCGATAAATTAAATAGTCAATACCTTCTTTTAGATACCCGTTAATTTGTTAAACATTTTGATAACGTATAATTGCTTTCTCTTGTGTTTCCCATCTAAAAACTTGTCAAAATAATTGATCCTACTATTATTTGATAGCATGTTTTCCACTTTGCTAAACGCGTTTTGATAACGCGAGGATTACAGTTCGAACTCGTGTCATATAAACCAATTTTTAATTTGATTCTCTAGCTTGTACGTTGAAATATTTTCTACATTACTCGTACCAGTATTTCAAGAGCGATGCACGTTTTTTTATTCGATAAGTAGGAGGTATATTGCGTGTATCGGTGAGTTTTTCCGCGCTTACCCATTCTAATCAGATTATTTTTTTAGCTCTTAGCTGGAGGCCAAATTAGTTCTTTCTTTATGTAGACTCAACTGTTCGTTGACGTAAACCAACTGCTTTTGTCTGTAGACCGCTGCTGCAAGTACGGTGGCAGGGTGAATGGATCTTGACTACCGTGGCGTTGCTGTGCTGACTCACATCCGACGGTTTGCAAAATAAGCATTCCGACGCATAGATGTATGTGACTCGTTTTCTTTTGTGCACATCGAGGATTATTATTTATCAGCGGTTGATGTGAAACCAGTTCACCAAACATGTTTAAAAGCTAGCTTTGCCAGTGCTTCTGGTTATATTTCTTCAATTCTTACTATAACTTGTTCTACATTTAATACTTTAATCTAACACACTTTTTATTGAGAAAATCTAAGCATTATTTTTTTCCAAATAGTTTTATTATATGTTAGCTACAAAATGCGCACTTCGTGGGTCTATTATAAAATTAGTATAACGTAAATTTAATACGTTTCTTTGTCTATGTGAATCAAGAAATTTTAATTTATTTTAATTGTTAATAGATAATCGTGGGCGACGTGTTTTTTTTTTGTTTTTTTTGGTATGTAGGTAAATCCCCCCACTCTCCGGGTTTGGTAGCTAGCCTAGTATTTACGTTTCTTCCAGCTAAGTCTAGGTATGTAGCATAAATTATGGCGCCCAACGTGGTGCTTTGAGTTTGTTTTGATTAATTGTTGGCCCCGATTTTGTCATGGGTAATGTTTGCTTCGATTTTGGTTTTCGTTAATTTGTGCTACAAATTTGTTTCGTGTGACTTTGGTTCCGATTTGGTTTTGCTTAATTCCTGGTCCGATTTTTTTTTGTTAGTTCTTACTGCCTAATTTCTTGCATTACCCGTATTTCTCGGCCTGTTGGTACTTGTTTTCCTTCCTTTACGTTCGAACTGTTATTTCCTTTTATCTTTCGGCTCTTTGCTGTCTCCCACATGCTGGTCAATCTTCTTAAATTTTAGTTTTGTTTTCTTCCTTAATCGCTCAATATTATCGTTTGGTTAATTTCAGATTATTGGATTTGCGTTTTCGCTAATAATCCTAGTCCATTGAAAACGCTGGCGTCCAAGATTGTTCTTGTTCTTCTATCCCTCTCTGTACATTTTGTTTTTACCGTCAAGTCTAGAGTGGGTTTCTTTCTCCGATTTTTCTTTTATTCTAGAGCCCTATTCTAGTTTCTATTTTGTTGTTTCGCTTCCATTGGTGTTCTTAAAATTTATCCGTCAGATATGCTTTAGATTGCCCTGTATTTGTAATAATTTTTTTTTGGCTTTTATCGAGTTACGGTTAGCCTTTATTTAGTTACTTTCTATCCATTTCTTTCTTGTTCGTATTCAAAATGACTTCTTTTTCGGTTTCCTACCAAAGTCTTCCTATGTGGGAGTGGAATTTGAAACTTTTTAGTAACCCAAACACTCTTACCGTACATGATATTTTGGGACGGGTCGAAGAACTCCGACGAACTTACCATGTGTCAGAATTGCAGTTATTTGAGTCTGCAGTGGACTTGTTCGGGGCTATAGCGTTAGTTTGGTATCGTGGTTACCGGCATAGGTTTTCTGACTGAAAGTGATTTCTAATTCACCGATTCAACATTTTGAACCCCCGGATTTTGCTTATAAGTGTGCTACTATTGAGGAAAATATTTTTACTTCACGTGACCGAACTGTTATGATTTCTACTACGCTTACGGGTAGGTACAATGCTTCTTCCGTACGTTCTACTGTTCTTCTTCCTAGTTCTACTTCTACTCATCAGGTCGTATGCTTTAATTGCGATAAACCTTGTCATGTCTCCAAACGTTGTACCCGTTCTAAAGTACTCCATTGTTATGGTTGCGGATATAAGGGAGTTTCTCGCCGCAACTGTCCACAATGTCATTCTACTACTAATAGTTCTTCGAATCATACTTCAAATACTTTCCTCACCTCTAGCTGCCTAATTTCTTCTGCTTCTCACTTTACGTTCTCTTGTCCCTCATCCAGGTCAACCTGCTACTACTATCAAAACCTACCCTTCTTCGGCAAATACAGCTTCGAACAAAATTTCCTCCGTCTCTAGTTCTACATCCTATTCTACTCCTCCTTTTGCTCGCCCTACTTATTCATTTTCACCCTAAACTGTGCCTCCACTACCATTACAACCCATGCTTCGAATTAGTGACGGCAGGTAGCTTTTGAAGAGTTTGTTCCCGCTTTCTTAAACGATTCTACCCAAGAGATCCCTGTCGTGTCTGCAAACACAAATGTCGCTGAAGTGACGATAACTTCTAATTCAGTCTGCGATGGTCCTCTTAAAGTCCATGAACCTGTATATTTGATGCCTCTTCTTGTTCTTGTCAAAATGTTACCTGTTCCTGCTTTCTTAAATGCTTCTGTTCAAGAAATTTCTGTCGTGCCGGTAATCCCAGCCGTAGCTAAAGTGAAGATAATTTCTAATACGAATCGAGAAGGTCCTGTTGAAATTAGAGAACCCGTAGCTGTGATGGTTGTTGCTGGCATCGTCAAAGTTTCACCTGATCCTGTTTCGTTATCTACTATTGTTAAGGAATCAGTTCCTATTGTGGCTGAAGTTTTGTCAGTTCCTACTCTGTTGTCTAACAGTAACGAAGTCTTACTTGATTCTACTCCTTTATCGGACGTTGATGAAACGCTACGTTACCTACTTTTACTCATTTTTCTCATGCTGACAAAATGCTACTTGCTTTTGTTCTTTTAACTAAGGTTGGTAAAATCCTAGCTGATATCTTGTTATCTAATGTTGACGAAGGTCAACCTGATTCTGCTTCCTTATATATTGTGAATGAAGCTCTTCCTGATGCTGTTTGTTCTTGTAAAGTTGATAAAATTCTGTCTGGTGCTGCTTCTTTTTTTCATGTTGGTAAACTTCATTCGAGTCCTTTATTTAAAATTAGCCAAGTTTTACTTGATACTGTTTGTTCTTGTAACGTTGATGAACTTCTACCTGATTTTGTTCCTTTGCGTAATGTGGTTGAGGTGTTGTCGGATTCTGCTCTTTTTCCTAAGGTTGATATTCCTACAGCCAATGCTGTTTTCTTTCCTAACGATGATACTTCTAGTCCTTTATCTAACGTCGTTGAAATTTTATCTAATTATGTCCTTTTATCTCACGGAACTGAAGTGTGCTCTCCTCGTGTTTCTTTTCGTAAGATTGATTCTCGTACAGCCAATACTTTTCTCTTTCTACCGTTGGCTTTCTTGCAACCCATTCTAACAACAAACAATTTTCCTCCTTAACTCGTTTCGAGTTTTCTAAACTACCCTCACCACCTCCTACACCGCGTGCTACCCTTACTACACCCCTGCTGTCCCTGTTTTGCGAAAAACTGCCCATAAAAGGCAGAAATTTGTTTATACCGATTCGGAACCGGAAGCTGTATGCCGGCGAAGTCATAAATTCCTTGATCTTGTTTCATTTTCCTTCTGACAGTGTAAACGCATTAAGTCCAATATCTAGTTATCGTGCCCCAGATTCTTATGTCGACTTTCTTTCTTTAGGTTTTGATTTCTGGACTTTAAGTTTTCTTTTTATTTACTTGCCTGTTTGCTGGGTTTTCTTTTTTTTCTTTCTTTTTCTGAACCTGTGTGGGTCCGGGAATAAAATAGTTCCACGGTATGACATGCCTGTCGTAAGAGGCGACTACAGCGGTACAACGCACACACACACACACACACACACACACACAGACACACACACTTTATTGACGTCCAATCTATACCCACACACTTCATACACACACACACACACACGCACACATACCCCACACACTTCATACACACAGTTCTACTTAGGTGTCCTTTCTTTCATTTTCTCCTTGTACTCCTTGCACCCGTGTGTGTCCGGAAATAGAATAGTCCCACGGCGTGACTTGCCTATCGTAAGAGGCGACTACAACAGTCCAACACATACACACACGCACACTTTATACATGCACAACACCACACACACACACACACTTCTTACACACCCAACCACCCACGCACACACTCACATATTCATACATTAACACACACACACACATACATAAACGAACGCACACGCACACACATACTCGTACATAACTACACTGGGATTCTGTTTTACTTTCTTTTGTGCAATTCCTAGGGATTTTTTTCTGTTCTTGTACTTGTTGCTTGGTGTTATTCTTTTTTCCTTGTCCCTTTCGTTACACATTCCTTTCTTTTTTCTTTGGCTGGTCTTCTTTGCTGTCGGTTTCTGTACCGATTGTGTTTTGTCCATCCGCTCCTGTAATAGGTGCTTTCTAATCCGTTCTTCTATCTTCGGAAACCACAACTTAGTCGACTTCAGGTATAGTTACCTATTCTTTTCTTTGGTTCTTTGTTTGTTGAGATTCTTGGTTACCACAGTTTGTAGTATATCGTTTCTTTTACCAGTGCTCTTCCTTTGGTTCTCCGTTGTTGTTCCTTTACTTACTTGAGGTTTGACCTTTGGATCCTGTTTTGGTTTGTACTGTTGGTTTTCTTCCTTGTTCCTTTTCTTCTTTGGAGGTTGATAACCTTACTGTTTTTTTTGAAAAACATCCGTCCTTTGACAACTTTGCAGTGCTGAGACCGTTCCACCTTAGTCCTCCTTAATTGCTTATTACCCGTTTTCCCTTCCTTTCTTCCTTTTTTTCTTTCTTTCTCTTTTTCTATTACTGGCCTTTCAAGCAGGATTTTGTTTGGTGTTTGTTTTTGTTTTCTTCTCTATCTGGAATCTGTTGTGGTTCCTCTTGCTGTTATTTTGGGGTTTCTTTTTTTCTTCTTCTGTGTTTTTGTTGTTTGCGTAACGAATGTTTTTTTAGTTTGAAACGAATTTTCTTTCTTTTTCGTTTTGTTTGGGTTTCCTTTTTCGGTACTGCTCACTCCCGCACTTTGGCTTTCCTACCCCGACCTGTTAATTTGGTTGGAGGGGATTTGTTACGTTTATTTTTCAACATCAATTAAATACCCTTTTTCCCTTGTTAATTCATTACCCGTTCGAATAAATTTCGTTTCTATTCTTAAAATCTCCAACAACATCATATCTATTTTACCTGTTTCTAATAAGCCCGCCTTAACATAATTTTAAATAAACTCCTCTTTGGTTTTAAAACGAAAATTTATTCGATACATTAACTAGTCAATACCTTGTTTTAGGTATCCGTTAATTTGTAAAACATTCCGATAACGTATAATTGCTTTCTGTTGTGTTTTCCATCTAAAGACTTGTCAAAATAATAGATTCTACTATTATTTAATAGCGTGTTTTCCACTTTGCTAAACGTGCTTTGATAACGCAAGGATTGCAATTCGAATTCGTGTCATTTAAACTAATTTTTAATGTGATTCTGCAGCTTATACGTTAAAATATTTTCTACATTACTCGTACCAGTATTTCAAGAGCGATGCACGTTTTTTTGTTCGACAAGTAGGAGGTATCTTGCGTGTATCGGTGAGTTTTCCCGCACTTACCCATTCTAATCAGATTCCTTTTTTAGCTCTTAGCTGGAAGCCAAATTGGTTCTTTCTTTATGTAGGCCCACCTGTTCGTTGACGTAGACCAACTGCTTTTGTCTGTAAATCGCTGCTGCAGTTACGGTGGCAGGGTGAATGTATCCTCACTACCGTGGCGTTGCTGTGTTGACTCACCCCCGACGACTTACAAGATAAGCATCCCGACGCATAGAAGTATGTGACTCGTTTTCTTTTGTGCACATCGAAGATTATTGTTTATCAGCGGTTGATGTTGTGAAATCAGTTCACTATACATATTCAAAAGCTTGCTTCGCTAGTGCTGCTGGTTATATTTCTTTAATTCTTACTACAACTTGTTCTACATTTAATACTTTAATTTAACATACTTGCTATTGAGAAAATCCACATTTAATACTTTAATTTAACACACTTGCTATCGAGAAAATCTAAGCATTATTTTCTTCCAATTAGTTTTATTACATTTTAGCTACAAAATGCGCACTTCGTGGATCCATTATAAAATTAGTCCTTTACAATACAACGTAAATTTAATACGTTTCTTTGTCTATGTGAATCAAGAAATTTCAATTTATTTTAATTGTTAATAGATAATCGTGGGCGACGTGTTTTTTTTTTGGTATGTCGGTAAATCCCCCCACTCTCCGGGTTTGGTAGATAGCCTGGTATTTACGATTCTTCCGGCTACGTCTAGGCGCCCAACGCGACGCTTCGAGTTTGTTTTGGTTAATTGTTGGTCCCGATTTTGTCTTGGGTAGTGTTTGTTTCGATTTTGGTTTTCGTTAATTTGTACTCCGATTTTGTTTCGTGTAACTTTGGCTCCGATTTGGTTTCGCTTAATTCCTGGTCCGATTTTTTTTTTGTTAGTTTATACTACCAAATTTCTTGCATTACCCGTATTTCTCGGCCTGATGCTACTTGTTTTTCCTTCCTTTACGTTCAAACTATTATTTTCTTTTTTCTTTCGGCTCTTTTCTGTCTCCCACATGTGGTTCGATCTTCTTAAATTTTAATTTTGTTTTCTTTCCTAATCGCTCAATATTTTCGGTTGGTTAATTTCAGATTATTGGACTTGTGCTTTCGCCGATAATCCTAGTCCATTGAAAACGCTGGCGTCCAAAAGTTTTCTTTTCCTTCTTTGCCTCTCTGTACATTTTGTTCTCCCCGTCAAGTCTAGAGTTGGTTCCTTTCTCCGATTTTTCTTTTATTCTACAGCTCTATTCTAGTTTCTATTTTGTTGTTTCGCTTTCATTGGTGTTCCTGAAGTTTATCCGTCGGATATGTTTTAGATTGCCCTGTATTTGCAATAATTGTCTTTTGGCTTCTATAAGAATTACGGTAAGCCTTTATTTAGTTACATTCTACCAATTTCTTTCTTGTTCGTATTCAAAATGACGTCTTTTTCGGCTTCCCACCAAAGTCTTCCTGTGTGGGAGCGGAATTTGAAATTTTCTGGTAACTCAAACACTCTTACCGTACATGATTTTTTGGGACGGGACGAAGAACTCCGACGAAATCACCATGTGTTAGAATTGCAATTATTTGAGTCTGCAGTGGACTTGTTCGGGGCTAAAGTGGTACTTTGGTATCGTGGTTACCGGCATAGGTTTTCTGACTGGAAGTGGTTGTCTAATTCACCGATTCAACATTTTGAACCCCCGGATTTTGCTTATAAGTGTGCTACTATTGAGGAAAATATTTTTACTTCGCGTGACCAAATTGTTATGATTTCTACTATGCTTACGGGTAGGTACAATACTTCTTCCGTACGTTCTACTATTCTTCCTCCTAGTTCTACTTCTACTCATCAGGTCGTATGCTTTAATTGCGATAAACCTTGTCATGTCTCCACACGTTGTACCCGTTCTAATGTACTCCATTGTTATGGTTGCGGATATAAGGGAGTTTCTCGCCGCAACTGTCCACAATGTCATCCTACTACTAATAGTTCTTCGAATCATACTTCAAATACTTTCCTCACCTCTAGCTGCCTAATTTCTTCTGCTTCTCACTCTACGTTTTCTTTTGTCCCTCATCCAGGTCATCCTGCTACTACTATCAAAACCTACCCTTCTTCGGCAAATACAGCTTCGAACAAAATTTCCTACGTCTCTAGTTCTACATCCTATTCTACTCCTCCTTCTGCTCGCCCTACTTATTCACTTTCACCCTAAACTGTGCCTCCACCACAATTACAACCCATGCTTCAAATTAGTGACTTGCAGGTAGCTTCTCAAGAGTTTATTCCCGCTTTCTTAAACGATTCTACCCAAAAGATCCCTGTCATGTCTGCAAACACAAATGTCGCTGAAATGACGATAACTTCTGATTCAGTCTGCGAAGGTCCTCTTAAAACCCATGAACCTGTATATTTAATACCTCTTCTCGTTTTTGCCAAAATGCTTCTGCTCAAGAAATTTCTGTCGTGCCGGTATTCCCAACCGTAGCTAAAGTGAAGATAATTTCTAATACGGATCGAGAAGGTCCTGTTGAAATTAGAGAACCCGTAGCTGTGATGGTTGTTGCTGGCATCGTCAAAGTTTTACCTGATCCTGTTTCGTTATCTACTATTGTTAAGGAATCAGTTCCTATTGTGGCTAAAGTTTTGTCAGTTCCTACTCTGTTGTCTAACAGTAACGAAGTTTTACTTGATTCTACTTTTTTATCGGACGTTGATGAAACGTTACGTTACCTACTTTTACTCATTTTTCTCATGCTGACAAAATGCTACTTGCTTCTGTTCTTTTGACTAAGGTTGGTAAAATCCTAGCCGGTATCTTGTTATATAATGTTGACGAGGGTCAACCTGATTCTGCTTCCTTATCTATTGTGGATGAAGCTCTTCCTGATGCTGTTTGTTCTTGTATAGTTGATGAAATTCTGTCTGGTGTTGCTTCTTTTTTTCATGTTGATAAACTTCATTCGAGTCCTTTATTTAAAATCGGCGAAGTTTTACCTGATACTGTTTGTTCTTGTAACGTTGATGAACTTTTACCTGATTTTGTTCCTTTGCGTAATATGGTTGAGGTGTTGTCGGATTCTGCTCTTTTTCCTAAGGTTGATATTCCTACAGCCAATGCTGTTTTCTTTCCTAACGATGATACTTCTAGTCCTTTATCTAACGTCGTTGAAATTTTATCTAATTCTGCCCCTCTATCTCACGCAACTGAAGTGTGCTCTGCTTGTGTTACTTTTCGTACGGTTGATTCTCGTACAGCCAATACTTTTTCTCTTTCTACCGTTAGCTTTCTTGCAACCCATTCTAGCTACAAACAATTTTCCTCCTTAACTCGTTTCGAGTTTCCTAAACTACACTCGCCACCTCCTACACCGCGTGCTACCCTTACTACACCCTTGCTGTCCCTGTTTTGCGGTAAACTGCCCATAAAAGGCAGAAATTTGTTTATACCGATTTCGAACCGGAAGGTGTATGTCGGCGAAGTCATAATGTTCTTGATCTTGTTTCATTTTCCTTCTGGCGGCGTAAGCGCCTTAAGCCCAATATCTAGTTATCGTGCCCCAGATTCTTATGTTGACTTTGCTCTCTTTAGGTTTTGATTTCTGGACCTTAAGTTTTTTTTTTATTTACTTGCCTGTTTGCTGGGTTTTCTTTCTTTTTTTCTTTCTTTTTCTGAACTTGTGTGGGGCCGGGAATAGAATAGTCCCACGGTATGACCTGCCTGTCGTAAGAGGCGACTACAGCGGTCCAACACATACACACACACGCACACACACACACACACTTTATTCACGTCCAATCTATACTCATACACTTCATACACACACACGTACACCCACACACTTCAAAAACACACAGTTCTACTTGGTTCTCCTATCTTTCGTTTTCTTCTTGTACTCCTTGCACCCGTGTGGGTCCGGGAATAGAATAGTACCATGGTACGACCTGCCTGTCGTAAGAGGCGACTACAATGGTCCAATATATACACACACGCACACTTTATGTGTATACACACACACACACACACACTTCTTACACACTCACACACACAAACACCCACACACACTCACATCAATACACACACACATACACATACGCACGCACACGCACGCACTTCTCGTACATAACTACACTGGGATTCTGTTTTATTTTCTCTTGTGCGATTTTTAGGGGGTTTTTTGGTTCTTGTACTTGTTGCTTGGTATTATTCTTTTTTCTCGTTCCTTTCGTTACACATTCCTCTTCTTTTTCTTTTGGCTGGTCTTCTTTGCTGTCGGTTCCTACACCGATTGTGTTTCGTCCACCCGCTCCTGTGATAGGTGCTTTCTAATCCGTTCTTCTTTCTTCGGAAACCACAACTTAGGCGACTTCAGGTCTAGTTACCTATTCTTTTCTTTGGTTCTTCGTTTGTTGAGATTCTTGGTTACCACAGTTTGTAGTACATCCTTTCTTTTACCAGTGCTCTTCCTCTCTTCCTCTCGTTCTCCCTTGTTGTTCCTTTGTTTACTTGAGGCTTGACCTTTGAGTCCTGTTTTGGTTTGCACTGTTGGTTTTCTTCCTCGTTCCTTTTCTTCTTTGGAGGTTGATAACCTAACTGTTTTTTCTAAGAAACGTCCATTCTCTGACGTCACCGCAGTGCTGAGGCCGTTCCACCTTAGTCCTCCTTGATTGCTTATTACCCGTCTTTCTTTCCTTCCTTCCTTTTTTCTCCTTCTCTTTTTCTATTACTGACCTTTCAAGCCGGATTTTGTTTGGTGTCTGTTTTTGTTTTCTTTTCTATCAGGAATATGTTGTGGTCGGTCTTGCTGGTATTTTGGGGGTTTCTTTTTTTTCTTTTTCTGTGTTTTTGTTGTTTCCGTAACGAATGTTCTTATAGTTTGAAGAGAATTTTATTTCAGTTTCGTTTCGTTTGGGTTTTCTCTTCCTACACCGACCTGTTAATTTAGCTGGGAGGAGGGGGAATTGTTACGTTTATTTTTTAACATCAACTAAATACCCCTTTCTCCCTTTTTAATTCATTACCCGTTTGAATAAATTCCGTTCCTTTTCTTAAATTCTCCAACAACTCCTATCTATTTTACCTGTTCCTAATAAGCACGCTTTAACATAATTTTAAGTCAAATCCACTTTGCTTCTATAACAAAAAATTCATTCGATAAATTAAATAGTCAATACCTTGTTTTAGGTATCCGTTAATTTGTTAAACATTCCGATAACGGATAGTTGCTTTCTCTTGTGTTTTTCATCTAAAGACTTGTCAAAATAATTGAGCCTACTATTATTTGATAGCGTGTCATTTGAACAAATTTTTAATTTGATTCTGCAGCTTGTACGTTGAAATATTTTTTACATTACTCTTACCAGTATTTCAAAAGCGATGCACGTTTTCTTGTTCGACAAGTATGTGGTATCTTGCGTATATCAGTGAGTTTCCCACACTTACCCATTCTAATCAGATTCTCCTTTTAGCTCTTAGTTGGAGGCCAAATTGGTTCTTTTTATGTAGGCCCAACTGTTCGTTGACGTAGACCAACTGCTTTTGTCTGTAGACCGTTGCTGCAGTTACGGTAGGAGGGTGAATGGATCTTGACTACCGTGGCGTTGCTGTGCTGACTCACCCCCGACGGGTTACAAGATAAGCATTCCGACGCATAGAGGTATGTGACTCGTTTTCTTTTGTGCACAACGAGGATTTTTATTTATCAGTGGTTGATGTTGTGCAACCACTTCACCATACATGTATAAAAGCTAACTTCGCTAGTGCTTCTGATTATATTTCTTTAATTCTTACTACAACTTGTTCTACATTTAATACTTTAATTTAACACACTTGCTATTGAGAAAATCTAAGCATTATTAGTTTTATTACATGTTAGCTACGAAATGCGCACTTTGTAGGTCCATTATAAAATTTGTTCTTTACAATATAACGTAAATTTATTACTTTTTTTTGTCCATGTGAATCAAGAAATATTAATTTATATTTATTGTTAATAGATAATCTTGGGCGACGTGCTTTTTTTTGTTTTTTTTTTGGTAGGTAGGTGAATCCCCCCACTCTAGGCGTTTGATAGTTAACCTGGTATTTACGTTTCTTCCGGTTACGTCTAGGTACGTAGCACATGTTCTAAAGCAGTGGAATACTTCAGTTGCCATACAAAACGATGTGTATTTTTTATATCCGTTTAAAAATAGAATATATTGAAGGAATAATTATCAAACCTGACTTTAAAACTATTACATTATCCAGATGGTAAAGAAGCATGGAAATTATAAAGCCAGGAACGTATTGTGTACTCAATTATTTGTAATACAAGATTCTATATGACTAACTTTGCCAGCCAAGTGATGCAAAGCTCCAGCTTAAACATGTCGAGGTGTATTAAAGTATTAGCAATCGTAAAATCGCTTTTACAACTGTAGAGGGCTATGGATGAAAAGTATTTGTTTATGAGAAATATTTGGCAAAACCAGTTGAAATTAGCGATCAAGTTTTCACTATCGTTTATGTTAACTAAGACGACGGTCTTTTACAAAATTCGAAGAATAAATTTAATATGGCTTTTCATTTTCCTGTACTTGATATTGGTATAAAAAAATGAGTAACCACTGTTCGTTATTTCGCGTTAAGTTACTATGTTAATGATCTCATTATCTTGAATTTTGTTAAGATTTTGGGCATCAAAGCCTAATTCACTTTAGATATAGGGAAAAGGAGAAGCTGTACATCTACTTTAAAGTAAGAAAAAGTATTAGTATTTTTTATTAAGCAAATTTGTTTTGTTAAAGCAATGATTCAAACGAAGCGAACGATATAATTTACTCATGGAATGCTTTATCAATACATACGTCATTTCGCATATCTCCTATATTATCCTTTAGCTTTATAATACTTTCGATTAACTATAATACAATATTTTGAAGTAAAAACGTAAAAAGTTGTTTTAAATTTTAATTATGAAGTAAACACTTCGCATCTAAACACCACATGCTATTATACTGCAAAGTTTCAGTGTCATTTTACAGAATAGCTACAATGCTATAATCCGAATATTTTATCTATTAGCTGTTTCATTAAATCTATCTGTAACAATAAATAAATTTACTTTTATGCGTTTTTAACAGGGACTCTGGTAAACTATAAGTCATTTCAGAAATTACCAAATAAATATAGCGTCATTTATTCCTAACTGCCTTAGTCATAACTTGCGATTACGATAAAAAGGTTTGATAATTGTGACGCATATGCGTGCGTATTTTATACAATCATGTTTTGAAACGTGAAATTTTATAGTACAATTTAATAGCGTTCTAAAGTAGAGCGTCCTAATTGAATTTCTATGAACGACAAGTAAAGAAACGACTTAATTATATTAATATGAAGAATATTCAAAAGCTATCTACTTTAGATATAACCCTTTTCTGTGTGGTAGTTTCCAAATACACTTTTAACTCAACCAATGGTTGCATCGCATTTAACAAAACTATCTTGACCAGTTTATTGCTTTCGGTGATTCATATTTTTACGAGGTGCAATCGTGGTCCAGTTGATTAAACGGTTTAATCTAAATAAAGTTGGCAGTAATTTGTTAAGGGGGTTGTCACTTGATACTGAAAATATTTTTCGCCGAATAGGATTTGGACGAACAGCTCAAAAATAAATACACAGAATGAAAACCCTTAATTGAGTTGTGATTTTTTACATCTTTCAGAATGAATTTAACTGATGTTGATGCGTGTATGAAATTTAAGCTCAGAATCAATTGTAGCACCCAAACATTTAACTGATCGAATTGGGTTTAAGCACTACCGTCGATAGAGATGCTTACGTCTAAAAGTAAAACCCTTTCTTTAAACGAGTGGGACCCAGAAGCATAATATAGACATAATAAAACATAATAAAACATTAACATAGACGGATTGATTTGCAAACAATTTTGAAGAGAGAATTTAAAAACAGGCGTTCAGTTGTGTACATGCTTCATTGGCAGAGTCTATGGGAAAACAGATGTAAAAAATAATGTCGTCCGCAAGACAATGATAACGAGCTTTTTCGAACCTTAGGAAACTGTAACGATTATATAGAGTAAAAAATAGAACCATGTGGAACAGCTGATTTTGCAGACAATGCATCAAAGATATCGCCATCAACAACTATCTTCTGAGTTCATGAACTGAGGTAACGAACAAAAAACTTCATTGGTATATCTGCGACTCATGGTATCAAATGCCTTAAAAAATATCATTGAAGATTATTAGGTTGAGCAATTTATTATTACCTGAAGCCTCTGGTGAATACTCTATAAAAGCCAAACTAGTGCTTTGGAAACACTCCAACGATTTCAATATAAGTTCTCGGTTGTTTCTCTATCCTATCAAGTAACCTCGAACATACACAAAGTGTACGTATGGGTATCAGATGCTTGAATTGCAATGGATTTGGGACTTTAGATAGTGAATTAACTATAAGTTGTTTCCACAGATCAGGAAAACCACCATCTAACAGGCATGAATTTAAAATGTTTATAAGAAAAGGAATGATGTATATCGATATTATCACAACTTTCAGCGGACGTCGAGACAATGGGAAGGAGAAGCAGTATGAGACAGAGCATTCATGCGTGTCATAACAATATATAAAGCTGCTATTTGGAGCCAAATTTGCTAAATTTGACATGAAATATCCATTCTTATCGTTCACTAATTTCAGATTTGTAGGAATCGCATAGCTCTTACTTCTCACGAAACCATGATCTCTCAACAGTCGTCATGCTGATTTACCACTTTCCCTTAGGCTGCGTTCAAAATATGCTTTCTTTTTATTATATCACACCGCTTTTGTCGTTGAGTTGCGCAAGTGCTAGACGACGCTCGATGTTCTTAACTGTTAGTCCTAATTAATCTTTTGTGCGCAGGATCCCTTAGTTATAACAGATTTTGATTATATCAATTATCCATGACGCTGGATTTTTTGAAAGTCTGCAATTTATGAACATGTTACGTTATTTTTCAACATAAATTAAATATCCTTTTTTTCTGGTTAAGTCATTACCCGCTCGAATAAATTCCATTTCTCTTCTTAAATTCTCCAACAATACCTATATAGTGTACCTGTTCAGAATAAGCCCGCTTTAACTTAATTTTAACTAAAATCCATTTAACTTTTAAAAAGAAAATTTATTCGATAAATTAAATAGTCAATACCTTGTTTTAGTTGTTTAGTTTTATTTTGTGTAAAATATGGGATAGGCACTTCGTATCTAAAGTACTAAATTGTTCGTATCACATAATTGTTTGCTTTGAAGTAGTAACACTTAATTTATTTCTTTGGTTTGTTTGTACAGAATCCTTTATTTATTCTTATTGTTAATAGATAATCGTGGGCGACGTGCTTTTTTTGTTTGTTTTTTTTGTATTTAGGTGAATCCCCCCAGTCTCCGCGTTTGGTAGTTAGCCTGGTAGTTACGTTTCTTCCGGCCATGTCTAGGTGCGTAGCAAACAGAAGGTGACTTTCTATCAGACACCGCAATCAGTTGCAATAGTTTGCCTTTGCGTTAACGTTGTGTATAAGTATAAGGTTATCATAAAGTAAGGGATATATTTTAAATTATGATAACTTTTTAACAAATTAAGTTAATGACAAGAAATAAATGAAATCTAATTGCTTATGAAATGGGATTTAGTACGCCCAAAACAGGTTACGGCAATTGCTCAATATGACCTCCATTTTGTTGTTGTAAGATCACCATCCTTACCTCCAAATTGTACACAGCATTTCGTAACATTTCTGGTTGAATTGTACCAAATTGCTCCGTAATACTGTCTTTTAATTCTTGTAGCGTAGTTGGTCGTCTTCTAAACACTAAACTTTTTAAATAACCCCCACAGCCAGTAATCCGCTGGGTTTAGATCAGGTGATCTTGGTGGCCATGAATTTACGAAATGTCTGCTTAACACGCGATCTTGAAAACGTTGGTTAACAATTCTTTGACTGGTCGAAAATGTGCGGGGTGCTCCATCCTGCATAAAATGATGTTTTCAATTCCGTAGTGCTCGTTTTGCAGCTGTGGAATAACATAATTTTGTAACATTTGCAAGTATCGTTTACCATTTACAGTTACAGATACGGCTTGTCCGTTCTGCATTTCCTCGTAGAAATACGGACCAATAATAAAATCAGCTGTAAAACCGCACCAAACGGTGACTTTCTTGTCATGAAGACCTTTTGAACGATTTGTTGCGGATTTTCTGCAGACCAGATTCTACAGTTTTGAGTATTGACTCCACCATTCAGAGTAAAATGTGCCTCATCTGTCCATAAAATACGGGATAACCATTCGGGTTCAATTTCCATCTGAGCCATTACTCGCAAAGAAAAATCGTACCTAGTAGCCAAATCTGCGTCCTTTAATTCAAACAGCATTTTCAGTTTATATGGATACATGTTTAGAATTTTGCGTAAAATTTTCCAAACCGTGGTATACGGCATTTGCAATCGCTTGGATATCGCATTTGCACTGCTGATTGCGAGTGAATTGCTTCTGGCTATGTCTTGATTTTCATGAAGAACCTCTGCAACTTGGACATCACTAATTATTGGTCTTCCTGATCTTGGTAAGTCAGTTACAGACCCTGTTCTTTCAAATTTTTGTATCAAATTGCGGTACGCTTTCATTTGACAGGGTCCCGCTCTCAAACCCATTCTCGTGCGAAATCTTCGTAATCCAGCGGTGTAATTTCTGCCGGATTCATAATAGCACTGAACTAAACCAATTCTTGTTTGTAAATCCATGTTATTACAGTTGAGTCGTTTGAACTCAACGTTTACTTGAGTTTTAATTTCAAAATAAAACTTCAAATTGAATAATTTCGTTTTGACACTAGTGTCAACAATTGTTATGATAACGCTTTTGTTTCTCATAGATACGGTAAAATCCCATTCATTAAGCAACTAGATTTTGTTTATTTTATGTTACTAACTTAATTTATTAAAAAGTTGTAATGATTTAAAATATATCCCTTACTTTATGATAACCTAACACATCACTCAATAAGTCCGTAGGATAACTAAGAAAAACACATTTTTTTGGCGAAATTCGATTTTATTCATCAACATACATTCCTTCAAGAGTGATACAATCAGTCCAACGCCGTTCTAGCATTTCGATACCTTTTTTGTAAAACAATTCGTCTTTGGCCTCAAAATAAGCTTCAGTTTCAGCGATCACCTCTTCATCCGAGCCAAATTTTTTTCCGGCGAGCATTTTTTCAGGTCTGCGAACAGGTAGTAGTCGCTGGGGGCCAAATCTGGAGAATACGGTGGGTGCGGAAGCAATTCGAAGCCCAATTGGTGCAATTTGGCCATCGTTGCGATCGACTTGTGACACGGTGCATTGTCTTGGTGAAAGAGAATTTTTCTTCTTCATGTGTGGCCGTTTTTGGCAATTTCTTCCTTCAAACGCACTAATAATGCCATGTAGTATTCGCTGTTGATTCTTCTTCCTTTCTCAAGATAGTCGATGTACAAAATTCCGTGCGCATCCCAAAATACAGACGCCAAAACCTTACCAGCCGACTTTTGCGATTTTGGCCGCTTTGGACGTGGTTCTCCGGCTGCAGTCCACTCAGCTGACTGCCGATTAGACTCTGAAGTGTGGTGGTGGATCCATGTTTCATCCATTGTCACATACCGACGCAAAAGTCCTTTTTATTCCGGTTGAACAGCTCCAAACAGCTCTCAGAATCATCAACACGTTGTTGTTTTTGGTCCACTGTGAGCAAACGCGGCACCCACTTTGAGAACAGCTTTCTCATGGACAAATGTTCATGCAAAATAGTGTGCACACTGCCTTCTGATATCTTCAAGGTGTCAGCTATCTCACGCAATTTCACTTTTCTGTTTTCCAAAACGATTCGGTGGACTTTTTTGATGTTTTCTGGTGTAACCACCTCAATTGGCCTTCCAGAGCGTTCAGCATCGTCAGTGTCTGTACGGCCACGTTTAAAATCAGCAAACCACTTCTCCACCGTTTGCCTCGATGGAGCAGAGCCCGGATAACACCTATCAAGCCATGTTTTGGCTGCGATGGTATTTTTACCCATCAAAAAGCAATGATAAATCAACACGCAAAATTGCTTGGAATTCATTTTTTTGAAAAACTCAAAAGTATCGTTACTTGAACCTCTGTAACTTGTAAACTAATCGTCGGATTGTCATGAAATTTTGACAGATATCTTTTTAAGGTTAGTACTTCCTACAAATCATATGGATTATTACATAGCAACGCCATCTATGTATCATCCTACGGACTTATTGAGTGATGTAATAGTACAATTCCTGTAAAGGAAGCTCAAGAGTATCGGACACAATGGATTTGACATTAATGTGCTTATATGCTCTATACTTACGACAATTATCTTGCTTTGGCTATTTTAATGATTACTCCGCAGACACACAATTCATGGTCAGCAACATTGTCTAGTGCCAATACTCTAAAGTGATTTACCAACTGGGGATTAGAGATAAACAAAATGTCTAGGAGAGATGCCATCGAATTTATTGTACGGGCCGGCGTATCGATAAGCTACATTAAGTTGAAAGAATTTGTCATATCTAATAGTGCAGTGGTTGGACAATTCTGCGAATTTAGAAAATAACATTAGAATATCCTATTAAAAGAATGTAATGGAAAGAGGGGCTAACTGGAAAGTGTATTTTCGAGCTCGTCAATAAAATCAGCATGTTTATGTACCTGATCTGTAATGCAAGTCATATGAAGTACAATTTTACACTTCTGTATATTTTCGTACAGTTACATTTTTCAAGTACATCAAAACTTTCGCTCCTAGTTTTGTAAAAAAACTATAAGGGACAGTGTTGTAATTTCTTGTACTTTAATAATTTAATTTAAATAATTAGGAGGCGTAATTGTTATTTTTTCTGTTATAAATTCGGTTCTAATCTATCCTGGCATGTTCAAATAGATATCAAGTATTAGCCTTAAAATGTTTGCGTATAGTTATCTTGGCAATGATTTATATCATAATATGCATTTATAACTCTTGTTTGGTGATTTAGTACGGCCCTCGCAATTAGGTCAATTTTATATTATTACTAATATTAGCATGAACTTTCTATAACTTGTTTTATTTTAATCATAAAGGTAAATGTTTTATGGAAGTTTCACGATAAATACAAAAATATTTAAATATATTGCTGGTGTCCTGTAGGATAAGAATTTGTACTTTAGATTTATGTTTTGATTTGTTATAATTGAATATTTTATTTTGCGTCCTTAAATGTTTTTGTGTCACAATAATCTTCTGACACGGACACAAAAAATTACTTATTTTAAATTTATTTGTTTTTGTTTAATAAAAGAATCCACTGTACCTTTACTGCGTCTTTATTTACGTTGTTTCTATTTTTTCTGCTTTATGTTTTAACAACCAAACGTGCTGTCCTCATATTTTATTTTCCTGTTATATTCTAATCATTATTGTTTTCTATTTCAGCCTGGCAAATCGGTTTGGTGTTTTTTTTACTCAGACTCCCTACTCTATTACTAGATAGTTAACATGGCATTCTTTTGTTTTTATTAGCTGATTTGTGGTAATCGGTGCGGACTACTTACGTTACGTTCGTTGTTCTCTTCCTTGTCCGCACAGTATACCGTAGCATATTTGGCATACCGAACGTTGGATCCCGATTATTTGTTCACACCCTTTTGTTCCGATAATAATTTTCGTTGTGTCCGTTTAATTGTTCCTTCTCCGTTACATGGGGATCTCTTGCTAATTTTTGTGTCACGCCGAATTATTGGAATTGTGCCTGCATTGATAATTTTAGTGCTTCTCCGTGTGAAAACTCTGGCACCCAAATTCTCATTACCCTCTTTCTTTCCATCCATCATTTCGTTAACTTTAACTTGTGTACTTACTTTCTTTTGTAACACCTTAATATTAGATTAGAATAGCCTTACAGCACGGACTTCCTATCGTAAGCGGAGAAAAAAGCGATTCAACACACTCTCAATACACTCTCCGTACATACACATACACACACACTCCATACACACAGACTCCATACACACACGCGCGCGTAATTCAGTTTGTTCTCCTCTTTTCACTCCCATACTCATTCCCGCAAACACTAACTCTATACGCACACACACTCCATACACACATACACACACACACACGCACACAATAATTCAGTTTGTTCTTCTGTTTTCGCTCCCATACTAATTCCCGATTGGGTCCGTATTAGCATAGCCCACGATACATCCTGCCTGTCATAAGTGGTGACTAAAGCGGTCAAACACACTCGTCGTACACACCCACACATACGCACACACTCTACATATTACACACACAACACACCATTTTCCTGTAGTTGAAAGCCTTACTGTTTCTTCATTAAAGATTGCTGTTTTTCGACGACTTCTGCAGTGTTAATACCATTTCATCTTTGTCCTCGTTGACTGCTACCCTATATCTTTTATTTTCTTACAGTTCTCTAAATTTTTTTGCCTTTTCCGGTACTTTGGTATTTTGAGCTTGATAGATTTTTTGCTCTTTCATTCATTTCTTGGTCTGGTTTTGTTTGTTTAATATGATTTTCCTTTTCTGTTCGTACCATTACTCTATACCTTGGTCCCTTGTTTTGCTTCCTACCCCGAACTTTCAATTGTGCTCGCTGGGGAATTTCTTCCGTCCAATTCCACACTTCTGTATATTTTCGTACAGTTAGACTTTTCAAATATTGTAAAACTTTCGCTCATGCCCTTTATAAAAAATTATAAGAGACGCTGTGGTAATATCTTGTATTTAAATAATTTAATTTAAACAGATAAGAAGCGCAATTGCTCTAATCTATCCGTGCATGGAGAAATAGATATCATTTATTAGCATTGTCAAAATGTTTGAATGTAATGGATTTTCTGTGAGTATTTTCTTATCTAAATTTCGAAAAATCACTCTTTAAACTGGATTCTACTGTTGCCTTGTTACTCGTTTTTTCTATACTTTTCAAGGTCTTGCTATCAAATCCTATATTGATAAATTAATTGATGCGTAACTTTTGTTATTGAAATAATTTATATTTAAAACTGGCTTTCACATTCCACTTAGTACAACGTTCCCGAATGTACAACTTTCTCGAGTTTTGAATTGAAATCAGCAATTTTAGTGCCTTCCGCCTTCTCAGTGTTTACTTAGTGAGATTGAACGTTCAATTCGTACCTAATATGAACTTTATTTTCAGCTGGTTTAGTCTAGGTTTCGCTTGTGGTTAAAATTGTGTGTGTATGTTATACGTCTACGTTTCTGTTACGCTTGGTTTCGATGGTTAGTCTGTATTAAAAATTGCCACTGGACTCATTACTATTTTAGGGTCCTGGTGTTGATGATTCCTCTTTACTCTAGACGGCCTGTTTTGGTGACCCCTTACGGACGCATAGTAAATGTTCTGTTTGGCAGACGCAAGCTGCATCGATCTTATCCGTAAGTTTTGAAGACCTTATCATAATATTAAATAGTCGTTTTTGATAATAATTCAATAAATTCTACTAGTTATTTATAACAGTAAATCGCTAGTGTGTATATCGGGTGGATTAGTGTAAGGTTCGTCCATGTGTTGATACACTGTTTTTTGTATGAGCCAATGTTCCATACGTACGATTTGGTACATGTGTTTGTTATTTAATTATATTTTGTCCCGGAACAAAAATTCCAGGTGATATGGAATTATATTACGGGGGGCCTGCATAGCTACCTTTAGAAGGGCTTGGTGTTTACACAAACAGCACACGTTTCTAATCTTACTAACTAGGTATAACTTATTAGGTTTCGTGTACAGATTTAAAGGTGTCACTAAAAAGGCAAATGTACTTGCTGGTTATTAATTCTTTTATAAAAATCTATCCCCAAAAGGGTAAAATTAAAATGTTAGCAATGATTTAGTTAATAATGTGCATTTATAGATGTTGTTTGGTGACAGTAGACGCATATTTTGGTATCTATCCTTTTTCACATTCAGAAAGTCAGGTAATAGGATAGCATAACAATATAATGACTGTGTGTGGCTAATATGCGCAATGATGGGTCGTGGTTGATTTTGTTTGATTTCAACTATAGTTATTTATCCTGCCAAGGTATCGATCTTGCTTATTATCACGCAACTAACGGTTAACTGGATACTATGAGCTACTAAGTCTCTCAACTACACCGGTACAAATTGAGTTGAATATAGAAAACAAATAAAAAAAAAATCGAGAAAAAGACACAATAACGAGTGACTCTTCCAAAATTGCAAGCTTCTATGTGATTAGCTTATCAGATTAACTAAATATATAACAGTACACCAAGATATCTGGCTAAGAACGAAACACTTTGTAAGTGGTTAAATTCGGGCAGCTCTAATTCCTTATATCAACCTAATAGATTAGTGATTAAAATTACCAAAAAAGAAAAAATAACAAAATACCAAATAAAATCTTGAGCAACAGTTGTTACTTACAATTTTAGTCACATAAAATCAAACCGTAACCTACAGAAAAACTCGGTGAGTACCCTGCTAAAAATTCTGTTTTGCAAAAGCACCAAAAGTCTCGGTTTTACTTACAAAAATGGTTGCCGACTAGGTCTTATAGGACTAAAGCTGTACATAGCAATGGGCGTCTGACGCGCGTGGGGCGCCTATTGTTGCATACGGTTTTGGCCCCAAAAAATCTGCCCCGTAATCAACAGAAGAACTCGGTGAACTACCCCGCTAAAAATTCTGTTTCGAGAACATCCCGAAAAGCTCAACTCTACTAACATATATTGTTGCCAACTAACTCAGTGGAAGGGGTGGTGAAATTGTTTGAAGAGAGTCCGGTAATGCAACCGTGTGTGCAGTATGTCTTAATCGGGAAGTACCTTGGATGCCACCTACAGAAAATCCCCCAGAAAGAATAACAAGAGGATGCTAAAACCTGAGATCAGATAAGTGATTCTGGTAAAAATTCTAAATGAGAAATCATTAAGTACACTAATACCAAAAACCAACCTGAAATAAACGTTATAATGAGGACTCTAATATCCCTACTTATAAACTTCTAGTTGAGAAAAGGATATCCAAAATTAAACATTAAATTAGTTAAATATTAACTACGACCATAAGTAATTGCAGTCTAATTTATTACAACAAAACTGGAACTATCACCTTCACATTAGTTGTGAAAAACACCAATATTAGAATATTATACAATTGTATTTTTATTACAAGTACATATAAATATTATTAAAATGAAAGACACTACCAAATATATCAGAAAATCACTGTCTAGGTTTTTAACTAAATCACACTAACGGAACTTAGGTACGCCTATTAATTCATGCAATTAATTAAAAACAGTGATTTTTGCTTGAACACCACGAAATGCTTTTGTCTCAGGGGGACTTCAAAAGAAGCTAGCTGCTCTCAACAAGCTTATGTCTAACGTGAAGTTTTTTATTTAATTGAACCAAGGTGTTCCTTAAATTAAAAGTAACCAATCTGCTAGGGTATTATTCAAATTTTATTGACTATTCTGTCTGTTCGAAACCTATTCTTCAAGGTAAACCTATTCAAGTTACATGTTCTTTATTTGGATGTTAATTATAAAGTGCTTTATAAGGAATTAATCTTCCCTTTATAAAATAATTTGAGACACCTTCGGCAAACTTCGGGCAGATAAAATAGGACTTCAAATTAAAATTACTTTGTGTAGTTTTTCTCTACTCAAATATATGAAAAGTTAACTTACACTAAACATAACTAGAATCAATGAAAGCGACTTTTATTCCTTTGACTAAGCACAATTCTGCACGTGAACGTCTTTCCGTTCAGACGATAAGATTATGGGCCCCAACGTAATACATTATTAGTCAAAACAGATGAATAATAAGACTAATTTTAGAATACAAAGTATATTGCTTATATCACCTATAAGCTTTAAAACCGTCATAACGAATTTGCCAACCCTTGAGTTTGAACAATATAAGATACAGAAATAGTCCTTTCTTAGATCAAGCATGTATGTAACCTAAAAATTATATTCCTTAAAAGAAATAATTTAACGCTATTGGTAGGGTTACTAATACAAACACTATTAAAATAAAATATGATTATAAACATTTTAAAGGAACGTTTGATGATTAACACAGAAAGCCAACCTTGGTAAAAATTCTCGACTGAGTCGTTCCCCTTCATAATGTCGCTGTTCTTTATATAAATATTGCCGCCTGCAAACCACAAGCTCTGTTGTGTATTTTTCAACAGCCAATTGCAAGGTTTTAACACGATTACTTGTTAGGTCCTCTTTAATAGTTATTCTACTGTCTCTTAATAATTTCTAATTCGAAAAACCTATATATCGATACCGATGTAATGGGATTTTAACTATATCGGTTTCTGTTAATTTTGTTCTGGCTATCTTTTTGCTGTTTCCCTAGCCGGTGAGCTCTATCAATTTGGTCCGCTGGTAAGTTTGCACATAGTTTCTTTTTAAAAAATCGAAAACAGTGGCGGTAATTTTTTTTTTTTTGGATTTTCTGCTAGACCAAAGATTTTTAAAAGATTACAACGTGTTATTGTTTAAGTTTATCATACTCTTTTACTATCTTATAGTTAACGTCCTTTAAACTACTGACCTCGACCTGAAGTTCTGTAATCATTTTATCATGCACGTTTAAATTCAAATTTAGTTGTTCTTAAACATCTTGTGCAACGGAATCAACAAAAACTATAGAAAGTACGAATTCATTAACAGCTTGGTTGTTATAGTAGAAATTATTTGATTGATATGCTCAAGTTGATCGCAAGTAAAGGGCATCTTTATACTTTGCAAGTGAATACAGCAGAATTGACAACTCGTCGATGCACTTGGCCCAAAATAATGGACTATACTAATGACTAATCACGAGATTGAACTAAAACTCGAAAAGTACAACAAACACGTTTGCTCCATTCCACCAGTTAACAATTTTTCATCAGTATTATTGAGAATGATTCACTATTTTCCAAATGGCTTTTAAATCGCATTAGCTTTGTATTTTTTATTTGTATGTTTTTCCCAGTCTCCTTGTTGTGAAAATAAAATCACTATTCATCAAATCAGCTTCACTCGTACAATTACCATGTTTTACGTGTTAAAAAGAAACTCATTTAGTAAACAGTGAAAGTCATTCAACAAGCAAGGTTTTTGTTTGACATATTTGGCATTATGATGACAGAAGCGAAACTTAGTTGCAAATATTCTGAATCTCAATTGATAAAAATGTAGAATAAAGTGGTATCCACTGTAGGTACAACAAAAGTTTGTAGGGGCCTTTAAACGATTTCCAGTAAGATATTCTAGTTACGCCGCTGTCTATGACCATTATTACATGAAAGACAAATGTACATGAACAAAATAATGGGATTATAAAATACTTAAAATGAAATTTAAATTAAAATATTTCGAAAACCTTCCTTAGACTTTAAAAGAAATTTACATACAAAAATATAATCTTAATATGAGCATGTCTAAAACCATTGATACAACACTTGAAGACTTGTTTAAAGTCCAAACATTTTTTTAAATACAAAGAAAATTTTTGAAATTTAAGAAACCGAAATGCCTCTTAACATTTTAGACTTATCAGTACAAATTGGTAACACCGTGACACCAATACAGGCTCTCACACCATGTGATCTTGGAGTGATAGAAGGAAATGTGGAACACTTCACCATTTTGCGTATCATCCGTACGCAGTATAGATAATAAAAGCTTACGTACTGCAAAAAGTACAAGCAATTATTGCTTTATGTTGACGACATAAAAATCAAACTAACAAAATGGAAATTCGTCTACTTGTTTAAAGTGGCAGTGAAAAAATAAGTTTAAATGAAATGCTCTAGCGTACATAAAAGTTTAATTTTGCTGTCACTGTTTTTAAACTATTTCTGCATTTTTACAAAAAGAAACATTATTACAATCAACATCATGATGAGCCCTGTATACATACAATCAGACTATACTTTTGATTAATCAAACGATTTATGTTTTTGTTAAAATTTTTAATTTAAAGCAACCTAGGTTTATTATACATATTTAAAGTATATTTAGCCTACCTGCTCAAAAACTATGCTTCCTGTTTCGTAATTGCGCTCGACATAAACAACAGGGTACCCAGGATTGCCATCCCATGTACTAATTATGTGTTTCAAGCTTAAATTTCCAACTAAATAATTGGCACGTTCCTCGTCCACAGCTCTTTGAAGAGCTCTGTATAAATCAAATGGTGTTGCAAAACTAAACTTTTTATCTTCTAGAAATATACGCAGTCCTTTTTGAAATATATCATGGGTTAAGAAATGTCGAATCATATTAACAACCGATGCACCTGCAAAAAATTGTTATTCTGTAAACATTGCTCAGAATAAATGTAGATATTACATCAAACAGTACCTTTTTGATAGACTAACCAATACTCGGGAAACTCTCCTGAATAGGATATCTTGCAATTTAAAGCTTTTGTATTTTTCCCCGTATCATCTTGATCAAATGCCTTTTGCACGTTGTCAATTATAAACTGCTCCATTAGTCCATAAGACGGTTTTACCTAAAATATTTAACTATATTTGAAGGCACTAAAATCTTTAAAACTTACAATGGAAGCGATATAGTACTGTAAAAATGAAGCAAATGCCTCACTCAACCAAGCATATTCCCACCACGAAGGCGTTACTATATTTCCAAACCATTGATGACCAAATTCGTGCGCGATGTATGTTGTGCACGTCTTAATTACATCGGTTGTCGAAGAATTGGAGCAAAACAGAAATTGATCACTATAAAAAAATCTTTTCTTAGTTAAAGCAGAACCCTATCATCATTTTGTTTTATTTTGTTTTCGACTATACTTTAGGTCGGTTTGACGCAGCTCTAGTTTCTTTTCTATTCTGTGCTAATCTAAAAACTTCTACATACCCCTCACAACCGAAATTTCTAATAATTTGAGTGCTATAGCTTGGTCTAGTCTTCCTATACTTTTCTATCGTTTTCTTATCTACCTGGCTCTACATAGATATTAGCAACCTGATAGCTGTTAAAGAACTCCAACATGTTTACATGATTCCCATTTATAAGGAAAAGAAATAATACCTGGTTATCCCCCCCCCCCCCGAAAAAGTGTTAAATTATATGTTATGGTAAGGTTTAAAAAACGAATCGCTGCCAACATGCCAGACTGCTAACTAGTTATGAGTTATGTCATGGTGACGCTTATTAAATTATATGTTATGGTAGGCTTAAGCAACAAATCGCTACCAACATGCCAGACCGCTAACTAATTGTAAGTTATGTCATGTTGACATTTAGTTAACTAATTTTTTTTTGTTTCGCAATTTCATAAGGTCGATTTGACGCAGCTTTAAATATTTTTTATTCTGAGCTAGTCTATAAAGGTCTACATACCCTTCACAACCTAAATCTTGTTTAACTTGACTAATATAGCTTTGTCTAGGTCTTCCTACTCTATTTTTATCGGTAGTCTATAATCTAAGACCTTACTAAATAGTCCCTCATGTCTTAACTGGTGCCCTATCATCCTATCTCTCCCGACCTTTAATTGTTTACACATACAGGATTCCTCACCTATCCTTCTATAAACTTCCTCATTAGTTACTCTATCTGTCCAACTAATCTTTAACATTCTCCTATAACACCAAGTTTCAAAAGCTTCTATCTTTTTCTTATCTACCTCTTTAATTGTCCAAGTCTCACTACCGTATACTAATACGCTCTATTCGTACGACTTTAAGAAACTTTTTCCATTATCTAAACTAATACAATTGGTTATTAGTAAGTATTTCTTTTTTAAAAACATTTTTGTAGCTTGAGTTGTTCCAGCTACTATATACCTTCGGCTACGTCCGTCCTTTGTAATTACACCACCTAAATAGCAAAATTCATCTACCTCCTCTAACTAGGTGTTACCTATATTTAATTTTGGTTTAGAACTAGGTTATAACTCACTTGCCATTATCTTTGTCTTTCCTAAGTTAATTCTCATACTATAGTTATCTAAAATATTTAAAAACTCTCCTAACCTTTTCTAGACTCTGCTATAATGGCTATATCATCTGCAAAACGTAACATGTCTATTTTCTGTCCCTGTCCACTAATACATATCTCTTTTCTTTCTCTAGCTAAGTTTAAAGCTTCCTCAACATAAACATTAAAAATCAAGGAATATAATATACAGCCCTGTCTAACACCACTTCTAGACTGTAAATAATTTTTCTATCTCTATGAGAGATTTCTATTTTTTGCAAAAACCTGAACATAACAATCGAATTAACTCTATCAAATGCTTTTTCTAAATCTACAAACGCGAAATGATTCTTTTTATTTTTTTGCAACCTTTTTTCGATAATTACCCAAATCATTAGTATCAGTTCTCTAGTCCCTCTGTCTTTACGAAAACCATATTGGTCTTCGCCTAAATAATTCTCAGTCAAAGTTTCTACTCTATTTTTAATTATTATTGTTAGTATTTTGGAAGTGTGGGAAGTTAGACTAACGGTTCTAAAATTGTCACACCTATCAGCTCCTGACTTTTTTGAGACTGGGACAATAATATGTTTTTCGAAATCTATTGAGACCTCACCTGCGTCATATACCTATTACTTTTACTAGTTTATATAATCTGTCTAAAGTTTTCTGACTTGCATATTTTATTAATTCTGCGGGTATATGGTCTATCCCCGACGCTTTATTTAGTTTAAGATCCCTAACAGCTTTATCAAATTCCTCTCTTAATATTGAGAACCTTATTTCTACATCCTCTTCTTGGTTGTTCCTAACTCATCCATATCGTCTTCCTTATATAAATCTTCTAAATATCTTTTCCATCTATCTGCTACCTCAACTTTATTTATTAGATGCTCATTATTCTCATCTTTAATACCATTATATTTATTCCCATCTTCCCCGAAAAACGTTTTAACTGCCCTGTAAGTCCTGTCTGCCTTACCTACTCTCAAATCATTCTGTATTCCCTTACAATTCTCCTCCATCCATTTATTTCTAGCTTTTCTACACTCATGTACTGTCTTATTTCTAGCTCTATTATATTTTTGCTTACTTTCACTATCCAATTCTTTGAAAGATTTAAGCTTTCTTCTATTCACTGTTAAATCTAATATCTCTTTTGTTACCCACGGTTTTTTCGCTTCAAATAGGGGGAATATTCTGTGGTACTTGAGTGTTAAAACGACATTAGTAATTCATTTGATAATTTATTTTTTCTACGACTGTTTTGGAACGAGCTTATTTTAGGTGTGTTTTTGATAGAGAAATCTACTACATTCTATACAGGTTTTTATTCCCGCACTCGTTGCTAGGCAAGTTGCTAAGCAACCAGTGCGGGAATGTTCAATTTGCACGGTTGCTCTTATATTTCTATTAATCAAGTAGCCCCGCACTTGCATCTTATTTCCAATGACGTCCGAGTTTTCAAAGGTGGGCTATGAAACAAATAATAAACCAACAAATGTCAAATAAATAATTTCATACTGTGAAAGCGTTTAAAATCTTAAAGTTTTTGCAAAGTCTTTAAAAAATGGCTAGTGATAGTGAAAGGGAACTAGAACCGACGCCTCCAAATATTGTGGAAGCTGCAAATGCAACTACATTAAACTTATTACCGGAAAAAAATATATGAGACTGCTTATAAATCGTTTATGGATTGGCGAAGAGATCAAAAGACAACATCTTATTCTGAAAATGTTTCAATTGCGTACTTTAATGAATTATCTAATAAGTATAAATCTCCGACATTGTGGACGCATTATTCGATGTTGAGAACAAGTCTCACCATCCATCATAATGTAGATATATCAAAGTAGGGAAAATTAAGAGCGTTTCTCAAACTGAAGTCAAGCGGTTATAAATCGAAAAAATCAAAAATTTTTACAACAGAGGAAATAAATAAATTTATTACTGAGGCTCCGGATCAACAGTTTCTTCTGACAAAAGTATGTAATATTAACTTAGGACAATAACGCGTGTTTATAGCTATTTTTATATTGTTACAGACTGCATTAATTTTGGGAATTATGGGTGCTTGCCGCAGACAGGAATTACATCAGATAAAGATTACTCATTTCACGGAATTGGGTTCTGCGATATTAGTTACAGTTCCCGATACGAAAACAAAAATTATACGCAGCTTTACGATAACGAGTAATTTTTATGAAATCACAAAAAAATACTGGAATCTACGTCCATCAAATGTTTGCGATCCTAGTTTTTTCTTAAATTATCAGAAAGGAAAATGCACCACACAGAAAGTGGGTATCCATAAATTTGGTGCTATGGGAAAGCAAATTGCAACGTATTTAAAACTACCCAATCCGGAATTATATACTGGTCATTGCTTCCGGAGATCATCCGCCACTATTCTTGTAGATGCTAGAGAAGGTATAACATTTTTAAAAAGGCACAGCGGCTGGAAATCAACATCAGTCGCCGAAAACTATATAGCCGATTCTTTAACAAATAAGTTGAATGTAGGCAACATAATACCAAATTCAATTGATAGCACATCAAATGTTCCATAGTTCCATCAACGTCCAAAGACAAGAATTTCCAACGTCAAGAAAATATAGTTTTTGGGAAAACACCTTCTACAATGACGTTTAATAATTGCAATGTAACCTTTAATATTGTTAATAATAATGAATCTAAAAACTAAACTTAAATCAATTTATTTACTTTTATTATGATAAATTTGTACTTTTCTTTGTATTTATGTATATTCACAAACGATAATAAACTTATGATATTAATAAAATGTATACTCCTATACTTACCATGTATTTTATAATATTAACAAAAGAGGTATCACATTTAAAAAGTACATACTACAGTCGTAGAAAAAGTATAGTGTACAACACGCATGGAATGCCCATTTCTCGCTCGTATGATTTGCAGCACTCGCTTTTAGCTCGTGCTGCAATTTATCATACTCGTGAGAAATGGGCATCATTCCATGCTCGTTGTACAATATACTATAGTGATTCAGCATGTAAAAACAACCATCTACGATTTGAAACGCTTTTCAGATCTGTAGCATAGAAATTAACAAGAGTACCGTAATACTTCAAGTTAATTTAGCATCATTCTTTAGCCTGTGTTATAATGTAATTTAGCGTAATCCTTTAATTATAAGCAGTCCCTGTGTAAGATATGTAGAATATGTCAAATTGAGAAGTGCATAGTTTGAACGTTGTTTAGAAAGGGTAATATTTAGTTCGAAAGCGTTATTTTTGCACGTTGTCAACAGCGAAACAAGGAAGGGTTATTTTGTTAAAATGGATAAAAGTAGAGCAGAAATACCACGTATTAACGTACACATAGTTTGAAGGTTGTTTTAAGTAGAGAAATGGTAGATAGGCCACAGATGAGAGTTACAAAAAAGGAACAAAGAGAGACTGTTAGATGGCATGAGGATAAGGGAAATAAAGCTAGATTAAACGTTGAGAAAGGGAAAGGCAGAAAGTAAAAAGGATAGTTGATGAGAATGCATGTTAGAATGAAAAAGATATAACTCGTGATAAGAATATGCAAAATCGAATGAGTAGGAAGTAGGAGATAAGATATTTTAGTACGCATGTTAATGGGAGACACATAGAATATGTTGCATTAGGGGCGTAGTTCATATGAGCAGTTGGAGAAAATATACACAAGATTTTAGAGTGGGATTGTTGAAATTCAAGGAAATGTTTTTAAAAGTGTTGTCAGCTAGAACGGGTACAGAGAATTTGTTGACAGTTAAAAAAATACGAAGAAATTGTTTTGCTTGTATCGTGCAAATTCCTAGATTTCGGTGGCAGTTGGTGTGTAGGTAGAAAATTACGAGGAATTATGAACGGTTAGAGGTTGTTTGTAGTATTTATCAACTTGCTTTGTGTAATTACACCTAAGATATTTATATATTTAGTACTTGGCTTATAGCCGCAATTTTGAGCGTAGCTTCCTGTCTATAACTGACATAAGTCAAAAACTTGACAATGTCGGATATGATTGTCAAAATGCCAAACGTAATTGCAAGTTAGGTTTATGTATAGTTGTGTACACGGTTTAAATTTGTAAATTTCCCAATTGTCGCCATCGATCTCGGTGGCGTAATTGGTAAACGCATAGTTTCGGAAAAACCAGAATACAGGTTCAAGTTCTGTTCAAGACCTTATATTTTTCATCTTTCAAATACTAGCTTGATTTGAAATGATCATTTGGGCTTTGCATAAAAGTCTAAGTTATTATTTCATCTTATTCACTCTAATATATACATATATATATATATATATATATATATATATATATATTTGGTAGTCTTTTACACAAGGTAAGTTGATAAATACTTACGTATTACAATTAATAAGATGAAATAATAACTTAGACTTTTATGCAAGGCCCAAATGATCATTTCAAATCCAGCTAGTAATTGAAAAAAGGAAAATATAAGGTCTTGGAAGCGCTTGAACCTGTATCCTGGTTTTCTGGAACCATGCGTTTACCAATTACGCCACCGAGACCAATGACGACAATTGGTAAATTTACAAATTTAAATTGTGTACAGAACTATACATAAACCTACCTTTCAATTACATTTAGCACTTTTGTAAATCATATCTGACATTGTCAGGTTTTTGACTTATGTCAGCTCTAGATAGGAAGCAACGCTCAAAATTATTGCTATAAGCCAAGTAGTAAATTAATAAACATTTTAGCTAATTTTTAACACAAGGTAAGTTAATAAATACTAACGTATTACAATTAATCAGATGAAATAATAACTTGACTTTTATGCAAAAATCAAATAATCACTTCAAATCGTGCTAGTAATTGAAAGAAAGAAAATATAAGTTATTATTTCATCTTATTAACTGTAATACGTTAGTTTTATCAACTGACCTTGTGTAATTAATTTTGTGCGTAGCTTCCTGTCAATAACTGACATAAGTCAAAACTTGACAATGTCAGATATGATTGACAAAAATGCCAAACGTAATTGAAAGTTAGGTTTATGTATATTTGTGTACACGATTTAAATTTGTAAATTTCCCAATTGTCGTCATCGGTCTCGGTGGCGTAATTGGTAAACGCATGGTTCCGGCAAAACCATTGATAAATATACAACCTTCATGAATACGTATACATACCCATACACATACATATATCAGTTAATAAATATTAATTAATTGATTTAAATATTCAAACATATCATTAATATTTCAATAACCTTTGTGTATCACTTAAATTTAATTGTGGTAATAACACAAACAAGCTATAATTGATCATTTTTCTTTTTTGTGACTGAATTTATTATTTATGTATTCATAATTTAGAAAGTATGTATAGATAGAGCTTAGATCGTCAACATCCGTCATCTTATTCATTGCACATCGGGTTTTGTAAATATAACACATTTCTAAAAATTTTCTTTTATTTTCATTTTTATCTTTTCAATAATTTTAACATTTTGGAAATCTACATGGTGGTCCTTATTTATGATGTGCACTAATAAAGAATATGCTTGTTTGTTTTATTACCACAATTAAATTTAAGTGATACACAAAGGTTATTGAAATATTAATGATATGTTTGAATTTTCGAATCAATTAATACTATTAACATTTATATATATATATATATATATATATATATATATATATGTATATATATATATATGTGTGTGTGTGTATGTGTGTGTGTGTATGTGTATGTATACGTATTGATGAAGGTTGTATATTTATCAATACATACAGGATGATGTACATGCACACAACTATAATATAAAAAATAACAAAAGGTATACAAAATAACTTTCAAAATTTAAATGATGTACTTCAAAAAACAACATCCAAACCTATACAAAATAGTTTTATTATATGTTTCAAGAACCTTTTACATTATTTTATTTATATATCTGATGTCATTTCATATATTTTAAACCTCAATTTAGTGAGTATATGTTGAATGGAATTATTTATTGTTAATGCGTTTGTATATTTTATAGCACCTCTAAAGAGGAATATAAATATATTCGAAAATTTAGGTAATAAAACAGAGTCTTATTGACCATCCGGCAAACCTAAAACCCACTATTTGTATTATATAATAAAATAATTACCTGTTGTATACATTAAATATATATATATATATATATATATATATGTGTGTGTATATATATATATATATATATATTTATAAAAGATAAGTAAGTTTATGAGTCTTTAATTAATACAAAGTAAAAAAAAATATTGGGAAGTGACTCAAATTTAGCCTTGAGGGCATCCTGTCGACGCGTTTCGCCCTAATTGCGGCTCATCAGGACAGAAGTAGCAAAGTTGTATTTAATATATATATATATATATATATATATATATATATATATATATATATATATATATATATATATATGTATATATATACATATACATATGTACCTATATATATATATATATAATATGATTTGACAAAATATCAAGTAACGAACTGCTTTAAATGCAAACTATAGGCTGTTTAATTAAATTATTGGTAACTATTTAGTTCGAAAGAAATGCTTCAAGAAAGGTGTATTTATTTGTATTCCTGACGTTTCAAACCTCTTTGGGTTCTTTTTCGGAGGCTAAAATGGTGACACAGTTAAAATAAAATTGCTTAATTGAAAACTTACATATAAATTTACACTATCATTCAAACTTCAACTAGCAAAATCTTCAATAATCTAAACTTTAAAAACATTTAAACTATAAAACATATTAAAACTAAATATTAACAATTAATATGAAAAAATTTTGATTGAAGCTTATCAAAAAAATAATACAAAATGTCAAATTTTGAATAAGGCATACGCCTTCTAAAGAATCAAAATTACTGCATGACTGTGAAATAAGGTGTTATGTTAAATATATAACTTAATCTATAGGATTGCATCTTTTTACCTATTAAATTTGTAAGGGGAAGTGTAAACCACACTTAAGTTGTCTATATCACATTTTGAATTTATATTATTTTTAGTCCTGATGCATTTTTGGGGAATAGTATGTGATATATTACAAGCAGAGATAGGAAAAAAGAGGTAGATGTAGACCTAGATCAGACAGTTATAGATGCAAACTGTGCATATTTCAGGGAAATCTGTAGGTTAGTTCAGAATAGGGAACAATTATGGTACGCGTCTAACCAGTTCTAGGACTGAAGACCTAATGATGATGATTAGTCCTGATGATATGGTATTATTCTAAAAACAGTCTTTATTTGTTAAAAGTTTTTTCACAGTAGATCTATGTAAGTCCGCAAGGGCTACATTTTAAAATTAGCAAAACACACTTCCTGAATATGTTACAATCATTGAAGGTACAAATACACAGTCATTCATTTTTTATAGAAATACACCTTCCGTGCATAAAATAATTATCCCGTGTGTAAAATATCCGCGAGAAAACAATATCTAGTTGCATTTGCAAAGTATAAACATGCCCTTATTAATAATGTGTGTAAATATATCATTCGATTTTATTTTAAAGATTTTTAAATAAATCCATATTTTAGAATTCTCTGGTAGATTATTAATAAAGACACGTTCATCATATTTTTTAAGAACTGTTTTAAAACCCAGTTAATTATTAAACGCCGATAGAACGAAGTCTGAGACTGTTAGAATGTCGTAAAATGGAGCAGAGATAAGATAACGCGAGGATTATAGTTTTAATTAACTCTCTTATGACAAAGCGAAAGAAAGAGACAGTAGCGGATAACTTTATGCATTAATCAAGGATAAAGGGTGCGCTTTGCTATAAAACATAAATTATAGTTGACGCTAATTAGACCATTAAATCGCGCATTTTTTTAAATTACATCACCCAGATAAATAGTTCCTCTTATTATATTTGGAATAGTATAAAAATTATGACGCAGTTAGATAATTTAATATAAAAGTCGGAACTTGATAAGTACGATTCATCCAAAATTCAAAATTAGTTAATACGCATTTTGCCAAGAACATGTAAGAACTCAGATTTAGTATTTGGTGATTTATTTATAAAGTCGCGATTTATTTTAAAACGTCAAATATGTTACTCTGAGAAAAGTCGTTTATTAAGTATGTGGCATGCATACAGTGTTTAATAATTAAGATGTAACTTTGAATAAAGAAGTAATTCTTAAAACGTAGCTCTGCATAAATATGGAACGTAATCATTTTTAAAACATTACGGCAATTGAAAAATCTTCAACATAGATAGTCCTGATGCAAAAGAACACGCTGAGTTGATTAATTGAAAAATACAGGATATTCTTTGAAAATTAAGATTCTAAATGGAGGTTTAATATTATATAAACAAACTAGTAACTGGGATTTTTAGATCAATTTAAAAATGGAAATGGAAAGTATTTAATACCGTGTACGAGTTAGATAAGCGTTATTTGATTTCACAAGTATTGATTTAATATTTCTTTGTTTGTAACTGATATTTGAGCATTTTGTTATTAGAATTTAAGGTAGAATAAGTTCTTAATTCTATAATAATTTTGCTTTATAAGGTGGATATTTACCCAAAAATTGTGAGGTTAGAGTTTGAAACATTTTGATCTTTAATAGATTATCTGGAGCATCATTGGCCAGTTATACTCTTTTTTTCGGGTAGTTAAAGACAGTTAAATTATCCACAAAAGAAATTTGAGTTCTGTAAATTTTAACAAAGATTAGGCAAGGAATATTTTAATAGTTAAGTAAATAGGTACTTGCTGGGAATAATTTTATGTTTGAAAATTATGCTGTAAACTGTTCTATAGTTTTTTGTATGAAAGAGAATTCTTTTTGAATGTATAGATGCTTTTTGAGATTGCTGTGTTTTATTTCATTTTGTAAATTTCCGTTGAGCTAGCCAGGCAAAAAAAAATAGAGAGGAAGGTAAGTTAGTAATTACAAATTGATAAATTTGCCGTACCGTGTCACAGCACTCTTTTAGCGACGCTGCAGTTTCAAAAGTAACAAGTAATTCATCATTTTATAGATATGGTCTTGCAATTTACAAATATTCAAACAGCTTTATTATAAGGGATGGTTGTTGCTTCTTAAGGTTATGTTTCCATTTATTAATTATTTTGCTTTGTTGATTATTTGTAAATGCTTATGTAATGTACTGACCACTTACCTATATGTAATCAATCCCCAATTTTCCATTGCCCCTCCTTTAAAATACTGTTTTGGCAAAGCAATTTGCTCAATTTTATTTAATGTGTATGGCATCCCTGTAAATTCTTCCAGTTGTTTCAGTGTTTCAATCGATATTCTAAGGGAATAGTCTAGTCTCCCTTTTTGAACCTCACCAGGAATTGCGAAAATTCTGTTTCTTTCTGTAAGCGAAGTCGGCTGAAAGTCCGAAACTACAAAAGCTACTAAATATGTAGACATATCTGGAGTTTCTTTGAAGACATCTTGGTATCTATTATGTCCTAGATATCTAAAAACGGGTTGAATAGTTTTAAAACCAGTGCGTAAAATAACCTACATCGATTCTTGTAGTTCTTGATTTGAAATGGAAGAATAGCCCTCTGTTCTAATCAAGTTAATCACAAAACGAGCTTTATATGCTGGTTCGTCTAAGCAAGGAAATGCTCGTCGGGCATTACTAGGTTCAAAATCAGTCACCGCGAATCGCCTAGAAAAATAAAAGTTTTATTATAATCCAAATATTGCTATTGTGAAATTATACAGAAACAATACCTCTCAAAACATTTGAAATTATTAGAGATTTTTGCGACACATTTATAGCTTTTATTTTTGTTCATCTTTATCATTCTGAAATATGGCAATCGTTAATTTATAACTAGACAGTGTAAGACAATTTTTAGTAACAGTGAGAATTGTTACTTTAGAATAGTAATATTCATATTTTGGTTACTCAATAAAGAAGTTTTATAGGTACATCCAGAAGCCTTTGTACAAAATGACCAGTCATTTTAATGATCAAGTAATTTATAAGAACATCGATCTTTAATTTCCTTAGATATTTTTGGACTTTTTGTTTACTACTTTCTTCGTTTTTTTGTTTTATATTACCCCTACTTTAACTCTTAGGAAAATTATTTTTACCATTAAAATGTGAAGCAATATCATCCTCGGAAACTAGAGACAAGATATCTTAGAAAACTTCGAAGGAATAAAAGTAAAAGTATAAAGTTACAAAACTTCTACGGTATACGCAGTACAATGTAATGATCCTTATGCAGTTCTGCCGCACGCCTTTGCACAATTTTTTCCTACTACTTTGACTAGATCAAACTCTAACCAACATTTTATTTTTATTGCGAAACTGATTTATTTCGGTTCGTTGTAAAGTTTTCTCTCCTAAGTTCTACTTGACGCAATTCTTTACACTAAAATCAACCTATAGCCCTAAAATGCAAAAAATTCATTTCTAAATTTTCGCACTTAATTGATATCATTTCTAAGAAACCGAAGATGTTACTAACGATATCTTTCATTCAGAAAGCAAGCTTGAAGAAAATTTTGACAGTAGGAACAAGTCTTCAGCTTTCTGAAGTTAAAGAAATTACTACAAGTTTCAAGCATGAACATTCTAATTTTAAAAAATCTCAGATATAGATTTAAATTTTTAGGTGATTTATTAACTTCGGAGAGGTCCCTAGGCCCAAAACTATAACATAGATTTCGCTATATCTAAGGGAAGATGAATTCTTGGTTTATTAGTAATTTTAACCTCTCAAATTGACTAAACTTTCAAATGTGAATTTAAATTCCACTTCCCAAAAAATTCTAACCTAAAGGCAAACTCTATGCCAAAAAGTCCACTTTCTAACACCAACGTGATGGGTGTTGTAACTTTCACTTCAACAGTAACTGCAACCTTTACCAATAGAAAAATTTTCAATTTAAAAAACGCAGCCAAAAGCACGCGCACATTAAGAAAAACTGTATTAACAAAAATTGTACTTTTTGGAGTCGTCTAAAGCCCAAATTTCTAACTCTTCTAAAAATGATTTAAAATCTCATTTTATAATTTGGAAAACTGATGTTTAATTTTCCACCAACTGCAGGTAAACTTTTAAATTTACACTTAAAGATAAATTTATATACATATATGCATATGTATAAGTTATATATATATATATATATATATATATATATATAAAAGTAGGATTAATGAGTCTTAAATTTACAAAGTAAAAAGGAATTATTGGCAAGTGACTCAAATTCAGCCACAAGGGCATCCTGTCGACGCGTTTCGCCCTAATTGGGGCTCATCAGGACAGGAGTAGCAAAGTTGTAATATTTAATACAGACACCTTATGTGAAGTACAGCATCACCTAGCTCACAATTTGTGTCTTTTTTTTTAAATTATAACTTTTGGCAATGGAAAAAGGCAGTTGAGCCGGATCTCTTCCGTGCCGATTGTTGTTGAAAACCTGCGATGTCAGGTGAAACAACACAAAGACACAAATTGTGAGCTAGGTGATGCTGTACTTCCCATAAGGTGTCTGTATTAAATATTACAACTTTGCTACTCCTGTCCTGATGAGCCCCAATTAGGGCGAAACGCGTCGACAGGATGCCCTTGTGGCTGAATTTGAGTCACTTGCCAATAATTCCTATATATATATATATATATATATATATATATATATATATATATATTTGTTTGAGGATGATTTTCTTGGGTTATAGGTCAAAACATTAATATATACTTTTACATTTTATTGTGCCATAACCTCACTCGAACATACGTACGTTTCGACTGCTTGAGCCTTTTTCAATGGTTCAGTCAATCCTATAAATTAATTTACTAATATACTAACCTACCCTTATATAATTTTGTCACACCCTAAACTATTCTATTCGTTATACATTTAACAACTAAATAAATTAAGCCTATTTGTATGTCATTTACAAGTACGTTACAAAATTCATAACCTACCTTATTGTTGAATGTGTATATAACCGCATGTGTTGTATTAATACAAAATGTTATCCTAAACTATCTATTATCTATTAATACATTGCTATTACTCCAGTAAACCTGATCATCTATTTTAAATTATATATTTATATCCGAAATTTCTTAATTTTATGTCCATTAGTTTTATTAATCTATAGGTACACTGTGGCACAAATTTGAATAAAATGAAAAAACCCTTACCACAAAATATTTAAAATACCAGATACGTATTTCGACCACTATGTGGTTATCATCAGTAGGAAATCTGTAATTAAATAATAATTAGCTGTTGTTCTGGAACACTTCAGAGGATATTCTCCTTACTTAGGCTGAAGTGAACCTTCCCAACATACAATTTACTATATTGTTGCTTTAAACACTATCGAGGATATTCTCCTCACCCGCAGGCTGGTGTTATCCACAAAAAACAAGTGAATTGTGAAGTGAATTCACTTGTTTGTTGTGGATAACACCAGTCTGCGGGTGAGGAGAATATCCTCGATAGTGTTTAAAGCAACAATATAGTAAATTGTATGTTGGGAAAGTTCACTTCAGCCTAAGTGGTGAGGAGAATATCCTCTGAAGTGTTCCAGAACAACAGCTAATTATTATTTAATTACAGATTTCCTACTGATGATGACCACATAGTGGTCGAAATACGTATCTGGTATTTTAAATATTTTTTGTGGTAAGGGTTTTTTCATTTTATTCATTAGTTTTATTTTAGTATTTTTATTTTCTTTGTTCATTTATTTAATTAAATTATGATAGATTTTACTCAAATTTTTTATATCTATTTTGTCATTAATTGCCGTGGGATTTAGTGTTATGAAAATCATTTCACATAACTCTCTTTTTCTTTGGTTTGATTCAATTTTAAGTATTGTCGTTTTCTTGTAATTAGATTTGTATTTATTTTGTGTTTCATGTTTAGTTAGGGCGGTCGCATTGTTTTTATCATATTTGTGTCCATTCAAACGTTTCTCAAGATGCTGCATGCTCTGGCCAATGTATACACTATCACATCCTTCTTGGCATGGGATCTTATATACGGTGTGGGTTTTTTATTTTTAGGTATTTTATCTTTTATTTTAGTAAATAAATTTTTATTTAGGTTAATACTTTTATGAGTTGTATCTATATCGTATTTTTTAACTAGTTTTTGAATATTCTCAGATAACCCATTAATATATTGTAAAGTTATATACGCTTTGTCATTTTTTTTATTTTCGCCTATATTTTTTGTTATGTTGTAGTATTTATTTATTTGTTTTTTAAAGATTGCATCTATAAAGTGTTTAGGGTAATTGTTTTCCATAAGAGCATGTTTAGCTTTTATAATTGCTTTATGTCGGTATTCAGGATTTGACAATTTTATAGCTCTGTCTGCCAAACCTATTACCACGACCTTTTTGTGGGCAATATGATGTTGTGAGTGGTAGTTGATATACCTTCCCGACCACGATTTCTTATTATACCATTCAGTTTTTAGTACCTGTTCTTTTTTGGTGTGTATAGTCATATCTAGAAAATTTAGTTTGTTGTTTTTTTTCAATTTCTATGGTAAATTGTAGTTTTTCATGAAAACTATTAAATAATTTAAGAGTATATTCTATTTTATCCATTAGAACAGCACAAATACAATCATCAACATATCTATAGAAAAAAGGTATGTCAAATTCAATCTTTCTTAAAATGGTTGTCTCAAGTTCTTCTAGCACTAATTGTGCGATCACGCTAGACAAAGCCATACCCATTGCACAACCATTTATTTGTTTAAACACCTTGTTTCTATAAGTGAAATATGTTGATTCTAAAATTAGTTGAGTGGTTTTTATTATTTCTTGTAATGGTAGCTCGGTAAATTCTTTAATCTCTTGCCATTTATTTTCAATTATATTTAATGCCAAATCGATAGGAATGTTGGTGTATAACGATATTACATCTAAAGAAATTAATAAATAATTTTCAGAAATCTTAATATTACTGATGTTATTTTTAAACTGCCACGAATCTTTTATATAGTGTGCATTTTTATATAGAATATTTTTTATGATATTTTTTAAAAACACTGCCGATTTATTAAATGGTGATTGAATGGACGAAATAATAGGTCTCATTGGAATGCCTTCCTTATGAAGCTTTGGCAATCCATATAGCTTTGGCGGTAACGAATTACTAATCGTTAATTGCTTACATATTGTTGGTGATATATATGTTTTATTTTCCCAGTGTTTAACTAATTCATTATTTGTTTTTTGATAATTTATTGTGGGATTTTGCTTTACTAATCTATATGTATTTTGGTACTGTAACAGCTCTTTAATTTTTATATCATAAACCTTCTCATTCATTATTACAGTTTTATTAGATTTGTCTGGTTTTATCACCATAAGTTCAGGATTACGTTTTAAAAACATTTTCGTTCTTGTAACTTTTCTGCACATATCCTTGTTAATTTTGCTCATATGACTATTGTTTGCAAATCTATGAGCATGATTAGTTATTATATTACAAACCTGCGATCTTAGTTCATCTTTTTTACTAGTGGGTAAATTTGTTAATGCATTTTCCACATTTACTATTATTTCATTGTGAGGCACTTCATTATGTTTTTCAAGCGGTACAGCAAATTGAGGTTCTAAACATCGAGTGTCTTGAACATAATGAGGTAATGTAACCGCAGACAAATTTTCGATCCAGTTAGACTTGGCTGTAATCGTGTTTATATTAGTGTTGTTTATGTATTTACTCTGTAATTTATTAATTTTTCTTATATCTCTATTTTTAATTTTTTCAAACATGTCTTCATATTTTAAACGGTGTTCTTTTATTATATGATCAAACTCCTCAGCAGTAACAGTATTTTTAATTATATATATAATTATATATAATATATATATATATATATATATATATATATATATATAAAAGATTCGTGGCAGTTCAAAAATAACATCAGTAATATTTAGATTCCTGAAAATTATTTATTAATTTCTTTAGATGTAATATCGTTATACACCAACATTCCTATCGATTTGGCATTAAATATAATTGAAAATAATTGGCAAGAGATTAAAGAATTTACCGAGCTACCATTACAAGAAATAATAAAAACCACTCAACTAATTTTAGAATCAACATATTTCACTTATAGAAACAAGGTATTTAAACAAATAAATGGTTGTGCAATGGGTATGGCTTTGTCTAGCGTGATCGCACAATTAGTGCTAGAAGAACTTGAGACAACCATTTTAAGAAAGATTGAATTTGACATACCTTTTTTCTATAGATATGTTGATGATTGTATTTGTGCTGTTCCAATGGATAAAATAGAATATACTCTAAATTATTTAATAGTTTTCATGAAAAACTACAATTTACCATAGAAATTGAAAAAAACAACAAACTAAATTTTCTAGATATGACTATACACACCAAAAAAGAACAGGTACTAAAAACTGAATGGTATAATAAGAAATCGTGGTCGGGAAGGTATATCAACTACCACTCACAACATCATATTGTCCACAAAAAGGCCGTGGTAATAGGTTTGGCAGACAGAGCTATAAAATTGTCAAATCCTGAATACCGACATAAAGCAATTATAAAAGCTAAACATGCTCTTATGGAAAACAATTACCCTAAACACTTTATAGATGCAATCTTTAAAAAACAAATAAATAAATACTACAACATAACAAAAAATATAGGCGAAAATAAAAAAAAATGACAAAGCGTATATAACTTTACAATATATTAATGGGTTATCTGAAAATATCCAAAAACTAGTTAACAAATACGATATAGATACAACTCATAAAAGTATTAACCTAAATAAAAATTTATTTACTAAAATAAAAGATAAAATACCTATAAATAAAAAACCCACACCGTATATAAGATCCAATGCCAAGAAGGATGTGATAGTGTATATATTGGCCAGAGCATGCAGCATCTTGAGAAACGTTTGAATGGACACAAATATGATAAAAACAAGAAAACGACAATACTTAAAATTGAATCAAACCAAAGAAAAAGAGAGTTACATGAAATGATTTTCATAACATTAAATCCCACGGCAATTAATGACAAAATAGATATAAAAATTTGAGTAAAATCTATCATAATTTAATTAAATAAATGAACAAAAAAAATAAAAATACTGAAATAAAACTATTGGACATAAAATTGAGAAATATCGGATATAAATATATAATTTAAAATAGATAATCAGGTTTACTGGAGTGATAGCAATGTATTAATAGATAATAGATAGTTTAGGATAACATTTTGTATTAATACAACACATGCGGTTATATACACACATTCAACAATAAGATAGGTTAAGAATTTTGTAACGTACTTGTAAATGACATACAAATAGGCTTAATTTATTTGTTGTTAAATGTATAACGAATAGAATAGTTTAGGGTGTGACAAAATTATATAAGGGTAGGTTAGTATATTAGTAAATTAATTTATAGGAATGACTGAACCATTGAAAAAGGCTCAAGCAGTCGAAACGTACGTATGGTCGAGTGAGGTTATGGCACAATAAAATGTAAAAGTATATATTAATGTTTTGACCTATAACCCAAGAAAATCATCCTCAAACAAATATAGAGTGAAAAAGTCAAGAAAAATAAAAACATTTAACATATATATATATATATATATATATATATATATATATATATATAGGGTGTCCCAAATTGAGTAGGATAGCATGAGATTCTTTCTTATTATTAATGATAGAGATCTGCTTAAATGGGCAAAGTTGTGTCATTTGTATAGGTTACTTATATTCTGCATAGATACATTCGAAATTCCAAACGGTTTAGTAATTATTTAAAAAAAACTAAAAACTGCCAATTTCTTCGAAGTCGAATATTTTTGTTATAATAAAAGATACGAAAAAACGTTTTTTATAAAAGTTACTTAGTTCAATTGTATGCACTTAAAAGTGATATTAAATTTAAATTCAAGATGGCGGTTATCGAGATATTAGCATCAACTTTCATATTTTAAACGGACGCCATATTGGATCTTTAGATGGGTAGATAGCGTATTTTTTTCTCTTTTCAACGATGTATCACAACATATGTTTAAATAAAAAAATTTACTGAAAATGATAATTTTAATTTTTTATCAAAAAGGCATCATCAGTTTTCTCTTAAACAAATGAAATTATAACAAGCTGTCATGTTGAATTAGTGTATCTGTTGTACTAATAATTGGCATTTGTGTATTCTCTTTCCCAGTTATAAGTTGTGATATACTTATTCTATAAAATATTCAAATGGCAAATTTTTTAACAAGCGAACAATATCATATGTTTTGTACATACATAAAATGTATTAAGAACAGTCGCCTTGCTACCGAAACATACTTAACAAACTTTCCCGAAAAAAGACAGCCAAATACTAAAATCTTATAAAGATTGGACACAAATATGCAACAGAATGGATGTTTAAAAAAACCTTCTCGAAACATAAATGGAGACATTGCAGATGAGGTGTTGACACTGGCCTGTGTGGAAGCTAATCCAAACATTTCAACACGGGAAATAGAAACCCAAGTAAACGTATCAAAGTCTCAAGCATTAAGAATTTTAAAAAAACCATAAATATCACCCTTACAGATTTCACATTGCTCAAAGCTTACAACCAAACGACTATCTCCGCAGATCAACATTTTGCAGATGGTTTATCAATCAAGTTCGGGAGAATGATGATTTTATCAATCGCGTTTTGTGGACCGATGAGTCTTATTTTTCTAACTGTGGAATATTTAATCGTCATAATGAACACTATTGGGCACAGGAAAACCCAAGCATAACAGTTCCACGCCGCAATCAAATTCGATTTGGATGCAATGTTTTTGTGGTATATTGGGAAGGCGTCGCCGTGGATCAATGTAGTAAGCGTAAGACTACGGATCCCAAGGTCCCGGGTTCATATCCCGACACGGCCAACTGCTTGAAAAATGTCAGGTGAGCATTTTTTACAAAAATTACGCCCTCGTTCGGATGAGAGGTTAAATGGAGGTCCCGTGTGTGAGTGTTGTCACGCACGTTAAAGATCCCTACCTTGCCTGGAACGGCAAGGATTCGGCAAAACTCTAAATTTCCAGGCAACAAAAAACTCGCCTCCTGGCCAATGTAGTACCTACGGGTGGAGCATTGGAAATGTAAATAAACGGTATATTGGTAAACCGTTTACTTGGTCCTATAATATTCGACGGAACCTTAACCTCTCAACGTTATTTGGAAATGCTTCAAACATCTTTAGAAGATTTATTAGACGACCTACCTTTGGCACAAAATAATCAAATTTGGTATCAACAAGATGACGCACCTCCACACGACGCTAGAGATGTTATTACCTACTTAAGTAATCGTTTTGATGGCAGGGTAATCACGACCCACACACCTGTAAAATGGCCGCCTAGATCAGCAGACTTAACACCCCTGGATTTTTATTTATGGGGCACTTTAAAAGATAATGTATATGGAAGTAATTTCCAGTACAATAATGTAGATGAACTACGGGAAGCGGTTATGCAGGCAATAAACGGTCTTAATGGGAATACAGTACGACGCTTAACAAAAAGTGTTCTTAACCGTTACCGATTGTGTTTAAATAATAACGGTCAACATTTTTAACAATTGCTATGATTTATTAGTTGGTGTTTAATGTTATTCTAATGTTTTTTTTTCGTTTAATTTGTTTTAAAACTGATTTGTGATGATGCCTACTTGATAAAAAATTAAAATTATTATTTTCAGTAAATTTTTTCATTTAAACATATGTTGTAATACATGGTTGAAAAGAGAAAAAAATATGCTATCTAACCGTCTAACAATCTAATATGGCGTCCATTTAAAATATGAAAGATGATGCTAATATCTCGATGACCGCCCTCTTGAATTTAATTTTAATATCACTTTTAAGTGCACACAATTAAACTAAGTAACTTTTATACGAAACATTTTTTCGTATCTTTTATTATAACAAAAATATTCGACTTCGAAGAAATTGGCAGTTTTCAGTTTTTTTTAAATAAATTCTAAACCGTTTGGAATTTCGAATGTATCTATACGGAATTTGAGTAAGCTATCCAAATGACACAACTTTGCTCATTTAAGCAGATCTCATTAATAATAAGAAAGATACCCATGCTATCCTACTCAATTTGGGACACCCTGTATATATATTATGTATATTTTTTTTTACCTTTAACTGTTAAACCTTTTTATCTATATATCTCTCTACTCAACTACTCTACGTTCGATTTCACCCGGCGTGGGTTCGATTCAGAGTGAAATCTACAAGTGTCCCTCAACACGGATACTTACACGCCCTCGTATGTAAGATTCTTGTCTACAACTAAATCTGCGCGGTCTATAAATGCCGTGCAGGTTCAGACGTTACCGTAATATTTAAACTACCATGGTTGAAGGTATTCTTATACTATTCATATGGTCAATGATGCAATTTTAAAACAAGAATAAGCGTTTACAGTATTATAACTTAGTACCTGATATTGTTGCAACTGGTGGTGTCTTCCTTGCTGCGGTGTGAAATCTCTCATGCAATGCCAATTGAGGTAAGTGACCTACGGAATAAACGGTTTACTTTAGTCTTTCGAAAATTTCTAGAATTGAATCACTACTATAACGAAATAAAATTTTTAATAAATGGATACTCCTTTTTGTACGCTCTCCTGTTGTCTTTTCACTGCGTTCATAGCTTTGTGAAACTTTCTTCGACTGTTGTGGTCTGCACGTCCTATTGCTAACTGGTATCTCACTGGAGGCTCTTCTTCACGGTTAATGTTTGATTGAACTTCCTTACTGCACCCAAATGCATAATGATTTGCTGTCGTTGCCTTTATTTTATATTTTCGAAGTACTGGGTTTTCCTGTTACATAAACTTCAATATCTTCTTTTGCCTTTTTATGACGTGCACTACATTCATTTTGTTTGCGTTATTTTTAACCTTTTTTTAAATTAAAACGACGGAGCTTCATATAAATACATCTTTATTTTATATCAACACAAAGGTGATTACTGAAGTAATCACCTTTTGAAAAAAATCAAATTTTATCAACAAACTTTATCACCTAGCTACCTTAGACCCTATGTCTTACAGCAGACTTACTTAGTTTTTTTTTCTTTACATGTTGTATCCATTTCTATACATACTACTTTAAAACTACATCTATAAAATATTTTACCTTTCCTTGCATTAAATCACATCAAACCTGTTTGCATTACCATCTTGGCATTCCAAGCATTACTGTTCTTTGGCATTTTGACAAACATAATTTGAACTCGCTTTGCTTATCTACTCTCACATTTTGCTGTGACTTTCCATTTCCCATTTGCCTATCTACTCATATCTTTGCTTCAAGTTTCCTCTGCTTATCTACCCTCATCTTTTACCTTACACGTCCTTTGCCTATCTACTCATATCTTTTACACGTTTACCACTTTAAACAATACTCCAACCTCTATATATAGCCTTTTTACAATTGTTTTCTACCCTACATTTCAATTTAAATACTTCATTCGGCATTTCATGAGCATGTCAACTTTATTTAATCCAGTACTGTTATCTTGAATGTTCCGCTCGGATGTTTACTATCGTTGGACAGGGTACCTTTACTTATTCTGGAGCTTATGAAACCTTGTAATTGCATCATTTACCACATACCTTTGTAGTTTTACATATGCGCGCTGCTAGTGTGAATAAATATTTCTTATAGAGGTCGTGTTCATATTTGTGTGGACCTCAACCTCCTGTCTATGCTACGGGTCTTTCTCTACTGAACGCTTTACTTGGCGTTACAATATATATATATATATATATATATATATATATATATATTAATATTAACGTGTTAAAGAGGGCACGAGAGAGGTCATTGAAACCCAAATTTCATAAAAGGAACCCACCCAAACAAAAGTAAACAAAAAAATTATAATTTCCGAATATTTATTATTCTACACTGTATAAAAATACAAGCGTGCTTCTTTACTTTAAAAGGTCAAACCTTTATTAACTATGTGATTAAATTTATGACGGACAGTGGCAAGATCAAATGAAATTGATGTAAACTTTACACCTTACACAAATCAATCAATTTTAAGGTGCATTGTAAATAGAAATCCATTTAAAATATCAGCCAAACAACAACATCCATCTTATTGCATTTAGCATATAGAAGCTTTAATTAGCTAAATTGACTTCTTATAACATTTTAATACACTTTAGGAATTTTAAAGTAAATATTAATTTAGAAGATAGGTGAATAATCAAGAATTTTCAAATACGTAATTCTTTTCTAAAAAATGTCTTTAAACGCCATAAAACTTAACCGCCCTATTCAAAGAACTTGCGAAAACATAAAAATCTAATAAAAATCAATAAGAATTATTTTTGTATCTTTTCGTGTTACTATAAAAAAAAGAGAATTACTTAAATTAGCTCCATGAATTAGACCAAAAACCAACGACGCTTTTATGATCCTCGGAAATCACGCTGCTGGACACTAATTCATCGTTAAATGCCTACATCCTTGTAAATTCTTACATCAGCCGCTAATAATTTTCGAGAAAAAATCTGGAATGGTATGGAAAATATGACGTAGTTAGATAATTTTATATAAAAGCTGGAATTTTATTTAGAGGATTGATTCATAAATTCACGATCCATTTTAAGACGTCGAACATTCTACTTTAAAACAAGTTATTTACTGCATACAGTATTTAATATTTAAGATGTAACTTTGAATAAAAATGTTCTTAAAATGTAACTCTGCATAAATATGGAACGCGACTCTTTTTAAAATATTACGAGAAGTGAACAATCTTTGACATAGATAGTCCTGATGCAAAAGCATACGCTGAGTTAATTAACTGAAAAATAGAAGATGCACTTTAAAAATTAAGATTCTAAATAGAGATTTAAAATTATATGAACAAACTGGTAAACTGGGATTTGATTGTCAATTTAAAAATGGAATCAGTAGTTATCTAAAATCATTAATTACGTTGGAGATGAGATATTGATAAGCGCTATATGACCCGCAAATATAAATTTAAATTTCTTTGTTTGTAACTGATATTTGAATATTTTGTCATTTGAATTTAAGGTAAAATAAGCTCTCATTTTAATTTCTTTTTGTGTAAGGATAGTTACGAGAAAGTTTTAAGGTCAGAGCTAGAAACATTTTGAACGTTAATATACAATATGTGGAGCATAAATGACCAATTGTACTCTTCCTTATGGGTAGTAAAAGACAGGCAAATTATCCATAAGAGAAGAAATATGGGTTCAGTAGATTTTAACAAAGATTCATATACACTGCAAATTCTACAACCAAGCCGGTCACGATGTTCTGCATTTTAAATGTATCTTCATTGCTGTTTTAATTTATATCCAACTCTTTGTTTTTAAATCTACTTATTATGCTCAAAATCATAGCTTATGTCAGACACTAATTTGTTAAAGTTTTCATCTTAATCTCCGGTCATTCCTTTTGCATATTAAAACTATAACAATTTTTCGAAAAGGATAGTCTAGCCGTTCTAAATGGACCTGCGCTTTGTAGAAGTTCTAAATTGCTAGAAAGGGTGGAACAGGTTGAAAGGTCCAGTGATCTGAAAAGCCGAACTATAAGTCCAATCAAATTACCGGAGTGTTTAATGAGGAACCAGACAAATACAAGTCCCTGAAAGTGCGCAGCGGCTCTTTCGGTACCTAGAGTGGCAGATACCATAGAGGTAGGTATGTCATTTTAAAACACACCACTGCGATGTGAAAGGCAACGGAAATGCACCACATTACCTCCCAAGTACACAGCGTACTTAAAATGTAACTTAAGATGATAGCATCTTCTGGGGTAAAAATACCGGAGGTAAAATAGTCCCCCATTCAGATCTCCGGGAAAGGAATACTTCGGAGGATGTGATCGGAAAATTTTAAAAGAAAAGTCGGGAACATTCTGCGATGCGTAGGGTTGAATGTCAGAAGTATGAAGCAAATAGGTGAGCTAGAAAACTTGAATATTGAAATAGATAGATTAGCGTTAGACGTAGTAGGGATTAGCGAAGTTCGGGAGCCAGAAACGGGAAATTTTTGGAGTGGATACTTTAGAGTAATTATCACGAGATCAGAGGAAGGAAATTTGGGTGTAAGGAAAGTTATGAGAAGACAGGATAGTGTGACCACCTACATAAGAACGAAAGAGTATTCGTGGTTAGATTAGAATCTAAACCGGTAAATACAGTAATAATACAAGTAAGCATGCCCACCTCTAGCCACAGCCAGGAAGCAAAAATATCGAAGAAGTACAAACTAAGATGGAAATACGAAAAACAGACAAAGCATACAAACTAATTAGAATAAATTTTACAAATATAAAACCGTATGGCAAAAATATAAAGAACGCGGAAGTAAACATCATTATACTGAAGGTGGTTATATGGCAGTAATATATACAGAATTGATATTCAGGTGAGGAACAAACAGCACTAGAACAGGAATCATACATTGAAAACGATGACTTGGGTTATCCTATACTTTGATATGAGTTTGAATTAGCATTAAAAGGCCTGAAAAATGGTAAGTAACCGGGTATAGATAATGTGCAAGCAGATACTCTGAAAGCCACTAAACAAGCAGTAACAGAATGTCTCTTCCAACTTGCAAGATATAGACGGGCGAGATTTTCTAAGATTTCAAAGGTAACATCATAGTCACTATGCCAAAAAAGAAAAGGGCGGATAAATGTAAAAAATTTTCGAACAATAAGTTTGACAGCACGTCTGTCAAAAATATTAACCAGATTTGTACAAAGACAGGTGGAAAAAGGACCGAAGGAGTACTAGCAGAAGATCAATTTGGGTTTAGGGAAAACTGGGGAACACGGGATGCTATTTTAGCTTTCAGAGTGATAATGCGTGTATATAGGGTTTGTAGATCTGGAAAAAGCATTCAACAATGTAAAATGGAAAAAAAATGTTCGAAATACTGTATAAGATTGGAATAAGTTTTAGGGATAGACGGATACTACATAGCTTACACAAAGAGCAAACAGCAGTAATAGAATTAGAACAGGAACGTAGAAAAGTAGGTATTAGGAAAGGGGTGAGACAGAGATGTGCCCTATCCGCGTTAAATTCTAAGTTGTTTATCGAAAAGGCAAGGAATACTGGTCTAATGCAGGAAAACCTTTGGAATTTGTATGCAGGAACAAAAGGTTGATATGCTTAGATTTGCAAATAATATAGTGGTATTAGCATCTAGCAAAGAAGAGCTAGAAGCAGCTCTTAATTAAATGCAAGTAGTTCTAACTGAGAGTTTCGGCATGAATATTAACAAAAATTAAAGTAAAGTAAAGTGCAAAAAAGAAAAAAATAAATCAAAAACTATAATACAAATAGGTATCGAGAACTTACAAGAAGTTAAAGATTTCTGTTACCTAGGACGCCAAATAACGCAAGATGGGAAAAGCGCAAAAGATATAAAACAAAGATTAGCACAAGGTCGTGCTACATTCGACAGGAAAAAACAATTACTGTGTTCAAACGCAACAAACATAGAAACGAGGAAAGGATTCTGAAAGTATATGTGTGAGGCACAGCACTGTACGGCTCTGAAACTTGGACAGTAGGAGAAGCGGACAGGAAAAAGATAGAAAGAAGCTTTGAAATGTGGTGCTACAGACGTATGATGAAGTTATCATGCGCAGACAAATTTAAGAATAAAGAGGTTCTAGAAGTGGTACGAGAAAAAAATATGTAAAAACATTCTAAAATATGAGATATAGGATGATAGATCACATACTGAGGTACCAGGGAATAGTGCGTAATATATTAGAAGCAGAGATAGGAAAAAAGAGAGGTAGAAGTAGACCTAGGTTAACCTATTGCACACAGATAGTCAAAGATGTAGGCTGTAGGGATTCCAGGAAAATGTGTAGCATAGCTCAGAATAGAAATCAATGAAGGTACGCGTCTAACCATTTCCAACACGGAAACCTTATAACGAAAACACAAAATAATTGTGCTTAAACCTGATGATTATTATAAGCAACTACAAGTGCTGGTTTTGCAATATTCTCAACTAATGTTAATTGTGTGAAAAAATTTACTGGACAACAAATGTCTGTGTTGAGGGATCTTGGTAGCAGTCAGGTTGCTTAATCCCTTTCACATAACATTGAATATCGGTGGAATAAGGCATCTATTTAGAAAACAATAGAAAGGCAACCGAACTCTATCTGGGCTGTAGAAATATCAGGGAACTATATAGACTAGCTCAAAATAGAAATCAGTCGAGGTACGCGTCCAACTTGTTCTAAAACGGAAAACCTAATGACAATAAACTAATTGCACTTAAACCGGATAAGTACTAGAAACAAATACAAGTGTTTGTTTTGCCATATTTTTAACTAATCTTGATTGTGCGAAAGAATCTATTGAAAAACTATTAATTCGGCAAATGTTCAACTGTTGGTAGATCTTGGAAGACACAGGCTGCTTAACCCCTTTTACATATCAGTGAATATCGGTGAAGTAGGATATATATTTACAAAACAATTTAATGGGAACCGAACTGTATCTAATAATAAAAAGCAGCGGCTATCTTCGCAGACAACAAATATAGATACAAAGACAAAAGTGTTGGGAGCATATGTGTGGAGCATTGAACAGCTATGAAATAAGCACAGTAGTAGAAGCAGACAAGAAAAGAAAGAATTCTTTTGGAATGTCATGCTTCAGATATATGATGATGATAGCATGGACAGATAAAGTTAATAACAAGGAAGTTACAGAAATATGGGAATATAAATATCTGTAAAAGACAAAACAAATAGGAGATATAGAGGGACGGGTTACGTTCTAAGGTATTTTTGTGGAATAATGCGGCCTATATTACAAGCAGATATAGTAAAAAAGAGAAGTAGATATAGACCTAAATCAGACTATTGCACGCAGATAATAAAAGATGCAGACTGTGGGAATTTTAGGGATATTTGTGTACTAGCTCAGAATAGGAAACAATCGAGGTACGCGTCTAACTAGTTCCAGGACTGTACATTTAGTCATGATAGATGTTCTAGCTTTTTTTAAAAAGCATCCTTAGTTTAACTTTAACATTTCTTACAATACCGCTATTTTCGACCAACTTGTACATACATGGCACGTGATAGACAGACTAAATATGGACGCATTCTGTATAGTGTATTTCACAAATATTAATTATGATATTTCACATTTTTGTTTCTATAAAGGTAATTCAGACAATAAGGTAAAACATTATTTCTTTTAAATACATTATAAAAGTAATAATTCAGGACGATGACTTACTGTTAAACCGCAAATAAAAACATATCCTAATATTGCTATACACTACGTACGCGAGTTACATTTCGGGCCTTGGAAGCGGTCTTTTTAATACCTTCTTTCAAAACTTCTTGTAACAAATTTTATTTCTTAAACAGATATTAAATATAGAATTTTGACGAACTGATATAGTTATTCTGAGTCGAAATAAAATAATAATTGAATTAATTGAATTAATATTAGGGCTAAAATACTCAAGACTGACTGACTGATCTGGGGCTCCCGGGTATTTATGTTGTCCCTGTCCCTCACATGTCTGTGGGAACTTGCAGATCTCATGTCTGCTTATTTCTTTATTCTATTCATTATACAATGTAACAATCTTAATTTCTAAGTAATCGCGGTTTCTTAACCATCTGTGACCTGCACTCGCAGTATCACTTACGTCTGGAATTCAATGTATTACATCCGTTCCCACAACTTGCTTGTGAACTTTTAATAACCTTTCTGATTTATCCTTGAATTTACAATGTTGCGTCTAACTTAAGTTTCTTAGTGATTTTCTAATAATTTCTATTTATTTGTACATATATGGATTGGGAGATACATAACTCGCGTTTCTCATAAAAAGATAATTTACTATATGGCAGTTGTCTTTCCGGACCACGAAGTATATGAAAACAACACCATATTACAACAATAATATACATTACATACAAAATACGTGACTTTTACATAAATAAAGTGACAATAACTTTTTATTTAGCATAAATTAAACGTTGCATTGTATAAATGTAATTTCAGACGCCATTATTATGCATAACAAAAAGCGTGAAATGTTATATAAAGACTAAGCAATAAAGTGGTAGGTGGGGTAGGGCTTTAAAAGATTAAAATAACACAGCTTTAAGATCTTAAAATATACTTTCAGCACCGGAAATGTTAAGTGCAGTTATCTCTTTGAACTACGCATGCAAGAACGGAGTGTGCTTCAGTCACGTGTTCGCGGAATTAATGTTGTGACAAGGAAGAGGAGTTGGAAACTTGAAAACTAACACCACAAATATTTTGAATTTTGTATGGTATCAAGGGACCTGTTGTTAGCCAGGAAGAACAAAATTTTAAAGAGCGGGTGTTTCTGAACATCCTTAGGTATAATAATCTATGGAAATTGAACCGTAAGTAAAATATGACTTATTGCGCTTTTAATCTATAATTATATACATGTGGATTTTGAAAGTAAATGGACTTGAATTTATATAGTATCAAATTAACAGAACGTGGACTGTGAATCAGCGACAGAACTAGTTTTGATTAAGTTGAAGCATGCTATTGCCGGGAAATGAAGTTTGGTATATTTAAAAATATCAACAAATATGTGCGTATTGGTTTTAAATGTAAGCGTTATTGGTGGGTTTGTAGTTAGCTAAAGAGTGAAAATTTAGTGTTATTAATGGACAATGAAACGATAAACGGAAAAGCAAGTACTTAACCGTTTTCTGTATACTGTTACAAAAAGCATTTCCAGAAGTAGAGTTTAAAATGTAGTATATGTTAATATTGGAAACTGAGACAAGGGTGTGGTATCATTACTGATTGATTTAATGGGTTTTTAAGATTGTTTTAGTAATACCTGGCCAGTTTGATTTTAGGAAATTTGGTTGTTTTAAAAGAAGTAAGTTTGTATTCCTATAGCAAGTATGTAATCTTAATAGAAGCTAAATCTAGATTAAATTTTATTTGAGTTCATTTATAAACCAGGTAAAAATAAAAACTTTATGAAAAGATATTTACCCACACCGGTGATGGAGTCGTATTTGGGAGAGGAACTTTGTCTTAAAAATTTCTTAAATATGACAACTTCTTACAAGTGCTTTTAAGGTATTGTACAGATATTGTAAAGTATTGTTGAACATTGTAGAGTTATGTAGAGTATGACGTAATGAGACTAAAAAAATCAAAAGCATAGCAGACCTATTTGGAATAATCGTCTTCAGTATAGGAAAAATATCGAAATAGATTTCCGAGACAAGACAATTTGGCGTCCCTTAATTATGACAACAAAGAAGGTCTTTTAAGGTAAGTGGTTATAACAACGAAAGATTTGTATTTGAGCCACTCAAAATGTTTGTTCCTTTTATTATTTCCTTCATAGAGACTCACGCCCACACCACTGTAGCTAACCGGTACACCCTTAAAATTTTTACAGAATCCCCAACCCTACAGGGAAAGTTTAAATTTATAACGCAACACTCGTTTACCCGCGTTAGCACTACCACTTATATATAACTATTCCCTGAATTTCAATGTGTTACTCCAAATATTTGTGACGTAAACGCCATGCTTTTGACCAACTGATTTTACTAAGCCCCTCTAAATGTAGATTCTTTAAAGAGTCTACCCCTTTTTCGGCTTTTTCAACTTTTTTATTTACATCAAAAATATTCTACTCCTTGGCAAAATACTACGATTTTCTTAGGTATGGTGGTATATCGGTTTCTACCACGCCCAAGATCCCGGGTTCGAATCCCGACACGGTCCACTTGAAAAAGGTTAGGCGAGCATCTTTCACAAAAATGCTCCCTCGTTCGGAAAAGAGGTAAAATGTAACTCTTGTGTGTTAATGTTGTTACGCACCCTTAAGATCCCTATCTTGCTTGGAATAGCAAGGGTTCAACAAATTCAAAGTTTGCCGCTAAATAAACCTCGCTTCATGGCCAATGTAGTACCTTCGGGTGAAGCATTAGAAACTCAAATGTAACGTTTCCTCTTAATGGCTTAGTTGGTTTGCGTTGGAATACTAAGCCCAAAGTCTCGGGTTTATTTCGTAATACGGACCGTTTGAATAATTCTAGGCGACTATTTTTCATAAAATGACACCCTCGTTCGGTTGAAAGGTAAAACGTAGGTTCCGTGTATAAGTGGATGTCAGGCATGATAAATATTCCAACCTTGCTGGAACAAGCAAAAACTCGGCAAAATTCAAAACTTTCAAGTAAAAAAACTCGTTTCCTAGCCAATGTAGTACCCTCGGGTTGAACATTGGAAAATCAAATGTAGGGGTTTCTCCTCATGGACGATTCCATGGCTTAGTAGGTTGGAGTCGGAATACTAAGTCCGAGGCCTCGGGTTTGATTTGCGATACAAACCGCTTGAAAAACGCACGCTAGATATCTTTACCTTGCATGGAATATCAAGGCTTCGGCAAAATTCAACATTGCCATGTAAAAAAGAACTCGCTTCCTGGCTAATGTACTCGTAGTATCTTTGGGTAAGGTACTGGAAAATCAAATCTAAAGTTTGATTGTGAGACGTAACATTTTATAGTAAATGACGTATGTTAAGGACTAAACTAACTTTATTAGAAAATTTAAAATTAAATTGATGGTAATAACGCAAACAATATTCGTCCACTTATTAACGAATGTCTGAACGGCATAATCAAATTTTTAAACAATTACTAAGGATGCCTGTCAATTTGAGATTATTTTCTTGGCAAAATACTTTGCGTTCGCAGACAGTTTGCTTCGTGTGTGTATAAGAAATATATTAGTAACCACTGTGAGCTATTGAATCTGAGCTAGTTAACATTTTACACCTGCATGGGGAGCCCAATAATCGGAGCTTTAAAACTCGTTTAGTCATTATACAAAAAAAAAATGTACTATCGATAAAACCCTGAACCTGACAGAGCTCGATGTACAATTTTATATAAATGTTAATGGCCTCCTATTCCTATATTATATTTTTTCAAACCATGTTGGTGTATTGCTATTACCTTTAATCGTTGCTACTACCGATTAGTCAGAAATGATGACATGATACTGTGAATAACTATTCAAGTATTTGGCCACGTACAAACACTTACTTGTGAATCAACACCTTTATTTTTTCTTATCGTACTAAAGATGATAAACAAATTTTTTTTATTTTACTTTATCTATCATTTTTTCAATAAATAAGCTTTTGTATTACGATTTCTTTTATTTCTTGTGAGAAAAACCAAAAACACATCTCCGGACTAGTAGTGAAGGTACTTATACTGATTGGAGAAGGATTTCCTAAACTCCTAGAACACAATCAGTTATTATACAATCCTTTTGTGAAAAACTTTTTTCTATTTTTCATTAAAAAGACGGTATCTAAGCAGTTATGCAAAATACAACTTTTAAATTGCCTGAATATATTCCGGAATTGAGCAATGTTATTCCGTGGACAACTTCTCCAAAGCATATCAGAGTTCTGAACTAAGACTATTAAAACCTGTGATTACTCAGCTTTATTCAATTTTTCTATACAAAGTTATAAAATTACTTTACTATACATTTTTCTCTAAATTGCTTACAAAATTCATATGAGTACTTTATTGGGAATGTATCGTTTATCTTATCACTGTAAAACCATTTAGTTTGCTTTCAGGAATTATTATATCAGGAGATAACTATTATTACTAAAACTGATAGGAGCAAAGTATAGCGATTTATTGAACAATGGAATACATTTTTGCAACCATTAATAACCGTAGAAATATTTTTGCTATATTTCTGCAATTATTGGCTGGTCGCTTTAGTTTAGCGTTACAACTAAACTCTCTCAGCTGAAGGCGGTAAAGCCTTGCCTTATTTTTATAAATTAAAATATATTTTCTGTATTTATTTAATATATAGTTAACCTTATTTAATTTGCGTTGCCAAGGAAATAATCGCAACCTGCCTTAAACGAGGACGTGGTTTATGAAAAATGAACTTATGTAGCACGGAAAAATTAACAAACGAGAGTTTTTAACGTGTAATGAAGACTAAATAAAATGATATTCAACAAAAACGCATTTTCTTTGGTCTAGTGTCTTTCAATTTTAAGGAGATAATATAAACGTCTACTTCTATCACATGTAGGAGTTTGATATTAGCTCTTCCAGTTGGTCCTCTCCGAACTGATTATTACTTACAAATTTTTGCTCAAATATGGTATCCATTAGTTGACAAATTCTGCTGGTAGAATTCAAACAGCTTTGGAGTTATTTATGACGCGGCCAAGGTCCACATCCCATAACTCTACTGCCGTTTCTGTATAGTAAATTAATACAAAAATTTTTAAATTTCTCAATATTAAAATGTTTCAGGTTTTGAAATAGTTATCTCGTTTTCACATTCTTCTGATTTTAATTATCATCACACGTAAAACTTTGCCGCATTTTGTCATACATTGCGAATATTATATCAAACCCAAAGTTCAATATATACTACTTTTGTAATGATATTTACTTAAACCTTTGTTTTCGGTACATGAGTGTGCATTTTTGGGAATAATACTTATTTACCTTCTACAACAATTTAAAACACCACTTTGGCATTTCAAATTCGCAGCAAATAGATTATATAAATATTACCATATTTTTATTTTTAAAATTCCGGATAATTTAAAAATTTTCTAAAACGAATTTTTTGTTGTACTGTAACGTATTTTTTTTCTAGTTACACCTAGCCTAATAAATTAATAATAAAACAGATAAATTTTAAAGCATTTAATTCGTAAATATTCAGCCAATAAAAATTAAAGTATAATGTTCGTAATAACAGATAGATTCTAGAAGATATATATTCTGAAGCTTGTTACCAAGCGCGAGCAAGTTAATTATTGACACTTTGTTTCCAACGTCCAAGAGTGAAGTCGCTTTTTGTAGACTAGAGATAAAGTCAAGATGGCTCGACTAAAACACGAGGCGTCTAATAGAGTCAAGAAGAAGAACTTGAATTGAGAACATGGAACGATAATATACATCATTTAAGACAGTTGGTATAGATTAATACAATAAATTATACTAATACCTTCACTTAAGTGCAATATCATATGGACATATCTACAACAATAATTTTCAATGTTAAATTATAATGAATTTTCGTCGCAATAATTTAAAGCAAGCAGTTATGGTTTCGTTCAATTTATTTAACTACACAGCATAGCAATGGTTTATTCTACAAACTTACTGATGATTAATACGCTGGAAGAAAAACAACAGCTGACGTCATGATTTTGCACCTGCAATTCATTTGGACGCACGTGAGTGTTTGAAACTATAGTAAATTATTATAAAATTTCCTACGTTGATTATTAGAGTAACAAAAAATATAAAGTAGTTTCTTAAAGTTAGTAAAACAACGAACAAATATCTAGTTTGTCAGTTACTTGTACACGCATTCAATGTGTTTTAAGATATTTAGAATGACAACTTATGTCAGATAAAAATAATATAGATGCTGTTTTCTAATCTAGACGCCAGACGCAGTCTTGGTTTAATTTTACATTTTGTTTAAAACATGCACGTCATGTAAAAGCTTTTTATTGGTACTGAAATTCGCGTATTTTTTTGGTAGATTACAGTTAAATTTGAGTATTTGCATTTTATAATCGCTGTTTTTTTATGACAAAACTTTGTTGTAAATGATCAAGGAAGTACTTCAATGATTATGGTAAAAATAAAATCATGTGTTATGAACTAATAATTTATTACATGTTTGCTTAAACTAAATTTTATAGAAATGATCCATTTATACATATTTATTTTGAATGTTAAACTTCACTAAAATTCTTTTTATAAAAAAAATTATGACAAGATAGTAATCATATATATTGCAGTCACATGTATATAATCAGATTTCTATATAAATAGAATTCCTTTTGTTTTTTTTAAAGACGTTTTTATTATTCAACATTTAAATTAGGAAAAAGAAAACTAGAGCAAATCCTCCTTAAGTAAAAAGAGAGAGTAATGAAAATGAATCTTTTTAGTATTTCACAGATGTTTAAATTCACTTATTATATTTTTGGGCATATGCTTTTGAGGACACAAATGGTGTCCATGTGGTGTTTTTGTTTGTTCGCAGGTAAAGCTGAGACAACTGTTTGACAACTGGTGGTTGAGGTTTTGGTAAGTGTGTCCTAAAGAGTGAAATTCAAGTTTTATGGCTATGATAGTGGTGTTAAGATAAGGTTTCCGCATTCCCCTTATACAAACACAGTTAAATTTTGTTGGCACTTGTATTAAAAAATACGGTGGCGCCTATTAAAGATATTTTTGGTCAATTATCCACCCATGACCCATGCTTAAGAGTTTTCTTTGTCTAAAGCCGTTTTCCATCCGACATTACCTTGGGCTTGGAGTATAAAGAAGAAATTCTCGACCTAGTGGTATCAGATTAAAATAGAGAGTTTTAGTATATAGCTGATAGTCACCAGGATAAATAGTAATAAACTTACTTAAAGTTTATATACTATATATAGAACATAAACCCCCTATGATACATTACACTTGCGCTCGCAACGTGGGGCTGGAATTTCATTTAGAGGCTGGAATTTCATTTAGGGGCTGGAATAATTTCAGTTAGAGGCTCGAATAATTTCACTTAGAGGCTGGAACATTTAGTAGTTATTTTCATCACACTTATATCTACCGACTGAGGTTTGCATTGATTCTAGTAAATTGTTTTTTCATTTCATTTTGTTAAAGTTGGTTACAGTTTATAGTGGGTTCTTCTTTATATAGTTAGGACATTCGTTTGTTTGAGATTTCATCTTCAAAAATTATATAATTGAGTTACGTTAGAGATATTCAGATATTTAATTATGGCAGAAACTTATAGCATCGTACATTTACTTAAAAATGAGTTAGAATATGAATTGAACATTAGAGGCATTGAAAATTCAAGACCAGTTTCAGATAAAAGGAAAATTTTAGCAAGGTTGTTGGCCAAAGAAACAGATAAACCAGGTTGTTTGATTGATCCTTCTTATTATAAAGTAGATTTCGAAGTAGAGAAAGAAGAGATTGAGTCTAGTATAGAGTCAGTTAAAATGTTTTGTTAGAATTTATGGATGATCCCGCAGAGTCAATTTTAAAAGGATAAGGTCAAGATTAGTGCATCTTACAGGTAGAATACAACGGTTAAAGCTCCTAAAGAAAATTTTGAGGAAATTGTGTTATTTAAAATGAAAGTTTGGCTACTATTCTTGTTGTGGAAGCAGATCTGCATGAGAAATTAAATAAAGATACGAGTTCAAATCATAAAGATATTAATATAAATCCTATTGCTGCATCTAATGTGCCCATTCCAACGGTTACATATGTCACACAGTCAATCCCTATTGCATCTTGGTCGATAAAATATTCAGGAAACCCATCTCTCTTATATCAATTTTTAGAAAACATCAGTGACATTGCACAGTCTCGAAAGGTATCTGAGAGGGAATTGTTTAATTCTGCAGTTGAATTGTTTACCGGTGATGCTTTGTTATGGTATCGTTGCGTTCGTGGTTCATTAACAGATTGGAGTTCGTTGGTTAGTAGACTAAAGGAAGATTTCTTGCCAGCACATCCTGAAGACGATATTTGGGAAAAAATCAAAAATAGATTACAGAGGAACGGTGAATCAGTTGTATTGTTCATTGCTAATATGGAAAGTTTATTTAACCGATTACCTATTACTCCTGCAGAACACACTAAAGTTAGAATAGTCAAGAAAAATTTATTGCCATATTTCATTCAGCATCTTGCTCTTACAGAGATCGAGAATATTAGTACGTTAGTTAAATTGTGTAGGAAGTTAGAAGAAGCTTCTTTAAGTAAACATAAGTCTGTTTCAGTTACGTCATATAGTCCCAAACAGCCTATTAATTATTTTAATCCACGTTTTAGAAACAAAACCCCTAGTTCATTTCAGAATGCTTCAAGTCATGTTTATACCCCTACGTCTTCACATTCCCCAGTTCAAGTTCTTAATTCTGCTACCCAGAGGACAGAAAAGAGTGGAGTAGGTAACTCTTTTATTAGACATAAATTGATATGTTGGAATTGTTCACGTTATGGACATACTTTCAGTGTCTGTAGATCTTTCAAGAGATTATTTTGTTATGGTTGTGGTCGTAAAGGAGTGACTAGTATCACTTGTCCGTCGTGTCCAACTCAACGAGTAGAGGAACAGAAGTTGAGTAGTGAAATTCCTGTTTCTAGATAAAGTGTTAAAGTTGTTTGATATGGATATTACAGGTTTATTTGATTTTGTATGTATTTCATCGATAATAGATTCATCTTTCAGTCTTATTAGTTATATTAGTTGTTCGATTAATGGTACACTAGTTTTTACTGTTGAAATATAGTTTGAAGATTGCTCTTGTGCATGAGCACGTTTTGGTTTAGTTCGATTGGTTTTGAGTAGCAATTTTTATGGTCGCGTTGCAACGTAGTATGTTGAGTTAAGTTAGATCTAAGCGAGGCTTGTTGTGGTTCATCGTGTAGCGTTATGTTAGTCTAGACGAAACTCAGGAAGGGTTGGTCGCTCAGCGTTATGTCAGTCTATGCGAGGATCGTGGTGAGTTTGTCGCTTTAGCAGTTTTGGCATCGTCACTTGAGATTATTTGAAGTCAGTTATGATGTAATTCGTTTTGCTTATTTAATTTGTCGGTCTAGATGAGACTCAGAGAAGAGTTTGTCATTCTAGCAATTTCGTTTATAAGTCTAGGTGAGGCTCATAGAGGAGCTTGTCATTCTAGCAAATTTATGCGTTGTGAAGCACTTTAGTTTATATCGACAGTTTGATTGTGGGTAGAGTTAGAATGTACCAGAACAGTTATTAATAGTTATCATGAAGTAAAGTAGAAAATAATTTGGTATTTAAATTTCTTCCCTCCAATTTATCCGTATCTTCATATTTAAGTCAAAGAAAATGTTTAGTATCGATAATTCTGCGATAGGTGATGATGAAGATGAAGATGTTAAAAATGTCTCTGATCCTTAAGTACTTCTAATTATAGTTGATGTCGGTCGTAATTCTTTTTGGTCCGTGTTTTGAATTCTTAAGTAGGACAAGTTTAAAGTCAGTAAAACTTTTTTTATTTGCATAAAGTAATTTTTGTTTTAGTAGTAATAGAGCTTGATATGTTTGTTGATTTAGATATTGCATGTGTTAAATGATAATTCTTGATGACGATAAGGATGTGTTAAATGATAATTTTTGATGACGACAAGGATATGTTTATGGATTTTGAAAGATGATATGTTTTTTTTTTGAGGTGTTTGAGAATGCAGCATATGCTGAGAGATGTTGCAAGTATATAGAGATGAATATGTATTCGGTGAAGAGGTACGTATTCAGTAGTGAGGCACATGATGGAGAGTATAGAGAGTGTTTAGTAAAGTGTTGAATATAGTTATATAGTTAGAGTGAGATAGAGTATTAAGCATTAAAGGAATGCTTGAGTTTTGGTTTAGTAGTTAGAGACTAGGCCTGATGTGCTTATTTTATTGAGAGTGTACATGAGCTAAAGGAGTTCATGAAGAGTTTTTTTTGTGAGTTGCTGGTGGATGTCTCCCAGTAGACTCAAAGTATGATTTATTAGTGGTTTTGGAGTTCTTTGGTGATGAATCACTGATGTTGTAGAATTTTTGAAAAGATATAGTTGAGTCTGTAGCATAGTAGTCGTACAGATAATGCTGTGAGGTGCTCACTCAAAGATTAAAGTTATCTTGTTGATGGATAGGTGTTGTTAATACTTTGTCTGTTTCTCGAGTATTAAAGATTTGTTTCGTGAATGGACTTCGTAAATAACAGCTTTTGGTACTTATTAAATTCATCAATTAGTTTAAATGTAATTAGCATTTGGAAAGTTATGTACATAAATCCTTAAGACAGATATAGTAAATTAGAGAAGAGTATTCGTTGTACAGATTTTGTTTAATAGTAATTTTGTTATGCATTCGATTTTGTTTATTACAGTTCTAATTTATAGAAAAATATTTTTCGCTTCAGGTAAAATTTTTTTTCTTTGATATGGTTGTTGCGTTTGTAACTATAGATGACATGCATCCACTGAGTATTAGATACCCCTAAATATACTTAACCGATTGACGTATATACTGATTATGACTTCCCGAATTTGTCCCTTTATAGGCGTGTAGTACGCGTAGTTACTAATCACTCAATCCCATGCATTAATATTCCCCCATATCAATTAGTGAATGATTCTGATATTTTTTGTTAAACTCATCATTAGATATAGTTAAAGTTTGTGTTGTTTTGTTGTGAGTTGTAAGAGGTTTATACAGTTAATAAGGGTAATTTTGAAGTTTCAGTCGTAAAATTTTTTTAGAAAAAATTCTCCCATACCTCGAATTTTTTCTCTTGGGAAGAGGCTGTGTAACGTATTTTTTTTCTAGTTACACCTAGCCTAATAAATTAATAATAAAACAGATAAATTTTAAAGCATTTAATTCGTAAATATTTAGCCAATAAAAATTAAAGTATAATGTTCGTAATAACAGATTGATTCTAGAAGATATATATTCTGAAGCTTGTTACCAAGCGCGAGCAAGTTAATTATTGACACTTTGTTTCCAACGTCCAAGAGTGAAGTCGCTTTTTGTAGACTAGAGATAAAGTCAAGATGGCTCGACTAAAACACGAGACGTCTAATAGAGTCAAGAAGAAGAACTTGAATTGAGAACATGGAACGATAATATACATCATTTAAGACAGTTGGTATAGATTAATACAATAAATTATACTAATACTTTCACTTTAGTGCAATATCATATGGACATATCTACAACAATAATTTTCAATGTTAAATTATAGTAAATTTTCGTCGCAATAATTTAAAGCAAGCAGTTATGGTTTCGTTCAATTTATTTAACTACGCAGTATAGCAATGGTTTATTCTACAAACTTACTGATGATTAATACGCTGGAAAAAATACAACAGCTGACGTCGTGATTTTGCACCTGCAGTTCATTTGTATGCACGTGAGTGTTTGAAGCTATAGTAAATTATTATAAAATTTCCTACGTTGATTATTAGAGTAACAAAAAATATAAAGTAGTTTCTTAAAGTTAGTAAAACAACGAATAAATATCTAGTTTGTCAGTTACTTGTACACGCATTCAATGTGTTTTAAGATATTTAGAATGACAACTTATGTCAGATAAAAAATAATATAGATGCTGTTTTCTAATCTAGACGCCAGACGCAGTCTTGGTTTAATTTTACATTTTGTTTAAAAACATGCACGTCATGTAAAAGCTTTTTTTATTGGTACTGAAATTCGCGTATTTTTTTGATAGATTACAGTTAAATTTGAGTATTTGCATTTTATAATCGCTGTTTTTTTATGACAAAACTTTGTTGTAAATGATCAAGGAAGTACTTCAATGATTATGGTAAAAATAAAATCATGTGTTATGAACTAATAATTTATTACATGTTTGCTTAAACTAAATTTTATAGAAATGATCCATTTATACATATTTATTTTGAATGTTAAACTTCACTAAAATTCTTTTTATAAAAAAAATTATGACAAGATAGTAATCATATATATTGCAGTCACATGTATATAATCAGATTTCTATATAAATAGAATTCCTTTTGTTTTTTTAAAGACGTTTTTATTCTTCAACATTTAAATTAGGAAAAAGAAAACTAGAGCAAATCCTCCTTAAGTAAAAAGAGAGAGTAATGAAAATGAATCCCTTTAGTATTTCACAGATGTTTAAATTCACTTATTATATTTTTGGGCATATGCTTTTGAGGACACAAATGGTGTCCATGTGGTGTTTTTGTTTGTTCGCAGGTAAAGCTGAGACAACTGTATGACAACTGGTGGTTGAGGTTTTGGTAAGTGTGTCCTAAAGAGTGAAATTCAAGTTTTATGGCTATGATAGTGGTGTTAAGATAAGGTTTCCGCATTCCCCTTATACAAACACAGTTAAATTTTGTTGGCGCTTGTATTAAAAAATACGGTGGCGCCTATTAAAGATATTTTTGGTCAATTATCCACCCATGACCCATGCTCATGATCTACCCAGAGCTAACACTCTACTAGCCGTTTAACCCTTAAGAGTTTTCTTTGTCTAAAGCCGTTTTCCATCCGACATTACCTTGGGCTTGGAGTATAAAGAAGAAATTCTTGACCTAGTGATATCAGATTAAAATAGAGAGTTTTAGTATATAGCTGATAGTCACCAGGATAAATAGTAATAAACTTACTTAAAGTTTATATACTATATATAGAACATAAACCCCCTATGATACATTACAGTACGTAGAAATTTTTCGGCGAAAAATGATGGTGATTGAATTACCCCCTAAGCGTATCCATTTGTGAACATTGTAGCGTTAAATTAAATTGTCAGCGGTAACAGAATATTATTTTAAAGATTGCTTTGTTTGAGTTACACCAGTTTTTAAATCGGTTAACAGTCCAAAAAATTAAACCACTCAAAATACCTATGTTAGACTACAGAATTTGTTTATTGGTCAATTTTTATACAATACCGAGTATAATTTTCATTTAAAAAGAATGCAAGACTGACCATTTTGCTTCCTTATTGCCCTTCTTTAACTAGTCGTTCATTGCTAAAGATATAAACTATTACAATTTATAAAACAAAACTGTATGTAGAACAAAGCATGATTAATTAAACAAACCTATCTATTTCATACGAATGTTAAGCAATTACTTATTTTATGTGCATTTTGTCTTTTTCCACGCATTAGTACATGTTTTTATATTAAATTAAATATTCAGAGATTATTTTACACTGTACACTATACCTATTAATGTTATCTCGTGAATGGAATTATTTTCTGCTGAGTAATAATAATAATAATAATAATAATAATAATAATAATAATAATAATTTCAATTTTTTTTTCAATTTCAATTTCAATTTATTTTCAAGTTTGTTCTCTTTTCACTATAAGCTAACTCCATGAGTTGCTTGACATGGTGTTAAAACTATGTATATACATTCGTTATAATCTAGAATATTTCAAAAAGTATATAAAATAATTAATTAATAATACATAATATATTTGTTATATTAACTAAATATCACCTAGTAAACGAATGGTCTTCTTTTATTATACAGTATAATTTTAGAACTTTCTGCGTATATTCATTCTGACTCAATTCTCTTTTTATTACAATTTTCCACATTCAGTTCTCCTGCATTTCTTTGTTATTTATTATCCATTTGGCATACAAATTTACAATTGCCTTTTTTAATAATTTTTAGTAGAAACATTTCAGGGTTTTAATTTTGTGTAACTTGACAAGCTTCATATGCTTCGTTAATTTGCTTTATAATGCTATTGTACAATGTATTAGAATTTTTATGTTCGCTTAGCTGTTGAACGTTTATATCGGATAATTTAACTTTAATAAGACGTTCGTTCAAAATTTTTTTCCTGTTTGTACATGTTGTTCTATTAACTTCTGTTTGAAAAGTTAGTTGGGCTGCGGTCATGTAGTGATCTGATATTTTCGACTGTATCACAGCAGAATTTATGTGTTTGTACTTTCCTCGTACATAAATATGATCAATACAGGAGGCTACCAATTTCCCACCAAACAATTCTTGACGTGTATAGTCCAAAATGCATTTATATAAACCGCTTGATGTTAATAAAATTTTATATTCCGTTTCCGCGGTATATAAGTTTTTACCAAGTAAATCTATGTTAGTATCTCCTCAAAAAATGATATAGCTAAAATCATTACATTCTTGCAACTGTTTTTGAAGTTCTTCCACAAAAACGTTAACACTATTATTTGGAGGTCTATAAACTGTAATCAAATTTATATATTTTCCTTGAAATTGTAATGACCCCTGCAATAATAACAATAATAATAAAAATAATAATAATAATGCACAGAAACACGTAACGACGAGAAAGAAAGACAAATAAACAAAACTGCCACACGAAATTACACAGTATATAAACAAAAATATCACAAAAATATAAGAAAAATTTGAAATAGCATACATAAAAGTCAAAGACACAAATAATAACATCAAAGGGTTTTCACAATTGCACACATTAGCGCAATCATAGGAAACAAAATACAAAACTACACAACTATGGCAGAACTACAACAACTAATTTACACGTGAACACCCACCACAATAAGAATCCACGCAAAACAAAAAACAATCAACAGACAACAAACAACAGAAACAAACAATACTACCATTGCAACACACAAACAAAAAACTAAAACTGAAAAAACATAGAACAACTGACACTATACATAAAACAAAGAATCTCAGAAAGGAAACGAAAAGTAATAGGAGAACTACTGAAAGGAAGAGCAATATAACAACTGGACCAAACTACAAAAACTACAACCACTAGCCAAAAGACTCAAAAGATACAAAAAATAAAAGAAAAACAAATCAAAAAATCCATATAAAGCCAAGAGAAATTATACCAAACCGAAATCACAATAATCAACTCACCAAACATAACAAAAACCGAACTCTTTTGAAACTATATGATTCGATCCAGCACTACACAACCAGTACGCACAACGAATCCGCACAGAAACAAACAAAAACAACACAATAAGGGAAATGCAAGAAATAACCATTACACACAAAAAATTTAGTCAAACCATTAACAAATCATACACCTGAAAATCACATGACAACTAAATTGCAAATTTCTGGCTAAAAAAAATTACGACGCACACGCACACACACATCTATCAAAATTATTCAACAAATATATCACAAACCACACACAACATCACCCACATTAGTGGAAAAATAACATATTCCAAACCAAAGTATGAAAAAGTCACCGAAAATCTATTAAAATACCACCCAATGACATGGCTACTAACAATATACAAAATACTAGCATTTATAATAACGCAAAAACTAGTCGCGCATGCAACACAAAACAGAATAATACACGAAGAACAAAAGGGATGCAACAAACAAAAAATTGATAATATACACAAAAATAACACACCAACGTAAAATTTAAAAAAGAGCTTTACGTTGCGCATGCATAGATTACCAGAAGGCATCTCGCAGCTTACCGTACCCATGACTAATACACATACTACAAATATACAAAGCAAACACAACGCTACTAAAATTCCTATATACCTTAATGAAAAATTGGAACAACGCACTAGTCATAAAAATGCGTAGGTAATCTAAAAACGAAACCAATAGAAGTCAGAAGAGGCATATACTAGAGAGATTCCTAAAGAGTTTTCTGGTTCTGTCTAACACTACACACACTACCGAGCACGCTAAATAACACAAAACACGAGTACAACACGACAGGTATGCAACACGCAAAAAAACGCTTCTACATATGACCTACTCAAACTGATGGCATGAACAAACTCACAACTCAATCACAACTGCATACTGCATACTGCAATGACATAACTTTTAGAACAGACAAATGTAAGAGAAGCAGTATAATTAAAGGTGAACTAAAACAAAACAAGAAAACTACATGCTAAACAACAACAACGATCACATTCAGATGATAGACACCGCTAACACATACACATATCTCGAATACAAACAAAAACCAGGAAAATAGCACTTAAAACGAAAGAAAAACCGAAACAGAAATATAATTAATCACCCACAAAAATACACAGAACGGAGCTCACAGAAAGAAACAAAACAATACAAACATATGCGATATCCATACTAGCCTACTCTTTCGGCATAATAAGATGGAGCAATACTGACCTAGAAGCACTCAACACACTTACAGATCACAATGTCATTGATACAGAATACACAACAACCACTTGGCTATAGAAAGATTCACTTTCGATAAAATAGATGAAGGAAAAGGATTTATCGATATAAGAAACATGTGCATCAAACAAATAGATAATGTAAGAAACTACTTCGTATAAAGTGCAGAAACTAGTAACATACCCAAAGCGATTATATACGCAAATATGTCAACCACACCTCTACAACTTAACAACAGTACTTTCACCCCATAAACGACATCACAGCAACACATAAAGCTAAAAAACTGGAAGAAAAAACTTTACACGGAATAGATCCCCACTACTTTACACAACGACATATTGATAACGAAGCATCAAAAACTTAGCTCAAGAAGGGAAACATTTTCAGTAAAACAGAGGGATTGATGATAGCGATACAAGACAAGACAATTAACATACTATTATCAAAAAGTCCAACACAATACACAAATAAAAGAAAATCACACAACTAATAGAAATATTTACCCCAAACACACCCTATATACAGAAGAATATACAAAATGAAATAAACAAATACATACAACTAGCTAAAAAAATTAAAGACGTGTGGCACCAAGATAAAGTAGAAATAATACCGATCATATTTTCAAGTACAGCTGTCATACCAAACAACTTACACTTATACATCCAGAAACTTCAACCACATCCAAACACATTTACACATGTATAATAACTAGAAAATTTCTAAGTGCATAATACAACTTATAGATAAAGAGAAATCATATTTGACAACAGTACACCTGCTTATAAAACCAGATATAACTACCCGAGAAAACAAAAGAATAACAATATCTTATCCATCCACGATTGTGTCGTTAGAACACAAAACTATGAAAAGTTCATCTTCAAGCTAAACACAGTCGACGAATGTAGAATGTGCCATAAACCTGGAGAAACAATTGAACATGTTATCGACGGATGTCTTTCAAACTCTGCGTGTTTTTAAAGAATATTGACTGAATGTAATAAATATAAGTAGATAATATACCTTCCTTCTAGAACACTTCGATCCTCACTCGATCGATCTCCCCACCCTGCCTTCTATTTCGCAGTTGTTGAGGTGGTGTGCGTTGTAAATTCTGACGATCCTCAAGACACTTCTGGCGCACACCGTTTTTCACTGGATCACCGCCCCCCTCCTGCCGCTTTCTGCTTGCCTACTAGTTGTAGGGTGTTGAAGGGGGAAGGGGGTCTTATGACAATTCTGATGACTCATTCGAATTCTTCATTATGTTTATCGGCTTTGCGGGTGTCCTAATCAGCATTTTGCGGGCTAGAAAATTTTTAACGTTTACGGATATATAGGCAGATATAATTGTGAAATTACATGGGATTATTTAGCACTATTATTTTAATATTATAATTTTACTTTTTAACATTATCATTTTTAATATTAGACTAGTATAAGTGTGTTCTTAAATTTTAGAATTAAGTTGACTACATAATTGGACTTATATACATATGTCTGTGGAGACTTTATTAATAAATGAAATAAATGAAATTATGTTTATCGGCTTTGCGGGTGCCCCATTTAGCATTTTGTGGTCTAGAAAAAAATTTTTAACGATCCTCATGACTCGTATGAATTCTTCATTATGTTTATCGGCTTTGCGAGTGCCCCATTAGACATTTTGCGGTTTAGAAAAAATTTTAAATCGTGCTAACATATGCACTCAAAATTATATGGCATAGGTATGGGTAATCAAAATTGTAAAGGGTAATTGTTTCCGTTCTCTGCGATCGGTGATTGAGCACAGAAATAAAAATAAACTGCAATATATATGGAAATAAAAATTTATTAGACAATCTATACACAGTAGTAATAAATTCTTAGTATATATATCTACATTTACAATAATATTATCATTGTACACGTTTTTAGGCTAAACATGTATATACATTGTGACCCTATAACAGTCACGTAATGTGTACAACTTAAATCCGAGCAATATATACAACTTATAAACTAAGTAAAATAAAATCTATTATCTATTTCCCTATGCCCCCATGCATACGTTAAGGTCGTGTTAGGGATGACGAAACGCTTGTCATCAGCGCCCGATAAACTAACCTTGCTAAGTAACAGCGTAAACAAATCATGTTTTTTGCTCCTAATAGACCGCATCGAATGCACGAGGGCTCGGAAGTTACTGTTATGTGCTACGTCCTTAAAACTATCAACACTTATACCCTGCACAACACTACGCTTAACTCCTTTAATCTTTTTTATTACATCCCTTTCGCTAACTATACAGTAACTCTTGGCGCGAGTACCCACAAACTCTAAAACTATCTCACCACCAAACTCATCCTTGAACTTTCCGGGCACTTTCTTGTTTACAAGTGGGATCTTATATTTATTGTCTGGGTGGTAGTCACTAGTGTCGAATAGGTCCAGGTGGGTATGAATATTACTGTACAAGTCTTCTGTTTCGACACTATACACGAGCGAATCGGTATCTGTATACAAAAGCGAAAGCTTAGACCCATACAGAGGCAACAGTTTCTCATAGTGAAAGTCATAAATCAAGGTTTTTGATAGGTCTAAAATCGAAAAACCTGCATATATAGGTTTGTTATAGGTGACTTTAACGCGGTCCATCTGTATGAGTGCTAAATTTTCGCCTAGTACCAGATTACAATTAAAGTTCGGGCGGGTAATCAGGGTACTCGCACACAAGATCTTCCGGTTACTCTCCCACCGAGTCACAAGCTTCACGTCGACGCGCTTGGGTATATTTTCCATGGTTTTACCAAAAATGGCATTGTTCATGAGTTTGAAAAAGTCCTCAAAAGCGTTAGTGGCACGAGTGCGAAGGTCTGTGTTCAAATCGATATAAGGCTTCAACCATGGAGACTGGTCGAACTCGAGAACCCGATGGATGGAGGTCAACACTAATCCATTCCGCACACACTGCTGTAGATTCCTGTAGTGGATAATGTAGCGGTGTTTGTCTTCTAAGGTGGCGAGGAGCTTCAGAGCCTTAGATGTGATATAAGGCGATGTCTTCATTTCCGGACAGAACGGCAGGTCGTTGTGGAGATCATGTAAATGTGAAGGGTACTCCAAGTCGACCTCCAGAATGAATCCTTTTGCAGAGTCCTTGGGAACATTTAAGATGGTGGCCTGGAGTTCGGCTATATCGGTAGAGGGCAACCATCGAAATCCCCCAAGAGGGAGAGCCTGGCTCATGGCCCAGCCATACAAGTTATTGGCATCGTAGTATGCCAAATACTTAGACGGAGCCGCATGATCGTACTCTTCCATGTACTTGTTGTTGGCAGCAGCGTAGCGTCCACTACACTGAGTCAGGCCCCCTCTGATCCCAGACTTTATAAAATGGTACATGTCAATATCCGTGAGGAGCTCCAGTTTCACGCCGGTGTATTTTAACATAGCGTTCCAGGTTAATGAGGGCGCTGTCACATACTGGCACGGATCAAGGTCATAAGTCGACATGCACACCCGGCGAAAGTTCTCGAAGACGTCTGCTAACAACAGTACATCTGTCTTCAAATAGAGATCGCTATATTCTCCGAGCGTGTTAAGACCAAAGTCGCGCCATACCTTTTGGGCCCTCTCGTATTCGTCGGTGGTAATGGATGTAGAGGCGAGATCATTGTAGAAGGCAGCCTGTGGTGGGAGAGCTGTTTCCTCCAATACTTCCATACTTTGTATGTAAGTGTATGGAAACACACCTTTCTTGGTAACCAGTCGGAACCTGGAGTCCTCGGGAAAGTGATGTCTGACCTCTACAAACTGGTCCTGGGTCAAATTCTTCGCCAGTGTATCCAACCCGGACGCCATAAATCGGAGAGAGTCGATAAACCGAAGTTGGACACAGGGCTTGTCGACAGTCTTTTCTTGTTCGTCTAAGACCACTTCTGTATCGTATAGTCGTACAGTTTTCGAAAACGAGATGAACCGCTCTTTATTGTTCGGTATAACGTTAATCTTCTCGTTATCATACCCCAGTTCTTTTATGATGAAATGAGCATCATATACACTAAGGTTGTGAAACACCACTGGGATAAACTGCGGAACCCGATAGAGGATGTTACATTTGGAGTGTACAGGAAAGCGGTACGCACCATTCATGTGGTTGTGATCCCGCACACGGTCTGTTCCAAGCGGTTTCTTGCATATCCCACAGTCATCGATAGTGTGGAACAAAAGTTCATTCTGGGCATCCAAAGGAATCATGGGCACATTCGTCGTCAATATCTTACCCAGACGTCTAGCTTCCCCTCTAAGTTTGATAACAAATTTACGTGCTGCGTCTGGACCCCGGTAGATCTCAAATTTATTGAGGGAGTTGTCATAGCAGCATTTAATGTAATATGCCCAGCTATAAGGGGTATGCAGCTGGAGCGGTGTTGTAGATGATGTGGAGGGGTCGGGCGTTGCAAAACTGTACGGCTGTAGGAGCGATTCAAAATCAGCATAAATAACGAATGGGACCAGCATTTGTTTTTGGATGCTCGAAAATTCCAAAACGTTGTTGAAGACGGTGGGCATTTGGGATACAAATGGTTACAGTCCTGCTTAGTATGCCTGATCAAGGCAGTCTCAGTCGAAAAAAAGATTAAACATCCATCGCAAATCCATTTATGTAAGCGATCTTTTGATAACTGTTTACCGACCAGACGTCCCAAATCCTTGATCCAACAAAAATGACTTTTTTCTTCATCCTGGATGTAGAGCAAGTTAACGTGCCGGGCTCTCCTGCGTTTAGTAAAATGTAGAGGACCAACAATAGACCTTCCTTCCACACCGAATACATTGATACTCAGATCGTTCAAAGCCTCGAACTTGGCAATCTTGTCAAAGGCCATAGGGAACTCTATACCACCCATATTTAAGCAGCTCGAGTAATGGGGTACTTGCTAAGACGATGGGGTTATGCTCGGCAGGATACAGCGCTGCTACAATGGAGTATGCAAAACAGGCTGCGTCTCGGTTTTTAACATTCACCACCGCTTTTTTAGCTTTTATCCAGCTTGGAAGGTCAATGTAAGAGGATCCCCTAAGTGGTTGGTATTTGTTGATGTTTAGTTCTAAATGCAGGACACGTTGTAAGGCCCACCCGGACTGGTGATGTTCAAATTCTTGGGATTTATCGAGCATCTCCCGAGAAAACGCCGTATACACTTTGTTCAAGTCGATCGATCGGGTTATAATTTGATTCTTGGTATTGAAAGATTTAGTTGCTTCGGTATCACCCAAGTCCATCTTTGTGTACATACCAAACACTTCCACATTACATTTAAGGGTCGTGTGGGCCTCCAAGGTGTCCTGGATCAACTTTACAAAATGCTGCTTTTGTTCAAGTAAAAAGTCCTCAATGTCTCTACAACCAGACATATTATTGATGCGGTAAGTTGCGATCCGGGAGCGGAAGGCAGACGATAACAGCTGTATCGCTTCTTGTTCGGGGTCTCCGGATTTGGCCTTATGCGCGGCACTGCGTAAATGTCCAAGAAACTGGCGTGAAGGAACGTCCATATTGCAATCCTTGCAATATCGTATGTCCTGTCGCTGGCGTTTTGGGCTGGGTGCAGCACGTGGTGGTGATGCTCCACGTTTGGCTGACATCGATGAAGAAGTATCTCCGTGGAGGGTCGTGCTGATGCCGTGTTAAATTAGCTCGACGTCCAAACCCCATATCACAAATGTCGCACACAAATAATGCTGGTGCTGGTAATCCAGTCGGTGGAGCTGAGGCTGTAACCTGACGTGGTGGTCTAATGATATTATGGACCTCCTTTTTGTGTCGGTTAAGGTTGCTCTGGATCGAGAAGTTTTTCTGGCACACATCGCAGACGAATACTTTGACGGATTCCATTGTAATCTGCACAATAAAACTATGTTTATTACTCAGTTTAAAACACGTAAACCGCAATGTTTTACAGTTATAAAAAAAACACTACTGAAGAAAATGGGGTGAGACTTCTTATAAATAGCAAGATGATCTCGTAAACAGGCAAATTAAAGTGCGTGCTCACAGGCAGTCAATATAACTTCGGCCCAGGATTCCAATGTAATTTGCACAATAAAATGATGTTTGTTACTCAGTTTAAAACACGTAAACCACGAGGTTTTGCAATCGTACATGAAACACAACTAAGGCAAATGGAATGAGACCCCTTATATTTATAGCCAGAAGATCGTAAACAGGCGAATTACTGCGCATGCTCACAGGCATCCAATATAACATCGCCTTAGGATTCCTATGAAATTTGTATAATAAAATGATGTTTATTTATAGTTTAAAACACGTAAATTATGAGGTTTTGTAGTCGTAGAAGAAACACTATTACGGAAAATTGGTTGAGACTCCTTATAAATAGCCAGATGATTGTAAGAAGGTAAATTAAAGCGCATGCTCACAGGCAACCGATATAACTTCGGCGCAGGATTCCTATGTGATCTGCACAATAAAACGATGTTTATTACTCAGCTTAATAAACGCAGACAAATGTTTTCGCATTCGCGGAAAAGGAAAATGGGCTGAGGCCTCTTATAAATAGCCAGATGATCGGAAATAGGTAAATTAGAAAGAATGCGCACAGATCGCTAATAAAACGTCGCCCCAGTGGAGATACTCCTAAAGGAATGGAGCACAGTTACGTCTGGGGAACTTGCGATACAACCAAAAACAGAAAAATTAGCATTATATGAATAATAAATAGTCATTGCTATGTTTTCGGACCTTATTCGATATAGAACCATGGCGCCAACCGCAAACGATAGCATTGTTGCATTCTATAATTTATAATGAATACGACCGTGGGCTACTTCAGTTTTATTCTAGTATTTTTAATAGTTTGTAAATTTCGATATTGATATTGGAATTGATGTGTAAATATAATATAAGAATTAAAAATTAAAACCAGTAGTTTACATGGAAACTGGGTATGTCATCAACCAGTTCAAAAAATATATTTTATAGGTATTTCAGTTATTAATGACATTGCACCAAATTCATTCCTATAATATATCATGATGCTAACCATCATGATCCTATTACATAATACTAAAAACTAGTGCTAGCGGTGACTTAAGTTGCTGCTACAGTTTAGAAATCTATAAAACTTAATTCATATACAAATTTTCATGCTACTGAATAAATAAGATGTGAATAAAATAGCCGAGCGCCTGCCTATTTGCAACATTTATTAAAACGTGTATGCCAAGGTCATATTAATATACACGTCTGGCTAATACTAAACACATAATTAAGCTAAAATGAATCTTTTAAAATAAGCATCGTCATCATCTGAAACAATGTTTTGTTAAAATCTGAGTATTTTACGTTAATGTATCAGCATATGTCATAAGGAAATGCTCCGAGTGTAGACACCGGGTATTTATTTATAAGTAAAATATTTAAATCATTACTATTATTGTGCTATTCATTAGCAGAAATCTGCACAAATCTGCATAAATATTACGTTCAATGCTCGATTTGATTGCATAGAATTAACCTTGTACCTGTTTTTGTTTGAGGTCTGAAAGCATATAATTAAAATATTGTATCATCCGGTTTAAATAATTCAGGTATGTAAATTTTTTTAAAAATTCAATATTCGGATAATTTAAAGAAAGAAATAATGCTTTACATAATTAAATGGAGTATTTTCATTATACAATACAATAATAATAATTATTACAATAGGTAACCCTATTTTGACTATTAAAAACAATATCGATGTGTGAGCTCAAACGTTTAGTTACTTGATATAAACTTCTCGGGGGCATGATTCGAGCGATCAACGACCTACTTAAACGTGTTTATGCCTGCATGAATGTGCGTGACGTCATAAATATCATTGCTCATAAATATTTCTAGGATTAGTTCGCTGTAAATTGCAGAAATGACTGCATTCTATACGATGGGATGATACATCTGTCTATAATTAACCGCAAAATACAAATTATAAAATGAGCTATATATTAAAACAGAGAAAAATTACTTTTACCTGAAGTTGAGTTAATCAAAGCGGTTGATAATTAATCAATTTTTAAAACTGAATACCCTTCAAATCGATCGATTTACATATATTTTAAATTCAGGCAATTAATTGTTTTATGGTGTAACTATGTTGTCTTGACTCATCCAAAATTCTACATCACGTCTGTGCGAATCTCGGTAAAATTAAAGGTCATCATAGCTTTTATTAGAGCTCGAATATTTTCAGTGGATCCTAAAATATTAACAAAAAATTACTAAAAATCTAATAGAAACCATAAATTATCCCGAAACTAAGCCGAATTTACGCTAAATTAAAATTAAATATGTAATTCATATATGCAACATTAAAAGCTCGTCAAAACGTGTCAACGATTATATATAATATACACGTCTATCTAAAAAGCAAATACTATACATATAATTAAGCTAAAATGTGTCTTTTAACACCGTAAAACTTGCAGAATAATCTGAAAAATATGCTGTTAAATATGTATACAAAGGTTTAATACGCACCTTCAACCACTTCTCAAAACTGCATTGATAGTAAACAAAACCGGAAAAGACGCACTACACCATTATATTAGCATATCTCGTAACAATATGCACCAGGAGTAAACACTTGAGGTCCATCTATATTCATACTACACCGACTATACCTATGTGCTATTCTTTAACAGAAATCTGCGTTAACAGATCGAGACAAACGGAAAGAATGACACATAGGTATAGTTTGTGTGGTATGAATATAGATGGACTTCAGGTGTTTACTCCTGGTGCATATTGTTACGAGATATGCTAATATAATAGTGTGAAGTGCGCTCGGACCAGTTTTTTTTCCGGTTTTTACTGTCCGTTAATCATAGCAGTTAGGTGAGTGACATATTTAATTTAATTATACGGAAATTCTGCATAATTTTCAAAATATAATTTATGGTTTCTAATAGATTTTTAGTAATTTTTTTGTTAATATTTTAGGATCCACTGAAAATATTCGAGTTCTAATAAAAGCTATGATGACCTTTAATTTTACCGAGATTCGCACAGACGTGATGTAGAATTTTGGATGAGTCAAGACAACATAGTTACATCATAAAACAATTAATTGCCTGAATTTAAAATATATGTAAATCGATCGATTTGAAGGGTATTCAGTTTTATAAATTGATTAATTATCAACCGCTTTGATTATCTCAACGTCAGGTAAAAGTAATTTTTCTTTGTTTTAATATATAGCTCATTTTATAATTAGTATCTTGCGGTTAATTATAGACAGATGTGTCATCGTATCGTATGGAATGCGGCCATTTTTGTGATTTGCATAAAGCAAAACGACACATAAATAGTACAGTACAATAAATAATTTGCATAAGAAATCGATTTTATGAATAAACTATATTACAAAACCTGTATATCAGCCTACCTATTCGAAACCGCGTTATTAGAGAAACAATATATTTCCTGAATTAATTGCAAATCAAGAACTGTATTACTCGGTTTATAAGCCCGGAATTTAACAGTAATGTGATATAAAACGTTAATAATAAATTTTGGATTCAAACTAAACATTCTTATTGCTATCGAATCAGTAATTATTTTATAAAATTAGCTATATATCAAACCAGCACTGATATTTTCGAGTTATATAGACAAATGTATTCATCTTCCAATAAATCGTGAGTAATGGCCATTTCTACAATTACCAGAGAGCTAAACCTAGAAATATTTATGAGCTATGATATTTATGACGTCACGCATATTCATGCAAGCATAAACACGTTTAAGTAGGTCATTGATCGCTCGAATCGTGCCCCCGAGAATTTTTTATCTCTAACGGGTCGATAATTATTTTTGAAAATTTATAAATCGATTCAATGTATAGATTTTTACGCTCTTATAATTGTTATACAAATTTCATGTTTGGACTTAAATTACAGCTTAATGTTTAAAGAACATCACACAAAAACCTGTTTTTAATATAATAAAATTTAAGGAAGCGCTATAAAGTTTACATATTGTTGAAATACAAATATTCTGCTATGATAACTAACAATCCTACTTGTTTAACTTTATTAGTGTTTAGGTTTAAAATAGAGCAAAATTCGAGTAACCAGCCGGTATATAGTATATTGTGTCACAAGGACAAAAAGCAATCATTAGCAGTCCGCAGCTATTAGATGCCTGAGCGAGCGAAGCGATCGAGGGCAGCTGATAGCTAAGGACTACTAATGCATTTTTGTCTGTGTGATACACAACTGTTTTTCGTCTAACATTAAAGAAAAAATAGAAAAAACCATAAAATAAAGAAGGTTAATAACATTTGACGTATTTATTTATTATAGTAATTGATATTAATTATCCCTTGAGCATTATTATGGATAGTGATACCAGAATTTGTAGGTACTTGGTAAGTATTTGAGATGCTGGTACCATGATGACATTTTTTACGATAACGTTGACGGTCTATCTACATTAACTGGTATTTCATTTATTTGGTTTAAGAGCAATTAACATGTGAATTGTATTATTTGTGCTGGTACTAGACAGTTGATGTTCTTGGTTTGTTAGAATTTTTGAGAAATTTTAATCTTATTTGATAACCAATCACCTATATATCCTTAAGCAATTGCAGAAGAACACCATCCTCCATGTATCTTAAGTGTTATTAAATTACTTCCAGCATTAGCTAATAGAGTTGCAGAACTACTGCGGAAGCAATGGCCTGTGTATATACTAGGTTCAACCAATTTCAAAAAGGTGGCTATTTTGCTTGGAATTTTGCTAAATACATTTTTCCGATCGGCTGTATTGTACATTTATTATTTTTGTAATAAATGAATAGGCAATTATGAGTAATGTGGGGAGGTCTAATAGAAACATATTTGTTGTATATTGTAAGTAGATTCAGTACATCAACTGTAGTGTTTGTGACTGTAAATGTTCTTGTAATATTATTTTTGGTTTGTGGAACTGTAACAATCATTACGTCTCCTCGATTATCTATGTGGTCAAGTTTCATATTCGTCAACTCATTTCGGCGGCAAGTTCCGTATACTCCCATAATAAGAGAAACCTGCAATGTAAAGTTAATCTAAATATTTACAATAATTTTATTTGTATACCTTTATCATTAGATATTCCGAATCATCTGCCGCCTTAAAAATTGGATACATTCATTGTACTTGAGTCAAAATTTTAGATTTTTTGGGAAGGTAGTTTACAGAATGCTTTATGATAATTATCAAAATTAATATTTTCTTTGATTTTAAAAGTGCTTTTTAGCATTGAAAATTTAGCCCATCGAGTAGCAGCATTTACACGTATCGATCTTTCTGATAAATACGCAATTAAAACATTCTCTGTTTCATTTCTAGCTTTTTTATTTTTTCTATTTATTAAATAATTCATAGTATTTTTTGTACCGTTCTCTAGACTTTTTAGGTAAAAGATTTAAAGAAGCATTGCTCACTTCTTCTTGCAAGACCGGTGGAGTACTTGTAAATTCTGCATCATCATCACAGTCTAAATTATCATTCATCTTCACTAACAGTTATTCAGTTAGAATTTCAATTATTCACTACTCATCTATAATTATTTTATATTTTTATTTGACACTCTCATTAACAATACACCGACGCCGAGGTTAAATGATAAATTATTTGAAACGCCAAAGCCGCAATATATGAATCTCAATGATAGTCATAGGTGTCTAGATCGTGAAAAACCTATAAAATCATGCTATTATGAGTTTTGCAGCCCTAGGAACGCTAAGGTTTACTTTCAGTCAGATTTTTAAGGTAGATATGATTTATTTTCATATATGCTAGGCGAAAAAAACATTTTTTATAAAATCAACTTAAATCGGCGCGCTGAAGAAAATATATGTATCGTTGTGATACTAACGATTTAATTTTCTAGTACGGTTTAGTGTGGTTCCAGATATTGACAAAGACGAACGCGATTTTGTATATGAATTATATATTTAATGCGACTTTTAGTAAAATTCTACATAGTTTTTTGAGGTAGTTTTAGGTTTCTAATTAATTTTAATAATTTTTGTTAATATCTTAGGATCCGCTGAAAATATTCGAACTCTATATAAAAGCAGCGCTGACCTCAATTTTGCCGAGATTCGCACAGACGTGATGTAGAATTTTGGATGAGTCATGATGTAATCATTTTATAACTTTGGCGGGGGGTTTAAGACTAATCATAGTCGTCGAGTGATCGTGAGAGGTTAACACTCCTTCGACTGATATTTTTACTGTAATTAATCATCGTTCTAGGTAAGTCGAACATTTTTGGGTATGTGTATGCTTGATTGGATATTTATATATTTTTTTTCTGATATGTATAATGATTTCACTTTCTGTAAATTGCAGAAAATAGCCGCAATCTATACGATGGTACATCAGTAGTTTAATTGTCATACAGAAACACCTTACTTATTTAAATTTACTAGTTGTTGAGCTTAAAAGACAGTGTGAAATTCGATGAACCAGATGGCATGAACAAATTTTTTATAAAATCTGTATTAATCGGTGCTCTGAAAAAATATGTGCCGTTGTTATTCAATTTTCTGGTGCGGTTTCATGATGCATAATTGTATCGTGGTACCAAAGACGCTCGCGAATGCAGCTCTCCATAAGGCAAATCAGTACGTATTATAAAAATCTTTTCTATTAGTGATCCATTTTTAAAAAATCTGAAAATTATATTGGTTATTGTGTTTGGATCTTTAAATTAAAGACCGACATTCTGTGAATACAAAACAATTTTCATTTAAAAAATAAAAGTTAGTGAAGCGCGAGAAGCCTCAAACGTGCATCCGGTTAATATATTTTACAGCTAGAAATATTTATAAGCTATGATATTTATGACGTCACGCACATTTATACAAGCATAGACATGTTTAAGTAGGTCGTTGACCACTCGAATCGCGCCCCCAAGAAGTTTTTATCAAATAACTAATCGTTTGAGCTCACACATCGACATTGTTTTTAATAGTCGAAATAGAGTTACCTATTGTAATAATTATTATTGTATTGTATAATGAAAATACCTCATTTGATTATGTAAAGCATTATTTCGTTCTTTAAATTACACAAATATCGAATGTTTACAAATTTTACAGATGTGAATTATTTAAAACGAATGATGCAATATTTTAATTACCTGCTTTCAGACATCAAACAAAAAACAGCATTGGACGTAATATTTATGCAGATTTGTGCAGATTTCTGCTAATGAATAGCACAATAATAGTAAGGGTTAAGCATTTTGCTCATAGATGAATTCCTGGTGTTTACACTTGGAGCATTTCCTTATGACATATGCTGATACATTAACGTAAAGTGCTCGGCCTTTCAGTTTACCAATCGAGTTTTGTGAAGTCGCTCTAGGTAAGTGAACTAATTTTTGTGGCCAGATTTTAACAGCACATTGTTTCAGATGATGACGTTGCTTATTTTAAAAGACTTATTTTAGCATAATTATGTGTTTAGTATTCGCCAGACGTGTATATTAATATGACCTTGGCGTACACGTTTTAATAAATGTTGCAAATAGGCAGGCGCGCGGCTATTTTATTCACATCTTATTTATTCAGTAGCATGAAAATTTGTATATGAATTAAGTTTTATAGGTTTATAAACTGTAGCAGCAACTTAAGTCGCCGCTACCACTAGTTTTTAGTATTATATAATAGGATCATGATGGTTAGCATCATGATATATTATAGGAATGAATTTGGTGCAATGTCATTAATAACTGAAATACCTATAAAATACATTTTTTGAACTGGTTGGTGACATGCCCAGTTTCCATATAAACTACTGGTTTTAATTTTTAATTCTTATATTATATTATACAGTATTGCCCGAAATAAACAGTACTGAAACTAAGTTGGTGGTGTTTTTATGCGCGCGCTGCCACACTCAAGTTAGCTAGTATAGACCTGTCAAGTAAACCTCAAACAAGTAATTAGTAGGGCTTAATTGTTAAAAATGGTGTTAAGTACAGAGGAGAAAGTGTTTCTGGTAGAGCATTATTTTCGTTCATACGGAATCGGCCGACATAATGGTGCAAGTTTGCTATACGTGTCTGATCAATTCACACAAAGGTTTAATAAACGTTCTCCAAGTAATGCTGTAATTTTGAAGGTTATTGAAAAGTTTAGAAATACAGGTAGTGTATTGTGCCAACGAAAAGGAAACTCGGGGCGTCCCAGGACAGTTAACAACAACAATAACCATGAACGTGTTTTTGAGCAAATCTTAGAAAATCCGAAAGTCAGCCAGGCAAGGACAGCGTTACAACTTGATTTAAAAAGAACTTCCTTTCAAAGAATCCTGAAGGAGCTGGGTACATTTTCGTATGTGATTCAGGTACATCAACAACTACATCCTCGGATTATCGCAGTAGTGGAATATTGCGCCAGAATTCTCGCGTTACAGTATGAAAATCCTGAATTTTTGAAAATGTTTGGTTTTCAGACGAAGCACATTTTCACTTGTCAGGCTATGTGAATCGTCGCACAAATCGATTTCTGGGCTTTGCCAGACCCGATGAGGTTCAAGAGGTTCCTTTACATAGTGAAAAGTGAGTGTCTGGTGTGCTGTTTCCGGACACGGAATCATTGGTCCGTACTTTATCGAAGAGAATGGTAGGCAAGTCACACTTAATCAACAGAGGTACAGACAAATTTTAACACGATTTATCCCTGATCTACGTCAATTCTGTCGTGCACGTAACTTGGCATTTCGAAACCAATTTTTTCAGCAGGACGGGGCAACTTGCCATACTGCTGCCGCAATTCGTCAATTTCTTCAAGAACATTTTCCAAGCAAATTCATATCACGATTTACTGACTTCCTTATCCTTCACATTCTCCAGACCTCACACCTCCAGACGCATACATTTGGGGCATGGCTAAAATGCCGTTTTCAAACGGGCACCACAAACCATCGATGAATTAAAGGATGCCGTTAGAGTCTTCTTCGCAGCCCTGAGACAACCCTTATTCAATAACATGACCAGAAACTTAGAACATCGTTATGAAGTCTGTCTCGAACGAGGAGGTGCACATTTAGAACATATAATAAAGTGTCAATAATATGTATTTTTTAAATATACAAAACAATTACAATTTCAGTACTGTTTATTTCGGGCAATACTGTATTTACACATCAATTCCAATATCAATATCGAAATTTACAAGCTATTAAATATACTAGAATAAAACTGAAGTAGCCCACGGTCGTATTCATTATAAATTATAGAATGCAACAATGCTGTCGTTTATTATCCCTTCCCTCCCTTCTGCTTACAATATTACTAATTCATTTTACCTAATAATTTGCATCATAACAAAACAATCGCATTTATTCATTCTGTTATTGGCTACGCATAATTGCTTTGAGAGTCCATAATTCTATACAGGCTAGAACAACAGGTATCTTACCCATCGTGTATATGTAACTGCATGTTTTGTTAATATCAACTTATTAGCTATAATTCATTTATAAAGGTGCCAAAAAATATTTACTATGTTGCTTTGATCTTTGTGCGCATGGTAGACCTTTGCATACGCCTCTGACTAGAGCTGGGTCCACGGTGCTTGCGGCATAGTTCCAATTCAACATCAAAAGCTCAGCGAATAGGCTATGAGGTAAGTGTTATTGTACCGTGTTACCTTGCGCCCAAATATCATGACAGTAAGTAAACTCAGTTGTTAACAATAGCATCATGGATATAAAGCTACTGGAAAATGATTTGGAGTTTAAACTGGTGGTTGGCCATATTTATACGACAGATACCACAATGTGGGAGTGTATCGGCATTGGATGATCCTAATTCCTGCTTACAAACCAGGATGTCATCCATTAAAATGTCAGGTATATATAGTATAAAAAGAGCGCTGCCTGGTGGCTATAAAGAACCGTCGTACCCCACCCCTAGGCTTTATATTGCAATATGCTATTGCGATTAACTGTAGTAAGTTACTTAGTAATGTGACAATTTGGGCATATATGGGGCAGTATGATCATAGGTTAGAGTAACATCGGGTACGATTAGAATATCACAATGTATTGGCGACTTAGATTGCAATCGATTGAGCAACTATTGATCGAGCGTAGCCCAATAGTATCCGTTACGACGACCTTAGCGCTGTATTCGCAAAAGTGATGTAAAACGACATTTCATTATGAGCGTATTATCAAAACATTATTCAACTTTATACAACTTTATTTTTACAAAATACAATGCAGATACAAATTATATAGATATCCAGCTATTAGCTATCCTTTGGAATCTTTTCGATAGTCTAGCGTTCCACCCTATTGGATGTATAAGGAGACATTTTTCTTATCCAATTAATATGTTGCTCCTGCTCATTATAATGTTAGAGACGGCAAAGCTGATGTTGTGGGCGTTGGTGCTGTAATTGTTTGATGGTTTCATGAGGTTGGTAAAGTTGATTATATTGTTGATATTATCGATGTTGTTGATGTTATCGATGTTGTTGATGTTGTTGATACTGTTGATGTTGTAAATTCTCATCATTCATTTCTTATGACAGTAATTGAGACTGTTAAATTTTTATCTTAAAAGTTAGAATTTAAAAGATATTCCATCTGAATATCTGCCAACAGTTTTATAAATCCCATCTCTTCGATTATTTCCATAAAACCATCCAAATCTTCGAGTAATACTAACACAGCAGTACAGTGCTGTATTGCTTCCTCGTATGACTGGCACATAAGACATTTTTGTCCTTCTATCGAAAACCGTTGCCCGCATTCCGCCTTTTTTACTCGTAGAGCATTGCGAAATCTTCGAATAACCTTCCCAAAGTCTTTATACATAGTTGTTTAATCGCCTCTTTAAAACTGTATAATCGATAAATTATAACTTCTATGTCAACAATCCTTTTATATGAGCTACTCTTGTTCGGATATGCCCCGATTGTGCTCGATTTGTGTTATGCTTATTCTATTATACAACCCTCGTCTCTTAATTCTTCTATTATAGATACCCCTCTAGTGCCAGGATAACCTCTATTATTTAAGGTTATGTCACTGTTTTCTGTATCAATTTCCTATATACTTTTTCCCGAACTATGCGTATCAGATTGGGGATTATACTTAACTCCATAAACTGAGGTGTATATATATTTTTGTCTTCAGTTTTAACCAGCACGTTCGTATACTAACGATGTACAGGCTCGTCGTTAACTGGTAACGTAATCTTTTTTTAAAAGTTCGCCTCTGTTTTCAACTTTAATCTCCTTCATAGGTTTTTCCGCTATTCCTTATGACTGGGAAGCGATGATTGGCAAAGGCTCATGCAATGTTTATGAGCTTCTTTGAATTCTGGTTGTGAAGTAGTATATCCTTTTTGCGTTCCACAAACTTCCTTCGTACGGCATCCTGCATAAAATGATGCTTATGTTTACTTACAATAAAATGTTTAGCGGCCGTCATCATGAAACTTGAAATTGGGGCTAACCATTAACGGCTTCTTCTATATTTATATACTCATCGAAATTTTTTCTATATCGCCCCTTGCCCGAATCAAAATCTTTTACAATAGAAATAAAACTATATTTCGAGTCACCACCATTCCAGCATCGCTGACAAATTTCTTTAAACTTTATAAAGGGCATATCACTGCCAACATGATTTAGAAAGATATGCCAAAGATTTGCATCATCCTGTTTCCATATTGAAATAACATTAGCGTTATCTCTAAGTCCGTGCTTTACTGTGCTGGCATACGTTTGACATAAGTAAAAGGAATCAATACTCTTATGTCTACCAAAAGAGAAAAACTGTGCAATCTTGTTTCGTTCGTTTGCATGAATATCATCAAAGACAATAATTGAATCTTCTTTTGCATCCTCTGGCCTAATCAAATCTTTATAATTCGTAGTAACCAATATCCGTCTTTAAGGGTTCAAATAACTTTCTTAACAGTTCATACTTTGGCTGATATAAACTTTTAGAAAACACATAGACGTTTTGGAATGTAAGTCCATTCTCATGTAAAATGAGAGATATTAGAGCGTTGGTTTTTCCACAACTCGATGGTCCAGCAAATATTGCCCTTATATTGGATGGGAACAAAGGTCCATGTTTACCAACTTCCTTTGCACTAGAAGTGGTATATGAATCAAAGTTTTGTATGGGTATTTTAACTTTTTATCGTGCAGCTTCCACCGGGATATTTGATTCTCTACTTTTATTTCGAGCGCCAAGTTTATAGAGGTGATCCCGTAGCGTTGTTCTAGGCACATTATACAACCTACTAGCTTTACGCGTATTTAACACACCTTTCCGAATTTCACTAATTGCTTTCTCTAAAGATTGCTTGGTGTACATCTTCAAATATACAGCTAAGACTAATTCAAAAATTTCAAAAAGCAGTCGTTTATACTAAATAGTTCATCCCCGCCCGTCCGTCCATCCACCCGTCCGCCCACCAGCCCGTCCGCCTGGTCATCCGTATTCGTCCGCCCGCCCGCCCGTGCAACCGGTCCGCCCGTCCATACGGAACGTTGCGCTGCAGCCAACAAGTACATGGAGGAAGAGTACGATCTCAATACACCGTGTAAGTATTAGGCCTACTACGATGCCAATAACTTTTCCCCATATCTATGTTATATAATTTCGAGTTGATTTTTAAACCCTAGGACATATGTTCACTCGATTTAAAAAATTTTAAAATTTTTTCTAAACCTTAGAATTCCGAATGGGGCACCCGCAAAGCCGATAAACATAATGAAGAATTCATACGAGTCATGAGGATCGTCAAAAAAATTTTTCTAGACCGCAAAATGCCGATAAACATAATTTCATTTATTTCATTTATTAATAAATTCTCCACAGACATATGTATATAAGTCCAATTATGTAGTCAACTTAATTCTAAAATTTAAGAACACACTACTAGTCTAATATTAAAAATGATATATGTTAAAAAGTAAAATTATAATATTAAAATAATAGTGCTAAATAATCCCATGTAATTTCACAATTATATCTGCCTATATATCCGTAAACGTTAAAAATTTTCTAGCCCGCAAAATGCTGATTAGGACACCCGCAAAGCCGATAAACATAATGAAGAATTCGAATGAGTCATGAGAATTGTCATAAGACCCCCTTCCCCCTTCAACACCCTACAACTAGTAGGCAAGCAGAAAGGGTTGGAGGGGGGCGGTGATCCAGTGAAAAACGGTGTGCGCTAGAAGTGTCTTGAGGATCGTCAGAATTTACAACGCACACCACCTCAACAACTGCGAAATAGAAGGCAGGGTGGGGGGATCGATCGAGTGAGGATCGAAGTGTTCTAGAAGGAAGGTATATTATCTACTAATATATATATATATATATATATATATATATATACATATTGTCGTGATAAGGGGTCACGAGAAGTGATTGAAACCCAAATTCTACAAATAAATCCCACCAAGATATCCGGAAAAATAGAAATTTCCATAAATTCATGGCTAGGCCATGTATACTGCAAGGGTACTTTTATTCATTGAGGTACAAGCGGATATATATATATATATATAATTAAATGTAAGATACCATAAAACGCATTCAATGCGAATGAAAATCGATGATTTTAAGCTAAATATAAAGCCATTTATTTTCACTTATTAATTATCAATACATTTTTAATAAAAAAAGTTTTTCATTTGCTCTAAATAGCATAGAATGATATTAGCTTTATGCATTTGGATAAAAATTAGTAATTTCGTGTATTTGAAAACCCAATTCTAACCTTAATAGGTGTATTTAAAACACGTTTTAATGTTAAAAGCAAACATTTTCTATAAAATGCAACCCCTTTTGCATTAAAAAGCAGTTAAGGTTTAGATTAATTACCTTGTAGATTACATAAATTTATTTTAAATAGAGAATTTTCTGGAATAAACGAGATTAAGAAAGAAGTTTCAAGAGGAATTGGGAGAATACATCGATTCGTATAAACCCATCAATAAATACACGTTTGTTCCAAGAAGCAGCTCGAACACTAAAAATAACCGATAAAAATTGATTATCTTTCTAATTAGTATGGGACGCCACAATAACAGTATATGTGTTAGAGTGGGATAAACAGCCCGCGTCACTCATAACTGGCACGAGATAACGAGGTAATAAAACTCAACAAATTTGAACGCTAATGAGTATTTCCAAGAATTACGTAAGTAGTCGTTTATTTAGAATGGAATCGCGTAAATTGTACTAGGTTAGAGAAAATAGATAACTTGGATATATATATATATATATATATATATATATATATATAAGGAAGCATTTATTAAAAACAAGGATTTATTCGATTCATAAATTCGATCGCGAAATGTTATTTTGATTTAAGTCGCAAGCTGTAGTTTTGAGAAGATGATATTTGAAGTATTCAGTAAGCATAATGTAATTTAATAATTACGATGGTACAACGAATATAGAAGTGATGTTTTTAATACAAATTACTTAAAAAAATGAAATTTATTATATACAGTAAAAAGGGAAAATTCTTCAATATAACGCTATTTTAAAAATTTTATTAAATAATTGAAAGGTAGATACAACCAAAAATATACTTTGGTAACTGCTGTCTGAAATGAGGATTTTAGACATGGAAAATCTTGTAAACTAATTTGACGTCAATTTAAAATAAGAAGATATTTAATTACGAGGAGCGTTTTTGTGGATTTTGCAAGTATTACTTTTAGATTTATTTTAACTGATACTGGAATATTTGTATTTAATTTAAGGCAGAATAAGAAGTGTTAATCATATAATATATTTTGTGAGGATTTTTTGCCAGGAAAGTTTGTGTTCAGAGTTTGAAATACTCCGACCTTTTAATAGATTATCTGTCGATGATTTTTTTGACCAAAACAAATCTTACGATCGTGGGAATAATCATAACCAGGTATATCATCCATAAAAGAAGAAATTTAATTCTGTAAATTTAAAATAGGTTAAGGAACATTTTCTTTAGAATATATTTTATGTTTGAAAGAAACGATGTTGTAAATGTTCTATATGATTTTGTATAAAAAAAATATTTCGTACTGTATAAATGCTTTGTGATATTGCTGTTTGATTTCAATTTGAAAACTCCGTCAATTTCGTTAAGCTATCCAAGCAAAGTTAGAAAGGAAGGTAAGTGAACAATTTCAAGTTCTACAAATTGCTGTATCTGTATCACAGCTCTCTTTTAGTGACGCTCTCAACACGCCGTTGTCACAGCATTCTCTTTGTGACGCTCCAACGCGGGGTTTACCGGAACAGGTAGTTGTTCCTATCCAAAAAGTCAACAATTTGACAAACATATCATATAGTACATGTTTTTAGGTATAGACTAGGATGAATTTTTTTCTGTACCTGAATTTACCAGTTTTAACTGTGTTTGTAGAACAAATAAAGATAATAATAATTATTATTATTTTACGTAGCATATACAGTACAAGAAAATTTGATCGTATAGACTTTAAAAATAATAACAAGATGTTTAAATATGCTCTTTCAGCTGATTTAATACAAAATATTACCGAATAACGCAACTTAAAACTAGAAAATACAAGAAAATAACCGACTTAAGCTGATTACTATTCGGAAATAAGGTATTCTTGTTCTTTTAAATTTATTTACAACTTCTTGTATTGCTTGTATTCGCTAGTATAATACACGCCATTGCATACATGCAGTAAGGGATTGCAGTTATCAGATCCTATATTTTTTAAATTTAAATTTTAAATTTATTCATTACAGAATGGCAATTCTCTCAACTTAGATACGTCCTAATCAATGGACCAGTCCGTATTCACCAAGTGAGTTTGACGTAGTCATTTCGTTTAATATAAACTACAGGTTCATATTAATTGCTTTCTTTTCAATATTACGGCGAATTCTTTATATTGTGTATTTCTATAATTTAAAATTTTCCTCAATAAGGCTTTTCGGAGTTAACCTTGCGTTGGGTGCAGTGAGGACTTTAACACGGCCGGGCGCGGTGCATCAAATTGATCCTATTCAGTTTTGCATCAGAATTACCTAAAATCTAAAATTTACTAAGCACTCCACAGTCCCTACATAAACTTTGTAACGCTAGCTATCAATTAGATAAGTAAGAAAAAATTTTAATTTGGATAGGCAGGATAAATATGAAAGCACCCTGTAAATTAAGATTTTATAAATAATTATTATTATTTAGCCTGATATTTTAATTACTGTTTTCATAAAAGTAATTCAGATAAAAAGGTATATAACATTATTTTTTCTAAATACATTGTAAGCGTAATAATCGACGTAACAATAGCTTTTTTTCAGCATACATAAAATATTACATTGTGTGGAGAAACGTGATATAACAACTAAGCATCATAGTTGAAAGTCAGAAAGTTATTTAGAAACGTCAAGGTGTATTAATACGAGAAAGTGGTAAGGGGGAGCAAAATTAAAAGTTGAAAAAAAACAGCTTCAAGATGTAAATATAAACATCAAAGCAGCCGAAAAACATGCGACGTGCTACATTTTTTTAACCACGCTTGCAAGGGCAGTGTTTGTTTCAATCACGGTTTCGCGGAATTAACGTCGTTTAAGCATACAGGGGTCTGTATCCATGTAGTAGGCAATTAATAAAGCGTGAAAGTAATTATATTGTTGAACTATGAGTTAGCGATGGAACTACTTTTGGTTGAATTGAAATATGATGTTAGTGTACAAGGAAGCTAGAACATTTAAAGATATTTTAAAAATATATCAGTATTGATTTTAAATGTAAGCTTTTATTATGGTAACTAGAACAGCGGTCTGATAGTATTGTTGATTGATTTGATTTAATATTTATGTTTTTTAGAATTTCTTGTAGTAATACTTGCCCAGTTTGAGATTAGTAAATTAAGTTTTAATAGGAAAATATTTTTGTATTCATATTGCGATTATATAATCCTAATAGAAGCTAAATTTAGGTTAAAGTTTATTTGAACTTACTTGGGAATTAAGTCAAATTAGACGAAATTGTGAAAGAATATTCAGTCATCCCAGTGATGAGATCGCACTTGAGCAAAGCACTTTATTTTAAAAATTCCTTGATATGACAAAATTTAATGAGTGGTTTTTTGAGGGATTGTTAAAAAAGTTAGGTATATTATGATAAATTTAAGGAACCAAAAGCAAATGAATAACCCTATTCCCTGGAATTGTAGTGCAAAAAGAATTGCTGAAACAAGACCGTTTGGTTCCCCTTAACTAAAATAAGGGTGGTGCCCGCAATATTCCCTGTCATCGATAGTATCATTACTATTGCTTAATCACCACTACTCCCTTTTTTCCCCGCTACCATCACGGCTGTAGCTTGCGGACCACGGCTGAGTTTACTATTCCAAGTCGACTCACTTCATCATCTTAGGAACAATTTGGCACGTATCATTTTCTGGATATTGAACTTTCAACTGCATGTACAGTTTTAATACTTGTTGAAGCTGTTATTTAAACCTTTCGTTCAGAATTGTCGTTATTAAGAATTAATCTATTGAGTCGTATCTGGTACAAAGTCTATGTAATCGACACCTTATGCAGTACGTAATAGCACGAAAGCGTTTATTTAAACAAGTATTTGCAATGCCTAAATGGTTATCTGCATACAAATAACACCTTGTAATGTTAAGTTTTACAGAGTGTTGTTGGAGACTAACATTACTTGCAGCTTTTTTCTCCCGGACATTTCTTGGCTATAAAGAAGGAGTTTTATTTACCTAAAGACGTATTGAGGAATATTGAACTGAACTCATGACAGTAAGGCTTTGAGTCGACTTTAAATTGCACATATTTATAAGAAAGAGGATAACTGTCAGATTATAAATTTACGCATTAACAGAAGTAACTACAAGAAAAAATTAAACGAGTTTGTGGAACACTTGCATAAAAGAAATTATATTTAAATTGATGATGGATGGCATAATGCATAAACATCATAGAAAATAATATAAATAGAAAATACGTCCAGCCAGGCAAGAATGGTTTAGTGAACAGTATTCAGAAAGTAAAGGAATTATTTATGAAAAGTAAAACATGTATTAGTAATTTAATAAATAAGAAAGAATAAATGTTATATAGCAGTAAAGGTTGCGAAAATATATAGATAGGATATATTCAGAAGCTATGTAGTGGAAAAGGGTTGTAGGTTGTATAAGCAAGAAAATTTTTAGATGTATAAAAAGAAAGACTAACATTTGAAATCGGAATTGGAATGAGCATGAAGCAGGAGAACTAGGTAACTTACATGCGGAACTACTAAAACTTCTAGGAGAAGTAGCATCAGGAACACTCTTTAAACCTGTTCGTAAGGTTCCTAAAACTAGAGACATACTGCCAGTTTCTTCAAAACGCGACCTTGTCATAACACCAAAGAAATCTAAAACCAGGAGGTGTGAAAATTACACATGCATTAGAGATTTTAACTCCTATACTTTACACAAGAACGAAGCAAATGTAGAAGCCGAGTTAGAAGGAAATCAATTTAGTTTTAGATAAACTAAAGGTGCAAGAGAATCAGTCCTGTGTTTAATACAGTATTGCCCGAAATAAACAGTACTGAAACTAAGTTGGCGGTGTTTTTATGCGCGCGCTGCCACACTCAAGTTAGCTAGTATAGACCTGTCAAGTAAACCTCAAACAAGTAATTAGTAGGGCCTAATTGTTAAAAATGGTGTTAAGTACAGAGGAGAAAGTGTTTCTGGTAGAGCATTATTTTCGTTCATACGGAATCGGCCGACATAATGGTGCAAGTTTGCTATACGTGTCTGATCAATTCACACAAAGGTTTAATAAACGTTCTCCAAGTAATGCTGTAATTTTGAAGGTTATTGAAAAGTTTAGAAATACAGGTAGTGTATTGTGCCAACGAAAAGGAAACTCGGGGCGTCCCAGGACAGTTAACAACAACAATAACCATGAACGTGTTTTTGAGCAAATCTTAGAAAATCCGAAAGTCGGCCAGGCAAGGACAGCGTTACAACTTGATTTAAAAAGAACTTCCTTTCAAAGAATCCTGAAGGAGCTGGGTACATTTTCGTATGTGATTCAGGTACATCAACAACTACATCCTCGGGATTATCGCAGTAGTGGAATATTGCGCCAGAATTCTCGCGTTACAGTATGAAAATCCTGAATTTTTGAAAAATGTTTGGTTTTCAGACGAAGCACATTTTCACTTGTCAGGCTATGTGAATCGTCGCACAAATCGATTTCTGGGCTTTGCCAGACCCGATGAGGTTCAAGAGGTTCCTTTACATAGTGAAAAAGTGAGTGTCTGGTGTGCTGTTTCCGGACACGGAATCATTGGTCCGTACTTTATCGAAGAGAATGGTAGGCAAGTCACACTTAATCAACAGAGGTACAGACAAATTTTAACACGATTTATCCCTGATCTACGTCAATTCTGTCGTGCACGTAACTTGGCATTTCGAAACCAATTTTTCAGCAGGACGGGGCAACTTGCCATACTGCTGCCGCAATTCGTCAATTTCTTCAAGAACATTTTCCAAGCAAATTCATATCACGATTTACTGACTTCCTTATCCTTCACATTCTCCAGACCTCACACCTCCAGACGCATACATTTGGGGCATGGCTAAAGATGCCGTTTTCAAACGGGCACCACAAACCATCGATGAATTAAAGGATGCCGTTAGAGTCTTCTTCGCAGCCCTGAGACAACCCTTATTCAATAACATGACCAGAAACTTAGAACATCGTTATGAAGTCTGTCTCGAACGAGGAGGTGCACATTTAGAACATATAATAAAGTGTAAATAATATGTATTTTTTAAATATACAAAACAATTACAATTTCAGTACTGTTTATTTCGGGCAATACTGTATTACTGATTGAATGTAGAACAAGAAAGAATAAACCGGCACATTTAACCTGTTCTTGATAACGTCGAGTAGAAAAAGATCGTTGAGATGTAGCAAAAACTCAGTTAAAGTATATATTTCCAATATCTGCAAAAAAACAAATAGCTAAATCACAGAAGCTAATAAAGAAAAGAAAGCCGTCGGATGCGAATGTTTTTTATTTCAATTGCTATTCAATTGTACGTTGCGCAAGCAATTAGCAAATAAAGCGGAAATAAATACTGGAGTAAACGCACAAGTCAAAAAAATACCAATGCTAAGATTTGGAGATGACATTAGACTTAGCTAATACACAATCAACCTAGAAATCATGTTAGTTGATATAGATAAAGTTTAGTGAGAGAGCTACAACAAAAAATAAATAAAAATAAAATGAAGTAGTGACATACAGTAAAGTTAGTCAAATTATCCGTTTAAGGGTACAAATAGAATAGGTTAGAGCAAATTTGCTGAAGTCAAGGAATTTGATTATTAGAATGTAGACTATCAAAGGATGGAAGAAATGAAAGAGATTCAAAGTGTAGAAATGCGCTAGCAAAATTAGTATTTCACCATAAATATAATTTGGTTACATCAAACATTAATTTAAATATATCGAAAGAATTTTTAAAGACATTTGTATCTGATGTAGTTGTTGGGAAATGTAGGTTATAAATAAAAAATAAGAGGACATAAATTGATATTTCTGAAATAATGTTACAGGAATACATTAAAGATTAGTTGAACAGACAGGACCATGCATAAAAGGTAGTAAAACGAATTGGGAAAAAAACGACATATTTGCGGCATCATCATACAGAAAAGAAAACGGCCGATAGGAGATCACGTACGGCATCTCGGACCGATACAGTTGATAATAAAAGGAAAGATTGTTGGAAAAAATTGTGCAGGTAGAGCACAACTTGAATAGATTACACAAATTGTAAACAAGGTGGGTGTATGTTTAGATTAAGCAAACGTTAGAAATTTGTATCAGCTGACTACCGACAAAAAATTAAAAATTTATATATGATTCGTTTAGAACTTTCACTATATAGGAACAAATTTCCATACAATTTCTAGCAACTGTATGTTTATATAAACTTTCACTAAAACAAATTTTACATTTAAACAGGTTTGTGTATTTTCTTTATTTTAGTGATTTTTTTTTGATTAATAATTAGCATTGGCACCCTTTTCTAAAACGTATTTGCTACTATTTAAACTACTGAAAAATATTTTAACAAACAGTTACTTACACTATAATGATCAGCAGAGCCTTAGCTTTAAAATATAATCCAGTCTTCTTTACACTACTGGCGAAAAACATAATATTCTCTCAATTTTAATCAAATATATATTTCCGAATACACTGTCCTCAATATCTTCATTTTGCTGTTGTTATTTTGTTAATAAAATATTCCCTTCTCGAATATTTAGGAAGACAAAGTATTTTGTACTGGTGTGCAACGTATTGATTACTGCCACTTTTCAGATACTGGCGAGGTTCTATTTTGAATATAACCTAACTTCATTTTTGAGTAGCAATATTACTTAGGTACCACTGGCAATCGTTATCTTCTTCCGACTAACAATTTTAACTTCACGTCCGTCTGTTCAGATACTTTTTAATTAGCACTGCCTTTTTGTTGTTTAAAACAGTTTTCGCGAGTTTTAATTTTTTGTTATTCCGACTTGTTATTCACGCAGAAATATCGAACTAATGACATTTTTCAAAACCACTTGCTTATATACTGCCGTTTTGTGAATTATTGGAGAAAGTCATTAAACTTCCAATGTAATCCACTCCATATGTATGTAGAAAGTTGAAATACACAGAAATGCTATTATAATTATCAGATTTGCCCCTACTGCTCTCTATTTGTTTAGGGATTCTATAATAATAGCAATAGTATAAACGATTCTTTTATTACGGATATACGTCCAGAGCTACAAAGCTGTCAATATTGAGATATTCATTAAAGTTTTACCCTTTTATTACATTCTTTTAATTTTTTATTCCATAGTATGTAAGTTTTTTTTTGATAGGTGCAGATTTGTCATATGGTTAAACTAATTAAAATCAGCTTTTTAACTTACAAACACTAAAGAAGCAAAAAAAACTTGGCCAAATGGTAAGGGCACATCAAACATGCATATCATAACTTATCATTGTAACATAACGCATTGTTCGAGTTATATTACCAGCAGTGTGCGGGATCGACAGTAACTAGTAGAGATGTTTTCCCTACATCTGCACAAATTTCATTCGCAGTATCTCGAAAGAAAATCATAATATAGAAAACTAACAAGAAAAATAAGTATTTATCGAATGTTATTAAAAAGTAGCAAAATTTTCTTTATTTCTTTAGTAACTATCATTTAGTTCGCTACAGGAAATATTCAAGGACCCTGTAAGCTAGTTGGTATTGGTTTTGTCAAAAAATTACCAAAATTTTAAGTGGACTACAAAGATATCTAGGGGAGTATACCCAAGAAAAGATAATAGATTCCCATATATTTTTCGCTTTGGACAAATAACTTTTACACCCAATAGTACGTAAAATACACCATTAAAGAGTTGATGTTTAATACGAGGGTTGCTTTTTAAGTTTCCCATACAGAGCTAGAATAAAACAGTAGATCTCTTTTAAAGGCTTTATTGTTTTTCAAAGTATTTTCCGCCAAGATTATTGCGCTTTTGCATGTGCTCGAACCAACTCTGGAAGCAGTTATTCCACTCGTTTGTTGTTAAGGCCAAATTGCATTTTTGAAGGCATCAACTGCTTGATTTTCAGAAAGGTATAGAAATGGTTAAAACTTAGATCGGGACTGCACGGAAGATGGTCTAATAACCGACGTTTTGTTGTTTTAAAAATTCAATTATCTTGCGAACTGTTTGCGAACTTACTTTGTCGTGGTGGAAGATGATTCGTCGTTTGGGGTTGGTTTTCCGAAGTTCCGCGATTACTTGCCGCAAACAAATGGTTGTGTACCAATCGGAAGTAACAGTTCTTTTATCTTGTGCAGGAATTGTTCTACATAACCAGCTTTCAAGACAAATGTGTTACTATCATCTTTTTAGAAACACTTTGAGAACGCATGACTTTTGTCGTAATTTGCTCCTCTTAGAACATTCAAACAGACGACTGGCGTTTATTTTCTTTGCTATTAGCGTCATCTATGCAGGACCTCTGTTAAACCCTAAGATAAAAAGACAACAGCCCTATGCGTTATTGTTATAAACCAATTTGAATCATTTATATGCGACAAAACGTTAAAAAAACGACACTATCAGATGTGGTTGTTAAAAATTTTGAAGTCTGATATAATAATGAGGTTGAGATTTAAATTAGACAATCCGTTCAATTGCTTACCAACCACCTTAGCCCAGTAGGTTAAAAAACCCGAATATCAATCAGAAGGTTACAGCTTTAAAACCTGTTGGTGACGCATATTTTTCATTAATTATTGGCTCGATCTAAAATATTATAAATGAACTTTACAAATAATTTTATTACATTTATTAGTTAGTTTGCTTAGCCATTTAGCATCGCTACCTGTTAAGAGGTTCAAATCTATATAGACATGTGTTATAAAAAAAAGCGTAGTCTAAGTAAAACAGGAAAACTGCCCTTTAATTCTCAAATAAGTGCTGAGGATTATTTAAGTAGATGGTCTATCATTTCTCATTAAGGTGCCTACAAATTGTAATACAAACATTTTTACTGGGTCGTTGCTTGAATGATGCCTGATTACTTATTAACCCTTCAGTGTCAAATGATGCTTATACGCATGAACCATACACCACATTGTTGCTTCACACTGGCAAAACCAGATGGTTTTGCTTTATACAATCTCCGTGATGCATTAATGCATCAATCTATTCACAGTATAAACTCACGCATAACCTTCATTTCGCATATTGTTTTATTCAATTCGGTGTGCTGTCTATGTAGATGAAGTTATGTTCAAAAGTGGTACGTAAGTGCATTTGGATGCAAACTTTTATAAATATTTATTAAAAACTTGAATAACAAATGCTTTCTGTTGATATCTTAATATAAAGAAGGTAAATAAACGTTATTATTTATAAGCAAATTATACATTTCTTCTCTCTATTTGCGAATACGTCTGTGATTCATTTGTTAATCATTGGTCAGTGAGGTACATATTGCATGGAATGCTGAATAACAACTAGCACATCCATTTTTTATATTTTTATTGGGCATTTCATAATTATGTTCTAGGTGCAATTAATTTTGAACACGTTAGAAAAACACAGATTTAGGAAGTTCAGGTACAGATAAACCTTTCGACTTGATCGAGGAAATTTCAACAGATAATATAGATGAATTGGAGAATGACATATCTGAATTAAATTGATATGAACAGTTTTCCGCAAGATATAAATGTTTTAGAATATAGTTTTGAAGAATCTTTTATACTAGATGCTCCAGAACACGGCAACACCACTATTGATCACTTTGCTGACGGCAATTTAAATTGTGCACGGTCATCAAGGTATCAAATTCATTTGAAGGAGAAAATGAAACTTTTAGTACCCCTGTGTAACGCGTTACATTACGCTAGATATGAAATTCAAGGTATCAAATTCTTCTGAAGAAAAAAATTAACCTTCCAGTGCCTCTGTGTAACGCGTTACATTACGCTAGATATGAAAATTAAATGAACACGGGGGAATTAAACTTGAATCGACAAATGTATTGTTGCGAGACCCTGTATAATTTTGATTTTATGTGTAGTAGTGTTCAAAATTAGAACATTGCAGAAAGATTCGTAGTTTTATTCAAATTGTAATCTCGGCACAACAATTATAATCGTTTTATTTTTATTAAATACAAATTAGGACGACTCGTAGAATTATAAATTATTATAAACCACAAAAATGTAAACAAAATATTTATAATTGTAAACTTTGATAGCAAACTTTTTGGTGTGCATTCCAAATATGAGCTTTTAAAGATTTCAGTTGAATAAATTTAATTTAGTATTACATAGTTGCAAACACAAAGAGAACATAGACATACTTCAATACAATGTAAAGACCCAAACAATGATTAAGGACGATGCATCAATATCAAATTGCAGGTAATTTAATTTTTCATTAAATACAGCTCAATGTGCTCATTTATTACAGTTACGTGTTTACTAAGAGAAACCATAGACAAGCATGCATTTTTCACGTTGTAGATGCATTAGTGTCATATCCCTCTAAAGCGGAGAAAATTGGAGAGAATAGCATTGCTAGACAACCGCCGGAAATCAATAATTAATCCTGAACCAGTAAGAAAGAAACATTGAAAGGTTATTTATAGAAACGGCAATCGACGAACCTCATGGATTAAGCAATAGTAATAGTGTGCGTCTATTGTGATAAAAGTCACGGGTGTATCCACAGTCCAATATCTAAGTACGATCGGTTAGTCCATACCCCTGCGATGGAAACCTGAATAATTCCTTTTATGGTGACTTTCAGCTGATGTAGTGGAAGATTTTAATTAAACTTAGATATTGAAACTGCACAACGTCTACTTCTATTATAGGTTATATAACTTGCTTTATTACCTTTAATAAGCTTAGATATTAGAAGTCGTGACAAGCAAAACAGTGAGACTGTGTTTTTTATTAATTGTATTAATTAATTGTGAGAAGAATTTCATTACACTAGAAAATAAAGTAATTACAGTTATCTTCCGGGCTGCTCATCGTCATGAAATGTATGCATGAGAACTAGATCAAGTGAGCTGGTGCCTATAAATATAGACAGAAGTTAAAAGCCCTTCAAAATAGGTGTTGTAGATAACGTAGTTTGAATTTGCATCTAGCTAAATTTTGAACCCTTATTCGGTTTTTGTTTTAATTTTCTACCATTTATTGCTATAGGGACCAACTCTCCCACCACTGAAGTTAGTCAGTACATCCTTATTTGTTACAGGATTTGCGCTCCTTTTGGCCTAATTTAATAACTTTGCTTCAAATACACTTAACACATGTTCAGCTGAAACGAAATGTGATATGGCGTAGAAGGAATTTGGATAATATTCCCTCGGATTTTATGGAAAATTCAACCTTGTCTAATTCTATCAAAGGACTGGAAACGCCATACCAGTTATTCAAATATTTCTTAACGATGCCTTGATGGAGTTAACATTTCAAAAAACTATTAAATATACTGTTGCAAAAAATCATCTATCAAAACCGTTTTCTTTATAAAAGAATGAGTTGATAAAATATTTGGGAGTTTGCATTTTTACATCGGTGTGTGCTTTACCAAACATGGGGCTTTTATGAAAAGAAACAGTTTGTTTTCAAATTGTAAAAGATACTATGTCTAGGAATTCATCTGAAGCAATTCGATCAACGCTTCATGTCAATGACAATCGATAAATTACAAAAACTACAACCGGTTATTGATAACCTTTCAAGCAAATTTTTGTTTACTCCTATGGAGAAGAAGTTATCTATAGATGAACAAATTTGTGCTGCCAGTCTGCCACCATTTAAAAAATTACTTGCCTTTCAAACCGCACAAATGCGTCTGTAAAATATTTGTTCTTTGTAAAGTGTTTGGATTCGCGTAAATTTGGAATGTAAACCGGTACAGAAAATGATCCGACGAAGAGACAACCTAATGAACCTGACTTGGGCGCTGATAGTGATGTAGTTATTCGTCTAGCACCTAGAAATTGTTTCTAGAAATTATATTTTTACAACTACAATATGTCGCCTTCCGTCATATCCTACTTGAAGAAAATCGGCATTCGTTCCCTTGGTACGGCAAGAAGACTTAGTATACCATTATCTAAAGTAACAGTAGATCAGGTGCTGAAAAAGTAGGGAAGAGCAAATCGGGGGAATATCTTATCCATTAAAATAAAGCTGAAATCACTAATGTCTATTGGAAAGGCAGTAAAACTGTTTTACTCTTATACTTTTTTGATGGTGAACATCCAATAGCTACAGTGAAACGGTTTGATCAAAAGAAAAAAGAAACTGTTGAGGCACCCTGTCGAATTATAAATGCGTAGCTCCTTTACCGAAGATGCAACGAAGAAAAAAACACTATGTTCAATTGGAGTATCCGTCCCACTAAAACGTTGAAAACCTTCAGATTTACACAACATCATTGAAGGCAAAAGAAAAACGAATACAAGCTCCATACGGTCTCAGGATGTGAGACTTGACAAAGAGAACTATTTTGCCTTATAGAACAACACCCGCTTGAGGTGTAAAAATCTATATGCAAATTGAAAGCGTCTGTCATTTGTCAAAAATGCAAAATCGCTCATTGTTTTAATCAAAATAGGTAAAACTATTTCAGCAGACTAGAACCAATACCTATATCTTTTCTTTTAGCATTACCATTACCCACTGATTCATACACGAATCAAAGCAATAATTTGCTATTAGTAATATAAAATATCGAGATAGGTTTTTTTAATTGTTTGTGATTTTTCTAAAAATAATTTACGTGCTACTCCTAAAATATCAGTTAAAATAAAAAAATCGAACACTCAAGGATTAAGACTTCTAATCCCAAAGAAACCGCCAAGAATTTCTGTAATGAGTCATCGATATCAATGTAATAAATGGGCTGCGTTCGAAAGCCCCTGTTTTAAAATTCTACGTTGTAAGATAATACTATTGAGTATGTTATTTGTTCATAAAATTAAATTCTTTGAGATTTTATTTGGGAACAGTAGTTGCAGAGAAACAATGTTTATCAAGTTTCCCTGTACATCAAGCAAGATTAGAGTCCACAGAAATTTCAACTGGATTAAAAGATCAATACATGTGTTCTTTTTTACAACACACGTAGTGCAAACGATAACAAAATAATCTCTTAATTGAAATTTATTGTCGTATCAGGCATTGCCCAAAGTACAATATATCTAGTTAATTGGAGTTTTAGATATTTTTGGGACATGCATGTGTGTTTGAAATTATAGAAAAACTTGTATTTTTGTAAACGAAGTTTTTTAATTACGGTAACACATGGAATGTATGGGAACGCAAACTGTAAAAAAGTTTGGAGTATGTTTTCTCAGTGTTAAAAACAAATAATAAGCTGTCCTGATTGGACAGAGAGCGTTATGCTTTTTCCTGAGTGTAGTAGGAGTTAATTTGGATTGGAGCAGATGCGTTGCCTACTTTGTGATGTTGAAGCATTTTTAAATACAATCATTGGAGGGTTTTCAAGGAGTCGCCTCTTTCCTTTTCTATTATTTTTTCTTAATTACCAAAAAAGAACGAGCTCAAAGATTAATATAGTTACATGCCAAAAATTGGCATTGCACACTTTTTAATTTGTGAGTGAATTCGCGCCAATATTTTAAAAAATAGACTTGTGCATTTCCGTCACTTCGGGCAGTTGCGTCGGCGCAAGAGAATGCGCAGACGTAGAGTGAGAAAAAAGTGCGCGGCTTCCGACACGACGATGATTAGCCAACGAGACGTCAAACAGTGAGGTTTATCTGTGTCGTCCCTTTTGTCTTTTCTTTTTCAGAATGTAGATTTTCCTTTGCCTCTATCGTCTATTGTTACCTTCACCTTGTTCCTTCGTCCTGCCTACAAACAAAAGAAGAGGAAAGACAAATTAATCCGGCTTCAAGGACGGCATAACCGAACCACGCCTAACAACGCCGAGATCCATGGAAATAAATAGGGCTCCTGTCGCAAGAATAACCGCAAAGTCGTGAAGAGCTCTACATTTTTTTTGTGAGAACATTTTATCTTTTTTTTAAGGCGCCTCTTGTATCACAATAAACATTTTTGATATGTGATACAATTTGAGACGCAATTATGACGTAATGTCTTGTTGCGCAATATTATGTACGCTTTAGTATGTATTGCCAAATATCCGAGTGACTCTGACACGCGCACGCGGGACTTTAACGGTTATACCTTAGACTATAACAATATCACATAGGCTGGTGATTAGTATTGTTATACTGACACGCGCGGCATATTTTACCCGCCATTTTATAACACACACCGACCACGCTTTAGAAAATGATGCAACCGCTTTTAATGTCAAATTTGCAAGCACCGTTTAAATAAACTTAAATTACGCACGTGGTGGCATCTCGGAACTTAATCTCATGGTCAAACGGTGATTTGTGGGTTGAGTTACACCATGTTGATTACCAGATTTTCATCCGTCTTTCCTTCTACTGCACTTGTAGGTGGTCGAAAGGAGATGAGGTTCTAGGTACAATAAAAGGTAAAGGTACAAGGAACCTACATACCTATTTCTAAAAAGAAAAACACACACCACACTGATAGTTGTTGCTTCGTCGAGAGCTCGTGGCTTTTGACACTCGCGCATCCCCGCATTCACTCTGCGCAAACGCGACTTTCTGCGACGACGGAAGTTAGCGTTATTAATTTAAAAATACGCGGCAAATAATTTATAAATTATAACTAAATCTAAAAATGCTACATGCCATTTGGCATGTAACAGTATTCTACAAGAAAATTATAAATATATGTCAACCTAGTTATTGATGAAAATATACTGAAAATAAGCAATAGGCTAGAGTGAGAACTAGAGTTGTAGGTAATTAGAAATTTGAAGAATATAAATTTGAATATGGGTCTATGCAGTATGACGACCGTTATGCTGCCAGTTATAATCAGGTAACTATGGAAAACCTTTCTAAGCAGTTGGATTATGAGAACTTGATGATTAGCTAGTATTTTACGTGACAATTTATTTATTTTTGAAAAACATTTCTAATGAATTTGATTGTACAAATTGATGGTTGAGGAATTATGTTTAAGAACATTTAATTATTTGTAGGCTACATATGCAAATTGTATTTTAATTCTTTTCATGGAAACATGAACAGTTAGCTGAAAGTATAAAAGTATTCGATAGAGAATTAAATTTTACATCTGCCGTTAGCATAAAATTCAAGATGTTCTATTTAAATTAAACAAGTTGTTACCGTTCAAAGCTTGCGATTATTTATTAATGATTTTCGTACACCCTGTATAAGGTTTAGGCTTCGGAAACCTAACGAAACTCGCTTTTATTTTGATAGTAGAAACTGTAAATAAAATAATATACAGGGTGTTCCGTCTAAAAAGTAACACTTTGTGTTGTTGGACACCCAGTATATTACGAAAATAATTTTAAAATGTTGCTCCACTAGGTCTCTCCCCATCCCAAAATGTAAACTTCGTTCAAATCAAGCAATTTAGCCATAATGCTTCGTGAGGTATAACGTGAATCACCTTGTATAAAAAAAGTAACACTGGTCACCCTAACGAGTGGCCAGTTATAAGCTACACTAGTGGGACACAGTATGTAATATCAAAATAATATCTGCTGTCTTTGAAACTACTGGACAAAGTGAATTATTCAACAATGCCTGCTTATTTCAATGACTCTCTAAGCTTATAATGGCGGTTTGGGCTTTTGTACAAAAAGGGGTAAAACAATACGGAACTACAAATTTTATACCCAAAAATGATACATGTGACCTGTTTAGCACATGCTTTACACTGAGCAGTTGATTTAGTATGGTGTCTGCACCCAAATACTGCTCTAATACCATCCGTAAAAAAATTTTCTTAAGGCACCAACTTTTACGCAATGATTTCAAGAAATTGCTAGAAATATTCCAATTCCGCCAGCTCCAATAATTACAAAAGTGGAGAACTTATACCAAGGCTGCCATGTATTACGCTGAACATTTTGAGATTTGTGAAACAAATGTTGACGAACTAGTCTGCACAGTGCATTAAAGATGCAAAAGGTATTCATAGAAAAAAAGAGGAGAGGAGAGGACTTGCTTTTTTATTTGAACTAACGTATAAATGTACTACAATTGCAATCATATAGCTAAGAACTAAAGGATTAGCTTTATGCGACAATATTGAGATAATGCAAGTGTAATTAAAGTTTTAAGTAAACTAAGGAAAAGTGAGATCATCGATAAATTCAATGATGTGCTAACAAAAATATAAGCTATCAACGATTGAAAAATATAAGTGAGGTGTTGCAAAACGAAGCTACCCTTGATATAAAAAATGTTTTGTTATATTTCTATTATGGTTTCATATTATAGCAGCTACCCTGGAGCTAATTTTATTTAAGAAAAATTGAAACAAATTTGTGGCAGATTGAAATTCTGGTTTGCTCTTCGGTTTTAGGAAATGGTTTTGAGTTATGGGATATTTCTTATGCAATTTTAAATCAAATCGATCTTATTTATTTTGTGTTCCATTTAAGAAATTTATGATTTTAAAATTTTAGTGAGTCTAGGACATTTTTAATTAAAATTAGTGTACATCATATGTTTAACAAAAATGCGAGTTATTTCTAGCCTTCTATTGTGAAAATAAACTTACTTTTTGACACCTGTTTAGACGTCTTTTATAATCAGGTGATTGTTTGCAAAACGATTTAAAACTTTCCAGGTATATTTATATAGACCTACGAATTATATTCATACTCAGTTGGCTGTTTAAATATTAAAATTTCGAAGCTAAGTATTATTCTACCAGTACTTATCTTCTGACAGTATAATTTTGTTCAATTGTCCAGTGTTGGGTATTAGCTTGTATAAACTTTTCTGTTTGAGTTTTTAGTGTTGTTTACTTTAATGATATCAAGAGGATTTAACAAATTACTATATACTTATTAAATTTACAGAGCAAGTGCTATTATTATTGCTACATGTATCTATTGATTTGTAAATATTAATGCTGAACTATTACTAACCTAGTGTTTGCTGTCTCATTTGACAGCAGTGTTGCTCAGTCTTATATACATGCAATTTAATACATAATGTTACTGAAATAATACCATCACATAACCCATCTGGTATGCTGTAAATTTAGTTCAGACGGGGGCTTTGTTCATTAGTTATAAGGTACTTTATATTTCTATGTAAGTAAGATTCTGTACATAAGGATACTTGTGACCACCTTAGCAGAAAAGCGGAGTAGGTAACAAAACAATCTTAATCGTGTGCAGAAAAACCATTGGTGTTAGATGGAATTTTTGCAATTTTGGAAGTTGGTGATTTTTATGTTTCATGATATTTGTGTATAAACCTGTTAACGTACTATATATTTACCGTACTTAAGAATTATCATTAAAGCCTTACGTTTAGTTTTGAGAATGGTAAAAGATTAATTTGTTGCTAGAATTTTAGGTGCTTCATCTATAGCACTGATGCTGCGGACCGGGATGTTGAATGAGATAGGTAACTAATCAGCAGTTCTGGGTATTATAATATCATAGCAATATTTTATATATATATATATATATATATATATTGTAGTGGATTTAAAGGGTTAAATTTGGATAGAAACAATGCAATTTCAAACACCCTGTATAGAGGAAACAACCATAATAGACGCGCAAAATTTATTTCATTTATTTAATTTAAATTAACAAGTATTGACTTAATTTTATAATTAAGGATTAAAAGTTAATAGGTTCATAAAGAAAATCAGGTTTATAAGCCAATAGAAATTATTAATTAATTTAATTTAGTTTAATTCAAAGGGTTATAACGTGAGAAAACGCATAAAAGCATGAAAAATCAATAATCCCAAAGCGAAAAGCTTTCTTAACAAACAAACAGACGTCGGTTATATAAAATACTTTGAAACGTTAGCTCCAAGAAATGTTATTTTAAACGATCGTTAATTAGGCACAGCTGTACGTTGGAAAGGTCGTTTTCCTCTTATTTGTATAGATAACGAGGCGAGCTTCGAGGAAATATTGTTCAAACGTCGGTGGTTTCGTAATAAACACTAACAGGAGCTTCTTAAAGAGCAGAAAGGATGCATAATTAATAATAGGCTTCAGAATGAGACAGGCATAAAAGTATGCATTTTAGTAGGCACGTATTCACTCCACGTGGGGTAGACATAAGACGCGGGCAGTAATATTGATTTTCTACCACTCAAGCAAGGTTAGAACGCGACATCCAATATGCATAAGACAGAAATAAAGATATTACAGGCGGAGTTTTAAGACGCCACTGAAATATACCATTGGTCGAAATAGATAGGTTTAGAACAGAGGAACACGCGACAGGTGGATGTGATAGTTTGTGGTGAATAGCGTGGTTGACGCGGGGATATTTCTAGGAGTTAAAGACGGTTAGATAAAATTTGCGGAAATGTTATTTTGCAATTAGGTATTTCGCGTAACGTGGATCCCGGGAGGTTACATTGGAACCGCATAAATACGAGAAGTGAATTAACAGGGTTCTCTTTTTGATTTTGCATCGCTCTTTAATTTTGCATCGCGTAACAACGTAATATAATTCAACTGACAAAGCTTGTGAGTATTAAAAATTTGTGAAATAGTATTTGGTTATTGGTGGCCTTATAGTTAGTAACGCGAGCATAATAGAGTGTAATATAAATTTAACTGAGGTCCACGAATACTTTAACAAGCTTGTAAATTAATAATGCAATAATAAATAAGTGTAATATAAATGGATTTGGATGTTGGAATTGGTGTTAATTGGTAGCACGAAGCTCAGCTTAAACTGAGTGGTCATCTATAAATAGCTGGAGGCAGCAAGAAGCGCATAATCACGCACCAGAGGGGTTCAGGAATATAATACATCAATGGAGATGGCGTCTTCAAGTTTTTCCAGGTAACGCATTTGAATTTGCTGGTTTTCCTTTATAAACTGTTGAAATTATTTGTGATGTGTGTGTGAACTTTGATGGTAATTTTTTGGTAATTAAGCGTTGTGAAAGAAATACGTATAACTAACTATTATTATGATATTTGAATATAAATCTAAAGGTGTACATAAAACTTATTAACTTTCCTAATGAATTTAAATTTAATTGTTAAGAGTACATGGGCTTACTAAGTTTGTACTCATAATATGCAAAGTGGAAAGCATGCATTAATAAACTGGGTTATCATGAGCTCACCATACTCCAGTGTGTAGTAAAGTTAAAGGTTTTATTTGGAGCCCATTTACTCCCGTTGCATTATATGTGTTTGAAATTACAATTTTAAAAACTAGGACTTTACAAGATAGCATTTATTGAGGTGTAACTTGAGCACCGAACTGTGATTTTATTAAATGGTGTGTAAACGGTAGAAAGAATGATAGTAAATTTAGGTATCCTAGAGGAGGCACAGCAGAGCTAGCCAGGGAAGCTGCCGAAGAAACTAATGTGATGAAGCAGAATCCGGATAAGAAATTTTTGTGAAATTTTATATTTTAAAAATATTTTTTTTTTTGAAAACTGGTGAGGTACGGACCTAAAAAGGCATTCCACGGCAATATATATAAATATATATATATATATATAACTATATATTGCTATGATAATAGGGTAATTTATGGGTATATTGAGTCATAAGGGTCGTATGCTACATGTAAATATCACTAATGTTTAAAAAACTAAACAATTTCATTATAAAATGGAAGTAACTCGACAATTATGCAAAAAGCTAATATCGAGCACACTGTATATAAATCACAACTGACTTTAATTTATGAAAAGAAGCTCATTCTTAAAAATCAAGTCATATTTAGTAAGATAAATAGCTTGTACGTCATATAATGCATTTTAGATTAAATATACAAGCATAAAGTTGAAAATAAATACGCAGGAACAACGTTTTAAACGCAACTAGTTTTATTGAAATAAAGCCGCAATTAGTGAAAGGAAACAACCTGGCATCTAGCTATAAAAGAATCCCATTCAAAACATTAACGCATAAATAAATAAATAAACGCATTCAAGCACGTCAGCATAGAAATTTGACTATTTGATCTGTACATTGTAAGTTCATATAAAATCCAACAGATTTTGGAGTACTAAATAACAAAACAGGCGTTTAGTTACATGATAAATTAAACGGGAAAATTTAAATAAAGGCAAATATAAACAAGCGGACGTGACTTGAATGAAGTTCATAGTTGGATATTCAAAGGAATACAGTATACGAATTAGATGACTACGTGAGGAAATGCATCACTTCGACACGGGTTTTGTTGGCAACTTCTAGAAAATGCAAAGGCTGCAATGATAAGGCAAAAGTGCAACGCTTCAATTAACAAAGTACGCTAGGAAAATCAATGGTAGAGATGAAGGGCGGAGCTTTTATATAGAGTACGGACTTGGTAAACACTCAGCCTTTCTTCCACCAAGCCACAAGCTATAACAACTCAAGGCCGAATATCAAGCGGAGTGAAAATAGTAAAATTAAATAACTATTTAGTGAAAGCAAAATTTTAAAAGAATAATTCTATAATTATTCTTTGCCGATTCTATGCCGATATACGATAGAGGTTGCCGTTAACTTTGAAAATCGTAAGTTAGAATTATTAATTAAACCTAATTTTAATATTTAATAATTCAGGGCTTTAAGTAAATCTAACTAACCACTCTAGAGAATCTAAATAAATCTAAATAAATCTAAGTAAATCTAATGAAATACTTTAAATAACTGCGCTAAGAAACGAATTTAAGTAACTACTTATAAATATTCGTATAAACATTGGTATCTGAGCATCGAAGGGAGAAATTAATCAACTAAGGGTTAGACTGGGCGAGCTGTACTATGCAATAAACAAGAGAGCTTAAGTGGAAACAATACAGGGGTGCTGGCCAAGCACATGCAGAAGCAGTTTTAAGAATTGGAAACAAGCAAAGAAAACGAAGGTCAGAAACAAGAATATTCTTTATTAGCATAAGGCTTTATTTCAATTTTTAACACTAACATTTTATTATATATTAAAGTATTTAATTTGTGAATGGTCGTCAAAAGTCTTTTAAAAATTTACGTAGAGAGAAAGAAGGTCGTTTGAACGTTCAAAAGTACTTCTAGTAGTATACAATTTATTTTTACTGACTTTAAAGGAGTTATAATTTGGGCATAATCAGATTGATATTATTATTTTGATTCATGGGTTAATTTATAAATAGCAAATCAAATTATCAAAGTTATTAAACTGTAAAGTGTATATATTCTTGGTCATTATACAAATTTTGGTTGTTTCGTTTATATCATTCAAATAGAAAGGAGCTAGAGTAAAAAGGGGTTTAAACTTTCTTTGTTACCGTATGGTCGTGCACACTGTGTGGATTAAATTCAGCTAGTCGAGGCATATAAGAAGAGGTATATTTAAACTTTAAAGTTGAGGTTATTTAGAGACACAGAGCGGTGTCGTTTAGCAGGAAACTGAACTTTAATCACATCGGCGTCCGGAGGTATCATAGCGTTAAGAACGTCACTAAAATAGTGCTATGATACAGATACAGCAATATCCAAAGCGTTTATACATTATGAAATATTTTCTCTACAAAAAACATATGGAAGATTTACAATATAGTTTCTTTCAAACATAAAATAATTTCTAAGAAGTATTTATTATAAAAAGAATGTTCCTTACCTCAATCGTATACAAGTCCTTGTCATACGTAAATCGCTAGTATATTTGCCCATTAATAAATTATTTCTAACTTTAAATTGCTGATTGTCTCTCTATAAATATTTTAAAAATTTAATTTCGAGGTCTTCAAACGAACTCAACGCACTTTCAATTAGTCCAAACCAAATTTCGGCACTACCCTTCAACATCAACCTCACAATATTTAACTTCGTTTGCTCATCTCTGTATTAAAGTTTTTAAGTTATTTAAAAATATTTTAGGGTTAAATTTATTTTCCCCATAAAATTTCGACTGTTGTTCCTACCGAACACCGATTGGACTCCACTTCATCGGTTCCCCAACATGAATATTTTTAACTCTATTTTCTAAATTCTCAAACTTATTCCCTAAGTCTGTTTTAAGATTTCCCAAATCATTTTTAAATGCTTAAAATCCAGCTTGGCAGCATCTCTCTATTTCATTTACTCTTTGATCTAAAATTTTAGTTTTTCCATTAGTTTCTTTCTCACTTGCTTCCTGATTCGCATTTATTTCAACAATTTCTTTTTTAACATCATCCATATCCTCTAATATTAGTACTACCTTTGCTCTAATTTCAAATTTCATTTTTTCAATAACTTTGTTAGTTCCATTTAAACTCTTAGTCGGTCTTTCACTAATCTTTTTAAATTTTATTTCAATTTTTTCATTTTCTAATCTTAAACTTTTACCCAATTTTGCTATGCTTTCTTCAAACTCCGCTCGCACCTCCTGAGTATTCTTATCCAATTTGTCACTTTTTTCTTTGATACATTTCTTACCCATTTCTTTCATGCCTTTCTCATTCTTTTCACTCATTTCTTTTATGACTTTCTCATTCTTTTTATTTATTTGTTTCATATTTGCTTTTTGTTCCTTCATACTTTTTCCATGCCTTTCACTTATTGCTTTATGTTCATGCATACTTTGATTTAGACTTAAAAGGAGCCATGATTTTTTACTCCTGGGTCTCGCCTACAATCTTGGCCTCTGGATTCTTCTTTTTTGTTTTTTCCACATAAACGCCTTCCTGAGAACCAATTTTCATTCCCTCAGTTCTCAAACTTTCACGAACTTCTTTCATTCTGTCAATTATACTGGAAACTAATTAGATACTGCAAAAATAAAATACTCAGAAACAATTCCTACGATACAAGCACTCTAATTTATAGAGGAATTAATCGTGCCACGGATTGGGTCTCCGCTAAAAGACCGCTGTGACAACGCCTCGCTTTGATGCGCCGCTAAAAGTGTGCTGTGATACAGATACAGCAAATTGTAAAATTTGAAATTGTTGACTTACCTTCCTTTCTAACCTTACTTTGCCTGGCTAGCTCAATGAAATTGACGGAGTTTTCAAAATGAAATCAAACAGCAATATTATAAAGCATTTATACAGTATAAAATATTTTCTCTCATACAAAAGCATATCAACCATCAAATTATTTCTAACAAATACTTATTTACTTAATTGTCAAAATGTCTCTTACCTTATTTTAAATTAACAGAACTAAATCTCTTGTCTTATGAATAGTTTACCTGACATTGATTTTCACGCTTGTAAGTTTTGTTTAGCGAAAAAAACCTTGACAGATAGTCTATAAATGAGGTCAGAGTGTTTCGAACCCCGATCATAAACGTCCTGGAAAATATCCTTACAAAAAATTATTATATGCTTAGGATTGATTCTAGGTTTAACTTAAATGACAAATACTCAAATATCAGTTACAAACCATATAAGTCTAAAAGTAATACTTGCACAAAAAAAAATGCTCCTCCAATTTGCAATTAATAGTTTTAACATCTTCGGCTTCTTAACTTTACTTTTAAATTGACGTTCAAAATCAGCTTACAAGATTTTCATATTATTTACATCTCCATTTAGAAACCAATGCGCATCCTGGGTTTAAGTATTCAATAAAATTTTAAATATTTTTTTATATTGAAGCATTTCCCATTTTCATTGTATATTACAAAATGAAATAGTTACATTTACTAATTTTTATACTTACGCAGGTTATGTTTATAATTAACTCCTGTATTCGCTGTTACATGGTAATTATTAATTTCGGTATACGTTTTGTATACTTTAAAACAATTTTTATCAATGTGACATTTTCGCTATCGAATTAATGAATGACTGTTTTTAATCAAAGTTCCAATCAATATACAAAAATTGTCCTTTTTCTAGTACGTTCGAGCTATTATTGCATCTTATTAACTAACACCTTAATATTTAGAAACTTGCCTTGTGCAGTTATCCAATATGTATATTTAATAGTTGGCTAATAGCCGTGATTTTGAGCGTCGCTTCCTGTTTAAATCTGGCATAAGCCAATAAGTTGACGTCAGATATGATTGACAAAAACGCCAAACGTAATTAAAAATAAGGTTGATGTATGGCTATGTACACGGTATTTGGAGAGCACTCGGTATATTACACTAAAAATGCATAAAACCGTGATTGAATAAGCTTCATTCGCATTGCATCACTTAAGTGCATCTTTAAGTAAGAATAGAGTATATTCCGTAAGTAAAAATTCGGGTTTGAAAACGCTCCTCGTCATCAAAACGTACATGATGAAAAGCATTATAAAACTTTATTTTAACGCGTTTTAAAAGAATTACAGTTTGTAAACATTTATTTTATTAAAGGTATTGAAAAGCGCTCTTCATTACTAACGTGATTCTTTGATAAAAAACCGTAAGTATAATTTAAAAATTTTAAACATTTATTTGACAACTAATAATTCAAGAGATAACGGTTGTAAATAGAAACGATTGACAGCTATTCATCCTAAGGGTAACAGATAGCGCTTGTGAAAGTATTAATTAATGAGAAGCGGGAGCCACAGAATGGGTTTCTGTAAAGTTTCATCATAGACATAAATGAGGACGTAGGGAAAATGCCCAGAAATTCCCAGATCTTTCTAAATTTATAACGTCGTAAGACTCGATAATATATAACCAATTAAAGAAAGCGTGTCAACCTTCAGTGTTTGAATACTCGTTAAAGGCGTCAGGCACTCAAAAAATAATAATAAGTCGAGTTAATGACCAGTGTTGAATACTTATTTTAAAAGTATATAACGTAATAACCAGATGACGTTTATGGCTACTATAAAAATTAGGATTTAAGAAGTAGATAATTGAACTGGTTTCTAAATGAATGTTTAATATTAAATTACGGTAAGATGGATTATTGAGAATGGAGGCATTTGCTATATGAATTTTGGAACGCATTTAATGGTAGATTAGTTTAAAAGAATTCAACGATATTGGTATATGAATTTCGTAAGCATATATAAAGTTTAATTACATTTACTGATTATGAGTGGATGCAAGCTTACAATATCGAGAAAATTACAGCCAGCATTATTTAACGGTAATAAGGTACAAAAATTTTATTGTTTTTAAAATCTTTAAAAATATTTCTTTGATAATATAAGTAGGTTAAATTACCTAATATTTTGGTGTAGAGCTTTGTGTGCAAGTGTATAAGTTAAAATTGGGGTAGTGGAATTTCGATAAGTTTGGCCATTATAATAAGCTTTATTGAACATAACATCACCAACGTTTGAATCCGATTTAAAAAGGGCCACGTAAATTATCCATCTTAATTTCTAAAGGTTTGTATATAGTATGATTTAAATGGAAAAGAATTTGTGAATGAAAGCCCTAATTAGAAAAAGAGATTTTTGGATTCTATTTTAAGTTAAGTGAGTGATTATCTGGTAGTTATAAAATTTTTGATCGTAGACTTAAGATATTGTAGCAATATGGAGCTTTATCTTTAGATTTAATATTTGTATGAAAGTATATTTCTAGATTCTATGTAAGATGTTTAATAAATATAAGCTGTGAGTAAAATATTAGCTTTTATGTCCACATTTATAATTATGCACATGTGAATTTCAAATGTAAATGGCGTGAAATTTATGCTAGAAGAAATTAATCAAATGTAAATGTAATTATTTTGTTGGATTATGAATTAGCGACGGCATTAGTTTTGGGCAAATTTAGTTATGATATTAATGTAAAGAAGTTGAAACATTTTAAAATTTAAAGAAATATGTGTGAACTGATTTTAAATGTAAGTATTATTGGTAGAATTTGGTGTTAATCGAGGAATGAAAATTTAGTATTTTGAATGTACAATAGAACGATAAACCGGAAAACTGATATTCAACTGTTTTCTATGTACTGCTATTAACGACATTTACAAAAATGGGGTTTAGACTGTGATGCATATCAATATTGGAAAAGGGAACCATAGCGTAATATAATTATTGATTGATTTCATTTAATGCTTTTCTTCTTTAAGGTTCTTTTAGTAATACTTGCCCAGTGTGATGTCAGAAAATTTGATCTTTTTAATGATCGTATATTTGTCTTTATACTACAATAACTTAGTCAATAAAGGTTAAGTGTAGGATGAATTCTATTTGCATTTATTTAGGGACTATGTAAAATCAGCTAATTCGAAAAGTATGGCCAGTCACCCTAGTAATGAAAGTCGTATTTTTGAAGACACTTTATTTTTAAAATGTCTTTGATATGACAAAATTTGGTGAATATCTTTCGGAATTGTAAAAAAAAGTAAAGTATTCTGTAATAGATAGGAAAGCAACAGCAAAGGTGATCTATTCGGTGTACGGAAAATTTTAACAGGATTGCTAAAACACGACGGTTTGGGTCCCTTTAATTATGACAATAGAATAAAGTCTTTCGTGGTAAGTGAATATAGTAACGTAATTTTTATTTTTGCCAGTTCAAATGTATATTATTTTTTAGTATTTTCATTATTTCTTCCATAGGAACCCACTTCTGCACCGCTGTAGTTAGGCGATACACCCTTAACATCATAACGGGTCTCCGTCTCTTCAGACCAAATCTGAATTTATAACGTACCACTCATTTTATCCGTAACAAGATGCTATATACGATTTTTCTAAAAACTGTAAATATTACTTTTAATTAGAGATTTTACTTTTATTGTGTTTTTCTTCTGGGCAAAATTTTACTTTTACTATGAGAAATAAATTTTGTAAAGTAAACTCCTACTAAATTGCGAACAAGTTGATCTCCTAATGAAGTTTTGAATACACCACTGTCTAATTCACTATATTGTTGAGTGTGTGATGACGCTTGAGTGTGAGGGTGGACATAAGGGTTTTAATATCATCTCTGCAGTTACGTTAAGCAAGATACAGCTAAGATCAAAATGGATCGAAAAATTAAACATTGTCGAAATTAGAGGATTTTCTGCAGTAAGATTTAGGGCGTGTGTAATACTTTTTTTACGCTTACGTCTATGATTTGTCATAATTCTGCCACGTTGCTCGCATACGATAATGCAAAATTTTCATACTCTATAAAGTTGACACAATTATCCCAAAATTAAAATTAATAAATTGTACAGTACCTTTGATGTCCTTCTGGAGTTGTATATTTCCCTAAATAAAATCCCATAACTGATGTACCCAAAGTACCAGAAAAGTTTCCAATTGTTAGTCTATAATTTTCACCCTTCAGTAAGTAGTTGTCTAACTCTATTACAAATATTTCATTTTCTTCGTCAACTTGGACATTCGATATTGAAATTTCACTCCCTTCAGCGTTGTTTATTTTAATACTTTCATCTTCAATGTTCAGAGCAACAACGTTAAGAGTTATATTTCTTGTATTCTCATTAGCCCTTATATGTATAACAACACTTCCGTTAAAAGTAGCAGGATTTAAATGCGGTTCTAAATGGGGTTCCACTGTTAAAATATACTTAAACGGTTTAATATTTTTTGGTAAAAAGTACACCTGACAACTAGTTGTTTGAAAGTAAAGTGCTAGGAGAAGAAGAAGACACGTGGCCATAGTAATCGCAACGCATACGCTGTTTTAACACTAACGCTGTATTAAAATCTAGATTTTAGTTTTTAATAGAGCAAAGGTCTTGAACTTAACATTCTGTAATTAAGAACTGATAATTTTATTAATGTTGCTTATATCAGTTTGTGATAGCTAAATACAACCAAGTGTTGGATTAAACTGTTTTTGAGCAATATACCGCCACAGTAAAAAAATATTCAATACGTCGTTAGTTCTACACTTAGAAAACAAATTGTAAGAACAATTACTCCAAAAAATATGTATTACAAAATGGAATCCCCTAGGTTCGATGTTAAGTATCACATTCTTCAAATTATCAATAAGTGGCCTAGCAAGATTTTACAATTATGTGTCCATTAATCTGTATACGTTGGAGACCTTTTACAAAAGCTGTTGCAATGTGAAAGTTTTTAGGCGGCAATAGAAAAGATAACAAAGTTAACGTCACAGATCGAATACTAGTTCTCAACAAAGAAAACTTGCTCAGTGCACTTTTCCAGGCGCCGAATTCAAATTCATAGGACCACTGTATGGCCATGAAATAATCTTTAAGGACCAAGGTAAATTGTTATGTTTAAATTTCAATAGCAAATTAATCTCGAAGGCTCATATGGAACATACGAAACAAAAGACAGTGCGGATTTTAAACATAATTAAAGTTTTATCAAAAATAGGTCAGAGATCAGACAGTAACATGTTGCTTAAACTATACACAACACTCGCAACAAGAATGGTCTACGATAGGATTGCATATGCATCAGAAAGTCGAAGTACATTAAAATTTTTGGAACTCATTCAAAATGCCGTACTAGGACTGTTAAATTACAAGGGTCCAAGAAGATTCTAGCACGGCTGAAATGGGGGAAAGGAAACACAAAGCGTTTGTTAGAAAATGCTCTATACTTTATTCTACAATATTTCCTTCGGCCATGGAGCTGAAAATTCCTAAAATGTTCGGGCTGCTAAATTAATAAGTTCAAATATAAGTTGGTTACAATTTGTGCTCGAATAAATAATATTTATGCAAAGTTATAAACAACTATGTTTGTAGGTTTCAATACTGCCAAGAAACTTATTTAACATCTTATTAAAACATTTATTATATAAATCATCATAAACTTCAAACTCCATGATAACCTGATTTTCTAAACAAATTAACACTATCAATACATCAATTAGGTGCCTTTTTAGACCAAACCTTTGATTACTAACACTCCCCCTTAGTAATAGACTTGCCGCTGTTTAAGGAAGTCTGCTTACTCCCATCAACTACGTCTAAAATCGCCACTTTTGCTGCCGGACTCAAATATATTCCCTTAGATGTGCGTACTAAAACTTGACGCATTTGACCATCCTTGGAGGCTTTGACTTTTTATACAATTCTTTTTTTGCCACGAATTTATCTTCAGGTCATCCATCAGAACAACTACGTCTTCAACTTGAATTAGCTTAGTTCGATCAAACCATTTTGTTTTTCGTCTTATTGTAGGCATGTATATTCTAATCCAACGTTGCCAAAATTGCTGGGTTATTCTTTGTGCGATCTTCTACTTCTTTCTTAGAATGAATACATCGTCCTGATATTCTCCCAACGGTTTCATTCCACCTGATGTCCCAAGCAGAAAGTGATTGGGTGTTATGGCTTCATTTTCACTGCCCTCAATGGGAATGTATGTCAGTGGTCTCAAATTTATGATGTTATAATCTCGGCAAAGCAGCATCTTAAAAGTTTATCGCACGGTATCCTTGAGGGTAAAATCACTACTAAGTTGGCTTTGATTGACCGAACCAGTCTTTCGCATTCCCCACCCATATGCGGAGAATTTGGTGGTAAAAAATTCCATCTAATAAGGATAAATTTTTCTTCGAGTTTTGATAGCAATTGAATAGATATAAATTCTTTTAGCTCTGTGCAAGTTCCTCTGAAGTTAGTCCCACTTCTAGTGGGCATCCTCGCCGAGCCATGAACTTCCTGAAAGTTTCTGAAAGCCTGAAAGTCCGTGCTCAATGAATGCGCTACTTCAGTATGGATTGCCTGCACGGTCATACACGTAAATAGTGCACCCCTGCGTTTTTCGGTTCTTCTGCCCACTGCAACTTCGATTGGTCCAAAATAATCCACTCCTAGCTACGAGAACGGACGCAAAAAATTTGGCAATCTCGCTTTTGGTAGGACTCCCATCTCTAGGATGTTTGGTTTTGCATGCCGAATCCTGCATTTTTGACAACAGTGGGCCATACTCTTGACCGCCACGCCTAACTTTGAGATCACATATTTTTGCCTTAATTCATTGACAACTGTTTCATGATTTCCATGAAGAAGCCTTTGGTGGTAGTCATTAATAATAAACACCGTGACCCTATGTGTCCCAGGTAATAGGATTGGGTTTTTTACATCAAACGAGTTCAACGGTGCATTTTCTAATCTTCCTTTTGAGCGCAACACATTTCCATCAACAAGAAAGGGCGATTTCTTGTATATGAGACTTTGTTTGGATATACAACCATTCTTACGTAATATAACAAGCTCTTCATTATATGCTTCGCGTTGGGCCATCCAGTACAATTCGTTTTCGGCCGCCAGTCGTTCTTTCCCAGTTTGAACCCCTGACCAAATTTTTCTTCAGGTTTTCAAGAAATCAAAAACTCTAGTCACATATACCTGCGCCGCTACTATACGTTTACACCTAGAAAATCTTGCAGGATCAGGTACTGCAAAGAATTTATCTAATTGATGTAGATTTACTTGCTTCATCATTTTAAGTAATTCTGTTCCTACATTTATTGCTTTTTCAACTGGCCACTCGGTTTCAGGCCGACACAGAAATTTAGGACCAGTAAACCATCTGCTGTTTGTAGAAGCCTCTGAATCATGTTTCCATTTAGTTGCTTCGTCTGCAACATTTTCTTTTGTGTGTACCCAACGCCATTCTCTGAGGTTTGTGGTTTCTAGGTTTTCGACCACTCTGTAGGCAACAAATAGTTAAAATTTCCTGTTTTCGGATCTCAACCAATATAGAAAGTTCATGGAGTCGGACCAGAATACTCTTTTTTGCAATTTTAATGAAATGACCAGCTTTTATGCTAGCTCCCAACCGAGCTCCTAAAACTGCTGCCTGCAGTTCCAATCTAGGAATTGACAATGGATTTCTAGGCGCCACCTTTGTTTTAGAACCTACTAATCTTGTAGCTATTGCTACACCATCTGAAATTTTAAAATAAGCAACCGCAGCAAAGGCACTATCGCTCGCATCGACACATATGTGCAACTCAAAGCAATTTTGTTCTGGTGTCTTATTTGTAGAAATATAAAATTGAGGTATTCGGAGGGTTTCCACCATTGGTAGCAATTTTATCCACCGTAGCCATAAAACGTATTGACATTGATGAATTGGTTCGTCCCACTCGAATAACGACTTTCAAATTTCTTGCAGGAGTATCTTTCCATACACTAGGTAAAATGCGATGAGCCCTAGAGGGTCAAAAATTAGCATATAGGTTTTTATCACTTTCCGTTTGGTGGGTTTGCCCTGCTGATTTAAAATGAAGGAATCAATACGATCGAATTTATTGGTATAATAAAATTGGTCTGATGCTGCGTTCCACCACATACCCAAAAGTATAGCACTCTCCATGTCTTCGTTGAACATGAAATTCTTCGATTCTTGAGAGCATTCTTCTCCGATTCAGAAAGAATACGTTTGGAATTGGACATCCAACTTCGTATGTGGAATCCACTTTTAGAGTGCACCAACTTTACATCCGATGCCATACGTATAGCTTCTTCTTCATTATTAAAGCTATCTAACCAATCGTCTACGTAGTGGCATTTAACAATAGCTTGTAGTACCTTTGGATACTGAACAACAAACTCAGACGCATTCATGTTTTTTACGTACTGTGCTATGCAAGGTGAACAGGAGGCACCGAAGGTTAGTACCTTCATGGCGTATAGACACATACGGTTGACAAACCGTCCCATTTTCGCGCCGAAGAAACCGTTGCGCCTGCTGATCTTCTTGATTCACCAAGACCTGATGGAACATGAGTTTTATATCGCCGCATACTGTGACTTTCCGCTCTCTAAATTTATACAAAATTGTAAGCAAAGAAGTCAACATTTTAGGCCCCTTTAGTAGCAAGAAATTTAGTGATCCTCCATTAACCTTTGCGACAGCGTCACATACAATTTTAACCTTTTAAGGTTTATTGAGATTTGAAACAGAAAAAATTGGCAAATACCACGTGTTTGAGGTAATGCAATTTTCATCTTCTTTGGACGGCTTACGAATATATCCTTCAGCAACATACTCTGCCATTATGTCGGACAACCTTTTGGCCAAACCAGGGTCTTTTCGCATGTTTTTCTCCAAACAGTCTAATCTCCGCTCTACTATTGGCTTGCTATTTGGAAGAATTACCTGGTCATATTGCCAAAGTAATGCTGCTTCAAATCGACCATTCACGCGCGCCACGGATGTGTCCAATAGTTTGCGGGCTCGTTCATCTTCTCTTATTTCTATTAACTTTTCTGGGTTTTTAACCCCAAAATTTTCTGTTGAGAAAAATTCTTTCACAATCTGGTGAAGATCAACCTCGCGACAACATTCGCACATGTGGAAGTTAATACGCTCGTTTTCTCTAGTGTGGTTGTGAAGTGAACCTGAAACTGCTCAACTCAAACGTGTTTTAAATGCAACTGGCTCGCCCCAGTTACCTTCTCGCACCTCTAATGACAAACAAAGTTACCAATGCTGTAGGCCAATTAACATTGTCGGAACAGCATCTTCGTACCACACAATTGGCAAGTTTTTTAGGTGTTGATGCTGCGATTTATCATTTGCCTTTCTCAGTGACTGAACTGGAAGATTTAGCTGAGAGACTCTTCTGACGTCAGATATTTAAACTAAAGGTTTTCGGGATGACACCCTGAAATTCCTAGCGACGCTCTTTTTACTCATTTTAAACAGAGGCCTTCGCGCGGTCCTTCAAGTTTAAGTGAGTGGGCAACTGTGTTCTTTAGTAGCGTTAATGATGTTCCTTCATCTAGAAATGCATACGTGTTAACTTTATTAGTTTTACCATACAATATCACAGGTACAATTCTAAATAGAACTTTATTCATCTGCGGTCGATATGTATTTAGGCTGAGAGTTGCCACGACTTGGGTTTCCAAATCTTTGATTAAATTTTGTTCCGATAGTTGCAAATTATGGAGCAGCGGATGGTGTTTGACGATGCATTCGTCAATAGAACAAGCCTTAACATGCTTGCACTTTTTCAAAAAATGACTACCTAAACAACAAACACACAAATTATGCCGTTTTACCACATCCCACCTTTTGCTACAGCTAAATAATAAAATTTCGGACAATCAGATACGACATGTTCTGATTTGCGACAAACCCTACATCTAGATTTCATCACTTCGTTTTTGCTACTATCTGGAGCAGTCGCTATTCCCGGTTTTTGGAAAAGTGTTGTATGAAGAAAACTATCTAATCCTTTATCAGGTTGGTTCTAATTCAATTCAATTGGGCCAGAAACATCATGTGCCGCTATTGCGATGTCCATCAACCAGTCTGCAAATATGTTTAGATTAATTGTAATAAATTTCGTTTATGCATTCCCCAATCTAATTTTAAATTGGCTGGTAACTTAGCAACCATTTGTTGCAAAATTTCCGGATTGTTAAAGTAGTTGGTCAATCCAGTTGATTCCATCGTACTGCACATATTCATAACATTGAGATCATACGACACCCGCAAGTCAAGTCGCTCTTTTGGCAAAAGGGGCTCAGATTTTACCTACTTCATTAATTCATGTACATTCCGGTTTGCCAAACAACATTCGCAAAGTGTCCATCACCTTTGGAACACTAGCTGGGACTAGAAGGTTTGCCTGTACTGCCTTTAAGACTCGGCCTTTAAGGCATTTTTGAAGTTGGCTCAAATTATCAGCATTGCTAGAACCACAACTTGCAGTTGATGATTGATAACTACTGAAGAACATCAACCGCGTTTGTGGGTTACCATCGAATACTGGCAAATCTTTTGGAACTACTTGCTTAGCTGCTATATGGCAAGGTGCTAAACCTGCTATACCGCCACCAAATAGTGGGGGCATTTGAATAATAGGTTCATTATGATGTGAATTAGAGTTATGACCAAATGATTATGGTTTACTAATAGGGGCACTAGCTCCCCTACCTGGAAGCGTTTGGAGCCAATCCTCAGTCCGCTGCCTGCTACCACATACCTCGCTAAGGTCGTCATGTATTGAGTCCCCGGTTTGTATCATCTTTTCTAGCAAATTATACTTTTTGTATGTATACTTTTCTTCTAGGCGTAATCGCGCTAACTCCACTTCCTTTTCTTCATCCAATCGCCTGAATGCAAGTTGCCGTCTAATCGTTGATTTAGTACAGTTGGAAGTAGATTTTGGTATATTTGTGACTAGGGGTAACTGAGCATTGGTCACAAAGTGCCAAAAGAATCAAGCATTTGAGGTGCGGATGTAGTAGCCATTGCTGCTGAATTTACACCCCCAATGACGGAACAAGTATTGTTCACGCGAGGAATTGGTAGTTATGGTAAATTTTTATCTCGAGACTCATTTTGGACTTTTTTACTATTAGATGTGCTAGTTTTTTGCATAACCTTTACATTTGCTATGGAATTAATCGAAGCACTATAATTACTCAAAGCGGTCTCATTCGGAATTCTTTGACAGGCACTGTCACTTTGAACAACCGAACTTGAAATGGTATTGGAGTGTTTGCGTGTAAGCAATACTTTTGAAGAGCCTGGATCGTTAAACAAACGAGATTCATCTGTCTTGCACCTTCCGTGTAGAATCTCGTCGACTGAATGTTGATTATTTAACCGCATTTTAGTTATTTCGTTAATCAATACATTGGTCGACGCATCAGATTCCACTACTTTGTTATTTTTCGATACACAAGTGTGACATGTCCAATCCACATTTGCTATATCTTTTGTTACATGTACACACAAAAAGTGATACCACACGTTGTATAGGTCACATGCTACCATCTCCATATTGTCAGGTTTATTGCAAAGGCCGCAACTACGAGTAACTCGACCATGTCTTGCATGTCCAACTCGACTTTGTGGCATTATTGGATTTATTTTAATAGAATCTTAAATCAGTTATAAGAACTTGCAGACGGATATTCAATTTTATAAAAAAATTGAATTTTTAGATTGTTAAATTACAAAGGTCCAAGAAGCTATCTTCAAATATATATTCCACAGAAAACACTATGCTTTTGCTGTTCTCAAATTTATGACCTGAATTTCCTTTAATAGAACTAAAAATTTATTACAATTTCATGCTTAATGAACACTGAAAACAGAAATATACAGAGTATATTAATAATAATTTTTTCTGTTTAAAATTAATTTTCTCCTTTTTCGTCCAGTTTCTATTTAACGTTACGCTTGATTAAACATATTTAACATATAATCATAAGTTGAAAAGTGAATATAAACTAGCCTACAATATAAGTGGAAAAGCACTTATAGCTGAACATACAAGTTGTTAAGAAATCAAAAACTATCAAATATCTTAAAAACAAAACGTTCTGAAAAATGTTTTGAAGTTTGGTTGTATAGTTTTAAAAGCTTTATTAAATAATCATATCCGTTTGACCTTGAGTGGAGGTGCTAAAGTAATGTCAAAGCCAACACAATTTTTTTAACGGAATATTCAATTTCTTATAACGCAGTATTGAATATGGCTACGGGGTAATTTCAAAACACTACATAATGATATATTTTTCTTTAAAAGTGTCGAAGTTATGAACTATGGAATTTACGATGCCGCGAACGTTAATATTATCAAGTCAGGATCACGTAAGGATCAACTCGTAGTATGTCATATCAAAGTAATTTCTTTAGCAAGATAAGAAACTAAATATTTCCGATAAAGCTTCTTTCGAAGTAAATAGAACATGAAATCGGTAAAATTTCAGCTATTCGAGTGACCAAACCCTTCACTGGATATGTGATCTCCATACACAGTAGCCCCAGATACTGAAAGTGTGACCGCGTTTCTTGTTAACGTGATATTATTGCACCCTTCTTTATGGTTTTTAAGTTAAGAATAATATATTCGTTATTTTGTACTTTATATTATTACAGTTTTGATTAATAAGGTATTGGGTTGACGCCTAAGTCATCATCATTTTGTAATGAAGGAGAATGACACGCTAAATTTATGCTTATGCAGAAATTGTGAAGACGTTTTCTTTGGTGCAAGTTGAGGTTTTGGTACGATAAATTTTACATATATTTAACAGAGAGAAATGACAAAAGTAGTTCCAATTTGCACCCTTAATTCATCTCTCCAAATTTTGTCTAAGATAATCTCGAATCATTTTATGGAAGGAAAGCTTTTTGGTTGAGCATTTCGTTATTACCTTTGAACAACATAACATGCAGACTAGAGTACGGGCTGTTAACCTTAAAGAATAGGGTATCGAACTGATTAATGTAATTAATCAATGAAATTAGGATAATACCCTACCATGTTGGATACTTTTAATTTTATTAGTAATTGGTTCCCCTAAAAATCTTCAAGTTTGAATAAGTCATGTCAAGTACCATTAAACAACTTGCAAAGTCCCAGAAGTCCCTTAGGAGCTGGTTAAACTGAATTGAGTCCAGAATAGCATTGTTATCAGTTGCTTCCGAGGCATCTACGGTCGAAGATCACTTAAGGTATTTATTATCCAACTTCTGAAACTATAACCTATAGTAACTGTAAACGAATAAACATTTTTCTTATTTAACTGTAAAAATTCCTAAACGTTCCCTCAGAACGTTTCTGTTATTAGTTTAAGGATTTAAAAAGTAATTTTATTCGCCGAAAACATTTTCCATTAAGCTAGTTATATTTTGATATATGTGTTTCTTTTGTCAAGGAATGTCTGTATATGCTTGTAATGAACATATAATTGTGTAATACTTCAATATTGGTGTTTTTTACGACTAATGTAAAGGTAATAGTTCCAGCTTTGTTGTAATAAAATATATGCAATTACCTAGAGCCATGATTTATATTTACGTAATTTTACATTTGATTTTGGAAAGCTTAGTTTCAGCTAGCAGTTTTTAAGTAGGTATATTGGAATTCTTAATGTTAACGTTTATTTTAGGTTTGTTTTAGCTTTTATTTTTCGTGTGAATTTTAAGTCAGAATCGCATTTCTGATCTCGGGATTCAGTATCCTCTTGTTACCTCTTCTGGGGATTTTTTTTAGAAATCCCCATATTTTGAGATTAGGTGGCGTCCAAGATAATTCCCGGGTAAAAAGTTCACACACTATAGCATTCAAGGACTTATTTCAAACACCTACACCACCCTTCTCACTGAGTTAGTCGGCAACCATTCTTGTTAGAACAATCGAGGTTTTCGGTACTTTATCGAAACAGAGAATTTTTAACAAAGCCTTTCGTGTTTCTATGTGAATTATTGGCTAAACTTTCTGGCAGATAAACTGTACGTAACAATTTATCTACAATTATTGCAAAATCAAATAATTCTTGCATTTAGTTTTAACGGAATGATGCACCGCCACATTATGTGTAGTAATGCGTAAGTTTTTAACTGATACTTTCACAAAGCGATAATAGCAAGACGTGGAGAAATAGAGTGTTCTATAGGTAACTGGATTCTTCTTTTACAGCACTAGGATTACCTTTTATGAAGTCATGTTAAAAACAGCACGTACACAACAAAACCTGGTGACTTAGAGAACGTATAATGCACCAAGTAAACTTCATCTTGTCATAAATTGAGCGAAACATTTTAAATCAATTTTATCTACAATTAGACAAAGCACTACATTTTACTTTCCAATGCACCACCAGAAGGTACTGCATTGGCCAGCAAACGAGTTTTTTACCTGAAAATTTTTTTATTTTGCCGAACGCTTGCTTTCCTAAGTAGGATAGGCATCTTCGGCGTGCGTGACAACACTTGCACACGCGACCTACATTTTACCTCTTATCCGAACGAGGGCGTATTTTTGTGATGTTCACCTAACATATTTCAAGCGTACCGTGTTGGCATTCGAATCCGGGATCAGTAGTCACACGCATACTGATCTCTTCTGATGAGATTCAAAAGGCCGAAACCGATCTATGAATGTTTCTTCCTCTTGTGAAGCAATCAGGTTATTGTTTTGTTACTGGCTGTGCAAATATTAGCTCGATATGTATAGGTAAATTTGCTTTTATTATTTTCAAAAAAGTTTGTTTAAACATTCATTTATATTATTTTGTTGTACATTCATTCAATTTACGGAATGCAAATATTTTGCCTTTGATATATATTGCTGTGACAACGGTCGCACGTTGGTGGGCCGTTAAAAGAGTGCTGTGACATTTATTTTGGAGTGGGAGCTAAAAGAGTGCTGTGACAACGGTGCAGCAATGGAAAATATGAAATTATTATCGTACCTTTCTTTTCTTTTCTTTGCCTAGCTACCTCCGGAATTTATACTATAGAATTTACAAAATTAAATAAAACAGCAATCTCAATAAAACACCTATACATTCAAACTTTCATACAAAACAGTTTATAAAACAATTCACAGTTACAGTACATACAAATAATTGTTATGTTCAATTGTGCCTTGCTGAATGTTTCCGTTCGTTTTGGGATCCTTCTTAAATGTCCCTAGCTTTCCGCTTCAATATTTTGTGTAACTACCGGTTAAAGAAAACGCCCTTGATCATGCTTTGTAATTCAATAAATCGATTTGTTCCTGTAAAGCTCATCCTGATACCATTAAAACAAGTACTTTCCCAACACTCTGTAGAATGTTATTAGAGCATTTAGTTAAAGTCAAAGTTCCTCAATTTATCTTTACTATTGGATAAATGCAGCAAATAACTCGATTATTTACAATTTCTGTTTTCTAAGGAACATGCTCGCTTTATTTATAAATAATAATGCAAGTTTGATAGCATAAATTTTCTACAATTGTATTCGAATTGCCCGTTTCCGTTATCTGTTTATGCATTACAATGACTCTTAAAGTGTTCTTTTGACATGTGCTACTGAAATATTTGAATCGCGTATCATCTCGTTCCTTAATTTCACATTAACTTTGATCCTGCCTTTGTCGTCATAAAATGTACTCTCTGGATGGTTAATACTATTATTTCAAGTTGGAATAACCTTTTTTTTACGAGAAATGGATATCCTGGGTGCATCTGTAAGTTCTTTCGCGCTTATCAATACTAGTAAGATTCTTTTTTAGTTCTTCGGCGAAGCCCCAATGGGTCTCCTACGTTCGGCGAAATTGTTTTTTATGTAGGCCCGAATGTTCTTCGGCGTAAACCCAACAATCCTTGTCTGTAGACGCTGTTGCAATGATGGTCGCGGCGCTAAATATCTGGCTACCATTGTGGCGCTGCATCCGGGCGCAGGAATCCACACACTCAGCTGTTTCATCTCCATGGATGCAAAGGGCAAGATCATATTGTGAATACTCACATAGGCAACTTAGATATTAATAAGATAATAAGGTAATATACTGTTGTAAATACACACTTAAATAATTTAGATATTTATTAAAGGAAGGTTATATTATTACTATCATTGCTATTCAAAGGAATTACAGCAAAATTCATACGAGGTAATAAAACATCCCCGTAGTTTGTTTCAGTTCATCTGGTGTTCAACAGGAAAAGCATCTGCCGCTTTCAAACGAAGTCTTCAACGTTTTAATAGACCGACATCTGGTCCAGCAATGAAAGTCTATTTGATTTCATTAAAAAACATTCCGGCTTCCAGTTGTTTTTCATGTTGCAGAGGTAGAAGATATTTGGAGCTCAAGACAATTTCAAAACGTATACGGTATGTTGCATTTATATAGAAATTTATATATACATTTTGGAATAAAATGTTTATCCGAAATAAATTTTTGTATTTATATTTCTAAAGCAAGGTATCTTGAACTAAAATATATTTCCGAGGCAAGTTATTTTCTTTTTTGGAGCAGATATATTTTTGAAGCAAAAGCTTTTTGGAGTAAAATGTTTGGATTAATATTTCCGAGGTAAAATGTTTTTGAAAACGCTTTTGGACCCTGTAAAAATCAATTGTGTTACCAATTTATAAACCACACCATTCGATGAAACACATCAAAATTTGATTTATTTTTATCATACTATCTTTTATTTAAAAGACAGATCCAAATAGGCAAATTTTCATTTTACAGGTTGGGTGAGATTCCATAGTCAACCTCATGGCAATTTAAAGACAAGACAAATTGGATACCTCTGCACCTATAGACATGAAGATAGTGAAAGCGAACTTAATATTAATCTTTCTGATGACTCGGAACAAAAAAAGGAGAAATCTTGGAAGTGTTGAAGTAAGGAGAAATAGATGAACATTCTGAAATGGGTTCAGATCACACTAGTTGTATTTTGAAAGAAGAATCAACCAATCAAAAAATTATAGTAAACGTATTTATTTATATAACGTCGGCCAATTGGCATGGTACAATTTACAATAACATATATAGTATAAATATCTTTTATATTTTGCTACTTTTGAGACCTGATTAATACCCTCTGAAACAATAACGCGATTTTCCGCAACATAATCTTTTAGGTTCCTTCTATCTCCACGAGTTATTTTTCTGACACAGGAGAAACTTCTTTTCGATTGCGCTGACAACGCCTGTATCACAAATATCCGGTGCCCAATTTCACTTATATGGGGAAAGTGTATCTTTGTTTCCTCTACTATTTTAATGGGTTGAAGAGTTTGAAGCTTTTGTCTGTAAAGAATTGTTCGCCAGATGGACATTTTGTGCTGTCGAATTTCTCTTTTAATTTTACTCTGTTTTTTAGTAGTTGTTTTTTTCTGTCCCTCCAATAACGAATGCACCCCTTGGGTGTAAAATTTACTTATGCAAGAGTAAGGGTCTGAAAAAATCAGAACCGATATGCTTATTAACCAAAATAAGTCTCCTTAATTACTTCACTTATTTTCTAAGATCATTCTTTATCATGCATATTCTACAGGGTATTAATTTAAGAAAGGCTACATACATTTTTGAAAAAAAAAACTTTATCTTAACGCTTTTATATTTTATGTAATTTTAAATTTTCTGTAAATAGCTTTTGTAAAACATTATCCAAATGGGCTTGATATAAATTTATAGAGCATTGAATTGAGTTTGAAAAAGCTATTTTTTTGCTGTATTTTGACGCTTTGTTAGTACTTGAACTGAAATGTAAGAAATTACAGTTTGGTAAGTTACCACTAATTATAAAACTATTTTTAAAGATAAAACCGAATTGAATAATATTTTGGACTATTAAATGTGCAATCTATTGATATCAAACGCAGATTAGACTTATACTGACATAAAATCCAGATAAAAAATTTAATTTAGTAGTTTGGTTGACTTTAATTAATTCGGTTTTAAATGTGCCCACCTTTTCTGAATGGAACTGTAACTTGAAGAAGTTCTAGATAACTACAACGGGTAGAGCCGCTTGAGAGTTCTAGTGATCTTAAGAGCCAAACGACAGGTTTAACCAAATTAGTGGGGTTTTTAGGGAGGAACCAAACCAAGACAAGTCCCTGAAAGAAGGTAGCAGCTTTTTCGGTACTTAGAGTGGTAGAGCCAATAGGAGTCGGTTTGGAATTCTAAGACTCACTACTGCGATGTGGAAAGCAACAGGAAACCGTCACATTACCTCTAAAATACACAGCGTACTTAAATTCTTATCTTGGATGATGGCATCCTCAGTGGTAAAAAATTCTTGAGTTAAAATAGTCCCCCATTCGGATCTACGGGAAAGGACTACTTCGGAGGATGTGATCGAATAGAAAAAGAATCGGGAACATTCTACAAGTTAAAGCGTGGAATGTCAGAAGTATGAAGCAAGTAGGTAAGCTACAGAACTTGAAAATTGAAATAAATAGATTATCATTAAACATAGTAGGGATTAGCGAAGTTCAGTGGCCAGAGGCGAGGAATTTTCGGAGCGGAGACTTTAGGGTAATTCTCACAGGATCAGAGGAATGAAATTCGGGTGTGGAGATAGTTATGAGAAATAAGAAATGACACTGTGTAGAAAACTAGCTACCAAAAACAACGGAGGAGTACTCGTGGCTAGATTAAAATCTAAAGAGGTAAATACACTAATAGTACCAGTATACCTGCCCACCTCTAGCTACAGTGAGGAGGAGGTACAAGCGATCTACAAAGATATTAAAGACATACTAAGATACGTAAAAGGACATGAAAATTTAATAATTACGGAGGATTTTAACGCAATGGTAGATAAGGGTAGGGATGGTTCGATAGCAGGTTAATTTGGTTTAGGCACGAGAAACTACATGGGAAATAGAAAGGTATAATTTTGCGACAAAAACAATTTAACTATCACTAATACATTATTTCAACATCATGCCAGAAGACGTAGAGAACATAGAGATTAAAGAATGTAGAGAAGTAGATATTAGGAAAGGGGTGAGACTGGAATGTGCCCTATCCCCGTTAATTTTCAACTTGTACATCGAAGGGGCAATGGATACAGTCGAATGCAGGAAAACATTTGGAATTACTTTGGAGAGACAAAAGATTGATAAGCTTAGGTTTGCAGGTGATATAACGGTATTAGCATCTAGCAAGGAAATGTTAGAAGTAGCTCTTAATGAAATGGAGACAGTTCTAACAGAGAGATACGGCATGAAAGTTTAAAAAATTTAATTAAAGTACTTGTATGCAAAGGAGGAGACAATAGATCAAAAACTAGAGTACAAATGGGAAACGAGAACGAAAGGATTTATTGGAAAACTATTAATACGGCAAATGTTCAAGAGTTTGGGGATCTTGGTAGCCATCGACTACATAACCCCCTTCACATACTACTAAATATCGGTAAAATAAGGTATATATTTACAAAACAATATAAAGGAAACCGAGCTGTATCTAGGTAGTGGGAATTTTAGGAAAATGTGTAGGTTATTTCAGAATAGAAATCAGTGGAGGTACGCGTCCAACTAGTTCAAAGACGAAAACCTAGTGATAAAAAAATGATTTCACTTAAACCTGATGATTATTATAAACAGCTACAGGTGTTAGTTTTTCAATATTTTCAACTTATCTTGATTGTGCGAAAGGATTTATTGGTAAACTATTAATTTGGTAAAAGTTCAAGGGTTTGGGGATCTTAACAGCCACAGACAGCTTAACCCCCTTTACATACCTCACATTTGTTTTCCAATGCTCCACTACATTGGCCAGAAAGCGAGTTTTTTTTATCTGGAAAATTTTGAATTTGGCGAACGTACACTTTTTTAATGTTTTTAAAGTTTTAAACTTCCTTAACAGCAATCTTATGCTTAAATGTAAACAACTAGTTTCGTCACTCTACGACCAGTTACCGCTAATATTTACAAATTCGCATGTACATATTAATCACGCGCCAACCAAAATAAAACAAGGAAAGCTCAGAACAAGACTCACAATTTAGTAATTTACGAATTTTCAGATTTACTCCACTAATGAACTGATTATTTCGTCAACACGTTAGGTCCTCCATTCAAATGATTTAATATTCAACATATAGTTTCTGATTGAAAACACACTTATCACCCTTTTAGCGCACCACCGACCGATTTATATCTGGGGTTAACCCGTTTGTTTGATCTTTCTGGTCTAGATCATCCAGTAAAGCTCAAAACACCCATCAAGAGTCCTTGGTCTACAAATGTCTGTTACCCTTAAACCATATTTTCATTCTTTTTGACTTTACTTCGGAACTTAGTCGTTATATTACAATCCCCTATACTTCTATTATAATTACTAATTTCGTTCTCACACATTACACGTCCAATGCTTTCGTGGGGTCAATTTCAATATTGATTTTTTGACATTTTATTGTTCTGTGGTTCTTGCGGTTTCTTGTACCCCATTTAAATCGATACAAACATTATTATGGACGGTGATGTCTCCAGTTTTTATCGGTGATTTTTTTAATAGAATACGAGTAATGTATAATCTCTATCGTCATTGCTGTTTATATAAAAATGTAGTAAGTGCTCTTCGGTTTATTTCCTTGTTCTAATTTACTATCATATTGGAATAGTCCCTTTATGAAATGTAAACCACTTAAACTTACAAAAAAAATTGAAGAATACTTTTGCGATAAAGCACATTTAACTATCTTAAATTATTAAGTGGTTTTCTAGTAATGTATTAGCGTTCTACGTCTTTAACTTCTTTAATTATCTACACGAAATTTTTCAAAATAAGGTCCAAAAGCGGTAAAGTAATAGACCACATCTTTTTATTCAAGGCTTTAATCAATTCACTTTTCATTTTTCTTATTATGGAAAAGTCTTCGATTGTAGTTATTTTCTATGTGTTTTTAACAAACAAAAAGATGTGCTACTTCTTGAATTGTCGGAAATTTGGAATGTTCTAAAATGTCAAACACACCGGATACATTTTCTAAAAAGTGCAAGACGTCGTTGAGCAAAATTTTATTGATGCATTCTAAGAAATTCAGTCTTCTTTTTTCTCTTAAGATCGACGCAACACACACCTCACTTGGGTCTTCTTCTGCATTTTTTAAAATGGAATTAAACATATTTGATAAAAGACGTGAGACTTTTATCTTATCCCCATGTTTTAACGATACTTTAAGTAACAATTGCAATTTTACCAAATGATACGAGATTGTTGGCGTTTACCAAAGTGTTGTAGTTCATCCATCGCCATTTTGGATGTTTCCCATACAGTTGTTATAGCTGTATCTAAGCGATGGCAGGCACATTCAATTCTAATTTTTTGCTGGGTGGCAGCTACTTTATTGCAACCCTTATCTGTTGTTGCGGGTGTATCAATAACACTGCACCCGACTCCGATTAAAATTATACCTAATCAAATTCAATGTAATCGACCTTTTTTCTCGTAGATTACGACAGGCAAACAGAATAATTTAGTGTCCCGATTATTTTATCACCTTCGCCTTCCTTCACTCATAAAAAGTGACATCTAAATAACTACGCCGAACAACACTATCGCTCCATAAATCTGTTGTATATGATACAGATTTATAAATATTTGCTTTGCTGTTCATATTTGTTCTTTTAATCTTTTTCTTGAAATTGTTTGCTATCAACAGCACTTGACTAGACAAAACAGACAAAGATTTAGTGTTACCATATTTCGCACCCTGTCTAATTAAGCAGTTTATAGAAATTTGTCGAACCTATTGTTATCAGAAATGTGTAAGGAAACGTGTACTTGCAGTTAGTAAAGCTTGTTGGCGTCGAACAAGTATCTTCTCAGCATTAGAAAGTATCAGGTACAGCACTACTTCCAAAATTATGAAGTTCTAAAGATAATGTGAGCAGATCTATTTTAATAATTCACTAAAAATCGAACGCTATCTCCTTTTTCCTATCCGACAACGTAATCGTACTAACAATTAGTACAGCATCAAACAACAAAGCACAACAAGATTCTTTTCCAGAAGTTTGAGTGTTGCATAAATATAATTATTTCAACATTTCGTTATTATATAGCTTGTTTTGGAAGGGAAGTCTTTGTTTTCTTATAAGCCTAAGATATAGATGTAAATAATATTGTTTCCCACTACAAGATAATTTTAGAACTATCATGACCGTAAACAATTAAGTTGATTTTTTAGAATCTTCTTTATTTTCTTTATTCGGAACAATAAACCACTATTAACTATTGTAGGCAAGGATTATGTATGCATCCTTGTAATTCAGTCCTACAATCTACAATTTCAAATCAGTAAATAGAACGTGATTCCAAGATACACCATTGTTGTACTGGTAAGTTAAACCTCAAATTCAAATATACCTACCGGCTATTTGAGCAACTTTCTGATACGGATAAAATGCGCATGATCTTAATTAATTCTGATTTGCCCTGAAGGAGCGGAGATTTTGTAACAATATAAAGGTGTATTGGCTAACTACAGTCGTACCGGAGTAGGTTCCTATATACAAATGAGAAAAGAACAAAAAGAAAAATAAGTAAATACAAATTAAGAGCATTGCTTAAATATGGAAATTCCACGTTACTTTAAAATTTACTCTGCAAGGTTTTTATACTTTTTCTAAATTAAGGGGTGCCAAACCGTCTGTCATAGCAATTTCTTATAATAATAGTTCTATACGGCATACGCTTTTTGCATAAAACTCCCTTTTCTCGCTCATAATTAAATTAAGTTGCAAAATAAAATAATTCTTTTAAATAATATTCGATCACTGGGGTAGTTGGATGTCCTTCACAATTAGCTGACTTTTACCTAGTTCCTAAGTTAATTGAAACGAAATCCACCTACACTTAGACTCTATTAACAATAAAGGTTTCAATATAAGTTACAAATATACTTTCCCAAAAACAAATTCTTAATCTCAAATCTGGCGAGATTCTGTTAACGTAAATCCTTAAGAACAATCTTAAAAACCCTTAAATCTAAGTCATTAACAAAACTATTCACCTCTCCAAATTTTTTGTGCTTTTTAAAACTGTCACGGATTTAGGCATTTATTTTAATTTTAGTTTGATGTGAAAAAGTAGATTTCTAATATGTGTAAGGTAATTATCATTAAATTTCATACTCGCAAGCGACTTAAATATTTTTCACCTGTTACGCTAGTTATGTATCTCCCAATTGATATATGTATAAAGAAATAGAATAATTAGGAATTATTAGAAAGTGTAAAGAAAATGTTAAGTGAAGTGCAACAAAGTAAATACAAGGACAAATTATAAAGTTTATTAACGTTTATGAGAAGGGATGCGCTACTTTGTATCGCAGACCATAGTGACACTGCAGATGTCAGGTCACAGACGGTCAAGTACCGTGATTACTTAGAAATTAAGATTACAACATTATATTTATGAATATTATTAAGAATAAGCAGACATGAGATCTGCAAGTTCCCACAGGCATGTGAGGGGGTTGGAACATTATGAAAAGCCCGGGAGCTCAAGGACCCAGCAGTCAGTCTTTGAACTCCATACTTAGTTGTTCACGCTACTTAAGTGAGTCAGTCAAAGCATTCAGCTTTAACATTGCAGTTGCTTAGGCTACTCACAATAGTACAATTTAAATAGTGTAATTTCGATTTAGAGTAATTTTAAATTAACTTATCAAAATTCCATGAGTAAATTCTGTATTAATAAATAAATTTGTTAAGAAGTTTTGGAACTGGTTTTTAAAAAGGCAGCTCCCAAAGCCCGAACCTTAACTCGCTTTAATAAAATTAAAACTGGTTAATTTTCCCCATATTATAAGCGAATTTCTTCCTTTTGAACCCTGCAGTATGCCCAAGAGAGTTGCTTTTAATTTAAAATACTGTAAAAGAAGAACAGCATGATATGCTAATTTTCACTGGATCAAGTTAAACAATAGATTTATTAAGCAGTTTTTATTTATTTAGAGATTGTTTACGTCAAATTAATGTAAAAACAATTTTTATGATTTGGATTTATATTTGAAACATTTCTTTTCCTTAATTATACTCATGTTTGCTAAGATTTTTACTGGTTTTGTTTTACTAATCTTTATAATTAGACCAACATTTAAAGCCTATGATCAAAAACTTAAACAAAAGAGTTTTTCTTGAAGACAGAGACCTCAGCTTAGAAATTTATTATAAATTATTAATACTAAGGTCGTTATCTCTATATGCGTTTCAAAGTAAAGAGGACTTTTTCATAATGAAAACAAAGTCAGTACTTATTTCATGCAAACTAATCTCCTTAAACTTTCCATACAAAGATTTGCATGGTGAACAAGCATTTTGAACGAGTGGTTTAGATCGTCTTTGAGAATGTTGGTGTAAGCTTTTCAGCTTGCCTTCACGTCGGAATATCGCTTTCCATTTATAGGAAAATGCATTTTCCCAAAAGGTGGAGCGCTGATAAATCAGGCGAGTACAGCGAGTGGTTAATGTATAAAGTGCGATATTTAGTAAATAAAAAACACTCACAAGTGTCAATCGATAAGATGGCGCATTATCGTGTAATAAGCGACATCTTCCTCTTAAACTATATTCTAGCCGAATACTACGAATGCGCCCTATCAAGTTATACAATCACTTTAAATCGTAGAACCAATCAACATTGTCTTCACTTTTGATTTCTCCAATTGCTTTTTTTTATTAGGCTCATCTGGATGCTTCCATTCTAAACTTTGAAGCTTGGTTCCTAGATCGTATTGAAAATATCACGTTTCGTCAACAGTTGTTCAATAATGTTGTTCAAAAAGCTTCGTTCTTTTTTGACGCCTAGATAATGTCTTCCAAATGTTGCATTATGCTTAATTTTTGGTCATAAGTCAATTTGTACGAAGCAAACCAAGAACACGCGTTCAGAAGACTCAAATGTTCGGTCAAAATGCGATAAACATATTTGAGAAATTTTCTATTTTATTTCCATGACTTTAATAAAGATTTGGTTGATTTTTGATGAATTCACGCAATTTTGATGGCATCTATGGTTACCACAGATTTCGATTGCCCAATACATTGAGCACCATTTCTGTCTTCACTACCATGCTTAAAACGCGTATACTGCTTGTGCAGACCACTTTGAGATAAACACTTAAACTATATACTTGTTTTATTTACCAAAAATCTAAAATAGAACCTAAAGTTGTGTGTTTGTTTGATACTGGTTTTTGCACCCAAGTACAAACACATTGTTTCAATACAATAACTCGTATTTTACACGTTCGAATGCCATACGTTTGACAAAACGTTGGTGAAGGATGTACATTTCTAACTCAGGACAAGTTATTTTCAGTCCACAATAAGGAATAATAAAAAGTAAGATGTATTTGCAAATAAACCCATGAAAATCATAAAAGCTTCTTCACTTATACAAATCGAGCTAATAGTTGTATAACCATTAACAAAACAAAAGCTTTATTATTTTATAAGGGGGGGGGGGGGACTTGCACTGATCGGTTTCAGCTTCCTTAAGCTTCGTCAGAGCGAATTAGTTTTCAACAACCCTATGAAGTAATCAAAGCTATTTTATATACATTAGAATGCAGATGGGGGGGGGAGGGGATTTTCTTTGAATTTTGGCTTATTAAGACTGTATCGAAATTTGGGGATTTAAAAATGTTATTTATTATTTTGTACATAGTGGTCTGATTTTTTATTTAAAAAAATTTAAGATAAGGTAGGCTATTATTATGCTAACCAAGGTGGTATTATGTTTATTGAATTGCTTGATAAAATATTTTTTGATAAAATGTACAAATTCTAATGTTGAATTAATGTTTTTGATAAGATTTTGAAATGTTCAAGATCTAATTGGAATTAATGTTTGATAAGATTTGATATGAACAAAAAATTACAGTTAGATTTGATGATTTTGAATTTTAAGAAGTTTTGATTTTTATTTTGAAGAAGTTGACATAAGGTAATATAGATTTTACCTAAGAGAATACAGAAGTGTGGCAAAAGGATATGATGGTATGGTTCCTGGTAATGAGAAGACTTTCATGGAACGGTGCTGGATGAGAGCTGCAACAAAGTAAATGCTGAAAGATAGTTTTTAGAAGTTACGATAGTGAAGAAGGGACGTATTAGTTTTTGACATTTTAATTATTATTATTTTGACATTTGAGTTGAAAACTAAATTATAGTTTGTGCATTATATATGTTAGATGTAGAAACAAGTTGGTTTTTCAAAATTCTAGTATACCTTTTGGCTACAGTTTGTAATGGGCAAAGATCAGAAAAGGTCACCAAGTAGTCTGTCATTAATTTGCAGATCATAATAAATTATCAAAATTAAAATATTGAGTATTAAATCATTTTTTGAAATTGGAGGAACTTCTTGGAGAGCACAGCGTTGTCTCCATTTGTAGAAATTGCCTGAAGGTACACCTGGTCTGTATCAGGATTTGGTAAATATTTAATCATAGTAAAAAAAAAGTTTATAATTTTTGCGTGAGATATAAAATTTGATTGATAAATTGGTACATCACATTATTTTGGTAGATACAGATAATAGAGTAGAACCCTAGAACCTCGACCTGAGATTATGGTCGTACATGCTATATGGAAAATAACTGTTTAAGCTAGTCGGCGCCTTAAGAAGGAAATATTCTTTTTATTTCATTTTCCACGAGATTTTGATAACTACACATATTTGAAGGTTAGCAAAATTAAATATCAGGCTAAAGGAGAAGAGTGTGTAGCAATATATATATATATATATATATATATATATATATATATATATATATATATATATTGCTGTGAAACCTCTTGAATTAACTGGTCCGTTGACTTTCTTCTGTTAATCGCCTCTCTCCTTTCCGCCTCGGCTGCTCACCTAATTAAAACTTTCATCCTCATTCATAAAAAAAAACAAATACATTCCTACCACAAACATCAACGTTAACTCTATTTACATCAATATTTATAATACATTAAAATTTCAACATAAATTTTAGTATCATAAAAGTTCAAACTCAAATTTGTCATCATTTTAAATTGGCATCCAGAATCCAGAATTAAAGTCCTTGTAGGATGCCTACTAATTAATTTCACAATATTAGCAGACCTGAGTCTGAGTACAAAGGGAGCATCTCCCACCCCTTTACGTTAATTAACCAGGTTCGTCTAATTGAGCTCAAAGACATCCCCAAATTTTCATCAAGAACATAAATACTAAATACTCCTTTCTACTTAAACAAGAAAATTTCGCCTTAAAATTAAAATTTTGTTGTTAGTACAAATTCATTACTTCTTAATCTTCTTTGGGAATGAAACCACTCATAGTTTTTAAAATCTATTTTATTTACGTTTCGATCCATGACCTAGGATCGTTGTCAAAATAATAAAAACTTCAAGTTTGACGTTTATGACATAAATTGAAGGTTACTTTGATTTATTGATGTTTGAAATATTTGGTTTGCGTACACCAAGCAAAAATTTTTAAAGTTTAAAAGAATGATTGCCTTCAATTTGTGTTGCGACCTGGGATCGACTTTCTTATGGTAGCCAATACGCTTAACGTGAAATCAGCTGATTAATTTTTATTGGTGAATTTTATATAAATTCAATAATTTGGGAAACATTTTTAACATGTTTCTATTTATACAATTGAGAGATTTCTGATTTTATGTCTTATTTTACCGAGATTCAGTGAAGGGGGTTAAGCAACCTGTGGCTACCAAGATCCCCCAACATTTATAATTTGCCGAAATAATGGTTTTCTAGTTAATATGCTTATTGTTATGTAATTAGTTATTGTATGTATAAATAGAAATCATGTATGTAGGCTGTATTTCATGTTAATATCGCAAGGAAAACCCAGGAAAAACTTGCAATGCTACCTAGATATTGTGGGCATTTGATCTTCATTTGTTATTTCTTTTGTTATTTCTTTTAGTAATGGAATCCATTGTTTACTGAAAGTCACGGATTCGTTTGCAACGCAGTTATTTTTATGTAGGGTTATATAGGCATCTTCTTTGATTTTGCGTTTTTGGTGGTTTTCTTCTTTGTCGATAATTTTTGCATCTTTTTAAAAAAAACTATCAAACATAAAAATTGAAAATACACACACAATGGTAAGCTTTGATGTAGTAAATCTCTTTACAAATGTCCCTATAAACAAAACGCTTAATATTATAAAAAACAAACTCGAAAAAGATGGCAATCTTAAAGAAAGAACAAAACTAAGCATATCATCGATTATGGAATTACTTGGTTTATGCGTAAATACCACATATTTTCAAATAAATGATCAATTTTACAAACAAAGCTTCGGAATGGCAATGGGAAGTCCACTATCCCCAATCTTCAGTAATATATTCATGGAGGAATTCGAAAAAGATGTGATATTCACACAAGAATTGAAACCATTGATCTGGTGGAGATACGTTGATGATGTTTATGCTATTTGACCTCATAATATAAAATTAATTAAAAACTTTATACAGTCAATTAACGAAATAGAACCAACTATTAAATTCACATATGAAATAGAACAACATGGAAAACTTCCGTTTTTAGATATTCTAGTTAGCAAAAACGATACAACAATTAATACATCGGTATATAGAAAACCAACGCACACAAACAGATACTTAAACTTCGATTCAAACCACCCACAATGTGTCAAACGAGGAATTATCAAAACCATGTATGATAGAGCAAAATTAATATCATCAAACGAAGAAATTTTAAAAAAAGAGAAAGACCTAATCAGATGTACACTAATAGAAAACAAATATCCTAAAAGAATAATAGAGAAAGAAATGAATAAAACCCTAAAATAAAGAAAAGAAAACAAAAACAACGATACACACCACAAAATGCTCTCAATACCATACATAAAAGGATTCTCCGAAAAATTCAAAGAATAGGAAATAAATTTAGAATTAAAACAGTATTTAGAACCAACAATACACTAAGAGCACAATTAACAAAAACAAAACCCAAAAACGCAATACAAAATTCAAAAACTGTATCTACAAAATACCGTGCGAATGTAATAAGTTTTATATAAGAGAAACTTCCAGACCATTTGAAGTTCGATTAAGAGAACATAAATCATATATAAAAATAGAAAATTTGAAAATCCATGATTTGCCAACATGCATGGGACTCCAGTCATAAAATAAAATGGGAAGGTGCAAAATTATCGACAAAGAAGAAAACCACCAAAACGCAAAATCAAAGAAGCTGCCTATATAACCCTACATAAAAATAACTGCGTTGCAAACGAATCCGTGACTTTCAGTAAACAATGGATTCCATTACTAAAAGAAATAACAAAAGAAATAACAAATGAAGATCAAATGCCCACAATATCTAGGTAGCATTGCAAGTTTTTCCTGGGTTTTCCTTGCGATATTAACATGAAATACAGCCTACATACATGATTTCTATTTATACATACAATAACTAATTACATAACAATAAGCATATTAACTAGAAAACCATTATTTCGGCAAATTATAAATGTTGGGGATCTTGGTAGCCACAGGTTGCTTAACCCCTTCACTGAATCTCGGTAAAATAAGACATAAAATCAGAAATCTCTCAATTGTATAAATAGAAACATGTTAAAAATGTTTCCCAAATTATTGAATTTATATAAAATTCACCAATAAAATTAATCAGCTGATTTCACGTTAAGCGTATTGGCTACCATAAGAAAGTCGATCCCAGGTCGCAACACAAATTGAAGGCAATCATTCTTTTAAACTTTAAAAATTTTTGCTTAGTGTACGCAAACCAAATATTTCAAACATCAATAAATCAAAGTAACCTTCAATTTATGTCATAAACGTCAAACTTGAAGTTTTTATTATTTTGACAACGATCCTAGGTCATGGATCGAAACGTAAATAAAATAGATTTTAAAAACTATGAGTGGTTTCATTCCCAAAGAAGATTAAGAAGAATGCTAAACAAACCACAACAAACATACAGGGAGTATTTAAAATTCATTACTGTCCGTTTTAAGTAAATAAATTATAAAGTTATTCCACACACACCAAAACATCAAAAATCGAACAACAAAGTATAAGTTACCTAAAGGTTACTGCACTAGTGGCTTCAATGTACATCGTCCTTGTTAATTTCACCATTCCAACTAGGTTATGTTTACGGCTTCTAATTCTGAACGCTTATCAAATTTTCTACACCACCATTCATCTAAAATTGTTTCAGAGCTTCTCAGGAACACATTTAAGTATATCCAAATCTTGTGTTGTGGATCCAATCACGATTACGAATAACATTTGATTATTAACACCCCCGAAAAATAGCAAAGAAATTCATACTTCTTTCGCGCTATACGCCAAAACTGCCTACTTGTGTTTATTCATTGCTCGTTACAAATTTGAATAATTGGTACAGTAAAACTCGCAAATATTACTAGATTTTATTACCTTGTATCGTAGCACGTAAAGAGCAAACTGTTTTTGAAGTATTTAATAATCACTAAAATATACGCGAGCTTTTTAAAACATCGAATAATCAAATCTAAGAGATCTTTTAAAGCATCAAATTATCAAAATCTAAGAGAGAGAAACTCATATTAACACTGGTTTATATAATCGCTTGCCCGCGCATCGGTATAGGCTCCAAAACGGACATTTTCCAGAATTTCGCGTACAATGTTCCCATCTCGACCGCCCGTGCGTCGATTCTCCAAAACTTGCACACGCGCCAGTTGAAAATCTCAGAAATTCTCACACGGCACGCAAACATGTCCGAGAATAACTAATTAATTTTGTATCGAAATCGTTACGTTTACACCTCATATCTGCATCTTATTTTCAACCAATCGTGACCCTCGTGACGTTGCTTAAATCCTGCTTTTAATTATTCGTGTCTCTATCTTGCGCATATTGTCCGTCTCTATCTAACCTGTTCTTATTGGTGCAAATTGATATTCTTTATTATCGATTATTTCAGTCCACGTGGACTGTTATCTGGGTTAAATAACCCCGTATCTAGCCTTCCCGTTAATATAAGCGACGGTTTCTCCAACATTCTCTGTAACCATTTGTTATCTGCAAAATTTACGCAGAACGATCCTTTTAAATACCTAGGTGTTCAATCGCATTATTAATTCTCAGAGCTTTATTTCATGGTATTTTAATCTTGGATTTTCACAGGCTTTTATGCTTATTATTAATAATGGTTCAATTAACTCCAACTAAAATTGACTTCTACCCTTTCATTTTTAGCGAATACAAATTAAATATTAATTATTATGTGTACACTTTGTTTAATACCCGTTACCCAGAAATTAAATCAATTAATGTACATTTTGCACGTAATTTTTATTTGTTTCTTGGAACAATTGACTTAAATACACGTTGAGCATTTCAATTCCGCTTCCTTTTATATAAAGCGTCTTGTAAATAATTTAAATCTCTTATTTTTAATGAAACGAATGAATTTTTATTCTCCACGGTTTTTTAATAAAGCGTATTATCTAATAAAATTCCTTATACACGGTGATTAAAATTATTTGCTGTAATTAATTAATTTTCTACCCTGGTCTAAATATGAGTAATATATATATATATATATATATATATATATATATATATATATATATATTGTTATGATAATAGGGTTATTTAAGGATATATAGGGTGATTCACAACTTCATAGATATATTTTACCTAATGCTTAAGAAAGGGACGTACATTCATATTTACGTAAAAAAAATTTCTTAAAAACTAAAAACCCAAAATCTGAACTGATGTTTTTAAGAAAGAGTGTACATGTAAATGTATTGTAGGTGGCGGCACACCACAACTTCTATCAGTAGTTCATTGTATCGTACGAAGTTGTGATTTAGGATTTTCTCAACTGTTAACAGATGGTAATAATAAGGACATAGAGAATTTCCTAAAATAGTGCAAATTCCTAGATGACTAATGACCTTAGGCTACACTCGGTAAACGTTAATAGGGTAGGAGGCATTGAACGGCCTATAATTAAAGAATCAATTGCCTTGCACTGGGGTTATAATCGTAATCCTTATTTTAAACAAGCCTACCTAAAACATAAACATGTGTCATCATTTCAAGAAATTTACGATGTTGGTTAGTTTTAGTAAGAAAGCGTGTAATATTATTCTATGCATTATGGTATAATGACTTAAATGCTCCTTTAGTATGTATTATGTTTTTAGTCTGTTAGAAGCACTTGCTTACAACAAACGTTATTAAAGTCAATACCTAGCTTTGTAAATCTCATAATTAATATTCAATAATTTTAGCACATTTCTTAATTTATAAGTATGGATGACTTTACTAATGTGGAGTTAGTAGATATTTGAATATCGTTCTACCGTATGGTGAAACCAGGCAAAATGCTGCAGCCGCATGTGAGCTGTACAGAGTACGTTATCCTCGACGACGGTTTCCAAATATTCAAGTGCTTATAAACACGGTGCAACGTAGTAAAGAGACGGGTAATGTGCGTCCACGTCGTGGATTGGGAGGCGGTAGAGTTCGACCCCATTACGCTGAAAACGTCGAAGGCGAAGTACCAAATTTGGTTGCGAACTAACCCAATCTTAGTACACGTCAGATAGATGCGATGACTGATGTTTCTCAACTAACAGTGTGGAGAATATTGAACGGCGAAAGAATGCATCCGTTTCATTATCACCATGTGCAGTGCTTACAACCTGGAGACCATCCGCAAAGAGTTCAGTTTTGTAAATTTTTGGTGAATCAAAACGACATCAACCCTAATTTTTCACATAACATTTTATGTACGGATGAATTATCTTTTACAAGAAATGCTGTATTTAATAGACATAACACCCATTATTGGTCTATCGAAAATCTACATGTAACAAGGCAGGCTCATTTCCAACATCAATTTTCTGTTAATGTTTAAGCTGGAATGATAGGTAATAGATTGTTCGGACCAGTTTATTTACAACATCGTTTGGATGGTGCAGGCTATTTAAATTTTTTACAAAATGATTTGGAAGAGTTGCTATGACTTTCCTCTTCAGGTTCCTCGCCACATGCGGATTTTACTTAACGACGCTGCTCCCCATTACCCTGGACACGTATGGCAGCATTTAAATCGGGAGTTTGATCAACGATCGATAGGTAGAGGAGGGCCAGTGCCGTGGCCAGCACGCTCGCTCGATCTCAATCCAATAGACTTCTTTCTGTGGGGTGCTTTAACTGATGTCGTGTATGCTGTTAATGTGAACATTGATACTGTGGAAGAAATACGAAGCTATGAAGCAAATGTCTATCAAAGTATTTTGCAAAACTGACTCAGAAGAGCAGGTTTGTGCATTCAACAAAATGAAGGGCATTTTAAACACCTTGTATAAGCAGTATAACTTGGTGAGTTGCTGCCACAATTTTAAAGTACAGTAAACACATTGCTGTAAACATAGGTTTTTTTTTAAAAAGCCTTTTTGCTTAACACTATCCCCAAGCTCAAGCATCAGTTATCATATTTCTACAAAGTTAAGAACACTGCGTGAATCACAACTTCATACGGTACATTGAACTTCCGATAGAAACTATGGTTGGTCTCCTCCTTGCTTGATGTGGTATGTCGCCTCTCAACTATACATTTACTTGTACACACGTTATTAAGAACATCCGTTCAAATTTTGGGTTTTAGTTTTTAAGAAATTTTTTTTTGCGTAAATATAATTGTACGTCCCTTTCTTAAGCGCCAGTTAAAATATTTCTATAAAGTTATGAATCAACCTGTATAAGGTCCCAGGAGAGATATACTTCATATAAATAGTATAAAAATAAAGAAAACCAAACATTTAAATCATAAAAGGTACATAATTCGTTAATTATGCAAAAAGAAAATAGAAAGCACCTTATATAAGATTAATAACTGGCCACAGTTAATGAAAGAAAGCTCATCTCATAATAATTTAAACACATTTATTAAAATAAATAATTTTGAAAGCCATTCAATCCGTTTCTAACCATGTAAAACATTCTTAAGCGCCAAAGCAAATTCAAATCATCTTGTATGAAATCAATAACAAAACTACAATCAATAAAAAGAAGATCATTCTGTAATAAATTAACCACATTTAGCAAAATAAATAACTCTGGGCGCAACCCAATTCAATTTAAAAACATTTAAAGCATTCATAAACTCCAAATAAATACAAATTAGGCATATTTAAACGTAAAACAAATCTCTTTCAAACTCGAGACATTTGCGTGATGAAAAATTCAATGGAATGCATATAATTTGTACCGGTTTGCAGTAATCAAACTTTTGAAAAACAAGCATATTTCATAACGCAATAAAATATAGATATTGGGGGGAAATGCATACGTGACATTAGAAATGTAGAAATCGACACATTTTTAGAACCCAGTACGGATGAACAAAATATGGAATTATAATTTTTGGCACACGTGCAGAATCAAATGTATTGTCTAACAAATTCCAATACCAAATCTTGAAATACGTGCAAATTTAAATGTATAGCGTAAGCAGCTTTCAATAAAACCCAACAGGTTGCAGATAGCACGTAATGGCAACGCCTTTTCCATGATCGACTAACAAGATGTCCTTTTAAAGGACATGTGCATAAAAATCACACTGTATATCTGTGGTTGTGTAAATTGAATGAGTTGTAACAAACAGTTTTTGGGAAACTAAACACTTATTTACGTTTATTGTACTACTTCTTTCATAATAATGTTACAAATAAAATTTATAATTTAATAATTATTGTGATTTAAGATTTTTTCGAGATCCAAATCGATGATTACAACCCAAACCATCATATATATCTTTCTTAATAGATTCAATTGTAGATTCTTTATACAATTTAGCCAAGAAGTTCCAGTCCTCAACAGTATCCACTCCTTTACAGAATACAATGTAGCGCATATTAGGTGCAATGTAGCTAACGTCATTATGTTTAAATTGCGAAAGCGCTTGAACGGCATCATTAGTGCATTGTGTATGTTTGTTTTCGCACAACCATTTTGCTACTTTTGGTCGCAAAATTCTATCGAAATACGTATCCGTGCGCTTCTCATAGAAAGTAAGGCGTTTGTAGGTAGGCTCCAGAATGTATTTTGCATATTCCTAAAAAAACATTTATTAAACAAAAAAGTTTACGATTTTCAAAATTGAAGAAGATATTTTAAAATTAAAAAATAATAGTTTGGACAAGATGGGTGATTTTGAAAGCTATTGTCATTAGAGCTTATCTTTGTACATACATATTGAGGAGTATTTGGAGTTCTGTGGTTTAAGAAATTGAAGCTATATTTCGCGCACAGTGACATAGCCAACGGGGGCTGACGTAAGAAGTACTCAAAATACCCGACTGAAAGGGAACGCAACGACAGCAAACGCCGTCATGGAAATATCGCTCGGTTGTTGTTAAGCATTTGAGTAGTTTGCAGTAAACATTGTTTGCATCGCAGTAGTGTATTTTGCAGTTTATTGTTAATTGCTGTTTATTTATTATTGTTATTGTTGTCGTTATTGTTTATTTGTTATTGAATTGGAGAATTGAATTTTCATGAGAAATGGTGCCTAGCTTTTTCAGTTGCGGTTGTACAAATGCCATTGTGACTTTTTAGTTCTGTGAAGATACAAGCTTACGTATTTTTCTAGCGATCACCTTTCGGTGAAGGCACTATAGGTTGTTTATGGTACAGCGCAAGAATTGACCTGTCGATTTCAAAACCTTTTTTCATTTAATCTGTATGTGTGAAGTGTGCAAGTTGTCTTATCCCACCGATATAAAACTTGGTGTGCGTGCATGTGTAGGCGCGATTACAATGCATGTGCGTAGAAATGTGCCTGTGTGTGAGCGTGCGCGTGCGCGTACTCGTGCGTATACTCACATGTGTGCGCGTATGTAAGAGTACGTGCGTGAAACTGTGTAAGTAAAGTATTTATTAAGTATATTCGAAATCGTATGGATTTGTGTGGATATTCATATGTTACTGCGTCTGCGTTTGTATGCGTAAGTGTGCAAGTAAGTATGCATGCACATTTTTACCTCGAATGCGCAAGGATGGTGCTCAGTGTATATATATATATATATATATATATATATATTATAGTGGTTTTAAAAGATCAAAAATAAATACAAAAGAAACAATTTCAATACACCCTGTATAAAGGAACAGCCAGAAATTACGTGCGAAAGTTATATTAGTTAATTCATTTTTAAGCAACGGGTATTAATCAAATTGTACAAATAATGATAAATATTTAGTAGGTTTGCAAAGAAATTAAATGGTAAGAGCCAATGCCATTAATTTATTAATTTAATTTAATTGAACGATTATTAATGTATAATATGCATAAAGGCGTATAAAACCCAATAATACCAAGGTGAGACGCGTTGCTAACAAACAAATATATCAGTAGGGTTTAAATACGTGGAAAATCCAACTCGTAGAAGTGTTATTTAAAACGCGTTAAGATTAAACACCCGCAGAATTTTAAATGTCAAGTTCCAATAAATTTGTATAGATAAACATAAAGATTCGACGTATATTGTAAACGGTCGCAGGCGTTCTGTGGAAATACTAATGAGGGGTTATTTAAATCACGTAGTAAGTCCACGCGGTATAGATAGCAAATAAACAGAAATATCGATTTTGTACCAGTCAAACCAGGTTAGAAAGAGACGTAGAAAACGCATAAGCATGGGACAACGGTTGTATAGGCGGGCTTTGTGAAGCGTCAGTAGGTCTACGATTGGTCGATATGATTAGTTTGACTTGAAACAAACACGAGGATAGTGTAGCGTAGTTTTCTGAAAATATTATAACGACGTGCTAAATCTTGCGCGATTAAATATAGGTGGAGTGCAAAATTGTAAAATTATTATTTTAAATAAAGGATTTCGCGTTAGGTAGGTATGGAGAGGTTACATTCGAAGTGTATAAATGTTTTTGGACAACGTGGTAAAAGCCTTAATATTTCGATCGTCCCAAACGACGTATGAAAGTCAACACGAGTTGTAAGTATTATAAAATCATTTAAATTATATTGCATAGTGGTAGCCTCTTAATTAGTACGCGGTTAGTGTGCCGAGATTACATTTTTTAATTTTTTAATTATTTTTTTTTAATTTATAAATTTTAACCAACTCGTGTCGGGACATTAAGTAACGTAGATTACAGTAAATATTTGTGAAAGATGTATAATTGAAATGGAATTTGGAATTTGGTTACACCGTGAAGGCAGCGTTAGCAGTTCAACTTAGATGGAGTTTGTCTAGTAACAGCTAGAAACGGCCTGCAGACCAGATAGAAGAAATATCTACCATCATCTACAGAGCGGAGATCTTCTAGAAACTTCCAGGTAACGATTTGAAATTGTGATTCCTATAAACTGTAAATATTGGGTGACGTATGAGAGTGTTTTTCAAGGTAGTGTGGATTATTTACGTATTGAACATAATACGTGTAAATAACTTTATTATGGTATTTAACTAGAAATTTGAAGGTGTCTATAAAGCTTTTTAACGTTCCATCAGAACGTGAAATTTTTGTGAAGAGTACATGGCTTTGTTTTTTAATGCAAAGTAGAAGGGCATACATTATGCATAATTAGCTGGGTTATCATGAGCTCACCATACCCCATAGTTTACTTAGATTAAAATAATAAATAAATAAATTATGAAGAAGGAATTTTAGAGAAGGTATTATTCAAGGCCCATTTACTCCGGGTACATTTTATGTGTTTGATGATTTTAAAATATAATACAGGACATTACAAAATAAAATTTACTGAAGTGTAGCGTGAACAATGAAATATGGACAATATTGAATTTTTTTTTGTAAATAGTAATAAATAAAAGATTGTATGTTTGTTGTATTTTGTGGTTTTATTGGGAGTGTGCGTGAATGATAGAATATGAGAGTGAATATAGATATCCAAAAGGAGGTCCAAATGAGCTAGCCGGAAGCAGTTGAAGAAGGCCATTCAACCGAGGAAGAGAGGAAAACGGGTAAGAAATATTTTTTTTGTATTATTTAATTTTGAATTTTCGAGTTTTGAAAATATGGACAATATTGAAATTCATTTGTAAATAGTAATAAATAAAAGATTGTATGTTGGTTGTATTTGTGGTTTTATTGCGGGTGTGTGTGTACGATTGAGAATATGCGAGTGAATGTAGATACTCAAGAAATGAGCTAGCCGGAAGCAGTTGAAGAAGGCCATTCAACCGAGGAAGAGAGGAAACTGGTAAGAAATATTTAATTTTGAATTTTCGAGTTTTGAAAATGTTATAGAATTTTCGAAAATATTTTGTTGGTGAAAATTTTACCCGAGTTCCACGGCAATCTTATGACGGTCCAACGTTGGGGCTCGAATGTTTTTTGAGAGAGTACTAATTTTTTAATAGAGTTCCACGGCAATATATATATATATATATATATAAATATATATATAAATATATATATGTATATATATATATATATATATATATATACGTAAGCAGGTAATACCATCCAATTTATACAGAGCCATACATTGATTCGAAGACATCTGGAACTATTAACAATAGATCCATCGTTTAAGACAAAGCTTGTTTTAACGTGCATATGAATTCATTGGTCATGTAAGAAACTGCAATATCATATGCGAAAAAGGTTCGGTCGGTACGAGCTCCAGTTAAGTTCGTTTACCCTGCGAAATACAATCAAGTGCAAGAAAATTCGTTTATTGTGCGCATAAAATTGCTTGGATAGGTTTAACAGTCATGCTCCCCTATCGAACGGAGGAATAAAAACCATGAACCTATTCCAGTCATACAAAATAAGTCTACGGGCTTTACAACCCAGATTCTAAATCCTTTAGGTCGGGGTAAGGTACCATAAGTTGTCTCTAGGTTGGGTTAACCAACGCCTAGATAATTGACCGTAATTTCGTTGACAAACCGTTTCCAATAAAACGAATTTACTTCAACACAAAGTTTCGACCACTGTCCTTTTGAATTCAATTTAACTCCTAGCCGGCATAGAGAAGGAGACCATGAGACGCCTACCGAACCCATGTACTAAATTTGGAACTTTAGAAAGCCATTCCTTTCAGGGTTTTGTCATCCTCCGTAGTAAAACGTATTCCATCTCGGCGTGTAATGTCACATCACTGACAACTGTACAACTCTTCCAACTTAGAACACGAGTTGAGCGTACGTCACCGCTATTATCAGTCTATTTGTAATTCGGAAACTCTATCACACAGAGGTGCCCGGCTGCACGAGCAAAAGACGATTATATTTTTTTATTAAGCCATTCGGCCAGTTCCACCAAAGCGCTCTAAACTTATGTCAACAAGACTTGCTGTCATGTGTAATGAGTACCCGTTGAACACCTTTGCGAGTTAAATCTACCTCACGTTTTCTGCTTTCTATAAAGCCGTTCACACAATACGTGTGAGCTAACCAGCCGGACAACTCTGGTAGGGAAAGTCGTGAGGTATGCTTTCCATCCACACACTGATATGAATTTAAAACCTCAATGGTGAGTCAACCACTCCCAGTCTTGATTGATATGGAAGATATTTCGAGTCGGAACGTTTTTTTCTTCTGCCAGATAATTATAGATTCGAAATCACTTGCTTGAACCTCTTGCACACTCTCTTCGTTTTCCGATGCCTCCTTACTCGTTACCCAAAGTGACATATAAACCGATTAAACGATGTTTTCAGAAATACGCTCAAAAAGGTTACCGTTTCTATTTTACGACAGAAAACCTATATGAATAGCTCGCAGAAATTTTACTTTATTTGATAGTTCAATCGACAAAAAGAGATGAATTTGCAAAGTGTAGGCCAACATGGGGTTAAAAGTTGAGTTGTAGAAATGGTAAAAACGTATACTAAAATATTGTTATTGTTACAAAATGAAGTGGCTAGATACTAAATTCATAATGATTCGGTCTTGATACAACTAAACAAACTTCAATTTCTACTTCATTATTCGGTTCTATACCAGTCTAATTATTTATAAATATCTACAAAGAATTTGTAATCTACTGAAGAATTACTGCAAAGATTGTTTATAAAATTACATACAATATTTATTTTGCCAAGGTGTTTCTTAAATTAACGCGTAACTTTCTTCACTACATATCCGACTGCGTATACGTTTATGCACTATTGATTTGTTACTACACAAGCACTACCTACCCTATCGTAGGGGACAAAAAATACTACTATAATAAGCCTGCTTGTTGTAAAAGGCGATTAAAAAGCGCAGCAGCCTTGCTGGCTAAAAGATATTAGAGGAGAATCGGTTTGTCTGGGGCGATCCTCAATAATTTACAAGGTTGTTGAGGGTTGGCTGTGACGGATACGGCTTTTTGCTAAAATCTTTAAAAACTACGTTGTGGAAAGATATGGAAACCTACCACAAAATTTCCCAAGTATGCGTGGCCTAAAACACGAGATATGTATGATGGATAGCTCACAAGTAAATTTCTTGTCCGGAGGTAAAATACTCCCTCATTCGGATCTCCGGGAGGGGGTACTTTGGGCTCGTCATCGTAAGAATATAAAACAACAGTCCGATTTAGTGATAGGGACTTGGAATGTAAGGTCATTACTTAGAGTAGATAAGTTAACGAATTTATTAGTCGAAATGAGAAAGGGAAAGCTAGACATTTTAGGTATTAGTGAGGTGAGATGGTCAGATAGTAATGACTTTTCGAAAGATAATTATAGAATAATTACAACTTCTTCAACTAATGGACAGGCAGGGGTAGGAATAGTGTTAGGTAAAAGATTAGGACATAAAGTTAAAGAGTACTTACAATTTAGTGATAGAATAATTATGGTAAGAATGAGTACAAAACCTGCAGACACTGTTTTAGTACAGGTTTACATGCCTACAACTCAGTACGAGGATGAGGAAGTAAAAAATGTATACGAGGATATAAATAGTATAGTGAGAAAAGTAAAGGGAGATGAGTATTTAATAGTTATGGGCGATTTTAATGCGTCAGTGGGAAAAGGTAGTGAGGGAAAAATGGTAGAAAAATTTGGGTATGGCAGACGAAATGATAGAGGAGAAAGATTAGTTGAGTTTTGCTAGGAACATAGATTAGTAACTGTAAACACCCTATTCGAACAACATGTTAGGAGAAAATATACCTGGAAAGCGCCAGGTGATAGGGCTAGATACCAAATAAAATATATTCTAGTTAAACAAAGATTTAAAAACCAAGTTAAAAACTGTCGTGGTTATCATGGGGCTGACATAGATAACAATCATAACTTGGTAGTGTAAGCTAAAATTCAAAAAATTTAAGAAATGTTAAAAGAGAGGGATGGTATATAGGTAAGCTTAATGATAGTGAGGTAAAAGAGGAATATAAACAAGTATTAGATAATAAGATCAAAGAGATAGCTATAGGAGGGAACGTAGAAAATAGATGGAAAGAAATTAAAAAGGCCGTACATGATACAGCAACACAGACTCATCATCATCATTAGGTCTCCAGTCCTGAAACTAGTTAGACACGTACTATCATTGTTTCCTATTCTGAAATAACCTACAGATTTCCCTGAAATTTGCAGTCTGCATCTATCACTATCTAATCTAGGTCTACATCCACCTCTGTTTTCCTATCTCTGGTTGTCATATATCCCATATTTTTCCGCAGAAATGTCTTAGAACGTATTCTGCTCTTCTATTTCTCCTATATTTTTTTTCCAAAGATATCCTTGTTCCCCTACATTTCTATACCTATTTGTTATTACTTTTGTCTGTCCATTCTCATACATCTGAAGCACGGCATTTCAAAGGCTGCTACTGTTCTTCTGTCTGCTTTTCAGACTTGCCCGTATTTCATAGACATACTCTCTGTGCTGTGCTACACACATATGCTTTCAACAACTTTTTGTTCTATGTTTGTTGTCTTTCACACAGACTTTAGGTAAGAAAAAAATCGAAGCGAGAAAACCCTGGATAACAAAGCATATACCTTTCAGAGAATTGGATAGTGAAAGTAAGCAAAAATATAATAGAGTTAGAAATAAGATAGTACATGAGTGTAAAAAGCTAGAAATAAATAGATGGAGTAGAATTGTAAGGGAATACAAGATGATTTGAGAGTAGGTAAGACAGACAGAGCTTAAAGGGTAGTTAAAAAAGTTTCTGAGAAGATAAGAAAAAATATAATAGTATTAAAGACTAGAATAATGAGCTTCTACTAAATAAAGTTGAGGTAGCAGATAGATGGAAAAGATATTTAAAATATTTATATAAGGGAGACGATACGGATCAGTTAGAAAACGACTAAGAAGATGATGTAGAAATAGGGTTCTCAATATTAAGAGAGGAATTTGATAGAGCTCTTAGAGATTTTAAACTAAATAAAGCGCCAGGGATAGACGATATTCCCGCAGAATCAATAAAATATGCGAGTTAGAAAACTTTAGACAGATTATATGAACTAGTAAAAGTAATATATGACACAGGTGAGATCCCAATAGATTTCGAAAAAAATATTATTATCCCAATTCCAAAAAAGTCAGGAGCTGATGGGTGTGAGAATTTTAGAACGGTTAGTTTAACTTCCCACGCTTCCAAAATACTAACAATAATAATTAGAAATAGAGTAGAAGCTTTGAATGAGAATTATTTAGGCGAAGACCAATATGGTTTTCGTAAAGACAGAGGGACTAGAGAACCAATACTAATGATTAGGGTGATTATCGAAAAAAGGTTACAAAAAATAAAAAGACTCATTTCACGTTTGTAGATATAGAAAAAGCATTTGATAGGGTTAATTTTTACAAAAATAGGAATCTCTCATAGAGATAGAAAAATTATTTACAGTCTATATAAAAACCAAAGCGTAGTAATTAGATTTGATGAAATAGAAAAGGAAGCTAAGATTAGAAATGGTGCTAGACGGGGCTGTATATTATCTCCCTTGATTTTTAATGTTTATATTGAGGAAGCTTTAAACTTAGTTAGAGAGAGAAAAGAGATAGGTATCAGGGTACAGGGACAGAAAATGGACATGTTACGTTTTGCAGATGATAAGCCATTACAACAGAGTCTAGAAAAGACTTAGGAGGGTTTTTAAATATTTTAGATAAGATACTACAGAGTAACTGTAGTATGAGAATTAACTCAGGAAGGACAAAGATAAGGACAAGTGAGCTACAGCCTAGTTCTAAGCCAAAGTTAAAAATAGATAATACCGAGTTAGAGGAGGTAGATGGATTTTGCTATTTAGGTAGTATAATTACAAAGGACGGGCGCAGCAGAAGGAATATAGTAGCTAGAATAGCTGAAGCTAGAAAAATGTTTCTAAAAAAAAAAAACTTACTACTTGCTAATAGTAGTAGTTCAGATAATAGAAAAAGTTTTTTTAAGTCGTACGTATGGAGCGTTCTATTATACGGTAGTGAGATTTGGACAATTAAAGAGGTAGATAAGAAAAAGATAGAAGCTTTTGAAACTTGGTGTTATAGGAGACGTTAAAGATTAGTTGGACAGATAGAATATCAAATGAGGAAGTTTATAGAAGGATAAGTGAGGAACCCTGTATGTGAAAGCAATTAAAGGTCAGGAGAGATAAAATGATAGGGCACCAGTTAAGACATGAGGGACTATTTAGTAAGGTCTTAGATTATAGACTACCAAATAAAGATAGAGTAGGAAGGCCTAGACAAAGCTATATTAGTCAAATTATTAGAGATTTAGGTTGTGAAGGGTATGTAGACCTTTTAGACTAGCTCAGAATAGAAAAGAATTTAGAGCTGCGTCAAACCGACCTTAAGTAAGTTCGAAAACAAAACAAAAAAAATAAATAAATAAAAATCAGTTAAGTAAATGTCACCAAGACATAACTCACAATTAGTTAGTGGTCTGACATGTTGGCAGCAATTCGCTGCTTAAGCCTTACCATAACGTATAGTTTAGCACTTTTCCTTTTTCTGGAGGGGATAACCAGGTAGTATTTCATTTCCTTATAAATGGGAATCATGTAAATATGTTGGAGTTCTTTAACAACCATCAGATTGCTAATATCTATATAGAGCCAGGTAGATTAGAAAAAGATAGAAGAGTATAGAAAGAACTAGACCAAGCTATATTAGTCAAATTATTAGAAATTTAGGATGTGAAAGGTATGTAGAACTTTTTAGATTAGCGCAGAATATAAAAGAAGTTAGAGCTGCGTCAAACCGAACTAAAGTAAGGTCGAAAACAAAATGATGACAAGCACTACCCGACTATTATATCCTAATTTATATAGACACAAAGCATATTATTTTGAAAACTGGATCCCATACTTTATTTCATGTCACTTGTGAATTAATATTTAGACTGAACTTTTTGTTGGTCGTACGATTTTTGCAACTAACTAAAGCTTTCCATATTACTCTAGAAATCGCTCGGCCGTATTCGCTTCGTTCCTTTGTATTCAACATGTTTTGCTATCGATTACAACATTTTGCGTTTAATCTAGTTATCGCCTAAACGTAGTAAAATTAGAAGGATTTCTAAAAGATTAAGTATCTCTTGAAGACAGGAAACAAAATTAGATAAAGCGGATGAAGTTTTGATAGTTGTGTATCAAGTGAATTGAAATCGTTTATTGTACTTTTATCTAGAGTTTCTTAATTTGCAAAATTATTTTGTAATATAAACCTCGTGGATGTACACTCAAGCTTCGCATTCTAATTTGATATTCATAAAACCCTACCATACATTTTGATTCGGGTTTGTACAAAAGGATATTGTGATCTAGTTAGCCTGGAGCATTTTCCTGACAAGAAAAATGTAGTTGCTGTGTCTAGTAGTTTGACGGATATAAAATTTGGAGCTCTAGGCTTTTATTATGCAATTTGTGGAGGCTTTTGAAGAAAGTTCCGCACACTAAAGTTTAGATTTAATAAATTCGGATATTGAATACTAAAGACGTAGTTCTTTGTAGAAGTACTTTCCACAAAGGAAATGTACACTGGCATGCTTCGAACAATAGAAGAACGTCCTTTTTATACCACTTAAAAAATTTGAATTGCTAGTTGTAAAAGCAATTGAAGTCGACGAAAATGGTGATAAATATCGTGTTAGAAAAGCATGCTTCTGTCTTCATTTCAGGGAATGTTGATACCAAACTGCAGATGATTTTGTTCAATTTTGCTTTGTATTTGAATATGATAAAGTAGACAGTTAAGCGGATTCCTTAATATCTAAACAGCACCAAAAGCGACTGAGACTCTCTGATTCGTTATCCTTCAGAAAAACGATTTTTTTTATCTTTTAAATTAATTAGTAAATACAAATGGAAGGTTTGTCCATTATTACATAGCCAAGGGAATAGAAATAAGCTTGCTCGCTTCGCTCTGTGAAATTTTGCGTATAAAAATCAGCTTTTAAGCTTTTCTTCCCATTTTTAGAACTAAAAATTAGATCTTTTTACAGATACTAGTACTGAAGTAGACCAAATCAGAGTTTGAATAATCTGTTAATTACATGTTAAATACATAGAAAACATGTGCTGTTTACACGACACTGTTAGCTTTGCAAAATAAACTGAGCTAGACTGTACTTTATTTTAAATTTGAACAGAAACATTTTAAATGAATTAACTTCAATTAAATATAGAAATAGTAAATTTTCGAGAAAAGTGATTTTGAGGATAATACAAAGATCATTTCGTCCAAGGTCTAGAGTTATGTAAATACTCTGTATTAGGTGCTGTGCAAAGTTGAAAACAGATTACACTGATTAGAAGTTTTTGCACTCGAAATATTCTATTTTTTAACATAAAAATGGTGATAAGCGTCGTCCTGAAACGCAACACACTTTTGTCGTTACTCTAAAAAATATTGACGCAGTACAACAAATTATTTTGGACGATCAACAAATTGAATTGAAAAGTACAGCAGTGTCTGAAAACATTGTACAAACGCGTGTCTCTTTTATCAATTCTGATTGAGATATGTTAAGATAAACAGCTAACGATCCCTGAATACCTCAACTCCGACGTAGATCGACTAAACTGGAAAAAAACGTCGAAGTAAAATCGTTACATTTCTGAAACAAAAAATATGTTTAATTTCTTAATCAGTTACTAACCATGGATGAGATGTTGGTCCATTATTACATAGTCAAAGAAATGAAAATTGACTTGCTCCCTCGCCCGTAAACTTTTATCTGAAGGAATTAACCTTTAAGCTCTTGGTTCTATTTGTAGTAATAAGGATTATGTCTTCTTTATATATTTTTGGAAACAGCGCAAAACCGTAATTGAATAATATTATTCTCCTCTGTTAAAGTACTTTACAAAAAAAATTTAAAAAACGTTTAGGAGAAAACAATGACCTGCTCACAAGCACAAAGCATTTTGCAAAATAAAAGAAATATGATTTAGCTGAATCGGTGTATACTGTATTCCGTGACAGAAAAATTTGAAAAGCCCTAACTTATGATACCTAAATAAAAAGGTAGTGAAGTTTCAAGGAAACTGACATGGAAAAATTTAACGATCATTCTAGAAGGTCCAGAATTTCTGTTTATCCGTTGAATTAGGTGCATAAAGTTAAAGAAGGTTACCTAAACAGAATTTTTGTTATTCAGATCTACTCGTTATTCAAACAAGGTGTTTCAGAATAAAGAACCGTAGATTGGGAAATATATAGATTTTGACGAATTATCAAGAAAAGCTAGGTACCAATTTCCTGCAAACCCACTCGTTTCCATTATACAGGGTGATAAAGGGATATTGAAAAATACATGCTTTTAGAATATTTTCATTTAGGGTAGAGACTTTAACTTGAAATTAGGTACACGTTAATTGTTTACTAATACAAATTACTTTCATTTCCACAAAGTAGGATAATCCATTGACGTAGAATAAGGGGGGTTATCAAACAATTTTGACCTATACTTCTTGCACACCTTGTATTTCATAAAAATTAAAACTCGTAATTACTCCTCATACAATTTGCCACAAAAAATGTACTTTTGATTAATCTTTGTGGAGCTTTCCATTTTTGAGATATTTTAACCTAAGTGATACTCAACCCATGCATGAAAAAGCAACGTATATTAATTCTTTCAAAAATGCAACGGTTTATTTTATGAATTCGAAACTGGTATTTGATTTAAATCAAATACATTTAGTTAAAAAACGTGTTAGTGTTTACAAACTGAAGAACATTTGACTGTACAAGCTAAAATTTACTTAATGAGCCGCTACAAACTACAAAATAGCCATTAGCTTATATCGCTCATTATTTAAGGAAATGTTCAAAGTGACGTCCTCCAAGTTGAGTACATTATCGGGCTAGTTGCTTAATCTGGTGGGTAGTTTTTTGTAGAATACACCTAAAATTGGCTAAGTCCCTAAAAGCATTTTCCATTATTAAATTAAATGATGATCTTGCAGCAGTCAGTTCATGGGTAGCCAATAATGGTTTGGTACTAATGCAAATAAGACTGTAGCTATTTGTGTTGGTTCCAAAACTTTCTGTACCAAAGCTGAAATGAGACGCACTGTTGACTTACATATTGATAATTCAATAATACCCATTTGTGATTATCCTAAGTACCTGGGGGTAATTATAGATTCTCAACTTAGCTTTAAACAGCACGTTAATACAAAAATCAGAATTGCTTATCACAAAATGCGCACCTTGTACAGATACAAATTGCTTCTAAGTCCTTCCATAAAATGGAGACTTTGCAACAGTCTAGTATTATGTAATCTTGACTACTGCAGTGTGGTTTATTACAACTTTCTATCACAACTATTCAAACACAAAATATAGGTGCTGCAGAATGTATGTTTTAGATACTCATTTAACGTAGAATCTAGGGAACATGTAACACCTCATTATAACTCCAGAGCAATACTTAAATTCCATAATAGAGCTACACTGCAGTTCTCGTCTTTCACATATCAAGTAACCACTGCAAAATGTCCTGCATACTTAGTTGAAATGCTACTACCCAGGGCACTGGCACATAAGTTAAACTTAAGGAATTTTCAAGAGTTATCTGTTCCTTATCATTCAACTAGAAAATTTCAATGTTCTTTTCTGTACATGGCTCCATCCATATTCAATAAATATTATTCACTCTTTCAAGTTAGCCGCAAGGAGAGCTTTAAAAAGCAAATCTTGGTAGCTTTATTAATGGATTAATGCTACATTAGGAGCACATAGTTATATGCCCATATCTTGTAGTACTCAAAATACTGTAATTTACATGTAAGGCTTATTGTTTGTTTAGTTGTATTGTTTTAGGAGAGCTTGTAAACCAGCTTAGCTGAAGCTCTTCTTATTGGAGTTCTAGTTCACTGTACATGTGTCTAGTGTACCAATGAATGAATAAATAAATAAAATAAATAATAAAATTCCCCCTCTTAACTCCTGAAGAGTTCAGAATAAACTTATTGGTTTAAAATATCCCAAATTCCATAGTCCATAGGATTTAACTCAGGGGATCGAGGCGGCCAATTAATTGCAGCATTTACTCCACGTCCTATCCACCTGCCAGAAAAATTGTTATTTAACCACTCCCTTGATGTTAATTACAAAATGTGGTGTTGCCCCGTCATCCATGAAACACAGGTTAAGTATTCGATAACCAAGAACATCTTCAAATAAACCTATTAAATGTTCTCTTAAACAAGCTGTATATCGCTCTCCAGTTAAATTTTCTTCCAAAATAATTGGTTCATCAGCTGATTGTGTATTATTCCAGCCCAAACATTTATTTTAAATTTATGCTGAAAACTGCTGGTTTTCGTGAAATGTGGGTTTTCATCTGACCACACATGCTCATTATGCATGTTAAATATGCCATTTCTGCTAAAGGTTGCTTCATCAGTAAAAAGAATATTGTTAACAAATTCATTATCTCTTCTAATTTGTCTTAGCAACCAGTCGCAAAACTCGACTCTAGGTTGGTAGTCGGTTTCTAAATGATCCTGAACTTGTTGCAGGTGATAGAGATACAGCTACTAATCTTTCAGAATTCTTCAACGTGTTACCTGAGAAACTCCCGTTTGTAACGAAAGTCTTCTGGTACTTATTCCTGAGTTTTCCTCTACTAAATTTAAAGCATTTTCTGCATTTCTCAATCTGCGATTTACTCCTTCACTTCCACAATATTGCACAGCAGGTAAAACATTTCCAATTCTTCATATCGATCTATCTACTGCCACAAAAGTTTTTCTATCGGGAACAATGCATTCTGTATATTTCTCTCTGCATATGTTTTTACAGCCTTTTCAGATTTTTTTTCATTTATTAAGATATTTGCTTTATTCTACATAACTAAGTTCATACAACTTTTTTTTATTTTACAATTATATATAATATAACTATTTTTAGACAATCACTAACCTTTTAAATATAAATAATTAATGTTTATAATCGCTAGGGAGTTTCCAGTTCATAGAATAGGATATATGCTTTCCCACTCACTAGTGCTGTGGAAGGTATACTGTTCACTATGGAGTCATTATATTTATGCCATGCAAATGAATATGGGTGCCGACAGTGTGCTGTATAATGTCCTCCATATGTCGTCCCATTATGATTCAGTATTGCATATAAGTTGTAGATACACTCCTTCAAAGTATTTTCAGCAGCGTAATCTTGCATATCCAAATTATTTTATGGGACATTTTTAATCGTGGATAGTTTTCTTCCAAGTTTTCTTACATGTCAAAAACGTTTTAAATGTATTATTAATATTTTAGGAAACTTTTGTATGGTAAGAGATATTATACATTTTCTTTTTTCCTTGCAATTGGAACATGTAGGTTTCTCATCACCATCTAAAGGTGTCTCTTTGATGAAATAGTCTAAACATTGTTGTAGCTTTACATGATCACCATGTTGAGGTATAGAAAGCGATAAATCCCAGAACGAATCAAAAGTAACAGAATAATGTCCGCAATGTATACAACGTAATGTAGATTTCAACTGTCCTGCATATATATCAACAATTTTGGAATTTTCCATTCTTAAATATTGTTTCCAGGATGCGAAAGCTTTACCACACTCGTTCAACTTTTTATCTATTTCTGAAAATATCGATGTAGATGTATTAGTAGCCTGTTTAACGTCCTTGTGTAAGTCTTCTAGTAAATACCGTAAAAACTCTTGTGCATCTTGTTGAGAGTTGCCTATAAAACTAGGTGCATAACGTTCAATTTGTGATTTGAAATTAATCATATTAGATTTTCTATCACATGGATTTTTAGATTATAGCTCCCTTATCACTTTCGGGAAAGCTTTAATGAGATCTCCTTTTATGTTAGAAATATTAGTATTAATGTCTTTTATGGAAATATCATTTCTAAGATACTCCAAAAGTAACTTGGTGTTTGAGAGACACTGAATTACAGAGTTCACGAAACAAGTATTGCCGATATTATTTAATCCATGCAGGCCTAAACTCTGAACAGTATTGGAAGCGCCAAATGATATCTCATAAAAAGCATTGGTTTTTATGGAATTATTATAATCCCCGAGATTATTAGAATTGTGTGTCGAAGTATCACATGTGTCGTTGTTACAACGTCATTTAATTTGGAAGCTTTGAAAATAAACGTCTTTTCAGGAGTAGTAATTTTATTTATTAAAGTAAGTATTGTTGAACTTTTTGTTGTTTTTGTTTGAGTTATCATGAGTAATATTTATTGAACAAAGAGGCATTAAAGAGAGTTCGTCCAAAGATTTAGAAGGTGGGATAGTACCTAGAATAGAGACGGCGTTGCCTTGTTGAATTGCAATACTGATTCTTTGTAAAAGGAAAGCGGTTGCTCTTGGATCAAATAAACATTCGGTGATTCTTTTTCCCACATCTTTTAAAAAATTAATTGCAATACATGCAAGCACACCGAAAGTTTCAATAGCAATAGGATAAAATAAATAAAGTTGTGATAAGTTTGAGTATTTCTTAATTTTAATATTTTCACCATAAGAAGCTGCGGCACCTGGGTTTTTTTGCACATGCAGTAGAATTACTGACTTCCCGCATTTCTAAGGAATTAGGGTGATACCATCAGGTCGCTTGTCATCATTTCTAAATATGTTTATCGTTTCCAATATAGCAGGGATTTGTGCGGAAACTAAAGCACGATGTCATTGATGACTCTGTGCCAAGAGTTGCGTCCTTTACTTAAAGGGCAGCTCAATCCATGTATACCTGATTTATCTACAAAACTACCGCAAATGCATGTGTGAGGAATGCATAAGGTTGCTTCAAGTCGGAGTCCAACAGCAATCCTGAATGATTGATCGTCTAAAAGTGTGCCTAAAGTAAGGACAGGTAGAGCATTTAGCCAAGCACGAACATGCTTTGAAGAAACTGCTTGAATTCTAGCCTTGTCTGCGTTTGTAATAGTTGATTCGAGCAAATTTCCTGATACTATGTCTAAAAGAGTCTTGTCCCATTCTTTTTGCAGTGATTTGTTGATAATTACTTCATTTGTCTTTATTCTAAAAAGCCAAAGTTTTTCACTTTCTAAATAATTGTCGTCGACTAATCCGCTTGAAGATTTTACTAAAACAAGACTAATTGAAGGAAGGGATGCATTAAATGATGATAAAAAGCAGGGTAGTGATAAAGACGATAAAAGACGTATTCCTAGTCCTCCTCTGTCTATTGGAAGAGTTGATTGTATCCACTCCTTATCTTCTAATTTAACATTTGTAATATTTTCCAAAATATTCCGAAGGGTTTTTGTCAAAAGAGTCAAGAATAGTTTGACGTGTCCATGTTGGAGAGCATCTTAAAATATATAAAAGCATATTCAGAGAATGTGCATGTTACCATTTTTGTGTTTGATTATTAACAAAATAATAAGAAATAAGCAAGCCGTAGTTACGTATTGAACGAGTATAACTTTTGACAACTACACAGCGTTAGAGAAACCTACTAAATACAGCAACAGTTTGTGATTATTTGTATTTTAATAGTAAAACTAATATGAATTAAACATTATTTTTACGAAATATGTACATGTTTGTCAGCTTACTGTATTTGATTTAAATCAGATGCCAGTTTCGAATTCATAAAATAAAGTTTTGCATTTTTGAAAAAATTAGTAATACGCTGTTTTTATGCATGAGTTGAGTATTACTTAATTTAAAATACCTCGAAAATGGAAAGTTCTACAGAGATTAACCAAGAGTACCTTTTTGTGGCAAATTTTTATGAAATACAGGGTGTGCAAAAAGTATATGTCAAAATTGTTTTATAACTTCCCTTATTCTACGCCAATGGATTATCCTTGTTTTGTGGAAATGAAGTGTAATAATTCGTATTAGTAAACAACTATCATGTACCTATTTTCAAGTTAAAGTCTCTATTCTAAATGAAAATATTCTAAAACACATGTATTTTTAATATTACTTCGTCACCCTGTACAATGAAAACGGGTGAATTTACAGGAAACTGTTATTCAACTTTTCTTGATAACTGGTCAAGATCTATATTTTCCCAAATGTATGGTATTTTTTTTCTAAAACATCATGTATAATAGGCTATGATCTAGTCAAAAATCGTAAGCAAATAAAAGCTGTATTTATAATTTAAAAGCTTGTGACATAAACTAAAAGCAAAAAACGCAAACGATATTTATTTAATCTGGCAAGCAAAAAGTATTTACTTGCGACGTAGACAAAAAGCAAAATGCGCATTACAACAGGATTTGCTTTAATTTAGCAACCCGAAAATATTATTCGTGACAAGTATGTCGTAAAGAAAAAGCGAAAAGAGCAAACAACAGTTGCTTCAATTTAACAAACAGAAGAGATTCGCTTGTGACACTTGTGAAATAAACAAAAAACAAAGAACGAGAAACGCCTTACAACAACATTTGCTTTATTTGGTAAACCGAAAATATTTATCTGGGACACTTATGACGTAAACAAAAAACAAAAAGAGCAAATATCATTTGCTTTAATTTGGCCAACAGAAAATATTTACTGTGACAGTTGTGGCGTAGGCAAAAACCGAAAAAGGCAAACAACATTTGTATTAATTTGACAAACAGAAAGCTTTAACCTGCCGCACTTGTGACGTAAACAAATGGAAACGACTTTTTACAACGACATTTGCTTTAATTTGTCAAACCAAAAATATTTACTTGTGATACTTGTAACGTTAACAAAAAGCGAAAAAGACATGTTTTAATTTGGCAAAGAGAACCTTTTTTCTTGTGATAATTGTGGCACAAAGAAAAGCAAAGAAGGCACAAAATATATGACTAAATTTGAAAGACAGAACGTATTTACGCCTTGTAAAGTAACCAAAAAACAAAAAACGCAAATAATATTTGATTTAATTTGACAAACAGAAAGTATTAACCTACGGCACTTGTGACGTAAACAAACACAACATTTGCTTTAATTTATCAAAACAAAAATGTTTACTTGTGATACTTGTGACGTTAACAAAAAGCGAAAAAACAAACAACATTTGTTTTAATTTGGTAAAAAGAAAATCTTTACTTGTGATAATTGTGGCATAAAGAAAAGCAAAAAACGCACACAATATTTGACTAATTTCAAAGACTTAAAGTTTCTACTGCTTGTAAAATAAACAAAAAGCAAAAAACAAAAATAATATTTGATTTAATTTAACAAACACAAAGTATTAACCTGTGACACTTGTGACGTAACCAAATGCAAAAGATGTCATTACAACAACATTTACTTTAATTTCGCAAACCAAAAATATTTACTTTAACGTAAACAAAAATCGAAAAGAACAAACAACATATGTTACAATTTGGAAAACGGAAATATTTACCTGTAACAAAACATAAACGAAAAAGTGAAAAAGGCAAACAATATTTGATTTAATTTGGCAAACGATAAGTATTTACTTGTGACACTTGTGACCAAGACAGAAAATGAAAAACGCATTCCAACATTTTCTTTAAATTGCACTGGAAAATGTTTACTTGTGCCGCTTATGAGGAAAACAGAAAGCGAAAACAGCAAACAGAACTAATTTAATTTGACAAACAGAAAGCAATTAACCTGTGACACTTGTAACTTAAACAAAAGCAAAAAACACTTCAGCAATTTGCTTCAATTTTTCAAACCGAAAATATTTACTTGTGATTCTGTGACGTAAACAAAAAGCGAATAAGGCAAGCAACATTTGTTTTAATTTGTAGAACAGATAATATTTACTTGTGATAATTGTGACAGAAACAAAGAGTGAAAAACGCAAACAGTTTTTGATTTAATTTGCCAAAGAGAAAGTTTTTGCTTGTGACGTAAACGAAAAGCGTGAACCGCATACAACATTTGCTTTAATTTGGCAAACCGAAAATTTCTACTTGTGACAATTATGACGTAAACAGAAAGCAAAAACGCAAGCTATGTTTGCCTTTATTTAACAAATAGGGACTTTTACTTATGATGCTTATAACATAAACAAAAAGCGAAAAACGCAAATAATCTTTGGTTTAATTTGGCAATCAGAAATTATTTGATTTTCATTCTTGTGACGTAAACAAGAGGTGAGAAACTAAAATAATGTTTGCTATAATTTAACAAATAGAAAGCTTTTATTTGTGACGCTTGTGAAATAAACAAAAAACGAAAACCGCAAACCGCAAAGATATTAGATTTAAATAGTCAAGCCGAAAGTCTTTACTTTTGATTCTTGTAATGTAAAGGAAGAACAAAAACGCTAACAATATTTGATTTAATGTGACAAACAGAAAGTATTTGTTTGTGACACTTGTGGAAAGCGCATTACAACAACATTTGTTTTCATTTCGCATACCCAAATATTTACTTGTAACGTAAACAAAAGTCGAAAAGGGCAAACAACTTTTGTTTTAATTTGACAAACAAAAAATATTTACTTGTGACAATAATGAAGTAACCAAAAAGTGAAAACACAAACAATGTTTGTTTTAATTCAACAAATAGAAAGTTTTTTACATGGGACAAACAAAAAGTGATCACCGCAAATAAGATTAGATTTAAATAGTCGTACAAGAAGTCTTTACTTTTGACTCTTGTGACGTAAACAAAAACATAAATTCAAACAATATTTGATTTAATTTGACATACATAAAGTAGTAACCTGTGAAACTTGTGACGTAAACAAACACAATAGACGCATTGCCACATTTGCTTTACTGTGACAGTCCGAAAATATTTATTTATGACGTAAGCAAAAATTAAAAAAGGCAAACAACATATGTTTTAATTAGACAAACAGAAAATATTTACTTATGACAATTATAATCTAAGCAAAAATTGAAAAACGTAAAAAATATTTGATTTAATTTGGCAAGCAAGGTATGTGCTTGTGACAATTGTGACTTAAACAAAAAACGAAAAATGCATTACAATAACATTTGCTTTAATTTGGCAAACCGAAAATGTTTACTGTGACACTTGTGACATAAACAAGAAGAAAAATGCAAACAACATTTGTTTTAATTTGACAAACAGAAAGTATTAACTTGTAACACTTGTGACCTAAACAAAAGCAAAAACACACTACAACAATATTTGTTTTAATTTGTCAAACGGATTAATTGTGCAACTTGTGACGTACACAAATAGCAAAAAACACATCCAATGTTTGCTTTATTAATGTATCAAATAGAAAGTTTTTACTTTTGGCGCTTGTGACATAAACAAAGAGCATCAAACATAAATAATATTAGATTTAAATTGTCAGATCGAAAGTCTTTACTTTTGTGATGTAAATTAAATGCGAAAACCGCAAGCACTATTTGATTTAATTTGACAAACAAAAGGTATTAGCCTGTGACACTTGTGACGTAGTATACAAAAGCAAAACACACATAACAGCAGCATTAACCTTAATTTGGCAAATCGAAGATATTTACTTGTAAACTTGCTACGTTAAGAAAATGAAAAGGGTAAGCAGCATTTGTTTACTTGTAGTAATTGTGACATAAACACAAAGCGGAAAAGGTAAACAATGTTTGATTTAATTTGAAGAGAAGGTTTTGCTTGTCACGTAAACAAAAAGCGAAAAACTCAAATGTTTACTTTGGCAAAAGGTTTCCTTGCCAATTTATAACGAAAACAAAAAACGGCAAGCACAAACAATATTTGCTTTAGTTTAAAAAACGGAAAGTTTTTACTTGTAACCTTTGTGACTTAAACTAAAGCAAAAGGTGCAAATCATGTTTGCTTTAATTTGTACAATAGAAGGTATTTACTTGCTACAATTGTGACAATAAATAGCGAAAACGTAAACAATATTTTATTTAATTTGGCAAACAGAAACTATTTACTAGAGGCACTTGTGGCGTAAACAAAAAAAAAAGCGAAAAGCGCAAACAATTCGAGCTTTAATTTAGCAAATAGAAAGAATTTAGTGGTGGCACTTAGTTCGTAAACAAAAATCATAAACGCAAATAAGGTTTGTTTTGGAAAACAAATAATTTACTTGTTGCACTTATAACGAAGATAAAAATTGACAATCGCAAAGAATATTTGCTGTAATTTAGGAAACAGCATGTACCTACTTGTGACAAGTGTCACATAAATAGGAAGTGAAAAACGCAAATAATATTTGATTTAATTTGATAAAAAGAAAGTGTTTACTGTAACGTAAAGTAAAAACGCAAACATTTGCTTTTATTTGGCAAACATTTATTTACTTCTGACACGTCTAACGTAATAGACAGCGATAAGTACAAGCAATATTTATTTTTATTTGACAAATAGATAACAGTTACTTGTTGAAATTGTGACGTAAACAGAATACGAGAATCGCAAACAATATTAGCTTTAATTAGAAAAGACAAAGTATTTACTTGTAACATTTTTGCTCTAAGCAAAAGCGACAAGCCCATACGATACTTACTTGAAAGTAGCAAATAAAAAGTGTTCGCTGGTGACATAAACAAAAAGCCAAAAATATTAATAATATTTAATTTCATTTAACAAATAGAGGTAATTACTCGTGACACTTGTGTCACAAACAGAAAGCGAAAAACGCAAACGTTTGTTTTAATTTGTCATACAAAATGTTTACTTGTGGAGCATGTGGTAACACAAAGAGAAAAACACAAACAATAATTGCGTTAATTTTGCCTGTAGAAGGTATTTATTTGCGGTTCTTGTGACCTAAATAAAAAGCAATCAATATTGAGTTTGATTGGACAAGCAGAAAGTATTTGCCGTGACACTTATGACGTAAAGAGTAGGCGCGAAACTCACAATACATTTACTTTAATTTGGCAAACCGAAAAGCGAAAAGGACAAACAATTTCAGTTCAATTTGACAAATATGGAGTATTTATTAGTGACACTTGTTTCGTAAGACGCGTTCAATGTTTGCTTTGACAGACATAAAGAATGAACTTACAAATTTGTGGCATAAATAAAAAGTGACCAACGCAAACAATGTTTGCTGCAATTTATTAAATGGAGTATATTCTTGTGACACTAGTGACATAAACAAAAAGCAAGAAATACAAATAATATTTGATTTAATTTGGCAAACAGAAAGTGTTTACTTGTGACCCTTGTGATGCAAACCAGAAGTAAAAAACGCAAAATTTTGCTTTAATTTGACAAACAAATTATTTACTTGTGACACTTCTGACGTATCAGAAAGAGAAAAGTACAAAAACTATTTGCTTTCATTTGGTAAATAGAAAATATTTTCTTCTAAGAATTGTGACGTAAACAAAAGGCGAAAAATACAAACAGCATTCTTAATATGGCAAACGGAACACTTTTACTCGTAACAAATCAGATGTAAATAAACAACAAGTGCAAACAGTGTTTGCATTCATTTAATTTAACTTGCAACATAAACACAAAATGAAGAATGCCAACAATATTTGCCTTATTTTGGCAAACAAGATATTTAGTTTTGATACTTCTGACGTACCAGAAAGCGAGAAACGAAAGTAATATTTGCTTTAATTTGGTAAACAAAACATATTTACTTGTAACAATTGTGACGTAACAAAAAGCGAAGAACGCAAACAATATTTTATTTAATTTGTGAAACAGGAAGTATTTATTTGTAACACGTGAATTAAGCAAGAAGTGACAAGCGCAAACAATATCTTCTTTAATTTGACAAACAAAGAAAAGTTACTTACCTTAAATATGTCATATTCAGTATGCTGTCCAACTACAATATTCTGCAGGGAATAATTTCCAAAGTACAAGAATTCTGTAGGGACAGTTGAAAACTGTTGATAAGGTAAAATAGATTCCATTTGCTCAATAAAACTAAAAAACGCAGCAAATGGAATATAATCCGTTTCTTTTATTAAGTATTCACTTAATCTAAACGCAATATCAAAAGGAAGTTGTTGGGCTCGAGCTAAATCGAATGCATCATCTAGTAACTGGGCTCTATTTAACACAGGAATTTTTTTGTACTCGTCACTGTTTAAAACATTGATTAAGCGTTCCCAGCTTTCTTGATCGTAATTTACTCTGTAGTATCCTAAAAAAAACAGTGGTAAGTGTTAACAGTAAGAAGAAGAATAATATTAGTCGCCAAAGGCATGATATGCAATGAGCAAACAGAATAAAATAATTTAAAAATTTTAGCATTTTGTTGTTTGGATGAAGCCAAAACTATATGCACTCAGAAAATGTGATGGATGTCTTCGATCCTGAATTTGTAGGTTTACCTTCTTTAATTTTAGATAACAAACGTTTTGCCCAAAGGTAGTCGAGTGTGTCATATCATAGGGACGCATAAAAATAGTTTCAACACTTTTTGGCATATTTTCAAAGTTCCAATGCAAACCCCATCATACTTGAGAAGAGACGAGCAACAAGATCAGAAGCCGACGACAGACAAACTTCTTCCCGTGCGACAAAATGGTGCCGCCTTTGTTTGAAGTGAAGTCGAGTTCTGGTGGTTTACAACGTAATAAATGCATCGCACTTTAATATTATAATTATTTCATGCTCTCGATGACAAAATAAACTACCTGGTAGTATAGTTTTATCTTGGAAATGAATAACCCGACTTTATATGAGTCTACGTATTTTGTTACTCAGCACATGGAGATTGAGGTCTTTTGTCGAGATCAAGCTAAACGCATCCAATTAGGAGGTGCGTTAACCTGCCCCGCTCCAAATGTCTGATTGTGCTCAAAATACTAACGCAGCTTAATTATACCTATCGCAACCTAGCGCACCCTTAGCAAAGAGCGCAGAAAAATTGCCGTATTTAGAGGACTAAATCAGTTGGGGGGGCTAAATTAACGTTAGCTCCCCCCCATTTTGGAAATACTTAGTTAGAGTGCTAGCGCAGATTACTTATACCTAGCACAACCTAGCGCACCCGAAATAATAGCTAGCGCAGGCATACAAACTTCATTATTTTAGCTTTTTATCTGGTGGGACTAAGTTAACGTTACCCGCTCCATGCTGGAGGAACTAAATCATACTGCTGGCGCAGATTACATAGGGCTAGCGCAACCTAGCGCACCCCAAGAAATAGCTAGCGCAAGCATAGAAACTCTATTACAGTTACTTGTTTCAGAGGGCCTTCAGCAATTATTTACGGCTGTTTTCAAGCAACTCGCTTTCAAAATTTTTTTTGCTAATCTAGGTCTAATACACCTGCGTAAACGAGAATTCTGTTTTGTAAATCTGAATACGTTTATTGGAAGAGGAAATTCAATCAAAGGCAATTACATTATATACGAAATTTGCAAGTTAATAGGTATTCTTCAAATACTAATTTCTCTAATATAGCTATTATGTTCCGCTATAGTGTGTTAAACGAACAGAATCAGTAAACAAAATAATTCGATGGGCTTTAGAAGCGTGAAACAAACTTGATTCGCAGCGTAGAGATTGACACACTACGTTTATCGCACCAAAAAAAGCAACCATATTGTAGCTTTTATGCCTATGCTAGGTATTTTTTCGGGTGGTCTAGGTTGCGCTAGCTCTAGGTAACCTGCGCTAGCATAAGTAACTACTTTTAACATGGACCAGGAAACATTTATCTAGCCCCGCCCCCAACCAATTTAATCCCCTAAATGCGGTAATTTTGCTGCGCTAGCTTTGGTATAGGGTGCGCCAGGTTGTGCTAGGTCTAAGTAACCTGCGCTATCAATATAACTAAATACTTTGAACATGGAGGGGGTAACGTTAATCTAGCTCCGCCCCCAACTGGTTTAATCCCCTAAATGCTTTAATTTTGCTGCGCTAGCATTTGTAAGGGGTGCACTAAGTCTAATTAAGCTGCGCTAGCATTTTCAGCACAATCAGACATTGGGGGTGGGGTGGCAGGTTAACGCACCTATCCAATTCTTTGTTTACTTATTCTATTCGTTTAACACACTATAGCGGAACATAATTGCTATATTAGAGAAATTAGCGTTTTAAGAATACCTATTAACTCGGAAATTTCGTAAATAATGTAATTGCCTTTGATTGAATTACCATCTTCCAACAAATGTATTCAAATTTACAAAACAGAATTCTCGTTTACGCAGGTGTATTAGACCTGAATTATCAAAAAAAGAATGTTAAAAGCGAGTTGTTTAGAAACAGCTGTAACTAATTGCTGAAGGCCCTCAGGAACAAGTAACTGTAATAAAATTTCTGTGCTTGCGCTAGCTATTTCTTGGGGTGCGCTAGGTTGCGCTAGCCCTATGTAATCTGCGCCAGCAGTATGATTTAGTTCCTCCAACATGGAGAGGCTAACGTTAACTTAGTCTCCCCAGATAAAAAGCAAAAATAATGAAGTTTGTATGCCTGCGCTAGCTATTATTTTGGGTGCGTTTGGTAGCGCTTGATCAAAATAATCTCCGCTAGCACTCCTAAAATTTCCAACATAGGGGCTAACGTTAATTTAGCCCCTCAACCGATTTTGTGCTCTAAATACGGTAATTTTGCTGCGCTAGCTTTGCTAAGGGGTGCGCTAGGTATAATTAAGCAAGTTAAGTGCATTAACCTGTCCCCCATGTCTGATTGTGCTCAAAATGCTAGCACAGCTTAATTAGACCTAGCGCAACTTAGTGCACCCCTTACCAATGCTAGTGCTGCAAAAGTTAGCGCATTTCGGGGATTAAATCGGTTGGGGACGGAGCTAGATTAACGTTACCCCCTCCATGTTAAAAGTATTTAGTTATATTGCTAGCACAGGTTACTTAGACCTAGCACAAACTGGCGCAACGCATACCAAAGATAGCGCAGCAAAATTACCGCATTTAGGGGATTAAATCCGTTGGAGATGGGGCTAGATTAACGTTTCCTGCTCCATGTTAAAAGTGCTTACTTATAATGCTAGCGGAGGTTACCTAGAGCTTGCGCAACCTAGCCCATACCAAAAATGGCTAGCATTGGCATAAAAGTTACAATATGGTTGCTTTTTTTCGTGGGATAAACGTATATCCATCCGTTTGTTTCACGCTTCTAAAGCACATCCAATTATTTTGTTTACTGATTCTATTGGTTTAACACACTATAGCGGAACACAATGGTTATATTAGAGAAATTAGTGTTTTAAGAATACCTACTAACTTGAAAATTTCGTAAATAATGTATTTGCCCTTGATTGAATTTCCCTCTTCCAATAAACGTATTCAGATTTACAAAACGGAATTCTCGTTTACGCAGGTGTATTAGACCTAGATTAGCAAAAAAGGAATTTTAAAAGCAAGTTGCTTGGAAGCAACTAACTGCTGAAGGTCCCTTAAAAACAAGTAACTGTAATAGAGTTTCTGTGCTTGCACTAGCTATCTCTTAGGGTGCGCTAGGTTGCGCTAGCCCTATATAATCTGCGCCAGCAGTATGATTTATTTCCTCCATTATGGAGGGGCTAACGTTAGCTTAGTTTCCCCAGATAGAAAGCTAGAATAATTAAGTTTGTATGCCTACGCCAGCTATTATTTTGGGTGCGCTAGGTTGCGCTAAGTTTAAGTAATCTGCGCTAGCACTCTAACTAAGTATTTTCAACATGGGGGGGACGTTAATTTAGCCCCCCAACCGATTTAGTCATCTAAATACGGCAATTTTGCTGCGCTAGCTTTGTTAAGGGGTGCGCTAAGTTGCACTAGGTATAATTAAGCTGCGCTAGCATTTTGAGCACATTTAGACATTGTGGGGGAGGGGGGAAGCAGGTTAACGTATCTGGAAAAAAAAGCTACAACAATGAAGTTTGTATGCCTTCGCTAGCTATTATTTCGGGTGCGCTAGGTTGCGCTTGGTCTAAATAATCTGCGCTAGCACTCTAAGTATTTCCAACATGGGGCGGGGTGGGGGCTAACGTTAATTTAGTACCTCCTTCCCCCACCGATTTAGTTTTCTAGATACGGCAAGTTTGCTGCGTTAGCTTTTCTAAAGGGTGCGCTAGGTTGCGCTAGGTATAATTAAGCTGCGCTAGCATTTTGAGCACAATTAGACATTGTGGGGGGACCAGGCTAACGCACCTCCAATTAGGTGTTATAAACGTATATTTTAAAAAAATCATTTGTAACCCAAGTCCTAGAGATCAACCTCCTGACTGCCTTTAAGTGAACGTAAACACAAGTGGATGATGTGTCCTGAGGAGAGCAACAAAGAAGGGTACCGCTTATTCCTGAAGATTCAGAGTAGTAACGGTGCCAGGAAGGAAGGGATAATTATTATAATTTAAAGAGGGATACAGGATTAAAATAGTGCTCAAGTTCGCACTAGTTGTTAAAATAAAACAAAATGCATTTTGCCTTTAAAATTTTTGCGTGAAGAAAGAATAGCAAAGTAGTCAATCATAAAATAATAGTAGTTTTGCACAAAGTGGTGAATATTTTTTTGCAATAAATAATTATCCTTGTTTGTGTGAGTTTTGCACGCGCACGTTTGTGTCTTTAGCTGCACAGTTTGGTACAATAGTTATTTAATCGGGAACCGTCTGCTTGGTAATTGGACCTAAAATAGATCATTGCCAATTAAGTGCTTCAAAAGATGTATATTTGTCATCATTGGTCGTGGAAATGTTTCCTTATACCTTCATGAAGAAGTTCTTTTTTTGTTATTCTGAATATACTGTTCATATTACTCCTTTCCCTGCAGCAGACCTTCAGTCCCCTTTTGTTTAGTTTTTTGACATAAAAAGCATTCGTTTAATGATTAGTATGCAGTAATGCAATTATGAGTGTATACTGTTTCCATGCCGTTGATGCTATTTTAAAGACATTTTGACGTTTTACAAAAATTATTCTTTGATCAACCTAGCGGTGTTGACGTATTATACAATCCAGAACGATTATTTAAATTAAAACTGCAAAAGTATTAACTTTAAATGTTGCAAGACGTTACAAAAAAAGATAGTTTATAATAGAGAGGTATTCGTCTGGCCCGACCACCAAGCATGTGAAAATAATGCCATGCTACAACACTAATAGAAATTACATATAAAGTAACGTGACAATAACGCTATACATAAGCATAGATTAGAATTGGTAGATTGTATTAACGTATGCTGACCGCAATTAATAGGCTTTTTATTGTGGGAGAAATGACAGGAGTTAGACACCTAACGGAAAACCATAAAATTAATTATTCACGACCAGACCATTAGAAATGTCAAAATGTAGTAATACGATGGAGGAGAATGAGGGCAGAAAATTCAAAACTGAAAAGAAACACAGCTTCAAACACAAAATGAGGATATAGCGTTCTGCAGAAGAAAACGGGGCGTGCGACTTGTTCCTTTTAATTTAACTTTTCACGAACAGTATACGTTTTCAATTCGCGAATTCGTGGAATTATCGTTAGAGAATTCACAACTTCCATTAATTGATAATTTTGTGTTATGTTGTTGTGTTAAAGTAGCTGTTGTTTGCAGAACGAGAAATTGAAATGGTAAAGGTTTCTGGGAATTTTGCAATTAAAACATTGAGTAAATATCAGCTTTTATGTCGATACTTTACAATTATATATATGTGAATGTTAAAATGAAGAAAGATTGGTATTTATGTAGTAGGAAAATAATAGATTTTAAAAATAAATTTTATTCGTGAAATTTAGTATTAGCTAAAGCATGGAACTTTAGTATTTTAAATGGACAATGAAATTATAAAAGAAAAGGTTGGTATTTAACTGTTTTCTATGTTTTTATAGAAAACATTTACAGAAATTGGAATTTATAGTTTTCAGTTATTTAATATGGGACAGAGGAAATTGGAGTAATACTATTTGTTTTTTTAGGATTATTTTTAGCAATACCTTGCCAGAGTGAGGTTAAGAAACTAGTTTTCTTAAGTATATTTGTGTTTATATTGCAATTATTTAATGTCAAGAAATAAGTATAGGTCGAATTTTATTTGCATTTATTTATAACCTGGGATAAAAAAATCGGGTCATTGTAAAAGGACATTCAGTCAGCGCCAAGCCATATTCGGAAGAGGCCTTGAATTTTTAGAATTTCTTTAATTATGACAAAAATTAATAAGTGTTTTAAGATACTTCAGCGAATGGTAAAGTATGATGGGATAAATTTAAGAAAGTAAAAGGCAAAGAAATATAATATCAGAAGGGAGTGCTGAGATAGAGGGTTGGCGCTTGTTGAAGTATGACTAGAGAAAAACCTTTCAGAGTAAATATTTTATTTAAGTAACTTGATTAATGTTATTTCGAATTTTTATGTTTTCTTTTTTTATCTCTTCCACATGTACCCGCTTCCGCACCACTTTAGTTAACATAGACATCCTTAAATTGTTACAGGGTCTCCGTCCCCTTAGAGCAAATCTAAATTTATAACGTACCGCTTATTTTACCCATAACAATATTTTTGTTAAGGAACAAAAAGGTGCCAAGCAGTCAGCTAAGAGCCTGAAATTACAAAATATGATTTTACCAAAATAAACAGTCAGCCAGACGATTAATACTCTTAAAGCAGGCAAGCTTACGTTTGCAAAAGCTCGAGCATCGGCATAATAAAACTATAAGGGGCAGAGATTTTCCATCAAACCAGAGTCTTTCAGAGGTTAACGTCAAAATATTTATGTTACTATGGAACAATCGTTTACCGGTCGCAAAAAATACAAGGTTATAAGTCCACAAATTTGGCTGCAAGTGTTGCCGTCACGATTGAAGCCAACATAAATAACAATAAGCCAGAGACTTACCTGGTTTTTACGAGAACCAAAGGCCGCCTCAGCTAATCTTTAAATGTACATCGTCACCAGGTGGTCTCTTGTGTGTACAAATTTTAAACACGAAGCTAAAGTACCTACGCGTTAGCGAAACATCAGACAGCTTCTTTTAGGTAATAGGGAAAATACAGAGATAGGAAGGAAATACTTTGCCGAATTAACGCGCATACACACATCCGATATCTTCGATCGTCGATTGTTAAAGTCCACTACTTTAAGATGCTTCGTTTGTACGAGCTGTAGTAACCCCACCATTCCATGCATCTCATGACGTACCGTTTAACGACAATCACATTCCTTTAGTCTGGGAACGCGACGAATGCGGTTTACATGCCATAAGTCGCGAGATAATTGTCTTTGAATTCGCGAGAAATTCTATGCATGAATTGCACGCTTAAATATTTAATTTAGGAAGGGGGAAAAACTTTCTCATGTCGGATTCAAAATTTCCTAAATTTAAATATTAAAATAAAATTTGGTCGAACCAAAATAGATTAACCACAATTTAACGACCAAGAATTAGAACAATGTGTTTCTAATCATTTGAATAAGCGCAACGATGAGACTTTTTACCAAATGATTAAATTTTATTGTTACGTACCAGCACACATTCTGGAAGAAAAAATTTTATGTTGTGTATAAGCAACCACTAATAAATTCGACAAAAATGCAGCTTTTTGCGTCTTGTAAATGTCTTAAGAACGATCGCTTTCCAAAAATTGATGTTAAAAAGCTTACTTTAAAAAACATACCATGAACGAGAAAGCCCTCATCTTACCAGCAGATAAGGACAACACACCCATCATAATGCCATAGCTCACGTACTAATACCAGTCCAGGAGATAGTTATGTAGAATTGATTTGTCTATCTACACAGATGAAACTATTATTCAGGACGCGTCACATATAACCAAAGACCAACGATACAAGAAAATAGAAAGGACACCGGTAATTACGAATATATTCGTTGGAAAAACAAGAAACACGCACCAAATATATAACTTTGTTATTTGGACACGCGGCGCGTTTGTAATGTGGACTTTCAAGATAAATTAGAAGACTTTCTAGCAAAATCTGGCAAAATCAAATATACCAGGAAGTAAGCATTTTCGTAACGTACATGTAAGAAAAAAAGAGACAGAACTGTGGTACATACAGTATGCCAATTGTTACTTAAACGGCAAATCAAGTAGCCATTCTGCTAGATAGCTAAGTAATAATTAAATCCCTAATAGTCAGAACTTGGGAACTTGTTGGTGAATAACACAAAAAGCAACAAAATATCAAAAATTAGGAAAGCATTTAAAAAGAATGGCTATTTAGATACAAGCACCAACGACGCTAAAACTTAATAAAATCAGAACAATAAACAAATGAAAAAACAAACATTATCAAGCATCTAGAGGTAATGTATTATAGCTAATTGACAGTTACTGACAAACGTACTTTAGTTCATGATGTTACCATACAGAGGGCGTAACATTGCACAGGTTTTCAATGCAAGAATAAATAATAATTAGCAGCATAAAATAGCTTACCTTTATTAATATAGATATTTAAGGTGGAACTAAATACGGCATGCTCGCGTTACGCGTATCGTTACTCCAAACGTACGTCAAAGTACTATTTGAGGTCGATGGCGTGATTTACTGCAACTTCTCAGTGAAATTTATTTGCAAACCTACAACATCATGGAACACAAAAGATATTTTTAAAAAAGGTAATAGATTTAAAAGTAACTTCACTGCATCATCCGCGCCGACTGGTCACCACGTCTAATCGGTAAAAAAGCCTATATAACTGCCTCGATCACGGCGTTGGTTTAGACCAACTCGTAAAGACCCATTAAAAATCACTGTTGTCATTGGTAGAAGCAATGACGCACTATACTTTGGTGTAAGAAAACGTCTGGTTTAACAATTCATTCATACGATTTATAAAATAAACGTAAAAAGCTATATTTAATAGCCCTTCATAATGCATGGGATTGAAAACCGCATCCTTATTCGCAATAACCTGCTAATACTAGCTAAATTATGATAGGAAATTTTTCCAATTTAGGATTAGAAATCCACCGTATTTAGTTATTTAAATAGGGTTTGTAACGCCAAAAAATGCGAATCGAATGTATTAATAAAGGCGCAGATCTCGATAGAATAGAATTAAAAAACACAAAATACAAACAATACTCACGCTTTATCTAAATAATCTAAAACAAAAGGGAAGTAGGAAACCAAAAGGTTTGCGTGGATTGCAATAAAGCATATGCTGGACAAGCAAATAGAATAATTAGTGAAATACTGCTAGAAACTAGTAGAAACAAAAATGCAATGCTAAGGAATAAAACGACGTCGTCACTAGTTTATCATGTATAAAAAACGTCAAACATAATGTATTTTAAGAACCAACGTCAAAGTTACAAGCGTCGTTGTCACTATACACGAAGTCACGTTCATTCTCATTCGTCGCTGTAAAAGGTTAATTCTCATTGGCTTACGACGGCCACTCGCTCGCTAAAAGCCTATCATAGCCTTCTTAACGTAAAGTCCTGTAAAAGTTCAGAAATACCCTTAATTTGAATATAGAATTATGAGTAAACAACATATAAAAAAACCAAAAAGTTCTTGATGCGCATCAGAATGACACAATACCTAGTTCTAATAAATTTCATCTGTTTTAAGTCATTGGAGCTCTTGCAGCATTGCATAAACCTTAACATAGACCCACCTGTTTGTTGATTATTGACGATGAACCATCCTTTAGTTGTGAAGTTCTTATCTATTGTGTGATTGCTTTTGGTTAACCAAAAATCAGCAGATGTTATTGTAAATTTTTCTGTTTTGTCCGAACTGAACACGTAGTTTACTGGAATGAACCATGTGTCCGCATGTGCTTCAAAGTCATCTTGCTTTTCAAACCCTCTCTAAAATTATAAGTATTATGTTTACAATTTTAGAAGTCAATAGAGTACCTGACTAAATTCCAAAATGCCTGTTTGGTAGTTTCGTACAACTGTGAGCAATGGATAACCAGGATTAGTGTCCCATGATTGTAGTATTTCACGCACTTCATAACCTCCCAATAGATTATTAACATTTAAACTATCAACAGCTTCCTGAAACGCAGTATAAAGGTCTTTGGGTTCAGCAGTTTTAAATTTACTAGAATCTCCCTAAGATTATCAAAAGGTTGTTATAAAAGAACACTTACTTATTTTTAAGATATATATGAAGACCTTTTCTAAATACGTCGTGGGTCATAAAATGCTGCATCATTCGTATAATTGAACCACCTACAAATGAAAAGTCTATTCCGTGACTTTTTAATTACTTCTTACCTTTATGGTATAAAATCCAAAGAGCAGGAAATTGCCCGTTGTAAGTAATTTCGTAGTTTAAGGCTTTAGAAAAGCGGCCAACGTTGTCTCTGTCTAAAGCTCCGTGTAAGTTTTCAACAACAAACTGATCCATGAGCCTCCAACTGGGTTGCACCTATAAATACATAAATTCTGGCTTCATGTAATGGAAACAGCTTACAAGAGATGCCACGTAAAATTGCAAAAAACCGGCAAAGCCTTCGCTGAGCCATGTATAATTCCACCACGATGGTGTGACAAGGTTTCCAAACCACTGGTGACCAAATTCATGTGCAATGTATGTTGTACAACGCTTCATATCTTCTAATGACGATTGATTTGTACAAAACAGGTGTGATTCTCTAAAAGAATTAGTCTTAGTGTTGTTTGGAAGCTACTGCCCTCACTAACCCATATATAATTAGTCCATAATTTTCCATGGCATCATCTTTAAAATATTCATCAGGTATTGCAAATTGGTCCATCTTGTTAATTGGGAATTTAACGCCGGTGAATTCCTCCAAAATTTCCAATGTTTTGACTGAAGTTTCTAAACTATAGTCCAACTTCCCTTGTGCTACAGCTCCAGGTCGAGCGTGAATTCGTATACGGCTTTGTAACTTGGTGCTTTGGAAATCAGAAACAATGAAAGCTACAACGTACGGTGACATATTTGGTGTTTCTTTATATACATCTTGGTATCGTCCATCACCAAGATCTCTAAAACAAACGTTTAAGGTAACATGGCAATCAAAAAGAATACAATACGTGCGATATTCCAAGTTTATTACTAAATGTTAATTAACGTTTCAAATCAAACTTAAAGATAAAATCAAAAATCTAAGTGTGAATAGGATTTGATCTGAATAAAGTTTTGTCTGAGGCAAACTACCCTGATGACCGACCTGTATAACAATATATTACGTACATTTATGCGACAGCTCACAATTATTAAACTATAATCAATCATCATGTATCTAGCACACAATTGATCTGAAGGTGTAACACTAATGCGTTAATTAAACAAACATCCGTAAATGTAAAAGCATTTATTAATTTAAGTTAGTAAAATTAGCTTTATCTCGAAAAATCGCGGAAAATGTTATAGAAGATTTGGTGGTTAGCATTTAATAATGCGATTCTTTCATTATTGCATTTAATTAGGACGAATAAATACACCAAAAAGGCACCTTGTACATTTTAGCACAACCAGTAATGAAAACCGGGGCATGACCATTCACAATAATATTTATATAAATTAACATGGTCTTCAAATACTACACAATCACAAAGCGCTATAAAATTAGCGCGTACACACGAACTGACATTGAACCCGACTATAATAGCAGCTTTAGATGCACAAATTATGAGAATGCAATTTTTAAAGGAAAGGAAAAATAGGATTAAGTTCGGAATTAGTAAGTTAAGAACAAAATGATAATTTAGTTATAGTGGGCGTGTAGGTCGTGGGCCTTCTCAATTGGTGGCCAATGTCGAATTGGTTTAAACTTTGCCGAATAATGAATCAAGAAGCCTAGAATTCAAATCGCATCGATTGTGAATGAAAAGGGTGATAAGTGAGTTTTCACTCTACAACTAAATATTGGAAATTAAATACTCGGAATGGGAGGACTTAACATGCCGAAAAAGCAAAAGGTAAATCAGTGTAGTTAAACTAGAAATCCTTAGATTTTTAATTCTATGGGCACTGTTTGAGCTTTCCTTGTTATTTTTTGTTTACGCTTGATAAATCGGTACATGCAAACTTGTAAATATAAATTGTAGTTGGTTCGTAGAGCGACCGAACTAGTTTATTTACATTTAAGCATAATATTTTTGGAAAGGAGGTTTGAGACTTTTGAAAAGCTGAAAAAGATGTGCGATGTAATTTGCGTACAAGTTTTATTTATGAGATGTAGATTTCTTTGTGTGAATTTAGTATTCTTAATAGACGCTGGAATGGTTAAAGCGGAATTTAATATTGCGCTGTCTTTGTAGGTATTGTTGTTAAGAAAATTTGCAAATAAATGGAATTTAAAGTGCCGTATAAAACAATCTAGGAAGCTATGACAATAGAATGGTAGTAATATTCACGGATTAAGTTTCTTATTAAAGAGTTCTGTATACCTGGCAAGTAGAGGTAAATTGGGTTTGTTTTTCTTACGGTTAATGTGCGTGCAATAACATTTTTGAAATTTACTAATATTGCGTTTAAACTTGTTCGTCGTTTCCTTCCTATACTATATTCATATTTAAATCTCTGTTTCTCACTCGCATTCACACGTTTCAGTCCATCCTTGTTCCTCCATGACAGTTGTTTCTAGCTTCCCTCCAATACTAGCTTTATAATTAAAACTCGATATGTTAACAAACATACTGCTCCTTCGTCCTACTTATGTGTTTTCTGTTCTGTCCTCATTGTATATTCTACTCCCAACGGTCTTTCCTTCTTGTAACATATTAAAGCTTGTTTATCGTACGTGTTATCTTAAAATATCTCCCCTTTATGCTTTGAAACGCTTTCTGGTTTTACCATTAAAAATAATAATCCTATTTTAACAATATACAAAGCTTTTACGTTTTCGTGTACCACACTAAATAAAAATTAAAAATGGTATTTTTACCTCGTTGTTTTTAATCCTTATCGCCCTATCTTACAATAAATATTATACTGTGTCATTCCTAAATAAATATAACTAAAATTAAATTAACCCAATATTATTATACGTTGACTAAGCTCTAAATTAATTATTTAAAATACTTTAATTATATAAATTGCCAAACTTGATTTTCTAATAAGTTGTTACTCTAACCCCAAACTTGATTTATGACCTTATGTATTTACAATTAGTTACTAATTACACAATAATATATATATATATATATATATATATATACATTTTATATATATATATATATTGTAATGTTAGTAGGGGCTTAAAGGGTTCTTAGGGTTGTTTTGTTGAAGGTAGTGTATGCCAAATAAAGAAAGCCAAATATCAGATCCCGTAACTGAGAAATTTATGTTTGCCGTACTTTACAAACGTTAAAGTATTTGAAATACTAGTCAAAATATAAGTGCCAAGACGAAAAAACAATGACTTGATGACGTGATAAAGCACAGTACTCAAGGATTTAGACTGAGTTGTATGTTGAATAAGCCATAGAACGTACATTTGCTAATCGAGAAACCGGATGCGTCTGTAGAAATTACACTATTCACCACGCAGATCCAGGTTTATATGTGTAACGTTTCGGCATTTATTTTAATAGAATCAACCTTTGGACAAACATGTAATATCAAAATTATAAGTAAAAGTATTGTCAAATATGATTGAAGGGTTGTGCGATATTAAGGACCAATGATTGAACAATTATATATGAAAAGGGAAAGTGCAAAAGACAGATTATAAGGTATTAGTGACACAAACTTGTTGGGACGATATTATTGGATGGAATTTGTATAAAATGTATTAAAGAGTAGGCATATTTGAATTGTAATAATCACCAAGGAAAAGATAAACAAGAAGTCGATTTATAAATTTTTTGGTAGTAAGACGTATTTTTGTAAACTGCGCTAAATTTTGACCATTTTTAAGAATTAATAAATGAATTTGAAAGTTTAAGAGTTTGATTGATATAGAAGCAAGAGTAATAATAATTAATAGTAACGACGAAGTGAAAAGGTTAAGAGTGGATTCGAGTAACAGTGGAAAAGGCGTAGTAAACAGTGGGATATTAATGGAATAGATTTGGATATGGTATTAGGAGGATTAATGGTATTGAATGGTAACTAGAGGATAGCAGTGAATTGGAAAGAGTGGACTTAGGAAGAAAGCATTGAATTTGGAACGAGCGGAATTTGGAACAGGAAAGCAGTGGAGCAGCAGGAGGAGTAATACGAGAAAAGAAGAGTAAACATCAGGAAAATTAGCGCAGGGGAAGTTATATAAAAAGGTAGTCAAAATTCTAAATTTGGGTATATTTATTGTAGATTTGGGGAGATCAAAATTCATTAAAAGAAACCTGGAACTGGACAGCAGATCTTTCATAGTGATAGTGCCAGCAGTTGTTGAGCCAGTTTTCAAAGAGGTCGACGACGAAGTGTAAAATAGGTGAGTACTGTGGTTTTAACGTCAAAGTCATAAGTTTTGTAATATTAATTAATTTGGCACAAGGCTACGTGGATCGTATATAGAATTTTGGCATATACAAGTGTAAAATATCACAGGTACAAAAACAAAAGGTAGTGCTGTTTGGTTGGTGCATTGCACATCTACTTACCACTGAACCCACGGTAAGTAGGTGGATACCCTGGAAAGAACGAGTTTTCAAATAGTCGAGGCATATTAACACAGTTTTGTTTTCTAAACCAACCAAACGTACATAAAGCACGTAACATAAAATAAGTATTTGCATGTCATATAAAATTAAATAAATAAATAAAAAAGGCGAGTGAGGGGGTAGCATAAGAAGGGTGGCAAACCCAACGTGGGACTCGAGATAAATAGACAGAAGTAGTGGTAGATTAAGGGACACCAAGATTAGGTGGGGCCCGTAGGTAAAAATTGTTTTTCAGGAAAATAGAGCGCGAAAAAGGCAGCAGAGATGACGGACGCGGACACGAAACGGATAACGAGGTCAGGAAGAATGTACGGAATTGACGCAAAATTTATGGCACAAGACGAGGAGCTAGATGCAGGGGGAGATGTCCAGGAGACGGAGGTGAGACAGGTAGATCCGGAGGTGATAAACATGGAAACGGACCAGGCGACGGTACAGGAGGTCAAGGTAGCAGAAACCGCTGGAAGCCAGGATATTATGCGATTTCTGATGTGTTTGAAAGACGATTTAACTAACAAAATTGCAGAGTCGCGGACGGATTTTAAGACGTCACTTGCCGAGTCACAGGCGATTTTTAAGACTTCACATACGGATTTAACTAACAAAATTGCAACTTCACATACGGAATTAACAAACAAAATTGCAGAATCACACACGGATCTGAGAAATGAGTTTAGGACGGCGCACGCCGAACTGACGGCAAAATTAGACGACACCCAGGACTATTTACTCACTTCGATACAAAATGTAAAGGACGAACTAAAGACTGAATTACAAGAAAAGGTAGACCGAGTAGACGACAAGATTGAAAATACACGGGTACAATTTCAGGGAGAGTTGAACGCAACAAGGACGGACCTACGAACAGAAATAAAGACACGCGTGGAGGCAGTCGAGGAGACTATGATCAGCGGATTTACGACTTTAAACACTGAGATACAAACATGTGACAAAAAGCATACGACAAATTACAGTAATTTAGGACAGACACTAGAAACACTACAACACGAAAATGTTAACGTTAGGACGCAACTGGACGAAAAACTTGAAGACAAAGTGACGATATTGGAGAACAGGGTCGGTAACGAAGTCAGACATATACAAGACAAGTTAGACGACCTAGAAAGGAGACGCGGAGGACTAGACTACGGGCAGCAGATAAAATTACACCGAGACGCGCTACCGAAATTTGAAGGACGACGGACTGAACAACCGATTGGGTTTTTGGACAGATTAGACGAAATCGTGGAGACAGAGAACGAACGGACGAAATTACAGATAGTTGGGGCGACTTTGACGAGTAACGCGGAAAAATGGCACAACATCATACGGAGACAGTACGACACATAAGCGGAATTTAGACGACTGTTCATCGAACAATTTTGGAGTAACACGCACCAGACAAACATAAGGACAAACTTAATAACAGGACATTACAGTAAGATAAACGGATCACGCAAAGAATGCGCGATAGACAAATACAACCAGGCACAACATCTGACACCGAAAATGGGCGAGGACGACATAGTATTGCTACTTGCGGGACACATGGAACCGGAGGTGACAAAGGTGGTTGTAGTACAGAACATAAAAACCCTGCGGGAATTTTTAGGAGTAATGCGAAATTTTGACTTAGCGACGGCACTGGAGGCAAAGACGCGTGGAGCTTACTGGGAGCAGAACCGGGGGTATAAGGACGAAAACCGACGACACGTATACCACAATGAACACAGACCTAGCTACAGACATGAAGGTTTCAACCACGGACAGCGTAATTATTGGGGACACGACGGAAACAGACGACAGTATTTCAATAGAGAATACCGGGGAAACGAATACAAAAGACAAAATAGGTACCAGCACGGCGACAACGAGGATGACGGCCGTACGACTGGAGGCGGAACGCGTGACGGATACAGCCGGACTGACAGGGACATAAATGTCCAACATATTACGACCAGCGCTGCGACAAAGGACACGGACAAGATTGAGGTGGTACAAGTACACGAGGCACCGACGATTCAAAAAAAAAACCTCAATTTTCGGAAGACAGAGTTGTTAGGTTTAGATGTAGATTTATGTTATAGTTTAAGTGATTTGTTGTTGAATAATTATACCGTTAATAAAAAGAATTTGTTGTTTATTAATATTAGATTAAGAGATTGTTTATATGTTGTTTTAGTTGATAGTGGTTCACAGTTGTCGCTGGTAAATGAAAGTGTGGTGATAAAACATGCAGAATTTTTAAAAGGACGAATAGAAACAATTGATGGGGTTAATTTATGGTCGGCAATGAACAAGAAGCTAACGACGATTTATAAGGTAGTCCGTGTACCGATATTTGTAGGGAATAAAAAGGCAGGGGATGCTGAGTTCTTGATAAAAAAAAAGGGGTTGCAGTTAGATTTTATATTAGGAATGGATTTTATAGAAGATTTTGGATTGAATATAGATGGAAATGATAGGTCGAATCGGATATTAGATAAAGATAAGTTATGGGTGGTGCCTACGGTTAGTTCGGAATATAGGGATTGAAATGATATAGATAAGTCAGGATTAGGAGTGAAAAGGGCAAGTAATTATAGACAGGTTAAAGTGAGATTATGTAATATGTTTGCGAGAATAATTGATGATGGACAGATAGGAAAAGTGAGTATTGATATTAAAGAGAAGCTGGGGGAATTATTTGATAGATTTATAGGGTTGTTTAATGAAGAGCCGAGATTTGCGAAGCGATATACGCATAAGTTAGAGGTCACGGAAGACAGCGGATTTAGTACCAAGGTGTATCCAATTCCGTTTGCAATTAGAAATAGGGTTAAAGCCGAGATTAGTAAAATGTTAAAAAAAGGAATCATCGAACCAGCAAAGACTCCATATGTGAAACCGATAGTTATTGTACCTAAACCTAATAAAGTAGATGAGAGTTCATGCGACGGAAAGTTTAAATTTGTTTTATTTTATAGTGTAAGTTATTATATAGCGTAGTTAGACAGACGTGAGAGAAATGAAATTAGGGGTTGAGTAATAATAAATATGTAGAAATGCGTGGAGTGGTTTTAAATAAAACTAGAAATTATGCACACCAAGATAAGAGTTATAAAGACAGATGAAATTTCCACTTTTATTCAAAACCAGTGGGGCCAATGTAATGTTAGTAGGGGCTTAAAGGGTTCTAAGGGTTGTTTTGTTGAAGGTAGTGTATGCCAAATAAAGAAAGCCAAATATCAGATCCCGTAACTGAGAAATTTATGTTTGCCGTACTTTACAAACGTTAAAGTATTTGAAATACTAGTCAAAATATAAGTGCCAAGACGAAAAAACAATGATTTGATGACGTGATAAAGCACAGTACTCAAGGATTTAGACTGAGTTGTATGTTGAATAAGCCATAGAACGTACATTTGCTAATCGAGAAACCGGATGCGTCTGTAGAAATTACACTATTCACCACGCAGATCCAGGTTTATATGTGTAACGTTTCGGCATTTATTTTAATAGAATCAACCTTTGGACAAACATGTAATATCAAAATTATAAGTAAAAGTATTGTCAAATATGATTGAAGGGTTGTGCGATATTAAGGACCAATGATTGAACAATTATATATGAAAAGGGAAAGTGCAAAAGACAGATTATAAGGTATTAGTGACACGAACTTGTTGGGACAATATTATTGGATGGAATTTGTATAAAATGTATTAAAGAGTAGGCATATTTGAATTGTAATAATCACCAAGGAAAAGATAAACAAGAAGTCGATTTATAAATTTTTTGGTAGTAAGACGTATTTTTGTAAACTGCGCTAAATTTTGACCATTTTTAAGAATTAATAAATGAATTTGAAAGTTTAAGAGTTTGATTGATATAGAAGCAAGAGTAATAATAATTAATAGTAACGACGAAGTGAAAAGGTTAAGAGTGGATTCGAGTAACAGTGGAAAAGGCGTAGTAAACAGTGGGATATTAATGGAATAGATTTGGATATGGTATTAGGAGGATTAATGGTATTGAATGGTATATATGAAACTGAAGGCGATAGTAATGGAATAGGTTTGGATATGGTATTAGGAGGATTAATGGTATTGAATGGTAACTAGAGGATAGCAGTGAATTGGAAAGAGTGGACTTAGGAAGAAAGCATTGAATTTGGAACGAGCGGAATTTGGAACAGGAAAGCAGTGGAGCAGCAGGAGGAGTAATACGAGAAAAGAAGAGTAAACATCAGGAAAATTAGCGCAGGGGAAGTTATATAAAAGGGTAGTCAAAATTCTAAATTTGGATATATTTATTTTAGATTTGGGGAGATCAAAATTCATTAAAAGAAACCTGGAACTGGACAGCAGATCTTTCATAGTGATAGTGCCAGCAGTGTAAAGACGCATACGGCGAGTAAGATTGTTGAGCCAGTTTTCAAAGAGGCCGACGACGAAGTGTAAAATAGGTGACTACTGTGGTTTTAACGTCAAAGTCATAAATTTTGTAATATTAATTAATCTGGCACAAGGCTACGTGGATCGTATATAAAATTTTGGCATATACAAGTGTAAAATATCACAGGTACAAAAACAAAAGGTAGTGCTGTTTGGTTGGTGCATTGCACATCTACTTACCACTGAACCCACGGTAAGTAGGTGGATGCCCTGGGAAGAACGAGTTTTCATATAGTCGAGGCATATTAACACAGTTTTGTTTTCTAAACCAACCAAACGTATATAAAGCACGTAACATAAAATAAGTATTTGCATGTCATATAAAATTAAATAAATAAATAAAAAAGGCGAGTGAGGGGGTAGCATAAGAAGGGTATCCGGGTATTGCTATCAAATATCTATTAACAAACAATCCTACAAATAATAACTGCTACATCCACATACATCGTACTTTATCACACATTATCCAAAAAAAAACGGTACTGATGTACAAGAATTAAAATCTACAAATACATATCTTAAGTCTAAAGAAAAGTTGTTAAAACTGTCTTAAAATCTCTCTTTACAATTAGTATTTCAGAATTACGCTATGTACAAAGTTTTTTTTAGAAATGAGCATGGATAAATGTAATAATCCTTCTTACCTTGTAATCAAACGTAGCTGATCAGATACATTTGATGAAAATTCTTATAGTGGTCAAATTCAATCGAAATTTGACCTCAAAAAACAAAATTATTCACTTAAAGAAAAAATAATGTGCCTACCAAATTCTTACGTATTCTACTACTTAAGTAAATGAACAAGCACAAATGTCTCCAAAAATTTTAAAGCAACGATTTATTATTGACTTGTTGATTGTCCATGTCTCTTGTTAATGTAAGTTTGTGTCCATTTAACTTCATACATTCTTTTCCAAATCTATATCAAAACAGATCTTTAAAAATGGTCATTAAATCGACTCATTAGCTACCTTATAATTTTACATTCTTATATATTGACAGATATTTTTAAACGTAAAGGTAAACTCGACACAGTTAACAATTGACCCCGTTTTTATTCTCAATGGATGTATACAGAGTGTTTCATTAACATTGGAAAAACAGTTAGCTAAAGATACTATGCATCAAATAATGACCATTGAGCTAAACTCTATCTTATCCGAATATTTAAGGTTTAAAAAGTGCGAAATTTTGAAGGTTATAATCTTATTTCGATTTTTTAGCTATTTTGAAAATTGGCATATTTATGTGTTTTGGTAGAGGAAAAAAGAATATGATACTATTTTTGACATTGGTGATAGAGGAAGTTACATACAACCCTTCAATTTGCCTGCTTTGCATTAAATAATTTTAATGGAATGAAATTTTTAATCTTGTTATGAAATCAACTGAGTGCGATTTAAATAATATTTAAAAAAGTACATTTTAGAAACATGGGTTTTCAACTTACATACTATACTTTACTTCTATTTAGCATGTGTTTTAAATGGTAATAAAACTTTTTAACTAGGATTTCTACGAATTCTTAATTAAGTACTATGCACAATTTACAGATACTATTATGCAATATAAACAAAGCTTTTTATGTCACGGGTTTTCGCACTTGAAATAATATACAGAACGTTTCCAATTACGGAGCTATGTACACGGTTCGGTGCTCAATGACTTTTATATGACCTGTTATCACATCAATAAATATATATATATATATATATATATATATATATATTATTGTGTAATTAAGGGGGCATTGGGATATATAACGGCACAAGTGAACTCAGAGGTTGAGAGCTTTCGGTTAAGAGAAAATAAATTTATTTAATTAGGGAGTTGGAATATAGTTAGCAATAATTTTTTTAGCTTAAGTAGTGTATAATAATGTAGGGTCAATTTAGTTTAACCAAGGATAATGTAACATAACACTTGTATAAACATAGGGCAGAATAAATAATAATTGGGGTAAAATCATTCTAACGTATTTAAATTTGTAGTAAAGTGTTGTATAAAAATCTAAAAGCGTGGAGCAAGTGTTAAGATAACATTTCTGTTTTCAAACTTAAAATCCAACACGTTTAAAACAAAACAACGAGGGGAGATAATATTTCTCGGTAAGCTTGGCAACAAACAAACTTTAATGGGTTATTGGAAAAGAACAGCCGTTGGAATTAATGTAAACGAGGTTTGATGGTTAAAATATTGATTTCAATCCAGAAGATAGTATAGTAAAGAACCAAGAAAAGACCAAGACCAAATAAAAATGTATTGAGTGCAAGAGGGATGCGTATACTTAATTCAGGAAGCAGTATAGTTGATAGACCTAAATAAAATCGATAATTTTAAGGATATTTAAAAGCAAACACGCGTCGGTTAAAAAGTGCGAGAATGGAGCTAAGCAAGGTGATTAGTGTGAATTGTGCAAGAATGGCAGAGATCCAGCTGGCGGAAGCATATGTGTGAAATAAAACTATAGATACAAGGGCAATAAGAGATGTTTGTTCAAGTCGGAAGCGTAGACATATAAAAATGTAGAGGCTAAATTAGAACGACGGTTGACGGTTTGAAGCGATTTACCGAGTAATGTTATGTTTGTTATAAAAATTCACAAGAATCCGAGGTTCGTTAGGGGTTTTTCGTTGGAACAACGAGCGGTTAGAAAAAATTTTCAAAAATTATAGGAACAGGTATACAAGTGTACGTGCCAATTTAAAACATAGGGAGGGGCGCATTGTACTTATATAATCACCGGCAGAGAAGGGCCTTACTCTCTTTCTCTTTTGTTTTGATTTCATCTATCATTGGTGATAATAGTTACGTTCAAGTGAACTAGTGCAATTTAATAAAATTTTATGTAGAAACTGATAAAGCATCTTTGTGTTAAAACGTTAAAGTGGTATGTAAGTACAAAGCTTGTTAAGTTCGTATTGGAAGCACAGAAATATTAAACTTTGAAATTGTTTGGATGATGAAAAAAGCGATGTTTGAATATTAAAAGAGGAGATTGGAATTTTTAGATTGGAAATTGTAAACAACGGTATGCATGGCAGATATGGTAATTGGACCAGGAAGTTAGCTAATGGACTGGGTATCTACTAGACGGCAGCATCTCCAAGGAGCTAAATGGTGGAGCACACTTAGAAGATAAAAACCAGGTAGGCGATAGAACATTGAGTGGTGAATATTTTTATGGTGTCTGTGATTGTATGGATTTAAGTTTGATGTGTTTTTATTATTGTTTAATATTTTATAAATAGACATTTATGGGACTTTAAAAGGAAATAGATTTCTGAAAATAATTAATGAATTTACAGATAACCAAATGTTGTAAAGGGGTATAGAGGGCTTATTGATATTTGGTAGTGCAGTAAATTTATATGCACAGTTATAGAGTTTTATTATGAGCTCATGCTAAGACAAAAGGGTAACGTAAGGTATGAGGAACGCCTTCTTACTCTATGTATAATAATACATGATGGCAAGTATACCATATAAAGTTAGAGAGTGTTGGCACCTATATGCAACACATAGTACGTCTAATTTGTAAAATATTTCATAGTGTCATATGTTATTTTCTGAGCCTAAAAAATTACGTTGTGCAAACACTGTGTAGCTTGGCTTAATCCATGGATAATTACAAATATTTATGTGCAAATATTATGCAAGGACTTGTGTGTATTTTTTATGGAGAAAATGAAAGATTTGCAATATGGTTATTTATAAACTATATGTACAGACATTGTGAAATTATTTGCCTGTGTATGTAATTATGTACAAAAATGCGATATTAACCTAATATGGCATACCGGTCTATCGAAAAGTTTAGTAACAATAGCCGTCACGTGATTGAGTGACAGTGAGCTTAATGTATACCTCTCAACCACTTACATATAGTTCATACAGAGGAAATCTATGCGTATTGATTATAGAAACTTCCTTCATTTTTACGTTTGCTGAAATGAGAGATTTTGTAACAGCCGCCATGTATTTGTACTACTCACATTAATCCCTCCCCGCCAAGAGCTAGGCCGCTTAAGGATCACAATCCGTTCCTTACTGAGGTAGTTTCAGAATTTTGACTAAATAACCTTTATGGTTTTCAACCATTTAGCGAATCGGGTTAAATTTTTGCGTGGTGATAAATCTAGTAGTTCATGCAAATTGTATCTGTTTCGATTCCATTCGTTAACTGAAAGTGTGTAGAATTTTGGGCCAAATAAACAATTTTTTGAGGATAATGAGCTCAGGAAGTAACTTTGTATAGATTTCAGGGATCAAGGAATCAATTGGTGATATCAATCTTTTTCCAACGTGACTAAATGAGATATCACAACGAAAACATGTTCAAACTACTGAAATTTAACTTTTTGTATTAGTGACGAGAGTCAGTTGACAACATCCGTTAAGAGTTTGGAAAAATGGCTACGTGGGTTGTTTTAATTGCGGAATTAAATAAAAAAAATTAATCAATCGTTCAATTCTTTTAGATTACTTTCAGAAAAACACACCTTCTATATAACCATTAATTTGCCAATGCTACCTACAATACAGTTTCTTGAGTTTTGGCAATAAAGTTATATACACTGAACGGGTCGTACAGCTAGGAGATCCTCTAGGTCCTCCTTTATTCTATATGCTATTAACGAACTAACTTAATCCTTTGATACAGATTTTAATAGTTGGTACTTGGATGATGGCTCTGTTGGTGAAGATATATCATCAGTTAGCAATGCCCTCGAAAGCATAATATCAATGTCAAGAGATTTAGGTTTAGAACTTAATTTCGAAAAATGTGAGTTACTTTTAAACCATCGTGACGAAAGATTAATTAAACATTTTAAATCCTTGGCACCCGGAATTTCAACCAAAAAAAATAAATGGATTTTATTGGGAGCCTCTCTGTGCTCGGAGTCAATGGACTATTGCCTAAACCAAAAAATCGTTTCTTTAAAATTAATGCGCACCCGTTTACAAACCCTACATTTACCATGGCATGTAAGTTATTGTTTGCTAAAAAATTGTTTGGCTATCCCCAAGCTTATGTTCCTCCTCAGATGCTGCCCAACATGGCATAGTCCCGAATTTCTACAAATTTTTGACGATACCATACAGGTCACAATTGAAGCAATTACTAACATTCATTTGGAGGAAACTTAATGATCTCAGGCAACTCTTCCAATAAATAGAGGTCGGTTAGGAATACGTTTGGCAAATTCTTTATGCCTACCCGCTTTTCTATCATCTTTTAACGCATCTGTGTCCCTAATGAGCAAAATTTTGCCAGAACAACCATTCAGCTTTGACGCGACTTATTTTGAAGGCAAAAATATGTGAATGTTAACTGTGCAGAATTCATCAATTAAGCACAACAAATCCTCCCAGAAGGAATAGGATAAACCAATGCTCGACATTGTTTCCAATAACTTGTTGGAATCAATTCTAACATTAACTGATAAGGCTCGCATTCAAGCAATAACTACGAAACAGTGGAGCTTGGTTATCGGTTTTGCCAGTAGCTACGTTAGGTTCTCTATTAGACAATAAGACGTTCAGAATAGCTGTTGGATTACGTTTAGGAGCTTAATTATGCATTACACACTTATGTATATGCGGTTCGCCAGTTAACGAAAAAGGAAATCATGGATTAAGCTGCCGTTTCAGCGCAGGTCGTCAACCTAGACATAAAATGGTAAACGACATTATCAAACGTGCTTAAGTTACCGCAGGCATTTCAACTATCTTAAAACCTAATAGTATTTTTCGCGACGACGGGAAGAGACCTGATGGAATTACTATAATTCCATAGAAATTTGGCAAACCAATTGTATGGGATTTTACGTGTACCGATACTCTAGCCAAGTCGCATATAAATTCATGCGCTTTAACATCAGGCGCAGCAGCTGTTGCTGCAGAATCTTTAAAGGTCCGAAAATATAAAAATTTATCAGACAATTACATTTTTACCCAGTCGCAATTGAAACACTTGGTGTATTGGGATTGCAAGCAATTGAATTTCTGGAAGACATAGGTAAGAGGATTTTCGAATCAACATATGACAACCGAGCTACAATGTTTCTTTTTCAAAGGATAAGCATTGCAATCCAAAAGGGTAATGTGGTTCAATCTTGGGAATGCTTCCATCTTTACAACAATTAGAGGAGTTTTTATATCTCCATTTAAAAATAATAAAGTTACATATTCCCAAAGTCATTCAAATCACACACATACGGCTTCTATTTTGAAAAATCATTTTACCTTAACACCCAATAATCCCGTCATTTGATACGTTCAAAACCCTGCAAATAATTTTTTCTGCATTCTTATTTAAAACACTTTAAAATTTCTCAACAAGCTCGATTTCCTACCATTTAAAATTAGTATTATTTAAAAAAAGTTCTCATGTAATTATTCTATAAAATTTTGCCTTTTAAAATCAAACAGCTGCCTAGAAAACTTTACGTTTCAAATTAATTGCAATATTTCCTACCACCTGTAGTGACTATATTTTAATTAAAAGCTGCATGTAAAGCACAGCTTTCTTCTAAAAGATAAGGCCACTTACCACCTGCCTACATCTGCTTACAATAGGTTTGTTATCTGTAAGTATACTATTATTCTGCAGCTGCTATTGTTACAAAGTAATAAGATTGTTTTCCTTTGTTTAAAAATCTTTTGGTAATTGCGTTATCTGCTTGTTGGCAAGCTGATACAGTCTATATTTCGGCAGCTGTTGTCTGGGAATTTTGCTCACTCGATTCCTTGGCGATATCTTTAAAAGCCAAAATACCTACCCCCCCCCTTCATAATTCTGGCGTTATAAAATAGAGACCGTGTTTTGAAAGAGGAGATTGAATTTAACATCTTCTTACCGAAGATACATGTTGTAAAGTCGCGCTACCGAAATGCATTCTGTGCTAGTATGAGTTGAGTTGGTGGTTCCAGCAGCCAACCCATATAGAAATGCAGTCGCATTTTCCCAGTCCTAAGATGATACCAACACGAAGCCGATAGCTCAAGGTACAGTTATCTGTTTTCGTAATTTTTTATGCTGCTGTGAAGAATAGACTTTTCATTTGCTATTGTTACTTATAATTATCCGATAAATTAGCACCACCACGTTACAAAACTTACAACACAATGAACGAACGACTATATAATTATTCTATAAATTAAAATTTAGATAATCAAGGTTTATGTTATAGCCGGATTTACTGTTTCTTTTGTCTTTTAACGTAAACTTATAAATTTAAAACTAGTTGACACTTGATTAATTTAAGTTAGGATGTATAAGTTTAATGTTACAATATTTCTTGATTAGGTGCACTTTACAAGGCAGCATGTATATATAACTTTGTGTATTTCTTTTCCTAGAAGTACTGTATAGTTTATGTTTTATTTTCTTTTGTATATATTTAAGGTGAAGCATTAAGTAAGTATCTAGATTATAAGATGTTATATTTACTTAACAATTTTATATTTTTATATTATGACGCTTTGTTTACCATCACCTAACAAACGATTGCGCAATTTTTGGACTCTTTGTTATGTTGTAAATGCTTTTCGAAATTGGAAGTTGAAAATATAGTTTCACAGAGATTTCCAATGTGTTCTTTCTATTTCACCCACGCCCCTCTACGACGTTTTTGAGCTAGCCCAAATTCTACCATTCTGTCCCCGTTTGGTTGCGGTATTCGGCGTAAACGATTTCTTTACTTACTCTTACTGTTTTCTTTCGTGTTTGCGCGGAATACCGTAACTCATTGAAACTAATTTAAACTTTTACGAAGAAAACGTTTGCAATCTTCAATATTACAAAACTGTTGATCAACCTTCAAAAACGAATAATGTAACTTATAACATGCCAGAAAGTATAAAGAAATTGAACTGTTCAATGATACGTGGTTTAACTAATTTAGGCAATACTTGTTTTTTCAAATCAATTGTGCAATGTCTTGGACAAACACCGTATTTATTAAAATTACTTCCTGAAACATTAGAATCTAGCTAATATTTCAAGCAACATGGTGACAGGTTAGACCATACAATAGAGATTCATTGATGTTAGATTTATTTGACGAAGCTTCAGAAGAACGGCGACCCCTAACAAATATTTTAGTACAAACGTTAAAAGAATTACGAAGTAATAGACCAGAAACATACAATCCTAGCATGCTACTACTCAAACAAAGTATGCTGCAATTCGCTGAAGGCCGACAGTATGACCCATATGAATTACCACGGAATTTGTTAGAAGCAGTGCGCAAAGAGAATTTGAGAAGTCATCAAGCAGTAATTCTAGAAAAATTGAAACAGTTGTAAAGCAGATCAATCATCTTTTGAAAGTGATCAAAGAAAATCTATAAAGTTATACATACATCAGTCCAAATTGGTACTTCCCTCTACAAGGTGTCTTAGTCAGTAGATTACAATGTTAAGAATATATGCATATTTCATATCGAGATGAGGTCCTTCATGACTTGAGTATACCAATATCGGAAAAACAAATTTCTAAAAAAACAGAAAAATTGGAAGAAAATAAATCGTCAAAACGTCTTATAAAGAAAGAAAAACGCAAGACTAAAAAAATAGAAAACAACAAATGGACTACAAACAAGTAGTAGATTGTGTAATATTTTATATTGGTCGAGCTAAAGAAGTTAGAGAGCAATTCAAAATGCAAATCGCATATTGATTTAGAAGACATCGATGAAAACACTCAAAATATAAGAAAAATTTTAAGGGAACAGACTCTTATGGTATTGTAGTGCACAGCCGCGCAATTAAATCAATTGCTACAGATAACCCAAATTACAATCAACCATCTAACGAAACATTTTTGGAAATAAAGACACCCCGATGACACTTATAAATTGTTTGACTTCGAAGTGTCACCTTTGGCTTTTCTAAATAATAAAAATATTACTATAAAAGGGGATTTAGAAAAATCACTTTTACTAAGCGATAATACATCTTGTTTTTTAATGGCGATAAGGACATGGATAGTTCTTATAGAGATTTTGATATTCAGCAAGAAAAGAAAGTGAATAAAAACTATTATATAAATGAGACAGCTGGAAGCACCGGTATTCTATGATACCAATGTGAAGAAGGCGAAGGCTCTTTGCAATCTTGTTTAAACGAATTCACGGCAAGTGAGTTACTTACCGGAAATAACCAAGTAAGCTGCGATGTGTGCACAAAGACATATAGCAGATCTAATAAAGAAACTGTTTATACAAATGTCATTAAGCAAGTTCTAGATTCCAATCCACCTGCAGTTTTAATTATACATTTAAAGAGATTTAAGGTCTTAAGACTTCGTTCAGCCAAAGTGAATAACTATGTTGCTTTTCCAATATTACTGGATTTAGCGCCATTTTGCTCAAAACAATGTCAAAACATTGCAACGTTTAATTCTAATCAATCTAATGTATTGTATTTGCTATATGGTGTTGACAAACATAGCGGCTCAATTCACAGTGGTCATTATGACGCATACGTAAAAATAAGGTATCCTTTAGAAACCATCAGTGACAATTGCCAATTTCTACATACAAATAAAAAACATATTTCGTTCTCGCAGTGTAAAACTAACGAAGCCAACATTGAAATTCCATTGGAAAAGTGGTATCATGTTAGTGACTCCCATGTGTTAGAGGGGCCTGAAAAAAAGGTCCTTGAGGCACAGGCATACTTGTTGTTTTATGAACAAATTTAGTAATTTGTAAATTGAAGGATTGTTTATAAATATTTAAGGTATGTTTGACTTAACAAATAGCAAGACTGAACAAATTGCAGAATCAATTGCTAACATTTGTTTTGTACCATAATGCAAATGTGGCAAGATATAGTTTCGAACACGCTAAAAATGACTGATAACCATTAGAAAACACCGCACACGAAAAAGAAGGCATGATGGCATTACAATTCTTTTTACGGAAGTAGAACGTTTTTGATCGAAACTACCTAGTTTGCTCTCTAACTTAAAATTCTGTTTTAAATGAGATATTATTTTGAAACTACAACTGGTAAATACTGAAAACTTTCCGAAGATTTCTTAATTAGAAATTAGTTGTCTGTTTAATTTGTATATATTTATATTCCGAATTAAAGAGAATGAATGACTAATTGGATTCGGTTTGTCTCTTTGTTGCCTATTACCTCCAACTCAAGTGTCATTATAGTTTATATGATTCAGACTGCTAATCATTTCAAACCAGTCACCATTATTATCGAATTTGTAAAACGTTACTATTTCTAACCTTTAAAAGCGGGATTATAAGTTTCTAAGTAAATTTATTACAAATCCATACTTTGCAGTGTGGAATTCGGCTGTAATAATTATGATGACATCACGTTAAATCTAGTCAGCGCCAAAAAATTTATAATCGCGTTTTTAACTAAAAGTGGTCGCACAGACTTATCATTTAGCACGACTCATCTTTTTGCTAACGATTTATGATCATACCAAATGCGATGGCTTCGTGGATTAGTTACTATTGCGCGTGACTGCTAATTTCAAGATCTCCGATTCGAATCCCGATATGATCCTGTCCATATATTATAATTTCCAATACTCCACTCAAAGATACTACATTTGCTCGAAAGCAAGTTTTCTACCTGGCAATAAGGTTAGAATTGAAGGTTCTGTGTATTCATTCGTAACATTTGTTCTGTTCTTGAATTTTGAATAGTGCCATGAACAAAGGGGTGTTGATATGAATTGCTGTTGATGTAGATTAGAAATTATATGTAAAGCAGTGAAGACACCTGATCTATGAGAGTGGCGGTTCAAACTTTTTAGATATATACTCATTGGCATGGAAATTCCAACACCAAGAAAGGTTGCAAATTTTTTACCAAACTTGGCAGATGTGTTTAACTACTCACAAGCAATAAGTGAATAAAACTTCGTTGCCACAGATCAAGTCGTGTTAGTATATCTGACATTTCTGTCATTTCTTTTTAACATTTTTATCCGGTGTATTTCCTGTAAGTTTTGGTTGAATTTTGTGTTTTATCTATTAAACTTTAGCTAATTTTGGTATTTTGAAGACGTGATTATGCCTAGAGTGCAACTACGTGAAAATTATAGCCAGTTGAGCGAATTCGATAGAGGTGGAATTGTTTGGTTGCATGAAGGTCGTTTATCGTTCAGAGAAATTGCAAATCGCCTTAACCAAAGTCATTAGACAAGCATGCGTTGTTATCGATAATGAACTAGAAGGGCCAGGAATGTCGTAAAAAAGAAATGGGTAGCGGAAGACAAACTAATGATGTACAAGGCTGCTGTCTTCGCTTAATGGCTCTAAGAGACCGATTCTCCAGTACCAGGCCAATTGACGATCACTGGTTAGGTAATGAAAGACGTCCCGTAACCCCTCAAACAGTTTATCTTACATGTGATTTTTCAATGCTCCACCCGAAAGTACTACATTGGCCAGGAAGCGAGTTTTTTTTACCTGGAAAATTTTGAATTTTGCCGAACCCTTGTTGTTCCAAGCAAGGTGACAACACTCGCACACGGGACCTCCATTTTACCTCTTATCCGAACGAGGGTGTCTTTTTGTGAAAAATGCTCGCCTAACATTTTTCATGCGGACCGTGTCGGGATTCGAACCCGGAACCTTGGGCGTAGTAGTCACACACATACCACTACGCCACGGAGCCGCCACAAACAGTTTATCGCTGAATTAGGGCTTTCAGCTTGCAATCCTATCGACAACATCTTGTGTTACTGTTTACGGATCAACATCGACAAGGTCTAGAGTGGTGCAGTTTGCTATTACACTGAAACCTGGAGTGGCGTATGGTAGTATTCAGTGATAAATTTCGATTCTGTTTAGATATGCCTGATGGCCGTATGAGAGTCAGACCAAGACCTAAAAAACATGCCAATGTTAGATTTTCTGTGGAAAGACATGTGCGCCAAACCATGGGGGTTATAGTGTGGTATGCAATAACATATGAAAGTAGGTTACATTTGGTGTTTATTCGAAGCAATATGAACGCCGAGCGCGACGTTAATGAAGTTGTGAAACCCCATTTTCTTCCTTATCTCTAACAGCTCGAGGACCCACTTTTCCAACAGGATAATGCCCGTCCTCACGTAGTGAGGACTACTCTCAACCAATTTGAAGGTGGCTGTGTAAATATTTTACCATGGCCACCCAGATCCCCCGATATATCGCCCATTAAATATGTGTGGGACTTTATGGATAGAAGACAATAACTTAGCAAATCCTCCGCATACACTGGAAGTTCTTTAGCACGAGGTGCAGGTTGCTTAGGATACAATATCTCAGCAGGACATCGACCACCTACTGTAGTCGATATCGCGAATAGTGAGGGAGTGTGTAACAAATTGGGGGCACATTATTACTAAAAGTTTTGTTAATTTTTGGTTTTGTCTTAGAAATTTTAATCAATTATTACCATTGAGTAGTGAAACATATCCTCCAAGTTTGGTCAAAAAATTCCTAAGCCTTGTTGGTTCTCAAAATTTCATGTCAATGAGTATATTTACTCCAAAGAGGAGATAAAGGAACAAAGTCTTCTTTGCAAGTTTACTGAAAAGTAACTTATTTTAATAACTGTTATAATGCAGAAATTCGTATATGTGGGCCTTACAGATGAACTGTTTTCATAGGTTTTATCATTTTAAAAATTATAGATAAATCAACTAAAACTGTATAATTTTTTGCACTATTTCTTACCCAACGAATAGTGACTATTTATGTACAGTTACTTCAATTTTGCAGCAAACAAGTCTATAACACTTTTATTAAAATTTTCTATACTACCAATCATTCGTTTCTCTGAAGATTGCAAAGTTAATGCACTGGATCCTGACTCATAGTGCTTCTTAGAAATGTTTTAATTCCCTTTATAGGTGAAAAGCATCTTTCAGATGTAGTAGTAATCATAGGAATTGTAGATATTATCATGATGATTTGGCCGTCAGTTCTAGAACTGATTGGACGCGTACCTCCATTGTCTTTATTCTGAGCTAACCTACACATTTCTCTGAAGTTCCCACAACTTACATCTTTCACTATCTGTGTGCAATAGTCTGATCTAGGCCGGCCTGTATTAATTTCTTTTCTTTTCTCTACTTCTTATATATGCCGCACTATCCCTCATGTCTTGGTATATGTCCCATCATCACATTTCCCATATTTTTTACCGTTTACCACATTTTTTTTACCCCTACCATTTCTGGTACCTCTTTGTCTGTAGCACCACATTTCAAAGGCTTCTATATTTTTCCTTTCCACTTCTCTTACTGTCCACGTTTCACAGCCATACAGTGCTGTGCTTAAGACATATGCTTTCAGCATTACTTTCCCTATATTTATGCTTGTTGTTTGCAAACATAGTTGTTGCATTTTCTTGTTAAATAGCACGGCTTGTACTAATCTTTTTTTTATTTTATATTTTTGAACCCTTCTCCTTCTATTGTTCTCTAAAAATATATTCTACTTCGCCGATATTCAATGTCACGTGAAGAGGGTTGAGCAAGCTGACGGCTACCAAGAGTCTCCACCACTTAGACACTTACAGCATAAAAATACTCGATCAGTGGCTATAGAATTTAGAGAATCAATGGACAGAATCATTAACAATGGACCCACTGCAGTACTTGAAAATTGTGGATTTGATAAAAAAAAGTACATCCATACAGAGGAGTCTGGTGAATTTCCTGCTCATCTGAACTGCTGTAAGCAAACGATACCCTATTTTCACTCTACCGGACACTTCCCATATGTCAAGTCTTGCCACGTTTATGTACACGATATGGAAAGCTATTTTATTTTATTAACACCAAAGGAGTACAAAAAGTTCGTGAAGAAGACTACTTCACTATGAGAAGGAATGACCGGTTCCGGTCCGTCATGTTTTCAGATAACCTAGATGCGGTCATTCTCAAACCGAGGTGGCATGATGCGTGGTAGAGGTATGACAGATAGTGCTCTCCTTTAAATTGGTCGATGCGATGACTGTAATTCAAAAGATATGTTCTTCACTCGAAGAATATTGTGGAGTTTTGTTTTGAACAAGTGAGCAGCACAAGGGTTTTGGAAAAGTTCGCCAAGGTCGAGAGGCAGGTGACACTGGCAAACTTACATAATGGTTTGATAATCACGCTCCTTTTCTAAGGACCGAGAAAATCGTGATGGTTACATTAGATTTCCAAATATCTACTATCATAGGAGAGGTTGTACAGTGGTTTTTGATGAGTGCACTGACATATCAGACAGCACAAAAGCAACTAAAGAGAGTTGACGATATCGACTCAGGAGATGTGTGGACATCAATATCGGTTATAACCAAACAGGAAGGATTTTCTTTCCAGCTTTTAGAATAAGAGTTGTCTGTTATGGGATAAATACGCTTTAAGCTTCGGGTAATCCTAACGTTAATATTGTGAAGACAGCTTTCAAGAAATCGCAAAATTCCTCGGCTGCTGTTATTGGAGACCTCGACTTGATTGTTCTCTTGGTAGTCAAAATTCCTATTAATTGCGGAATTATGCTGGTAAAACCTGCAAGATAAAAGCTCAAGACGAGTGTATATTTTGCACAATAGCTGCAGCAAGAGTTGAAGATAAAGGAAAATGCCCATTTGTTGTTCTTACATACATTCCCAGGCGATGACACAATATACGCTAAGCATCGCAAGAGTAAAGTGGGTTTTGTCAAAATGTACAAGAAGTCCAAAATTATACAACGTGCTGTTAAGCAGAATGCATTCTGAACGTACCACTAAGTACACCTGTAGTTTAAAGAGGTACCTAATGGTGGAGCGCAGAATCAGTGTTGGAAGAGAAGGATGACTAACTAGTTCCGAAGTTTTCAAGTTGGATGCTGTCTCTGACAAAAACTTAAAAATGATTTCTTACCTATGCACGAAAGGATGTGACAGTAACAGGTGTGGTTGAAAAATAGCATCGCTAAACAACTCTGTGACATGCACTAATTATAAGGGCAGTTGTAACAACGGAGTAGCAATATTAATTCAGGACGAAGGTGGCGACAACGATTTCTACTAACCTTTTTGAATGACGTCTCCATAACGAAAATAAATAAGCATCAACCCTTTTGCCTCAAAAAACCAAGATGTTGCATTGAATGTACGTTTTTCAATTTTTGGTACCCCACCAATATTACGATACTTGATGGTTCATTAAGTGTTCTTTCATTTTTGTTAAACACCTTTAATTTGTATAACTAAAAATGCCTTTCTCTTGGAGGATACTGTAAAAAAATTATTGTTATTTAATAAAATGTTAACTGCAACTATCCAATAATAATTTTCACTAAAGATATAGTAACTTGCAATATTATGATACCAACCGAATTCTTCCAGATCAGCAATATGATTTTTTGGGAATTATTTATAATGTTCAAGTAAAACATCAAAGTGACTCTGAAAAAATAACAATTACAATATAATTATCCCGTTATTTAAGTAAGTATTAATATCAGTGTGTTGTCGTTTAACGCAGTATTAGCAACATTGTGTTATCTGTTATAAATTTGATCTTTGAAGAAGCTTAAAAAATGAATTTTTGTTTAGAAGAAACAGATATGATTTGGGTATTGGAAGAAAGTTTGAGAAATTGCTTACATGCATCAAGCATATATCAACAGGAGTATCCTGAGCGAAGACATCCAAATCCAGAAACGTTTGAAAGATTAATGGATGGTTTTTTTCATACTGGTTCAGTCGTCTATGAAAAACATGAAAGCGTCAACTCTGTTGCGACCGAATGAAAAGAAATTTGATGTACTGCTAGCCGTTACTGAAAATCCCTATATTAACACACGTGTACTTTTACGTCATTTCTACATTAGTCAAACATCTGATGTAAAAATGCTTCACAAACACAAAATGCACCGTCACCATATTCAGTTGTATCAACAATTGAATGACAATAATTATTCCTGCAGATTTGATTTTTGTAAAGAGCTCACAACAAATTCGTGATGAAATATTGTTTTTGATCTTGTGCTTTTTGAAGATAAGGCTACCTTTCATAAAAATGGAACAACGAATAGACATAATTTTCATTACTATTCAACAAGCAATCCTTACTTTATAAAAATTCACAGTCAAACCAGGTGGTCTATAACCGTTTGGGGTGGTATTGTTGGGGAGCACGTAAGTGGACCACATTTTTTTTACGGTTGTGTGAATGATGCGGTATATTAGATTTTCTTGAAAATCGTTTGTCATTATTACTTGCAGAGGTTCCACTTAATATTAGGCAAAGAATGTGGTTTATACAGGATGGCGCTCCTGTTCATCACACTACACAAGTTCACAACTATCTTAGTAACCACTTTCCTCCAAGATGATAGGTAGAGGAGGAGAATTCACATGACCACCACGATCATCGGAATTATCCAAAATTGATTTTTTATGTGAGACTATATAAATAACCGCGTGTACTAAGAAACTCCAACAATAAAGAAGCTTTTGACAGTATCGATATAGAAATGTTGGGAAATGTAGCCCAGTCATTTGAAGATCGCTTAGAAGTTTGCATAGACGTCCTAAGTGGGCATTTAGAACACTTATTTTGAAGTTATTTTGCACCATCGCAATTATAGTTGAGTGCTCATTGAATAATGATCATTCTTTTGCAGTATTCTCCAATAGTAAGTTACTTTTAGTTATATAGATTAAAGGTATTCCTAAAATTTGAAGAAAATATCTCTAAAAGTAATGAATTTAGGAACAGGAGTGCTTAACAGAAATGAAAGAACACTTAATGGACCATCCAGTGTCGTTATACATTGGGTATCCCATTCAAAAAAATTTAAAAAAATATTTTGAGAAAAATGATGCACCCTGTATACTGTGCGAAAATTTCAAAAGAGTAATATTTGCAAAAATACTAGAACATATAGTCAACATTCTGCACCCTTAAAACTAACATAGGTTGTGTATTAGTCCAGTTGCCAAGCATACAATTATGGTACTTTTTTAAACAATTAAATTTCTCGAAAACTAGAAAGAATAGAACTATATGATTGGTATCAATTTAAAGCTTCTTTATGGGCTTTTTAAAAATATAATAATGTACAGGGTGTTCCGTTAAGAAAATATAACATTGATTTGTACTTTACATAGCTTCTGTATTAATGAAGTTATTGACTATATATATATATATATATATATATATATATATATATATAAAAGGGTGGAGTAGAATGTCTATATATATATATATATATATATATATATATATATATATATATATATAGACATTCTACTCCACCCTTTTTATCTGCCATTTATACGATTTCGCAGAATACTAAGCCTATAGCACTTATTAACACAAGTAATCTTTAATATAGATAACGTTGTTTTTCAGAACAGAATTAAATATACCATTCTTATTAATTACATTTAATCGTTTATCTTTCTTAGAACAAACTTTACAGATATTTACCAAGAATTCTTAATCTACTGTCAACGATTATTAATAATGTTTACTACTTAAAATTCGTTTTTAAAGCGATGGGTATACTATCATCATCATCATAATTGGATCTTCAGTCCTGAAACTGGTTAGACGCGTATCCTCATTGTTTCCTATTCTGAGCTAAAATACTCATATAATTGAAATTTCCACAGTCTGCATCTTTGACTATCTGCGTGCATTAGTCTGATCTAGGCCTACCTCCACCTCTTTTTTTCCTACCATTGCTTGTAATATATCCCGCACTATTCCCCAAAAATGTTTTAGAACATATCCAGCCCTTTTATTTCTCCTTTTTTTTTGTTTTTCACATATTCTTTCAACAATTTTCTCCTTGTTTCTATGTTTGTTGTTTTCGAACATAGCCGCTGCTCTTTCGTGTTAGATACAGTTTGGTTCGCCTTCTATTGTTTTACAAATATATATATATATATATATATATATATACATATATATATATATATACCCTTGTGAAGGGGGTTAAGCAGCCTGCGGCTAGCAAAATCTCCCAACTCTCAAACATTTGCCGAATTTATAGTTTTCCAATATATCCTTTAGAACAAGATTTATCGTCTTAAAAAGGGTTGGACACGTACCCTCACATTTCTATTTTGAACTAGTCTACGCAGTTCCCTGAAATTTTCACAGACTAGATACAGCTCAGTTCCCTTTTTTTGTTTTCCATTTATTGTACCGAGATTCGGTAGTATGTGAAGGGGGTTAAGTAGCCTGTGGCTATCAAGATTCCCCAACACTTAATAGTTTTCCAGTAAATACTTTCGCACAATTAATATTAGTTGAGAATATTGCAAGACCGATACCTGTAGTTTTTTACAATAATCTTCATATTCATATACAGTTATTTTTTTCGTTATTAGTTTTTTCACCTTGGGACTGGATGGATGCGTACCTCTATTAATTTCTATTCTGAGCTAGCCTACACATTTCCCTTAAATTCCCACATCTTACATCTATCACTATCTGTGTCCAATAGTCCAACCTAGGTCTACATCTACTTTTTTTTTATCTCTGTTTCCAATATATTCCGCACTATTCCCTCATGCCCTAGTATGTGGCCTATCATCCTATCTCTCCTATATTTTACTTTTTTCCACATATTTCTTACTTCTCTTACAATTTCTAGCACCTCGTTGTTCTTAACTTTGTCTGAATTACAACATTCCAAAAGGCTTCTATCTTTTCTGTCTGCTTTTCCTACTGCTCCTATTTCATAGACGTATTGTGCTGTGCTCCACACATATGCTTTGAACAATTTTCTTTTTGTTTCTATGTTAGTTGTTTTTGAACATAGCTGCTGTCCTTTCTTGTTTGATGCAGTTCGGTCATCTTCTATTATTTACAGTTATATACCCTATTTCCCTGGTATTCAATGGTATGTGAAGGGGGTCAGCTGCCTTTGGCTGTCAAGTTCCCCCAGCACTTAAACGTTTGTCGAATTAATAGTTTTTACAATATATACTTTCGCACACTCAAAATTAGTTGAAAATATTTTACAACCAACACCTGTAGTTGTTTATAATAATCATCAGATTTAAGTGCACTTATTTTTTCGTCATCAGCTTTTACGTCTGGAAACTGGTTGGACGTGTACCTCAACCTATTTATGTTCTGAGCTAACCTACACAGTTCCCTGAAATTCTCACAACAGCCTATATACAGCTCGATTCTTCTTCTATTATGTTCTAACTATACGCCCTATTTCACCGAGATTCAGTGGTATGTGAAGGGGGGCGGCTCCGTGGCGTTGTTGGTATGGGTGTGACTACTGCGTCCAAGGTCCTGGGTTCAAATCCCGACACGGTCCGCTTGAAAAGTGTTAGGCGAGCATTTTTTACAAAAATACGCCTTCGTATGAGAGGCAAAATGGAGGTCCTGCGTGTGAGTGTTGTCACACACGTTAAAGATCCCTATCTTGCTTGGAACAGCAAGAGTTTGACAAAATTCAAAAATTTTTCAAGTAAAAAAAACACTCCCTTACTGACCAATGTAGTACCTTTGGGTGGAGCATTGGAAATCCATATAGGGTATGTAAAGAGGGTTAAGCAGCCTGTGGCTACCAAGTATCCCCCAACACTTAAATATTTGCAATATTAATAGTTTTCCAGTAAATCCTTTCGCACAATTAACATTAGTTGAGAATATTGCACGACCAATATCTGTAATTGTTTATAATAATCAACATGTTTAAATACAGTTATTTTTTTCGTCATTAATTTTTCCATCTTGAGGCTGGTTGGATGCATACCTCCATTGATTTGTATTCTGAGCTAGCCTATACATTTCCCTGAAATTCCTACATCTTACATCTTTCACTATCTGTGTGCAATAGTCTTACCTAGGTCAACCTTTAATTCTTTTTTTCCTATCTCTGTTTCTAATATATTCCGCACTATTTCCTCATGTCCTAGTATGTGGCCTTTCATCCTATCTCCCCTATTTTTTACTGTTTTCCACATGTTTCTTTCTTCTCCTACCATTTCATGTACCTCTTTGTTCTTAACTTTGTCTGTCCATGATATCTTTATCATACGTCTGTAGCGACACATTACAGAGGCTTCCACCTTTTTCTTGTCTGCTTCTCCCACTGTCCAGGCTTTATAGCCATACAATACTGTGCTCCACACATATGTGTTACACAATATTTTCTTTGTTTCTATGTTTGTTGACTTTGAACACAGTAGGTGCTTTTTTTTGTTAAATGTAGCACGAACTTGTGCTAATCTTTGTTTTATATCTTTTGTGCTTTTCCCATCTTCCGTTATTTGGCTACCTAGGTAGCAGAAATTCTTAACCTCTTGTAAGTTCTTGTTACCTATTTGTATTTTTGTTGTTGACTTATTTTTCCCTCTTTTACATACTAGAACTTTAGTTTTATTTTTGTTAATTTTCATACCGCATCTCTCTGTTAGGACCGTTTCCATTTCATTAAGAGGAGCTTCTAACTCTTCTTTGCTAGATGCTAATACCATATCATCTGCAAATCTTAGCATATCAATCTTTTGTCCCTGCATAGTAATTCCAAATATCTTTCTGCATTTGACAGTATTCATTGCCTCTTGAATATACAAGTTAAAAATTAATGGAGATCCCTCTCTCCCCTTTCCTGCTCTAATTATATTACCGCTGTTTGCTTTTTGTATAAGCAACGGACTATCCGTCTATCCCTAAAACTCATTCCAATCTTTTTCAGTATTTCGAACATTTTTCTTCATTTTACATCGTCGAATGCTTTTTCCAGATCTATACAAACTCTATATACACGCTTTCCTCCTTTTCTATTGTTTTCTCCATTATCATCCTCAGAGCTAAAATAGCCTCCCGGTGTCCCCTGTTTCGCCTAAACCCAAATTGATCTTCTTCTAGTATTTCTAACAATAATGTAATCTATTTGATATCTTGCTAATCTCCTGGCATGTTTCACGTGTATCTTATCCTAGCATGATGTTGAAATAATGTGTTTGTGATGGTTAAATTGTTCTTGTCGCAAAATTCTACCAGCCTATTTCTCCAGTCATTTCTCGTGCCTAGACCAAATAAACCTACTACCGCTCCTTCTCTACCCTCACATACCACTGCATTAAAATCCCCCGTAATTATAAAATTTTTATGTCCCACTTTTGTAAGGGGCTTCATCAGGACAAGAAAAGAAAATGAAATATAAAGATAATGATAATAAAGATAAGAATGATAAAATATTAAGTTAAAGTGTTTATATAGGGCGAGAACTTGATGCATGAGTGATCATGAATAGAGAGGAATGGTGTAGCGGATGAGTGAACGTTGCGGTTCTGCTTTTTGTTACGGCACCGTAACAAATAAGTTGAGTGTACAAAAACTTTCACTAAACTTAGAGACACTCATTAGCAAAAAATTATTTTGTACACTTGTTTGTTACGGTGCCGTAACAAAAAGCAGAACCGTAGCGTTCACTTATCCGCTACACACTCGTCTCTATTCATAATCACTCTTGCATCATGTTCTCGCCCTATATAAATTACCACTTTCGTTACTTTCACCAGTTACTTTGCCACAAGACACCTATTGGCTTAAATGGGCTGGTGAGTCTGCTGCTTTAATTTGTCTACTTAATATTTTATCATTCTTATCTTTATTATTTTTTTTATTAATTTATATTTCATTTTCTTTTCTTGTCCTGATAAAGCCCCTTACAAAAGTGGACGAAACATCGACCTTAGTTTATAATAGAACACAATTTTTTGAATATACATTTTTTCATTGTTGAATTGCTTTCTGTCCATGTAAATACTTTCATTGCAGTATTCGTAATAATTTAATAAAAGCTGTAATTGTAAAAACTGTTATGTTTCACTTGCAATTACATTATTTCCATTGTTGAAGTGTTGTTATTCCTCACTACAGCATGTTTGAACAGTTAGAAAGCAACAGGCTTTCAACATATTCATTTTAGAGGAACGTCGAGCGTACATATAAGAAATTTTATAGCTTTTAATTAGTTGAACATAAAGTGTCAAAAGTGTGTACACACACGCGCGCACGCACGTACGAACGCACGCACGGTTAATTTACTGGATGATACTTAAATATTCTTTTTGGTTACAAAAAAATTATACTTGCAGTTGGTATCGTCAAATAGTGCTTACAAAAATATCATTTTATTGTAATTAGCGGCGTTGAATACTTCAAATCTCCATTTGTAATCTATCTTGACATAAAAACATCAGTTTGCCAAGTGCATTTATTTTTAATTGAATATAATCGGCAGTTGATCTTGTATCAAGATTATTTTTATTAATGTGATAAATCTAGGTTATACTTTTTCAAATAATTATGCTTCATAACTTCTGTTACTTGTAGAATGCCGACAGAATGCATTACTCAAAATTTACATTTTGCGTGTCTTAAAATGAATGACCCTTAATTACTTCCGTATTATATACTAATACTCTAAAAATGTCAGCGGTCTAGATTCTTGTAGGTGTATTTCGAAACATTTGTCACTCGTGTGATGCAATATTCACCCACAGTGTCGCTTTCTTATAACTAATTAATTGCGGTCGGTATAATTTATGGCATTCTTCTGTAGTGCACAAAATAAAAGATCGCATTCTCTTTCTTGTGATATAATTAGGGCTATTAAAATGCGTCCTATTTTCAATTTTAAGGTTTTTCCGATAATAGTGCTTTTTTGAATCGAACCGTTTATTCAGACAAGTTAATTAATTTTTCAATTTAATTGCTTTTTTAAACTTCTTCAGAGGAATTACGTACTCTTTTATTAAATCATGTAAACATAATTTATTCCAAAACAAATTCGAATTAACTTCTTTGAATGAAGGCTATTCTGTATTAGAAACTCATAAAAATGGTATTTTTAACAAGGATGCATTACTTAAGAAATTTATCTTGCAGAAACGTAAGAACTTAAATATGTTCAGTGTTTTAAAAGTATATGCGGCTCATTTTCAGTCTGTAATAAATACCTATACACTGATTTTAATTACATAGTTAATGAGGGCTTTGTTTGTATGATTTGTAAATGCAATAAGAAAAGGTTTTTTCTAGAAAATCGTTATTTACACACGGTTTAAAATTGAATTTCTTCTCAAATGGTATAACAACATTATATGTACTTAAAAGCGCATTTGTTTTGTACAGGAATAGATTTATTATTTTGTTGAGGTAGTGCGCTTTTATGTTTATACAGAGTAGAAATTAAATATTGGAAAATTATAGTTTTCTTTGTTTTTCTTCTCTTTGGGATGGTTTTTTATAGTTTGGTGCTCAATGACCTGTCGTAACTGCATTATCACATCAACATATATATATATATATATATATATATTGTTATTATATCACCGTACTTCGATGTATTTAACGTTCAGTTGCCTGCTGCTCGCCACCGCTCTGTGTTCCTAAATAATCTAGAATAAATTTTAGATACCACACAGTTAGGTTTATGCCTCGACTAGCTCACTTCAACTCCACACGGAGTGCACGACGATACGATAACAGAAAGATTTTAACCCCCTTTTTTCTCTAACACTTCACACCTAAATAATATAAGCTGAATAACCAAAAATTTGTATAATAATTAAGAAATATGTACAATTTGCACTTCTACAACCTTTGTACTATTATTTGCTATTTAAAACCCTTGAATCAAAGTAACTATATAAATCTGTTCCCCGCTAAATTATAACCCTATTAAAATTATATAAAGCCAGCAAAAATAACTCTGTATTATATTGGAAATTTGTTCAATGACTCTTTGTAATTTCCACGTATTAATCAAAATTTTTGATGACCCTTCACATAAATATCTAAATACATGCAAGTTTTAAATGTTAAAAAAATGTCAGTCTTATGCTAACCTGGTATTTTTTAGGTTGATTTTCTGGTTCGAATGTGAAGCTCTGAGTACACCCCAATCCGTTTGACCTTCCACTACATGCTGCTAACCTGTACCCTTGAGTTGTTTTCAGCTTGACGTCGTCCGTACTTCTCTAGATTTCTTATTCGGTCGGTATGGTAATTGTTTATTGAATCGCTTATACTCTTGCTTAGTGAAGTTGCTTGGTTAAACGCCCAGTCGAGGGCTTAGTAAATCGCTTATTTACTTAGTTAATTGGTTGGTGATTAGTTAGATGGTTGATCGGTGCCGTCTTATGTCGACGGCGAATTTTTATTTCACTTGTATATTTGGACGCACACTCGTACTTAAAATTGTTACTTATGAACTTTCACTTAAATTTTATTGTTTAATTTCACAATTATACTTTGCGTAGTATTTTTATTCAAACTAGTACAGCCTGTGCTTCAGTTAGGTATAGCCTGACCATTAATCGCCTAATGTAATATATAAAGGTAAGCCCTTCCACGTGCTGTCGTTTGTTAACCGCGCTATCTTTGTTGTTTGAGATTGGTAGATGCGTTACACTTGGCTTATCATGAAAGCCTTTGGATTTTACACAAAGTTATCTATCCTAAATTGTTTCACAATGCGCACCAAATCACGTAGACATCAAAGCTTTACATTATAAAGTTGGTTGGCTATAGTACTTTGTACCGTTCAATATCATGTTTTCGTATTTTGTATAGGAAATTATTAGCCATTACATTTAATCCTGCACGTACGCCAAACGTATGGTTACACTTGTTTTATCGTGCAAGCCTTCGGATTTTCATGGAGTTACTCATCCTAAATTTCGTTACAATGCTTTGGCAAATCACGTTGACATAAAAATTTTACACTATAGCGTTCGTTGACTATGATACCTTGTACCGTTCATATCATGTTTTTGTATTTTGTATAAGAAATTATTCAAATTTTCTGTTTAATTCCGCACGTATACAAACTTATCGTTCCATATTTTGTTTACCCAGTGTTTATTGACTTTATTCGAATTTTGTCAGGTTTACTTTTAAAAATCACGTAGGCAAATTTTAGAATGGGATTCTTTAACAGATGACGTAAATTAGATGCGTTTTTATTGACTTTTTACGTTCTGAAATTTGCTTGTTTTGCAAGACCCGTTTGTTGTGGGCATGCATGATTATTAATTCGTCGAGTTTTAAAAATATCGTTTTGTGTTTGTTTGACTTTTGATACTTCTAATTTGTATTTATTTAAAGTTGCTGAATGTATTACTGTTTTCTAAAATGAATCGCATTGCGTCTAGGGTTATTTATTCTACTAAATGTGGTTAAATTATTAAAGAATGAGTTTCCCTTTATTGACTAAAGTTAGTTGTAGATTTTATATTGTATGTTTGATATTTGCTTTTTGCATAATTAACGAATTGTGTACTTTTATGATGATTCAAAATGTTTAGTTTCCTTGACTTTGGTGTTATTTAAATGAAGTATACTACTCTTGTGACCCTATATACCACTAAATATATATATATATATATATATATATATATATATATATATATATGCAAAGGAAGATTAGCAATTTTAATGATAAAATAAGAAACGTAGTGCTAGGCTTTGAAATTAAAATCACTATTGCCGAAATAGAACAAATTAAGAAATCAATTAATACTGTAAAAAATGCGCTAGCCAATACACTATCAGAAATAATTTTTACAGAATTTTCCAATAGAACTAATACATCTTTCAAGAGGAGGTTTACTCTAGTAAGAGACAGAAATATAAAAAAGTTTCATGCTTTAAAATGTAAGATAATAAAAAGTAAAATGTTTAAAGATAACAGCAATTGGTTACACAATTTAACTAATGAAGTCATTCCAGAAGAGATTGCGAATTTTCTGTCTTTAGGTCCTAAATTCGGCTTATCGACTACCCCTCGGAATTTAAACATTAACAAGTTACTAGTAGACATAGAATCAATTTTGGCAGTTTTCTCACAAGAAGACAGAGAACTACAACGTGCACGTGTTACGAACATAATTACCAATTATCTAAGAAGTAATCAAAAACAATCAACACTAACACAGCTGTTTAATAAAACGAAGCAATTCTTAATAAATCATCCGGATATCCTAATAACAAATTCGGACAAAGGTTCGGTTACTGTAACAATGTATAAAACGGATTACGTCAAAAGGCACAGCACTTGTCAACGACACTACAGTTTATAAACTGTTAAAACAGATCCTACTTTTACTACACAGAAGAAAAATAATGAGTTAATCAATAGGTTATATAAACATAATTGCATTAATCTAGACACCAAAAGAAACTATGTATTACCAACGCAACGACTCCCAAGCTTTATGGATTGCCTAAAATTCATAAGAGCGAAGTTCCCCTAAGACCGATTGTCTCTTCGATTAATTCACCTACGTATAAACTATCTGCTTTTGTTGCGGATATACTTACTAAATCGTTTAGTAATAAAATAATTATAATACTACAGATTCGTTTACTTTTGCAACGGAATTTCAAAATTATCATATTCCTGATGGTTTCGTTTTAATATCACTAGATGTCATTTCCTTGTTTACCAACATCCCTTTAAAATTGGCATTAAAAATAATTACAGACAAGTGGGAAATTATACGAGACCATTGTGAATTTTCTTTAGAATTGTTTACTGAAACCCTAAGTTTTATTTTTAATCACACATATTTCACTTTTGACAAAAAATTTTATTTACAAATATTCGGAGCACCTATGGGTTCACCACTCAGTCCCATAGTTGCCACAATAATAATGGATTATCTATTTGACGAGGTTATTCCACAATTACCCACGCCTCCAGCTTTTATAAAAAAGTATGTGGATGATGTGATTTGTACTGTACCTGAAAATCAAATAAATGAGGTTTTAAAATCTTTAACAGCTTTAACAAACACATACAGTTTACTCTGGCAAGAGAGCATGAATGTACAATCCCCTTTTTGGACATGAAATTAATTAGGAATACAGACAACATAATTATGTTAGATTGGTACAGGAAAACTACAAGTTCAGATAGGTACATAAACTTTTTTTCTAACCACAGCCTCAGTCAAAAGGTGAATACCATTTTAGGTTTAAAAAATAGAATTCTTAAAATTTCACATCCTTCTTTACGTCTTAAAAATTTTAACTTGCTAACAGAAATTGCGATAAACAATGGCTTTCCAAAAAATCTGACTAAGAAACTTATTTTCGGGAACAACTATAATAATAAAAACAAAAACTGATTTGACACCTGTAACAGAAATTGGTTATAAGAAACTACCGATGATTAAAATTTAACATTAAAATTACTTAACGTCCTACGGAATGACTCCATCATAATTTCAAAATACAACCCTGTTACTATAAATCAATTATTTTCTGCCATTAAAGATGAGACTCCTATGCTGAGTAGTTCTAACGTCATATACTCTATTCCATGCAGTAATTGTGATAAGATCAACATTGGACAATCTTCACAGTGGTTACGTTCCAGGATTGTTCAGCATAGGAGTGACTGTAAAATCAAAAAAGATTCGTGCGCTTTATCTTGCCATGTAAAAATCAAATCATTTGCCGGATTTTAATAAAGTAAAAATTTTAGATAGGGAAGTTAGTTACAAAGGTAGACTTTTCTTGAAATGGTGCACATTAATAATAACAACAACGTTTTGAACTTCAAATCTGATACTAACAATCTAAGTGTGATTTATTCTTATATTTTAAAACTAAGTAATATCAACAGAAAGAAAGAGACACTAAGTTGAATTTTATGCAATAATTTCTGTAAGTATTGAAATCAGGTTCTACCAACACCTGTCACTTAATTAGGTTTGCATACCTGGTCAAACATATTACCATGTGAAGTTACAATTTTAATCTGTTAGTTTGTTTATTTAGTGCTAAGAATGTTAACCTAGTATGTTTCAATGTAGTTACTATTTTACACTCCAGTTTTTGTAAGTTAATGTATTTTATTTGAATGTTGACATGGATGTTTATAATTTTGTAGCACCCTGAGGAAGATTTAAAATTAAATCTAAAGCTTGGTAAAGAACAAAGAGTTTTTAATTTTACCTTTATGAACGTAGACCTATAAACCCGTTACTGCACTTCTTATTGATATATATATATATATATATATATATATATATATATATATTATATTTATATATATATAAAGGAAATTTAATGTCCTGCAACTGTTTCTGACAATTTTTCAGAGAAGCGATCGTGGGAGGCACTAAAAGCAAATGTTTGACAAAAAGGGTGAGATAAAAATGAGTTTTTCGAAAATTATGAAATTTCAATAAGGTATATCTCAAAACGTTTGGGAATTTGATAAACATGTGTAATAATAATTTTAAAGGAAATTTAGTTAGTTTTCAATTTTATTTAAAATTTACTCAAGACCCCTTTTTTGAGCACTCATGGACTGGATCAATAATTTGTAATTTAAAAGAATAAGAATTTCATAGTCAAATTACATTAAGCTATTTAACAACCAATAACTCAAATACTAACAGAGTTACATAAATTAAATAAGAGTAGTTTTTGTGTAAAATAAAATAACCGTTCACTTTGACATTTAATTTGATCGTAGTTCAACAGATAAAAGATTATGTTTGATTTACTGCAGAAAATGCTCCAACCAGTGGCTACTCTGAACAATGTCAAAGTAGTTTCAAATTTGTAATGCCAAAAACATAGTAGTGCGAAACTTTCAAAATTATTATAAATTTCAAAATAAATTTTCAACTTGGAACACCTTGTATCTTCTAATCCAGCTCATTGGTTCAGTACATGTTGGGCTAAATCGTAATATTTCAGTGACCAGTATCTCTACTTTAAAAATTACCCATTCTGAATGAATCACCCTGTATGTTAATTCCACAAATGGCGCATACGCTTTTTCGCAACAACAATTATTATTTGAAAACCATGTAACTGTAACTAACATCGATTACTCGATGTGGTTTAAGATAACAAATAAAACTAATCATTGTTATTCGGAGTATTAGGAACAACTATTCGACCTCTATATCCAGAGATTAAAAGCGAAAATTGCAAGTAATTGGAATGCTAAGAATTTCGATTAAAATATGTTCACTTAATGTTATCTAGTGATACACAAATATAATATGTCTTATGTATATTCCACGAAAATATTCCTGTATTACTTATCTTCCGAATTAATTTATACCAAATTCTATCATGTTGGGAAAATTTCTGTTCGTTGTACTTGGAGTGCAATGCGCATTAAAAGTTTTATAGATTGTCAAAAGCAAACTAGAATTTGCGAAACAACTAGCTTCTTTCGTCTTCTTAAGTTTTCCCTTTCGAAAATTTAAACGACTGTTATGAATAAACAACAGCTTTTTTTCAAATAGGTGATTTTGCAAAAAAAAGTATGAATTCTTTGTATTCATTAATAAAGCCATTATTTGAATATGATTTGTATGAGCTTTAATAAAATATAGAATAAAATTCTTCTTCTTAAAAATGTCAAAATTTCTGCAGCTTCTAAAACATGCTGCTAAACGTTAAGTAAACAGAATGTGGTTATAAAATGCGATATCTAAGTGAAACACTTCACCTTCAGATATTCACACTGTAAAAGAAGAATTGATTTTTAACTTATCAAAGGCATTCAAAAAATTAAAGCTTAGAACATTCTTTCACAATAGAACAATCTTTCAGGTATTTGCATATGAAATGTCCGATTTTTTCAGATAAAAATAGAATTCAATAGATATTGATTCAAAAGCACATATTCCTTAAAATAATCGCTATTAGCAGCGATAGTATATTGTCAACGATCAAGCAATGCGATAATTCCTTTTTCTAAAAAATGTGCATTTTATAACCCAAAAGCTGTTCAAATGTCTCAATTACAAGGTCTCGATGTTGTAATTGTGTTAAGAATCAATAAAATTATCACTGTAAGGTAAAACTATTTTAGGGATTTTTTGGTGTTATTGGTACCACAGAATTAAATTTTTTCGACATACGTTTTTCCAGTAGGTAACATGAAGAGCAGTCGTTAATACCGAATTTTGGTACTGTATATATGCTTTAATAAATAAAGTAGTTGTATTACTGTGCCCAGTATATGAATTATTGATAATTAATGGCAATTAGTTCCGTTAAACCCAACAGACTATGAACCCAGACAACTGTGTTTGAAGGTAGAGAAAGAAATCGTGTTAAGAAAAATGAGCATATGCATGCCTTGTGACGTGATAGTATCGGAAAGTATTTGCCAAAGTAATAATACCGTATTCTTATGGCAAGGCATAAGAAGTAGTAAGCAAAGTATATATATATATATATATATATATATATATATATATTGCCGTGTATTCTCTCAGGAATCTCAGTAGATTTGAAAATTAATTTATATTGATTTTACAAAAATCGAAAATTTCACCAAAAATAAAAAAATTCAAAAAAAAGCTTCTTACTTAGATTTCTCTCTCTTCTTCAATACCTTAATTCTTCTTCAGTTCCCAGGCTAGCTCAGTTGGGTCTCCTCTTGGATACCTAGATTCACCATTATGCTCTGCATCGTTCACGCACACTCTCCACAAAATTCAACAATCATACAATATTTATTTTTCACTATTTACAAATAAACATTCATTATTATCCACATTTCAGTGATCAAGTTACACCTCTATAAATCCTAATTTTGTAATGTCCTGTATTTTAATTTAAATTATCAAACACATAGAATGTACCCGGAGTAAATGGGCGCTGAATAATATCTTATTTTTCTTTCTATAGGTATCATTGATTTTAAATTAGTAAACTCTAGAGTATAGTGAGCTCATGATAACCCAGTTAATTATGAATAATGTATGCTTTTTACCTTGCATACGCTGACTGCAAACAAAAAAAAACCCATGTACTCGTCACAATAAAAATTTTAAATTCCTGAAGGAACGTTAATAAGCTTTATATACCTTTAGATTTCTATTTATATACCATAATACAGTTAGTTATACGTATTATTTTCAATACGCAAAATAATGCACAATACCTTCAAAATTCACTCTCCCACGTCACACAATATTCATAGTTTCATAGTTTATAACAACAACAATGTTAAAGCGTTACCTGGAATTTCTAAAAGATCTCTACTCCATTGACGAAGCTGTAAAGTTGGTTCGCTCTGCTTTGCTGGCCGCCTCTAGCTATTTGTAGAAGAACATTATTTGTGTTGTGCTGCATGCGCTGCCTTTACGGTGCATCCCATTTCCAAATCCAAATTAAATACACTTCTTTTAGTTAAATTCAATTTTATTTACGTTTAATTACTTCACGTCACTTCACGAGCTTGTTTAATATCAATATTGCACCTCAAATTAAAATTTAGACTCGCCACTTATTCGCGCATCAAATTATGAGGCCAACACTGTATTATTTAATTTAAAATTATTTATACCTACAAACTCGTATTTGAAGCGATGTAAATATTATTAGAACGAAGTTAAAAGAGACAAAGTTAAAAGAGAGCCAGCCATGCTAATTCATCGAGTATTTATATGCTTCGACTGTGACCTCTCCGGCCACTCTTACCGTGAAAATCTAATTTAAAATAACACTTCTTAAAATTTTGGTTCAACCGTTTTAGAAATCCCCGAAATTTAGCGCGTCGTTGCAATATTTTCCAATAAACCTGACTTCAAATATCCCCGTGCTTGTCTGTTGTACAACTAACGATATCGACCAATAGTATATGCATTGACGTCTTAAAAATCGCGCCTATATTAACGCTATCCCTTGCTTATGCATATCATATGTTTCCTTCTAACCTTGTTTGAGTGGTAGAGAATGGATATTACTGTCCGCGTTCTATTCACTCCATTTGGACCAAATTACGTGCTTTATCGACTGTTGTTTACCAATATTCTTTGAAACTTGCTTGTTATCTATACAAATTAAGAGGAACTTGACATTTACAAAACCTGCAGGTGTTAAATTTTAAGGAACGTTTTAAATAACATTTCTATGAGTTGACTTTTCAACGTATTTTATATCCAACGGCTGTTTATGTGTTAGCAACGCGTTTCACCTTGGTATTATTGATTTTTCATGCTTTTATGCATATTATACGTAAATAACCGTTCAATTAAAATCAATTATATTAATAAATTAATTGCATTGGCTTTTACAATTATTTTCTTTGCAAACCTACTAAATTTTAATCATTATTTGTAAAATTTGTTAATACTTGTTACTTAAAAATGAACTAACTGGAATAAATTTCGTACGTAAATTCTGGTTGTTTCCTCTATACAGCGTGTTTCAAATTGCTTTGTTTATAGTTAAATTTAACCTTTTAAAACCACTACTATATATATATATTTTAGTGGTTTTCAATTACTAGTTCGATTTGAAATGGTAATTCAACTTTAAATACAAAGTTGGGTTTTCATTTCATCTTAATAACTATTAATATATATCAAGCATTCATGTGCATTCCAAATGTGGATTATTCTTCTGTATTAATAATAATATAATTACATGTTTGTATTATTCCGAACGTTGCAAAAATGGAACGATCAAGTTATTAGTACATGAATTATGTATATAACTAGATTCAATTTCCTTAAATGCAAGACGTAATTGAAAATCATTAACAAGGGCCAAGCTTCAGTAGTATTAAATTTAACATCATCTAAACAATTAGGCTAGATAGCTCAATTGGTTAGAGCACTGATCCGGAGAATCAGAGGTTGCAGGTTCAAATCCTGCTGTAGCCGTTCTTTTAGTGGTTTTCAATTACTAGTTCGATTTGAAATGGTAATTCAACTTTAAATACAAAGTTGGGTTTTCATTTCATCTTAATAACTATATATATATATATATTACTCATATTTAGACCAGGGTAGAAAATTAAATAATCACATCAAATAATTTTAATCACCGTGTATAAGGAATTTTATTAGATAATACGCTTTATTAAAACCATGAAGCATAAATAAATTCGGTCGTTTTATTAAAATAAGAGATTTAAATCATGTACAAGACGCTTTATATCAAAAGAAACAGTATTAAAAAGCTCTGCGTGTAATTTAATTATTCCTAAGAAAGAAACAAATGGAAATTACGTGCAAAATTTATATTAATTAACTCTATTTCAAGTAACCGGTATTAAACAAAACGTACAGATAATAATTGAATATTTAATTAGGATTCACTAAAAATTAAAGGGTATTATTTTTAATTGAATCGTTAGTAACAGATAATATCCATAGAAACTTGTAAAAACCCAATAAAATAAAGCTCTGAGAATTAATAGTATGTTTGAACACACCTGCGTATTTTAAAAGGCAATTTCAGTTTAATTTGTTTAGATAAACATGTCGATTCTAAGGATATTGGAAACGGTCAGATGCTTTAGCACGAAATACAAAACAGGGTTTATTTAAAAAGCTCGTTCTGCGTAAATTTTGTAGATAATTAATAGTTTCAAAGAATCTTGGAGAAACCGGGGCTTAATATTCACGGGAAGGCGCGATACGGGGTTATTTAACCCAGATAGTCCACATGGACTAAAATAATCGATAGTAAGGAATATCAATTTGCACCACTAAGAACAGGTTAGAGAAGGAACGATAATGTGCGTAAGACAAAGACACATATAGTAAAAGGCGTGATTTAAGCAACGTCACGAGGGTCACAATTGGTTGAAAATAGGATGCAAATATCAGAGGTAGAAACAACGATTTCTGTATAAAAGTCAATTAGCTATTTCCAGACATTGCGTGCCGTGTTGAAATTTCGGAGATTTAACTGGGGCGAGTGAAAAATTCGTAAAAACCGACGCGCGAGCGACGGAATGGGAACATAGCAGGCAAAATTCTTTAGAATTACCGTTTTGAGGACAAAAGCGACGTGTCGGCTATCCGCTATATATACCGGTGGTAATATGAATTTCGTTCTCTTAGACTTTTGACTATTCGATGCGTTAAAAGCTCTGACATCCGCGATTTGATTCAAGATGTTAAACAGTGCATTTTAGTTTGATAGAATAATTTAAAGTTTGCTCGTATATTTTGGTGATTTAAAACAGTTTGTTATTTACGTGCTAACATAAATGTACTTGAGTGCATTTAGATACAAGGTAATAAAATTTAGTATCACTGTACCAATTAGTAAAATTTACAACGACAAATGAATACCCATTAGTAGGCAGTTTTGGCGTATATTGGTGAAAGAAGTATGAATTTCTTTGCTATTTTTCGGGGGTGTTAATGATTAAATGGTTCATAAATGTGTCTGGATCCACAAAACAAGGGTCAGATATACACAGATGAGTTCCGGAAAAGCCCAGAAACAACTTTAAATAAATGGTGATGGAGAAAATTTGAAAAGCGTTGAGAATCAGAAGCTGTAAATATAATCCAGTTGGAATGGTGTGATTAATAAAGGGGACGATGTACCTTGAAGCTACGAGTGCAGTAACCTTCAGGTAATTTATACTATTTTGTTTGAACTTTGACATTTTTGTGTGTGTTGAATAACTTTATAATTGATTTACTTTAAATGGACATTAGTGAAATTGTACTAACCATAAAATTTTAATTTTAAGATGAAATTTGCTTGTTTAAGTAGAAAGGGGTGTTTAGTATTGAGGTTCGGGATTATGATGAAAATTTGGGTATGTCTTTGAGCTCAATTAGACGAACCTGGTTAATTAACGTAAAGGGGTGGTAGATGCTCCCTTTGTACTCAGACTCCGGTCTGCATATATTGTTATATTAATTAGTAGGCATCCAACAAGGACTTTAATTCAGGATGCACATTTAAATGGTAATAAATTGAATCTTGAAAATTTTTGATACTAAAATTTATGCTGAATTTTAATTTTGAAATTTTAATGTATTGTGAATATTGATGTAAATAGAGTTAACGTTGATGTTTGTGGTAGGAATGTGTTGTTTTTTTTTATGAATGAGGAGGTTTATAAAATTAGGTGAGCAGACGAGGCGAAAAGAGGATCACAGCAGTTTATAACGCCCAATCTGTGGGACTAGAATTTTTTTTGTTGAAAGGACCCAGTTCCCGCATTCACAGGAGAGGATCACAGCAGATCATGGCGCCCAACGTCGGGCTCGAGTTCCAAATAAAATTTTTGTTATTTTATTCCAGGAAACTGGCGATCTGAGAGAGAGAGTTTTTGTGTGTGTATAAATTTAGGAGTATTTTAGAGTGCGTGTGAGTGATTTGAACGTATACAGAGAAAGGAGTGGTTAAGGAGTCAAGGAGTGGAAATTGGAAGTGACGATAGTGCATTGTGTGAGAAAATTTCGAAAATGGAAGAAGCTGGAGGCAGTAGAGATCAGTCGAGGACGGAATCAGGGGATCAAGGAAATGAGTTAATGATGAGAATGTTAGAGGAAATGCGATTAGCTAGAGAGGACTCAAATCGAAAATTTGACCGAATGAATGAGACATTAACAGGAGTTAGGGAAACCCTAAGTGAGAAAATAGACAAGACGAATAAAGAAGTTTCAGAATTTAAAAATAGTCTTACCGTAAAGATGGGGGAAGTTGGTAATAGGGTTGATAAAAATGAGCGTGACATTACAGGTCTTCGACAGGAAATGGGACATTTAAGGTCCGAAGTACGCATTTTTTGTGAAGAAGAGATTAATGTAAAAATGACTGAAGTGACGGACTCATGTAGGGATCAGTTAGGCAGGGTAGAACGCGAAGTTAGTAGTATCAAATACAACATGTCAAATTTAACGGGGGAAGGTCCCAGATTTTCTACAGGTGGAGTATCATTGGACCAACACATGAAGTTTTATGGTGATAACAGGGTAAATCCACAAATTTTTATTAATAGCGTAAGAAATCTAGTGGGAAATTTATTTGACGAACAGACTAAACTGAATACGATAAAGGCTTTATTAAAGGACAACGCGGAAGCATGGTACAATTTAGTAGGACAGGGCATAGACACTTACACGGACTTTGAGGACAGATTTTTAAAGCACTACTGGAGTGACCACATACAAGACCAGGTACGAGACGACTTAATCACAGGGAAATTTAAGGGAGAATTTTCAGGAAGTAGGGAGCAATATGCTATACGCAAGTATAGCATAGCAAAGCAACTGAACCCACCACTGACGGACCGACAAATTATTAAGTATTTATCACGACACTTCGAGGTAGAAATAAGACAGCACGTAGCACTACAGAACATAGTGGACAGAGAAATGTTTCTAGAATACTTGCAGAGGTACGACGACGTAAGTAGTGGACGACCTCGGGATAACAGGGAAAGACAGATCAACACAGTTAGGTTTGACAATAGACGGGACAACTACGCTAGACGGGGGAATAGTTACGGATACCAGCGACAGAATTGGGAACAGCGACGACCATACGTTAGAAGTAATAGTTTAGAAAGGGGACCTGCACCGAGACCGGGACCTACCAGAATGAATAGTTCACCAGACATGAGCGGGACTGCTAATACAGACACGGAACGAGTGGAAACGCCTAGGACATACGCTGAGGTGACGGCTAGACCAGGACCAAGTAGGGAAAACAGACCTGGACAGGATTTTAGAACGCGACAGACCACTAGATTTCAGTGTAAATGTATATGAACATCCACGTGAATTTTTCAAAATTGAGGAGGAAGTAGAGCCAGAAACTGTAGAAAATTATGTTTGCCAATTGTTAATATAGGAATTTTGAGAATAATGTAGAAGTATTACTTGATACAGGGGCAGAGGCGAGTTTAATATCGGAGGAATTCGTCAGCAAAATTAGGGATAAGGTTTGTGATAGAATTATGCCTATAAAGCGTAGCCATTTAGTAGCTCCAAATAAAAAGAAGTTTGCTGTAGTAAATAGTGTTGTGGTGCTTAGGATAGATATAGGAGGTTTAAGCTGTGAACAGGAGTTTGTAATTGTACCTGGACTGAAGTTTCAGAGCATTTTAGGTGTTGACTGTATGATGAAGTTAGGGGTTTTGATAGATATGGAAAGGAAGGTAGTAAGGATTAAAGATAGGGTAGTGCCATGGAAGGGCAGTTATGAAGTCACAGAGGATGACACGGGGTTGAATATTAATGTAATAGAGGTAGAGGATGATGAAGTAAAACAGATCAACACAATAATATGTCCAGAGGATAGGAAAGTAGAGGTTCAAGCTTTAATACAAAAACATGCAGAAGTAGTGGGGGTAGAAGCAGCATATCAGGAGCAGGTGAAGGCGAAATTAAGTAAAGATGGCATGTTTGTTTTTAATAAAGTAGAGTTAAGGAATTCATTCTGGCGGATTCCATTACATAAGAATTCTAGAAGGTACATAGGATTTTCCATAGAGGAAAAATCGATAATTTTAAAGTAGTATCGTTTGGTTTGTCGGCAGAAAAGAAAAAAATAGTAAATGAGAAACAGACATGTGTAGAGACTGAAGAAGAAGCAATATTTAAGAGTGAGGATAATAGGGATAAGGTTATTGTATGTGAGATAATAGGGATGTTAAGTATAGATATAGAAGGGGGAGAGATAGGGATGAAGAGTATTAGGATGGTAAGAAGAAAGACGTGGAGGGTCAAGAAAAGAGTCAGATTTAAATAAGAAATAGGATAGGAATAGAAATAGGTGTATATAGAAGAGTAGAAGTAAGTGTTTATAGAAAATAAAGCTAGGTATAGAATAAATATGGGAGATAATTAGGAATAGGTTTAGGATGAGAATAAAGAGTAAATGTAGGAAGAAAATAAGATAGGTCAAGTATAGATATTTCATATAAGATTAGTGGAGAGTTAGGAATAGAGTAAGAGTATGATAGGTATATATAAGATTAGGTAGGATGAAGTAAAGTATAGTGAAGATTAGTTAAAAGTTAGGAATAGGATAGGTATATAGGATGTATATAGGATTAGATGGATAAGTAGGATGAAGTTAGGGATAATTTCAGTTTATAGAATTAGGTGAGAGTTAGGAATAGAATAGGGATATAGGATAGGTGTAAATATTTTTTTGAGTGGAGACATAGGAGGTAAGTTAGATAGATAAGGGTAGAGAGAGATAGGCAATTATTTTGTAATTTTTTTTGTCTAAATGCTTTATATTTGCATTCAAATAAGTGGGATTATTTGTATTCAAATAGGGGGAAAATACTCATATTTAGACCAGGGTAGAAAATTAAATAATCACATCAAATAATTTTAATCACCGTGTATAAGGAATTTTATTAGATAATACGCTTTATTAAAACCATGAAGCATAAATAAATTCGGTCGTTTCATTAAAATAAGAGATTTAAATCATGTACAAGACGCTTTATATCAAAAGAAACAGTATTAAAAAGCTCTGCGTGTAATTTAATTATTCCTAAGAAAGAAACAAATGGAAATTACGTGCAAAATTTATATTAATTAACTCTATTTCAAGTAACCGGTATTAAACAAAACGTACAGATAATAATTGAATATTTAATTAGGATTCACTAAAAATTAAAGGGTATTATTTTTAATTGAAGTTAATTGAATCGTTAGTAACAGATAATATCCATAGAAACTTGTAAAAACCCAATAAAATAAAGCTCTGAGAATTAATAGTATGTTTGAACACACCTGCGTATTTTAAAAGGCAATTTCAGTTTAATTTGTTTAGATAAACATGTCGATTCTAAGGATATTGGAAACGGTCAAATGCTTTAGCACGAAATACAAAACAGGGTTTATTTAATAAGCTCGTTCTGCGTAAATTTTGTAGATAATTAATAGTTTCAAAGAATCTTGGAGAAACCGGGGCTTAATATTCACGGGAAGGCGCGATACGGGGTTATTTAACCCAGATAGTCCACATGGACTGAAAATAATCGATAGTAAGGAATATCAATTTGCACCACTAAGAACAGGTTAGAGAAGGAAAGATAATGTGCGTAAGACAAAGACGCATATAGTAAAAGGCGTGATTTAAGCAACGTCACGAGGGTCACAATTGGTTGAAAATAGGATGCAAATATCAGAGGTAGAAACAACGATTTCTGTATAAAAGTCAATTAGCTATTTCCAGACATTGCGTGCCGTGTTGAAATTTCGGAGATTTAACTGGGGCGAGTGAAAAATTCGTAAAAACCGACGCGCGAGCGACGGAATGGGAACATAGCAGGCAAAATTCTTTAGAATTACCCGTTTTGAGGACAAAAGCGACGTGTCGGCTATCCGCTATATATACCGGTGGTAATATGAATTTCGTTCTCTTAGACTTTTGACTATTCGATGCGTTAAAAGCTCTGACATCCGCGATTTGATTCAAGATGTTAAACAGTGCATTTTAGTTTGATAGAATAATTTAAAGTTTGCTCGTATATTTTGGTGATTTAAAACAGTTTGTTATTTACGTGCTAACATAAATGTACTTGAGTGCATTTAGATACAAGGTAATAAAATTTAGTATCACTGTACCAATTAATAAAATTAACGACAAATGAATACCCATTAGTAGGCAGTTTTGGCGTATATTGGTGAAAGAAGTATGAATTTCTTTGCTATTTTTCGGGGGTGTTAATGATTAAATGGTTCATAAATGTGTCTGGATCCACAAAACAAGGGTCAGATATACACAGATGAGTTCCGGAAAAGCCCAGAAACAACTTTAAATAAATGGTGATGGAGAAAATTTGAAAAGCGTTGAGAATCAGAAGCTGTAAATATAATCCAGTTGGAATGGTGTGATTAATAAAGGGGACGATGTACCTTGAAGCTACGAGTGCAGTAACCTTCAGGTAATTTATACTATTTTGTTTGAACTTTGACATTTTTGTGTGTGTTGAATAACTTTATAATTGATTTACTTTAAATGGACATTAGTGAAATTGTACTAACCATAAAATTTTAATTTTAAGATGAAATTTGCTTGTTTAAGTAGAAAGGGTATTTAGTATTGAGGTTCGGGATTATGATGAAAATTTGGGTATGTCTTTGAGCTCAATTAGACAAACCTGGTTAATTAACGTAAAGGGTGGTAGATGCTCCTTTGTACTCAGACTCCGGTCTGCATATATTGTTATATTAATTAGTAGGCATCCAACAAGGACTTTAATTCAGGATGCACATTTAAATGGTAATAAATTGAATCTTGAAAATTTTTGATACTAAAATTTATGCTGAATTTTAATTTTGAAATTTTAATGTATTGTGAATATTGATGTAAATAGAGTTAACGTTGATGTTTGTGGTAGGAATGTGTTGTTTTTTTTTTATGAATGAGGAGGTTTATAAAATTAGGTGAGCAGCCGAGGCGAAAAGAGGATCACAGCAGTTTATGACGCCCAATCTGTGGGACTAGAATTTTTTTTGTTGAAAGGACCCAGTTCCCGCATTCACAGGAGAGGATCACAGCAATATATATATATATATATATATATATATATATATATATACATGTGCCGTTTGTGTATAGTATAATATTACTAACGTGATAAATGAAGAAAGTAAACTCGACAGAATACACAACTTCAAAATTAAACTTAGCGGTGAGAGCTGGATAACTGGAAAATTTTAGATAAAGGTAGTTCTAAAATCAAAAGGGTGTTTTGATATATAAAGAGTGTCAGTCACATGCCCGTACGGTAAAGTTGCTGGAGTAAGCCTTATGCCATCAACGAATGCTAATGAATGGATTAAGAAAGATGTGAAGACCCAAAAACTAATAGCATGAGTAATGTTATCGATATCCGCGTTAGATAAACAAAAACAGGATATAACCTTTTTAGATTGTACCTTTCCATATTATGTTGTTATTAAACTACTATTAAGTTAATCTTAAGTCAATTAGGGATAATTCCTAATATAACAATCCTTTTGTCTTTCTCTACTTTCATTTAGATAGTAAAACATATAAAAACAATAGTTGACGTCAAAAAGACGATCATTCTTACTGAACGTCATAGCTAGTATTACTGAACTTTAGTTGTAATAACAGTTGGGCAAATTATAATATTGATTCAATAATAAAATTGAATACTTTTTTATTTAAGTTTTCACACATGAAAACATAATTGGCGCAGTCACTGCTAGGATTCAAAGGCCACTAGTTACAAGAAAGAGAAAGCACCTGAGAGCCGTTGTTTTCAACCATTTACTTTATAGAGAACCAAATACAGAACAAAGAGGAAGAAACTCTGAAAACCGCTGAAACAAGTAAGCGTTGAGTTCTTTTCTTTTCCAGTCCTTTCGTATGAATTATAAATTTAAAAAAAATCAAGTGAGTAACTTAACATTTTTCTGAATATTTTTTATGTCAAGTGACATAGCAATTGAATCTTTAATTGAAAATTTTAAACAAATAAACATATTCGATATGGCGTCAGTCCAAGCGGCAAAAGAAATTGCAAGCACAATTCGACTTTTTTCGGGACGCAGCGAACATCTCGAATGTTTGATTAACTTTGTAGATAGATATCATAATAGATAAGGAAGAAGTACGGATAATAGTTTAAGTGAATTTGTTTTCGCCTCGATATGCTCTAAAATAGTCGATGAAGCTGGCGATTTTATTTTATGTCAACCAGACTTAACGACTTGGCCGGAAATTAAAGAAGTACTAAAACAAAAATTCGGCGACGGACTAGATAGGCACGTTTTACAACAACAATTTATATATTAAACGAAACAAAAGGAGAAAACATTATTGACTTTTTAGACAGACTAAAATTAATAAAAATGCGACTAAACTTAAAAATAAACTCCGATAACAATAATAAACCGTTCCAAAATCCCCAAAGTAAACCGCAATACCAGAGAATGTATAACTCCAACAATAACAACCACTTTCAACAAATCCCACAAAGAACGCATAATCCTTATTTTTAGAACAATAGTTATCCTGATCATAATAAAACCCCATTTCCGAGTCAACCTATAAACATACAAACTAGACAAATTTCTCAAAAATTTCCCACGAACAGGCAAGTATTCGGAAAACCAATCAACGTATTTGCACCAAAGTATTCAAATAAAGAGAACCGATGTCGATAAGTTCAAGACTAACAAACAATAACCAAGTTCAAAGACCAAACCCATTTCAACCTTACACTAGACCTAAAAGAGGAAATCACAAATGTAGAAACCTTTCCATACGAATTAGAATGCACTGAAGAATTCCAAACAAGTAATGACAATGATAATTACGAACGTGGTAATTATAATGAGGAAGACACTACTTATATAATAAACCACATAAATAATGACTTTAACGAACAGTCTAATGATGTAAATTTTCCAATAACGAGCCCCTTACCAGACGGAATATAGTTGATTTAAACAACATAATTACAAACTCGTTACCTTACATTCAAATACGCAAACTACCCATGAAGCTGCTAATTGATACAGGTTGCCATCCTTCAATGATCAGACCGTATTTCGCAGAAACTTTTTTTTCCGGAAGCAATATTTAAGTCCAACACAACAATCATTACGTTCACGGGAGAAAAAGAGGCTAAATTTAACGCACACATCCCTATATTCGATGAATTCAACTCTTTGCGGGGAAAACTAGAATTCATTCTATTTAATTTCAATGATTATTTCGATGGCATAATAGGAATTTGTTACTTGCGGAGATTAAACATTAGCTTTAACTTAAAACATAAAATATTGTATACTAATCAATTCCAAATCCCCTTGAAATTTAGAGAAGACTTTACAACCCAAAATATCAAAACACCACCGTCCACAAGAACGATTAAGCAAGTAAAACTAAATCTACCTAATGAGCAAATAATTATCCCGGAACTAACTATCGGGCACATCACAATTCCAGCCGGAATTTTAACTGTAAAAAACAGTACAACCACTTTAGAATTAATTAACAAATCCGAAGAAACAGAAATACTAGAAGTTGACCTCAACTTTCTGAATCAACATTACTCTAAATATTCACCACCCTTGCATGTGATTTTCCAATGCTCCACCCGAAGGTACTACATTGGTCAGGAAGCGAGTTTTTTTTACTTGAAAAATTTGGAATTTTGCCGAACCCTTGCTGTTCCAAGCAAGGTAGGGATCTTTAACGTGCGTGACAACACTCACACACGGGACCTCCATTTACCCCTCATCTGAACGAGGGCGTATTTTTTGTGAAAAATGCTCACTTAACATTTTTCAAACGAACCGTGTCGGGATTCGAACCCGGGACCTTGGGCGTAGTAATCACATGCATACCAACTACGCTACGAAGCCGTCCAATATTCACCAACCGCTTTTGAATGTTATAACATAGATTCAGTCATTTCTTTACACGAATCAAGCAACTCCGAATTTGATTTCTCAAAGATTAGAACGGACCACCTAAATCAAGAAGAACAAGAAGTTTTAAAAACCTATTAATTAAGTATAAAGACAATGTATGCCCCAAACCAGAAACCGAGTTTCACAAATAAAATAAAACGCGAAATTAAAACCACTGATAAAATACCAATCCACACAAAATCGTATAGATGTCCGCATATACATAAAGAGGAAGTACAAAAACAAATAGCGAAGATGCTTGACGATGGCATAATAAGACACTCACAATCCCCGTGGAGTGTACCAATTTGGACCGTTCCGAAAAAGATGGATCATAGCGGAAAACAAAAATGGCGTATAGTCACGAACTTTTGGAAATTAAACGAAAAAACCATTGACGACCGTTACCCTAACATTACGGACATCCTTAACCGCCTAGGAAGAGCACAATATTTTTCCACAGTCGACTTAAGTCAAGGATTTTTCCAAATCCAATTACATCCCAACTCAATACCTAAAACAGCCTTTAACGTAGAAAACTGATATTACGAGTATCTCATATTACCTTTCGGACTAAAGGGCGCACCAGTCACCTTCCAATGTGTCATGGACAACGTCCTCAGAGACCTTGTAAACAAGATTTGCCTAGTTTACATGGATAATATAATTATTTATTCTACTTCATTACAGGAATACATGAGTAATCTAAAACAGGTATTTGATAAACTTAAAGAAGCCGGACTAAAAATTCAATTAGACAAATCTGATTTCCTATGCAAGCAAGTAGAATTCCTAGGTCATGTGATAACGCCCGAAGGCATCAAACCGAATCAAAAAAAGGTACAGCTATAAAAAAAATTCCGATACCCCAAACGGCAAAACAAATAAAATCCTTCTTAGGACTAATTGGATACTATAGAAAATTCATGAAGAACTTCGCAGAACTAACGAAATCACTAACCCAGTGTTTGAAAAAGAACATTAAAACATTTTAGAGTCATTTAACACATATAATAATGAACCGTTACTTCAACAGCCTAACTTTAAAAAAAAATTCAATTTGACAGCAGACGCTTCAAACTTTGCCACAGGAGCTATATTGTCACAAGGATCCGACCTACCGGTAGCCTATGCATCAAGAACGTTAAGCCCAGCGGAATGTAACTACAGTACGACCGAAAAAGAACTTCTAGCTGTAGTATGGGCAGTAAAATATTTTCGACCATACTTATTCGGAACAAAATTTAATATAATAAGCAATCATTAACCACTACAATGGCTTTCACTCAAAGAACCCAACTCCAAACTAGTTCTTTGGAGACTTAATCATATAATTCTTTTGTGTAAGCGGATAGTTTGCATCAAATTTTAAGGTCGAAATTCGAAGCATTTTGACTTTTAATAAATTATTTGTGAAGAGTTTTTGGCCAATCACATTTCACGAAGAGATAGGCAAATTATCCAACTATTAATAAAGAAGATTTTGTATCTTTTAACAAAGATTAGGTAAGGAATACTTTAATAATTAAGTAACTCGTAGGAATTAGTTTTTCTATAAAAGAAGAATGCGTTTGAATGTATAGATGTTTCTTGAGGTTGCTGTGTCTCATTTCAGTTTGTAAATTCTACAGTATAATTTCCGTTGAGCTAGTCAGGCAAACCAAAAAAAAAGGAAGGTAAGATAATAATTTCAAACTTCCTGTTGCTGTACCTAAGTTGCAGCAGTAATTTGGGCAAACTCCAACTCGCGCCGTTGTCACAGTAATATATATATATATATATATATATATATATATATATATATATATATATATATATAATAAAATTTATATTTGAATAAAGCTCTTATTCACCTATACAAATCGAGCTAATAGTTCGATTTGTATAGGTGAATAAAGCTTTTATTATTTTTATAAGAGTTTTATTCACAGATACATTTTAGTTTTTATTGTTTTAAACAGTTCCTTTTTGCGGACTGCAAATAACTAGTCTTTTTATATATATTATCAATTTGACACTTGTTCTTGGGTTTTCGGTCGAACAAGTGTCAAATTGATAATATATTAAAATTGGTCAAGAAACATATATATATATATATATATATATATATATATATATGTTATAGTGGATTTAAAGGGTTAAATTTGGGGTAAACAATGCAATTTCAAACACCCTGTATAGTGAGAGGAACATAATTTTTACGTACAAAATTTATTTCATTTATTTAATTTAAAGTACAAGTATTGACATAATTTTATAATTAGGAATTAAAAGTTAATAGGTTCATAAAGGAAATCAGTTTATAAGCCAATAGAAATTAGTAATTAATTTAATATAGTTTAATTTAACGGGTAACAACGTTAGAAAACGCATCAGAGCATGTAAAATCAATAATCCCAAGGCGAAAAGCTTTCTTAACAAACAGACGTCGGTTGTATAAAATACTGTGAAATGTAAGCTCCGAGAAGTGTTATTTTAAACGATCATTAAATAGGCACACCTACACGTTGGAAAGGTCACCTTCCGCTTATTTGTGAAGATAACAAGGCGAGCTTCAAGGAAAAATTGTCCAACCGTCGGTGGTTTTGCATAAACGCTAACAAAAGTTGCTTTAAGAACAGAAGGGATGAACAATCAATGATATGCTACAGAATGAGACGGGCATAAAAGCATTCATTTTAGTAGGCACGTATTCGTTCCACGTGGAGTCCATAAAGGCGCGGTCAGCTATATCGATTTTCTACAACGCAAGCAAGGTTAGAATGCGACATCAAATATGCATAAGACAGGAATAGTGGTATTACAGGCGGAGTTTTAAGACTTCACTAAACGGTATTATTGGTCGAAATAGATAGTTTTAGAACAGAAGAACACGCGATAGGTGGATGTGATAGTTTTGTATGGTATAGCGTATTGACGAGGGAATATTTTTTGGAAGTTTAAAACGATTATACAAAATTTAGAGAAATATTAATTTCGATTAAGTATTTCGCGTAAAGTGTGGCCAAAGGGCCCTAGTTTATGATATAAATACTCTGGGTGAATTAGGAGGACTCTCTTTAATTTTGCATCGTTTAACAACGTATTAAAGTCAACTGGCAAAGCTTGTGAGTAATAAAAATTTGTAACATTCAGTGAAATAGTATTAGATTATTTATGGCTTTCTAGTTAGAAAAGCGAGTAGTGGCATGTAATTTAAATTTAACTGAGGTCTACGAATACTTTAACAAGCTCGTAAATTAATAATGCAATAATAAACAGTTGTAATATACATGGATTTGGATGTTGGAATTGGTGTTAATTGGTAGCACGAAGCGCAGCTTAGATTGTGTTTTCATCTATAAATATTTGATGGAGCAGCGTGCATAATCACGAGGCCGAGGGGTTCAGGAATAAATCATCTTCAACGGAGATAGACGTTTGAAGCTTTTTCCAGGTAACGCATTTGAATTTGCTGTTTTTTTATTAACTGTTGAAATTATTTGTGATATGTGAGTGATCTTTGATGGTTATTTTTCGTTATTTAACGTATTGACAACGATACGTATAACTGACTATTATTATATTTTGGATATAAAACAAAAGGTGTACGTAAAGCTTATTAAATTTCTTGATGAATTTAAATTTAATTGTTAAGAGTACATGGGTTTTTTAAGTTTGTAGTAATAGTATCCAAAGTGGAAAGCATACATTAATAAACTGGGTTATCATGAGCTCACCATACTCCAGTGTGCAGTAATAAATAAAGATAAGGTATTATTTGGAGCCCATTTACTGTTGCATTAAATGTGTTTGAATTTTCAATTTTAAAAACAAGGACTTTACCAAGATAGCATTTATTGAGGTGTAACTTGAGCACCTAACTGTACATAATTATGAATTATTATTTGTAAATAGTGGTAAATAAATATTGTATGATTGGTGTATTATTTTGTGATTTTATTCAATGGTGTGTGACTGGTTAAGAGAATGATAGTAAATTTAGGTTTCCTAGAGGAGGCACAGCTGAGCTAGCCAGGGAAGCTGTTGAAGAAATTAATTCGATGAATCAGAATACGGGTAAGAAAATTTTTGTGAAATTTTATAATTTTTAAAAATAATTTTTTATGAAAACTGGCGAGGTCCGGAGCTAAATTAGAAAGGTCCACGGCAATTTATGACGCCCAAGCCGTGGGGCTCGAATGTTTTTTAGAAAGTACCAGTTCTTGTGACCTAAAAGTCACATTCCACGGCAATTTATGACGCCCAATCCGTGGGGCTTGAATGTTTTTTAGAAAGTACCAGTTCCTGTGACCTAAAAGTCACATTCCACGGCAATATATATATATATATATATATATATATATATATATGAAACAGGTTGTATTCCATAGCCGTATTTATTGTACCCACGTTACCAGCTGTCCGCATTCATATATAAAACGCCGGTTTTGCTTTATCTAGACAGCTGGCCAATACTTGTGCTTGATATCATTTTCTGTTTGAATTAATTTAAAAATCGCATTTTAAAAACCGATCGCTTCTACTTTTCATTGCATTAGTATACGTAAAATTTCTCTTGGCGATATTTCAAGATTGTTCAACAAGCAAACTCACGTAGGTTTCTAGTTCTCTATGTTTGCTTTTATAGGGCAGATTTGCTCTTTGGCTCCAGTTAACCGTCTTATTTGTTACATTTGCTGTAATCGATCCAGTAGTCGTCCTGTATTCCAGGCTGAACTATTGAAGCTCGATAAATTCTGTAATTTAGTTGGAAATTTGTACTTTGTACATCAAGAAATCTTGCAAATAACTTTGAAAATGCAGGTATTAGATAGGTAAACCAGGTCCGACAACAATGCCCATATTTTTGGATATATTTAAATACGATTCTCTATCATTGGATTCCTCTATTTTTGGAGCCACAGAAATTGACTAAGAAGGTGAAGTGCGATTATGGGTTCGGATAAGCGTTTTATCGTTGTTACGTAGCAGGTGGTATTTGATTTACGAAACACTCACCTAAAACTGTTACTAATGCACCTTCAGGGATTTGCTCATAAGTATATCTCTTGATAGTTGTTACTGGAAAACTAATCTTCTTGATTAATTGTTCTAGAAAATAGTGCTATATATATTTATTAGTGATAGCCAAACCTTATTAATTAATTCACTATTTACAAAATGGGTAAAGGTCGCACTTATTTTTAAACCTAGTTTGAGCTATGACTTAGTTTTAAGTATTATATATTTGTGTTTCGTAATGCTTGCTAGACGGGCTAGTGTTCCGTCGGGCTTTGTTTATAGCTTTCCTTTTTGCTTATTTGCTTACTTATAAAAATTTCTTTCTTCCGTCCAGTGTGTTATTTTGCTTTTGAAACTTCTTGTAAATTATTTCCTTGCCGGGTTTTCTTTTGCTCTCCGCCCCAATCTACGATTGTGTAACATGTTGCTGTTGTTAGGTTCTCAGTCCGTAGACTGGTTTTGTACAGCTCTCCACGTTAATCTATCTTGAGCTAACACCTTCATTGATACGTAACTAATATATCCTACATTCATCTGAATTTATTCATCATATTCAAGCCTTGTTCTGCCTCTACCATTTTTACCCATCACATTTTCTTCTAGATGTATTCAGTTATCCTACCAATCCTTTTCTTTACATTTCGCCTCAGAGCACTCTTCTCACCCATGCGCCTCAATACCCGATTTAAATAATCTTTTAAATTTTGTCTGGAACACTATTTTTCAAAGCTTCTATTTTTTTTCTTTCGGTGCCGCCTATCGTTCCTGTTTCTCTTCCATACACAGCCAAGTTCCATTCAAAAACCTTTAGGAATACTTTCCTAATAGTTAAATCTATATTTGATGTCATCAAATGTCTTTTTTTCAGGAACACTTTCTTTGCTTGTGCCAGCCTACACTTTATATCCTATGCTGTTTACCCCCTCCCCCCTGTCTTACCAGCCAAGTAACAGAATTGCTCTACTTCCTTCGATGTTTATCTCCCAATCTAATATTCGCCGCTTCACTTAGTCTTACACGACTGCACTCCATCACTTTTGTTTTACTTTAGTTAATGCTCATCGTATAATCATTTTCCAAAATTAATTCCATACTATTCAAGAAATTCTCTAGATCACGCATTGACTATGATAAAATGAAAATCCTAATGTCTTAGTTTCTTCTCCTTGCACTTTAACACCTTTGCCAAATTTTTCTTTGATTTCTTTCATTGCATGTTCTACGTACAAGGAGATAGAGTATAACCATACCTCACTCCCTTTTTAACTATTGCCTTCTTTTCGCATCCTTCGACTTTTATTATCGCAGTTTGCTTACTGTGCAAGCGGTAGATAACCCTTAATTCCCCATATTTTACTCCATACCTTCTTACACTTTTGAAAAGTTTATTCCTATCAAGTTTTTCGAAAGCATTTTGCAGATCAATAAAGACCATAAACGTGGGCTTGTTTTTCCAAATCCTGCCCTCTAAGATAAGTCGTAGGCTCGATATGACCTTACATGTTCCAACATTTTTTCGAAAGCTAAATTGGTCTCGTGCGAATTTCCTTTCTATCTGTTTTTCATCTACCTGTAGACGATTTTGATTAGATTTTTTTCAAACTGGACTGACTAAACCTACGGTTTGATGTTTTTCACATATGAAAGCTGCTATATTTAGTTTGATGAGAAAATTAATCACATTCAATTTATTATCCGAGGTTGTGGTTTGTTTAGCATTCTTCTTAATCTTCTTTGGGAATGAAACCATTCAAAGTTTTTAAAATCTATTTTATTTACGTTTCGATCCATGACTAGGATCGTTGTCAAAATAATAAAAACTTCAAGTTTGACATTTATGACATAAATTGAAGGTGACTTTGATTTATTGATGTTTAAAATTATATAAATTCACCAATAAAAATTAATCAGCTGATTTCACGTTAAGCGTATTGGCTACCTAAAACAAGTCGGTCCCAGGCCGTAACACAAATTGAAGGCAATCATTCTTTTTTTGCTTAGTGTACTCAAACCAAATATTTTAAACATCAATAAATCAAAGTCACCTTCAATTTATGTCATAAATGTCAAACTTGAAGTTTTTATTATTTTGACAACGATCCTAGGTCATGGATTGAAACGTAAATAAAATAGATTTTAAAAACTATGAGTGGTTTCATTCCCAAAGAAGATTAAGAAGAATTATTATCCGAGGGTACTAAACCTATCTCAACACCTTACTTTTGTTCTAGCTGTATTTCCCATGACGTTTAGCTACTCCGGCGGGATTTCATTAATTCCAAGTGCCTCATTCTCACTTAGATCCTTCAATAACCTATCGAACTCATGTCTAAGTATCCTACCACCCTTCTTATCTTCACCAACTGTCTCTTTTCTTTTAAATATTTGAATACTAAATTCTCTTCCTTGATAAAGTCCTACTATCCATTCATCTATGAGCTCTTTCTTCTTTGATCGTAGTTTCCCATTTGAGTGCCTTTAGAGTTGTACAACTGGATTTTTTTTTGCAAACGTTTTTTGGTTTTCTTGTAAGTTACATTTACCTTTCCCTCGGCCAAACAGATTTTAACATTTTTACATTACCCTTGCTACCAATATTTCTTTGCAAACTTGCATTTTCTATTGATTTCCTTCCTGATGCTCCTATACTTCTTTTTACATGTCCTATCTTCTGTATTCTTAAATTTTCGTCAGTTATTTGTCCAATCCAGAGATTCTAGTGTTACCCGTGGATTTCCTCCAGCCCTTGTCTTTCCTCTTAACTTTTCATCTGCTGTCCTAGTAATTTCGCCTCTCAGAACTGACCATTCCTTATCTAGAATACTTCTTTTGCCGTTTTTAATTACTCCGTGTTCAACACTTTCATTGAAACTGTCCCTTAGCTCATGTTGTTTCAACATATCAAGGTTCCACCTATTCGCTATAGCTTCTTTTCAATTTTATTAGTTTCAGCCTGCATTGAATTGCCATAAAATTATACTCTCTACATCTGCACCCGGATATGTCTGACAGTTAGGAACTTGGTGTCTAAATCTCTATCTAACATTTATGTAATCTATCTGTTACCTATCAGTGTTTCCAAGCTTAACCCATGTATACAACCTTCCTTAGTGTTTCTTAAACCAAGTGCTTGGTGAGGATCAGATTGTAGTCTATAAAATATTCTAACACCCTGCTTCCTCGTTTGTTCCTTGTACCCAGGCCATGTTCTCCTACTGTTTTATCTTTTCTTTCTATTCCTATGATTGCATTCCAGTCCCTCATTACAATCAAGTTCTTATCTCCCTTAATGTATAGCATTATGTCTTCTACCTCTTCATACACCTGTTCAACATCTTTGTTACGTGCATGTGAATATTTTCGTTCGTACATAATTAAATCCTGCATTTCGTGCGTTCTTTTCACGATCATATAAGTATTCATTAGCAATTTCAACAACTTTCTCAATTTAAACTGTTGCTTATTCATCACCCTGTAGGTTTTATTATTGTATTTAGTTATAATTTTAAGTGCTTCAATCTATCCTATTTTGATATAACATTGAAAAGCGTCGTATTTGGTTATCAAAACATTTGTTTTTAGAGATATTACAATGTGGTGTACATGTTTTCTGCAAGGTTACGACTAGTTTTGATGCATAGGAGTTTCCGCTTCGCTATCTTTATACGACTTATTATTTGATATGTTAAATTTCTCTAATGTTATGCAAAAGCTAGACAAATCTCCTTAAACATCGTTAATAAGTCCTTGTGTTTGATGCGTTTTCGTGTTTAAAACCGCTACGACTGGTTCTATATACAGACGCTAATCAGGTTTTCCAATTATAGTATGGGAGTTTACTTGCGAGAATAGAACCATAGGTTCGTTGTACAATATATATCTCATGAATTCCTTTTTAAGAAACAGTTTCAGTTTTCGTTTGTGTAAAAATAGAAATATTCTAAATCTTTTAATAAATGTTAGTAGGTTTTTTGAGCGAATGAGACGTCGTACCATTTTGTCAATGTATGTCGTCCATATTTTACAGCAAACCAATAGGATATCTAACGTTTCGAGTCTAATTATTCAACTCTTTTTGTACTTACGACTTAAATCAAGTAACATCATCACAGTTATGCTGTAATTGTAATAATTGCACATTAACCCCCTCATAGCGAAAGGTGATGATGGGATTTCTGACACATAATTACCTTCTTCCACATTTTTTATCTCATAGCTGCCCGTGTAAATACGCTCTGCCTTTTCTCATAAACGCGCTGAAGAAATATGTGATTACCTCCTACCTCTACTGTTCTATGGAGAACGCCCTATTTTTATTGACATCCAAAAGCTCTCAAAATAAATAACCATTCAGATTTAAATAATTACATGTTAAACTAGTAATTTTCGTATGTACGTCACATGTAAATTAATTTTCAAAAGCTTTTTTTCTGAATAATTAAAATAAAATTATTGTATACTATTTAACTGGCACAATATGGACGTGGTGATTCTGTCTTCAGTAGCGCAACGCTAAAGCATGAAACTACCATTCTCGAGATCCCAGGTTTAAAACCACAAAGTACTGTCTTTTTTCCCTATTACAATTGTGTGACAATTTTTAAATAGCTTAGTAGAAGGGTCGAATAATTAGACACGAGGCGTTGCTCGATTCTAATTCGGTCCCCGTATAACGTGGTAGACATGCACTAAGACGTTTCCGCATTACTATTGGTCGTTCGCCCGTGTATGATCTTCTAAGGTATTTTCTATAGGAGAGTGAAAGGAAGAGGTAATCACAGATTTCTTCAGCGCGCTTATAAGGAAAGGCGGAACCTATTTACACAGGCATTTATGAGAAAATACGTGGTGGGAGGAGGTAATTGTGCTTCAGAAGCCCTATCCTCACCTCTCTATATGGTGAGTGGTAATGTGCAATTGTACAATTATTACAATTACAATTACAAAAAGAATTAAATAATTAAACTCGAAAAGTTAAATATCCTATTGGTTCGTCGTAAAACATAGACGACAAACACTGACAAAATGTCCCGTAGTTCCAACACAATTAAATAGTTCGATAGCCGCATTCACTGAATAAGTAATTAAATGTGCGAGATTGACTACAATAATACATGTGGTGGTGCAAGTGTTGCGTCAGCCTCGCTTAGAAACACCTACTAGTTCATTTATAAAAACAATATAAACTACACAAGATGAAGTCAAGAACATAAATCATTTATTCGAATGGAATGGCGTCGAACGTTTGATGTTCTTTATCTTTAGCGATCCAATGATGATATTTTTATCCCTTAATAATTGGACTAGTCGGGTAAATTTTAAGGCAAGAATTCTATTTCCAGATGATGATTAATTTACTTCCTTTAAGTATTTAAACTGGTTGGTAGTGGAACATAATATCGACTACCTTTGTCCTTGGTGCCTTAATGTTGATTACGCAAAGTTGTTGTGCACAAACCGTGAATTATCACAAACTTCAAGAGCACACTTTGACAAGCTAAAAGAACAAGAACGTCAGGCCAAACTACAGGGCTTGCTGTTTCTTCTCGGTATTGTTTTTATGGCTTGGTTCATGGAAAATTGGGTATGAATTTTCTTTCTTAAGTTTTAGGTTACTCATTGCACAACTGCAGATGTTCCGGTGTAAAAATTGAACTTACTTCGCTCAAATCGTCGGAATATGCTAATGCGACACTGTTATTGATTGAGTATGAATTATTCAATAAGATTAACAACTACTGCCATAAAATTTTCTATATGAAAAATTTAGAGTTACACTATTATTTAGATGTAACGTTACTATCTAACAATTGTTTGTTACAACTGCGGAGAAATGCATTTCGGACAGTAGATGATCCTTTTTTCATTTTATTGCTAGTGTTTATTTACTATTACATTATTTTTGCATTTATTTTGCGCTTGTGGATACTATGTAAGTATCTACGATTTTAGTAATCTTTGTTTTAGGTGAATATACAATTTTTAAGAAACTGTATTAAACCAGTGACAGAACAGTCCGTAAAATATTTATTTATTAATTTTGTCTTGTGTAAATACGGGGACTGTTTTTTGTCAAGTTTCGATAAACCATAAATAATAGACACATTGAAATAACGTGATGATTTTAATTGCAAAAATTTACTATGTGTTACTTATTTTTCTACATAGTCACTGTGAAGGTTGAGGCGTTTGTGATAACGAGACACTAGCTTTCCTATACCCCCTCCAAAGAAGTCTGCCTCCAGTGAGCTCTGGTAGGTCTCTACAGCATCTTGAAGCTCTTGGTTGGTAGCCAAGCGTTGTGCACCTACCTATGCCTTAATTTCTCAAAAGAAGTGATAATCACTGGGTGTTAAATCAGGGCTATAAGGTGAATTGTCGAAAACTTCCCACTTGAACTGTTGAAGGAGTCCTTTAGTCACATTGGTCGTGCGCTACCATGGAACAAGCCCACGCCATATAAGAGCATGACCCTTCGTTTGTTTTGTATCGCTCCCTGGAGGCGATGTAGAGTCTCACGGTGAAATTTCTTTGTAATTGTTGTTCCCCGTTTCATAAAATCAAGGAGAGGCATACCTTTTTGGTCCTGAAAAACTGTAGCCACTATTTTCCGCTTAGTCAAATTCTGTTTGAATTTTTTTGGCTTGCTGGGGAGTGCTGTTCTTTGGTCTCTGAATTGTCATACAGAACCTAAGTCTCATTCACAGTAACAATAGACTTTACGATACTGTTTTTCTCGTTGTTATAACGCATGAGAAAGGTCAGGGCTGACGCGATTCACCTCATTTGGTTGTCCGCACTCAACATTTTTGGATGGCAACGGGCACACAGTTTTCGATATCTTAGTTTGCTGGTAACAATTTTGTACAAGGAAGACCTAGAGGTGTCTAGTAATCCTATAGAAAGTTTACTAATCGTAAACCCCCGTTTCTTTCGGATCACTTCGTCAACCCGGTTAACCAATCTTGCTGTAGCGACCGACTTGCGTCCTTGACCGCCTTTGTCATGGACGTCTGTTCGACCATCCACAAATTTACTACACATTTTCTGACAGCAATATCGCTCATACAGTGTTCACCATATACTACACTCATCCTTCGATGAATTTCAGCAACACTACATCCCTCAGCTTGAAGAAGACGAATCACACTCCGCAACTCACAATTGGTAGTATAATTAAACGTAGCGGCCACCCTTACTCCCCGTAGTTCGGCAACGAGTAATGGATAGGGGTCGGCAATAGCATCGGATGTTGTGGTGAGCTGCACAATCGCACAACGCGCAGTTCCGCCTCTCGCGACTACGCTGTATACTTAAAGAAACAAACGGAACATGAGAAAATATAGCCATCATATTAGGTGTGAGAGTAAAAATTAGTTCGAGGTAATAAGAAGTGTATTAACTATTTTCCAAAGATTAATATACTATGTAAATCCTCCGGGATATGTTGGATGAATATTGTTTCCCTCGCGGGTTGGTTTTTCATTTTGTAACATGTTTTTTAATTAGAGGCGTGTAAATAAAAATCCTTCTCAAGGTTTTTTTTTCTTTCTTTGTGGCCCATCCCACTCTGCCATTTATTAGCTAACACGGCATTCTTTAGATTTCTCTTTTTTGTTACGGTACTCGGTGCGGGTTATTTTTTTTCCTTACGTTACTTTTTTTCTTGTCCGTACGGAATACCGTAACATCTTCATCGTTTGCGTTGTTGGTAGTCATATGGACTTGATTTACTGTGGTGGGTTGTGGCTTGGTTTCTCACCTTTACTATTACAATTCCTTTGTTATGATGTTCATAATAACTTCCTCTGCTCTATTTTCCAGTTCATTACTAATCTACTTTCGAAAATTCCCTGCCGGATTTCGTTTTAATGATTTTGTAATCCCCTGACGAGAAATCCTTATCTTCTTTCTAGCATACCTCACTAATTCCAACTACATCTAACTTCAGCCTATTCTTTTTCCTTTCACAAATTTTCTAGCTTATTACTACGATTCAAACTTCTGGCATTCCACGCTCCGACTCATAGAATGCTATATTTGTCCTTTGCGCTGGCTTCCTCTGGAGTATTCCCCTCCCAAAGATTCAAATGTTGGACTATTTTACCTCCAGAATATCTAACCCAGTAGGATGCCATCATCATCAAACCATTCAGACAGAGCCTCATGCCCTGGCGAAAAGTAAAGGTGTCGTTTCTCTGTGCCTTCGGTATTGCAGTATTACCAACATGATTAAGCCCGGTTGGATAATCTTACAAAGCCAATTCAGTCAATTATCCAGACTGTCGCCCTTGTAGCTACTGAAAAGGCTGTTGTACTCTTTTCAAAAACCATTTGTTAGCTTGATCTCTCTATCTATATACCCTTCCGATATTATTGAATCTTCGCCTCAGGTAACTGTTTCTCTAAAACGCGTAAGCTTCCCACCTCGTCAGGTTCCATGGTTCGCAGGGGAGGATACGATATGTAGCTTTACTAAAATGTAACAAATAAATAATGAGCAATGCAAAATGCTTAATACGGAAGTTTCAACAAAATATCATCGCAGTAGTATCTTATCAGGCTTACTGTAAAACTAAGGCTGTTCCTTATACCTATATGTAGATAAATGTCCTGTATGCTTGAGCAAGTTTCATTTTCTGATATTCTGCTTCCATCAGACCCTTGAACATTTCACTTTCTAACTAATTTTTATTGTTTCAATTTTTGATAAAAAAATTATTATTGTGCACGATCAATAGTTATATCCAAAAAAGGACCAGTACTACTTTTAAATTAAATCATAATTGATAAATTAATGACATTCTCTACATATTATATTACTTTTTTTTCATCAAACAGTATTCTAATATATTTTAATTCCCAATAATTAATTTGTAACAACATTATCTCAAGTTGGCTACAGGATCCTAATTTTTGCAATAATTAACCTTTCGTGAAAGAAGAAATCCATTTGTTTAGGCGGACAGAGGATTTAGGTAAAGCAGGAAACCAGGAAGCAAGATATAAAATACTAACAACGGATTTCAAAAATCACCAAAATAACTAAAGTTAAAAGAAGCCTCAAAAACTAACCTACTGCAAGCAAATATGGGCGTAAAAATGTACAAACCATCAGGATAAGTGAAGAATGACAAATATTCGTAATTTTTATAAAAAGAAGCAAGAATAATAGATAACAAAAATGGCCAGGTAAGTGCGCCATGCCACTATTAAAAAATAAGTAAAATAATATATAACAAGGTTTAGAACAATATAAAGAAAATAGTAGCAGGAGATCAGTTTGGGTACAGGAAAAACAGTCGTACTAGACAGACAATTCCAACATTAAAACTATTAGTATTAAAGGAAAATATAGAAGTAGGAAAAACTACAGTAATGGACACGTATGGTTAATGGAAAGAGGATTGCATTATTTAAAGAAAAACCAATATATTTCGATGTGAGGGCTTAAATTCACAACAAATATAGGAAACAAACGCATGTAATAGAAATAGAAAATAAGACAGCAAACTCAAAATTTAACTGGGTTGTAAAGCAGGTTGTGCTTTATCGCCAATTTAATTTACTTAGTTTGTATATAAAGCAAGTAGAAATTAAAATAAAAGAAATGGAACAAACATGTGTCATAGTTTAAGCAGAAAAAATTGAAATGTTTCGGTATACATATTAGCAGCCACAATAAATAATAAATAGGACTAAATATAATGGAACGAATTATAGAAAAGAACTTAGGCATGAAAATCAGCAATTCCGAACAAAACTAAATCTAAAGTCAATACATATGTGTATATGTGTGTGTGTGTGTGCGTGTGTGTGTGTGTGTGTATGTGTGTGTGTGTGTGTGTGTATGTACAATAAAAGGAAAAATATTTGCAGTCCGCGGTTTAGATTAATTTAAATAAACGTAAGAGGTATCTGTAAATCCACTAAGCGAATTTACCTTTAGAGTACGAACTAATATTAGCATAGCCATTAACAAAACAATAAGTTAATAGTTCCATAAAAGGAAAACATCCATTAACCACGTTTAGATCTTCTGATCTTTGTTAGAACAGAGTAGTTTTTAACTTTAGAGAAACCGTCAAAGCAATATCAATATATGGTTGAAGAAACTTATGTATACCGGTAAATGTATAAATATATCACGATCAGGTGTCTAAACCCAGCACTAAGACTGACAAGGTACAGAAGTTGATTCGGATCTATACCGTAATTTCTTAGATGAACATACAAGTACGTTTTGCCTTTGGAATTTAAGTAATATTACAGCCATAATTTACTGCATAAATATAACATTCATCCTGTGGTGTTGTTCCCTTCCTGCCTTTAAAACAATAGATATAATAAAAAACACATATATATTTTGTCGGCAGTTTAAATTAATTCAAAGTAACATCAGATGTATCTATAAATCTACTAAGCTAATTTACTTATACAAATCGAACTATTATTTGCATAATCATTACAAATTAATCACTTGATCGTTTCATAAGGGAAAAAATATACCTTGACCTGGTTTCGGCCGTTGATCTTCATTAGAATTTTAACCTTAGCGAATCCACCAAAAATTATCTCAATATACAGTAGGAGGAACTTCTGTATACTCACAAATATATAAATAAACTGCTGTTGAATGGCTAAAACCAGCACTAAGCTAAAAAGGTATATAAATTGATTCGAACATATACCGTAATTTCATAGATGACCATACAAATACGTTCTGCCATTAGGTTTTGGGTAATGCTACAAGCTTAATTTAATGCACAGAAGTAACATGTTTCCCGTGGCGTTGTTCACTTTCTGCCTTTAAAGCAGTAGATAAAATAAAACTTAAAAATTTCTGCAGTTTGCAGTTTAAATTAATTTAAAGTAATATAAGATTTGTCTTTAATCCACTAAGCAAATTTACCTCACAAAACCTGTAAAGCAATCTCAATATAAGCTCGAAGGTCTTCTGCATGCTTGCAAGTGTATAAATAAACTGTAATCGGATAGATAAAACCAGCACTAAGGCTGAGAAAGTACAGAAGCTGATGTAATCTATACCGTAATTCATAGATGTCCATACAAGTACGTTCTACCATTGGGATTTCGGTAATGTTACAAGCATAATTTAATGCATTAAAGTAACGTAAATCCCGTGGCGTTGTTCGTTTCCTACCATTAAAGCAACGGATATAATAAAACGCAAAAGTATCTATGCTCCGCAGTTCAAATTAATTCAAAGTGATGTAAGATATGTCTAGAAATTTACTAAGCGAATTCACCTATATAAATCGAATCAGCCTTATTACTGGTTTCAGCCACCTGATGCCGGTTTATTTAACATTTGCCAGTATACAGAAGTTCTTTCGAGCATATATTAAAATTGCTTTAATGACTTTGTAGTGCTAAAACCTACTCCATTCTGACGAGGTCGAAAAGTTCGAAACCAGATCAATGGATGTTTTTTTCCTTATGAAACGATCAAGTAAATGTTTTGAAAACACTATGTTACTTTGAATTATTTTAAATTGCAAACTGTATATGTTTCTGCTTTTTATTATATCTATTGCTTTAAAGACAGGAAAGAAATCAGACCACTGGATGTATGTTACTATTAAACATTAAACTTTGCTTGTAACATTTTTTAAATCCCAAAAGCAACGTATTTCTGCACCTATTTATGAAATTGCAATGTAAATTCAAATCGACTTCTGTACTTTTTCAGCTTTATTGCTGGTATTATCCACCTGATTGCTGTTTATTTATACATTTGCCAGTATACGGAAGTTCCTTTGTGTTTATATTAAGATTACTTTGATATTAATTATACATATATATATATATATATATATATATATATATATATATATATATGTATAATTAATATTCTTTAATTAAGGGTTTAAGCTCAGCTGGTAGGATTTAAAAGTAAACTCTTTTTAAATGCCTAAATTTTCGGATCTTTGTTTTATCCTTGATCACAGACTTTTAAATTGAGAAAATAGAATTGACATCTAAATGAATGAATTTTCTATATAAAAATTTTGACATTTTAATACTTTTACAAATTATACAATTTTACAACTTCCAAAAGCAATGAAATCTAAAATTTTTATATAGAAAATCCATTTGTTTAGATGTCAATTTTATTTTCTCAATTTAAAAGCCTGTGATCAAGGATAAAATAAAGATCCGAAAATTTAGGCATTTAAAAAGAGTTTACCTTTAAATCCTACCAGCTGACCTTAAACCCATAATTAAAGAATATTAATTATACTCATTGCAAGGTCATTATTCAAACACACTATATATATATATATTATGCTGTGATAAGGGGTTGTTTAAGGGTGCACTTTATAGTAAAGGTCATTTAGGAATGAGTAATTGGAATAGGCAGCAGAAAACGTCACTTATTTAGGAAATAATCAAGAAATAGACATCGTTTGTAGATAGTAAGTAGTCAGCACCCTGTATATAAAGTAGAAATAGTTTTAAGCGACGCAGGTAAACATAGGAAGACGCATAGTTGGCGTAGGAATGAGAAATACATTCATTAAGTAGATAGTAAATGTTAAATACCCTGTAGATAAAGTTTAGTTAATTTAGGTAAAACAAATAATAATATTTTTCAGTAGAAGCACGCGTATATTTATAAATAAAGGATAAAGTGTAATTAGACACGCATTAAAAAAAAGAGTTCCATACGATTAAACTAATACGGATATAGATATAGAGCTTCAGGTAGCTAATATAAACGCGTACAAATATCTAACCATTAGTTGATAAGAAAAATGATTAAAAATTGCGTGAATCACATGTAAACATGAAAATTTAAAGTTGAGTTGCATCAGTTGTTTATGGAAAAGCAAGTAATCTATCAAAATACAGCATGTTGATAACGAAAGACAGCTGCGGGCAGGTTGTGATTATGGGGAATCGTGGAGCATTACATCAGAAACTGCTCTAAAAGAAATTATTTGATTGGTCAGAGACAAGCGACGAGTTCTTGACCATACCCACGGATGGAGTGGGAATTCGAGAATATATTAGCGAGCACCTTGATAAGAAAGACAGTTTTGAACTCAACAAAGGCCGAAGTGCGTTGCCATTAAACAAAGTAATACGTAATAATTATAAAAGTGAAATAAAATGAATGCGAATATGAAGATTATAATTGCCGTTTAAACGGCTTCAAGGTCTGAGGGAAATAGACTATGATTCGGATGTTCAGAAAAAAATACAGTAATACAATTTAGATGTCCAGGGGAAAAGAAGAATAATACAATTTTGAAGTACGGGGTAAAAGAAACTACAATTTTAAGTCTGGGGCAAGAATGATAAAAGTATAAGTTTGAAGAATTGAGATAAATTGGGGTGTATAATTTAATAATGGTGGTCCATAGTGTAATGGAAATAATTTAAATGGAATCCAGAATTGGGGAAGATCATTTTTATTGGAAGCGTCGATGTGAAAATGAACCAGGTCAGATTTTTTAGTTAAAAGACTTTTGTTTTTCTATATAAATTTTTATTTTTAATATTGAATTTGCGAAATATGATATGCTTGTGAAAAAGTCAACAAAAGAGGTTGCATACGTATAGAATAAGTAATATGATAACAGGTTTAGAATATTCTACACTTTGTTGGTAAAGATAATAAGTTTGTTTTTGGTAATTTTGGGTTTTTGAGTAAATAGTAGATGGTTGTTAATAAATTAAATTTATAAGGTTAACTAATTGAAAAGTGTATTACAGATAATTTCAAAAGCTGTACATAACATATTGGTTTCATTATATAAAATCGAAATTTACTGAATTTTATAATTACAAATAAATGCAAGCCGAGGTCATAAGATTTAAATAGTACAAGGCGGAGCCACAAGTTGAATAGGAAATTGATAACACGCAAGGCGGTAACGTATCGAATTTTGCGATTGGTAGACGAAGTTGTTTTAAGATAAAGTCCAGTTGATAGCAATACTAAGAAGACAGCCGGAGGAGGAGATAATTACAATCTTGTTTATTCATAGTAAATATTAAAAATGGTCGAGCGCGATTAATTTAGAGTACATAGCAATATATATATATATATATATATATATATATATATATATACAGTGTGTCTACTTAAGTTGGCGGCATATGGTAAACTTTTTTATTTTTCATTTTAGGAGAAAAAGTCACTCTTTATAAAAAGTTCTGCTTGTTCTGAAACCTAAAATAAAACCTTCAAATAGCTAAATTTATTAGTCATATACGAGGTTTATCGATAAATATGAATTTGGCGCAAGAGTAAAGTACTTTTATTTTTAATAATTTTGAAAATTGTTATTATGAAATGTTGTTCAAAATTAAAAACCACGTTTAAATATGCAAAATATCCATCGCTTATAAAAAAATTTTTAAACTTTTCTAAAATAAAAATTTATTTAAGCTTACGCGTTATTTCATTTAATCCAAGATGCACTGATAAGAACTTTCCATGAAATGTAATTTCTCAGCATTTCGAAAGACTTTCTTTAATAATAACAGTAGTTTAATAATAATGTAATAGTTTTTGTTAGATATACGGATCTTGTTATTCCGTCCCTCAGTTAACTACCTTTCTTTTTTCGAGAATCTTTTAATGCAGACTTTTATTTACTCTTTCTACAAAAAGAACTAGATGATTTCCTTGATGATCTACCCCTACTTGAACGTCAACAGATATGGTTCAAGCAGGATGGTCCCCATGCCAGCAGGTTAGATGTAAGACAATATCTTGAAAATTGTATTAATGGAAGAGTTGTGCATCGGTTTTTGAAAATTCGTTAGCCACCTCACATTCTAGCTTTGATCCCACTCGACTTTTTTTGTGGGGCTACTTGAAAGAGGTGTACCTCCAAGGGCCATTCACAGATGTTGTCCATTTAGAACGAACCATTAAAGAAACCGTTCAGAGTATAACGCCGACTATGATTACAAGAGTGTCACAGAGTTTCGAGATAGAACGATTACCTGTATAGAGAAGTCGGATGTGTTGAAGCGGTAGTTAATTGAGGGACGGAATAATAAGATCTGTATGTGTAACAAAAACTATTACATTATTATTAAACTATTGTTATTATTAAAGAAAGTCTTTTGAAATGCTGAGAAATTACATTTCATGGACAGTTCTTGTCAGTGCATCTTAGATTAAATCAAATAACACGTAAGCTTAAATAAATTTTTATTTTAGAAAAGTTAAAAAAAAAAATTATAATCGATGGATATTTTGCATATTTGAATGTGGTTTTTTATTCTGAACAACATTTTATAATAACAATTTTCGAAATTGTCAAAAAAAAAGGTACTTTACTCTTGCGCCAAATTCATATTTATTGATAAACCTCGTATATAAATAATACATTTTGAAATGTGAAGGTTTTATTTTAGGTTGCAGAACAAGCAGAACTTTTTTTAAAGAGTAACTTTTTTTCCTAAAACCAAAAATAAAAAAGTTTTCCATATGCCGCCAACTTAAGTAGACACACTGTATATATATATATATATATATATATATATATATATATTCACATACTGTTCGTTACAAAGAGAGAAAAGTAATTGAACTTTTACTATAAAATTATGTGCCTTACATGAGGAATTGTGAACATGTACAATCGGAAAGTGCATGTGTTATATGTATCAATGACCGAACGAACAAAGAACTGTTTTCTAATGTTATCATACTAATTTGTATTAGTGTTTTGGAACAAAATGATTTTTATCTAGTTAGTTTTGGAGCAATAAAGTAGACAATCTAAACGCCTACGTATTAGTAATAATTTTTTATGGGTAATTTTTACTAATTTCGTAAGTCACTAGTTAAAAATGATGCAAAAATAAAGTTTAGTGGAACTTCGCGGTTTTAAAGTCTGTTTCGACGACCGCCTCCTCTTTGAAAATAACGGCACAACCAAGAAATGGGAGGCCAAAGTCTACAACTAGTGCTGAAAAATCTGATTCAATACTTTTGTCCTGTTGAGGATCTTCTCACTTCTTTAACAAGATTATCCCAGTTTCATGATTTTAGTGAACGTTCAGTGAGAAGAATTTAGAAAACGAATCGGCATACTTCACTCCGTATAAGTGCTATTTAGTTCAAGAATTGTCGTGGGATGATTTTAATACCAGGTAAGAATTCTGTGAGCAAATGCGGGTAAAACTCGATAGGGACCTACATTTCTTTCATCGCGTAGTTTTATCGGACGAGAACATTTTTTATTTAAATGATCAAATTAATCGACATAATTTTCGCCATTGGAGTGATGAAAATCCAAGATGGTTGCAAGAGCTTTACACTCTTCTTCAAAAATTAAATATATTGGCTCGTATTATTGAACTAAACATAATTGAACCTTTTGTCATTCGGTGAAATTTAAATTCGCAAAAGTACCTCCGGCTGTACGTATTTTATATCCTGGTAAATTACGTAATACAATGTGATTTCAACTGGATGGTGCTTCCCCACATTGCAGTCTTTCAGTTCGGAATTACTCAGGTCCCGGGTTCGAATCCCGACACGGTCCGCTTAAAAAATGTTAGACGAGCATTTTTCACAAAATTACACTCTCGTTCAGATGAGAGGTAAAACGGAGGTCCCGTGTGTGAGTGTTGTCACGCACGTTAAAGATCCCTCCTTGCTTGGAACAGCAAGGGTTCGGCAAAATTCCTAATTTTCCAGGTAAAAAAAACTCGCTTCCTGGCCAATGTAGTACTTTCGGGTGGAGCATTGGAAAATCACATGTAAGTTCGGAATTACTTAAATGCAACTTTTCCAAATAAATAGTTCGGCAGAAGCAGCGAAATCGAATCACTACTAAGATCACCGGATTTAACCTCTCTTGATTTTTTCTTTCGGGATTTTTTGAAATCCCGAGTCTACCCAACGAAAGCTGAAACTTTAGTTAAATTGAAGAATCGAATCCGTTACCAGACCAACCACATTACTAGAAATATGCTCCAAAACTAGCAATATTCAACTTATCACCGCTTGGTTTTCTTTAAAAATAAATACTAGATTTCTGGAAAGTAAGAACATTTGGTATTCAATTTCATTAATTTATTAAATGGACAGTGTTAATGACTTCCGCTTAGAACCAACTCATCTCTATTTTAATTAGCTTCAAAATGAAGTGTTAGTCGATGCCATTTAGTAACTTACTACGTTGCCACCCCGGGCAAGAAAAGGTGACAAATACTTGTTCCTTAATAACTTTTAACAAACCAATAATGGCTTCTGGTTTACAAGAACGTATTTTTTTTCTTTTTTCCTTTAAAAGAATTGAATTTGGATAGTGGTGGCAAGTTGGGTAGTTCTCTCCACATCACACCGCCAAAAAGTTGGGGAAGTTCTAAACCACTTAATAATATAATTTTTATGGTGCAAATTTTTGAAAAAATATACACGCATTCAAAAGTACAGCGCTGTTTCGGGGTTTTACCTAACCCTCTATATATATAATCCTTGTTTTATTTTAATAATCTTATCTTAACCATTATTTGTATTGCTTATCTTTCACGTACATGTTTGAAGTACCTAATTTGAACGATTAAATAATATTGCATGATATTAGTTTATACAATAACTATAACAACAATTAAGACATTTATATTTTACATTTAAATGAATATTTATTAAAACCTGATACTGTTAATGCCGACTAAAAATTGTGTTGTTTTTTTTAGTCATGAGATAAAATTCCTTATTTAAGAGTATTTCTGATTACCAAATACATCAGGTACTGAGAAATTTATATTTTGTCATTGTTGTAAGTTAAAAGCTTATTTTGGCTCTATTGGTTTACGTATTTTAATTTTTTTTAAGTTATGATCCTAATTCAACTGTTACTAGCTTTAATCTCATTATGTATTGAAAATTATATCATCTTCATCATTAGGTCTTCAGTCCTGGAACTGGTTAGACGCGTACCTCGATTGATTCCTATTCTGAACTAACCTACACATTTCTCTGAAATTTGCACAGTCTGCATCTATCACTATCTGATATAGGTCAACATCTACTTCCTTTTTCCTATCTCTGCTTGTAATATATCCCATACTATTCCCCAAAAAAGCCTCAGAACGTATTCTACCCATCTATTTCTCCTATTTTTTTTCCACAGATATCTTTATTCCCCTGCTATTTCTATAACCTATTTGTTATTAACTTTATTTGTCCATGCTATTGTTCTCATACATCTGAAGCACAACATTCCAAAAGGCTGCTACCGTTTTTTTGTCTGCTTTTCCTACTGCCCGTATTTCATAGGTATACTGTTCAGTGCTCCACACATATGCTTTCAACAATTTTCTTCTTGTTTCTATGTTTGTGGACTTTTATCATAGGCGCTGTTCTTTCTTGTTAGGTGCAATTTGGTCCCCTTCTACTGTTTTATAATTATATACCCTATTTCTCCAACATTCATTGGTTGTGAAAGTGGGTTAGCAGCCTGTGGCTGCCAAGTTCCTCGAGCACTTGAACATTTGCCGATTTAATATTTTTTCCAATATACCTCTTCGCACAGTCAACATTAGTTGCAGATATTTCACAACCAACACCTGTAGTTGTTTTAATAATCATCAAATTTATCTGCGCTTATTCTTTCGTCACTCGGTTTCCTGTCTCAAACTGGTTGGACAGGAACCTCCATTTATTTATATACTGAGCTAGCCTACACAGTTCTCTGAAATTCCCGCACAGCCTATATACAGCTTGGTTCCTTTTCTGTTGTTTTCTAATTATATGCCCTATTCCACCGAGATTGAGTGGCATGTGAAGGGGGGATCCCAAGGTCCCGGGTTCAAATCCCGACACGGCCGACTGCTTGAAAAATGGCAGGTGAGCATTTTTCACAAATATTACGCTCTCGTTCGGATGAGAGGTTAAATGGAGGTCCCGTGTGTGAGTGTTGTCACGCACGTTAAAGATCCCTACCTTGCCTGAAACGGCAAGGGTTCGGCAAAATTCTAAATTTCCAGGCAACAAAAAACTCGCATCCTGGCCAATGTAGTACCTTCGGGTGGAGCATTGGAAATGTAAATGAACGGTATGTGAAGGGGTGTGGCTACTACGCCCAAGGTCCCGGGTTCGAATCCCGACACAGTCGCTTGAAACTTGTTAGGCGAGCATTTTTCACAAAAATACACCCTCGTTTGGGTGAGAGGTAAAATGGAGGACCCGTGTGTGAGTGTTGTCACGCACGTTAAAGATCTCTCCCTTGCTTGGAACAGCAAGGGTTCGGCAAAATTCAAAATTTTCTAGGTAAAAAAACTCCCTTCTTGACCAATGCAGTACCTGCGGGTGGACCATTGGAAAATCTCATATAAGGTATGTGAAAGGGGTTAAACAGCCTGTGACTGCCAAGATCCCTAACACTTAGACATTTGGCTAATTAATAGTTTTCCAGTAAATCCTTTCACACAATTAACATTATTCGAGAATATTGCACAACCAATACCTGTAGTTGCTTAAAATAATCATTATGTTTAAGTACAGTTAATTATTTCGTCACTAGTTTATCCATCTTGGGACTGGTTGGATGCGTACCTTTATTAATTTTTATTTTGAATTAGCCTACACATTTCCCTGACATTTCTACAGCCTATATCTTTCCTGATCCGCGTGCAATAGTCTAACATAGGTCTACCTCTACTTCTCATTTTTCCTATCTCTGCTTCTAATATACTCCACACTATTCTCTCATGTCTTAGTATATGGCCTATCATCCTATCTCTCCTATTTTTTACTGTTTTCCACATATTTCTTTCTTCCCCTACCATTTCTAGTACCTCTTTATTCGTAACTTTGTCTATCCACGATATCTTCATCATACGTCTGTAGCACCACATTTCAAAGGTTTCTACCTTTTTCTTGTCTGCTTCTCCTACTGTCCAGGCTTCACAGTCATACAGTGCTGTGCTCCACAAATATGTTTTAAGCAATACTATTCGTGTTTCTATGTTTGTGGTTTTTGAGCACAGTAGTTGCTTTTTCTTGTTAAATGTAGCACGACATTGTGCTAATCTTTGGTTTATATCTTTTGCGCTTTTCCCACCTTGCGTTATTTGGATTCCTAGGTAGCAGAAATCCTTAACCTCTTGTAAGTTTTTGTTACCTATCTGTATTCATGTTTTTGATTTATTTTCACCTCCTTTGCATACTAGTACTTTAGTTTTATTTTTGTTTACTTTCATACCGTATCTCTCTGTTAGAACCGTTTTCATTTCATCAACAGCAGTTTCCAACTCTTCCTTGCAAGACGCTAATACTGTTATATCATATGCAAATCTAAGTATATCAATTTTTTGTCCCAGTATAGTAATTCTAAATGTCTTCTTGTAATTGGCGGTATCCATTACCTCTTCAATGTACAAGTTAAAAATTAATAGGGATGGGGCACATCCCTGTCTCACCCCTTTCCTAATGTTTACTTCTCTACGTTACTGCTCTAGTTCTATTACTGCTGTTTGCTCTTTCTATAAGCTATGTACTATTCGTCTATCCCTATAACTCATTCCAATCTTTTTGAGTATTTCGAACATTCTTTTCCATTTTACATTGTCGAATGCTTTTTCCAGATCTACAAACCCTATATACACGCTTTCCCCTTTTTCTTTGTTTTCTCCATTATCACCCTCAGAGCTAAAATAGCCTCCCGTGTTCTACTGTTTCGCCTAAACCCAGATTGATCTTCTCCTAGTATTTCTTCAGTTCATGATGTTAAGTTTGAAATCTTTGGGTATCTCGCCTGTCTCATACGTATAGCTTACAAGTTGGAAGAAACGTTCTGTTACTGCTTGTCTAGCGGTTTTTACAGTTTCTGCTTGCACTCTACCCGGAGCCTTACCACTATTCAGACTCTTTAATGCAAATTCAAACAAATCTCTAAGTATAGGATATCCCAACCGTCATTTTCCATGTCTGATTCCTGTTCTAATTCTGTTAGTTTCTTTCCTACATAGAAATTCCCTATATATTCTTGCCATCTACCCACTTTCTCTACATTTTCTATAATGACGTTTCCTCCAATGTCCTTTGTATTTTTGCTATACGGTTTTATATCCCTAAAATTGATTCTACTTAGTTTATATGCTTCATCTATATTTCCTATTTACATCTTAGTTTGTACCTCTTTGATTTTTTCATCAATTCATTGTTCTTTAGCTTTTCTGCATTTGCGAATCATTTTCCATTTTATAGCTTTATATCTCTGTTTTCCTGTTTCATCTGACCTATTTTTGTATTTTCGTCTTTCTTCTATTAAATTCAGAATATCCTTTGTTATCCATGGTTTCTTACTTTCTTTTCGTGTACACCCCAGAATATCTCTGGCCGCCATGTCTTTCTTTAATGTTTATTCCATTCTGTTTCTACTTCCTTAGTATCAGAAATTTTCCCGATATCTTTCAGAAATTCATTTGACTTTTTTTGAAATCTTTCGTGGATATCTTTATTTTTTAGCTTCTCAAAGTCAAAGTGTCTTTTTCGGTTCCTCTTTTTCAGATTTTTAAATTTAAGTGCGGCCTTCATAATTTCAATGTTGTGTTCAGTGTCTATATCTGCTTCGGGGTAGCTTCTACAGTCCTTTACTTGATTTCTAAACCGTTGTCTAACAATAATGTAATCTATTTGATATCTTCTTATATCCCCTAGCATCTTCCGTGTGTATCTTCTTCTAGCATGATGTTGAAATAATGTATTTGTGATGGTTAAGTTGTTCTTGTTGCAAAATTCTACCAGCCTATTTCCCCTGTCATTTCTCGTGCCTAAACCAAATAAATCTACTATCGCTCCTTCCCTACCCTCACCTACCACTACATTAAAATCCCCGTAATTATTAAATTCTCATGTCTTTTTACGTTTCTTAGTATGTCTTCGATATCTTTATAGATCGCCTCTAACTCTTCCTCACTGTAGCTAGAGGTGGACATGCATACTTGTTTTATTACTGTATTTACTGGTTTAGATTCAAATCTAACCATGAGTATTCTTTCGTTCTCTTGTAGGTAGTTTTCTACACGTCCTCTTTTTTCGCATAACTATCCCCACACCCGAATTTCCTTCCTCTGATCCTGTATGAATTACCCTGAAGTCTCCACGCCAAAAATCCCCCACCACTGGCCAGCGGACTTCGCTAATTCCTACCATGTCTAGTGCTAACCTGGCCATTTCGAGTTTCAGGTTCTCTAGCTTACTTACTTGTTTTATACTTCTGACATTCCACGCTCCGACTCGCAGAATGTTCACGGATCTTTTTCTATTCTTTCGGATCTCATCCCCCGAAGTAGTCCCATCCCGCAGATCCGAATGGGGGACTACTTTACCTCCAAAAAATTTTACCCCAGAGGATGCCATCATGTTTAACAATTTCTGTACGCAGTGCACTTGGGAGGTAATGTGGTAGTTTCCCGTTGCCTTCCATCCCCGCTTCGGCGATTTGGAGCTAGAAGACCACCTGAGAGAGAAATTCAGGTTTGGCGGAAAGGGATCCCTTCGCCAACGTAGTCTTCGAAGTGACCCCCACACTTCGAAGGTGTATATTAGCTTATGCTATTAACCTCAGGTGGCAAAGAGTATGGGCCCGGGACCACTTTTCGATGACCCAGTGTTACCGGTGCTACGAGTACGGCCATCGATCGATGGAATGCAGGGAGAAGGTACAGTGGTGCGGTAACTGTGCCGAGGTCGGGCATGAATTCAAGAATTGCCGGAAGGCAGTACCCTGCTGTGTGGTTTACGCCAGGGGTAACAACAGAACTGGCGGTGGCGCGTAGATCGATACGCGCCACGACGCCAAGTCGAGTACATGCCCCACGATGCAGCGTCTGAAGAACGCAATCACACAAAACATCGATTATGGACTGTGAAGATAAAACAAAGTCCATAAAAAGCAAGAAGATTAAATTCGCGCAACTAAATCTCGGGAAAGGTAAAGGGGCAACAAATAACTTCGAAAAGTTATTCATCGAAAATAATATCGACATCGGGCTTATACAGGAACCGCACCTGTATAGTCACAAAATAACAGGTTTTGGAAGGGGGGTTACCGTCTTAAACGAGAATAGTTAACGACCGCGTAGCGGAATAATAATAAATAATGGGACGTGCGCCGGAATTATATTAAATAATTTATAGAACAAATTTTTAACGACGGCCGAAATCAAATCAGGGGGGAATGCGTTCTACGTAATAAGCGCGTACCTCCCGCCTGTCGATTCCCGGCGGGAAAATCCCCAAACCAAAGACTTGATAAATCAAGTAGATAATATTATTCTTAAAATCGGCAGAAATAAAAATCTAATCATCGGGGGAGATTTTAATGCCAAGTCGCCACTATGGGACAGTCCTATCGAAGACGATAGAGGCTCGCAGGTTGCTGATCTTTTTACGGAATGAGACTTTAGTGTGATAAACACTAATGATTCACCTACGTTTGAGGGGCATAGAGGCAGCAGTTTTATAGATATTACTGCAGTCTCGCACGAAATGTTAGAAACGATTTGTAATTGGAAATTAATGACGGACTAGGAAACGCTCTCTGACCATAAAATAATAACATGGGACGTTGAAACCAAAACAAACGCAAACGAGCAGCTAACTATATTTCCGCGGTTCTGTAATAAAAAAGCAAATTGGGAGCGATTTAAACAAAAATTTGGCGAAAGTATCCCTTTGCTCGAAAATGAGCTATTTAACTGCCGAGAGGCAGACGAAGTAGAAACACTCGCGAAAACATTAAACGACGCGGTGGTAGACGCGTCATCGTATTCCATGCCGCAAAAGAGAACATTTAAAACAGCGTACCCTGGTGGACCCGGGAACTAACCACCAAGCGGGCAGAAACGCGTAACCTAAGGCGCCGCTATCAACGCGCCTCGGGAGATATAAGAGAACAATGGAGACTAGAATATAATCAAAGTTACCGCGAATATAAAATGTTAATAGAAGAAAGGCGAACAAATAAATTTAAAGAATTCTGCACGCGAAACTCAGAGAAAGAACCCTGGGGAACCGCACACCGCGTAATTAGAGGAAAACAACAAAAAATCGCGCTCAGTAATTTAAAGAAAACAAATGGCGAATACACGGAAGGTTTTAAAACCACGGAGGAATATTTACTAGCGAAATTTTTCCCATCGGATAATCCCGAGGGGGATTTAGTACGTCGGGAAGCTGCAGAGACGCAAGAAACAGGTTCTGTAAAGGCAATCCTAGTTCACGAGGTCGTCAGGGCTCTTAGGAGGATGAACCCTAAGAAGGCACCGGGGTATAATGGAATCACTTCAGACGCAGCTCTGGAGGCGTGCCTGTTAGCCCCGTGTGTCTTTGTCGGGTTGTTTAATGTTTGTTTAGAAAGGGGCGTTTTTTCCGCGTTGCTGGAAAATCCAGAACGTGAAATTTATAGCCAAACCTAAAAAGGCGGATGCATCTGATCCAGGCAGCTATCGTCCAATTAGCTTACTACCGGTGCTGGGGAAAGTTTTAGATCGCGTTATGACTACGCGTGTTGAGCATCTAGTGCGAAACAGCGGCGGTTTTAATAACCGACAGTTTGGTTTAGTGGATGTTAAGTCGACTATTGACGCGTTAGAGTTCGTTGTCGGGGAAATAAAGCAGGCGAGAGATGCTAAAAAGTGTCGTTGTTGCTTTGGACATTTCAGGAGCATTTGATGTTGCCTGGTGGCCATTAATCGTTTGCGAGTTAGATCGTAGGGGTTGTCCGCAAAACTTGATGTCTTTGGTCAAGAGTTATTTCTCGGAGCGATTGGCACAGGTTGAAATTCCGGGAGAAGTTCTGTCGCGTGAGGTGGAAAGGGGATGCCCGCAGGGGTCATGTTCTGGTCCCACATTTTGGAAGTTGCCCGCAGGATGCTCAATCGTTGGGTTTGCGGATGACACGCTTTTAATTGTAAGATCGAGATTGTTAATGGATATGCGCACAAAACCGAACGAGGCGCTTAATAAATTACACGAATGGTCGCAGGCGGTAAAATTAAAATTTAACACGGTGAAGTCAGATGCGCCTTATTTTGGCACGAAACCAGGACAGAAACCTCCTAGGCTACAGCTAGGAGGGGAGAAAATACCGTTTAAAGATTGTATTACCTACCTCGGCGTCAAGATCGACGATAAATTAAATTGGAAAGCGCACGTACAATACGTAAAAAGTAAGGGCGGCAAAATATCAAATAAAATGATGGCGGCTGCTAAAATAAAGTGGGGTTTCAGGGGCGAATCGTTGAGGACGGTTTATGCCGGAGCAATTGAGCCGGCAATGCTGTACGTAGCTTCTGTATGGGCAGAAGGTTGTAAAGTGCGGGAGGTGCGTCAATTGACGAGCGTACAACGCATAACCGCAGTAAAAGCGGCGAGGGCCTACAGGACCACCTCCACGGAGGCGGTCTTGGTGATCAGTAGGACTCTCCCTATCGAATATGTCGTTAGGGAGATTAGAGATAGGCGATTAATAAATATAGGAAAAGGGCGTGAAATTATCGAAGATCTTAATCTTGGTAATAGGGAAATTGCAAGAAAGATCGTTGTATCTGAGTTGGGGCACCCGGCTGATATTAGAGGAATCGAGTTTGTCGAATGTGATGAGGACGCGATGGGTATCAGAATTTATACGGACAGTTCACGTATGGACGATGGGCAAGCAGGCGCGGCGTTTGTCGTGTATAAGCAATAAAGGGAGGTGTTTCGGTTTTAAACCAAACTCGCGAACTGGAGCACAATTTTCCAGTGCGAATTGGTAGCCATACGAGAGGCTATCGATTACGTAATAAACCATACGGGCAGAGACGAATATTATATAATCAGTGATCGTAAATCGGCGCTGACGGCTTTAACAAACATGAACACCTCGACAGACCTCCAAGCGGACGTCTGGAGGATAGCGCGTACGGCGCTCGAGTTTCGACGTTTAAAGTTCTGTTGGGTCAGGTCGCACAATGGTAACGTAGGAAACGATAGGGCTGATGAATTAGCTAAAGAGGCCGCAACGGGAGACTTTCGAATATCACATTCGTCGATACCGAAGTCTTTGATTAAAAGAAAGCTGCGTAAAAAGTCAATCCGACAATGGGAAGAGAGGTGGAACAACGCTGTCACGGGCAGGTTGACCCACAAATTCATACCGAGCTTAGAAGCTAGAGGCAATATCGACGTAAAACTCGATCATAAAATGGTTCAGTTGATAACACGGCACGGCGCCCTTAAAGCGTATTTACATAGATTCGGGTTAACCAACAACGACCGCTGTGAATGCGGTGAGGGCGCGGAAAGTGCAGAGCACGTGCTCTTCGACTGCCCGCTTGAAGCGGCAAATCGAGGGTTGGCTGATACGAAATTAGCTATCGTAGGTCTAGCATGGCCAAAGAGCCTAGAGGAAGTCGGGGAAGTCGCTAACCAGAAGGCGTTCTGGACAGTCTTTAGAGATGTCGCAAGAAGGGTTGCGAGATTAGACGATGATAATCGTGCGTAAGTCGGGAAGGGATGGTGGGAGGATTGAAAAATTATAGATTTCAACCTGGCATGATTTTGACATGATAGGAGCATTATAACCAAAACCTGCAAAAAAAACAAACAAACAAATAAAGAGAAAAAGAAAAAAAAAGAAAGAAAACCAATAATAATAGTAATTAAATAAGTATACCCAAAACTCTAATATGCACGACGAACACACCACTAAAACAAACATTGTCCCACCTTCTACGCGCGGAAAATCGGGAATAAACAAAACAAATAAATAACAACAAACTAAATCAGGAAACCTCATTAATTTAAATAAGTGTAATAAATAAAGAAATAATAAAATAGAGTGAAACCGCGCATCCCCCCAGGACTTAAAAGTGAAGTGATAGTGATTGTGATTCCCCCAGAACATTTAGTGCATATCCACCAGGACTTTAACAGTGCATATTCAACTCCCCCATAAAAGTAGAAAACCAATAGATGTAGGTAGGCGACCAGATCTTCGGATGCTGGAGAAATTTATGTTGGAAGTAAGAATAAAATTGTGGCGGCTGTACTCGCATGAGCATTGTTTTGTGATTCTAAACAGATTTTGAAATAATCTAACAAACACGTTTTTGTGTAATGGCGCTAGTCGATATAATGCTCATGCGAGTGCACCTGATAATGTATTTGCTTTTGCTAATATATGCACTGTTACATGCTTTTGCTTATTCAGATATTTATTTATATATTTATTATATGTTTATTTATATATTTATATTATATTTATATTTATTTTTATACTTATATTTTTGCCTACATTATATTGTTTTGTGGCTTGATTTAATTTGTTTGACGTTCTGTCGCCAATTTTTGTTCGCAGTATATACAGAAAAGAAGATTGTATATATAATATGTCAGTTAGGAAATGATAGGGAACGTTAGGGACAAATTTAGGATAAAATACTTAGATCAGGGAGGACGAATTTGTAAATTTATAAAGCAGGCAAAATAGCTGGATTCACTATTAATACATTTGGCAAATGCTTAGAAATTTGAATCCATTTTAAATTAGCTAGCTAGATTTGGATAGTTTTAAGTCGACCCGTCAGGTCGCACTGGTAGGCAGAGCCGGTGTCTGCTATCCGGTATTACGGATCCCTCCGCTCTCATTTTTGCTCGTCTTGTTGATCGGCCACACTCCAAAGTCAACGCTGGGGATATTATTATTTAAACCCTGTTTTTAGTTTTTGTTTCAGTTTGTTAGATTTTTATTTAGATTTTATTTAGGGTGGATTAATTATGAAGTTAGAATTAATAAGAAGCACGTTTATTTTTCGCGTTTAAACCCAATGTAGTACCTCCGGGTGGAGCATTGGGTACGTGGCCTCAAGTATAGCGACCCTAATTCAAATTATAATGCCTTTCACATCGCAGTAGTGTGTCTTAGAATGTCATACCGACCCCCATGGCCTCTGCCACTCTAAGTACCGAAAAAGCTGCTGCCCTCTTTCGAGGACCTGTCTTAGTCTGATTCCTCACTAAAGACCCCACTAATTTGGTTAATCCTATAGTTCAGCTTTTCAGCTCATTGAAACGCGCAAGCCATTTTACCTGTTCTAATATTTTAGAACGTCGTCAAGGTGTAGGTCCGTTCAGAATGGTAGGAATATATAACACCTTAAAAACATTCGATTATATTTAAAATATGATCACTAGTACAAATTCCCACATAATAATATTTAATATTAAGCTAAACAGCTTAGACCGCAATTTTGTCTGTATAAAATCATTTAACTAGTTACCTTTTAAAAAGTAACAAACCACATTCCTCACCAATTACTAAATAAATGCAAAATCTATATTGTGCCGATAGCGTCATTGTAGTTACAAGGAATTGCTATTTTGATAGTGGCAACGGCACCAATATGACATCACAAATATTGATGACAAAGTCGGTTTAGAAATTGCAAGAACTACTACGAATTGGCCTTCCGCAAGTATGCGGAAACAATTGCGCTTCTATACATAGACTATTATAGTCATATTTGTACTACTGTAACTGAAAAAGTTATAGATTCTGGTATTAATGTGTAGCGAAAGTTGAAGCGAAATAGTACGCTATTATTAACTAATTTCAACATAAATAAACAATGAATTAATAAACTATTATCTGGCTCCAAAACAATAATATTACAGTAGGGCGTAGTGATGGATTCGAACCGAACCGAACCGAACCTTGCCCTAGGTTCGGTTCGGTTCGTAAACTTTTTAGTCCGGTTCGGTTCGAAAAAATATATTCCGGTTCGGTTCGGTTCGGTTCGAAAAAAAACGAACCGAACCGAACCGGTTCAACATTTTGTTATTTTAAACAACTAGTACGTTCAACTACAACAATTTAAATGTTCAATGTAGTTTTTATATTTAGTAGTTGCTACTTTCAAATAAACCCAACATTAATTTGCTTTAGATTTTAGTAGCATAAATCATATTAATACTATTTGTTCAGGTTTGATTTTTCAATAAGTACTATCTTTAACAAAGCGTAATTACAATTATGTTAATAGTGAAAGTCACCTCTAAAATTTAGAATGTGTTAATAATTGATGATTTTTACTAATGTTATTTTACCGTGCAAAAACGATATCACACGATCTTTGCGATTACTTTTATTTCAGTTTTAGTTAGTATAAAAAGAGTATCATGACAATAAAGTGTTGCTGATTTCTTATACAGTACAAACAAATAGCTGTTTGTCAGGTTATCATTATTATTATTATTTGTTTTAAAAGTCAATATCAGATGGTTCTCGGAAAGAATCGTAAATCTACCGCAAACAGCGTTTACATTTTTTATAATAAAATATAACAGTTTTTATGGCACGGACATTGTCTGCTTATTGTTTGCATTATACTGTGTTATTTTATGTCGGCATTGATTGAAAAGTTTATGCCGCCGTGAGTCATAAACTTCAACCCTTGGTTTTGAGAGAAAGTTCGGGGTCATTCTTCTGGAGTATCAGCTACTTCTAAAGACGTTGGTGGTAATGGCCACACTAAACAAACAGTAAATATTATGGTACCGTGAGTTTTATAACACCATTTGTTGAGCGATTATGTACAAAAGAAAAAGAAGATTGGTTTTTGCTACAAGGTCACATTTTTAAATATTAATAGAGAGCTGGTTTACATACAAAAGTAAAAAATTCAAAACTATGGATTAGTAATACATACTTAATTGAAAATTAAATTGTTTTGTTTATTCTGAAAACTTCTGTAGTCTCTGGATGCTGATTTTGGCTGGTATGTGTTTAAGATGGTTTTCAACACTTCTGTTCATTAAATAAAATAAGCTTGTTTGTAAAACCAAATTTATAAAATTATTTCGAGTTTCTTTAATATCTAATATAAGTTATAAACAAGCAAAAATTTGAAATAAGGAGCATTAAACAAATTGAACTAATCTAGAATTTTTTTATCTACAAACGTGCCTCGATGACAAAATTTATTAGATATGTAGCACTAATACCTATTACATTTTTTACATATTGGCTTAAAACTCGATGACTATGTACATTAGAGAATCGTTCTATTTCTTATATGCTTGCGACTAGAGATTTTTAAAATGTACATTTGGGAGAAATTAAGATTGACATGTTTTTAGTGAAAATTAAATTTTTTAACTAATTTTTTATTTAAAAAATAGAACCTTTCGAAACGAACCGGACCGAACCTTGAGCTAGGTTCGGTTCGGTTCGAAAAATTTGCCGGTCCTGTTCGAGGTTCGGTTCGAAAATAAAATGTCCGGTTTGGTTCGGTTCGGTTCGAAAAATCGAACCGAACCGCGAACCGAACATCGAACCTGTTCGGTTCGTGTCCATCCCTAAGTAGAAGGCACCTTAAAAATGCGGTTCTCAATAAATACTACATCTGGGTAAATTGCTGGAAGAAACCTAAACAGTTACTAAATTAATTAAAATTTTTGTAATTATTTTCTAATTTGATCTGTCAAAATAATGTTTTCAAACCTACAGAAATAAAAGAAATTTTAATTATATTACTCATTTATTTTCTACACTTCAGTGTTATAATATTATCACATATCACATTCGAATTACAATCAATGTTATCTGAACAGTCCTCACTTTATTTATTAGAACGCATATACTGTTATTCAATCCACTTTTATTTGTATAATCAGTATATCCCTTACTTCAACCCTCGCCATACAACACATGCTGACTGATTACAGTTGACCTTGATTATTTAACCGCCAAGCATTTCTAAACAACATGTGGCAATTTAAAATTCATTGAAATTACCTTGTTAGCGTTATCAGCTTTGAAGTAAACCTTGATGTCTATTTGACAGTTTTGAACGTGGAATGGCGAGCTTATCTATATTTTTCAAGTTCACCTACACGATATGTTATCATATTAGATTATACAGTTCCATTATTTTTACGTTTTAGATGATTTATGAAGGTTATTCAAACCCTAAAGAAAATGTTTGTTAAGCTATTAGTAGCTCTGAAAAAATTCTACTTTTGCCAGCTTACGTGATTTTAATTTGATTTAGCAAGCTCGAAATCCTGTAAGTGTATAAGTACAGGAAAAATGCTCTTCAATCTCTTTTATCACAAACGGATGTTTCTATTTTATCGCTACATTACGTAATCTACCTATAATTTGGTATTCCTATTGCACTATAGAACGTACTTTTTTGCACGAAAAGAAAAGTCATTGATGTGGCCCATTGGGTATATTCCATAGGTCGTGTATTTAGAACATAATCTAACTGAAACGGAAATTATATTTAGATTTTAGTAACGTCAGCAAATTTTGGATTATGCCTGTGGGATATTGACTGGCATTTGGGTCAAGATCACCGGATGTTAAGATCATGAGAGGTTTTTGCTCTCAAGTCACAACCTCAAAGTTAGTTCCGTGCAACTCTCTGTTGCCTATTCTAAGCTAACTTTTTCAGTGATTTACTATCTTTAGCTATGAGTTTCCTAAGCTGGTCTATATACTTCAGCCAGCCTTTGTCTTCAGTTACCGTCTTCTGATCTGCTCTTCATTATCGACATAACTCTTCCTTCATAGCACATCATTCCCTCGCGTCTTATTTTAATTAAATTTTCTATTTTCTTGAACAATTATTAACTTTATCTGTTCAATTTTTACCTAGTGTTCTTCTATTGAACCACACGTCTAAACCTATTACTTTTTTGCCTAATGTCCTTCCCTCGAGGCTAACTTTACTTCAAACATGAGCTTTTTTCAAAGCTGTTCTAGAGTATAGAATGGCGTCTTACCCTTTCCGGTAGGTAGGTCGCTCTACTTTGTACATCTCTTTTACTTTTATTGCATGGAAAATTATATGCTTAAAATCAAAGATACATTTAGTTGCAAATATTGGGAAGTCGGTATTTTACACAAATCCATTAAATTGCAAATATTGGAAAATCGATATACTTAGTTACTATCGCTTTGTAAATTTTTATATTAATCATATTAATGATTGCAATAACTTTATTGGTTTTTATGGAGGAAAAAATAAACAATTCGTACGAACGGCAAATAATCGAAAACCGGTCATTTACACAAATCCGATAAACTGCAAATGCTGTAAAACCGTTTATTAGTTGTTTTCTCTTTGCAAATTCTTCTGTTAATCATGTTTATGGTTTTTTGTGGAGGGAATAATACATACATTGTACAAACAGCAGATATTAAAAACCGGTAATTTACACAAATCTGACAAATTGCTAAGACTGGCTGCTTTTGCTCTGCAAATCCTTTTATTACTGATGTTTGTGATTCCATTAACTTTTTTGGTTTTCCGAGGAGAACAAAATATTCAAATCTTACAAACTGCTAATACTGGAGAAGCAGTCATTTACACAAATCTGACAACTGCAAATCCTAGAAAACCGGTCATTGGTTTTCTCTCTGCAAATTCTGCTACTATTCATGTTTAAATAATCAACTTCATTAGTTTTTTTTGTAGAGAAAAATGCACAATTCTTTCGAATTGCAAATTCTAGAAAACTAATATTTTAAATAAATCTGACAAACTGCAGATGTTAGTTGTTGGTTGCTTAGTCTTTGCAAATTTTTCTATTAATCATGTTTGATGCCAAGTGCTTTATTGATTTTTTATGGAGAGAAGAATACACAAATCCTACGTAGTGCAAAATTGGAAAACCCCTCATTTACATAATTTGAGAAACTGCAAATACTGAAGAACCGGTCATTGGTTGTTTTTTTTTTGCAAATTATCCTATTGATTAAGTTTGTAATTCTATCAACTATATTGGTTTACTGAAGATACACAAAACTGCAGATTCTAGGACCTGATCATTTACACAAATCTGACCAAGTACAAATACTGAAAAACCGGACATTAGTTGTTTTCGCTTTGCAAATTTTTCTATTGATCATGTTTATGATTCCACGAACTTTACGTGTTTTTTGTGGAGAAAAAAATAAACAAATCCTAGGAATTGCAAATGCTGGAAACCGGTCGTTTACACCAAATTATGGAATTCCAGTCATTGATTGTTTTTCTTGCAAATTTTCTTATTAATAATGTTTATGATTACTAGAACATTATTGTTTTTGAACATATAAAAACACAAATCTGACGACCTGTAACTACTGGAAAACAAGTTATTGGATGTTCTCTTTTTGTAAATTCTCTTATTAATCATGTTGGTTTGTGTAGAGGGAATTATTCGCCAATTTTACAAACTGCAAATTCCGAGAAACCGGTGATTTACACAAATCTGACCATCAGCAGATACTGGAAAACTGGTAATTGATTAGCTTCACTGTGCTTTTTGATTTCAAGAACTTTATTGGTTTTCTGGAGGGAATTATACACAAATCTTTCAAAATGTAAACTCTGGAAAACCGGTCATTTACACAAATCTGACAAACTGCTAAAACTGGAAAACCAGTCATTGGTTGTCTTCGGTTTGCAATTTTTCTATTAATTTTGTTTATAATTCCAAAAACTTTATTGGTTTTTTTGTGGAGAGAATTATGCATAAATCTTGCAAACTGCTAATTCTAGGAAACCGGTGATTTGCACAATTCTGACAACTTGCAGATACTGGAAATCTAGTTATTGGATGGCTTTGCTTTGCAAATTGTTCTATTATTCATGTTTTTGATTCCAAGAGCTTTACTGGACTTCTGTGAAGAGAGAAATACATAAATCTTATAAACTGCCAATATTAGAACACAGATTGTATACAAAAATTTAACAAACTGTATATACTGGAAAGCTGGTCATTGGTAGTTTTCTTTTCAAATTCCTCCATTAATATTTGCATCATGTTGATTATTCTCCTTATTCTTAGCTTTTTGTAAAAAAAAAGATATGCAACAACCTAACGAACTGGAAAACCGGTCCTTAGTTGTCTTTCTGGCAAATTCTCCTATTAATCATGCTTATAATTCCTAGAACTGTATTGGCTTTTCGTGGAGAGAATTATACACAAACCTTACAAACTGTAACTGTAACTGTAGCTGAAGCTGTAACTGTAACAGTAACTGTAACTGCAGCTGTAACTGTAACTGTAACTGTAACTGTAGCTGTAACTGTAACTGTGACTGTGGCTTAGAATGCGAGTGTGATGTTACTGTAACTGTGACTGTGTTGTGACTGTGACTGTGACTGTGACTGTGACTGTAACTGTAACTGTGACTGTCACTGTAAATGTGACTGTGACTGTGACTGTGACTGTGACTGTGACTGTGACTGTGACTGTGACTGTGACTGTGACTGTGACTGTGACTGTGCCTGTGAATGTGACTGTGACTGTGACTGTAACTGTAACTGTGACTGTCACTGTGACTGTGACTGTGACTGTGACTGTGACTGTGACTGTGACTGTGACTGTGACTGTGACTGTGACTGTGACTGTGACTGTGCTGTGACTGTGCATGTGACTGTGACTGTGACTGTGACTGTGCCTGTGACTGTGCCTGTGACTGTGCATGTGACTGTGACCATGCTGTGACTGACTGAACTGTGACTGTGTCTGTGACTGTGACTGTGCTTGTGCTGTGACCGTGACTGTGACTATGCGAACTGTAACTGTAACCGTAAGCGTAACCGTAACGGTAACCGTACCCGGGGCCGTAACCGTAGCCGTAGCCGTAGCCGTAGCTGTAGCTGTAACTGCAACTGCAACTGCAACTGCAATTGTAACCGTAACTGTATCCGTAACCGTAACTGTAACTGTAACAAACTGTACACAAATCTGACAAACTGCTAATACTGGAAAATTGGCTAGTGGTTGTCTACGTTTTGCAATTTTTCTATTGATCATGTTTTTGATTCCAAGAACTTTATTGTTTTTTTCTAAAAATAAAATTACGCAAATCTTGCGAACTACAAATACGGGAAATCCGCACATTTACACAAATCTAACAAACTGCAAATACTAGAAAAACCGGTCATTGGCATTCTCCTTTTTTAAGTTCTTCTATTAATCATGTTCATAATTCCGTCAACTTTATTGTTTTACTTTGGAGATAAAAATACACAAATCTTATGCACTGCAAATACTAGAAAACCGGTAATTTACTCAAATCTGACAAACTGCAAGTTGTACAAAGCCTGTTATTGATTGTTTCTTCTTTGCAAGTTTTCCTAATAATTATGCATATGATTCCGAAGACTTTCTTGGCTTTTGAAGAGAGAGAAATGCACAAATCTTGTGAACTACAAATAGTCGCAAACCGCTCATTTACTCAAATCTGGCAAATTGCAAATACTGGAAAATCGGTCATTAGTAGTTTCCCTTTTCAAATTCTTTTATTAGTCATGTCTATGATTCCGTCAACTTTATTGGTTTACTCTGAAGGTGAAAATACACAAATCTTGCGAACCGGAAATTCCAAAAAAATGGTAATTTATACAAATTTGACAAACTGCAAATATCAGAAGACCGATTATTGATTATTTTCTTTTTAGAAATTCTTCTATTAATTATGTTTATGATTCCAAAAGCTTAATTGACTTTTATAAACTTGTGAACCTGAAATACTGCAAAACCAATCATTTACACATATCTGACACACTGCAAATACTGGAAAACTTCATCAATTGTTTGTGCTTTGCACATTTTTCTATTAATCCTGCGTATGATTCCTAAAGCTGTATTGGTTTTTTGTTAAAAGAAAAACACACAAATCTTGTGAACTGCAAATATTGGAAAACCGGCCGTTTATACAAATCTGACAAACTGCAAATACTAGAAAACCCGTCATTGACTGTTTTCTATTTGCAAATTCTCCTATTAATTATGTTTATGACTCCACGAACTTTATTGGCCTGTGTAGAGATAAAGGTGTACAAATTTTACGAACTGCAAATAATGGAAGTCAATCATTTACACAAATCTTACAAACTGCAAATTGTGGAACACCGGTCATTTACACGAATCTGACCAACCGGTCATTGGTTGTTGTCTTTATACAAATTTTTCTAATATTATCTGCATCATGTATATTATTCCCAGGCTTTTATTAGCTTTTTATAGAGAAAAACATGCAACAACCTGACGAACTGAAAATACTGGTAAACTGGTCGTTGGTTGTTATCCTTTTGCAAATTCCTCTATTGATATTTGCAACATGTTTATGGTTCCAGGACCTTTATTGGCTTGTGGTGGAGAGAGAAATTCACAAATTTGACACAGTGTAAATACGAGAAGACCGATCATTGGTTATTTTCTCTTTGCTAATTCTCCTATTAATTATGTGTATAATTCCAAGAACTTTAATGGTTTCTTGTGGATAGAAAAATACACATTTAGCAAACTTCAAAAATTGCAAACCCGCATATTGATTGTTTTCGCTTTGCAAATTTTTCTATTAATCATGTTTTTGATTCCAACAATTTTATTGGTTTTTGTAGAGAGAAAAATACACAAATCTTACAAACTGCAAATTCTGAAAAATCGATCATCTACACAAGTCTGAAAACCTGCAAACACTGAAAAACCCGCCGTTGTTTGTTTTCAATTTGCAAATTCTTCTGCTTATATATACATCGTGCATATTACTCTAAGGACTATGCCAGCTTTTTGTAAAAAGAGGAATTCAACAACCTACGAACTGTAAATACTGTAAAGCTAGTCGTTGGTTATTTTCTATTTCCAAACTTTCTAATAGGGATGCTTAAGGTATCAACACCTTTATTGGTTTCTGTAGAGAGAGAAATACGCCAATCTGACAAACAAGTACTAAAAAACCGGTTATTGGCTGTTCTCTGTTTACAAATCTTCTACCAGAATTTGCACATGTTCATGGTTCCGAGACACTTATTGCAATTTTGTAAAGAACGAAATACACCAATCTCACGGACTGCAGATACTAGAAAACCAATCATTGGTTGTTTTCTCTTTGCAAATTTTCTATCAATATTGCAATGTGTTTATTATTTTGAAATTTTTATTAGCTTTTTCTACAGAGAGAAATGCACCAACTTAGCGGACTCAAAATACTGGAAAACCGGACATTGGTTGTTTTCCCTCTTTGCTGGTTCTTGTATTAATATTTGCAACGTGTTTATTATTCCGAGACCTTTATTAACTTTTTGTGAAGAGAGCAGTGCAGCAACTTGACGAACTGAAAATACTGGAAAACCGGTCATTAGCTTTTCCTTTTGCAAATTCTTCTATTAATATTTGCATCACGTTTACGAATTCATTACCTTAATAATAAATTAGAACACTTTGGAATGTTACAAATTGAAATAATTAATACTTCTTTTCTTCAAAAAAAATTTTAAAGACTAAATACGTATTTCGACCACTATGTAGTCATCATCAGTAGTAAACTAAAAAGCATTAAAAGTTAAAGGTTGTTCAGGAACCCGTCTGAGACTATTTTCCTCGCCAAATAGGCTAGTAATCTCTACAAACCAAAGTGAATTATTGTTTTAATAAACAAATCCGCTTAATTTATACTAAAAGTATGACTGCTTGAGCAGAACCAAAGTTAATAATGCGTTCCTATTGGTTGTTAAGTCAACAGAGAAAGCAATCCAGATGACGCTATTGGACCCTAGTCAGTATTTAAGAGGGATACTTTGTGTTTGACTATTTTGATTGATTTATACCCATTTAGGGAGAAATACGTTGGCACCGCTTTCAACAGTCTGACACCTTGTAGTTTAACCGGGTGGCTAGTTTCAAAAATATGTTTGGCGACTTAAGATCTTTCATATTTACCATATTTGAAAGCAATGTACTCTTTAAACCTAGTTGTAGCATTTTTCTTAGTCTGACCAATATATCTTTGAGAACATCCTGGTACCGAACGGCTAATCTCATAAATCCCCGACTTTTGCAACTTTTCCACTTTGTTTTTTGGGTTACCTAAAATATCTCTAATTTTATTAGTATTATTATAAGCAGTTTTGAAATTGAATTGTTTAACTTCCCACGCTTCCAAAATACTAACAATAATAATTAAAAATAGAGTAGAAGCACATTGACTGAGAATTATTTAGGCAAAGACCAATATGGTTTTCGTAAAGACAGAGGGACTAGAGAACCAATACTAATAATTAGGGTAATTATCGAAAAAAGGTTATAAAAAAATAAAAAGACTCATTTCACGTTTGTAGATTTACAAAAAGCATTTGATAGGGTTAATTGGATTGTTATGTTCAGGGTTTTGCGAAAAATAGGAATCTCTCATAGGGATAGAAAAATTATTTACAGTCTATATAAAAACCAAAGCATAGTAATTAGATTTGATGAAATAGAAAAGGAAGCTAAGATTAGAAATGATGTTAGATAGGGCTGTATACTATCTCCCTTGATTTTTAATGTTTATATTGAGGAAGCTTTAAACTTAGAGAGAGAGAGAGAGAGAGAGAGAGAGAGAGAGAGAGAGAGAGAGAGAAGGAATATGTATTAGTGTACAGGGACAGAAAATAGACATGTTACGCTTTTCAGATGATATAGCCCTTATAGCAGAGTCTAGAAAAGAGTTAGGAGAATTTTTAAATATTTTAGATGAGATACTACAGAGTAACTATAGTATGAGAATTAACTCAGGAAAGACAAAGATAATGACAAGTGAGTTACAGTCTAGTTCTAAACCAAAATTAAAAATAGATAATGCCGAGTTAGAGGAGGTAGATGAATTTTGCTATTTAGGTAGTATAATTACAAAGGACGGACGTAGCAGAAGGGATATAGTAGCTAGAATAGCTCAAGCTAAAAAAATGTTTTTAAAAAAGAAAGATTTACTAATAGCTAATAGTATTAGTTTAGATAATAGAAAAAGTTTCTCTAAGTCGTACGTATGGAGCGTTCTATTATATGGTAGTGAAACTTGGACAACTAAAGAGGTAGATGAGAAAATGATAGAAGCTTTTGAAACTTGGCATTATAGGAGAATGTTAAAGATTGGACAGAGTTGGACAGATAGAGTAACAAATGAGGAAGTTTATAAAAGGATAGCTGAGGAACCCTGTATGTGGAAACAATTAAAGGTCAGGAAAGATAGAATGATAGGGCACCAGTTAAGACATGAGGGACTATTTAGTAAGGTCTTAGATTATAGACTATCAAATAAAAATAGAGTAGGAAGATCTAGACAAAGTTATATTATTAAAAATTTAGGTTGTGAAGGGTATGTAGACCTTTTTAGACTAGCTCAGAATAGAAAAAAATTTAGAGCTGCGTCAAACCGACTAGCGATTCGCTGCGTAAACCTTTCCATAACGTATAATTTAACACCTTTCCTTTTTAGGAGGGGATAACCAGGTAATATTTTATTTCCTTATAAATGGGAATCATGTAAACATGTTGTTGTTCTTTAACAACCATCAGATTGCTAATATCTATGTAGAATCGGTTAGATAAGAAAAAAATAGAAGAGTACAAGAAGACCTAGACCAAGCTATTTTAGTCAAATTATTAGAAATTTAGTTTGTGAAGGGTTTGTAGAACTTTTTAGATTAGCACAGAATAGAAAAGAAGTTAGAGCTGCGTCAAACCGACCTTAAGTAAGGTCGAAAACAAAATGATGAGGAGCCTTTTACCCTTGTCCGCTTTTAAATAACAGCAACCTTCAATAATTAGAAGGCGTTTTCTTACTTGTTCTGAGACTTTTCTTGCGGATGAACGCAAGTTATTCGAAAGTTGAATTTTGCAGGCATTCCTAAATAAAACTTTTTTCCCACAAAGAGGAAAAATGAAATTCCTTTAAATAAAGTGGTATAAGCAACAGAGTCTGTTTTGAAAAAATGCCCAAACCTAATTTCACCCACATTAAAATTAAAATGGACAGTTTCAAACCCCTAGATATCTAGATATTTAAGGGTTCTTATAGACCAATAGTCACAAAGAAGAAACATGAGATTCATTTAAATAAAATGGTAAAAGCAACAGAGTCTATTTTGGAGGAATGCCCAAACCTAATTTCACCCACATTCAACTTGAAATTGACAGTTTCAAACCCTGAAATTTAAAAAATATACGGCTTGCCTAAAATTCACACAGAATATAAATCGGTGAGACCAATTATTTCAGGTATTAACTCACCGGCTAATGTGAATCGTTTTATTTTATCCTCCTCTAGCCACAGTTTACAACATAAACTGGCGGCTTTCAATTTTTTAGTGAACGGATTACTCAATTTTCCTTTAAATAGCGACATGTGTAATAATGAGCTTGCACTTTTTAAACAAATAGCAATTCACAATGATTTCTCTGCCGTTATTGTAAATAATATTGTAAGAAAATGTAAGAATAGAAATAACATCTGTAAATTAACGACTTTGCAACTTAGCACCACTAATGAATTAGCCAAATATGTCAAACTTCCTTTTCACAGCACCACTAAGGGTCTTAATAAAATATTTAAACAATTCAATTTCAAAATTGTTTATAATAAGACTAATAAAATTAGAGATCTGTTAGGTCACCCAAAAGACAAAGTAGACAAGTTGCAAAAGTCGGGGATTTATGAGATTAGCCGTTCGGTACCAGGATGTTCTCAAAAATATATTGCTCAGACTAAGAAAAATGTTACAACTAGATTTAAAGAGTACATTGCTTATTTCAAATATGGTAAATATGAAAGATCTTAAGTCGCCAAACATATTTTTGAAACCAGCCGCCCGGTTAAACTAGAGAATGTCAGACTGTTGAAGGCGGTGCCAACGTATGCCTCCCTAAATGCGTATGAATCGTACAAAATAGTACCCCTCTTAAATACTGCCAAGGGTCCAATAGCGTCATCTGGATTGCTTTCTCTATTAGCTTAGCAACCAATGGGAACGCATGATTAATTTTGATTCCGCTCAAGCAATTTTAATTTTAGTATAAATTAAGTAGTTTTGTTTATTAAGGCAACAATTCACTTTGATTTGTAGAGATCACCGGTCTACTTGGTGAGGGGAATATCCTCAGATGTTCAAAACAAATTGTTTGTTAGCAAGGATCACTTCAACCTACGTAGCGAGGAGAATATCATCAGAAGGGTTCCTGAACAACTTTTAATTTTTAATGCTTTTTATTTTTTAGTTTACTACTGATGATGATCAAATAGTGGTCGAAATAAGTATTTAGTCTTTAAAAATATTTTTGTAGTAATGAGGTATTAATTATTTCAATCCATAACCTTTATTGGATTTTTGTGAAGAGAGATATTCGTCAATATGATGAACTGCAAATACTGGGAAACCGGTTATTAGTTGTTTTCTTTTGCAATTGCTTAGAAACACGATTAATATTTTAATATATGTAAAAATTTGTTTAAAAAATCAAGCAGCTATAATTCTGTATTTAAAAGAAATGGTTTATAAAATGTTCTAATACTCTGTATGACGAAAAATCATTTAATTAAATTCCAATCATTTTCACGTGATCTGTTTTATATAAAAAGTATTTCTATTTCTATTATATAACTTCACACTTTTGTTATATAGATTTTTGTTATATAACCATACTTAGCACCTCCCCCCCCCCCCGTCCTTCCCTTTTCCACCCATACCGCAACCTTCTTAAAAAAATACACTGCGCAATTGCTCGCATATTTTCACCATATTTTTGTCGCAATTTTAGGAAATTGTGATTCATATGAAATATCTACATTGATGTCAGGTGTTCACACTTGTCTGTAGATTAAAAATTTCCCCGACGTTCATTATTGTTATCAGAACAAATATTTTATCCAGCATATCTTTCACTTCGTTGTTTGGATATATGTTGCAACATCATCGATTCTCTGCATGAATTCCAGTACAAAATACTTAATCAACTGAGAAGCTAAATAAAATAGATATCGTCGCGTTATAAATCCCAGTCATTATAAGATTTAGCACAGCTCTTATCATTTATTAATTGCCAAAAGCCCTTATGTTATGTTATGTAAGAAAATTGCCTAACATGATTATATTGCAAACAAAGACTCAACTTTTTCCCATACTTTTAAATTGCTTCAAATTACCTCAAAACAAAATACTCAAAACTATTTTATACATTAACTCTGTGAATCGCTATATTTTCCAATTGATTATTAGTTTAATGTAAAAAGTCTGTCAAGATTAAATTGTTTACAGTTCATTTATCAGCTGATAGTGATTTCACTTGAAAATTAATTTTGCGGACTTTATCTATAGTGTATAGGTTAGTAAATGAGGTTCAAAAAAGGTATCTTACATTGTTTTTTCCAATTCTTCGTTAGAAATTGAACTGAATTCCTTTCTCCTTATCAAATTGATTACAAAAGTAGCCTTTATCCCTGGTTCATCAAAGCATGGGAATGCTTCTCTTGCATCATTTGGTTCAAAGTCTGTTACTGCTAATCTCCTGCAAACAAAATACTCTATTTAATGCTTTTGTATTTTTTATAACAGCACAAGAAAAAATTAACCAAAACGGTACAATCATACAGCAAATGAATTTTATATACAAATTAGCAATCGAAACTCGATGTTTTGTGTGTGTAGGCTATGAAAGTTGCATAACAACCCCAAGTGCAAGGAAAAAACCTTGTATTTCAATATGTTCTTCACACGAATGGGGTTTATTCTTTTTGGAAACACAGGGTTATTTAATGTACAAGGTATCCAGAGTTGTCAGACGTCAAAGAAAAGAATAAAGAAGCCATCGCGATCTTTCACAGTTAAGAATCCCCGAGGCGATCGGGGATAACCCTAACATCTAACGCGTTTCATAGCGAATGCCCGAAATTAATACATCGCGTGAATGAAATACATTATATAACATCATTGATCACATTTGACCGTTTTACAGTTATTTTTTATACGTGAAACATGCAGGATGCTGAGAAAGACACTTTTGTACGGCATTATCCAGCGCATTGGGGACGTCTAGCAGCTCTGACGTAATCCCACCAACCCTCATTATTGTTATTTTAAACGTCATTCCCAAAAATTGCATATTTGATACTATACAAAAATGTTTTCAATATCGCACCCTACACTCTAGAAATCAAGGCTCTCATTCTACTATAAAAAATTTCTAAATTCGTCACCTACCAGGGTTCATTACAATAATTTCAACATCAGTTTTGATAAACGATTCCAATCTTATTAGATTTTTAAATATAGTTTTCAATTATAAAAGTACCTAAATGGTGACTTAACTGCCACCTGTTGGTGTACTTCTAAACTCGCTGTAAGAAAACTGATTGCAAACGTAGTTATGATTCGAAAATTTTCAGGTGATATCGGATTATGTATTTTCTATAGTTATCGAAAATATCAATACAAAATACCGAATGTACATTCACAAATTCGAAGATTGGCAATTTAATTCTTATGCGTTTTGCAATTATTTCTATAATAAAGCAATGAATAAATATTAGAAATAAAGTTTTCGAATTATTTTTATAAAATGCTGAAAATCAGCACCAAGGAGCAAAAATAGAAAAATTAATTGGTAAGAAGCTATAAATTGGTGAATTCCTTTATTTTGGCATACTTTCAAAGATGGTAAAAGTTCTGACCTCTATCTCCCAAGCTCGATTTTCCATCTTGAAAAAACGGTGCTCCATTCCAGTTTTTTATCGTATCTCGGTAATCGTTGATCCGATCGCGATGAAGGTTATCATAAATATTAAAGCCCAGCGAATTCTCTATAAAAAGGTGTAATTCATTTATTCCTATTTTGAATGTTTTTCTGTTACACGGGTTAAGGTTCGGGCCTTGGAAGCTGTGTTTTTAAAAACCACTTCCAAAACTTCTTAACAAAGTTATTTCAAACAGACATTAATTATGGAATTTTACAAACTTGATTTAAAATTACTCTAAGTCGAAAATAAAAATTAAATGTACTATTTTGAGTAGTCTAAGCAACTGCAATGTTAAAGCTGAATACTTTGACTGACTACGGGGTCCTGGAGCTCCCGGGCTATTTATGATGTCCCTACCCCTCACATGGCTGTGGTAACTTGCAGAGCTCATGTCTGCTTAATCTTAATTCTATTCATTGTTACAAAGTTATAATCTTACTTTCTAGGTGATTGTGGTATCTTAACAGTCTGTGACCTGCCACCTGCAGTGTCGTTATCGTCTGCAATACAAAGTATTGCATCCGTTCTCATGAACTGTTAATAAACTTTACTAATTGTCCTTGTACATTGTTGCATTTCACTTAGTATTTTCTTAACACTTTCTGATAATATATCAATTGGGAGATACATCTCCCGACGTACATGAAAAAGAAGGGTTTTCCTTTCTTAATTTTTAATTTAAAATTCATAACATAATTTCCTTGCTTAAAATTCATAGTCTCTAATGGTATATTTGTTTCTTTATTTACCTTTGTTTTCTTAAATCTAAAACTGTTTTTCTTTATTCTTATATATATAAGATACATTTTGTAAAATACATATTGTAACATATCTTTTTATGATAGAACATACGACCCTCACCTGTCGTGAATATACGCTGCGCCGTGCCGTGTAGCGTGCTATCAGTTGTATTGAGTAGCATTGTTTAAGCCGTTGTGGCGTGATGGTATCTTGAAGCGACTCTCGCGTGCTTACGTGTTTCGGGTATGAGTCGACTTCTTTTGTATATAAAGATACCATACAAACTATTATTATTCATTATTTTTGTATAAAGTTTGTAGTTTGTTAAAATGTGTAAACACTGATTTAAGTTTTGTATGTTTAACGGTTGAGTTTCATTAATTAAAAATAGTTACTACGTGTGTGCTTTATTTTAAAGATGACCGAAGCCTACCCCTGGGATTATCATAATGCTAGCCGAATAAAATACTCTACCGCGCCCTTAATTAATGAAAACTCTCACAATATATAATTAGAAAAATGATTAATACAATTGTCCAAACACTTATGTTGTCGTAGTGTAACTTGGGCGTTTTTAGTTCACTCAAATGTTCTTTGTAGTTTTCCATTAATTTCACGGCGTGGTTGAGGTCGTCTAATTCTAGATGTTCTAGTTGCATGGGTTTTTGGATTATTTCTTCGTCTTCGATTTGTGGACGGTTGCTATTACTTCTGTTGGGAAAATGGCAATCCATTTATTTTCTGTAATTTTTTGAATCTTCATGTTGGTAATTTGTTCAGGTTTGATGTCACAGTTTTCATAATGATTTGAAAATTTTAATAATTGTACTTCGCAAGGACTGTCTTCTTGAATAATTGTTGTTGTCAATGATTGGCATAAATATTGATTTGGTGTTACTTCGTTACATTTTTCGTTCGTATAACGATAACCATATCTTAGTTCATTTAAGGATAGGAATTTGTTTTGGGTATGATTACTTGATACATGCTAGTAATTTTCATTGGAAAAGCAAATAAATGATAATAATAATAAATGTTATTTTCTACTATCGGGATCTTTATTAAAAATGTTATGTCGTTGTTCTTTACATAGCCTTTGACTATAGCTATTTTTTCAAATATTAGAATGTTTGATTCTACTACATCAAAGGGTAATTTACTGTTGGTTACTGCGTTTTCTTGGGTAGCAAAATTTGTAGAATTAAAGTAAAGGTTTATAATATTTGGGTGAATATTGTATTGAATCTAATTAAGTCTTGCATGCCTAACATGGTAGTTTGCATGTTAGTTTCAAGGGTTTGTATTCGATTGGCTATACTATCTCGGTTTCTTACTTGCTTCCTTAGTGTTTCGTTGAATTTTATAATAGTTGATTGAGTTAGTAATATTTGGTTGCTAATTATGGTTTTTATATCGTTGTGATTTTCGATTAATTGTTGTATTGCGTTGTCGTAACGTTCTGCGTCTTGATTATCTAAATTGCCTGTGTCCATTGATTGTTTTAATTGGTAATAATTGTTTTTGATTATTTGAAATTCTTGTTTTAGTTCCGTTAAGTCGAATTTTTGTGCAAATGTCCAATAGTCTATGGTATGCTGCATACTTCTTAATTTTATTGGTAGTATACCGGTGTTGTTTTTTATATCTTCAATTACTATTTCGTTGTCCGTTCTACCTGGGCGGAAGTTCACGGTAAGGGTGATGATTGTCCATCTGAAATTACAGGGTGTCTTAAGTTTTTTAAGTAAATGTACTTCGTTATTTTGCCGTTGTCTACTACGGCTATGTTTTTGTCCGATATTCTCTTAATTTTAATTGGGCCTGAATTTCTGGGTGCCGTTTTGTGTCGATTACTTTGGAAATTTTTCTCATACACGGTTTGTCCTATTGAAACTTTCTTTGCATCGGTATTCTTATTACGGATCGTGGTGATACGTTCTTTGTCGTTATCTAATTTATCCTTTACTTTGTCATGGGTTATTTTTAGTTTCTCTTTATGATCTTTGGCATATTCCTGATATACTTCCTTGTTATAATGTATGTCATAAGGGTTGCGTGAATCTGAATGTCCTAAAGTTAATTCTAATGGCGTAAAATTGGTTGATGAGAGGATTGTGTTATTATAGCGATTACTGCATTTGACATTAAATTGGTAATGTGTTGTTTATTATAAGTTATTCTTAGTAGTCGGATTTGTTCTAACAGGGATGAATGGAGTCGTTCAATCAGTCCATTTGATTCAGGGTGGTTTTTAGTTATAAAATGAATTTTTATTTTGTGGAGTTCTAAAGTGTTTTGGATAGTCCCTTTTTTTAAATTCGCTGCCGTTATCTAATGTTATTGTTCGGGTGTTCCATAAAATATAAAGTATTGTAAAAATCCTTGGGTTACGTCAATGCTATTTTTAGAGGTGATTGGTATTGCTTGGTCTATTTTGGTAAATGCGTCTGCAATTGTTAGATAGTCTTGCGCTTCTACTACTAGAGTATCGTCGTGTTATTTTTGAAAAGGTTTATCAGGTGTTTTGGTTAACATTAAGGGTATTTTTGGGGATTTCCTGTCGTATTTTGCCTTGTCGCATAGTTCACATTGATTAATAAAGTCTGTAGCTAGTTCTTTCATGTCTTTAAAATAATATCGTCTTATAAGTTGCTTTACTGTTTCATTAATTCCACGACGGTTGGTTTTTCCTTCGTGTTTTTCGTCAGGGTCGTCTAATGTTATTAATTTTCTTGTGCATCTTATCAGTTCAGGGCCAGAGTTATTGAATAATTTAACGTATAATTCAGAAAATCGTCTATACAAATGTTGCGTGTTAAAGTAAAAGCAAAATAGTTTTTTCTCGGGGGTGTATTCTTTTAGAATTTTAATTATTTGCTCTTCGTTGTCGTCTTTGGTTATTTGAATTTGGTGTAACAATTTTATTTTCAATAATAATTCTTTGCATATAATTTCAAGAATAGTGTAACAATTTTATTAATAATAATAATTCTTTGCATATAATTTCAAGAATAGTGTAACAATTTTATTAATAATAATAATTATTTGCAATCAACTTCAAAAGTAATACGCTAAGCCTGCATCGTTCCTTAGTAATCTAGTTATATTCAGATATCTGTGTCGTATAAAACTATTTACAAGCACATCTCTGTTTGATTGTTTCGTTCCCCTCCTGACGGCGCGACCGCTCGAGCTGGTTATGAGATAGTCCGCCACAGGTGATAGCAATATCAACATGTACCCTTGGCTGGAGGACGGCAATCTACGAATCCATTTCAAATAGTGAAGATATCTTCGAATAACGGTTGGTAATGTATATATTGTGCGAACTTGTGTAATTTGAGGTAATTTATTTAGCGCGACAAGTAAGATGCAACTTTTAGAAACACACAAGGACACAGAAAAACACACGTAAGATGCAACCTTTAGAAGGTGGCGTAATTCAACTTTGAGAGCACGACTGCTGCAGAATGTAATGCGACAGGATATGATTCGACACGTGGAACGAAGGAATTATAGAAGTTGATTTGGATGAATTTGTTTCAAATTGCAAACGCTGTTATCATTGCTTGAAGAACGGGAATCCCTTTTTCCTTTGTCATAAAGCGACAATTGCAGTTTTGGTTCGCAGATAGCTATTATTACAATTTTATTGGTGAGTGATACATTTATATGGTCGATAAAACAGTTTACGAAGTACGTCGATAAATACAGTTACAAAAGTTCATGAAATACATCGCGCAAGCGCAATGAATACGAAAGCAATGCAACGCCCCTGGCGGCCGGAAGCGCGAACCTTATTACAGATTCCGCGTTGCAACTACCATGACGTCACCACTGCCACATTACATTGCGTAATAAACGGAAATATAACAATTTAAACAAAAAGAGTACTCACTCAGAGATCCGGCCTTCGCACGAAGTTGCGCTACGGTAAGCCTCTCCCAAGTCCATCCGGCTACATCCCGGAGGGATTAAAGATGGTGATTCCTCCGGAGATGCTAGCGGAGCATGTACATCAGGGTCGTGGGCTGCTCCAGGGTCGTATCAGGGTCCTAAATGTAGTAGAACGACAGAAAAGGTTTAATCAGGCAAAGACAAACAAAGATAAGCAAGGCAAGGGAATCTACATAATAAGATAAGATACAATACCAGGCACGACTACTTCACTTGAAGATCAAAGGCAAACAGCCACGTTTCAGAGCGTCACCAAAACCTCTCACCACTTTGTCCCCACTCCTTGTCTTTTTCCCATTGGCGCGAACTTATTCGTCTACCCCTCTAGAGTCGCACGATCTGCGCAAATGCACTATGACGTAGCGGAAGTACACGCCTAGTCTATTTAAAATTCCCGCGCACCGCGTCTTTTGAAAATATGGCGCGAAACTCCCGCACATCAAACTAACCTAATACATATGTTACAGGGTCACTTTGGCACTTAACACTATAAGTTTTTTATGTGTTTCAAAACTTGGAACACGTTGCTTGCTTTGATGCGTAATACATGTAAATTGTAAAAGTTTCAACTAATTGTTGAGCTGGATTTACCAGTAGTAAAACGAAAGTTCATTGATTTAGTGTTCTAAAAAATATGCTTTGCTCCATATGAATCGTCGGTAATGTCAACAGGTGTTACTGACGTCATATTTTTCTACTTTGTACAGCTGACAGATGTTGTTTTAAAAGCAAATGCTTTGAACAGCTGTAGCGCAATTTATATAAACATGTCTATTTTTGTGATCAGCTTTATCTACACTAAAATTAGCATACGTAATTTTGAAAGCTCAAATGCTAATATTGTTAGGAGCTATTAATTTGTTATCTACCTGAAAAGATCTGCCCAGGTTAGAATTCTATTTGTACAACAAGTTCATGTTTAAAGTAAAGTTGCTTGATGAATAATAATAAAGACAAACAGGAAAGTTAAAAGTTTAAGATTGATGCAGTTAATGATAAAAATTTTTTTGTTACAAGTTATATTATATTAAAAGAGATCTTTTAATAAACAATTGGTTCAAAATTGAAGATTTTTTATTTTGATCAAGTGCGATCAAATCTAATTACATAAAGCTAAAACCCTTCTGAGTAATAAATTGATGCCAATTTTATATTGGGAATACTTTTTTTATTATTTCTTTATATATTTTTGCAGGACACAAATGGTGTTCCAATTTTTTATTTATTTATCTATTACAATTTCTTACAGGAGCTGCGTCTTATTTTGTTAAGACAGGTTTTTTGTTAACGAAGGCGATCATTTTTTCTTTGGGTCTCCACGTCCGCCCTTAGAACTGTGCTATGCAATTATCGTAATTACATCAGGACATGGTGGCGCCTATTTGATTTAGCTTAACTTTGATTTGCAAACAGAATTCGACTTACCCCCTCATTTCTCATTGCTCTACCCAGGAATAGACCCCTAGTTGTGTCGGAAGATTTTGGAAAAATAAGTATCACTGACGCCACTCCCATAAAACTAAAAAATACGTTTCACTGGTGTTTACAACGTGGTCCTGTCAGTAAGAACAAAAATAACGTTACACTGGCTCACATCGTGGGGCTGGCATATAAAAAATTTAGTTACACATATGTTTTACTTGCGCCACAACATATAACAAACAAAAAATGTTTTATTGGTATATCTGTTTATTGTCTACTTTTGTATATTTTACAGGGCTGGGGGTTGGTCGGTGATTATAAATTGATTGGGTTTTATATCGATTGCTTTGTTTAAAATTAAATGTGGCAGGTTTAAAATTAAATCTTAAGAAATGTGAGTTCTTCCAAGAAAGGTTAAAGTTCTACGGATACCAGATTAGTGCCGAGGGCATGTGTCATAGACAAAGATCGGTTATCGGTGATATTAGAATATCCTAGACCAAGAAATATACAAACTTTAAGAGCTTTTCTGGGAGTAATGAATTTTTATAAAAAGTTTGTCCCGTTGTTTTCACAGAAAGCTGTGCCACTATTTGCTTTGTTGAAGAAATGGGTTAGATGGTCGTGGAGTGGGGTTTATGAAAAGGCGTATTTAGGTCTAATCACTCAGTTTTATGAGCAAGTTATTTTGAGACACCCGGAATACACAGAATTTATTGTACGCACATTGAATCAAATTCAGGATGGTGTAGAGGTACCCATCTCAGTCATCTTCAGAACTGTAAAGACTCATGAACTCAACTACACAATCAGTGAAAAAGAAATGGCAGCAGTGGTCTTCGCAATCACAACGTAAAATTCTACCTGAAGGAGAGACATTTTGTCGTGAAAAGGGGTCATTCCGCATTGTGTTCGATATTCAGTAAAAGATTCACCAACAATCGAGTTTACAGGTGGAGTTTGTTGTTACAGGATTTTGAATTTGAAATCAGTTACATAGAGGGAAAAAATAATATAGTAACCGATGCTCTCAGTAGGAATAAGATCAATGACAACTTAAAATCAAACGACATTTTTGTAGCGATGCATAACTTAGTGAGGGATGGTACATTATTTTCATACGAGAGGATTTTGGCAAAACAGGATGATTGTGAATGTCTCCAAATTATAAAAGACAAATTGAGGGAAATCCCTAATCATAAACAGTTTGAGATTGTTGACGGCTTTCTTATAAAGCACTTAAATGGTGAGGACTTGTATGTGTTGGACAATGAGTTTGCAAGATTAATTATTAAAGAGTTGCATATTAAATATGGTCATTTGAGGGTCAGGAAGCTATGGTTGCTATTTCGAGAAAATTTCTATGCCCAGAGGGATTTGAGGTTCATTAAAGAAGTGATGAGCACGTGTCATCTTTGCATCCTGGGAAAATATAAAAATCATGTCAATCAGAACATCATTAAAAGCATTCAAATAGATAATTCCTTAGACTTGATTGTGATAGATTACCTAAGCAATTTAGTGTCCAGTAGAAAGAGAAATAAACATGTCTTAGTGGTAGTGGATGTCTAGGCGGTTCTGTAGCGTAGTGGTATGTGTGTGACTACTACGCCCAAGGTCCCGGGTTCGAATCCCGACACGGTCCGCTTGAAAAATGTTATGCGAGTATTTTTCGCAAAAATACGCCGTCGATCGGATGAGAGGTAGAATGGAGGTCCTGTGTGTGAGTGTTGTCACGCACGTTAAAGATGCCTACCTTGATTGAAACAACAAAAGTTCGGCAAAATTCAAAATTTTCCAGGTAAAAAAACTCGCTTTCTGGCCAATGTAATACCTTTGGGTGGAGCATTGGAAAATCACATGTAAGGTAATGGATGTCTTCTCAAAGTATACACGGTTGTTTCTCACTAAGGACTGCAGTACAATGGGAACCATTAATAAGTTAGAACAAAAGGAAAAATTCAGAAGAATCTTAGTAGACAATGCCACCTATTTCAATAATGCTTGGTTTATTTCACATTGGAAAGAGCAACAAATATGAGTCGTTTTCTGCAGCATTCGTCATCCCTAGGGAAATCCAGCGGAACGGTACATACAGGAGACATGCAGATTCCTACGCATGACATCTCATCAGGACCGCCGAAGTTGGGCGATTAACCTACCTAAGGTCGAGCTGTTCATAAACCATACTCCCCCACAGTCACTGAAGAATCTTTTATACGCTTGATGAAAAGAGTACATCCCGATCGACCGTGGGAAGTTGTGCCAAGGGAGGAGAAGTTTGAAATAAAAATGCATAGGGTTCGGAGAAGGCTACAAGAGAGGGCACAAAAGTATACAAGGATAATAAACAAAAGGGTGAAAAAGCGCATTATCTTTCAAATAGGGGACAAAGTAGTTATTAAGAACCTGAGAGTGGGAAGACGGCACACGCACACATATGCCAAATTATGTCTGTAGTGAATAATATCATAAGGGGAAACACGTATAAACTTAGGGATGTAGACTCAGAGGCAATCCGGGGTAAGTTTCACATACATGTAATATATCCATATAAATAGGGGGATTAAGATATGGGAATAATTACATATAAAGATCAAGTTAATTTAGTATAAACGATTTGGAATATGGAAATAGTTGTAAGATTAGTTAGGCATAAACAGGGAAGTAGAATAGGGAAATAGTTGTAAGATTAGTTAGGTATAGATAGGGAATTAGAAAAGTGAAATAACTGTAAGATTAGGATAATTGTAAATAGCTAAGGGGATTAAAAAGGGATTATAATTGGATAAGACATAGTTATGATACAGATAGTTTAGAGGATAAATACAAATGTAGGGAAATGAAAATACAGAATTTTGGGACCGGTGTAAATTTTGTCTTCACGATGGGCGCTAACATGACATTAACCAAAAATTTTATATTTTAATTTGGGGGGAAAATGCTATGATAATAGGGTTATTTAGGGGTATATAGGGTCATGAGGGCAGTATACTTTATGTAAACAACACCAAAGTCAAGGAAACTAAACATTTGAATCATAATAAGTACATAATTTGTTAATTATGCAAAAAGCAAATATCAAACACACCGTATAAAATCTACAACTAACTTTAGTAAATGAAAGGAAGCTCAGGCTTTAATATTTTAACCACATTAAGTAGAATAAATAACTCTAGACGCAATCCGATTCATTTTAGAAAAAATAATACATTCAGAAACTTTAAATAAATACAAATTAAAAGTACCTAAAGTCAAACAAACATGAAACGAATATTTTAAACTCGACGCATTAATGTAAGAATGCGTACTGACAACAAACAGGTCTTGCAAATCAATCATATTCCAGAAGGAAAGGAGTCAATAAAAATGCATCTAATTTACGTCATCTGTTAAAGTATTCGATTACAAAATTTGCCTACGCGATTTTTTAAAGGTAAACTTGACAAATTCGAATAAAATCCAACATATGAGGAAAACATACGTTTTGGCGTACGTGCAAGATTTAATATAATGGCTAGTAATTTCCTATATAAAATACGAAAACATGATATTGAACGGTACAAAGTACCATAGCCAACGCGCTCCATAATGTAAAGTTTTGATACCTACGTGATTTGGGAACATTGCAACAAAATTTAAGATTGGTAACTCCGTGTAAAATCTGAAAGCATACATGATAAGACAAATGCAACACCTCAATCAAAATAATGCGCGATCAAACCAATGACAGCACGGGGAAGGGTTTGCTTTTATATATTACACCAACCGGATGATGGTCAGTCTCTACTTAACTGAAGCACGAACTATACTAATTTGAACAAAACTACTACGCAAAGTTCAAGTGTGAAATTAAAACCACGATTTATAAGTGAAAGTCAATTATTCAGAATTTTAAGTACAGGTGCACGTTCAAATATACAAGTTCGCTGTCGACATAAGACGTAAGTCCAAATTTTAATTAAGGTAAACATGGTCTTCAACATTTATTAACTTAAGGCACTGAGAAATGCTCTGAGAAATTTACTGAAAGATTTATGAAGCGATTCAATAAACAATTCACAAAACAAATTCAATGAGAAATCTAACGTAAAAGTCCAATACTACAAGTAACAGAGAATAAAGGGGACGTCAGGCTGCAAGCAACCCAAGGTCACTGGTTAACAGCACATAGCGGCAGGTCAAAGGATTGGGATGTACGCAAAACTACACACTCGAACCAGGAAATCAACAGAAAAAATACCAGGTTTAGAGATCATAATAAATTTATAGCATAAAACTAATTTTTTTAACATTTAAAACTTGCATGTACTTAGATATTTATGTGAAGGGTCATCAAAAATTTTGATTGATACGTAGAAATTACGTTAAGAGGTAGAAGGGTCATTGAATGTTCAACGAGGTTTTCAATATAATACAGAGTTGTTTTTGCTGGCTTTATATATTTTTAATAGGGTTATAATTTGGTGACGAACAGATTTATATTTTACTTTGATTCAAGTGTTTAAATAGCAAATAATATTACGAAGGTTGTAGATGTGCAAATTGTACATGTTTTGGTTTATTATACAAATTTTTGGTTATTCAGTTTATCTTATTTACGTATGAAGTGATAGAGAAAAATGGGGGTAAAAACTTCTCTGTTATCGTATCGTTGTTCACTCTGTGTGAGGTTGAACTGAGCTATTCGAGGCATAAATCTAATTGTGTAAAATTAAAAATGTATTCTAGATTATTTAGGAACACAGAGCGGTGGCGAGCAGTCGAAGTACTTTGATATCATAGCAATATATATATATATATATATATATATATATATATATATATATATATATTGATGTAAATAGCATTAAGGAAATATATTTAAAACTCCTTGTCAAGCAGCCTAAAGCCACTTAAGGCAATGTACATGCAATTTTTTTTAATGAACAATCTTGTATTAAAAAAATTGATTATCTATTTTTTATACTATGTACAAGAAATGTTTAATTTAAACTTAATTTAGAAAAATGATTTAATAATTCTCTTACCTTTCATGTCCTTCTGCATCCTTATATTTAGCCAAATAAAATCCTACATTCGCTTTTCCCAAATTTCCTGAAAAACTATTAATTTCAAAAGTATAACGTTCTCCGGCGTTTAGTCTTTTTTTCAAATAAACAGTGAACGTTTCAGTTCCAAATATATTTTCAGTGTTAGAAATTGGAATAACTTTACCAGTACCATCTGTCACTTTAATACTGCTTTCTTGAATTTTAAGCCTTCGAATATTCAAGGTTATACTGTCAGTATCTTTGGTTGCTTCCAAAATAATGGTAACGCTGCCATTGTAGGGTGCAGGATCTAAATCGGGTTCCAAGTTTGGCTCGACTGTGAGAATGTAACGAATTGGTCGTACGTTTGTAGGTAGTCTGTACACTTCATTGGAGAAGGTTAACGTAATTAATGTACCGTATAAAATAACAACAAAGAAGAGTTTATTTTTAAAGAACATAGTAATTCTGCACTAAATATTATTCTAATCACACTGGCACCATTACCGCTAGTGATGTTTTATTCATTTGATAGATTACAGTTTCTTAAAGATAACTCACGGGGCAAAAGGTTATATGACGAAGGCAACTGAACTAATTACACACGCACTGATTGTTAATCGATTATGAAGAGTTTAATAAACAAAGTTTTAGCTGAATGTTAGTCAGTTGTTGATATTAATGATCAACGTTGTTCACACATTAAGCACGCCTTTTATTTTCTTACATTTTGCGACGTACTTGCAGTACTTTCATTGTCAATTCTGAAGAGCACTCTAAACAGAAGCACATCATACTAATTATTATCGAGCATTCACTTTCATCATAACGGGAAACAATAAAATAACTAGAAATATAATTAGAATACTCTAAAGTAATCTAACCAGTTTTCTAATTTACCAATTTAAAGAGACGAGGTGAAGTACCATTTTTGTTTAGGTGTGGATATGGTAAGGCTGCGGGAAGCCCTTGTTTGGGGTGATTATTGAACGAGATAGAAAGACATACTTTAACGAGCGGCATTTTTGATTAAACAAATCCCAAAAATAGGTGTTTTTTTAATAAAATATTTTTTAACTAAAAGCTAAAAGTTTAATCTATATTCAGTGTAGAAGCTAGTGATTTACAGTCGAAGTAAGAACCTCTTTATAAAAGGTTAAAATGTTTTTGTTCCATAAGGTTGCAAGTATCTACATATTCTATATTTTTCTATAACCTTGGCCCGTTGACGTTTTCAACATTGTAAAGCATTTAATAGGCATTCCTTGAATTATAAAATTAGTGGGGCACTATTGTAGCATTTTCAAAATACATAGGCTTTCATTCATATCATAGTTATCGTAGCAAATAATTTTGCCTGGCATTGAGAAAGTAATTCGAGCATAGGAGAACGAAAATTAGTGTTAAAATTGTTGGTTATTTTGCAAATAGAAAAGTGCGCGACCGGTTTCGCTGTTTTTGCAGCTCGTTAGACAGACGCATCTCTTTTTGCAAAACAACCAACTAAGTTCTTAAATTATACACAAATCCTGGCGTATTTATAAGTACAAGATGCGCCCGTCTGACGAGCGACAAAAACAGCAAAACCGGTCACGGACTTTTTTTTGCAAAATAACCAACAATTTTTACATTAATATTCGTTCTCCTATGCTTGAATTACTTTCCCAAAGCCAGGCAAAATTATTTGTTACTATTTAACTGGAAACGTATTGGCTTCTGTTGACCAACTTCCTTGTTTAGCATTGGGTGTAGTACCTCCTCAGAAGGTCAGTTAGCGCTTAAGTAGGTAATCGGATATTTATTTATTTTCATTGTCATCTTCGTCCTTTGAATGGTTATTAAAATTTTGTCTGGCAATGCCATCTATACTAACATGTCAGGGACTTACACCGTCACTGATAGTTGGTTGATTACATTCAGGTATAGAAGGCGCATGAAAAATATTTTGTACTTATAAATACACCAGGTTTTGTGTATAACTTAAGATCTTAGCTGGTTGTTTTCCAAAAGGAGATGATCCGTCTGACAAGCTGCAACAACAGCGAAACCAGTCACGGACGTTTCCTCTTACATTAATTTTCATTCCCCTATGCTCGAATTACTTTCCCAATGCCAGGCAAAATTATTCGTTGCTATTTAACTGGACACGTATTGATTTCCGTTGAACAACTTCCTCGTTTAGCTTCGGGTGTAATACCTTTTAGAAGGTCCGCCAATGCTTAGATAATCGGTTATTTATTTATTTTCATTTTCATAGTTATAATCATTCTCACAAATATTAGTGCTTAATTGAAAACAATTATTGATATATATTTAACAATAAGTATAGCATGTAGGCCGAATATGTAATACAGTTTTTATAATGTATTTTTCGCGTTCTAAGGTAAACATTTGGCAATTCGTTATTGCTTATTTTCCGATGCTCTCAAGTTTATGCACTCAGATACAAATTAGCCAGGTTTGAAATTGATAATGTTGAAAGCAAAAGGTACTCTACATATAACCCTGCAACCTTAGTTAAGACAGCAACATCTTACCACACTGTTAGATTTTTAGCAATACCCAACCAGAAAGCAATTAAATTTTAGTCGTAAATATATAGTATTAACAATTCTCAGCGCAATTTTCGAATATAAAATTAGTAACTTAATTATAAAAGAAGCATCAAAATTCGCAATGTATTATTCCATATTGGAAACAACAGTATTATTTTTGTAGAATTGCAATGCAGCTTAAAATGACTATAGAGATGTTTTCTTTTGGGAATAGGTAATCTTTTAGTTGAGCGTCGACATTTTCGAGGCACTTTATGAAAGATATTTAAAAGTTTTCAGCTTGAATTGAGTAAAAGTATGATAAACCCTGCTACATGTAAAGTGAATTAACTCGTATCATATCATTTTTAATTACTAAATAACCAGTGTACATTTTACTAAATCTGGTAAAGTAATTTTTTTTGTTTCCTAAATCCACTCCTGTACGTTTTATAAATTATTAGTTACATTGTAGAGTTAGAATGGTTTTAATATTTATAAATACGTTAACGTACTCTCGGGGATATATTATCGCTGTCGGGAAATGTACTGTGAATACACATTATTGGTTGTTGGGCATCGGCCAATTTGAATAAACCAATCCTGCGAATTGACGAACAAGTGTTGAAACGATGGAGATAATTTACAGGAGTTTAAATTTATCACTCCAGTACCGGAATTGACGAAAAGCGGTTATTTTTGAAGCAACCGTCATCGCGCGTGTTGTGGTGTAGTGCTCGTTTATCTCTCCTACCTCTCTTACCTTTTCCTTTAGGGCACTAGATTTACTACCAGCAAGCAACATATAATAAATTTGTTGAGATTCGCAGAAGAGGTCCAGGGTATCATAACTAAGCCGCCCAAAATCGACAAATTTACAAAAATAAAGCCATATTAATTAAACGGCTAAGCTCATTGCAAGAACAGCGAACTCTAAAGCTGCCGGTGCATGAAACGTTAGGCGTCAGAAAACCTTCACAATTCTTGAGAAACCTACAAGAACGGAGTGGAACAATCGTGCCAAATACTCTATTAATATCAAACTGGGTAAGCCATGTGCCAATACAAATGCAAGCAATCCTAGCTACTACATCACAAACATTCCTGGAGGACACAGCACGTTTAGTAGATGCCGTCGACGAAGCGCAATGGCAGATGCCAGCTCTACACTCCTGGAAAGGCTTACAAAATAGTAACCGCACTAAAATTCCAGCTCCAGCTAACACAAAGCCCTACAACTAAACAGCGTAGCCAAAGCTCTTCTAAATTATTATTCCAAACACTGCAACGTAGTAAAATCCCTCGAAGGCAGCAACGACCAAAAATGTATGCTGGTTCCACTACAAGTTCGGAGCGACAAAGTAACGCCAAACACAAGAATTAGGGACAGATAATTCCCTGCTTTTGATTTCACGCCGCTTGCACATAAAAGGTTACAGCTTATTTATGGAATTTTTAATCGACATTGGTACAGACGTACATATGTATACCAAAGGAACAAAGTACGTGGAATACTCAAACCCACGAACTATCAATTGTTCTTGGTAAATGAGACAATCATAAACACATATGGTACTATCACATTAACATTTGATTTGGAATTAAAATGACCGTTCACTTGGCAATTCGTCATCGCTGGCGTCAACAAACCTATTATTGGCATAGATTTCCAGCACATCATTAATTACTGGTAGATGCAAAAAACAAAAAACTTGTTGATTCGGAGGTTAACCCGCCAGTAATAAACGATAATAAGCGATATCAAATACCTGGATTCAACTCATCCGAGAGGCCTTCCCTTGCTAATAAAGCATAGTAGTAAATATCAGATCCTATCGACCCAAGGATCCCCAGTATACAGTCGTCCACGCAGATTGGCGCCTTGTAATAGTTTTAGTTTTAAATAAAAAACGGGGGTAATTAAAACTTTTGTAAGTTTATTACCCTTTATCCTCGTGACTATCAGCTATATACTAAAACTCTCTATTTTTAATCTGATGTCACTAGGTCGAGATTTTCTTCTTTAGACTCCAAGCCCAGGGTAATGTCAGATGGAAAACGGCTTTAGACAAAGAAAACTCTTAGGGGTTAAACGGCTAGTAGAGTGTTAGCTCTGGGTAGATCATGAGCATGGGTCATGGGTGGATAATCGACCAAAAATATTTTTAATAGGCGCCACCGTATTTTTAATACAAGTGCCAACAAAATTTAACTGTGTTTGTATAAGGGAATGCGGAAACCTTATCTTAACACCACTATCATAGCCATAAAATTTGAATTTCACTCTTTATCACACACTTACCAAAACCTCAACCACCAGATGTCAAACAGTTGTCTCAGCTTTACCTGTGAACAAACAAAAACACCACATGGACACTATTTGTGTCTTCAAAAGCATATGCCAAAAATAGAATAAATGAATTTAAACATCTGTGAAATACTAAAGGGATTTATTTTCATTATTCTGTCTTTTTACTTAATGAGGGTTTGCTCTAGTTTTCTTTTCTTAATTTAAATGTAGAATAATAAAACTTCATTCAAATGAAACAAAATGAATTCTATTCATATGTAGAAATCGGATATATATACATGTGACTGCAATATATATGCTTACTATCTTGTCATTAATTTTTTTATAAAAGAATTTTAGTGAAGTTTAACCTTCTAAACAAATATTTATAAATTAATCATTTCTATAAAATTTTAGTTTAAGCAAACATATCATAATTTATTTGTTCATATCACAAGATTTTATTTTACTATAATCATTGAAGCGCTTCCTTGACCATTTACAACAAAGATTGATCATCAGAAAAATAACGATCATAAAATGCAACTACTCAAATTTAACTGTTGTCTACACAAAAAATATACACGAATATCAGCACCAATAAAAGCTTTTACATGACCTTAATTGTTTTTAAGCAAAATGTGAAAATTAAATCAAGACTGCATCTGGCGTCTAGATTAGGAAACAGAATCTATACTATTTTTTATCTGATACAAGTTGTCATTCTAAATATCTTGACACACATTGAATGCGTGTACAAATAACTGACAAACTAAATATTTATTCGGTGTGTTATTAACTTTAAAAAACTACTTTAAATTTGTGTTATTCTAATAATCAACGTAGGAAATCTCATAATAATTTATAATACTTTCAAAGTTACGGAAAGTTTCAAACACTCACGTGTATCCAAATAAATTGCAGGTGCAAAATCATGACGTCAGCTGTTGTATTTTTCCAGCGTATTAATCATCAGTGTGTTTGAAGTACCAAGATTCTTTGTTGAATAAACCATTTCTATACGGCATATTAAATAGATAGAACGAAACCATAACTGCCTGCTTTAAATTACTGCGACGAAAAATTATTATACTTTAACATTGAAAATTGTTGTTGTAGATATGTCCATTAGATATTGCATGTCTTAAATGATGTATATTATTGTTCCATGTTCTCAACTCAAGTTCTTCTTTCTGACTCTCTTAGACGCCTCGTGTTTTAGTCGAGCCATCTTGACTTTTATCTCTAGTCTACAAAAGCGACTTGATTCTTCGACGTTAGAAACAAAAGTGCTCATAATTAACTGGACTACGCTTGGCAACAAGCCACAGAATATAAATCTCCTAGATTCTATGTGTTATTGTGAATATTATACTTTACTTTTTATTGGCTGAATATTTACGAATTAAATGCTTTAAAATTTATCTGTTTTATTATTAATTTATTAGGCTTGGTGCAACAAGAAAAAAAATACGTTACACAGCCTCTTCCCAAGAGAAAAAATTCGAGGTATGGAAGAATTTTTTCTAAAAAAAATTTTCGACTGAAACTTCAAAATTACTCTTATTAACTGTATAAATCTCTTACAACTCACAACAAAACAGCACAAACTTTAACTATAACTAACGATGAGTTTAACAAAAAATCAGAATCATTCACTAATTGATATGGGGAATATTAATGCATGGGATTGAGTGATTAGTAACTGCGCGTACTACACGCCTATAAAGGGACAAATTCGGGAAGTCATAATCAGTATATACGTCAATCAGTTAAGAATAATTAGGGGAATCTAACACTCAGTTGATGCATGTCATCTATAGTTACAAACGCAACAACCATATCAAAGTAAAAAAGATTTTACCTGAAGCGAAAAATATTTTTCTATAAATTAGAACTGTAATAAACAAAATCGAATGTATAACAAAATTACTATTAAACAAAAATCTGTACAACGAATACTCTTCTCTAATTTACTATATCTGTCTTAAGGGTTTATGTACATAACTTTCCAAGTGCTAATTACATTTAAACTAATCGATGAATTTAATAAGTACCAAAAGCTGTTATTTACGAAGTCCATTCACGAAACAAATCTCTAATACTCGAGAAACAGACAAAGTATTAACAATACTTATTCATCAACAAGATACCTTTGATCTTTGAGTGAGCACCTCACAACATTATCTGTACGACTAATATGCTACAGACTCAACTATATCTCTCAAAAATCCTACAACATCAGTGATTCTTCACCAAAGAACTCCAAAACCACTAATAAATCATACGTTGAGCCTACTGGGAGACATCCACCAGCAACTCACAAAAAAAACTCTTCATGAACTCTCTTAGCTCATGTACACTCTCAATAAAGAATAAGCACATCAGGCCTAGTCTCAAACTACTAAATCAAAACTCAAGCATTCCTTTAATGCTTAATACTCTATCACACTCTAACTATATAACTATACTCAATACTTTACTAAACACTCTCTATACTCTCCATCATGTACCTCATAACTGAATACGCACCTCTTCACCGAATACATATTCATCTCTATATACTCGCAACATTTCTCAGCATATGCTGCACTCTCAAACACCTCAAAAAAAATATATCATCATTCAAAATCCATAAACATATCCTTGTCGTCATCAAAAATTATCATTTAACACATCTTTGTCGTCATCAAAAATTATCATTTAACACATCCTTGTCGTCATTTAACACATCTTTGTCGTCATTTAACACATCCTTGTCGTCATCAAAAATTATCATTTAACACATGCAACATCTAAATCAACAAACATATTAAGCTCTATTACTACTAAAACAAAAATTACTTTAAACAAACCAAAAAAAATTTCACTAACTTTAATCTTGTCCTACTTAAGAGTTTAAAACATGGACCAAAAAGAATTACTACTGACATCAACTATAATTAGAAGTACTTAAGGATCAGAAACATTCTTATCATCTTCATTTTCACCTTCATCTGTCGCAGAATTATCGATACTAAACATTTTCTTAGACTTAAATTTGAAGATACGGATAAATGAAAAAGGGGGAATTTGAATACGAAATTATTTTCTACTTTACTTCATGATAACTATTAATAAATGTTCTGGTACACGCTTACTCTACCCATAATCAAACTGTCGATATAAACTAAAGTACTTACAACGCATAAATTTGCTAGTATGACAAGCTCCTCTATGAGCCTCACCTAGACTTATAAACAAAATTGCTAGAATGACAAACTCTTCTCTGAGTCTCATCTAGACTGACAAACTAAATAAGCAAAACGAATTACATCATAACTGACTTCAAATAATCTCAAGTGACGATGCCAAAACTGCTAAAGCGACAAACTTACCACGACCCTCGCATAGACTGACATAACGCTGAGCGACCAACCCTTCCGGAGTTTCGTCTAGACTAACATAACGCTACACGATGAACCACAACAAGTCTCGCACAGATCTAACTTAACTCAACATACTACGTTGTAACGCGACCATAAAAATTGCTACTCAAAACCAATCATACTAAACCAAAACGTGCTCATGCACAAGAGCAATCTTCAAAACTATATTTCAACAGTAAAAACTAGTGTACCATTAATCGACCAACAAACATAACTAATAAGACTAAAAGATGAACCTACTATCGATGTAATACATCCAAAATCAAATAAACTCGTAACATCCATATCAAATAACTTTATCATTTTATCTAGAAACAGGAATTTCGCTACTCAACTTCTGTTCCTTTACTCGTTGAGTTGGACACGACGGACAAGTGATACTAGTCACTCCTTTATGACCACAACCATAACAAAATAATCTCTTAAAAGATCTACAGACACTGAAAGTATGTCCATAACGTGAACAATTCCAACATACCAATTTATGCTTAATAAATGAGTTACCTACTCCACTCTTTTCTGTCATTGGGGTAGCAGAATTAAGAACTTGTACTGGGGAATGTGAAGATGTAGGGGTATAAACACGACTTGAAGCATTCTGAAATGAACTAGGGGTTTTGTTTCTAAAACGTGGATTAAAATAATTAATAGGCTGCTTGTGACTATATGGTGCAACTGAAACAGACTTATGTTTACTTAAAGAAGCTTCTTCTAACTTCTTACACAGTTTAACTAACGTACTAATATCCTCTATCTCTGTAAGAGCAAGATGCTGAATGAAATATGGCAATAAATTTTCTTGACTATTCTAACTTTAGTGTGTTCTGCAGGAATAATAGGTAATCGGTTAAACAAATTTTCCATATTAGCAATGAACAATACAACTGATTCACCATTCCTCTGTAATCTATTTTTGATTTTTTCCCAAATATCGTCTTCAGGATGTGCTGGCAAGAAATCTTCCTTTAGTCTACTAACCAACGAACTCCAATCTGTTAATGAACTACGAACGCAACGATACCATACTAAGGCATCACCAGTAAACAATTCAACTGCAGAATTAAACAATTCCATCTCAGATACCTTTCGGGACTGTGCAATGTCACTAATGTTTTCTAAAAATTGATATAAGAGATGGGTTTCCTGAATATTTTATCGACCAAGATCCAATAGGGACTGACTGTGTGACATATGTAACCGTTGGAATGGGCACATTAGATGCAGCAATAGGATTTATATTAATATCTTTATGATTTGAACTCGTATCCTTATTTAATTTCTCATGCAGATCTGCTTCCACAACAAGAATAGTAGCCAAACTTTCATTTTAAATAACACAATTTCCTCAAAATTTTCTTTAGGGAGCTTTAACCGTTGAATTCTACCTGTAAGATGTACTAATCTTGACCTTATCCTTTTAAAAATTGACTCAGCGGGATCATCCATAAATTCTAACAAAACATTTTTAACTGACTCTATACTAGACTCAATCTCTTCTTTCTCTACTTTGAAATCTACTTTATAGTAAGAAGGATCTATCAAACAACCGGGTTTATCTGTTTCTTTGGCCAACAACCTTGCTAAAATTTTCCTTTTATCTGAAACTGGTCTTGAATTTTCAATGCCTCTAATGTTCAATTCATATTCTAACTCATTTTTAAGTAAATGTACGATGCTATAAGTTTCTGCCATAATTAAATATCTGAATATCTCTAACGTAACTCAATTATATAATTTTTTGAAGATGAAATCTCAAACAAACGAATGTCCTAACTATATAAAGAAGAAACCACTATAAACTGTAACAAACTTTAACAAAAATGAAACTAAAAGAAGACGTTACTAATATCAAAGCAAACCTCAGTCGGTGAATATAAGTGTGATGAAAATAACTACTAAATGTTCCAGCCTCTAAGTGAAATTATTCGAGCCTCTAACTGAAATTCGAGTCTCTAAATGAAATTCGAGCCTCTAAATGAATTTCCAGCCCCACGTTGCGAGCGCAAGTGTAATAGTTTTAGTTTTAAATAAAAAACGGGGGTAATTAAAACTTTTGTAAGTTTATTACCCTTTATCCTCGTGACTATCAGCTATATACTAAAACTCTCTATTTTTAATCTGATGTCACTAGGTCGAGATTTTCTTCTTTAGACTCCAAGCCCAGGGTAATGTCAGATGGAAAACGGCTTTAGACAAAGAAAACTCTTAGGGGTTAAACGGCTAGTAGAGTGTTAGCTCTGGGTAGATCATGAGCATGGGTCATGGGTGGATAATCGACCAAAAATATTTTTAATAGGCGCCACCGTATTTTTAATACAAGTGCCAACAAAATTTAACTGTGTTTGTATAAGGGGAATGCGGAAACCTTATCTTAACACCACTATCATAGCCATAAAATTTGAATTTCACTCTTTATCACACACTTACCAAAACCTCAACCACCAGATGTCAAACAGTTGTCTCAGCTTTACCTGTGAACAAACAAAACACCACATGGACACTATTTGTGTCTTCAAAAGCATATGCCAAAAATAGAATAAATGAATTTAAACATCTGTGAAATACTAAAGGGATTTATTTTCATTATTCTGTCTTTTTACTTAATGAGGGTTTGCTCTAGTTTTCTTTTCTTAATTTAAATGTAGAATAATAAAACTTCATTCAAATGAAACAAAATGAATTCTATTCATATGTAGAAATCGGATATATATACATGTGACTGCAATATATATGCTTACTATCTTGTCATTAATTTTTTTATAAAAGAATTTTAGTGAAGTTTAACCTTCTAAACAAATATTTATAAATTAATCATTTCTATAAAATTTTAGTTTAAGCAAACATATCATAGTTTATTTGTTCATATCACAAGATTTTATTTTTACTATAATCATTGAAGCGCTTCCTTGACCATTTACAACAAAGATTGATCATCAGAAAAATAACGATCATAAAATGCAACTACTCAAATTTAACTGTTGTCTACACAAAAATATACACGAATATCAGCACCAATAAAAAGCTTTTACATGACCTTAATTGTTTTTAAGCAAAATGTGAAAATTAAATCAAGACTGCATCTGGCGTCTAGATTAGGAAACAGAATCTATACTATTTTTTATCTGATACAAGTTGTCATTCTAAATATCTTGACACACATTGAATGCGTATACAAATAACTGACAAACTAAATATTTATTCGGTGTGTTATTAACTTTAAAAAACTACTTTAAATTTGTGTTATTCTAATAATCAACGTAGGAAATCTCATAATAATTTATAATACTTTCAAAGTTACGGAAAGTTTCAAACACTCACGTGTATCCAAATAAATTGCAGGTGCAAAATTATGACGTCAGCTGTTGTATTTTTCCAGCGTATTAATCATCAGTGTGTTTGAAGTACCAAGATTCTTTGTTGAATAAACCATTTCTATACGGCATATTAAATAGATAGAACGAAACCATAACTGCCTGCTTTAAATTACTGCGACGAAAAATTATTATACTTTAACATTGAAAATTGTTGTTGTAGATATGTCCATTAGATATTGCATGTCTTAAATGATGTATATTATTGTTCCATGTTCTCAACTCAAGTTCTTCTTTCTGACTCTCTTAGACGCCTCGTGTTTTAGTCGAGCCATCTTGACTTTTATCTCTAGTCTACAAAAAGCGACTTGATTCTTCGACGTTAGAAACAAAAGTGCTCATAATTAACTGGACTACGCTTGGCAACAAGCCACAGAATATAAATCTCCTAGATTCTATGTGTTATTGTGAATATTATACTTTACTTTTTATTGGCTGAATATTTACGAATTAAATGCTTTAAAATTTATCTGTTTTATTATTAATTTATTAGGCTTGGTGCAACAAGAAAAAAAATACGTTACAGCCTCTCAAACTCAAAATCGCCAAAGACGAATTCACTACAATGGTACAGTTACAAATAGTAACGCCATCCAAATCACCATGGGCTTCACCCCTATATTTAGTGAACAAACACAATAAAGAACGGCGACCCTGTGGAGATTACAGGGCTTTAAATTGTCGCAAATTTCCAAATAAGTATCCAATCCCGTTTGAGAAAAAATTTACACAAAGACTGCAAGGCAGAAAAATTTTAAACCATCGTTCTGTTCAGAGCCTATCACGAAAAGGATATAGAAAGGACAGCTATAACATCGCCTTTTGTTTCATTCGAATTGCTATGCATGACCGTTCGATTACGAAACACCTCACAAGCTTTTCAATGATTCATGGACAAGGTTTTAAGCAGACCAGAATTCTGTTACGACTGTTACACTGATGACATTCTGGTAACATCTCAGTCTGAAGAAGAACATGACAGACGTTTTGGCAATTCTCTTCAACAGATTAAAAGTTTAGAGTGTGGTCATAAACCCTGCTAAATGTATCTTTAGGCAGATTAAGTCAAATTTTTTGGTTACCTCATCACCAAGTATGGCACCAACCACTACCAGAAAAAGTCAGCATTATACAAAATTTCAAAAAACCTAATTAAGTATGTTGAATTATTACCAACGTTTCATACCATGAACAACTGACTCACAAGTTACGTTCAACGATCTACTAAAACGCAAAATAAAAGGCAACGCACCTATCAATTGGCTTTCAAGAACTGCAAAGAACAGCACAAACCGTGCTACTCACACAACCATTCCCGGCCACAAAACTATCTATAGCAACAGATGTTACAGACTTTGTTGTCCGTAGAGTTAATTTATTTATTTATGGAAATAAGCAGACTTATTCCTAAATACATATTTCCTCTAAAACTAAAATATGTTCCTATAAGTGTAAAGAGTAAACAGACACAAGCTTATGATATTGTAATAGAATGTGAATAAAAATCTACTGTATGTATGTGATGGCGGCTCCGTGGCGTAGTGGTATGTGTGTGACTACTACGCCCAAGGTCCCGGGTTCGAATCCCGACACGGTCCGCTTGAAAAATGTTAGGCGAGCATTTTTCACAAAAATACACCCTCGTTCGGATGAGAGGTAAAATGGAGGTCCCGTGTGTGAGTGTTGTCACGCACGTTAAAGATCCTTACCTTGCTTGGAACAGCAAGGGTTCGGCAAAATTCCAAATTTTCCAGGTAAAAAAAAACTCGCTTCCTGGCCAATGTAGTACCTTCGGGTGGAGCATTGGAAAAAAAATCACATGTAATGTATGTATGTGATGTATGTATGTTTGTACGCACATACTTGGGTGTGTGTGTATGCATGTACATGCGTGCGTGCGTGCATTTGATTGAACTTTATAGTCAAGAAAACCAACTAAGCCACAGAGTCACCTGATGTTTAGATATCTTTTTTTTTCAATGCTCCACCCGAAGGTACTACATTGGTCAGGAAACAAGTTTTATTTACCTGGAAATCTTGAATTTTGCCAAACCTTTGATGATGTTACAAGCAAGGTAGGGATCTTTAACGTACTTGACAATACTCACACATGGGACCTACATTTTACCTCTCATCAGAACGAGGGCGTATTTTTTGTGAATAATGTTCACCTAACATTTTTCAAGCAGACTGTCTCAGGACTCAAACCCAAAACGTTGGACTCAGTAGTCGCACACATACAAACTTTGCCACAGAGCCATTTGGTAGTTATATACCGGTAAACACTGCAAGTGCGTCCCACTATGATTATAGATGTATAGGGGAATACAATTGCTGCAAATATGTTAAAAGTTAAAAAGAAGTAGTATGTCATTCTAACCAACTAGGTTTTTTTAGGTTGATTTCCCCTACAGATAACGGTCTCTATTTAATAGATAACTAACTACAGAAACACTTCCCACGTTTTTAAGTTATGAAGTACATTTATTAAGTCAAAAAACGACAAACATAAATCAATAAAAATCCACATCTAATCACCTAGAATTGCTTACATCTGTGTGATAGCGATAAAACCAGGTCGCTGTACCAGGTATCGATGTAAATAACCAGTGGTTTTACGCAGGTTTATCAAATGAGGCTAAAAATATATCGCTCTTGATGCATATAAGTTTCAAAAAAAGGGCTATGCAATAGCACACAACGGAAAGGAGTGAAAAAAAATTCAGTTGATCAACTTTTCAGTCAACAGTACTTTATAATCGTTGTTGTATTTGTTACGTTTAGTTGGTACTGGGTTTTTTCCACTAAACATAGATTAGACGAAAGCAGCTGCTTAGCTCAGTGTCTACAATGCTTAAGCTGTCTGAAAAAATTTTTCCGAGCAGCACTAACTAACATTGCCTGTCGCTTTATACCCACACTACTCACGAGCACAAGACCTACTGATTTGCTAGCATGATGACCAACTGGTTTATTCATCAACCCCTACCACACAGATTTCTTGACATACTTCGTCTGGTTCACTCTTATAACGCTTAACTCGGTACTTTTACTACTTTATTAAATTTCTGCTTAATCTAGGTGTGCGTTGCACATCCTCAGAACTCAAAACTTTTTTATGATAAAGAAATTATACGGTAATTCAATTAAAGAGAGAAATAGCTGTCTCATTATTTCCTAACTCAAAGGAATTTTAAGGATTTGTAGGGTTAAATATGTTATCTATCTCTTGTCAAAGACATTGAAAACTAAAAAAAATTATATCCTTCGTGAATATCAGATAACAAATTGCACCTTTATATTTCCTAAACCCTTACCTGATATCACAAAATCGAGAATTTCTTATTAACAATGAAAGCCCAAGGTAAAATTGCATGGAAAAGGGCTTGAGGATAAGAAAAAATCTTTAGACATAAACGGCTAGTAGAGTGTTAGCTCTGGGTAGATCATGAGCTTGGGTCATTGGTTGTCAAATGACCAAAAATATAAATAATGAGCGCCACCGTATTTTTCAATACAACAACCTACAAAAATTATCTGTGCTTGTATTAGGGGAATGCGGAAACCTTATATCAACACCACTAACATAAGCCATAAAACCTGAATTTCACTCTTTTAAAACACTTACCAAAATCTCAAACACCAGATGTCATACAGATGTCTCGACTTAACCTGTGAACAAACAAATGCACAACATGGACACCGTTTGTGTCCTCAAAAATATTTACCAAAAATAAAATAATAGAATTTAAGTTTGAAAAATATACACCCAGGGTATTTGTTATCATTACACGCAATTTCTGATCAGGAATGACTTGTAAATTTTACTTGTATTTTAAATAACAAAATAGTCATGCAAAAAAATAGATTCTATTTGATTAAATTCCTTGATTCGTTTTAATATAATATTTTTCAACTAATAATTTTTTTTATAGAACAGAAATATAATAAGGATTTGTATTCAAAAAACATAAAGATCTCTAAATGAATCTTTCCTAATAAATTTTATGAAAAGTTTGAGTTCTCTTAATTATTCATATTACATATTCTTCAGTCATAGTAGCACTACATTGATCTAACAATCAAATTTAATTACTTAAGTTCAGATAAAATAGCATGTATCAACCTAAAGTTAGTTTCACTTAATAGGTATTAAAAGAATTCCTCATGTTGATTGAAAATCAAAGAACATGACCTCAAAATTATTAAACATATTTTAAATTAGCATAACATGACATGTGAGGTCTAAATTGGACAGCTGAATATCTTTTTATTTGACATTATATGTCACTAACAACTTTTTAGTTTAGGTAACGTTATCTGTTTGAGCAATAATTATGACAAACAATGAATTTTATACGTAATTCTTTCTTTCCTTAAACGATTTTTAAATGACTTTAGTGTAAATAAAGTTTCAACCTTATATTTTTTTATTGCGATTTAAATAATAATGAAAGTGATTAAATGCTAAATAACACTCACGTGTGGAAATACAGTACGGCCAAAAGAAATCGAACTATAACCTCAGCTGTCGGAAATTCCATTAACATCTGCGTTCTGCGATGCACAAATAGAAGCCACGTGAATACGTACGAAATTATTGCTGGAATTTTGAGAACTCTTCTGAATAAAACAGTATTTAACGAAACCAATTTCTTCTTAATTACATCCTATAAAATTTAGTATTCCAAATCCCAAACTAAATTTTCTTGAAATTAACTGCATGATATAAACTGTATCCAACAAATTTTCTAGATCTAAGATATTACTTATATAATGTTACTTATTTGATATTGCACTAAGAGGAAAATATTAATAAAATTTATTTAATTAATTTATACCAACTGTTTTAATGATGAGTGGGAGCTTCTATCTCCTTTGGCCTGCAGGGATCAACTGAACTGCTCTAGATGGAACATATAAAAGAATACCATCACCCTATAGCTGCTAGGAACAACCTCCAGACACGAAGATTCAATCAATTAAAAATTCTTTTCGGACCGTGTTACAGGCCACGTGCTTAGACACAACCATCTTGACTTTACTACGCCGCCGATAGCAGCTTACCTCTTCAAACGTTGATAGCAAAGTGATTGAATTGACAACTCGACGCAGCTTAGTAACAAAACTTAGACCTCAAAGGTAAAGGAGTATATATGCTATTATAAATTTTATGTATTATTTTTACTGAACGGAAATTTACAAATTATATATTTTTATATTATTGCTGTTTTATTTTATATTAATGGACGAAGGTTAACTACGAAAAAAAATACGTTACAACATGGTATAAAATTAATAACATAGTTACAATTTTTAACCATTCTTGAGCCATTATGACAAAACTCTAAATAAACATTAAATGAGCTTGAAGTTAATGTGGTTATCAAATATAGCTCAAAAAATGTATGGGCAAATAAAGTATGATTGTTCTGTGTTGTTGTTGAATGTCTTCACTATGAATACATAGCACACAGATACACATTTCCATTCAAAGGGCTTCCACTAATGTAAACAGCTCCGTGTTTAAATGGTACACATGAGCCGTTCAGAACTGCTCAGTAAAAACAAGTCGTAGCCATAAGTATGTTATCGTTGCATGGTGCTACTAGTTCCTCATGGCCATCTTTCCCATCTTTATTTAAATATAAGTTTAGGTACTCAACTGCAATAGCTAGCATTTTTATGTAACATTCTTAAGTTGTTACATGGATTCAGGATTGTTCTAGAATGTACACGAACAGTAGTTAATAAAAGTACATAAACCCTACCCATAATCTGTGTTTCTAATCCATTGTCAAACCAAAGACAAGTACGCCTTGTTTATTTAACTTTATTTAAAACTTAACATTACACAACATTTAGTAAAAATAAATATGGCAAAGTAGGCAAAAAAACACATTCGCATCACATTCTGGGAAGATTCTCTTTATAAAATTCTTCAAATTGTTGGAGGTTAACTTTATTCCAAGCCACATTTCCTCTAGTTATAGCAATTGCCTCCTTAAAGACGTTTGCTGAAGTTTCGTGCATTTTTGCCAGTCTTTCAAGCTAAAACATAACCTTTTAAATATAGTCACACTTTAAAGGTAACTTACTTCTAGCAACTGAGATTCGGTCGTAAATTTGGATGCTATAGCTTTAAGAGCACCTCTCAGTTGACTTTGACCCAGGCTAAAACAGCATTGATTATTATGTTTTATAAGTTGATATGCTTACGTTGATAAAATATCATTGAAGTTATCCTTTATGTAGTTGAATGTAAATAGAGTGCCGGTTGGACTTCCGTTGATTACTGTAACTAGTATTTGATTTGGAGTAGGTGTAGATCCTACTTTTGTAATTCGTTCGAAATATCTGTAAATAAAACTGTTTGTTTGCAAAAATATTTTAACCCGAATATGGAATATGCATAAATCCAAAAGATTTGAGTTTTTTGAATAACTGAGATCTATGTGGGAATCGTTCAAAACACATATAGATGTCTGGCATGTAATAAAGACTGGGAAAATTGTTTCTACACCTTACAGCAGTGACTATGTCTTCCTCTAGATCACAATTTGAAAGATTATAAAGAAACCCGTCATAAGAACCGTTTTGAAAACAAGAAACATTTTTCATATGAAGCTTTGATCCATTAAATTGATCAGCTGGTTTGGAATATCAACTGAAATCTGAGAAATATTCATACTTTTTCAAGTAATTATTGATTATGATATGTATTCCATTTGCCATTCCAAAGATAATAGGTAACGATTGGAAATAAAATGTTATGTTCCAAATATCCTTAGTAAGTGTAACGTATTGCTTTTTAAAACTGAATCAATTAAAGAGTTCTTGCTTAAAGTTTGGCCCAGGAACAAAATTAGTAAAGACGTAATGATACAAACGATGATGGATTAAAAAGACAAAGATTGTGAACATTACATGTATCGATAAATACTATTAGATATAGCATGGCCCAACATTACAAAAAAACTCGTTTATAGACATTGGAAACAAAAACAAGCTTAATGGTGAAAAACATGGATGCTCAAAATTAGAGAGCCGTGACTATTCAAAAAAGTTTTATTGTAAATGTAGAGGAAAAAGCTTTTGTTTCCTGGGTTATAAGCTATCAAAAGTCCAGTCACTAAACACTACAATATTTCTAAATCATAAAGTGAAAATTGATTTCAGTGATGTAAGCCTCTTGCTAGCTTTTGTCACATGACACTGCCAAGTGCAACTCTTACTGTATTTACTCAAGAAAAACTAGTAGACATAGAGCTGTTCACAGACCACCTCCTTCTAGCATTGAGAAACCCACTCCAATGGCAGATGCCGACAACTCTATGGAAAATGCTCTCCTGCAAAAACCAAATGTTCCGCACAGGTTGGTTTTCCAAAATATGCATAAAAGTTTTCGCAGTACCAAAAAATAAAATTAATGCAAACAAAAATAATCAATACCTTTCTACATTCTCTATAAGTACGTTAATGGGTACATCTACATCCCAACAACAAAAAAAGTTTGCAAGCAAAAATAATTAATACTTTTCTACATTCTCTATAAAATAATCTCAATGACATCTCACATGCACATTGAACAAGAAAAATTTAAACCAAATCGAGAATGAACTGCCTTCGGTCCTGCTATATTTACCAGTATTAAAGTTTTATTATTCAAATAGTTTAACTGTTAATAGAAAGTAAACAAAAGGGTGTACTTACATACTGATCACAATTACAGGTAAACTGTTGCCACAAGAATGCATTCTTCCAGTCGGACTAGGTTGCAACATTGTACCTAAACCGTATAATACCTCTAAAACAAAGCATATAAGAAAATAAAGGGTTTATAGGTAGCACGGGTGAAACTCAATCGCTATGATCAATACTGATAACAGTTGTCACCATACGGCATTCAACCGGTCTAGAGAGAAGTAGAATCCCTTTCCAATACCCAGAATTTGAAGAACAAAAAAAAATCTAACCAAAATCTATTTCTGGTGAAGTTATCGACTGTCGTAGTGAATTTATCAGCTGGGGATGATGTTTTGCATCTCTTTATACGATAACAGAAGTAATTTTGACGTTTTAGCGGTTCTAGATATTCCATTTTCAACGTTCAATATTTAGGATGTACTCCACATTCATGACTGACACGTCCGTCAAGGGTCAATGCAATAGACGTTCATGTCCCCCAGAGAAATTTTGTAGATAACAAAAAATGTAACGCCAAATATTCGTTGTCGTATAACTGCAGAAAAAAATTCAAATAATAAACTGGTTTTATAGCAAGAATTAAACGTAATCCCAGCGTTATCAAACGCAGGTGTTAAATAGAAACTTGAAACAAAACTTTATCAAATAAGTACAATCCATTATTTCAACGAGACTTTAAGATTGGGTATTATAAGAGGTAATTATACGCTATAGTGATATGTATCAAGCCAACAGATACCTAAAACAAGGTACCGACTATTTAGATTATAGAAGTTTTCATTTTGCAGCAAATAGATTTAAATGAAATTGTAGAAAAGCGTACCTATTGTAGGAAGGTCTAATATACAGAATGGTGTCTGTGTATTGGAAGCAGAATCTATGTGAATGAGATGAAATAAAAGGCGTATGGTTTCGTACAACGTCGGAAGGTGTACGTAACAACTGTCTATACAGATTAAAGTTAATCTTGTTTTCATATTATTACAATTTTTTTCTATTGTATAACAAAATTTCTTTATGGAAAAACAAAGCTGCAGTAAGGCAAAAAAAACTCCTAGTAAGTTCTTGGTACCATATGGAAACAACATACGATCTGTTGTTTCCTGGTTTAGTTAAATTGTAAGGTTACGCTCGACGTTTTGTACGCAACAGATGTTTTAATACCTTGCTTTATAAAGTCGTAGATAGCACTCTAATCTTTCAAAAGTCTGTATAAGTAACTTATTATTCACAATATATCTTAAGGTTTTTAACTTGTTTCATAAACATGGAGCGTGGTCACAAAGCATTTGTTCTGATGAGTATTCCACAGGATGGAAGTCGTTGATGATGAGAATTATTAGTGAAATATTGAATGTTTTAATATATATTCATTTCAGCACAAGCATCCTCAAGTTAGGAAACACTTTCGAGTTAGAAAACACACACAGGTCAAAAAATACCCTCGCTGGTAGAAAATGCCCACAGATAAATGAAATCACCTACAGAAAAATTCAAACACTCACAAATCAAGAAGGCCGATGGTCCCTTAATTCAAAATTAGCCTGGACCCATTCATTTTACACCGGCAAGCAAGCGACTGAAGAAGAACTGGAACTTGAGCATAACCGATGCAAAAGTAGCAGTCGCAGGTCAGTGGTTAAAGGTATGTATATTTTTGCTCAAACTCTAATCGGATTTGCTCAACAGCCCCCTTTCCCACTAGTGGTTAAGTTCATAGCCACGAAAATCCACATCATTTCAGTTTGTAAGATCCATCATTCAATTGTGGTGGTAGCACTTATTGTTAATTTTTTAAGACTGTATATTTTTTTAGTAAAGGAAAGATCTTTTGTTAAATTTTGTAGAAGCTTACAAGAGTTTAAACTTACTAATATAGAAATTAGATTTATATTAAGATTGCTCGAAATTAAATTTTTTATTAAATTTGTTTATGAGTGCCCAATCTGGCACTCATTCAAGGACTTAAATGTTATGTAACGAAATTTTGTTCAACTATTTTTAACAATAACTAAAGTCTGTGAAATTATTTATTTGTTAAATCTCATTATTTGATGCAAATTATTATTATGGAATAGAAGTATTTTTATTGTTATAGCTTTCTCTATATTAAGGAAATCTGACCAATTCTCTAAGAATCTAAATAGAAAATTTTACAATTATTAACTCCAAAAAGGTTTCTGTATCTACCCTAAGATTAGAAATTTTTTTATTAATACTTGCTAGATACAGTGGCGTCCTACTCAAATTTAAATATTTCCAATTTAACTAAGAAAATTTCAACTTTGTCCATCGCATACTCTCTCTTGGGGTAATAGCCTAGTTAGCCGTCGGCAAAACAGTTTTTAGCCTTTCTATCCAGTATGTGTAAAACTTTAATTTTTATTAAAGTACAGTTCTATGCGTCTCATGTGCAATAATGTGATTAAGTCCATTTCAATTATTTAAAACTTGTTACATTAGCATCAAATGGTAGGCATTCTCAATTTTAGCAGAATAACCGTTATAATTAGCTGGGATAATAAATATATAGATTGTTGAAGCTGTTATAATATTGCAACAAAAATATTTTAATTGAATTATGAGCGCTTTTATAAAATAATTTATCCTTAATATAGTAAATGGTTTAAATAATGCAAACTTGCTTTAAAAAATTCGATATATGCAATATTTATAAACTGATGATGTTGAAAAGATGACCAAGCTCCGACATCAAAATATTAATTTTTTTAACTTAATATATTGGTTTCAAATGATATGAATTTAGATCAGAGATGCAATTCATGAGATATTTACAGATTAGCAACGCTAAAATTTTGCTAAGCTTTAAACATCATGATACAAATTTACTTAGCCTAATTAATTGACTTCTAATGATGCTGAAACCATCAATAAATATTAAATTTCATATCATTATATATAAAGTTGTAATTATGTCATAACTGTTCATTTAGATTTTGATATTTTCGTATGTATCCTTTTGTAATTAATTTATATTATTCTATTTCTCTCGTGTTATTGCAGTCCCATCCACGCGGCACAAGCGACACAAAAGACAGTTGGTAACGATATTGCATGATGTGGAAATAAGCGCCTAATTGTCAATGACGTCACACAATATGCAAATTATGGAACGCAATTTACGAAGTATACCAATTTTAAACAGCCCCTATGGGGTACTTTCGTGAATAGGTAAAGCTTCCTTCTGAATTTCTTCCTGATGGCGGCTCGTGGCTTCCCTTAGGATTATTTCATAATGGCGGCTGCGGGGCTCCGTGAATTCGTTAATGTATCTTGGGTCGTGGATTTTTTACCAGGTTGCTTCCAAATTAATATCTTTTTTAATATGTAGGGAACGATAAGGAACGGGTTTACAAGGAACGATAATCAAAAAACGGCAAAGGGAATCTACATAATAAAAGATACGATACGATACCAGACCAACCACACTTCTTGGCGTTTCAAAGGCAAGTCCCTAAGCGTCTTTCGGAAATTCCCCACTTTCTTCTCGCGCAACGCACTTCTAAAAATAACGGAAATACACGCAACAAGTCTTTTAAATTTATGGCGCGAAATTCCCGCATATTATAACTATATGAATGTTTAGTGCCAAATTTTTTTGGCACGTAACAGTGTATGAAACGGCCTACCCTATAGTTCCGGTCTCAACCATGTAATTATACTGTTCACAAGCTTCATATCCCATTTCAAATCGATTAATAGAATGCCCTTTTATAAAATGAAGGCTAGTCAGCTTAGTTAAAAGTGCAAGAATGCCATTTCCAGCTAAAGTATAACATATTGTAAACTCAATCGTCTTTGTCTGAAGAATGACATCTTGCAAATTATTTTGATTTACAAGGATAAACGTACACATTCATAATTATCGACACACCAATTAGTCTTCCAAACACATTACGTAAGCTAGCTGCTTATTTAATACCACATAGTCTAGAAAAGGAGTTGATGTAAAGTGCAAATTTATATGTCTATAGGAAAGAGCAATGCATTCTGGATAACACTAGAGGGGTTATAACCATAACAAATACTGAAAACTATCGTAACTGACGTTTTCAAAAAAATTGTTATATAAATGCAGTTTCCTTAAAAATGCAATAGCCGAGCTACAAACTAAAGATCTATCATCCCATCTCCTAAGACCTGTAGGTAACTATCCTACCGATAACAACATATCTACCCCTGAACCTGATAACGAAGATCTGACAGTCGATTTATTTTGCAGTGCAGACTAGTATTAAGACCGTTAGTATGTAATGAATATATGACCGAGTTATGAGGATTGTCATGAAGACCCATAAGCCATACCTTACCAGATAGTATGACATAAATTATAATTGTCATAAAAGTTGCAAGAAATTAATTACAAATCTGAGTTGGATACATAATGGTAAGCATTTGACCGATTAACGTATTAGCATGTAAAAAAAAATATAACAGCAACTCATATTGATAAAGAAAATGCTAAGCAAAAAAATTAGGTAGTAAAATCCATAAAATATTAAACATCCTAAAGACAAAATCCTCGCTACAGTAGTTACCATAATATGGAATACAGTACAAGGGGTAGGAAAATGCAACTAAGGCAAACTATAAACGTTTTGAAAGAAATGCTACTACTGCTATAATAAGAGAAAAATGGAGAAAGCATTCCCTATAAAACGAATAACAAAGATTATAAAAAATGTACGTAGACAATATATAGTTAATTAAGAACCAAGAGAGATTGTAATCCAGTAGAAAGTTAATTTGCATTATTAATAAACAATAACATAGATTATGACATTTGTAGGAAAATCGCTGTCATCAATTTTTTAAGTACATAAAATAAATGAACTTAAAAGTAAAAGAGTTACCAAAAAGGATTAAAGTGAGCTGTACTATCGGTGTAGATTCCCCAATACACAACAGTAAGAAAAAATACTATAAAATTAAAGACCCCCAGAAACTAAAGAATCATATAACCTATTCACGATAAATATGAGATGTCATCACAATACAAATAAATGCTGTGTTGTCATGGTTGACTTATTCTATGCCTATTTAATAGTTAGACTTATAGTTTTTGTTTATTATTAAATAATTATTAAAAGTTGGCATATTTTAAATTGTAAGGTTATGTCTAAAATACCTTCCTTCTATATGGTAGTGAATTGTGGTAGCAATGCAACTCGAGATGCAGAAGTAATATTTTTCAAGTAATAAAAGCAGTGTCTTAAAATTCCACTGCAAACAAATTTTGCGTGTCCACATTATACAATTACTAACACTTTATTACTATTTACGACGTCATGCTATATTTATCGTGAATAGGGTATAGTATATCACCTTTGGTTTCACAAAGGAAAGGGTGATGAATTGGTTTCTCTTGTCAACAAAAGTTGGAATTTTGAAGTAACCTATCATGCCAAGGAAGTCCACACCAAGTATATCGTTGATCTCCCTGGATATTCTGCATCACTAGTTTCAAGAATCGATTAGAACATTAAAACTAAGAGTACTCTATGAGTTTTTTCTTTGTTTGTTTGTGAAATATATCCATTTCGAATGGAGCTGCACCTTGAAAAAGTTCTGATTACTAGAACGGGTGGAATGTCTCAGCATTTCAGTAATCTGAACTACGAGTCCAACCAAAGTAGTAGGATCTTTAGTGAGGAACCAGACTAAGACAGGTCTCCAAAAGAGGGCAGCAGCTTTTTCGGTACTTAAATTGGCAGAGACCATAAGGGTCGGTACAGCATTACACCACATTATCTCCCAAGTACATAGCGTACTTAAATTGTAATTAAAGTGATGGCATCCTCTGGGGTAAAATATTCCGGAATTAAAATAGTCCCCCATTCGGATCTCCAGGAGAGAACTACTTTGGAGACTGTGATCGGTATTTCTGATACCTAGGAAGCCAAATAACGCAAAATGGGAAGAGCGCAAAAGATATAAAACAATGATTATCACAAAGTCGTGCTACATTTAACAAGAAAAGGCAACTACTGTGTCCAAAGGCAATAAACATACAAAAAACAAGGAAACGATTGCTTAAAACATATGTGTGGAGTACAGCACTGTACGGTTGTGAAACCTGGACAGTAGGAGATGCGGACAGAAAAAAGATAGAAGCATTTGAAATGTGGTGCTACAGACGTATGATGAAGATATTATGGACAGACAAAATTAAGAACAAAGAGGTACTAGCAATGGTAGGGCAGGAAAGAAATATGTAGAAAACAGATAGAATAATAGGTCATATACTAAAGCATGAGGGAATATTGCGGAATATATTAGATGCAGAAATAGAAAAAAAAGAGGTAGAGGTAGATCTAGGTTGGACTATTGCACACAGATAGTGAAAAATGTAGGTTGTGGGAAATAAGTAGGTTAGCTCAGAATAGAAATCAATGGAAGTACACGTCCATCCAGTTGCAAGATGGAAACCTAATGATGAAAAAAATAACTGTACTTAAACCTGATGATTATGATAAGCAACTACAGGTATTGGTTTTGCAATATTCTCAACTAACGTCAATAGTGTAAAAGAATTTACTGGAAAACTGTTCATTTGGCAAATGTTTAAGTGTTAGGGGATCTTGGTAGCCACAGGCTATTTAACCCCCTTCATATACCACTGCATCATGGTGAAATAGGGCATATAACTAGGAAACCACAGAAGGTGAACCAAGCTGTATCTAGGCTGTGAGAAAGTCAGAGAATGGTGTAGGCTAGCTCGAAATAGAAATAAGTGGAGATACGCGTCCAACCAGTTTCAAGACAGAATATCTAATAACGAAGAAATAATTGCACTTAAATCTGATGATTATTATAAACAACTACAGTTGTTGGTTTTGAAATATTTTCAACTAGTGTTGATTGTGCAAAAGGATATATTGGAAAACTATTCATTCGGCAAATGTTCAAGTGTTGGGGATCTTGGTAGCCGCAGGCTGCTCAGTCCCCTTCACATACCACTGAATATCGGGGAAATAGGATATATATTTATAAAACAATAGAACGAGAACAGAACTGCATCTAACAAGAAAGAGCAGCGGCTATGTTTGAAGACAACAAACATAGAAGCAAGGAGAAAATGTTGAAAGCCTATGTGTGGAACATAGCACAGTGTATGTCTATGAAATAGGGACATTAAGAGAAGCAGATAAAAAAATGGTAGAGGGCTTGTGAAATGTAGTATGATGATGATAGCATGGACAGAAAGTTAATAACAAGAGGTTATGGAAATAGTAGGGGCATAAAGATATCTGTGGAAAACAAAAACAAATAGGAGAAATGAATGGTCAGCATATCTAAAGCATTTCTGGAGAATAGTGCGGGATATATTACAAGCAGAGATAGGAAAAAAAGAGATAGAAGTAGACCTAGATAGGATTATTGCACGCAGATAGTGAAAGATGCATTTTAATATTTTCTTTTGGAATTTTGTTAATAATATCTGACCAGTAGAATGTAGATTAGGTTTGTAGTTTTACCGTTAATTTGCGTGTAATCTAAATTTAAGTGGAATTTTATTTGTAGTTGTCATATAGGTAAAGGTGAACATTGTTAAGGATATTGTCACTCCAATGATGAAGTCTGAGCCTGTTTCTTTTTACAATTGTTTTAGTTTGATAAACGCTAAAGAAGTGTAATTAGTAAAGGTAAGAGCGGAGGTGATGAGAGTTTCGAACATCGTAAGCAAGGAGAGTTATCCGGAATAAGCATCGTCCGGGTTGCAAATACATCGACGATGTTGCTACGATACGACGGTTTAGTGCCATTTAATCTTGACAGTTAGTAAAAACTTTCAAAGTAAGTAGTATTTTAAAGTAGTTTTATATTTTGGCAATTTTTATCTTTTTAAATTTGTATAATTTTTTATCATGTTTTTCATAGGAACCCACTCCTACACCACTTAAAATTGTTACTATAGTTCCCACCCCTTCTGAGCAATTTTAAATTATTTTGTAACGCCAAATTCACCTGTAACATACTTGCACTCCTTAATATGGTAATTTTATGCCAAATATACTGAAAATTGACTTTTTAGAATTTATGTTTGTGGACATTATGCAGTCTAAATCAGTTATAATTTTTAACACTTTGATGTACTACTTGAGTACTGATATATTGGTCTAACCCCTACACACTTGATTTATGCATTTCCATACTGTATCAATACTGTGTTCAATACTTCTCGAGAATCGATTTATCCGATGTACATCCTAAGGCATTTAACATCCGTGAACGTTTTGATAAATTGACTTCTTTGGTGTATTGTTCAAAAAGGAAATCCCAATCATTCTGGCTTCCACTGTGCATTGCTCCACAATATGTTTCAAATTCCAAATTCAAGGCAACTGCTGTAGAATTCCCATTCCTCCAGCTACTAAATTTTTCTAAAGCGTTGGCTAGACAATCTTCATATTTTAATTTACACATCCAGTTCAATACACTTGCTCTATTTAGTTTGTCCGTATGTTCATCCGTAGCCTTTTCGTCAAAGGTTAAGTAGTCGTATATATTTTCCAGTACCTTTATGGTTTCGCCCTAGAAATTTTACAGATATATTAATCCAGCTTATAGAATTCAGTGACTCATTACAGTTAAATGGAAAATTCTGCATTTTGTATAAGATTAAGTGTGTCGGCTTATATTTATGCAAAATACAATTAAAAAGATTTTTATGACTAGAATTACTCGTCTAATGGCAACTAACTAATAAACTATTAAACAAGCATTAGCATTGACTACTGTTACTTAAAATTAGAAATTGCACAAGCATAGTAAAGGAGACCGGGGTTGGACGGCGCATATTCTGCATTTCATTTATTTTAAACATTTTGTGTTTTGAATGTTTTGCGTAACTGTGTAAAATTTAAGTAAATTTTGTCTTATGGATTTGTGTTAGGTAACAATTTCCTTTATCAGATTTGTTGTACACTAGGTTTATAACGAGTTGCAAAACAAAATTACAAAGCATCCGTCGTGCACCTAGATACCCCTTGGTTGACGCAGTTCTTGGAGTAAGTTGGCACACTCAATTTTTAGTTCATTTATACTATGTATACTTTAAATAAATACAAAATTCGTTTGAATACAAGTACATTTATATGGAACAGTTATGTACAAGTATATTATGAATTATCTGAAGACTCGCATTTAGGGCATACAAGAAACACGAACTTTTCTCCAGCACGTAACTCATGTGCTCACATAACAGCTGCTGCACTGCAACCAAGGTTTTCCAATCTTGCTATTAGAAAATGCATCCATATATAAAAGGCAAAAAGTTTCCTTCTCGTCTGCAGAGCTACTATTGCTATGCACTTTAGATTGCTTTCGCTGTGGCTTGATTTTTATGCCAATTTAGAGATTTGCTTGCTTTTTTCTTTCGAAAATTTTTGACAACAGCTTGCTTTTCTTCTTCTAGGGCATTTTTGATGGGAGTGTTAGTTAGAATTGCAGTGCAGTGTCTTCTCCTAGATCCAGGCTTTAATTTTTGTGGTCCAGCTATCGGGAATGGTCTTATGTGTTCTGGTGTTGGAGGTGGTGTCACCTCACAAAAATCTAATGCATGTGAAGGTCCAGCTATAGCTCAATCATCAATACTATTTGGTATTGCAATGGCCTTATTGTTTGTCACGGGAGAAATTTGTGTATCATTTGCTGGTTGTTCAGCTTGTTCTGCTGGGCTGTATGTGACATATCGAGCAAGAAGCTCGTATTGATCAAATACATTGCGATTAAATGAAGAAATTCCGGTTGTTTTGAAAGCAGCCATGACGTTAGTAAGAGTTGCAGCAAGTGGCAATGCTATACTGATAGTTAGTGGAATATCCTAGATTGTCATGGTGCATGCTGGATTATTAGTCACGTAACGTCAATTGGTTGGAGTTTTTGAGAACAGAGAGGGGAGAACAAAAGTACTTTAAGCCAATTCACCTTGCATTAGTCCAATGCTAAATATAGATAAATAGGAGTCATGGTTATCCAACAAAAGCAACATGGGTTGCTGATGAAAGCATTCTAAAAAGTGGTTGGCTTTCATCCAACTGGAAGGATTAGCTGCACCTACACTTTGAGGTAGCCCAGCTGCAACAAAATGATCATGAAACAGCAACTGCTAAAGTTACAAGAATGTCCCTTTCCTGTGATGTTTACCTTTCAACTTGCTTCAAACCTCCTCCTAGCTACAACTCTATCGGGTTTCTGTACCGTCGTAGTCCCTCTTTCATCCATGTTCCAACATAGTATGTTGCTTGGTCTTATTTGTAAACGGTCAAGAACTAATTTCAAATTAATAAAAAATTAGGTGAATTTGTTTTATTAAAGCTAGATGCCCTGGCAAGACTTGTAGCTTCAGGTGCTCTAATAGACAATGTTCTATGCCTTTTTAAAAACAAAGAAATCGATCAGCTCGCCATTTCTTGACATCTATATGATTCAAGAATTTGCAGTTTTAATGAAACAGCATATTCCCAAGCAAATTTTCTAATCTCTTTAGGCGATAACCCATAATATATATATATATATATATATATATATATATATATATATATATATATATATATATATATCAGAAGCTGTTTTAATAAATTCCTCTAATAGCTGTTCTTGTACGTCACTAAAAACCTGTGAAAGCAAAAGAAATACATTATGTAGTATAAATTCAACTGATAGGCTGTACCTGTCTGTTCTTGACAAAACCTACGTTGATACTTGAGAAATATGCATGCCATGAATTTCTTCAGACATTACCCTTGAACAAGTTTGCATTAGCGTTCTGTCAGAGATTCCACAATCTTTTGGAACGATACGTATAGAATTTTTATTAATTTTTACTTCTCTCGCAGTCTGAAAGATTACATCTGTATATGTATTTCATTTCTCCGTTTTTCTTTAAGTTAGAATTTTTCTACAAGATAGCAAATGTTATATGCGATATATGTAAATTCGTTCAATTAATTGATTATAAACAGCTACAGCAATAATTTTTACTAAACAAGACCGCTTTTTAATTATATTTTTAAAATTACACCTAAAACCGTTGCACCAAGTAGTCTCGTTAAGTTTGTTCCCATAACCCCACTCACATCTTACAGATGTTCTGTAATATTTATTTAAACCATTACTTTTTAATAAAATGTGCATGCACCAGCTAGAAGGCTATGCCTTGTAGAGCAAAATGGTATTTGTTTAAAATCTGTAACACAGCTTATGTTCTTTGTTGCAAAAAACAGAAAAGTATGAATATTACTATAGATGGTCTTGAACGACGAAATGTACCCGTGTGCTTTAAATGGCGGTCAAACCAACACTGAGTTGGTTTACTGATGCAGTTTGTGTCGATCTTTAGTTTGCTCATACTTACACTGTTGTCAGATTTTTACTGTTCGAGATATAGTAAGTGCATTAACCAACCACCTCACGCGCCACTCAACCTCAGTCTCCCCTAAACTACATTAAAGCTGGAAACAATATGTAGTGAATACCGCAAACTTATCAATAGATAATTACTTTCATAATAATTCTGACATTAAAAAAGATTCGACATATTTAAGATACTATTTTAACAGTAAATATATGAATCATTTACTGATTTACTTCTATAAAAATTTATGCATGTAATCAAGCAGTTTACATTTCACCATGTTATGTGACATAAGCAATAACATTCGTTGAAAAAAATGTATCAGTAAGAGTTAGTTGATGTACCTACTTTATCAAGCAGCCAAATCCATTTTAAGGTTGATTTAATATATTTGTAAAATAAATAAGAATTAGTTGATTGATTGAGTTACTCTTACTGTTATTATTTTTATCACATAAAAATACTTTTTTAGGCCTTTACACTTGAATTTTATAATTAAAGCAAGTTAATATACATTTTGCCGTAGTAAGCAGTCAGTCTATGCTGCTCAAATAGTAAAAACAATAAAAAATTTAATGGCAATATTAATTTCGGCAATTTCTGTATAGCATTGGAACTCGAAATATAACCACAATTTTCTATCTTATGAAATAAAGTACTTTTAACTCAATAAGGATTATAAGCAATAAAAATACGAGAAAATTAAATATTAGATTAAGCGATTAATTTATAAAGTCAATATTATACTAGTTTTTTTAAATGACTATTTATAAAATATTTCCAAAGTGGTACGAGGTTATACTTACAGTAAACGATGCATACTGAGAAGTGTACGCCAACATTCTATCTACATATGAAATTGCTGTAAAGAAAGCGTAAAATGGAATATAATCTTTCTCGTTAGTCAAGTAGTACATCAGCGATAATGGTATGTTGTACTGTATATGTCCAGATCTAGCTAAGTTGAAGAAATCGTCTACAATCTGAGCTCTATTAAGAACATGTATCTTCTTCAGATTGCTTTTCAGTGCATCAATTAAAAGTTGAGAATTTTTATTGTCATACTTAACTCGATAATATCCTAAAAAAAACACACTGTACTTAAATAAGTACGAATAGAATATACAAGCACACACACAATTTCTCTAATACCTACAGCAAGTATTTTTTAGCACTATTATTTTAGAACTAAGCGAATATAAAATATAAATTTACAATTTATATAAAATCCTACAAATGTTTCTTTTTAGTTTTATGCATCTCTATTTCGTCATTATCGTTGCAAAAACATTTGAAATTTGTAGTGATAAGAAATAAAATTGTTTATTCTAGTGTATTCTTTCAAAGTTTTAACAAAATAAAATGTATCAAAGTGTCGAAAATTAAAATTACAATAAATGTAAAGATTTTAAATAACGCACACTTTCAAAAATGTACTTTTTAAAATGTACCGTTATACTATCAATCGTTTTAGTTAAAAGTAAGATTAAGTGTATTTCACTTAAGCTTCTTTATTTTAACATTATTATAACGATATTCTCAAGTTTTGCCATAAGTTTTTAAAAACTGCATAATCTTTTCATAGTAGGGTCTAAATTTTACATCTATAAGGGCCACCATCTATGACAATTTCTGCTACATAAACCGATAATTTAAAAAAGGAAATTAATTTTGAAATTGCTCACTTCAAGGTGCATTGCAGACTTAGCACTAAAGAAAATTGGAAATAACCCCAATATCTCGCACCTACTAGCTTGTAGAAGAAACATTCGCAATTTTGTTATTTCGGCATCATATTGAACATGACAAAGCCTAATATCCTTTAGACTTTTCTTTGCAAATAAATGTTTGTCAATGGTTTCTCAAAAAACGATGCAAAATCCTTTGTTCAACTGTGTAATAATATTCACTTCCCAAAAAAACTTTTACAATAATTATGTTTTGCTCAAAGAAAACACTCATGCAATTGTGAAAATATAAAAATCAAAAGCAATTTTTCCTATGTCTGGGTTGGAGTGGTTGAAAATCACTTAGTTCAACTTTTTTTCTTGTAAAAAGGCTAAATGGCTATATTGTAACAAGATCTCTTACGCTTGGGGATTAATAATGAAATTAAAATCCCCTATCTATCTTGTGCATGCTAAGATGTACTACCTACCACAAAAGAGAGCTTAAATGACGGATGGTAAACAGGTCTAAATGGAAAGTATGAGCGTTGTCGTGAGATAGCTCAGACATAACCCCAGCAGAACGCACGAGAGTGGTCATATAGGTTTATCGTTTACTTGGTTAAATAATAAATGGAAAGAGTGAAGACAGGGCACCGCTACCTCTAATACTGCTACAAAAGGATGGAACAATGCACAAAGGAAGAGATATAAACCCTCATACTCAGGACACTAAAACCAACACCCTGAGGACACTCGATGACAGTTTCCACTAGAAGAGACTGCAACTGAAAAGGAAAGTTACAGTTACTACATACATTGGGATCATTATTTGTGATCCAAGATAAACAACAGTAACATTTAAGAATTAGAACTTGACTTTCAGCATTTTGTGTAAAACAATTAAAAATAATAAGAGGATCACCCAATGAAGTATTTCTATTTCTCAAATTAAATGATTTTCGATTTTCAGTTACAGGTCCAATAAAATATTTACAAGAACAATTCTTAATGGTCCAGCTCAATTCAAAATAATAGGATAAGTTCATCCGATTCATTTAATTAGTAACCTAAATGAGACCAATTTCATTTGTATGAGCCCTATCAGTTTTCAGATCTGAATACTTTGCAGATGGTTAATGACATTATTAAAATACTTAAGATCAACCTATAAATTTTAATAAATTAAATCTGTGCAAACTTTTTATTTGGCAGAAGCCTACTAACAAAAGTAATTAATCCCAACATATGTGTTTAGTACTGATGTGATCTACAATTCAGTCTGCAGATTAACACTATCAAAAGAAAATAAATACGCAAACTAAATATGAAACGCAGAACCATTTATTTATCGAACATTATTGATTAATGCTTGAACCTTTATACTGTTTACAAAAAATGACACGACTTCGTCTGTCAATGTCTCAAAGTGTTTCTTGACAGGTGGACAAAATTATATATACCCCCTCCCACAATGTTTTCAACAACGCCAGCTATACAATGCAAAATTTAAATTCAAACTAAAACTTAATAAAAGACTTAACAATATGAATACCAAAATTATCTTATGTATTTTTAACTCAAACAACTATTTAATGGAACAAACAATTTAACTATCCAAAAACAATTTTTTCAAAAGAACAGCTGGTTCTATTATGTTATAATAATAAATTGTTTAAGGGTTAACAGACTAATTCATTGAATAACTAATAAGTATCTTAGTATAAGACTCTAAAACATTGAATACTTAATTTTGTACCAACCTTTATTCATTACTTCAACTGAATGGGGTATTAAACCTGCACCAACATACTGGTAACAATTCAGATTATAAATGAGAAATTAGCAGCTACAAAAAGCTTCACTTACTTTATTAATCGAAATAAACAATAAGTGTTGAAGTTACTTTACCAAACAGATTAGATTCACATCTTGTGTGAGGAATGATGTTCATAATTATCTACAGGATATCATTTATTAATCAGACGTGTACTTGATGTTCCATGTGTAATTAGAATGTCATTATAACTAACACTTGTTCCAACATTAACGAATAATTTTTTTTCCTAAATTAGCACTGCAAATGTAGAGTATTACTAATAATTTCCATCAACCAAGAGATCACTTAGGGAACTAACCAAAGCTCATGTTACTTGATTTAAAGGGCAATTTTCAGATTGAATGACCTCTGAAAAGGCTTAGGCATCTTTATAGGGTCTTAGAAGGACACAATGCTCCTTATTATTCGTTTCCGAAAAACGTTCGTTACATGCACAAGCGCAAAAAGACATTGGTGCTACTGTGTTTAAAACAACACAAAAACGTTTATAATAAAAGTGTTCTAGTGCCTGAATATAACACAACCCACCATACATGTAAATATGGTTTGAAAGCTTTTTGTTGTATTCAATACTAATAATAGAACCTTAAAAAATATGAAATAAGCTCTTCATGAGAACTTAGACAAAAAATACTGCAAATTAAAGGTTGTGGCATTTATATGTGCTACAATATTTATTACCAGATGCTAAAAGAGCATTTGTCTATATTGCATTAATTCCCAATGAAGATTGAGAAAAATACTTTAGTAAAACTGAAGAATTGAATAAGAGCTTCCTGTGATAGAAAGGAGGGGGGTCGTAGTAAAAGAAAAACTCAAAACCAATTCGCCCCGCTAAAATAGAATAAATTAGTGGTTAATATATAACAGAAAATAAAATAAATTAGTACAGCACGTTATGCCGTTAAAACATTATAAATCAATCCAATAGGATGAATAAATATCAATAATAATAAGAAAAAAATTAATTAGGAAAGAACACTAGTTTGTACAAAAAAGTATGTCCATATAAAAACCAAAAAGTATACAAAAACCAAATTATATTTCTAACATATGAAGGTGCTTGTGCACAAACTAGTGCTCAGAGCATTATCAATTTTACTTGGATTGTGACAATAAACCAAGCCAAAACATAAAAAAGAAAGCATAAACAACATAAATAAAGACACGTTGTAGTGGTAAAGATGGCGTTCTTTATTAAACAAAAAAAATTAATTTAACATAGTAATTTTGTGCGTCTATTACTGTAAATTAATGTGACGTAAACACATTTAGGGACGCAAAAAAATATTCAATTTGTTACAGTTCAAAACAGAAACCTAAAGTAGAGGCAATCATTTTAAGAAGAATTGCACAGAAATGTAGTAATAGTGGTATAGTTGAGTTATTATGGTCATGGGTGATAAATACTCATGTACACAATAACAAAACGACGTAATTTAGTTATAAAAAGAACTGTTTTATAGCGGAAAATGAAATAATATACAATGGATAAAAACAGTTGTAAATTGCAAAATGACAAACTAACAGAAAACAAAATACCCTTTACACAGGCTATGTTCTACAACACAAGTCTATACAAATGCAAGGTAATTTCTGATTAGTTGTTTAAACAAAATTCCACACCACTGAAACCTCAACACCGCAATCTTTAATTACTTATAATGAACTTTCCCAAACCGATCTTTCGCTTTGTGTGAATTGTGACGGTGGGTTCTTCTTAAAGTGATTTGCCTCTACAAATCTATCCTACAGAACACAAGTATTATATTCAAATATTTTTGTATTTATCATGAAACTTCCATGAAACATTTACCTTTATGATTAAAATGAAATAATTTATAGAAATTTCATATTAATGCCCGATATATGCATCTGTGGTTCAGTATTATAAATAATTTGTAGGATTTATTCAGTTAGTAAAAAAAACAACAATTTAATATTATGATTAGGGTTTCAAAACTTATGGATAAAATTGATGCCACTCGTGAGTAATGAGTATCCAAAACAGGTTGTCTATAATAGAGAGGAATCATCAATACCAGGACCCTAAATGAGTGCAGTGGTAATTTTTAATACAGCCTAACCATAAAAACCAAGCATAGCAAAAAAGGAGATTTACAACAAAGACACACAATTTTAACCAAAATCGAAACCCAGACTAAACCAGTTAGAAAATACTAAAAAGGAAGGAAGTGTGAAAATTACCGGTTTCAATTTAAAACTGGAGAAACTAGCACATTCGGGAACATTGTACAAAATGAAATGTGAAAATCTAGTTTTAAAAATAAATTATTTCAATACCAAAAGTTGTCTTCAAAATTTAGATAAGAAGATACTTACCGAAAATCCATTGCAAACCTTAGAAATAAATTTAAACATTTTAACAACGCAAGTAAATGATATCCATTTGACCATGCAAGGATAGATTAGAACCAAATCTATAACAATTACGCCTCTTATTTATTTAAATTAAATTATTAAAATACATGAAACTACCATAAAGTCTCCTAATTTTTTACAAAAGGTAGAAGCGAAACAATATTTGAAAAGTCTAACTGTACGAAAATATATAGGTGTGAAATTGGATGTAACAAGACCTTTTTTTGCTATCAATGAAAGGCAAATGGAAAACTCCCATCCTATTTCATTCTATCTTAGGACACACAGTTTGATACCATGAACATAACTTTTAGTATTTATTTATTTCAGGTGGATTTTGAAGAAAAATCAAACGTTTTTATAGTGACAGTTGGATGTCATCCTTTAGCATTACAGATTAACAATTTTTTTTTTGACCAAGATTTTCAGAATTTTAGTTTTTTGCTTTTGTATATCTAATAATTTTCGAAAAAAATCAGTAAAACTGCACAGGAATATTATTTTAGACGAGACACTGTGTTCATTATTTTGATTGGTTAAATATGTTCAATCTGTATCATTTTCATAGATTATTGTAAAAATGCAGAATAATCAATGGTTACCTAAACGTTTAGACCATTCTTTCTCTTTTTCTAGATCCTGACAGATTACTAATAGTAGGAGGTCGTCTTAGCAAGTCCGAATTGTCGTATGAGGTAAAGCATTCTCCACTGCTACCCACTTCACACCGGTTTACTAGTGTAATTATAAAATCTTCCCATTTCAAATATTTACATAAGTTTTAAAATCTTATACTAGTTATTAAGGCAACAATTCTTCATATTACCTGCTAGAAGAGCTATTCAGAAGACTCCATCCTATTGTTTGAAGTGTTACCTGATGTCCCCGAAAACATCTTGGCCACCGTTTATGGGGGATTTAGCTTCCTTCACAATTTTCTAGCTCAAACCTCTTTTACATGTAGCAATCGGATTCCGTGAACCAATTTACATGAAACTTTATAGCTCACGTGGCTCTAATTATTTGAAATCCTATCTGCGCGTGTTTGTATATACTAGCACAGAGGCTATTCACCTTGTACTGATGATGGATCCATCTATAGAGAGTTTTATTGCTGCATTTCGTTGATTCGAATCTCAACGTGGTTTGGTTTCCAATTGTTACATGGACAATGAATCAAATTTTATTGAAGCAAACAATCAGTTCTAATAAGTTGCAAAGGAAGCTTCTGAAACACTCAACTTATGTTGGCATTTTGGTACTTCCTCGGGTTCTCAATTTAATGGCTTCGCCAAAGCCAGCGTAAAAATGTTTAAAGCATATTTATTTTGAATTATTGGACACAAAGCAATTATCTAAACAATCTAACTTTTACACTAGGACATTTTTTGATTCTGAAACCCTTAAATACAGCTATTCTAGAGCCTATCTAGGTGAAAGTACCAATTAGCTATCTCTTGCGATAGCAGCTCATTCAAAAACTTCAACATTCCTTTGGGTAAAGATATTCCCTCGTGTACTTAAACACGTTACAGATGAGGCAAAATAGAATAAAACTGTACCAGAAATAAAACTCAATTTTTAGTACTGTTGATCTCTCGGTCAGTTATTGAACCACACACAATAGTTAGATTTAGGTGGTATCTGTTAAGACTTCCACTGGAATATTTCAGAGGCCAGTTATTAAGCTGTGCCCCCTATCAAATATTTAATTATGTTTTTTATTTTTCTAAAGATGTCACTTTAATTTTTGTTTATATTTAATTTTCAGTTCAGAAAAACACTTTTTTAGCAGCCAGCATGTTCAAGCATTGCGATTATTTATATAATCAATGTTTAATTTCATTAAATTGCAGCTGTTTATTTATTAGAGTTGCATGTATTTCTGTTGCTTAGAGAAAAAAACTGCTATGTGCTTGAATATGTACGGTTCTTGTTAATTCAAGTTTTGATATCAGTTCAATAATAGTTAAAAAATTTTATCATATCCATCGAAAAATAATACGGTTGATATAGCGGTGGTGTTGTGCTGACTATTTTTCTTATTACAAATCTCAATCATGTGTCGTGTTCCATTCCTTTTCCGTCTTTATTAAACCTATTTCCGAAATAGCAACAATTAATTCAATTGAGAATTAAAATCAGTACATTTGCAGTAAATTTTGTAGTTTACATTTACATGCAACCTATGTTTTAATCGAACTTGTTTACATCTATTGTTTACTATAAAATTTTACATGCTGATGTGGCCCGATTCTTTTCTAGCTATCAGAGGTTTTTTGAATGCTAACTTTTTATGCTTCGAGTCAGGTTGCAGCAGTATTTTCTCAGGGGTAGGTTGTTGTCTTTATCTGTATACTTTGGCAAGATAAAGAATTGCTAACGAAGCGAATAAGAACACCAACCAGGTTAAGAATGATTTAAATAAAGATTGCTACGATGCCCTAAAAGAGTTAACTCAGAATAGGGGAATAAATAGAAAATAATATTCACACTCTTTTGTTGTAAGTACTTTAAAATTAAACTCATTGTTGTGGCCGATAATAAAATTTAAAAATGGTAAATGCATCCTAAACCAATACCCACCTTTTAAAATTGCAAGTAGTCATTTGTTTATGTGACACAATCCTACGCTCGATGTCCCTAAAGTTTAATGAAACAGTGCATTTTTACCGCTCTAATAACACAAGTTTTGCAAGATTGTTCAAATATTGAAAGCGGTGCAGAGACATACGAGCTTTTATGTACATCAGAGGTTTTAGGCATGTAGCATCGAAAGCCTGAGCAGACATAACTAGCAAAATTAAATCGATTCTACAAATACTGAGAAACTTTTTTAATAATATATATTTACATTAAAAGATTTGATATTGAAAATGATATTTTTGGCTACTAACAAATTTTCATTTTTACTGATCTATACTAACAGCAGTGTTTTTGCTAAGAATTGAAACTAGTAATTACTATATTAGCAATAGAGTAAGCATAACTAGCTCAGAGTGTACAGTTTCCCAACTATCACCTACCTTACCTGTTTGCTTTTTGTTAGCAATCAGCCATTCATCGTCCTTCAATTTGGGTAATGTTATTACTGCTTTCTTTTTTATTAACCAAAAGTCTGCAGTCGTCAAAGGAAAATATGAACTTCTTTGTGTTGCAAAATTTAATGGAATAATCCATTTTCCATTGTCATTTGATGAGTTATTGTTTAGCATGTACCGTGCCTAAAATATCAGGTACAACAATGCTTCGTCTGTCAAACATCTTACCTTTCTAACAATTACATTACTGAGATTACTTCCGTATTGTCTTTCAATATTTATTACTGGAAATCCTTTTTCAGAATCCCATGTAGTCATAATACTCTCAACAGTTAAATTTCTTGGTAAAAGCCATGGATATCTTGTTACAAGTGCAGTTTGAATACTGCCATAAAGATTTTTCGGAGTAGCATCTTTATATTTTCTACAAAAAATAAAGGTTAGCTATATATTTGAGGTTACTTCTGCACATACTGACCCATTTAAGCTGTTGCCGTAATTGAAATGTTAGAAATTAGACCAAATACTGTTAACTCATAAGTACGTGTAAGGTAATAATACTAATGTGCATTCGAGAACTACTAAAAGAATGTATTTCAAAATTTACAAAGTAAGGATGTGCTTTGGTGGAATACTATTATTGCACTATATTAAAATATTAATTGCGATTGTTAGCAATTTACAAATAAAAATAAACAAAAGATCGGTTCAGCTGTCAGCTCGTCAGATTAATGAGTAATTGAAATCAATAAAATGATTCAAAACATATATTATAATAGAATAAAAGGAAGGAGATGGGATTACAAATCGAATAACTACTATGAAGGGGAATGATCAAGAAGCCGAGTTTGTTGACTATGAGTTTAGGAAGGTTTATTCTGGAAGACAAGAGGACCAAGAATGTATAATTTAGAGGGGTTTACTTTAACATTGTGAGGGGATAGTTTAATAAAGTGAGTTTAAATTAAGTTATGGACAATGTATTGGAAACAGTTAAGAAAGGAGATATTTATGCATAGTTAGTTGTAGTTTTAGGAATTGAGATGTACAATAGATAAATAAAGATATAGGAAATGCAGTTAGACTTGTATGGGATTAAGTTTGTTTGAGGGGTAAAGATTTATTTGAGGGAATATAGTTGTAAGGTGATGACATACAGGATTTAATATATAATAAAATAGGAGGTATATGACAGAAAAAAGGGATAATCAGGGAAACGCAAATGAATTAAATAATAATTTTTGAAAAGCGAAAATATGTTTGGTTTTTAAAAAGGTAGATGGACAATGACACAATATAGAAAGTGAATGGCTTCATGTACTTTGGTAGAAAGTTTTTGAGTAACGGAAAGCTGGATGGTGAACTAGAAAGAAGGGCAAATGCTGTAAGAAAAGTGTCTGGAAATATATGGGCAGCGAAGAAGAAAAAAATTGAGTATAAATGCAAAGCTTGCCATTTACAACAGTTTGTTTGTGCCAACCATTCTGTATGCTTCAGGAATAAGGTTCCTAAGTGTGTGCGCAGAAAAACATTGTGAGACAAGGTGTCAAATGAATGTGTCAGAGCAGAGTGTGGGGCGCAAGTGACCCTTAAGGAGTTGAACGATCGAAGCACGCTTAGATGGTTTGGGCGTGTGGAAGAAATGAACAAGGATAGACTTACAAACGCACATATACAAGTAAAATGACTGGTAAGGCTACAAGGGCAGACGGCATAAAAAATGATTGGATGTAGTAGAGGAGGTTCTGAAAGCACGACAGGTGAGAAGTCTGAGGAACAAAAGATCGTGGCAAAAGAAATGTACGAATGTTGCAGAGGAAAAGGAAGTGTGTACCAAGGGATGTGGAGAAAAGTTGTGAATGGTGCTGGGAGTAGAATTAGTGTAGTAGTCTAGTGCTATACTCTGCATATTCTTCCAAAAAGTGCTGCTAGGTTTGGTTACCCCAAAAGGGAATACCGTGATTAGTGTTGTTGTTGTTGTAAGATTTTTCTAAAGGAAACTATTGATTACAACTGTACAGAAGTTATTATTATTATATAGAAGAATATGTCAGTTGAAAAAGGCATGTAGGAAAAAGGCTTCATTGTAGTTCAAGATTATGTATTACGCGTGCAATATTGTATTCTGAATATATTAATTAACTGTAAAGATGAAAAGTTGTTATTGGTGGTGGTAGTAGTAGTACCAGGAGACCGCGTAAGGGAAGTAAGCAAGCAAATTAAAGAAGGAATAACAGGAGGTGACACCCGAACCACGGACCAACGTACAAAGGAACTTACAGCGCATATTCTCATATTATTGTTGTACAGTAGAATTGTTACAAAACGAATAACACAAATGCGGTTCAACTATTTCCATAACTTCAACAAAAAAATAATAAACAAGTAAAATTTTGAATTTCGTTTTGTTAGATAGTTGTCATAACTGACGAACTACTTGGCAATGTTGAATTAGTAATCACATACTAAAATCATTCAACTTCTTTTCATTTACATTAGCCACGAGTTCCTTTAGTGCAGACACACTTACTACCATTTAGTTTCTAAATTTCTCAATTTCTATTTGAATATTTTTCGCTCCTGCAATTGGCATATTTCCGTTTATGACGTTTTGTAGTATAGTTTCGAAATACTGCAATTTAGTTTCAGACTGCTCTTCTAATGATTTAACTGATTTGTATACATCCTCATTCATGATCCATTGCAAAATAAAATAGAACATCTCAAGCTTTGATAATAATGCGATAACTACTACGCAAGGTTTTTAATAATTCAATGCACACCATGGGGATCTTGAAAACTATAGAAGATACATGTTCAGTTAGATTAGACAAAGGTTGTGCTATTTAGAGACCTTTTAGAATCTGCAAAAAAAGTACGAATATTTTAAGTGGTTTTCAGAGTACAGGGTGAAAACTAAAATACTGCATTTTACTTTATGTTTAATAACTTCTCTAATTTCTAATCGAACTTAATAAAATTATGTATGTATTCATAAGTCGATATGACCCTTCCACCAAAGTTGTTAAAATCTTCTAGGCCTACTATGTTGGGTGTGTCCGAAGTAAACCTTTGATTTTTTTATGGCCGACATATTGGATTTTTGTACCATTTTGTTTGTACCATCAAAAAAATACGATTTCAATATCACATTCTTCATATCTTTTTTAAGTGCAATTTATTAAAAAAACTCTTTTGGTCGGTTTGTTATTTAGTACAAAATCAAATTGCCATTGTTTGCTTCTTTTCTTTTTAAATAAGGCTAGTTCCAACTGGCTTCAAATTATGTATTTAAATTTTTAAGTAAATCTGTTAAATGAAAATGCTAATTTATTATAGTTTTAAAAAATAAACAAAGTACCTACAGAATTAAAATCTTAACTAACAACATTAATAAATCACTATTCATAAAAGTCTAAATGTTTGAATGTTCAAAACAAAATCCATTATTAGCAGTGCATTTTAATATTTGTACAGAAATATCGTGAGTTGCCCTAGCCATCGTGTCTAATAGTATTAAATGTATAACATGAACAATACTTTCTTGTAATTGCTCTACATTATTGTAACTACAAATGTAAACTTGATCTTTAATGTGTCTCTAAAGAAAAGGAATCAAGTAGATTTAGATCGAGTCACCTTGCAGGCCAGTGAATATGACCTTTATTCCAATCCACTGCCCCCCAAATCGCCTATTTAAATATTCTGACATAGCTGCAGTATTGTGTGCTGGTGCACCATTCGGTTGTAGCCACAAGTTTTGTAAATAAAGTAAAGGCAGCTCATCTATCATGTTTTCTAAATCATTTTCTACAAATCGTAAATAAACTTCGCCATTAAGGGTCCTGTTTAAAAAATATGGTCTTAAAATTTTGTTTTTTAGTAAACCACAACACACACTTACACTAAATCGTGTTTGGTTTCAAAAGTAAGATGAGGACTTTCATTATTCCAATAATGAAAATTCCTGTGGTTAAACAATCCATTATTCGTAAACGTCCATTCGTCTGTAAACAGTACATTTTTTATCAAACTCAGGATTTTCTTCCAGATTTGTAGAAAACCAATGACAAAAATTGAACTCATGTTGAGAATCTTTTTGCCTTTTTTGAACGATCTGGTATTTGTAAGGGTGAATCTTATTTTTTCTTAATATCTTGGAAGCACTTTGATGACTAATTCCACATTTACAGAATCTTTGATTAGTCGATGAATTAGGATTAGAATGAACTTGAGCCAAGACATTTAGGTTTTGTTTATTCCACATTGTACATTGTATTTACCTCGCCTTTCCAAAAATCCGCCATTATTTATGAGACTTATTTCCAATATTTTAAAAATCGTTTTGCACAAGTGACACCTTTTCGGAAACAATAGTTGATATTGTCAGAAGCAAGAACTGAGTTCCGATAATTATGGATGTATGCATCGTGTAAATCATTTTTTAAGTAATAAGAATTTTGCCATTGTTAAAAACAATTATTTAAATTATAGAATTTAAAACAACTAAACTAAAATTCTCGTAGCGACAACAACAAAACTTTAAACTCCTGTCAAAACTGACTTTCCATGGAAATCATGATGAAAAGAGCAGAATTTAAGTTTTTTTTAATAAAGTGTACTTTTTGTCAAAATAAAATATAAAACGTCATTAAAATCATAATTTTTCGAGCTAACTAATGGTATAAAATTCAAATATGTTGGCCATAAGAAAAACAAAATTTGACTTTGGGCGCGTGCAACATAATAGGTCTAGAAATTTTTTAACAACTTGGATGTAAAGGTAATATCAACTTATGTAACCATATCCAATTTTATTAACTTTCGTTGGAAATTAAAGAAGTTATTAAACAAAGAGAAAAATGCAGTATTTTAGTTTTCACCCTGTACTCTGGAAACCACTTAAAATATTCATACTTTCTTTGCGGATTCTAAAAGGCCTCTAAGTAATACAACTTTTGTATAATCTAACTGAACATGTATCTTCTTAGGTTTCAAGATTCCCATCGTGAACATTGAAATAATAGTAATTCTGTATATAGTTTCTAGCTTGTTTACACATACAACCTGTTGCACTATTTGCAATATTCGATAAAACATCAAGTCTTCAACTAACTTCAGTAATTTAAATTTAAATAGGGTTCGAGTACCTTTAAAATAATTAAACTAAATCTTCCACGATGAACACTAACAGTGACTGCTCAAAGCCTAGATCATTTCAACCAAACTTATGAAGTAAGTTAGGTTAATATAATCGCTACGTCGTCGTCGTCGCCGCCGTCGCTGCCGTCGTCCGTTGCCATATTCCCAAAATGATACAATAAAAGATATATATATATATATATATATATATATATATATATATATATACGGATCTAATCGACGTTACTAGACCAATGATGTTTAGCAGACGACCTAAGACCCTGCAGAAATACCAATAATTTAAATGTATATCTCACTAAATTAGAATGTTTTTAACAAGCACTCGACAAGACGCTATAGAGGGGAAATGATTTTTTCAAAATATGGAATTTCGATAAATACCTATCTCCGCTAGATCCGGGAAGCTAAACCATTTTCCTGAACCCAATTATATACAGAAATGATGTTTGACCGATACTCTCATGCCCGACACCGTTGCCGCGTTTGTGTACAGCATTTTATCATTGTAAAACTCAATCTTATATTATATTTTATTACACTTGCATCGTGGGCTTGAATTAGACTTTCGCTGTACCTTGTCTGCTTTGTCGTATGTTTACATGCGTTGTTAAGTGAATGTGAAAATCAAAAAGTCTTAACGATGACTACCAGGTACAAGAATATAATGTTAATGTGCTTAAATACCAATGACAATCTTCTTCTACGACCAGAATGGGAGTCCACTAGTGGTTTAAAGGATGAAGATAAGGAAACAGCTTTAGTAAGTAAGAAGTGGTTAAAGTATATCGTGGTCTATAATTAACATTGACTTTTTGTAGATTGGAAGGTTGAACGTAATAATCCTGTAATCAGATGCGACAATTTTGGTAAGTAATGGTAGTTATATTTAAATGCTTTCATATAGTAGATAATAACTCTGTTTTATTAACGTAATCAGTTTTAGCAAGAAATTGTACTGTTTTTATAAACCATACCTCCACTACTATTAGTAAGATTTTATCTAAGATTCTCCTTTCTCGACACTTTTTAATCTATAACATCGAATACCGTTACATACTGTGTTTTCTATTTATCATGGTATTTGATACGAGTTTAGAGTTCATTCCAGTAAAATTGTTGATTAAGCGTTTGTAGACATAAATATAAAAAGACAGCCAATTTTCCGATACTAAATTTTTAACTGTACTAATTATTTTATTAAATAAAATCAGTAACAATTTTTAATGAGGAATTAATTTGGCGTTCAACAAAATTTGGTATAATGCAACTGAGACTGTGAATATTTTACTTATGGTATCTTATCACACGATGAATCCGCTCTAAATTACAGTACGGCGTTTTACTCTTTTTTCAAGGGTTATTAAAGTTGAACAAATTTAATAAACAATTAATCAGCGATGATTAAGAAGAACTGTCTGATTCTTAAACTTTCATTAGTATTTGTCAACCCTATAGTTTTCCATCAAGAACGTTGTCGCATGATTAACGTTATTCGTACGTAAATTCATACAGCTAAGGCATCAAAATTTCAAACATGGTATTTAAAATCATTCATTCTGTATGTTAAAATTACTCGCGATGTCTTTAATCTTAGGTTTGGAGTACAGTTGCTTTAGAAAATATTAACGGTGGGTAATGTTCTACATGAAAAATTTCCATCTAATAATAATAATATAATAATTATAATAATAATAATAATCAGAGTTGAGACGATTTAAATCAGAATTTAATTATAATATAAATCAACCCATTTTTTTACATTTAAATAATGATTTATATTAACATATTTTTAATATTTAAATCATAATTCAAATCAAGTTACGAAATACTGATAAATAAATAAATCAACCTTCAGAAAATTTAAATAAAGGTACAATTTGTTTAAACAATAAAAATTAAACTGAACTGTGTACACACTTGAGTATTTCAGAAACCAAAACAGATATCACACAAATATAAAAGATGTATTTGTTTTAAATCCAATAGGATATGCTCCAGCCATTGCTTTAAAAATCTGAATTGTGCAAACAAGTAGCTTATAATTTGAGAAAACAATTGTAACTTTCTTATTCTATATTATATATTATCAGACATTTATGTGCCAGAAAATTATAATTTTTATACCTATTCATCAAATATTGGTATTTGTTCTTCGTTTCAATGTTTATTTTTTTGACATATACTGCTATAGGTGTTTTTAAGTATAGTATAGCAGAAAAACAAAAAATTTTCTTCCCACTTTACCACATAGCTATAGATACAAAAACAGTGAACACGAATTGGAGATCCACTTGCAACGACGCAACTATTATTACACCAATTATTGCTTTCTATCCAACATTTGCATCAAATGGCCAATTTGCTTATCCATATGCTGTAGTCTTATATAAAATCCCCAGTATGATATACAACTTCATAAGTGAGTCTTTAGAAGCATGTGGCAGCGTTTTAGATTATGACGCAAAGTGGAATGCCCTTTAAAGGCCTTTATAATCGAGTACCATACGAAATTTTTTAATCTAAGAGAGTAAGGTGAAAAGTTCTCAGCCTACAATGAAAGATTGCAAATTTTAGTGAAGAAAATGATTTTATTTTTCGATATAATTCCCCTTAACTTTAACACACTTGGTCCAGCGTTTCTCCAACATCAGTATTCCTTCCCGGAAGTAAGGATCTGGAAGATGTGAAGCGTTTCCCAGAAACAAATTTCTGCAAGTTTGGGAACAGATAGAAGTCTGAGGGCGCCAAATCAGGGGGACAGGGGGGATGGCCGAGCAAGTCGTACCCTAAATCCGTCAATTTTCCCACCGCCAACGCACCCTTGTGTGCAGGTGCGTTGTCTTGGTGAAAGATGATTTTTTCTTCTTCAAGCCAGGCCTCTTCTTGCGAATTTTGGCATCCAGCTGGTCAAGAAGGGTGGAGTAATATTGACCTGTAATTGTTTTGCCTTTTTCAAGGTAATCTATTAACAGGATCCCTTTCACATCCCAGAACACGCTGGCCATCACCTTTCCGGCAGAAGGCGATCGACTTCGCTTTCTTTGGCGCTGAACAACCGTATTCCACCCACTGCCTCGACTGCTGTTTCGTTTCTGGCGTATAATGGCCGCACAAAATCGCTCGAATCCTTATTGAATCGGGCCAAACATTGCTGCGGAACTCGTTTTCGCATTTGCTTTTGATCGGCATTCAGCAAATGCGGCACCCATCTTGCGCAGAGCTTTTGCATCCTTAACTCTTTGTGTAAGATGTTTCGCACCATTTCGTCCGATATCCCTATAGCCTCAGCTATCTCCTTCACTTTCACTCGCCTATCGTCCAACACGATATCATGCACTTTTTCGACCGGTGTGGTTGCGGTTTTTGGTTGTCCTTCACGTGGGTCATTTTCGATAGACGTGCGACCACGTTTAAATTTAGCTGCCCACTTTTTAACGGTTGACAGGGAAGGGGTAGAGTCTCAGTAAACTTTTGTCAACGTCGGATGAATTTCCTGAGGGGTTAATCCATGCAAAACGAAGAATTTTATGACCGCACGATATTCAAGTTTATCCATCTTAAGGAAACACGCATAAGACGTCTGCTTGAAAAAATTCGTGTAAACAAACTACTTGAGATAGCAAGTTGAAAATTGTCATACGAACTAATGACATGTGCACGCAGGCGGGAAGCTCAAATTTTTGCTGTTTGGAACGCCATCTCTGTTTCGGGCCAAGAACTTTTCACTTTACCTTTGTACCTGCAGTGCAACTTGAAAAATGAATGTTTAATTTGGAACTTGAATACACATCATTTATTTGAAATGATCAATAGTTCATTGATTTAAAAATATTTACAATTAATATGTGTCTATAATTTGACCAATAAATGAAAAACTTTTTATGTTGTTGCTTAGCGATCTTTAAAACATTAGTGCGATAAAGATCGCTTTTAAGTTCTATAATAGTCATTTACATATTATAATTGAAAAGTACTACATTATTGCTCTAAAATGACGGTTATGGCGTTACGCGAAGAGGAGTGCAGTAATCATTTGAGGGCATTAATATAAATTTTCGTTTGTATTATATTGCTATGTTAGTGCTGTGATGGTACAGCAAATTGTAAATTTAAAATTACTGACTTACTTTCTTTTCTAACTTTTCTTTGTCTGGCTAGCTCAACGGAAGTAACGGAATTTACAAAATGAAATCAAATACAACAATCTGAAAAGGCATCTATACATTCAAAACAATTTGCTTTCATAAAAAGAATACAGAACAGTTTACAGCATAACCCTTCAAACAAAATTATTCCTAACAAGTACCTATTTACTTAATTATTAATATGTTCCTCACCTAGTCTTGGTTAAAATTTACAGAAAGGAAATCTTTTCACTTGTGGATAATTTATCGGTCTCTTACTCCCACGCTTGTGTTTGTCCAAAAAGCCTTGACAGATAGTCTATTTAAAGGTCAAAATGTTTCGAATTCTGACCCCAAAACTTTCTGATAAACATCCTTACAAAAAATTATATGATTAAGTCTTATTCTGCCTTAAATTCAAATGACAAAATACTCAGATAGCAATCACAAACAAAAAAATCTGAAATTAATACTTGCGAAATCCAATAGTACTTATCCAATTTGTAATTAACGTTATTAAACACCTTCTGCTTTTATTCTTAAATTGATGTCAAAAACTAGCTTACGAGATTTTCCATTTTATTTGAAATCTCCATTTACGACATCAGTTACCAAAAGTGCATCTTATGTTTTATTTAACTTTAGAGTAGCTTTGGTATCGAAGAACGTTGAATTTTCATTGTATTTTTGCAAATCAAATTACTGCATCTAATTATGTTTAAAATCTTACATGACAAATAGCGATCTAATAAAATTTTTTATCCTTGATCTCGTAAACTGAAACTACTACATATTGCTTGTTGACGCGAATTAATGAATAATTCACTAATAAAGTTCCGGCTTTTATATTAAAATTATCAAAGTATGTGATGATTCTTAATTTTATTTGAATCTTTGTCGTCTAGGTGATGTAATATTTCCTGGAACTCCCTGGTTTAATGACCTAATTAGTGTCAAACTGTGATTTATATATGTAGTAAAAGGTAATGTTAATCTTTGTCCAACGTAAGGAGTTGAAGATGGCGTTGTATCCTATCTAGTAGTAATGTGAAGGCACTAAAATTGATTTTATGCCTTTTTAATGATAGCGCGAGTTTCTTAAGTAGCGTGTTTACTAATTTAACTATTAATGATTTCTCAGTACATATGACGCATTTTTTCTATTTCTTCCCAAGCTTCTAGAACATGTTTCTTTTAAATGTTATACGATTGTCAATTTAGCTAAGTAACTAAAGCTTTAATTGCTTTATTTATTCTTTGTAAATGCAAAACGATTTACATTTTATTATTTACAAATAAAATGTGATCTAATGCATATTTTAGGCACATATTTAATAAGGGTTTGTTTGTCAAAATGCATTAAGATTTGCATTGTTTTACGCGGATATTTTACACACGGGTAATTATTTATTAAATAAATAACCAAAGTGTTTAATTGCTTTTTGTCTAGATTGATTTGTTTACTAATATAGCTCGTATTTTAATGAATGAAGGGCAATAAATTCATATTATTCTAACATGGATTAAATAGATTTTTGTACTTACAATGTGCTTTAAAATGATTGTTTACACACACGGAATTGTATTTCGCTTTGCATTTTAGTGGCTTTAAATTTACAATACGCTTGTAAACTTTATACAGGGTGGAACAATGAATATTCGAAAATTTTCTATTCTTTTGGTCTCGTTCTAATTGCGTGGGGTTTTATTTATAAAAGTTGGGTTTCAATCACCTCTCGTAATCTCCTTATCACGTTATAATATTGAAATTTTCCTATAGCTACTTACTAAGGTAGAACTATTTTTATTCACTAACTTTATTATAAATTTAATACAGTGAAAAAATCTTGCAATGTGTCAGATTTGACAATTAGTAAATTGAGACGCTTATTTACTGGTTGCTATAGACGATGCGAATTTTTTAGTTTTATCGCTCGCTTCAATAAACGTCGACGTTCTTTGTCGGGGTCAAGCAAAAAGCCTTGTTTAATTAGTGATTGTAAAAAATTGATACGATTGTGCAGGTATATTAAAAATATTTACAGAATTTTATTATTCTAGGTTTTCAGAAGACATTCATCAAACAGCGAAGGTTGCAAAAGTTTTACTATTATTAAATGCCGGAAGAGGAATGGAGTGTAAAGAAAAAATCTTCCAGATATTCAAATTACTGACGATCTTGTTGAATACGAGGAAAAGGACTGTATTGATTCAACTAAGGGTACAGAACCAGAGTACGTTGCGCTAGCGACGACCGTCTAGTGTCAAGCGGCATCAAACCCATTGGAACAACCATAACTTTGAGAGTGAAATCTACAATGGATGTAAATTCTGTACAATAAATTCATCGTGTCTGAAATTCTGATAGTACCAAGGGTTCCGTAAGAAATTGGTGGTCGACTAAAGAAAAGAAAATTGTTATAGAATTCTTTAAAAGCCACATCCCATACAAAACAGCATCAAAAAAGCAAGAATGTATGAAATTTTTAAACAAACATTCAACTTATTTGAGAACAGTGATTGGGTACGAATAAAAACACTGGTATATAACACATATGGAAATAAATAATTACTCAATTGTGTTTATCAATGTATGTATTTTAAGTAATGTTTAATAAACGCAAAGGAATTATCTATTTAGTTTGAACTACATATATTTTTTTAATGCTCGACCAGGTGATGGTTCCTTAATGTATTAACAAAATGATGCATAGTGACCTCTAAGAAAGAAAACAAAGAAAGCTAAACTAATAATAGTTATAATAAGTGCGTAGGTCAATTTGTCTTTTGTTTAGTTCTTAAATAACAACTAAATAACATATTGTATTCATCATTTTAGTAAAGTACGGTCGACTAAAGAATTTTGTAACTAACTCGAATAAATAGAGAACAATCGACGAAAAAGTATTGTAACTATCTGAAATATTAAATTGGTATTAATAATCTCTATAATCAACGAATCTTTAAAAGATCTCGATTAATAATACTTGAAATATTACACAGAAAGAAGTATGGCGGGGTGTTATTCCTTTGGTGTTTTTAAAGAAAAAAATTTAAAATGGGAGGTAGGGTAGAAAGTATCGTTACAAAATGATAAAACTACGGTCTAGGATAGTGTTACAGTTGCGTTTCAAATATCAGACCATGACTTATGCTAAATTTCATCTACCTAGGTACCCAGGAACTGCCTTTGACACACGCCGCCCAATTAAGTTCTTTTAAACTTTGCAAAGGACCATGTTAACAATTCAGTTTTTAAAATATTCCTGTATTGAGCATTGCAAAGCCAGGTTGTATAGCGTGTTTCATCATTTTTGGTCTTCATTAACTAACCACACCCCAATTAGGTTAGGTCGTGAGGGCCGCGCGTCAAACTGAAAAAAACAAAATTTTTCAATTTTTCTGTAACGAACATACTATAGTCTGGTTGTGTGCAAAATTTGTTTCTCTGGATTTTAGGGAAGGGTTTTTAACCACCTGCATTCTAATTGGAGTCTTTTAAGTTGTAGAAATGGGGGTTTAAAACGGATAAAGCATTTTTTGTAATTTTGCTGTGATGAGCATACCAGAGTTTAGCATGCAAAATTGAATGCGTCTGTTTAATTAGAATGTTTTATGTGTAAAATGACTGCAGCTTGCATTGATATTCTATATAGTTATATCACCGTTATGCGCCTGTTATTGTTGCTGAAATGTGAATTTACATAAGCTACCGTTTGGGGGACATAATGATAATTAATACTATTAATTATAGTTATATACTGAACGGCAATTTTTGCTAAGGAAAAGTTACATTGTCTATTATACCTTTTTATAGTCACCAATCATTGCAGCTCACGTGCTGAAAAAGCACTACTAGTAGCTTGAGAAAAAGTCCAATGTGCATATTTGTATCAGAACTAATTAAGTAAATAAATATAGCGGTTGAGCCAGATAACGTGGCCACCGCAAATATCTTCGAAAGTATTAGCAATAAGCAAAAATTGCTATAAATAAAATGTCCTCAGCTTACTATCCTTATAATAATGTCATATGGAAAACAATTTTATTGTACACTTTGTTAAGGGGTGGGGGTGATTTTCGAAGTTCAAATGGTACTCTATATTGATATTCACATCATTGGAAAGTCTTAATTTTCTAGAATGCTATGATATATCACATTCATATGGCTGGATAATAACTTTTACAAACTTTTTACTGGTTTATTTAGAAAACATTCCTGATACATAGCTATCGCGTGCACTGCATTTCCAACATTTTTACCTTATCCTCATAAAAATACATTTATAATTATTAAATTAACGCTGCTACCACAAATTTTATTTTTTGCATTTTATTTATAACGTTTTTACTAATACTAATACCTTCGGAGATATTTGCGGTGGTCAAGTTATTTAACTCAACCGGTATATGGAAGGCGCATTGCGCCGAGCTTTGTACCGGACTGCACTTAGTAAGCTTGGGCTAACCCATTGTGCATTGTATCCCTTTTGGCCGATTACACAATCAATACCAAGGCGATTGAGAATTAAAAGTGGGTAGATATTGATGCTGTATCCATTTGTTTACATAAATGTGCTATTCTGTATGTATATCTTATTTGTATGCCCATTTTAATAGTTTTAACGCAATAATATTAGTTATTGAACTTTTGGAATTTTAAATACTCATGCACGTTCATTGCAGGTGGAAATCTTTTGCCCTACTGCTACTTCAGATATCCTTGCCCAAGTAGTTTAAAAATAAGTGACATTAATAAATTAGTTTAAGTAGTGTTGTGTATTAAAACACTCGGTTGCGATTACTATTTGTAAATACGGTCTATCCTCTTTTAATTTTATCTTCTTCTACTTGCCATTCTTCTCTTTTTGTAATTGCTTTATTTCTTTCTTAGAAGTCTTCCCTTTGATTGCGTAATAGCAGTTTTTACAATGAATGGCAAAAAACATTCGTTAGTAGATTACTTTAAATCAGTTCCAGCTGCTAAAAAATCAAAAAGTAATGAAATTCTACATGAAAGTCAACCTACTTCATCAAAAAACATCGAGCTAGATGTATTAGAATTAGATGATTTACCAAGTCTATTAGGTGATAGTGATAGTGATAATGAACTGAATGTATTTATATTTGAATCCGAGTCGCAAGACGATGATGAGCCAGATTTAATTTTTGAAGACTGGCAAGATAGATTTTGGGCTTTTGAGCGACTTTTTAAAAAGTATCTTCAAAAAACTCTTTTAACGATTTTTATTTATACAGATTTACAATTTGAATTTTCAATACAAGTACATTATATTCATTAACGTATTGAGATCAAAATTACTCTAAGGTGATATTTACTGAATTAAATGAACAAAATTAGGATAAGTAGCTGAATAACCAACAAGATTAAAGTTGTGAAGCTCAAGACTGACTAGCCATCTTGGGCTCTAGAGGGTATTTATGTTGTCCCTGCCCCTCACATTGCTTGTGGGCACTGCAGAGCTTGTGTCTGCTTATTTCTTTATTCATTTATACAATACAAAGTAACAATATTAATACTAATAATTCAATCTTATTGTCTACTGTGACCTACACCTGCAGTGTCATATTACATCTGAATACAATGTATTCACATCCGTTCTCATGTCTGGTTTATGAACTTCCATTAACCTTTTATTATTTGTCCTCCAATTAATTATACATTGTAACAATCTAACTTCAAATTGAATAATTCCATTTGATTACCTATATATCCTAATTTAAGGGATATGTAACAGGCGTCAACAGAAAAGTTGCAGAATTGCCGAAACTGCAATATCTTATTCTACAAAAATTGTGCCCTGCTGTGTTTTAAATATTACGCCAGGACCGTCAAATCCTTCAGAAAGTATAAGATAGCCCATCTCAGCCTATTTTAAACTTTTACCCGCAAACTAATTTTAGTGGTAGATTAAGACACTTTAATAAAAGTTGGTACCAACTCTTTTCCTGGTTGGAATATTGCATTTTAACTGTGACTGTTTATTGTTTTGTGTGTCGTCATTTTACAATAAAAAAGGACTCTATCGCAGTATTTGTAGGAATAGGTTTTAATAATTGAAAAAACGCATTGAATAAAGATGCTGGACAAAAAACACGAAAATAGTTTAGAACATAAGCATTCATTCGTTAAATGTTCGTCCTATAAAGCCATTAAATCACCAAGTACTGCTACCGCAGTAGTCGGACAAATAAGTGAAGCACATTTGAACTTCGTTAAAGAAAACCGAATATATGTTGGAGTAATCGTCGACATTTTGCGATATGCGGGCTTTCAGAATATTGCTCAAAAAGGAGATGTTGAAACTGTAGAAAGCTCTAATAAAAGTAACATTAGAGAACTTCTTAAACTTTTCAGTAAGTACCATGAGATAGTTAAGAAAAAACTTGGTGAAGGGATAGCAGCAAACGCTAAATATACTAGCCAGAGTTTAGAATAAAATTTTGCTTATTTTTTCAAAGATGATGCTAGATAGGATACGCAAAGACCTCCAGAACGTAATTTGCTTTTCAATAATGTGTGACGAGGCAAAAGACGTCACAAAAATTGAACAAGTTTCAGTTGTGGTTAGGTATTATTTAGATGGACAATCTATGAAAGATTTATAGGTTTCAAAGCTGCAAATAAGTTAGATGCTAGGTTCATTGCTTATTTATATTAAGGAGATATTAGCCCGACTAAATGTAGACATGAAAAATGCGTAGCACAGACATATGATGGTGCAAATGTAATAAATGGTAGGACTAACGGAGTTCAAAAACTTTTTAGGTATGAGGTTAATCAAACAATTTATGTACATTGCTATAATCATCGGTTGAACTTGGTTATAACGGATGTCTGCAAAAAGGCTGGTAAGAGCAATAAGTTTTTTAATTTATTACAAACTCTGTATGTTTTTATTTCGCAATGGGCTGATTATGCGAGATTTATTGGCTTGCAAAAAAGGCTTCATCCAAACAAACGACGATTATTAGAATTAAAGAAAATTTATTATACAAGATGGTCGGCCCAAGTTTTTGCATGTTTAAGTGTAAAAAAAAATTAAACAAAATGTTAGTATTACTCAACTTATTGATTAATGAGGGATCAATCATTTTGCCGAGCAATTGGATTGTTGTATCAGATAAATTTCGAATTTGTATTCAATATTTGTCTTTTTTCGAAAATTTTGTTAGTACTCAAAGGTGTTAGTGATTATTTGCAAAAAGTTACAGCTGACATAAGTTCAAGTAATGATCTGATAATGTCTATTATAAAAACATTTAAATAATGGAGAACATATGAAGGTTTCAAGGAATATGCAAACATATATTCCAAAGTCATAAAAATGTGTACCGAAAATAAAATTAATATTCTTCAGTCTATGCAAGAAAGCGCAACAAAAAGTGAGCGGAATAGAAAGTTACCGCAAAACTATCAAAATTACATCATAGAGGAAGTGGCTTTGGTGCAAAACAAACAATAAAGTGAAGTCATAAACCACTGTAAAATAAACATGTTTTTACTGGTATTGGACGCAGTATTATCAGAACTCAACGAACGATTTGAACAGTGTTCCGACATTATCGTATCCAGTGGCTCTCTTCACCCTTAAAATGTAAATTTTTTAGTTTATGAACATCTGCTGCCGATGGCCAAACACTACAAAATAAATTTGGAATCGTTGGAAGCTGAACTGAAAATTTTACCAAATACACTAAAATTATACAAAGCGCAAAACAAATTTATAATAAAAACAATTTTAAATTTTATTGGCCTGCTTAAAGCATATAAAATTGTTTTCAATGAAACGTTTAAAAATGCAGTAATTGCTGTTATAATCCCCGTGTCAAGTGCTGCTTGCGAATGTACCTTTTCTTGTTTAAGACGGTTAAAAACGTATTTAGGAAATAGAATGACAAACGATCGACTATAATATTTAGCAATAATTAATATTGAAGGGTCCATAGTTAAAGAGCTAGATATAGAAAGCGCAATAAATGAATTTGATACAGTGCATAAAAACAGCTGCATTGTGTTTTAACACGGCTTTACAAGATCCTCCTTACTATATTTTTTGATATCCCATTATAATTTAAAGCCAGAAACAAACCGACCGATTATTCGATTTACGTGCTGAGCTTTAGCCCTCAGAAAACTTGTTGAGGTTATAATGATTTATATCCAAAGTGCAAAATAATTTATATAAACAAATGTATCTCAAAATTGTGCAAAAATTTTAATACACTATAGTGAACCTACTAAAAATGCTTACATCGTTACCTGACATCTGTTCTTACTGTAAACATTCAAGTAAGGATACATCACCGATCACAATAAGCAAACGCATGGTTGCCGGTTGGAGGAACTGATAACGTCGGTTGAACATACTGAGAAACATCGTCTGTATATCAAGTGACTTGAACGCTCTCTGCACTAGTTTTACGTGAACTAGATTTGTATATAACGGTATGTTAAACCGACTTTTCATTCCCGATCATATAATAGTAAAAATGTGCTTATAGGGTTATAGGGGTCAAGGAATGGAGAAATACACCAAAAACCTTGTCAGACCCAGACCCGGGTCTGGAAACGTCGCGTTGGCTTTAATAACGTCGGGTGTGTATAGCACTTCGGGCCTGTATTAGCGGTAAAACAAATGCATATATATATATATATATATATATATATATATATATATATATATATATATATATATATTACTCATATTTAGACCAGGGTAGAAAATTAAATAATCAAATCAAATAATTTTAATTACCGTGTATAAGAAATTTCATTAAATAATACGCTTTATTAAAACCTTGAAGCATAAATAAACTCGGTCGTTCAGTAAAAATAAGAAATTTAAATTATCTATAAGACGCTTTACATCAAAAGAAGCAGTATTGAAAAGCGCAGTTGATAATTTAATTATTCCTAAACAAATGGAAATTACGTGCAAAGTTTATATTAATTAACCCTATTTTAAGTAACCGGTAGTAAAACAAAGTGTACATATAATAATTAATATTTAAGTTGTATTCGCTAAAAATGAAAAGGATGGAAATCAATTTTAATTGGAGTTAATTAAACCGTTAATAACATATAATAAGCATAAAAGCTTGTGAAAACCCAATAATAGTCAAATCGTAGGAAGGTTATTTAAAATGTTACGTTTGAACACCCTGCGTGTTTTAAAAGGCAATTTCAAGTTAATTTGTTTGGATAAACATGTTGATTCTAAGGATATTGGAAACGATCAGATGCTTTAGCAGGAAATACAGAACACCTGCGTATTTTTAAAAAGCTCATTCTGCGTAAATTTGGCAAATAATTAATGTTTCAAAGAATCTTGGAGAAACCGGGACTTAGTATTCACGAGAATGTGCGATACGGGTTTATTAAACCCAGATAACAGTCCGCGTGGACTAAAATATAATCGATAATAAAGAATATAAATTTGCACCAATACGAACAGGTTAGAAAAGGAAAGAGAAATGCGTCAAGCAAAGACACATATTGTAAAGGGCGGGATTTAAGCAACGTCAAGGGGTTGCGATTGGTTAAAAATAGGATGCATATATCAGAGGTAGAACAACAATTTCTGTATAAAAGTAATTAGTTTTCTCGGACAACTTTGCGGGCCGTGTTGAAATTTTCTGAGATCTCAATGGGGTGAGTACTAAATTCATAAAAATCGACGTGCAGGCTACAGACTGGGAACGTAGAATGAGGAATTCGTTGGAATTACCCGTTTTAGGGAACAAAGCGACGTGTCGGCTATTCGCTATATATACAGGCGGGAATATGTGTTTCTCTCTTAGACTCTTAGACTTTCGACGATTCGATGCGTTAAAAGCTCGTGCATCCGCGACTTGATATTAAACAGTGCATTTTAGTTTGATTAAATAATTTAAAGTGTGCTAGTATATTTTAGTGACTCAAAATAGTTGGTTATTTTACGTGCTAACATGAATGTACTTCAGTGCACTTAGATACAAGGTAATAAAGTTTATTATCACGGTACCAATTAGTAAAATTTACAACGACAAATGTATACCCAAAAGTAGGCAGTTTTGGCGTATATTGGTAATATTGGTAAAAGGAAGTATGAATTTCTTTGCTATTTTGCGGGGTGTTAATGACTAAATGGTTCGTAAATGTGTCTGCATCCACTGAACCAGAGGCAGATATACACAGATGAGTTCCGGAAAAGCCTAGAAACAACTTTAAATTAATGGTGATGGAGAACATTTTTAAAGCGTTGACAACTTGAAGCTGTAAATAGAATCCGGTTGGAATGGTGTGATTTACAAAAGGGACGATTACACTGAAGCTACGAGGACAATAACCTTCAGGTAAATTGTACTATTTTGTTTGACATTTTTGTGTGTATTGAATGACTTTATAATTGATTTACTTTAAATGGACATTAGTGGAATTTTTCTAACCATAAAAATTTAATTTTAAGATGAAATTTGCTTGTTTAAGTAAAAGGGTATTTTGTTTTGATGTTCGGGAATAGGATGAAACTTTGGGTAGGTCTTTGAGCTCAATTAGACAAACCTGGTTAATTAACGTAAAGGGTGGTAGATGCTCCTTTATACTCAGACTCCGGTCTGCTTATATTGTTATATTAATTAGTAGGCATCCAACAAGGACTTTAATTTTGGATGCACAGTAAAATGATAATAAAATTAATCCGGAAATTCTTTTAAAACTGAATTTTATGTTCAAATTTAATTTGAAAATTTAATGTATTCTGAATATTGATGTAAATAGAGTTAACGTTGATGTTTGTGGTAGGAATGTGTTGTTTAATTTTTATGATTGAGAATGGAAGTTATCTAGAAGAGCAGCCGAGGCGATTAACAGAAGGAATCAACGGACCAGGTGATTTAAAAGGTTTCACAGCATTCTTGGCGACCCAAAAGTGAGGCTCGAGTTCCAAATAAAATTTTGTTATTTTATTCCAGGAAACTGGCAATCTGAGAGAGAGTTTCTGTTTGTGGATAAATTTAAAAGTATTTTAGAGTGTGTGAGAGTGATTAGAACGTATGCAGAGAAAGGAGTGGTTAAGGAGTCAAGGAGTGGAAATTGGAAGTGACGATAGTGCATTGTGTGGGAAAAATTCGAAAATGGAAGAAGCAGGAGGCAGTAGAGATCAGTCGAGGACGGAATCGGGGATCAAGGAAACGAGATGATATTGAGAATGTTAGAGAGAATGAACGATGAATCTAATAGAGCTAGGGAAGAATCCAACAGAAAATTAGAACAGCTAAGCGATGAATCGAACAGGAAGTTAGAAGAGATTAGTCAGAAAATAGATAAGACGAATCAAGAAGTTGTAGAATTTAAAAATAGTCTTACTGTAAAGATGGGGAAGTTGAAAATAGGGTAGATAAAATGAGCGTGACATTACAGGTCTTCGACAGGAAATGGGACATTTAAGGTCCGAAGTACGCATTTTCTGTGAAGAAGAAATAAACGTAAAATGACTGAAGTAACGGACTCATGTAGGGATCAGTTAGGCAGGGTAGAACGCGAAGTTAGTAGTATTAAATACAACATATCAAATTTAACGGGGAAGGTCCCAGATTTTATACAGGTGGAGTATCATTGGACCAACACATGAAGTTTTATGGTGATAACAGGGTAAATCCACAAATTTTTATTAATAGTGTAAGAAATCTAGTGGGAAATTTATTTGACGAACAGACTAAACTGAATACGATAAAGGCTTTATTAAAGGACAACGCGGAAGCATGGTACAATTTAGTAGGACAGGACATAGACACGTATCAGGACTTTGAAAACAAATTTTAAAACACTACTGGAGTGACCACAGACAAGACCAGGTACGAGACGACTTAATTACAGGAAAATTTAAGGGAGAGTTTGCAGGATCTAGGAGCAATATGCCATCCGCAAGTACAGTGTGGCCAAACAACTGAATCCACCATTGACGGACAGACAGATAATCAAGTACCTATCACGACATTTTGAACTGGAAATTAGACAACACGTGGCCTTACAAAACATCACAGAACGGGAGACATTTTTAGAGTATTTACAGAGATATGACGATGTATGTGTTGGACGGACAAGAGAGATACGAGAACGAAACGTTAACACAGTTAGGTTTGACAACAGGACACCGAATTATCCGAAACGGCCTGACTACAACAGAAATTTTCGACCGAATTGGGAACGACGAGGACAGGAATACAGGAGCAATAGTGCGACTAGGGGACCGACGCCAAGACCTAGTTACACGAGACAGAACAGTTTACCGGAAGTAAACAGGACTGTGACCAGCACGCCGAATAGAGATAGGGACACGGATATTAACACGAGGAGGACGTACGCACAGGTTGTAGAAGGACAACCAGGACCAAGCACGGAAAACAGGATGAGACAGGATTTTTAGAACGCGACAGACCACTAGATTTCTGTGTAAATGTATACGAACATCCACGTGAATTTTTCAAAATTGAGGAGGAAGTAGAGCCAGAAACTGAAGAAAAAGTATGTTTGCCAATTATTAATTTAGAAATTTTGAGAATAATGTAGAAGTATTACTTGATACAGGGGCAGAGGCGAGTTTAATATCGGAGGAATTCGTCAGCAAAATTAGGGATAAGGTTTGTGATAGAATTATGCCTATAAAACGTAGCCATTTAGTAGCTCAAATAAAAAGAAGTTTGCTGTAGTAAATAGTGTTGTGGTGCTTAGGATAGATATAGGAGGTTTAAGCTGTGAACAGGAGTTTGTAATTGTACCTGGACTGAAGTTTCAGAGCATTTTAGGTGTTGACTGTATGATGAAGTTAGGGGTTTTGATCGATATGGAAAGGAAGGTAATAAGGATTAAGGAGAGGGTAGTGCCATGGAAGGGCAGTTATGAAGTCACAGAGGATGACACGGGGTTAAGTATTAATGTAGTAGAGGTAGAGGATGATGAAGTTAAACAGATCAACACGATAAGATGTCCAGAGGAAAGGAAAGTAGAGGTTCAAGCTTTAATACAAAACATGCAAAAGTAGTGGGAGTAGAAGCAGCATATCAGGAGCAGGTGAAGGCGAAATTAAGTAAAGATGGCAAGTTTGTTTTAATCAAGTAGATTTAAGGGATTCATTCTGGCGGATTCCATTACACAAGCATTCTAGCAGGTACAGAGGATTTTCCGTAGAGGAAAATTTGATAATTTTAAAGTAGTATCGTTTGGTTTGTCGGCAGAAAAGGAAATGATAATGAATAAGAAACAGACAAGTGTAGGGACTGAAGAAGAAGTAATATTTAAGAGTCAGGATAATAGGGATGATAAGTTTATTGTATGTGAGATAATAGGGAGGATAAGTGTAGATATAGAAGGGGGAGAGATAGGGATGAAGAGTATTAGGATGGTGAGAAGGAAGACTTGGAGGGTCAAGAAGAGAGTTAGATTTAAATAGGATAAGAATAGAGATAGGTGTATATAGAAAAGTAGAAGTAAGTGTTTATAGAAAATAAAGCTAGATATAGGATACATATGGGAGATAATTAGGAATAGGTTTAGGATGAGGATAAAGAGTAAATGTAGGAAGAAAATAAGATAGGTTAAGTATAGATATTTTATATAAGATTAGTGGAGAGTTAGGAATAGAGTAAGAGTAGGATAGGCATATAGGATTAGGTAGGGGGAAGTAAAGTATAGTGAAGAGTAGTTAAAAGTTAGGAATAGGATAGGTATATAGGATGTATATAGGATTAGATGGATAAGTAGGATGAAGTTAGGGATAATTTCAGTTTATAGAAGTAGGTGAGAGTTAGGAATAGGATAGGGATATAGGATAGGTGTAAATATTTTTTTGGATTGGAGACAAAGTAGGTAAGTTAGATAGATAAGGATAGAGAGAGATAGGCAAAATTTTGTTAAGATTTTTGGCAGTCTAAATATTTGATATTTGCATTCAAATAAGTGGGATTATTTGTATTCAAATAGGGGGAAAATACTCATATTTAGACCAGGGTAGAAAATTAAATAATCAAATCAAATAATTTTAATTACCGTGTATAAGGAATTTCATTAAATAATACGCTTTATTAAAACCTTGAAGCATAAATAAACTCGGTCGTTCAGTAAAATAAGAAATTTAAATTATCTATAAGACGCTTTACATCAAAAGAAGCAGTATTGAAAAGCGCAGTTGATAATTTAATTATTCCTAAACAAATGGAAATTACGTGCAAAGTTTATATTAATTAACCCTATTTTAAGTAACCGGTAGTAAAACAAAGTGTACATATAATAATTAATATTTAAGTTGTATTCGCTAAAAATGAAAAGGATGGAAATCAATTTTAATTGGAGTTAATTAAACCGTTAATAACATATAATAAGCATAAAAGCTTGTGAAAACCCAATAATAGTCAAATCGTAGGAAGGTTATTTAAAATGTTACGTTTGAACACCCTGCGTGTTTTAAAAGGCAATTTCAAGTTAATTTGTTTGGATAAACATGTTGATTCTAAGGATATTGGAAACGATCAGATGCTTTAGCAGGAAATACAGAACACCTGCGTATTTTTAAAAAGCTCATTCTGCGTAAATTTGGCAAATAATTAATGTTTCAAAGAATCTTGGAGAAACCGGGACTTAGTATTCACGAGAATGTGCGATACGGGTTTATTAAACCCAGATAACAGTCCGCGTGGACTAAAATATAATCGATAATAAAGAATATAAATTTGCACCAATACGAACAGGTTAGAAAAGGAAAGAGAAAATGCGTCAAGCAAAGACACATATTGTAAAGGGCGGGATTTAAGCAACGTCAAGGGGTTGCGATTGGTTAAAAATAGGATGCATATATCAGAGGTAGAACAACAATTTCTGTATAAAAGTAATTAGTTTTCTCGGACAACTTTGCGGGCCGTGTTGAAATTTTCTGAGATCTCAATGGGGTGAGTACTAAATTCATAAAATCGACGTGCAGGCTACAGACTGGGAACGTAGAATGAGGAATTCGTTGGAATTACCCGTTTTAGGGAACAAAGCGACGTGTCGGCTATTCGCTATATATACAGGCGGGAATATGTGTTTCTCTCTTAGACTCTTAGACTTTCGACGATTCGATGCGTTAAAAGCTCGTGCATCCGCGACTTGATATTAAACAGTGCATTTTAGTTTGATTAAATAATTTAAAGTGTGCTAGTATATTTTAGTGACTCAAAATAGTTGGTTATTTTACGTGCTAACATGAATGTACTTCAGTGCACTTAGATACAAGGTAATAAAAGTTTATTATCACGGTACCAATTAGTAAAATTTACAACGACAAATGTATACCCAAAAGTAGGCAGTTTTGGCGTATATTGGTAATATTGGTAAAAGGAAGTATGAATTTCTTTGCTATTTTGCGGGGGTGTTAATGACTAAATGGTTCGTAAATGTGTCTGCATCCACTGAACCAGAGGCAGATATACACAGATGAGTTCCGGAAAAGCCTAGAAACAACTTTAAATTAATGGTGATGGAGAACATTTTTAAAGCGTTGACAACTTGAAGCTGTAAATAGAATCCGGTTGGAATGGTGTGATTTACAAAAGGGACGATTACACTGAAGCTACGAGGACAATAACCTTCAGGTAAATTGTACTATTTTGTTTGACATTTTTTGTGTGTATAATAATAATAGGGTTTTATTTCTTACCTTTCATGAAATATATGTGACAATTAATAATAATATACATAAATAATATACACAGTAAGGTATGAAAACCGATGGTGATCAGATAGCTTCCTACTGAAGGAGAAAGCCCCTGCTCTACCCCACCACCGCGTTTGAATATCGCGTAGCAGAATTCACAAACCGTTTTGTTGATAACACTTACTAAGTTATGGTTGAATATTATCCAATTTTGTGAACACTTCTGTCGCAATGCAAGCTATATCTTAAGCAATTGTTTCAATTATACAATATATTCCTATTTATATAAGAAAGCACAACGTTATGATAAGCTGACTGTAGCAACACAACCCAAATAAGTAACTAATTAAAACAAATAAAAAATATATATATATTAAGGCTAGTTTTGAAGTTTGAGCCATAGCATCACATTATTCCGAAACGTACCGACCGTCATTTCTTTATAAGTGAGTGGTATTGTATTGTAAACCTTGGTTATATGATATGTAAATGAACGTTTATATAATTCCGTGCGATGTCGAGGTATACTCAAAAGGAATCTGTGGCGTAAATTTAAATGATGTAGGTCGGTACGGAAACTAATTTTGTTATAAAGATATGGAGGTGATTTTAGCTGAACAATTTTGTGAATAAATACAGCCGCGTGCAAGAAACGTCGTTTGTCCATACTAAGCCAGTTAGTTTCCTTGAGTTTGTACGTTATGCGGTCTCGCCGTCGGATACCGTGCACCAATCTCAGACAAGAGTTTTGCACCAATTGGATCTTCCTAGCCGTTGCCACATCAATGCACGGTCCATAAAGAACATCGCAATAGTTGAAATGCGAAAGCACTAATGATTCGCATAGCATTTTCTTGATATCCTTGTTTAGAGATCGTCTATTATCATAAATTAATTTTAAACCGCAATACGATTTGCGTAGGCAAAGATTTATGTGTTCTCTAAATCTAAAATCTTTATCCAAAACAACACCTAAATTTTGTACGAATCCCTAATAGGAATTGCCATATTTTTAACTTTAATGCTTATTTTTGTAGAGCTGCAGTTCTATTAATATCGGAACCAAAGACTAAAACCGCCGACTTTAAGGGATTGATACTAAGTGAATGTAGTTCAGCCAACTCTGTTAACCGATTTAGATCTTCGTTGATAACATCACATGCAGTTTGAAGTAAAGACGGATTGAACGACAGATAAATTTGTGTATCATCCGCATATTGATGAAAAGAGCAGTGTTTAAGCGCAACATTGCATAAATTTATTGAATACAGTGTAAACAATAATGGCCCTAGTACGGAACCTTGGGGGACACCACGTCGGACGGAGCATAGTCGTGAACGATTACCGTCTAATACAACACATTGAAATCTATCAGTAAGGTAACTTTTAATTAAGCTTATAGCACTATTTTCAAACCCGTAATAATTCAATATAGCATAAAGTAATTTATGATCAATTGTATCAAAGGCTTTTGAAAAATCAATTAAAACTAGTACTGTAAGTTTACCGTCGTCCGTGGCTCTCAGTATGTCATCAGAAATATTAAGTAAAGCCGAAGTACAGCTAAAATTACGTCGAAAACCTGATTGATAGTCACCTAGAAGAGAATTTATATCCAGAAATTGTCGTATTTTGGATTCCATAACTTTTTCCAAAATTTTTGACACCACTGGCAAAATGCTGATCGGCCTTAAATCTTGCAAGCTTTTTGGATTTTTATTTTTTGCGATAGGTATAATGTTTGCAATTTTCCACGCTTGCGGAAAAATGCCCTGTATTATCGATGAATTAATTATGTGTGTAATAACGGGTATAAGAAATGGACAGCATAGCCATATTAGTACTATATTTAGGTTATCATTACCGGTTGCTTTAGTTTTGATTGAGTTAATAATTTTACCTACCTCCTCCTCGGAAACAACCGTAAATGAAAATGTCATACTTAAATTAGATTTTTTATAGCTATACATTTTTAGTGTACTGTTTTTATTTTCCACAACTCCATTTATTGAACTAAAATATGAGTTAATATCATCCACATTTTTTAAGTGACTGGGAAAATCACAATTCTTCAGCTTGGAATATATTCCACAGCGTTGTAAATCTCTCCATAACGTTTTTGGATTACTCTTACTTAATGCATTGATGAGATAAGCTTTTTCATTTCTAATCGAAAGTGTGGTTAGGTTGCGAAGTGATTTATAGTATGTCCATTGTTCTAGTTTGCGGTATTTTTAAAACGTTTGTAGGCTGCATCCCTTAGATTCATCAATAACCTCACAACATCGGTTATCCATGGAGATTTCTGTTTCCTAAATACAGACGTTTTAGGGAGCATATATGTCAAAAAGAGTAATTAGGTTTTTATTAAAGTATGTTATTTTTTCATCTACGTTATTTATGGAATAAATGAATGGCCAGTCAATATTTTGCAAGGAGTTATCAAAATTCACAAAGTCAAATTGACGAAAATCTCTAAAGGTGTGTACTTTAGGCAATTGTTTATATGTACTGACTAAGAAATTGCAGAAGACAAGTTCATGATCTGAAAATCCACTCATGTGTTTAGTGCCTGATTCACCAATAGTGTCAGTATCAGTTACTATTATGTGGTCTATTAGTGTATGAGTATTGGATGTTATTCGTGTTGGATCTTTAATTAGTTGAGTAAATCCAAAACTATCGAGCATAGAGATATAATATGCTGATTCTGTACTATCAGGTTTTAATAAGTCGATATTAAAATCGCCTACACATATCACTTGTTCATACAAAGGCAGCATAGTACTACACACACGTTCAAAGTTATCAATAAAGTCCTATACCTATTCCTATGCGGCAAATATATTGTACCTAACGCTATCTTTTGTTTGTTGCAATTAAACTCAATCCAAAGCTGTTCGTAATCGGTAACATCCGGAACATGGATTTGCCTTATCTCTAAATATGACTTTGTATACAATGCAATACCACCTCCAAACGTTTGTCGATCCTTTCTCAATAAATTATAGCCTGGTATTTCAATTATATTATTAATAATGTTATTGTTGAGAAATGTTTCAGTAACGGATATAATATCATATTCACTTAATAAAACATGTTCACGAAACAAATAAAAATCATTAGTTATCGATTGCGCGTTTATGTGTGCCACAGTCAATCCATTCATAATTTTGCACCAGTAAATAAATAATAAATTGCAATGACAAACAAACGTAGAAACTTAAATGCTAATATAAGCAATAGTAACCCCAAAAAATAAAATTATTATTACTTACAAAACCTACACGCCAACTAAGACAGTATTTGCAGGAAATTTCCTTTTATTTATACTACCCACACATAGCCGCATCCTGTTGCAGCAATGAGTAATTAGTTTTAATACCACTTTTAAATCATATTTTACTAAAGAAAGCAATAAAAGTATAAGAGCTAGAACTTTAAATGAAAACTTAAGGACATGTTCATTTAAGCAAAACAGGTGTCCATTACTAGTTAAGCAGTAATGATACCAAACAATGTGTAATTATATTTATCAAAACTAATCTAACTAAAACCTCTCTATTCGTAAAGCAATAACAGAATATTCAATGTTTAGGATTTGTTTTGAGATTTCATTAATGAGTTCAATTCGCTTCGATTATTAATGGAATAAACCTTATTACTTATTTTAATTTTTATTACTCCATCAAGCGTCCATACACATGTGTGACCAAATTTTGCACATGCCATCTTAAAAATCTCTAATCGACTTTTGCACAAATCCTCTTTAATAATTATACCCGTATTTTTAAAATACTTACGATTGCTAATTACTAAGTACCTGTATTTGTAGCTAATAAATTTAATAATCACAGCACGAGGCTTATTAGTAATCGCACCAATTCTATGACAGCGCTCAATGTGATCCGTGCTGATAGACTTTATAATTGATTTACTTTAAATGGACATTAGTGGAATTTTTCTAACCATAAAAATTTAATTTTAAGATGAAATTTGCTTGTTTAAGTAAAAAGGGGTATTTTGTTTTGATGTTCGGGAATAGGATGAAACTTTGGGTAGGTCTTTGAGCTCAATTAGACAAACCTGGTTAATTAACGTAAAGGGGTGGTAGATGCTCCCTTTATACTCAGACTCCGGTCTGCTTATATTGTTATATTAATTAGTAGGCATCCAACAAGGACTTTAATTTTGGATGCACAGTAAAATGATAATAAAATTAATCCGGAAATTCTTTTTAAAACTGAATTTTATGTTCAAATTTAATTTGAAAATTTAATGTATTCTGAATATTGATGTAAATAGAGTTAACGTTGATGTTTGTGGTAGGAATGTGTTGTTTAATTTTTATGATTGAGAATGGAAGTTATCTAGAAGAGCAGCCGAGGCGATTAACAGAAGGAATCAACGGACCAGGTGATTTAAAAGGTTTCACAGCAATATATATATATATATATATATATATATATGTACCTTGTTTAGTTTTTTACGCTGATTACAAATATGCTATACACTTTTCAATATCTCATTTAGTTTTCGAGGTAATCGAATTTATTTGACAAATGTTAACAGTACAAACTAATATAAACTTTAATAGATATCATTTTTAATTTAAAATATATAATTTCCTTTTATAAAATTTCCGTTAGTTTGGTTGTAAGGCGTACACGCGTCTTAAACTTTTTTAAATGTATAATTAACGCACAGTATTAATGCCACACTTTTGAATAGCTGGGATCGGTTGTGCACGAAGTTTACTCTGCCATGATCATACACATATGTATGGATGGATCACACTGTTTCATTCACATCATTTTAAATTGCAAGTACTTACAGAACTCCAATTTTGCAAACATCGGTCGCTTGCTCATCTGTTGGAATGGTGTAAATATATATATTTAGTACATTTTGTGTGCTCGTGCTGCTGAAGTTGCTGTCTTGTCCTGCCCCATTTGTAAATTTATAGACTAGACAAAATAGCTGGATTCACTATTAAAATATTTGGTGAATGCTTAGAAAACTTGAATCCATTTTCAAAATTAGCTAGCTAGATTTGGATAGTTTTAAGACGACCCTTCAAGTTGCAACGCTAAGTAGAACTGGCGACTGCTATACGGTGTTACGGATCCCTCCCCGTTTAAATTTGCTTGTGTGTTGTTGATCGGACACACTTCAAATCAACGCTAGGGATACAATTATCTAAACCCTATTTTTAGTTTTAGTTTCAGTTTGTTCGATTTTTATTTAGGACCGATTAATTTTAAAGTTCGATCTCATTTGAAGCACGTTTATTTTTGCGTTTAAACCCAATGTAATACCTTCGGGTGGAGCATTGGGGACGTGGCCGCAAGCATAACGGCCCTTAATCAAATTATAATGCCTTGTCCTGCCATGTCTAAGTTTTAGCTTTATACCCCTATAAATATGTATATAAAATTGATTTAGATAATTCTGTTTGTAAAATTGTTAGGTTTCTTCAATAATTCGAAAAATTCGACTCTTTCCATTTGCAAGTTCTTGATTATAATAAATCCCGAATTAAACCTGGTCTTCGTTTCAGGTTATAAATTAATTTTTATTGTTAGGAGAGTAGAATATAATTTTTTTAAATTTCACAAATTTTGCATTCTATTTTCGTTTCTAAATCTCAATGCAATTGGCAAACCATACCTTTCATAGCAAGAAACATAATTCTAACACTTGCATATTTTATATCGCCTATTTATTAAATAATATATTTGTTTATCACTTATTACCTTGTCTCTAGATAATGTTTAAGTCCAATTTGAAAAACACGAGTTGTTACAAATGCTTCCATCATACGTATTACAGCAGCAGCTATAAGATAAATAGACAAAATTAAATAAGCATGAACATTTATATAATGATTTAGATCTATACCTTTGGCATATGAAATTGTATCAAATAGTGCAAAAATTTCATTTGTAGATCCAACATCCATATTCATATCTCTTGTAGTATTCAGAGCATCTTGTTGAAATGCTGCTTGTGTATTTTTAATAACAAACTGATCCATAAGTCTCATTGAAGGGTCAGTCTGTAAAATTAAAAATTTAGCTATATTTCAGAAGAATGTATGTAGAACAAATTTGGCATAAGTCACAACGAAATTACTTTGCAAAAAAGGAAAAAACATTTAAGATTGTGTTTTGTTGCTTGGTCAACTGTCTTGTATCCAATTTTTTTAAAATTTTTGTACCAAAAATTGTTTGTCCTTTTTGAATTTGTATTAAAGCTAATGATAATTATTTAGTTCTTTTTAAGTAATATGTTTATGTCCGTGTAACTCTAAATAATTGTGGCTTTTGGCCTTACATGTACTTAACCAAATTATTACTAATAGTATTAATAAAACTTCATGCTTTTAGATTACTTTTATATACTAAACTGAAAATAACACTAGAAGTATTTAATAACGTATCACAGAGTTGTATATGAAAAATAATTAGCAAGACTAATAACGGCATCTCTATTTTTTTATACTCAAGTTTTTACTTTAGGGCAAAAACAATAATACAAACAAAAATTTATTATCAGTACGAGAAAGTGTAACGCTCACACATTAATTAAGCATAAATTCGTAAATAGAAAAGCATTTATTAATTTCAGCTAGTTCAGGAACTTTAGTAAGAGGGTACCATAAAATTTTATAGAAGCTAAATTAAGTTGAAGTTAATAAAAATGTGCTCTTTCAATATAATGTTAAATCAACACAAGTAAATAAACCAAAAAAGCACCTAGTATATTTTTATATAAACCCAACAACAATAGGAGTCTTACACTCTTCGTAGTCAAATAAGAAAAACTAGCAATAAAACTGGAAACATCGCTTCTGACAATATTATTTTTATCAATTCTCACGGAATTTAAAATACCACAGAAGCACAAAAAGTCATCAATTTAACACATTGACACAATCTGAAGACATTGAACTTGACTCTAAAAAAGCTTTATACGTATAAAGTGTGAGAACAGAATGTTAGCAACGGGTGTGAGATTAAAAGAACTAAGTTCAAATAAAATTAGAACAGGAAGGTGATCAGAGGAGAACAAAATTATACAACGAACGTGCATGTAGGCCGTTGGCAAAATGGTTTAGGTAACGGGCGTGTGGAGGCCCTCGGATAGGTGGTCGATCGCGAATTGTTTGGAGCTTTGCTGCATGAATTGATCAGCAAGTTCAAACACACGTATTTTGCGTGAATTTCAATTGTGTCGGTGGTGAATTAAAAGAATGATAGGCGAAGTTTCACTCGTCGAATATTTTGTTGGATTAAATCACTAAAATGAGGTGTTCTAACATGCTGAAGAAATAATCAGGCAATCAGTAGAGTAATCTGGAAACCCTTAAATAATAAAATTGTGAGTACTGTTGCGAATTTTTATTATTATATTTTAGTTGACGCTTAAAAAAATATGTGAATACGAACTTGTAAATATAAGTGGAAATTGGTTCGTAGAACTACGAAATTAGTTATGTATATTTAAGTATACGATTATTAGAAAAGAAGATTAAAACTTTTAAAATATTAAGAAGGGCGTGCGTATTAAGTAAAACGCAAGCTTTAATTATAAGATGTACTGCTAGTAAATTTCTATTTGTAAATTTCATATTTTTAAGAAACCTTGGAATAGCAGAAGCAGAAGTTTGTTAAAGGAATTTCTAAGTAATTGGGATTTACAAAATGTCGTTTAAAGTAGTTTAGGAATCTAATGCAATGGAATAGTATTTCCTTCAGATTAATGTTTTTTAGGAGTTCTATTAATAATACCCGACCACTGAAGATTAAATTAGGTTTTGTTTTCATTTAATGTTAATTTACGTGCAATGACATGTTTTGAAATTTATTGTTAATCGAGTATAAATTTGGATGGGATTTGATTTGCAGTTAGTTATAATATAGGTAAAGTGATCACTGTGAGTACCTCCAATGATAAAGTCATATTTGGAAGAGACCGTTATTTTGAGAATTTTTGTAATTGGATAAGAAGTTAAGAAGTGTTTTTAAGGTATGGCTACAAATGTAACGACTGAAAGGATGGGATTTAGAACATCGAAAGTAAGGAGTGCTATCCAGAATAACTGAGCTCCAGGTAGTGACAAAACATCAACCAAATTGCTGTAGTACTTGTAAAGCAGTTTTATATTTTGGCCATTTTACATTTTAGATTTTGTTATTATTATTTTGATCATTTTCCCATAGGAATCCAACTGCCACACCACTTAAAGTTAGCTGATGCGCCCTTTCTGGACAAATCAAAATTCTCAATGTAACATCATTTTTACTTATCATAATAGTACAAAAGTATTTAATTTAGTGAAGTGAAATTTTTAGGGAATAATGCGGTATATATTACAAGCAAAGATAGGAAAAAAAGAGAGTTATAAGTAGGCCTAGATCAAAGTAATGCTCGCAAATAATGAAAGATACAAACTATGAAAATTTAAGGAAAATGTGTATGTTAGCTCAGAATAAAAAACAATGAAGGTACGCGTCTAACCAGTTTCAGGACTGAAGACCTAATGATGATGATGATGCACTTATATTGAATCGCTTTTTTGAAGTTAGTTGAAAGCTATAAAACTTGCATTAAGGAAAGAAGGTGGTTGCCTTTCCATGGATGTGTAAATCCTCTGTCCGAATATTAGTGGTATTAGTTTTCAATCAATTATCTTCGTCCACAGTCACAAAAGAGTCGTTGTGATTTCAATGCCATGAAATGCATAACATTTACAGACAAATTTTATAATTCGTACCAGAAATATATAGTCACATTTATAGTTTGTAACAGAAAGTTTGAAAAATTAGTAGACATTAAGAACAACTGAAGAAAATGTTACAGACAGTTTAGTTATTAAAATATAATTTAAAAATCACTACCAATGTTGGTAGTGGAAACATGTTAACAACAAATATGAGTTAAATCTCAAACAAGTAATAAAATGTATAAGTAAGCAAGGGATACCAATCCCGCAATTTCACCATAGCAATTCTGGGTCTAAGAGGTATTTCAAGTGCCAGTCTAATTCTGCATAATTGTATAATTATCTGGTTATGCTGTAAAAAACAGTTCCCATCACCCAGATTTATCTTTCATCTTGTTCATCCACGTACCACAGCAGCACTAAGTTATTAATTTTTACGAATATGATGTGGTAATGTGTAAAAAATATAGTATTTGTTGACTGATCTTCATCCTTTTGTAATTCTTAATAAAAGTAAATTAATTTGCATATTCGAAATCATTATTTAATAGGAAATTAATTAATTAAAAGTTGCTATTGCTTTCACTTACAGTTATAAATAATTGCAACTTAATTATATAAATGTTTTGAACAATATGGTTGTTTATAATCGGAATTAGTCGTTATATTTGACGGGATTATTCCTGTGGTTCTGTGAACTAGTGAATCAATTTAAAACACTGCACTCAATAAAATTTCATGCAATTACAAATATTGTAATTGAAAGTGTTTGTAGTTTGTTTTTTCGCCTATTTTGAGAACTCGCAAGTAGACCTACATATTTTAAATTAATTTAGGTAATCGAGTTGTTTTAGGACTTCAATTATTACTTGAAATATTCCTTCAATTATTACATTTAATAATACTTTAAATATTTCTTCGAACATTAGTTCTGCTCAAATAGCAGTTCACACTCCATTAAAATCTATTTGATTTAATTTTATTGAGATTGAATTCATTGCAAACTAACTTTCTTTGACCTAGATGTGGTAGAGGTTCTGTATAATTTTATTCAAGTAGCAATCCTAGTAAAAGAAGTGTGTGCTCAAAGTTTATAGCATTAAGAAAATGTTGAGTCTGAGTTTAAAGATCAGAATAGCTTCTAAGATGTGTGCTTTTCTCTAAAGAATTTTATGAAAATATTTAAATGAATATTTTATACTTAATAATCTGTAAGAAGTTGTAGCTCTAAAGTTTAATTAATTCAACGATTCATTTAGGAAATTCTTTATGAGAAAGGGCAATTTACACGTATCTTTCTAAAAGGTACATTTTTAAAGACGTAAGCGTACTATGGCACTAAGTTCTATGTAAGTTTATTCTGACTATATGTTAAAAGTTTGGTAATTTTTTTGTATTGTTATATAATTTTTAATGCACTCATATTTATTTTTTGTATATTATTATTATCTGTAAATAATTGTTCTCTAAAAATTTTTAGTAAGGGTTAATATACAAATCTATTCCAACGAGAGGGCGTTTAAGTTCTACCATTTGAAACAGTTGAGGAAGTGGTTTCTGAAATTGATTTTTGAGATTCTATGTCTTTGTATAGAGAAGTTTACTTCAATATCACAGCTACACATGCATGCAATAATAGTGTCCATGTTCTAATAAACCATTTCTAACAAAGATATTTGTACTTTATTTTGTTAAACAATACTTGTCTGTCGTTCTACATGCATCATACAATATGACATATTTATACCATTTACAATTCTTTTATATCATCAGAGATAAATATAATTTGATTTACTTACATTAAATGTTTCTCTGCCAATTGGTTAAGACTTGCATAAAATTCTTTACTTGATATTTTCAAACCTCATCCGGAACCTAGAATGCTATGGAATTAGCGGTACGGTAAAAAATGAATACAATTTACTACTTGCAACAGTTACTGGTGTGAATAATGTAGCACTGTCACACTTTATTTTATAAAGTTACAACATTTAATGTATTAATGTAGGTTTAGGGAACTTTTTTAGAACACTGCATAGGGAAATTCCCAGCAGATAATATCGTGATACCAACACCTGTGAAAACCACATAAAGTTGTGGTTCACACGGATATTGACATTATTGGTCTGAGATTATGTTAACATGGCAGTTCTCACGGTTGGAACGGCGTTGTTCCTACATACGTGCGTCAGAATGCTTGAACCTCTTCTGGAGGGGGTAGACATTTACGTAAGAGAACAAGATCGTAACTCGGGATTTGCTTGCTTTCCGACTTATGTTGGGTGCCAATGTGCAAGTGTTTCGATAGTATTGACTAATGGTTCCTACCCTCTCTATCTTGCTTATATCGTATTGACATGCAGCGTACCACGAAGCAACATTAGCAGTAGGACGAAACGAAAGAGCTCACTTTGAAGACCAGAACCTTCGCATCAGCCGAGGACTACTGGGGTAAGTGTTTTTTTGTGCATGATCATTAATCTGGTACTTAAATTTGAATAAGGGGTTTATGTTATAACACCTGTCCTAATATACTTCAGTAAGGGATCATACTATTAACCTACGCATGTGTTAACTACTTGCGAGACGACATATTCTCACTTCTTAATAAGTTATGACTGTCTGAATATTTTTTCACAATGCGGATATTGTAGTATTAAATGAGGTAATTTCATTACCTTTTGGAACATTTCATCACTAAGAAATTTATTACTGGCGTTTAGTTGAATATGAGAATGTATTCAATTTATTTAATTAATAACACCAAGAAAGTCTAGTGTTATTTTGAATTTAAGTACCTATATTTCAACGTTCACATATCTTTGCAGAATTTGAATTTGAATAAATACTGTAACACCATTTCAGTATTTTATAATGATATTAAAAACTAACCTAAAGGAATAGGTTTGCATCTAATTTAACTAATAGATCTTTTTTGAATTGTTATAACAGTTATAATTCCCTGTGTAATTATTACATTGATCATGGCTTATGATTACATTTCTTAAATCAAAATTAATAATATTTGTTAATTAATATCATTTTAAAACATATATCCTATTCTATTTTGTTCCATTTCTAATTTGTTATGCAATCTAATCATAACATTTGGTTGTTGGTTGTAATTAATTAACTTGAATAATGTGCTGGCGCGTCTTATTAATTTTAATGGACTGTATTACTAAAGTATAACAAAACGCGAGCTTTAAATGCGAAAATTGTATGCATGTAAAAACAAACAGAATGCATAAATTCACTCACCAATATTGTCTTTGGTGTGTGGTCCTTTTCAATGTTGCTGCAATGCCCCCGGGGGAGTCAGTTGAATGCACTGTTACAAGCACTATACTTTATTGTTTGTATAGCTTGTCCCGCACAACCGTTCCGGTACTAGGTCGAATGAAGAGTCATCAATAAACGTAACAAAACCACTTTCGCACGCGTTTACTCTATAAGAAGCGCAAACGCACTGCACAACTTTATTCCACTATAGTTTGTTTTAATTAATACGAAACATTGGTATTATACATTGACACTTTTCTTGCTCCACTTTGGTTAGTGTCTTGGGCAAAAGAGTTATTTATGTAAATTGTTATTCAAATATAATAAAATTATCTGGAAGAATGCATGCGGGTTTCACATGGCTGGAGCCAGGTATCTATCAGAGTAATATTCAAAAATGATTGATTCTATTGTTTCACTAGATTCTAATTGCCTCACTAAGAACCTCTTTGTGGACCCGAAGGTTGCATATTCTAATAAACGTGCTTCTGACTTAAAATAAACTATCAACACATCAGTTATGGAGACATTGGCAGATAGGCAATTACTGAAATTATCAATATTAATGCATAGGTTACAACTTTAACAAGAATTTCTTTCTTGATTAAACTCACCCTTGTACACATTGGTGATTATGTATTAGGATTTCAACAAAAACCTTGTTTCTAGCACATTAGAAGTTATATAGCAAATGATGTGGTGAAGTAGCTACTACATCAAGGACCGATGTTTTGTTAACTGATCATACCTGCAGATATCACTGTGAGCCTCTTTTAAGTTATTTTAAAGCCATGCTTCGGGTATACCTCTTTTAGTTTTCTCGAATGCCATGCTTGATGGTTTAAATTTCTCATTTTAGAATTATTTGAAAATACTTAATTCCTTCTTGCTAGTATTATAATTAAAGCAGTTTCTTCTAGTGAAACTTTTGGTAAAAAGTCATATCTTCTCTAAAGTGTCAAGTTATTAAATTTTGTTTGATGTTAAATTTTTATTTTGGTCGATAAATAAATCAATCAAAATTCATATCGCTCAAAAGAAACCTACATACTGTAAAGTCAACTTAGTCAAAAGGTTGTAATTAATGTAGTATAGCAAACATATGTAAACTAAAAGTAATAGGTCGATGACTAATGGTAATAATGCAAATCGACCATCACAGATAACACGAAATGAAAGAAATAAATAACCATTGATCAAACGTGCATACCAAAGGTTTTTTTTTAATTCAGCAATTGTAAATTTATTGAATGGATGTTATAAATTATTTATCGATTATCAATTTCCAGCATTTGCAAATTTTTGACTTATGCCAATGTACACATACAAAACAAAAATTACCACTGAAGTAGCGTAGTATTGAAAATAAGTTGCAAATCCCTCGTTAAGCCATAGGTACCTCCACCATGCTGGGCTTACCAAATCCCCAAACCATTGATGACCATACTCATGAGCAATAATTGTAGCAGTTGCTTGTTTTTCGCTATCTTGAGACTCGTTATCTTTATACAACAAGCGGGACGCTCTAAAATAATTTTCAACCCCTTACAAGAAAGTGATGTTTTATAAATTTACCTGTATGTAACCAATCCCCAGTTTTCCATTGCACCACTGCCAAAGTAGTCATCTGGTATTGCAGCTTGATCAATTTTCTTCAAAGAAAATCTAACATTTACAAAATTTTCTATTGCTTTTAGTACTGCTTCTCCAATTTTTAAAGCATACTCAGCTCTTCCTTCTTTTATATCTTGTGGTTTAGCCAGTACAGCTTGTCGTTGAAGACGGCGTGTTAACTGAAGTTCAGATACAATGACTGCAATTAAATATGTCGACATGGGAGGTGTTTTTCCAAAAGTATCCTGTACTAATCCATTTGAAAGAGGTCTGCAACATTGTTTTTGTCAATGTGCTACTACATTTAAACTAATACAAACATACTCTTCTTTTACTTTTGGTACATTAGATACTGTATCATAATCCTGAGGTCTTATGACAGTAATATTAAAAGTTGCTTTTAGTGATGGTTCATCAAAGCATGGGAATGCTCTTCTAGCTGATGTCGGTTCAAATTGAGTACTTGCAAATTTTCTGTTAATTAAAGTATAATTAGAATTAAAATTTAATGATAAATAGTTTAAATACAACTTAGAATGCTTTAAAACAGTTCTGGATGTCAACTGTAAGTTAGAATCAATTCACGCTTTTTATTTTTGTTTATCAAATTAAACGGAACATTATTTTCACGTATGTGTTGTGTATATACAGTACAATAACTATATAAAATATAAGAAGAATAAACGAAGAAAATTAAGAAGTAGATATTTCAGTATAGTTGGTATTTAAATTCAGATTAATTTTTCTTAGACTCTCATCTTTAGAATCGTATCTAGTGCACATACCTGAGAGACAACCTCCTGAGTTAATTTTTTAAAAGTGCTTAATGAGACATTAAAAAAGATTCTATTGATCGACCCATTGTAGATATAGTTTGATGTATAGGTTGAAATATTAAATCACTTGTTAGTTCTAAGCTCTCTACTTTTGAAAAGCTTTACTTGCAGTCAATTATTCTATTGATTATTGTATATAGAATACAGTAAACAAAATAATTCCTTATGCTGTCTAGACTCTCTATTCTACAAAATAATATCCAAAGGTACTGAGGTTGATGTTCAGCTTCATTCCAGTGAATCTTAAAAATTGTCTATGTATTTTTTAATTTTATTTTTATAGACGTTATAGTGGGGTGACCAGATAGTACAAGCATACTCGGGTATTGATCTGATTATGCAGCAGTCGACAGTTACAAAACTTTTTATATTGTTAATTTCTTTCATATTTCTAATAACAAATCCTAATATTATAGTCCTGTTACATTTGTTCTAAATATGCCAATTGAAAGTTAACTTTGTGTTGAATGTAATGCCAAAGTCTATTATTTTGGTAACAGGTTCAAGGGATATGTTATCAATTTTATAATCATGCTCTATAACACCTGTGGTTCTATCGATTTGAATTAATTTGCATTTTGTTAAATTTAATTTCATTCCCGTAGATTTGCACCAGCTTTGCAAACTAGTCAGATTATTTTGAAGCTAATGCAATCTATTGATAAAGTTATGTCAGCAAACAATTTCAAATCATCAGCGAATAATAAAGTGTGACAGAATTTAAAATCATTTGTGATATCATTGATAAAGCACTTAAATAATAGTGGTTCAAGATGGGAGTCTTGTGGTATTCCTGATGTAAAAGGTAATCATGAATTTTTATAATTTGTATTCTATCACCTAGATAATCTTTTATAATTGCAAAAGCAGACCATTTATCTCAATCATTCTTAATTTTTTAACAAGTATTTTGTGATTGACTGCCTCAAAGGCTTTGGCAAAATCAGTGTATATAGAATCCACCTGATGGTAGTTTTTCACAGCATCGAGAATTGGATGTTCATAAATTAATAGATTTGTGATTGTGGTCCTTCCTTTCATAAACCCATGTTGTATGGTGATAATTGAGTGCTGAGGTCTAAGTTGTTGGGTGACAATACTGTCTAAAATTTTTGCAATTTGTCAAGCTATCAAGATTGGCTGGTAGTTTTTATATTTGTTCTTTCGCTATTTTTAATATTCTATCAGGTTCTGGCTTTCTGTCGATATCTATCTTTTCCAACTGATGTAAAACATCCGTGATGGACACTTTACATGATGTTACGTAAACTGGTTGGATCAGTTGATAAATGTATACTGAGATGATTAAAGTTCGTGAATATCAGATCTAACAAGACTTGATTGGTATTTAAAATATTGTTCATTTGGAACATATTAAGAAGTGCAATTGTTTCCACTAAGCAATGTGCATGTTGAAATTACTCTGCAAATTCACATCCATTTCAACATTGGGCCATGCTACGTTTGGAAGGTTGAAGTCTCATAAAATTATTTCTGTATCAGTATACGAACTGGCCAATTTAATACTTTGTCACAAAAAGCCTTGTAAACTTCTAATTGAGAATTAGGTGGGATGTATGTTGTTCCAATAAATTATATATATATATATATATATATATATATATATATATATATATATATATATATATAAACTAATTGACCTTTTTATATAAATATTGGGATAAATTTCGTTCGATTAAAGTTTGTGGTTTAGTTTAAAACATTTATTCAACTTAACGTTTCGGAAAAATTTGTTTCCTTAATCATAAGCTACAAAGTGGATAGCATTAAATTACATATATAAAAGTTATAAATCACTTACTTAATGTGTTTTTAGTAGAAAACCTGTTTTGACATGTAACGTCATTTCATTGAAAGTTGTTATTACAAGTGATGTTTGTCAAAACTAGCTTTCTACGTTTTAATAATTTGATTAAAATACAAAATGTTATTTATATAAAAAAAAGGTCAATTAGTTTATAACAAATACGTTCGTTATTGAAAGGAAGATCAACTTTATATATATATATATATATATATATATATATATATATATATATATATATGCTCAAATTTGTCGTTTTCAATCATGCATTATATTCTGTATGTAAATATTATATTTGTTTATTTTGGAATTACTAATAATATATTTCTAATCAATTTCCAGTTTTAAATATGTTCCCAATTCTCCTGATTCATCAGTTCTTTCGAAATTTCTATATAATATTTTATGAACTTTTTTACAGCTGCTGATGAATTTTCAAAATATTTCAGTGCCTATTTCCAATTGAATATTTATTTAAATTAAGAACTCACAGCTACATGTGCACAAACATTCAACATTATGAATTTTACTGCTGCAACGAAATTTGGATTTTTTTATCGAGTTATCAACTGTAAACTTTTAATTTATATCGACTTGTTTCCCAATTTTCTGAATTCTGCTTGTGAAGTTTTAAGTTCTTGGAGTAAATGTAATATTACCTTCAGGTCAATTTTTCCAGGTTTTAAGTGAGTAACAAACCTATATAGTAGCGATGGAACTTTTGTTTCCTTGTAGCGTTTATGGCAATAAATAAATCCCAGCTTTATATATAATAACTTTTTCATTATTTTGTATATTTTTCGAGCACATTGTAAAATGCACCTCACCGTACGACCTTTATTGAAAATCTCACAACTAACCACAAGCTTGAAGAATGTTCCATAAAATTTGTTCAAAAGTAAAAATTGCATTAGCTTGTATATGGTTTATGACTTTTATTCAAACTGTATTAAAAAACAAATAACATAGTTAGTTACCTATGCATTTGTTATTCTTATAAAGAGGAAAGCGTGTACCGTGGCTTTTGTATTAATAGCATGGTGTGATTATTTTGAAAAACATTTAAAATCATCTTCTGCGTTATAATATCAGTCCTGCTAATACCTAAACGATACTTAACGTTACTAAAAAATACCTTGTATTTCCTAGCTCGTCTTCATATTTTGCTATATAAAATCCTGCCCTCTCAGTTTCACTCAAAAGCCCTCTAAATTCGGGAATAATTAAAGTATATTCGGAATTCTGTCTCATCATATTGGAGCATGTTATCTCATAAAAGTCTTGTAATTTTGTGCCTATGCTTTCAGCATTCGTTACAACCAAATCTTGAGGAACTTTTCGTTGCTATAAATCTTAATGATTTTTTCATTTATATCTAGGAATTTTTTATGCAATACTATATTGTACGTATTTTGTGTAGCACGTACTTTAATTGCAACAGAGCCATTAAAGGTATTGTTATTTAAATTGGGCTGAAGTGTTATATCATAATGAAACGGAATCACTTGTCCTGGTAATCGATAGTCTATGTCATCAGCTCGTGGTTGAGCAATTTCATATCTGGCTAATTTTGGTATGCTTGGATCGAAATCAAATTGTGCGTTGATATTTCTTAATAACAATAGTATTAAAAGCACCACTTTGTGTACCATTTTCTCTGCAATTAAAAAATATTCAATTAGTTTCACGTAGTCATAAAATAACACGTTGCAAAGCTTAAATTTTTTTTTATATAAACGCAAGATATGATATTAGCAATACATAGATAAAAATAGCTGCATGAAATTGTCAGTACAAAATAGGGAGCAAATATTAAAACTAATTGCTTAGAGTATGCTCAAATTCGCAGCAAAGTTAATCTGTCTAAGCTATTAAGCGAATTGATGTCAACTTTAAGTTCAGCTAAAGTTCTTTCAAAATTCTTATTTACCATTTTATTATCTTGAAAATGCTTAATGAAGCGCCGTAGGTATAAAATCACTAACATAAAAAATAAAAATGTGCTGTGTCAATTATAATCTACTTGATTATTCTGCAAACAACAAATGTGGACAGTCTTGGAGAGCAAGAAGAAACACTACCAAATTTAACAGTGACGGCTAGTACATCCTATAAGCACTGCAGCGTCTTCTATCTAGCTAAATACTTTGACCAAAACTTAACAACTTTTTTATTTGATAAAAGGTTTCAAACTCTCTTTGTTTCTTCCAAGTTACTACTATTATAACACTCATTATCACTAGTCGTCCCTGGCCACCACTTTAATAATAAACTACAGACAATATTATTCTATCAACCAAAGGTGGTTTCCAACATTCTCCCACCTACAAAATTATTTGAACAACCAATATATTTCTCACAAAGTAAAGAAAAACATTTTAGTCAAAACTTTTTTATTAAACATTAAACAGTGTTTATAGCTATTGACCAAACTAATTTGGGACCTTGCAAATGCGCCCACTGCGTTTCACTTTCATAGATTTGTCGAATATTCTGCTTTGGATGTTGGATTCAACATTGTTTAATTGCCCACTATTGTCACATCGATTTTTTGTACGTTTCGTCAAATTCCCAACACGTTTAAAATTAGCACAATTTAAATTATGTACAAATCAAAAAATCCATGCAAGCATTTGCGACATATTACTATAATTAGAAAAATAGTTTAAATGCCATTGTTTCCAATTCTCTTCACAAACATCCAGTAAGACTGTCATAAAGTTTTTTTTCGTTCTGAGGCTATTTCACTCTTATCACATACAAGATTTTCCATATTCCATATGCTAGGATCTTTATAAAGCATGAGCGGCCTTCCCACCATCTCGATTGTAGTAATTATTTTGGCGAACATCCACGAGATGGAAAATTTGCAGAATTATGGAATTCTGCAACTATCTCCACCTCCCAATTGCAGTGAAAGCAAGTGTTTCAGTCACTCTGTTCCAGACAAACACCCCTCATTTCTCCTTTCTGTATAACCAGAAAATTACTGTAGTGGAATCGCTCCGAAAGTACACATCATTATAATTTTCAGAATTTTTAATCACATTGTTAAACATTCTAGCTCCTATAGTTGCTGCCAAAAGCTTTAACCTAGGAAGGGTTGTTTTCTTGAGAAGGGCTACCCTAGATTTAGCAACCAACAAATAAACATAAACCTCTGTACAAAATACAACTCGCAGAAATATTACACGTGACTAGGCATCACAGATGATGTGAGTACTAAAGGCCACTGATTCCAAAGTATCCGTCATAGTCCATCATGGGATTTCGATATTGGAGAATAAAGGTATCTCTTAAAACATTTAGCAACATCTGTTTCAACTGGTTGGTCCCATGCTAGGTGTTTTGCCCACAATTTTTGCAATAATAGTTTTGGTACCAATAATGCCGGGCTAACAAAACCAATCGAGCCAAACACTTTTTGTGTTATGGAAAGGATTTCCCTTTTGGTAACAACCAGTTTCGCAATGTCAATATTAAGTGTTAAAACATCCCATTCTTTATTCCAGCATAAACCAACCACAGAACATGGATCACGGACTGTGGTCGAATTAAGCAAGTAACGATAATTAATAGCCAAAGAACCAGTACATAAATAATTATATACGCACACGTGACCAAGTACATCAATTTAAATTCAAAGTCAAGACACACCAACTTTGCCAAAACGCATCACGTCTTCACTTGTAGAAGAATCACGGCTAACAGACCGGAATGTTCTTCTACAATCTACCAGGCAACAAGGGCACCAGCAGGTGGTCGGGTGGTGCTTTCACTAAATTGAATACCGGTCTATTTGCGGACAAAGTTTACACACACAAATTGACAATTTGAATCTTAATTCTAAACACAGCCATTACTCTTGTTTGCATTGATACCAGTTACTTGCTAATGCTCCTATCCACTTAGGTCAAACTGGCCTTCTGCCACGATGGAGACTGATTCTTGCACAAATTTAGCAAATGTTTCCTTATCCGATACACTAGAAACACAGTTGTCTAAATAAAAACTGCATGTTAATCTCCCCGCAATCTCTCGAGAATAAAGAGTAGAAGTGTCAGACTTTTCAAGGCACCGAGATAAATGATATTCAATTGTAGCACCTAACCGAAAGGGCCTACTGTTTATTCCAAAAACTACTCTTTTATGTTTATAAACAATTTCTCTCTTCATTATCTATATACAAAAATTTTAAGAAATTGTTATCGCTTTCATGGATACTTATTTGCAAAAAAGCTATTCTTATATCAGTGACTACACCTATTCGATTCTCTCTAAATCTAAGTAACATTGAATGTATTAATTCAATTAGATTTAATTCCTTTTCCAAGCACTGGTTTAAAGATGGTCTATTTTTATCATGAGCAGTAGCATTGCGCAGGCCTAATTTTGGTGGTGACACTGTTTTCCTTGACAACTGGTCTGTGTGCAATGTAGCGACCACTATCTCTATTTGTCTCAGAGGTAACTCGCTCAATAACATCTTCGGATTCCCATTCACAAAACACTTGTTTATATTGGGAAATAAGATTATTCGTCCTCAACTTTTTTATTGTGGATCTTAACCTCTTTTCAGCAATAAATAGGTTGGTGACAACCGGAGAGTGTCCTTCTACCCAAAGTAGCCTCAACACCCATCATGCCTAACTGTAGTCGTATCTAGAAATAACCCCTTGCCGGCTAAGGCCATTTCTTCTTTTGTTTGCTTTCCAGTTGGTTTATATATCCCAATAACTTATAAATTCCACAAGTCTGATATTGTGGCATCTTTGATAAAATATTTTAGCATTGCCATTGCAGCATCACCTCTGTCCTTATCTATTGAAGTCGTACCAAACAAAATCCAACCCAAAAGAGTTTCTATCACTATTAGACCGCAGATAAATCTTGTTGACTGCCACCATATACCTTTTCAATTATTTCAGCTTCTACTAAAAGGTCTATAACCCTCGGAATTTGCATATCAGTCTTTCAACTTAATCAATTTACCCCATATGGTTAACTGATCGAGTGCTTCAAAAGTAAATTCGACCCCTTTGTTACCCACAGTAGTGTCATAATAATTATGCATGTAAGTCGTTTCTCTACCACCAAATAAAAAATGTACTACATTTTCAGTTCGCTTTCTTTTATACCCCAGTTCAACGGCAGTGTCTCTTAAAATATAGCTGTGTTGTGAACCGCTATCAACCGTGTTGATTTAGTACTATTTGACCTTTTTAAAACTACTCTCAGAGTATGTAAAAAACACTCGTATATGCGTTTGGTTAGAAAGAGTTTGTTGTTTAACGCTATTTTCAACACTTTTCGTATTAGTTGCCCTTCGAACACATATATGTAGGTGAGTCCGGACACATCATACTTACAAGCAATTTCTCGCAAATTGTACATTTAATTTTAATTCTACAATATCGGGACAAATACCCTTTTCTTAAACAACAAAAACAGCTTTGTCTACTCAAAAGAGATTTTATTTTTTCACCAACGACATCTCTTTTGCTTTGGAAGGAACATGCATTACTGTTGTGAGTATCTTTGCAAAATATATATATATATATATATATATATATATATATATATATATATATAATATATATATAAGTTTCACAATTTATTAGATCAGTAACAGTAGAGGGAATTAAATGATTGGGCACGGCTTTAGTTTTAATATATTCCACCCGAGAATTCACATTTGGAAAATGCTTCGGCAAATCAAAAGCCTCAGTGGCCACGGTAATATGCTGTTCATTTCTACTTTCTTTCTCAAGAACTCCATAATATTCTCCAAGCGGTTTTCTATTTTTCTTGCAGTCGATCCGAAGAGACTATTACCATCCGAAATCCTATATTTTACTACATTACATTCAGGAATCGATCGCTGCCAAACTTCAATCAACTCTTGAGGCAAGAACGACTCTATTAATAAGAACAACATTACCAAGCACTTATTCAATGAAATAGCAAGTGTCTCAAAAGCACGAGCTGGGTCTCAATTTGATCGTACAAAACAGTGATATTGTGTTTTTGTTTGGAAATTGCATTATTTAGAACTAATTTACTTAATTACTTATTTAGAACAAATCTACTTATCATACCACCTATTATTTTTTCATAGTTTTCACCAAGTGCTGGAGAATTTTCTACGAACGGTCATACTCTACTACCAACAAATGTTGCCAGCACTAAATATTCTATTTTGTCATGATTGTCTATATCTGAATCATTATGAATTCTCTGGAACTGTGCCCAGAAAGATAATCACGATTTTATACATTTAAATGGCAACCCTAATCTTTTGCTAAAGATTCGGATGAATTATTTTTTTTAAAATAATTTTTGTATAAAAAGTTTTTCTAATTACAAAATGGACAACATTAAAGTATTTAGTTTGACTTTACGAATAATCTGTTTTTAATGAAATTGTACATCCTAAACTCGAGATATCTCTGATATTATTAAATTACGATTTGTTTTAGAGATAAGACGTACACAAATACTTATTCTTGTTCGTAATTTACTCTAATTGTATTCACGCCAACAACTGGTCGAGTATTTTGATACGATAAACTAATTTTATTGGTTGTTTCAAATAGCAACTAAAATCGCCATTTTCTCAAAATTCATGTTTGATGCTGTCTTTTGCCTTTGTGTCACATTCATTCTTAAATTGTTTTTACATTATTTGTACATTTTTACTAATAATAATTTATTCAAATGAATAGCAGTGAAAAAAATGATCTTATCTTGATTTACAGTAAATGTCACTGTGGTTCTCTACAAACTGCTCGAGTGTATGCCGATCGATATTCAGATAGGTTTGTTTCATCCATCTTACAACTATGTTCATATATTTATACATCGATTAAATAAACACAGCGGTGGCTTAGACCAAATAATCTTGATGAAGACACTGAATTACAGGTAATGGCCTACATACGTGCTAGTCCTTGTTCATCAATTAGACATGTATGTCGAGAAATTAGTTTAGCAGTTGATGCAGTACATAAAATATTGAAAAAATACGTGCATTCGTATAAAGCTGATTGGAATTTTTGGCATGGTTTAATGTTCAACTTGAAATTGATAATTTATTTTATAATGGTATTCTTAAGACCGATGAGTCAAAATTTATAAATAATAGTGTAATAAATAAACAAAGCCACAGATTTTGGGATAATACAAATCAACATTGGTCCCTAGAAACTAATTTTCAAACAGTCTGGGGGATTAGTGTGTGGTGTGGATTAGTTGGTGCGAAACTATTATGTCCTTATTTTTATGACGGGATACCTACAGGTAGAATATATTTAGAATTTCTTGAAATTTAATTACCACTATTGCTTGACGATATTCCATTAGCCACGTGCGAAAATATGTATTTTCAACAGGATGGTGCATCAGCACACAATGCCATCCTTGTTCGACAATACTTAAATGAAACGTTTCAAAACCGATGGATTGGTACCTATGGAATAATTCCATGGCTTGCATGATCCCCAGATTTAACTCCATTTACTAACAAGATAACATTTAAACTATTAAACTAATATCACATATAAAGAGACTGGTTTATAAATTTATTTTGCCAATAAATATGGATTAATCCATTAGTAAATTTTTTAAATAACTTGACAGCACCAGTGGCAAAGTGTCGATTTAGACTGAAGATGGACCGAATGGGGACAGGAAAAAGAAAGGTCATTTTTAGTACAGTAGATATATAAGTATGTGAAAAATAAAAACGACAATGCTCTGATCTATATTTTTTTTATATCAATTCAATTCGCCGTGTTTTATTTTCTGCAAAAACATCTATAGCTTTTGAAAGAAATTCTTGCTGTGAAGCAGATGTCTTGACTTGACTTTCTCAATTGCCAACGTGGCCAAATTGGAAAGGCGCTCGTTTGTCATAGTGTTACACAAATCAGTTTTTATCCGTTTTAGGGTTTCATGCTTCTTTCACAGGAAGTGGTTGTGACCGGACTACATAGAACTAACGATAATAACTTAACTATCTCAGGTAACACATTTTTGAGATTATTGTTTATCAAAATTTTAAAAGGTTTTTCGGCGAAAATTTCTTATTATCACTTTCGTAAATAAACGTAAGTTCACCTTTCAATTGCAACTTGTCAAAGAAGGGATAAAGGTCTGATAGTTTTTCTAGAATCTTGTTACGAAAGTTTTGTGGCACTATAGAACTCAAAATTTTTTTCTTATAAAATCTCTAAGAAATCCAATTTATGTAATTCTTGAAATCTGCTTTCCATATTTACTATAACACAGTCAAGAATTTAAAATGACAGAATTCTCATTTGTAGAAGCAGCTTCTGTTTCTTCTTCTTCTTCTTCTTCGACATTGATAGTTATATTGCTTTTCTTAGATAGTAAGTTTTCAGTCTCTTCGGTGCACATTCGTACAGTTTCATCACTTCTCAATTACTCAATGGAAGATAAACAGTTTTGTATCTTTATCTTGCAGCGTCTGACATCAGTGTTCTCTTTTGGTAAAATATCAAATAAGATTTGTATTCAAAAATTTTATCGTACAGTTGTAGCAAAAATACAAATTTTATATCGTTTAGGTTTTTTTATAGACCAATTGCTAAGCCTATATTTTTACTCTTCCAACCATCTTTTTCTAAAACATGCTGCATGGAAGCAAGTAACTTGGAAAAATGTGCAAGAATAGTTGAACACCGTGAGAATAAACATTCCACAGTGTTTCACTAGGATGCGGCAACTTAAATCTAGTTTATGGAGAAGAATCATTCTTTTGCTTGAACAACTAAAGAAACTGTGAAAAGCAATTAGATTTACCACGAATAATTTTAATTGCTTTATAGTTTTGGTACCATGTAACAATACTAAATTTAGTTGATGGGTATAGCAATGTATAAATAGTGCATGTGGATATTATTTTCTGATGATAGTATGAACACCTCCAGTTCTTCCCGCCATAGTGCTGACCCCATCAAATGTCTGACACATTAATTAATTTTTTTCAATTTTCCATTTCTTTAGTACATTCAACAGTGCATTTGCCAAACCTTGCGCCGATTTATCTTCCGAAACGTCATAATATCCAGTGAATCGTTTTTCAATTTCACCATTAACACATTCGCATATCGGAAAATTATGCTTAATTTGTTTTCTACTGAAACATTCGTTGCTTTATCTGCCTGGTTAGAAATAAAATGTGAATTCACCACTTCACTCAAAATTAATTTCTTCACAACGCCTGTAACGCATTGAATCAATTTATTTTGTATGTCAGATAAAGTTCTTTTAAATGCAGTAGAATGAATTAGGTGGGTTTTCTTTTACCATTCTTCCTCCGCTAAAAAGTCTAAAATTTCTAAATAATTCCTTTTATTTAAAGAATTCTCAGACTTGTCATCATCCCCGCGGAATGCTAACTCCTGTTGGGCCAAAAACAGGTTACGGAAATAAGCCTTTTTACTTCCGTTAACATTTGCATTATGTTTAATAACTGCCAAGCGTTCAGCGTCGGAGAGGGCATGATCTATCCTTCCTTACTCCTTACAGTTTCTATTTGCTTAAATTCAACAACCGCATATATATATATATATATATATATATATATTGCTATGATAATAGGGTTATTTAGGGGTATATGGGGTCATAAGAGTAGTATAATTCATGTAAACAACACCAACGTCAACGAAAGTAAACATTTGAATCATAAAAAGTACACAATTCGCCAATTATGCAAAAAACAAATATCAAACACACTGTATAAAATTCACAACTAACTTTAGTCGATGAAAGGAGGCTCGTTCTTTAATAATTCAATCACATTTAGTAAGATAAATAACTTTGTACGCAATCCAATTCATTTTTGAACGGATACACATTCATAAACTTTAAATAAATACAAATCAGGAGCATCTAAAGGACAAACATGAAACGAATCTTATTCAAAACTGAAGCTTTAATGTAAGGAAATAATCATGCATGCCCACAATAAACAGACCTTTCAAAACAAGCATGTCTCATAATGCAGGAAGGAAATAAACGCACCTAATTTACGTTATTATGAAATTTGTCTACGTGATCTTTAATGTAAAATTGACACAAAACCCAGCAGATTAGGTAAACAAAATATGGAACAACAAGTTTGTATACGTGCGGAATTAAAAGGAAAATTTAAATAATTTCTTATACAATATACGAAAACACGAGTACGTGACATTAGAAGGTACAAAGTATCATGGTCAACGAAATCCACAATATAAAATTTTGATGTCTACGTGATCTGGATTAGCATTTCAACAAACTATAGAATAAGTAACTTCGTGTAAAACCCACCTAAGGTGTTTAACACCTAAGGTTATTGTGCCGCATCGCTTCTTTCCAACAGTGAATGCGAAAGATCATAGATATTTCTTATCAATTTCTATTACTTTTTCTGGGTTTTTAGTGTTCCGGACGCTTCTTGGAATAAACGTTTTTTTATTAATTAATTTATCGGAATTTGACGTAATTTTTCTCATTTCCTCTCGAAAATATAAGAACGCGTTTTTATTTAAATTGAGTTTAGGTAATACACAGGGTAATTAATTTAAACTTTAATTGCTTTTTTATAGCAAATATTTACGTTCACGTGTGTTTTAAGATTAAAATTGGGGATTTTAAACACAAACATTGATTGTAGTTTTTATGCTAAATGCGTAAAGCTGGTGCTATTCTATGCTATTTACAGCAAATGAAAAACATTTCTATCGAAATGAATTGATAATTTATAAGTGAAAATAAATGGCTTTGTATTTATCTTAAAATTATCGTTTTAAATTCGATTTAATGCGTTTTAGGGTATCTTAACAGTTAAATATTTTTTCTATGCTGCTTACATTATTTGATATGTTGAAGCATGTTTAATTTGCTCAGTATTTATTGGCATTGAATTACAAGTATAATGCGCCAAGCGTGCCTTATTCTTTATTAATGTTCCATATAGTACATAATGGAACGCTTCGTTGTAATAATCTTCTTGTAAGTAAAATATCTGTGTGACATAAAGTTATTTCGTCAAGCATCTCTAGCAATCTTGTTGCTTTCGTATTTCCCCACCTCTAACGGCAAGTCTTTGAATCGTCGCTTTCGTTCGTTTCTCGTTTGTTCGTTGGTCGCAGCCAAGCTATCAATTCCTCAAGATGTTTTCCAAACTAGAGGCTTGCGACCTTCGATTAAATTATTTGTGTGAGTGGTTCAAGTCATAGTAGACTTGAATAATACAAGGATTGGAGATTGCGGACATGTGGTCGTGATTGCTGTTACCCCAAGAAATGGTTACGGCTTCCTAAGTTTGAAATGGTTACGGCTTCCTACGTTTGAAATGGTTTATGGTGTTGTTTGGAGCTGATGAAATTTCTGATGGGATCTGTCTATAAAAATCAGATGCAGTTTGGTTCGTTATTAAATTTAAGAAATTTTGCATGTGTTTAGAATGTCATTAGTCTTTGATAAACAGACAGTCACATAAAAAAAAGAAATTTGCTATCATGTTTATGACCATATGACCTGTTTCACTTTCGATTATTGTTAAACTGGTTTTACAAACCGCAGAAAGAAATTTTTGTTAAGTTAGGTTTATATATTTGTAGGCTTTGTTTACATTCGAACTACAGATAAATTTCGAAGTATATTTTTGATGTTATATTTTTTTTGTGATGTAGTAACATTTTAAAGATATTTGCCGTGAAAGCAGATGCTTCGTGTAGCTTTCCTAAAATTCAAATTAAACATTCTTCAATCTTGAAGTTAGCTTTTATTCTGTTTACAATCACAAGTCAGTTTTGATTTGATTTCCCTTTAGTATTCCCTTTAGTATTATTAAATAATACACTATATACATCTATCTTTAGTCTTAATTTAATATTCATTCTTTTGTATAAATAATATAAATAATTAAGATCAGATGTAATTTCCTATTGGTTAACCTTTGAATAATATCCATAAATACACAACTGGTGTATATATGAATCTAGCATTCAGGATAGTTTTTTGTTTTGTCCCTCTTCTCAAAAAGTGTGGTTATCTGTAAACCAGAACAAAATTTTCGTTTTTCTTGATATCTAACGGCCTTTTTGAGCATATGCCGTCTTCCAATAAAGATGTCCTTTCTAAGGCCATGATGTCATACCTGGTATGTAAAAGGTGTATTTGCTTTTATTCTTCCTAACATACATAAATATCATTTTAGAAAATAAGCAAAATGCTATTGAAGAAAACCTACCTGAATAACCCGTTCAAAATATTAATGGATGGTAAGCTGTTTTTAGACTGCTCCTCGTCGGCGTATTGCAATATTTCGTTTTTGTAACACGTTTATTTTCTAGGGTCTTCTGGTGGCATGTCCTCCCGTAGCATATCTTCTGGTAGCAAATTCCTTTAGTGAAGCATCTAATTGTCTGTGCTAAGCTATCTAACCCTATGCATTAATTTTAATACCTACAAATACTATCTTTTATCGTTCAAGAATGTTATGTTGACGTTTTATATATCTTCTAAAATAAATTGAATTTTCGTTGATGAAATATATGGTTGTGGAACACACAAGGATTGTCTCTTACAAATTAGAAGTTTGAGGTTATCAACCAAAATAATTAACGATGATGTTCGTCCCAACAAACAGCAAGAAGATCCTATAGTTCTGAACAAGCCGTAAGCTCAATATTTAAGTATACGTTTGTGTCATATATCTGGAATACAGGTACGAGTTTATCTTATTTATTTTTGTGACGGAACAATGTGCATGTGTTACATTTTAAATCTCAAAAATCTAGAAAGATAATGCATATAAAATATAGTCACACTTTTACTTACCTATATCTTAACTAATCAATACTATCTTTGCTTTCATATATAACCTAATGAGTTGTAAACAGAAAAGCTTTCATG